>JAILYB010000069.1:2918333-4377500 GCA_021437785.1 Rhodomyrtus psidioides
AATTTCCTTTCCGGATTTAAAAGTGAGCTGATTGAAAGAGAGACAGGATGGAAGCTCTTTTTCCTTCTAATTTTTGTAAAACCACATCTTATTTCCTTGAAGATCTAAATTCGTTTGTAAATACAGTGGTCGATGTTAATGACTGTCCATTGTGAAGAATCTGCAACTCCCACAGATCTCCATGTTAACTCCCTATACACCCCTCCCCCTCCGCTCAGCTTCCTTTGTGGTTGTAATTATTTGTTTATCTGTATTGTTATTATGTTCTTTTGTGCAATAGGCTTAGGATTCATTGCCACCGGGTGCGGTGGTCACCAACAAGCTTGGTGGTCAAGCTTGTTGCGGAAGGGGTTTAGGATTGAATTGGCTCTCTGTAGTCTGTACAAATAAGGAAGCTAACGCCGATCAACTGTCGATCGATAGAGTAAAAGAATCTCTCAAGAGACTTATTGATACAGCAATGATGGCAAATGAGTGCATATGGAAGCTTTTTTAGTGATTCTTTTACTCTCTCCATCGCTTCATACAAGTATGAAGCTGCTGGATTAGTACTACAAGACAAACCATAATCTCTATGTAGTGTTCCCAAAGCTTGCAATATCTCTTGGCATTGGCTCCACAATCGGGGGTTTCAACAATATAAATAAGTTTGCTCGATGTTTCTTCCTCAAGATGTCACAACTGTCTTCATTCAGTAGAAGCAACCAAACGTTGTATCTACGATTTTGCATTGTGAATACACTGAAGCATTCTGACGTTTGCAGTTAAAGTGATGATGGCAAATATGAGTGCGTATGGAAGCTTTATAATGGCAAGCGAGCAAAAGTAATTCATCCAGTGCATGTGGCTGCGGCTTTTTCAGACTCCATCCTACTTCTTAGGTGACAATTTTCATGAGAGTAAAGAAATGAAAGACGGTATCAATTATGTGCTACAAAATATGATTGCTGAAGAAGAACAAGAAGCTTTCGTAGAGCAGGTGCAACAATACCGCAAACAAGCATCAAACTTGCTCACATGTGCAGGAAAAACAATGTTGAAAGCATCTCAGTTCTCGTTCCCTTATATTTTTCCACCATGTTGAAGTCAATCAAGATAAGATAATCTACTCCTAGTGTAGCCAGAAGATGATTGTCACATCATGACATTCAGAATCTTTACTCATTTAGTCGCAACTTTTAAAGCCAGAATTGTGATTTCTATCTACAAAGAGCCACAATAGAATTCTAGAGTTTCAGTATATCTACCACTCACAGAGCATGTGACCTGCAAAAGAAATCCTTCCATAAAGTTTTTGTTGATTGGGATTGTTTATTGATTCCCAACGGACAATCATCATCCCTTATCTAGTGATTGCCTTATCATGACAGGTGAATGGTGGGAGTACCATGGTGATGGCCTTCCTGTTCTTCTAAAGTATGTTATTCTGATTCTAAGCCAACCTTGTAGTTCTTTTTCATGCTTGGAGTGTCAAATGAGGAACCATCCAAATCATGAAGTCGGGTGGATCCCGTCGTTAAGTTGGATGACTCGGTGTACCTGAGGGCGGATACGATGATAGTGGACAAATTTAGAATGTTGAAGTGAGGACAGTGAAACCCATCAATTTTTAGCATCTTAGTGACAAGCACGATGATTATGTTGATCTTGATTCTCGAGCAAGACTAGAAATATAACTCTCCCAAAACAGTACCAAAGAATAGCAGTCGAGGTGACATTGATGGAAGCACAGAGTGGTAAGGTCACCCAGTTTTTGCTCATTATATTAGTTCCCTCAAATGCTCTCTAGTGATTGTAAGTTACAGGTTCCTGCAAGGCATTCATTTATGAAATGCAGTTTCCTTTTGTTAATTTGCTTTTGACTGGTCGGTCTATCCTTGTTGTTGGAAAACGCAAGTGCATGAGAGTACCATGGTCCGTCCATATATGCTATCCTAGCCCCTTATCCTCTTAGATAACTGCCAAGGGTGCAATTATCGCTTTTAGACGTGAATGAAAATCAGGTCTCAAGAACGTCATTTGATCGTCGTTCCTTTAACATAGAAGAACGTCATTCTTTCTCAAGAGAAAAAGGACGACGATTGCGACTCGACTTCCCAAACGTCAAACGGACGAACGATCTCTCGAGGGACTGCAAGAGGAACATTTAATTTGTGAAAACTTAAGGTATATCTGTTTTGTGATGTATTTCTCCGATCAGTGATTCAAGAAGATTATAGAGCTTGTTAATTTCACGTAATCCACTGCAGTTGTAATGGGATTGGTTCCCTTCACTGGTATCAAAGCAATCGTTCTTGTCTCTTGATCATTTGTGTTTTATCGACGAAATTAAAGCGTGAAAAACTGAGTTTTCGACCGAGATGTTCATTGCCTTTTGTTGTTGTTATTTTCATCGAAAATGAATTTTGAATACATAATCGAAACGAGCTCGGCGAAACAAAAATCTTGAGTAGTCACCCATCGCGAGGCGACGCCAGGAGTGACTGCACGTGCGCCACGCGCCGCCGCGGGGATCAGGTTCCCGAGGCAACGACTAAACATTGCCATTTCGTGCAATTTCGTTCACCAAAAATGACATTCGAGCATACCAACGAGTGCGCCTCATCAAGACGAGCATTTTTAGAGGTCGACCGTCATTGGAGGAGACCAGATGGTGCCGCACAGGCCGACATGCGCCAGTGATTCGCATCGCGCGTGGGGATCATGTGCCATGTGCGCCATGCATGCCTATGAACTGTCGCCAACTATTGCTGATGTCAACTAATGCTGACGTCATCTAGTAGTTGTCTTGACCCGGATTCGAGCCGGTTCGCGACCCGACCCGAATGCTGACTCGTTAATCGTTCGTTCGCTGACTAGTCTTCGTCGACCGTTGATGGTAAGAATTATTTTCATGAAATTTCACTTTGGTCCCTGAATTTTTGGAAATTGCATGTTAGTCCCCAAATTTTTTACAAATATCTCAATCTTCCCCAATTTTTTTTTTGAGAAATTGTAATTTGATCCTCGAACTTTCTAGGAATTGCAATTTAGTCCTTGTATTTTCTGAAAATTACGATTCGATCCTCGAACTTTGGGAAATTGCATTTTTTTACCAACATTGAACAAGTTGACTAGTCAAAGCAGAAAATTTGACCGGTTCGTGTGGATGCGTATGAGGTCCGTTTGGGGCGTGTGAGGTATCATTGCGTTCGTCTCAAAATTATCTTCGATTTAATATATTATTTAGACTTGTTTGCTGAATATGCATGATTAAAATACGTATGAACCCTCATGATACATGTACTTTGGGGCATTTTCGAGTATTTTTACTCGCATTTTTTTAATGTAGAAGATGGCTTACATGTATATAATGATTGCCGATAGCATGTATAAATTTTATAATGCTTGCTATCTATATTTTGTATTATGGAGTATGATTTTATGCATGAATTATTTGTGTATTCGTTCAAATCATACTATGCCATGTTATGATTACAAAATATATAAATCATTATAGGATTATGATCTTTATTCGAGTGGAGAGTTCTATAGAGTTTTAGTAACTTTAGTGAACTCAATTTTATATAAAATGATTATATTAATGATAATTTCAAGCAAGGATTATTAGACAATGATTAGGAACATAGTGAACTTTCGACTCTGAGACCTTATGTGAAATTTGATTTTTGGTCAGAAGACCTTATGTAAAATTATTCATTAATATAATTAGTTAATGTAAAATAGATTCATAAATGTTAGGCATTAATAGTTTGTGAATACATGTCTATAGAACTTTGTGTTCTAATACAATGGCTTTAGCTTCTTAGAATATCATAGCCAAGCTTGACAAAGGAGAGAATTTTGAACGACATGAATTATGAAAATTGGAATATGAGAATCCAATATGTGCTAAGAAAGCAAGAAGCACTAAAAGCTCTTAACCTAGTTATGGAAGAACTTGAAGATGGGAATACTGCATGATATAGAAGAGATAAAGAGGCATTTGCTGCATGGAAAAAGATGAACTCTATTGCTCGCATCATGTTGCTGAGGCATGAAAAATGATTTTATGCGTGAGTTCAGATATTTATGAAAATGCCAAAGTCAAGTGGGAAGCATTAAAAGCCAAGTGTGGTTGGACATCGATCACCAAATCAAGACAGATCACTGTAAGATTTGACGTTTATATGATGCCTTATAGGCATATATGAAATCGCATTTTGAGGCATTTGTCAAACATGAGAAGTGAACTATAAGATGCATGCTATATTTTGACTGATGAATAGCAAGTGCAAGCAATAATTCGTTCTTTGCTTCATAGATGTGTGGTTATGAAATTCCACAATAAAAAGTAAAGACTTTTCGAGAATGCTATGCCTCGTCTTGAACTAGAGGTGAATCGCTTTCTGGCGGCTAAACCTGAAATAGATATATGCTATGCTCGTTCTAGCTCAAATGGGGCTTCGAGCTCCGGTTATAAGCGTCAAGGTGGGTTCAAAAAGCGGAAAGGATAAAAGAACATGTCCTTCAGGATAGAAATCGAAGTTTAACCGACAAAAGAAAGGAAAATGTCCTTTCAAAAATAACATCTCAAAGGTGAAATATTTTAACTGTGGCAAAAATGGTCACTTTTACTCGTAATTAGAGTGAGTCAAAGAAAATAGAAACCCTTTGTACACTTAAGAGTGTTACTGATGTCTCCAGTTCAGTTTTCATAACTAAATCTCACTCTTTGTGGATTTTAGACTTAGAGGCCACAGACCACGTAGCGAAGGACAGAAATGCCTTTGTGGAACTTCAATGGGTTTCACATGGAGCAATTAAATATGGAAAATAATTCCTGAGTTGAAGTTAAGAGGATTGGCAAGCATCAATTGAATATGCACGGTGGTCGCACATTGTTCCTACATAATGTGTTATATGATCTAAAAACTCGATGAAATTTAGTTTCCGTGTTAGTTTTGATTAAATTTGATTTCAATTTGAATTTTCATATCAATGGTGGTTGTCGCGACCCGTCCGGAAGCGGACGCGGCTAATGGATTACCGATCGCGGACCTTCCCCCGCACAAGGGTGCGGATCGCGGGCTTTGGATCGGCGCGGGCCCTCCCAAGCCCATACCAAATCTCGGCGGGAGTATTTTTCAAAGGGATTCGACGATAGGAGTCGATCGCTCTCGACCTTCAGTGTGGTCGTGGTGGCATGTGCAACTTGTGCATACATTTGGAGTCGCCACCGGTCTTTCTTGGAGGGTAGACCGGAAACCTTACTGACCGATTGGGAGAAGTCGATCAATTCTGCGGAACCAGAGATTTTGGGTTCGGGGACTTGGTTACGTCGGTGTCATTACCAACGCCCTTTCGGTACCTAACGCGAGTGATTTTCCTAGCTAAGAGTTCATGCAGGCGCAATATTGGGTGAGGTAGGTTTGATTCAGGGTTTCATGCAGATTGGAATACTATTCCTATCAATCACAATCAATTTAAATGAAAGCACAATCAAATACGTAAATAAATCAAATCAACATACATCAGTTCAAGTCAATGGCTTCCTAGCATACCCATAAGGGCTTAGGGAATGTGTGATTTCGGACCAGGTGTCGCGACCCGTCCGAAAGCGGACGCGGCTAATGGATTACCGATCGCGGGCCTTGGATCGGCGCGGGCCCTCCCAGGCCCATACCAAATCGCGGCGGGAGTATTTTCAAAGGATTCGACGATAAGAGTCGATCGCTTTCGACCTTCAGTGTGGTCGTGGTGGCATGTGCAACTTGTGCATGCATTTGGAGTCGCCACCGGTCTTTATTGGAGGGTAGACCGGAAACCTTACTGACCGATTGGGAGAGGTCGATCAGTTCTGCGGAACCAGAGATTTTGGGTTCGGGGACTTGGTTACGCTGGTGTCGTTACCAACGCCCTTTCGGTACCTAACGCGAGTGATTTTCCTAACTAGGATTTCATGCAGGCGCAATTTTGGGTGAGGTAAGTCTGACTTTGCACATTAACCAGTTTAACATGCTCACGTAATCATAATAAATAAATAGATGTAAATCACATAAACATCTATCCTACGTGGTGATCATGGAATTATGATTTAATGGGTCTCGAGCCAATGAGACCACATTTAATCATTTTAATATTTTAATAACGGAGAGCCACTCTTCGCTTCTTCTTGGTTTCTTGAACTCTTCAAGAATTGGGCCCCAAAGAGCTCGCCGACTTAAAAGGCTCCCCCACGTAATCCTCGTAGCATTTACATCAACAATTGACTATGCTAAAAATAAAGATTACATGAAAAATAAAAGGAGTACGCAACCTCCATTTAATAATTACAACCCCAAATATATAAATAATCATCATACATTCATATATACATCAATCACATTGATTAGGGATTTTTCCATGATCACCACCCTTTCACATAAGTAATAAATTCACAATTTAAAACTTAGGAAGGCACAATAAAAATTCTACGTTGAATCATATTCAGAATTTTTACGTAAAATAAGATAGCCATAAATTTTCGATTCAAAATTGATTTATTCTCAATTTTTGCTACGTTGATTAATTTATCATATAAAATAATCAATCTCCATTAGCCATGTAAGACGAACAATTCGTTAATACATATTGGCCATAGTATTGCAAAAATTGCAAAAATCAATTAAATGCACGAAAACGCCTAAGGATTGGCTCTGATACCACTGTTGGGATCCACGTAACACGTAGCGGAAATAAATAACAACCCATACATGTATCTCCAGAGGCGTACTTCGTGCATTTCAATCGAAAAAAATCACAAAGCCTCAAAGGGAGTAAATAGATTACCTCTCGTAGCGTGCTTGAACGGAGGTGTCGGTTCGATGTTCTTCGATCTCAGCCTCCACAAGTGTTAGGCATCTAGTTCGGACGCACCACCAATTGACGAACGGGGAGACGACTAATAACTCCACAACAATTGTGCTAGCAATATGCGGAATCAATATTCCGAACTTAGTATATTTTGCTCACTCAAGATTATGAGAATATAGAGAGTGTTTGTGTTCTTCTCTCTAAGCTCTCAAAAATTTGCACACTCTACAAAATGTCTCTCCCCTCAACCTCAAAACTCTTGCCATCCTTTTATAGCCAAAAATACCTTCCAATAAATTGTATTTAAAAATAGCACTAACAATTATAAATTCTATCTAAAAATAGCACTCACAAATAAATGACATTTAAAAATAGCACTAACAATAGCACTCACAATTTATAATACAAAAATGCTATTTAAAAATAGCACTAACAATAGCACTCACAATTTATAATACAAAAATGCTATTTAAAAATAGCACTAACAATTATAAATTCTATCTAATAATAGCACTCACAATTTATGATAAATAAATGCCATTTAAAAATAGCACTAACAATAGCACTCACAATTTATGATAAATAAATGTCATTTAAAAATAGCACTAACAATAGCACTCACAATTTATAATACAAAAATGCTATTTAAAAATAGCACTAGCAATAGCACTCACAATACAAAAATGCTAAAAAAAGGCACTAACAAAGGTGTTAAAAATAATAACCATTATTATTATTACAAGAGTTAAAGAGGTTACCAAATAGTACAAATATGCATAACATATAAATACGTATGACGTATAAATACGTAGAGCATACGTATACATCCGTGAAACCGGGGACTAATTGAAAGAAAAATGTGCAATTAAGCCCTTTTGGTAAAAATTGATTAAATTGGAGGGCAAATTGACCTAATTGCACTTTAAGACTTTAGAATCCAATGTCATAGCTTATAAAAAGTGAGAATTGAAAACTAAAAGACTCGAAAATGATTTTTTTTAGGCTCGGTTCAGGTTTATGTTTGTGAAGGAACATATTGACCCGAGCCGAATTTTTGAGATTTAAAGTGACACACTTGAAGAGGAAATTAAAACAAAATTATCGAATATTTTTGGGTATTTTTCTGACCACGAATGGTATTTTTCTGATTTTTTGGGTATTTTTATAATTAAATAAACTCGAAAAATATTAAAAATACCGAAAACTATTTTTTGTTCAAAATTGGTTCCTAAGGTTAAACCAAGGCTTCCAAAGTTGATTTTGTGATTTTATGACCTTTTTTGATATTTTTAATTAATTTTAAAGAATAAAAATCACAATAATAAATGGTAAAAAAATCAGGTGTCAACAGCTGCCCCTCTTTGAGAGGAATCTCGTTAGAGGTTTCTCTCAAAGATAAGGTGGCACCTGATTCCTAACCGACTCAACTGGGAAAATAAGAGAAGAAATGTTATGACATCGGATCCTTAAGCCTATTGATAAAAGCTCAAATCAATCCCCGGTTTGCTCTAACAATTTGAACATGGGCCGGAGTGAGAGAGGCTTACCTGAAGCTCACCTGTCGGATGCTGCCGGTTGCGACGACTTTCAAGAAGATGCCTAGGACTCGTCATTCAGAATATCCTAGGGAGATTAAGTTCTGACCTGTATGGTAGGTCATACCATGATGGGATTCCTAACTTGTAGGAACCTAAGGAAGGCGCATCCCACGCTTTGGGATTTGCCAAGGATTTTGATCCGTATGGTGGATCAGACCTTTGTGTTGATCCTTACTGCGATATTTATCAATGAGTTGACCCTTATGGCGGTTTCTACCAATGAATTGACCCTTATGGCGGTTTCTACCATATGTGACCCTTCAGGCGGTTTCTACCATTAATGTGATCCCTCAGGCGGTTTCTACCTTGGTTTGACCCTTTAGGCGGTTTCTACCTTGAGTTGACCCTTCAGGCGGTTTCTACCTTTGATTTGACCCTTCAGGCGGTTTCTACCTTGTGTTGACCCTTCAGGCGGTATCTACCATGTGTTGACCCTTCAGGCGGTATCTACCTTGTGTTGACCCTTCAGGCGGTATCTACCTTATTTTGACCCTTCAGGCGGTATCTACCTTCATTTGACCCTTCAGGCGGTATCTACCTTTGTTTGACCCTTCAGGCGGTGTCTACCATCAGTTTTGACTTTGAAAAGGGGTCTCATGACGAGGGTTCTCCACGTCCGATGAGACTGCCTAAATGAAAAGGGGTCTCATGACGAGGGTTCTCCACGTCCGATGAGATTTCCTGAATTTTGAAAAGGGGTCTCATGACGAGGGTTCTCCACGTCCAATGAGACTGTCTGATTTTGAAAAGGATTTTTTTTTTAAGGGTTTCTCTTCCCCAAGAAAATATTGGTAATCTTTGAGAAGACAGCAATTGTCCAATTGACAAAATTTTATGACTTAAGCTTTAGTCATGAGATGTGCATTTTGATGCTGGAGGTTATCCAAAACATTCTTGCAACATGCAAATGTGATCACAAATCCCTTGTATGGAAAATCTGGATCAACAGTTTGAAAATTTCCAAAAAGAGTTTGCTCAAAACATCAATTGGAATATTTCTCGACAAGGAGGCCATCTCACCTGTTTTGAGGTGATGATTTTTAGGGGATGCACTCAATTCCCTACTGACCTGTGCCTAGGTTTTAGGCTCATTCGCAGCGCATACATTTTGATCGGTCGGGAGGTCTTCCACGGGACCGTAATGTTGGGCTTGGATATTGGTTTTCAAGGGGGACCCGCTTTGGAGGCCATCGAATGAAAATCTTCACCATCTGCTCCGGGTTTACAAGTCAAGAACCCTGCAAAATGAGAAAGAAAGAGTCTTGCTCGTACTTCTTCGAGCTAAGCTATATGTTAACCCAAGTGTCTTAGTCAGAGAAGACTGTTTCAGGGTTGTAACATTGGTAGGATTGGGGACCGAAAAAGGCTTGTTTTTGGCCCAGAAATCACGAAGGATTTGACATTGGTGATCATTGCCAATTTGTCACATGTCTTTTCCATTCTGCATCTTCCATTTTTGAGGTGTGCAACCGCTTTTGAGGTGTGCACAAGTCCTTTAGAGAACGTCTCTTGTGGTATTAAGAGATTGACAATTCTGTCCGTGTTTTTGCACCACGGCTGACATCATTTGGGGAGCAGTCTTCTTGATCTGACTCCTTTATGGGTTTTTCTCTCTTCCCAACTAGGCTTTATTGGGGATCAATCAAACAGTTTTCACGAGCATCGGCCTTGCTTTTACCAGGCACTTTGCTTTTTCTTGATGCTGGGGATTTTTTTCTTTGTTGAAATCCCGCCTTTTCTTTTCCTTTGGAACTACGATGTTCAGAAAATTGTGCTAGATATACAACTTGAATCATAGCACATTTAAACGCCGATATGAGATTTTTCTATAAATCCCATCTCTTGATTTCTTCCGTTCTTGGAGTGATGCAGTTTCCATCTTGAAACATCCCATGATCACCAACAGGGGTTTATGAAATGAATTTGCAGGCTCAACTTGACTGTGCAAAGGATATGGTGTGTGGGATAGAGAAATGAATGCTTCTCGTCATCCTATGGCACTTGGATTACCATATAAACAACACACAAAGATTGATGTTAGTCCGAGCAAGAAAATTTCTAACCATTTTCTCCTGATACCGCTGGACTCACCTCCATTTTGCCCCGATGTGGGGTGGTTCTTGACAGGGTTAAGAATGAAAACCGTCGTTCAAAGGGTTTATCAACGGTCACCTGTAGTGTTTGAGGGATATGAAACGAATGCCTCCGTCATCCCAACCCATGTAATCGTTGCGAATAATCCCTACTTCCGTAGGTCCAGATTTTGCTATCTGATCCGCTCCACTTCTCTCCAGTGTGTGTAGGACGTGTTTGGACTAGGCTTTGCCTCTTTTCTTTTGAGAAAACGTCCTTTTAAAAGTTTTGAACTTTTGATTGGAAAAAATCTCTTTCATTTTCTCCAAAAATTTTACCCGTCAAGGGGATTTTATGATGCACCATGCATGTTCTTATTCATGTTCAGATAACCTCCTGTTTTAAGACATGAATGCCAATGAAGTTTGAATTCTATGTCTTTTCTAGACATTAGATTCTGAAAGCTTTTCTTTTTCTCTCTGTTTTTTATTTAACATCTTCAATGGATTGGGGAAAGGGATACTTACCTGTCCCCCGCGGCTGGAGATCCTGAAAATGCGGAAGAAACATGTTATTGTACGTTCACGAATTTTTCAAAAAATTAGAACGATACAATTTACTCTTGGTCATGTATTCTAACGGGTAATACATGGGATGTGAAAACCTGTTCGTCTGTAAGGCGATTCCCCTGTCAAGGATAAATAACGAGTATCAATTCATATTCTCAAATTCAAGACAAATTGGAACGATACAACTTTACTCTTGGTTCTCATCCCGTTCTGATATTGCGTATTGATATGAACAACATCTATCAAATCCGCCTATCCATTCTTGGAGTGTTTGCAACATCAATGGTTCATCTGCCCCCAGTTAGGCAACGTCTGTTCTGTTATTCGAACAAATGGCTCCTTGAGTAATTTATCCACGTTTATCACCTGAGAAGGGAAAGAAATGAGACATTACTTCGGTATTCGATTGAAGATCGTTTAGGAACGATACATCGTTTTACCAAATAGGTGGCTTCGCGGCCAAACGTATTTCGTATTGAAGGGGTAGATCCCATTATACTCCGCGGGTGATAGTCATTGTTCGGGGAACTTGCTCCACGGATTAAGCGATTAATCCACGGCCCTCGGCTTGAAGATGCTCAAAGGGTGATGTTGACACTCACGCGCAATTAGTTCTAGACATTAATGAAAGATGTTCCCGTGGGAACCTTACAGTGCGATCAACAACATATTCAATAGGAGTGTTCCACCCCTTTCGTCTAAGCATTTTTCATCGAGTAACCATGCCTTGCATCAGACGTTTGGTCACCTGCCTTGCGTCACCACTGCGATGGCCCTCCGGCTCCAAATTGATCGAGCCAAAGATTGAACTCATCGCCAAGGAAATTGCTCGGGTCTTCGAGCCATTGATGTTCAAGTTGGGTATCAACAATTGTTGGGGGCAGATTTCCTTCATCGCCTTCATTGTGAGGAACTGGAGTCTTTGAGATAGAACCTTCATCATTGCCCTGTTGGGGTCGAGACATACATTCCTGAAGAGTATTGATCCAAGTGTCCAGCTCCTCCCCAAGGAAATCGCCTGTTCTTTCTAGCCTTTGGTGCCCAGATTGGCTGTCGTCGATTGCAGGCGAGGGATTCCTCTCTTTGCTCTCGCCGTGAGCAACTTGACCCCTCGAATTGGAACTTCCTCCAATGACCGGCAGGTTTATATGTGCACTCTCTACCAATGCCAGATCCGCTTCAGGGACAGCATTAATGACCGAATCGCGCTCAAACTGAGGAATCCCTATGTGCTGGAACTGCGGTATATACTCTTGAGGAGTATTGAGATAGCTCGGCGGAGCATTCTGATTTGGGTTAGAGGAGTCGCTAACACGACTGCTGGTCCCGTCATTGCTGAAACACGGTTGGGTGCTCTCGGCTCTCCAATCATCGTGGTTGTAACTCTGCCCGGCACTTGAGCTCCAACTGGCTTTATGATGGTTTAACGCTATCCTTCCATCCCTTAGCAATCTCCTATAGTACTTGAGGTGAGACTCGACGTTAATTCTAGAGAGCCCCGGCACATTCATAATCTCGAGTATGCGTAGTGGGCTAGCCGAATCAACTCCCAGCTCTCGAATTGCATCAACAAATTTGGTGTGAAGTTCATAGGTCCAGTAAAACCTTGTTCTCTTATCACCCAAAATATCGTCAATACTTCGGTAGCTATTCTCTACGGGATCTAGTCGTTTCAAAAGTTGTCCAGGGAGGGACTCACCGACTTTGGATTGGCTGGCTGTGACAGCGAGTTCGTCATTGAGAGAACTCCCCCTGTGATGATTCATATCCCATTTCTCAGAGGATGTTGGTGTTGATCCTATGGTGTTGACTTGCTCATGCAGATCTCCGGCGATATCTGGCTGTGTCGGAAAATGCTGTGGAGAATACGGTAACAGCTGAGCGTTATTCGTCAACAGGGACGGTTCATCGAGGAACACCTCGCCGAGGACAATAGGATTACCACAATTAAGGCAGGTGGCCTTGGTCAGAGCTTCCTTATATCTCGCGCTTTCAGCTTGAAGCTTCTCATTCTCCTCCTTCAGGACCAGTAACTCATGGTCTGCGTATTGCTGTTTCACCCGGGTTCGTTTGTTGGCGAACCAAAACTTGACCTTCGAAAGCTCCAATCCTATTTTTCGGCTCAACTCCATTTTCTGTTGTCTGCTTGGAGTGGGGCATTCATTGAAGAAAGCTTCGAGCTCTCGGATTTGGCCTGGAGTGTGGCGTTGTAGTTGCTTCCTTTTCCGACTCCGGTCATCATTGTATACTCCTTCTTCGTAGCTGAAACCTAGAATTTCATCGCTGGAGGAGTCAGTCTCTATGGCCTTCGGGCAAGATTCAGCTCCAGGATCTTCAAAGTCTCCCAGCAGTTCGTGCTCAGAAATGTCCATGTCGGGCGTTTCTAGCAGATGGGAATAACTTTTAAACATGATGGATCGGGGTATCTCGGGCTGATCTAGTTCACTCAGCTTTCTCAATTCGTTCTTACGTGTTTGCTCACTCTAGAAATTTTCTCAAGTGATTGTGCGTGTCCTGGAACCATCCTTCAGGGTGCATATGAAGACCAGCAAGCAAGCGCTCCTCCCGAGATCCTGCAATTACTCATCGTCTGTATTCCCCTTTCTTTTTCCTCGTGATAGGATCACAAACTCTCTTGCATTGATTCGGTTTCATCGAGTATTGCGCTCGTCCCCTAGTTCAGTCTTCAAAGTGGTGGGTCTACAATCTTTCGGCGCCTTTTATGATTTGCTAGGCCCGAGAACGTGGGGAGCAGCGGTGGACCCGCAATTAATGACTCCGTTTAATTCATTTAGCTCCATGGGAATTAACGCTATGATCTTCTCTCAACCCCTTTTCATCGTTCAAACGAAAGTGGCATTTTCCCTGTGCATGCTGTTACTCTTCATTTCAGCATCCCGGGCGCTTGGTGAGGATGAGTTCGTGGCCACTCAAAATTTTAAAGACCGTCTCTGGTTTCAGACTTAATCTAACAAGGGATCATCACAACTGAGCATGACGATGTTCGTCGATAGCGTTGGTTTAACTATAGTCATTAAAGAAAAATGTTCCCGTAGGAACTTTACAACGATAAAATGAGTGATCTACTCGTGAACATGTTCTTCTTTCTATGGGTGTTCGTAGTGACCGACCCATCGTGCCCCGAGTCAGGTGCTAGATCATGGCTGTCCAAGCATGCCAGCTTCCCACTGATTGAACAAGGCATCGAGCCCCTCATCGAAGAAATCGTCTGTCGTGGGTTGACCAGCGGCAGGCAGAGCACCAGCCGACTGCTGCTCGAATGGAGGAGTTCGCACTCGCTGTACTTGTGACACGCGCTCTTGAGAAATGTTGAAATGGCCCGGGAGGACATTCTGATCAGCTTTCAGTTTGCCGGTGGTCGGGTTGCTAGCTTGATTGATGCTTAGATTTGGCCGGGTATCTCTTGATGCCTGAGTATTACAATGGCGATCGCCCCTAGCTTTTGAGCTCGAGACGGATTCCTCCCGGTTTAGCTCCGCTCGGCGTTGTTTTAATAGCTTTCTGTAGGCAGCAAGGTGATTCCTGACCAGCTCCTTACTAAGCCCCGGTACATTCGTGGCCTTAAATATGCGCGTCGGAGTTGCTGAGTCGATCCCCATTTGGTGAACCACGTCTAGGAATCTGGAATGCAATTCAGGGGGCCAAGCGAACCTCCTCTTATCGTGGCCCAAAATTGCATCGATGGCTTGACGACTGATTAACTCATTTCCAGCAGGACCCGACCCTATCGAAAATTGTTGTGCATGAGGCTGATATGCTTTGAGCTGGTCGGCGGTAACATCCAGCTCCTTGAAACTGTAACTCCAATCAAAGCGATGCAAATCCCATCCCCCAGGAGGCATTTGTATCATCTTCGTAGGATCATCCTGCTCATGCGTAACTCCGGCAAAATCTGGTTGAGCAGGAGATGCCCCGAGGGAGTAGGGTGGTAAATGAACGTCTTCAATCATCGCGTGAGGCTTATCGGGGAATATCTTACCGAGGGCGACGAGGTTATCGCAATGAGGGCAAACGGTAATATTGAGAGCTTTTTCATACCTCATGTTTTCTGTTCGCAGCTTTTGGTTTTCTTCCTTTAAAATCTCGACCACCTGACGTTTGCGTTGAGCCTTCGATTTGGTTCTCCTATTTTGAAACCAAAACTGGATCCTCGACTGATTAATCCCCAACTCCCGGCTCAATTCAATTCTCCACTTCTTTTTCATGTAATGGCTTTTACTGAAAAGGGTTTCCAGCATTTGGGTTTCCTCCTGAGAGTATTGGTGAGGACGTCTTCTTTTCCCGAGTTGAACATCGTGGATGTCGTTGTCGTCGTCGCCGTGATCTTGATTTCCGTTGCCAGAAGTGTTGGGCTCCATGGTTTTGGCGTTAGACTTGATCTTGGAATCTTCGAGATCCCCCTGTAGTTCAATTTCTGAGATTTTTGAGTTAGTCGCCTCTAGCAGCTGACAATAACCTCTTAAATATGTTGGATTGAGAAATGTTTGATTGGTTCTTGCCCACTCAGAGTTCTCCACTCTCTCATGTATGCTCACTCCCTATAAAGTTTTCTTCGAGTGACTTCGTATGTTCAGGAGACGCTCTTCAAGCATCATTAGGCAAACGTTCCCCCTCAAGACTTTGAATTTCTCGCTTAGCTTTTCAATCGTGATGGGACTGCCAAATCCTGTTAGGGCTCTCTTCGATAGTTGCGCTTACCTCCCACCTAACTCTAATAATGGTGATCCCGACAAATCTTTTACATCTTTTAATTGATGAGCCGGAAATCGCGGACCGAAACGAATCCAATGGTTCTCGTGAGGGGACCTCCTGCTTTACCCCCTAACTGGGCTCCACCAGCATTATTACTGAGACCCTTCATCATCCTCGAGTTGCTATAAAATGAGGAATTAATGTATGGAAGGTTAACGTTCTCGCATAATCAGCTTCTTCCTTCAAACTCGTCTTATTCTCAAGCCAACCCAACGCAAATGGCCTCCTCTCCCGTACGCACTTTTTCAACTGATGTCTTGGCCCAGTGGGAAAAGCTTTATAACCTACTGGGTCGCGGTTACGCACACATAACCGATCATTCTGCGACCGAGGATGAAATCCGTGTCCTGCTCGAGGACCTTGATACCACTTCTCTCGAAGGTACTACACTGGGGAGGGAATATAGAATTTTCCCGACTCTCTTTGCACACTCCTTAGAGGCCTACCGTGCTGCTAATCGGGAGGTTCTCGTGGCTCGCGTCTTGCGAGCTCGTTATGAGGATCGATCTGATCATTTGGTGCTGACCAACTATCTGGCCGATAGTTACAAAAAGGCCGTCGAGTTTGCTAATGAGCGGGTCGCGACGTTGCTTCGCGAGAGGAGAAATCTGGTGGAGCAATTGGCCCTATCCCTGACCACCGGCGAGCATGACCGCCGCAATGTCCTGTTGAGGCTTCAGAGCGACTGGCAGGAAGAACGGCTCGACAAAATAACCGCGGACATAGCTCGCGGGAATGGACTGGTTCGAGACCTGGAAACAATCGCCGAAGAACATGAGGCCAAGGTCGCCGAAGTTAAGGGAGAATGCAAAAGTCTTCTCCTCAGGCTTGCCGACCATGACATGCGGAGTTGGGAGTATGAGCAGAGCATTAATAACATGGAGGGTCAGTTGGGCTCCTTCGTGTCGTTAATTAGGGCTCACTTCGGCTTTACTTTTCTACCCCGAATTGTATGACCTGCTTTTGAAAACCCTCCACTGAGCAAAATAAATGAGAACTCTTGTGTGTGTGTTTTAACTTCTGTACGGTTCATTTCTTCGAGCATCCGAACATCTTCAACTTGGGTGAGCCGAACCATAATATCAGTAAGCCGAGCAAATATGTCCTGATTTTATAACTCGCTCATGATCAGATGAGATAATAGCCTTAGACTTGTCCAGGAAAAGATTTCTCTCTATTAGCTATTTTTTATTTTTTATTTTTTACCTGCAAATAAAAAGACAGAATCAGAAGGAATAATTTGAAAAAGAAATCAAAAACTCCTTTCAATCCTATGCTTGCCCATGATTAATAAGGACAAGAACTTTTACAAGGGTTTTAATCTTGCGCGAAAAGTTTTTATCAATATTCCTCGAAAGAAAGCATACTATTGAAAGGAATGTAATTCACAATAATCGCTTTTGATCAATTTCGAGAGGAACGAATTACTCAAAAGTGCGAGGCATAATAACGTGTTTTAAATTTAATTGAAGATACGGCATCCAAATCAAGGCCGTTTTGTTAAGAACGAGAGTAATTTGGACATCTATCTCGTCATTAAATTCAAAACAACGCCGATATTCTCGATCAATTATCGTGGATTACCAGCGACGTAAAACATGCATGGACCAATTCAAGTGTATAATTCCTTCTAGCGAAATTGGGGTTGGATTACCCTATATGACCAAAAAGGTCGTGCAAGATTTCCAATTTTAATTTCCTCTAAAGGAATTATAAACTTGACTTGGGAGTATTCGGATGATTAGAGAAAATGCCACTATCACATTCCCATGACCTGTCAAAAGAAATACAACCAAGTTCCATCTAAATGTATACACCAATAGATCCCTAATACAATCACTCTAAGGGGTGAGATAGAGAAAGCCTCGATAAAAGTAAACCCTATACAAGAGGACTAGCAATGGAAAATGAAACAAAGGAATGTGATCCTAACGTTTAAGGATGCCCCAAGTTCGATCTGTGACTTCCGGATCACTTGCCCCAACTCGTCATCTTCATTGGACGATATCTCAATAATGTCCATAGTAGGCTCCTTTGTTGCTCACTCGATGCTTGTCATGGGATATCATCCTCTTCGTCTTCTATCAAGGACGTTTGGGAAAAACACACACATCTATCCTTGAAATGGCATTTAATCTAATCACCAGAATGCAATGAATGAAATGCCTATATTTACATGAACTGTAATAGATTCGAGGTATAGAGAGTCTTACCAACCAAACTCGTCGACTTATGTGCGGTTTTAGGTGTACCAACCGCCCAAAGACATGCGCATGAGACAAGTTATGGTGAACTTCTAAAAATCAGAGGGTTTGGCACCTAAGGTTAAGGTTCCCACTTCGAGTTCTAGAAAGAGCCGATTCCATTGCACAGCTATCGTTGCATTGGGACTCGATCCATAGTTCGAAGCGAGCGGAATTGAAAAGTGGATTACCCCGCGTTTTTCCTCACGGAGATTCCATTTTCAATTCCTTCTATTGTGTTCCTATAGGCGACGCCCGGGGTTTTAGGCGCGGTTGTGTGTGTCCACGTGTTGTGATCATCACAATGCAATTCATGCATAGCAGTTTATCAATCAGCACTTCAAATCATCCACACAACATACATTCCTACGCCCAACCTGCATAAGACAATGTTAATCACGGACTACACCCCTTATTTCTCCAATCTGCAAAAACATATAACACCTATCGTAAGCGGACTTACCTCACCTTCACGAGCGCCTACATGGTTAGAAAAATCACTCAGCGTTTTAATTACGGCCTAAGTCCACTTGGGGTCTAGAACCATAGGTTCTAGAACACAGTGTCCCCAGCGGAGTCGCCAGCTGTCGCGACCCGTCCGAAAGCGGACGCGGCTAATGGATTACCGATCGCGGGCCTTGGATCGGCGCGGGCCCTCCCAGGCCCATACCAAATCGCGGCGGGAGTATTTTCAAAGGATTCGACGATAAGAGTCAATCGCTTTCGACCTTCAGTGTGGTCGTGGTGGCATGTGCAACTTGTGCATGCATTTGGAGTCGCCACCGGTCTTTATTGGAGGGTAGACCGGAAACCTTACTGACCGATTGGGAGAGGTCGATCAGTTCTGCGGAACCAGAGATTTTGGGTTCGGGGACTTGGTTACGCTGGTGTCGTTACCAACGCCCTTTCGGTACCTAACGCGAGTGATTTTCCTCACTAGGATTTCATGCAGGCGCAATTTTGGGTGAGGTAAGTCTGACTTTGCACATTAACCAGTTTAACATGCTCACGTAATCATAATAAATAAATAGATGTAAATCACATAAACATCTATCCTACGTGGTGATCATGGAATTATGATTTAATGGGTCTCGAGCCAATGAGACCACATTTAATCATTTTAATATTTTAATAACGGAGAGCCACTCTTCGCTTCTTCTTGGTTTCTTGAACTCTTCAAGAATTGGGCCCCAAAGAGCTCGCCGACTTAAAAGGCTCCCCCACGTAATCCTCGTAGCATTTACATCAACAATTGACTATGCTAAAAATAAAGATTACATGAAAAATAAAAGGAGTACGCAACCTCCATTTAATAATTACAACCCCAAATATATAAATAATCATCATACATTCATATATACATCAATCACATTGATTAGGGATTTTTCCATGATCACCACCCTTTCACATAAGTAATAAATTCACAATTTAAAACTTAGGAAGGCACAATAAAAATTCTACGTTAAATCATATTCAGAATTTTTACGTAAAATAAGATAGCCATAAATTTTCGATTCAAAATTGATTTATTCTCAATTTTTGCTACGTTGATTAATTTATCATATAAAATAATCAATCTCCATTAGCCATGTAAGACGAACAATTCGTTAATACATATTGGCCATAGTATTGCAAAAATTGCAAAAATCAATTAAATGCACGAAAACGCCTAAGGATTGGCTCTGATACCACTGTTGGGATCCACGTAACACGTAGCGGAAATAAATAACAACCCATACATGTATCTCCAGAGGCGTACTTCGTGCATTTCAATCGAAAAAAATCACAAAGCCTCAAAGGGAGTAAATAGATTACCTCTCGTAGCGTGCTTGAACGGAGGTGTCGGTTCGATGTTCTTCGATCTCAGCCTCCACAAGTGTTAGGCATCTAGTTCGGACGCACCACCAATTGACGAACGGGGAGACGACTAATAACTCCACAACAATTGTGCTAGCAGTATGCGGAATCAATATTCCGAACTTAGTATATTTTGCTCACTCAAGATTATGAGAATATAGAGAGTGTTTGTGTTCTTCTCTCTAAGCTCTCAAAAATTTGCACACTCTACAAAATGTCTCTCCCCTCAACCTCAAAACTCTTGCCATCCTTTTATAGCCAAAAATACCTTCCAATAAATTGTATTTAAAAATAGCACTAACAATTATAAATTCTATCTAAAAATAGCACTCACAAATAAATGACATTTAAAAATAGCACTAACAATAGCACTCACAATTTATAATACAAAAATGCTATTTAAAAATAGCACTAACAATAGCACTCACAATTTATAATACAAAAATGCTATTTAAAAATAGCACTAACAATTATAAATTCTATCTAATAATAGCACTCACAATTTATGATAAATAAATGCCATTTAAAAATAGCACTAACAATAGCACTCACAATTTATGATAAATAAATGTCATTTAAAAATAGCACTAACAATAGCACTCACAATTTATAATACAAAAATGCTATTTAAAAATAGCACTAGCAATAGCACTCACAATACAAAAATGCTAAAAAAAGGCACTAACAAAGGTGTTAAAAATAATAACCATTATTATTATTACAAGAGTTAAAGAGGTTACCAAATAGTACAAATATGCATAACATATAAATACGTATGACGTATAAATACGTAGAGCATACGTATACATCCGTGAAACCGGGGACTAATTGAAAGAAAAATGTGCAATTAAGCCCTT
Source organism: Rhodomyrtus psidioides (assembly GCA_021437785.1). NCBI lineage: Eukaryota > Viridiplantae > Streptophyta > Magnoliopsida > Myrtales > Myrtaceae > Rhodomyrtus > Rhodomyrtus psidioides. The sequence continues at coordinate 2,939,138 of JAILYB010000069.1, forward strand.
TTGGTAAAAATTGATTAAATTGGAGGGCAAATTGACCTAATTGCACTTTAAGACTTTAGAATCCAATGTCATAGCTTATAAAAAGTGAGAATTGAAAACTAAAAGACTCGAAAATGATTTTTTTTAGGCTCGGTTCGGGTTTATGTTTGTGAAGGAACATATTGACCCGAGCCGAATTTTTGAGATTTAAAGTGACACACTTGAAGAGGAAATTAAAACAAAATTATCGAATATTTTTGGGTATTTTTCTGACCACGAATGGTATTTTTCTGATTTTTTGGGTATTTTTATAATTAAATAAATTCGAAAAATATTAAAAATACCGAAAACTATTTTTTGTTCAAAATTGGTTCCTAAGGTTAAACCAAGGCTTCCAAAGTTGATTTTGTGATTTTATGACCTTTTTTGATATTTTTAATTAATTTTAAAGAATAAAAATCACAATAATAAATGGTAAAAAAATCAGGTGTCAACACCAGGGATAAAATGGGAAAATTTGGGGACGATTAGCCCGAAGGGCAAAATCGTCATTCCTTGGAAGGTTTGGATACCGAATTACCCAAAATACTCCATGGCCAGTTGATCGTGGCCATTTCCCATTTTTGAGAATTTTTTTTGGAATTTCTTGATTTTTCTTCAATTTTTGGAAGACAATTCGCCCAAAGGGCGAAATCGTCATTTTAAGAAGGGTCGGGGTTCAAAACACCCGGAATGAGTCTTGGCCAGTTGTTTGTGGCCATTTCCTATTTTTTTGGGATTTTCCTGGATTTTTTAGAATTATTTTGGAAGATGGTTTGCCGGAAGGGCAAAACCGTCATTTCTGGAAAAACCGGGGGTCGAAAGACTCGGAACAGGTCATGGCCAGTTGAATGTGGCCATTTCCTATTTGTTGGAATTTTTTAGAATTTTTATGAATTTTTCCGAATTTTTTTTGAATTTTTTATGATTTTCTATTTTTTATTGATTTTTTTTGAATTTTTTATTATTTTTTTTATTATTTTCTGAATTTTTTAATATTTAAAATTGTTATCCGGGCCGGGTTGAATCCGGCCCACGACCCGGACCCGTGACCCAGGCCCGGCCCGTCTTCCCCAGGAATAAAACGGCGCCGTTTCATCAACTTGGAATGGACGCCCAAGATCGCGACACGTGGCACGCTCTCCACCGTCCGATTTGATTTTATTTTAATAGGCCATGGACCCCCCTACGCTGACGTGGCTGCTGACGTGGCAAGCCACGTCAGCGTTGACTGGTCAACGCCCGACCAGAGCAGCCGGAGAAGACGACCGGCGCCGGCGATTCTCGCCGGAGCTTCGGTTCCGACGTAAAAACGTCGGTTCCGAAGCGCGATTCCTTACCTAATCGACTCCTCATCAATCCCACATTAACATGCAACCGAAACATGGCCTGAATCACGTCGGAAGCCACCTCGAAAACACGGCGACCGAAACCGGCTCCGACGAGAAAATTGCAGGAGACTTTTATCACTCAAGCTTGGTTCTCACTGATCAAATGGCGTCCCAGGTAGGTTTAGGAACTTACCTGAGGCTCCTTGAAGGTTGGCAGCCGCGGGAACGCCCTCGTCGAGCTCTCGGTCTGAGTTTTGGCCGGCGGAGCTCGGGCTCGCCTCCTCGGCGGTCCTCGATGCAATATGCAGAGCAGAATGAGCTTAGAGTCGGATCTAGATAAGCTTTAAAGGTCGATTCACACAAAAGGAGGTCGTGGTAGGCACGGCCGAGAGTTATAAATTTAAACTCTCTTTGGGGCAAATCGTCGAGCAGTTGATGCGCGACAGTGAAATTAGAGTTTGGAGGAGATACCGACCTGCCCCGAGCTTGAAGACGGCTGCCGGAGCTCCGTTGAGGCTTTGTTGGTGTCGCTGAAGCTCGAGGATTCCCTCCATGTCTGCTTCTTGCTCGAACTCTCCTCTCGGTCTCCCATGGCCGAGCTCCTCGTACCCCTTCTCGGCCGGCCTTTTCTTTTTTGTCTTTCTTTCACTGTGGCCGACCGCTTTTGGTCGTGGAACATCCACCCTCGACTGCCGCCCCACTACGACGCATTTATTTTGCCAAAGAAATGCCGCGGCGGGCCTCCCCACGTTCCCCTGCTTTCGGCCGGTGGGCGCAGCAACGTGGGTCTGCAACAAAGTTGCAGACCCGGTTGGACCGGGTCGGGTCGGGTCTGACCCGACCGGCCCGGTTCGACCAAATCTGCCCATTTAGGCCCCAAATTGACCTATTTTCATGCAATTGATGGCAGAATCAGACTCCTTGACATGTTTTCTATAAGATAAGGGTATTTTCGCGAATCAATTGATTGAAATTTGGTGAAAACCCCAAATTGTCCCTAGGATCCGAAATTGATTTTTGTTAAATCGAAGGTGTAAATGATCGAATTAGCCCAAATTGAGGTCACCAATGGATTAAGCAAGATGAAAAATATAGGGTAGAGGAGTTTAATTGCAATGGGTATGTCCGTATGAAATTTAATTTCACAAATTGTGAAACCGGGGACTAAATCGAAAGATTTTTATGCAATTAAGCCATTTCGGTTAAAATTGATCAAATTGGAGGGCCAATTGACCTAATTGCACTTCAAGACTTTAAAATCCAATGTCATAGCTTATAAAAAGTGGAAATCGAAAATTAAAAGACTTAAAAAGGAATTTTTGGGCTCGGTTCGGGTTTATGTTTGTTAAGGAACATAGTGACCCGAGCCGAATTTTTGAGATTTAAAGTGACCCACTTGAAGAGGAAATTAAAACAAAATTATTGAATATTTTTGTGTATTTTTCTGACCACGAATGGTATTTTTCTGATTTTTTGGGTATTTTTAATAATTAAATAAATTCGAAAAATATTAAAAAATACCAAAAAATATTTTTTGTTCAAAATTGGTTCCTAAGGCCAAGCCAAGGCTTCCAAAGCTGATTTTGTGATTTTATGACTTTTTTATACTTTTAATTAATTTTAAAGAATAAAAATCACAATGATAGATGGTCAAAAATCAGGTGTCAACAGTGGTGACTTGTCGTTAGGAACAAGTTATTATAGTTCTAGGTGGTTTCATTGTGCAGATTGTTGAGTACAATAATATGAATGTTAATTAGGCCGTATTTTCATCTTTTATGATGATAAGAAGATGTGGCATGCTAGGTTGGGTCATATTGGCCAATAGCAAATATTTATATAAGCCAAATATGGCTTGTTAAGTAGTATTAAAAATGTCGATTTACCTATTTGTAAGTATTGGCTGGTGGGAAGAACAATGAGGAAACATTTGGAAAATGAATAAGAGCTGAGTTTCCTTTGTAGAGATCCATTCAGATATATGTGGTTCAATGATTGTGAGAGCAAGGCATGAGACTATTTATTTCATCATATTTATAGATGATTACACTCAATTCAGTTTTTTTTTTTTATAAATCTGAGCCATGAGTTGCTTTGAGAATTTTATTTTAGCTTTTAAAAAAATCAATTTGAAAAAATTATTTATTAAAAATCCGATCGAGGTCGGAAAAATCTATCTGATCAATTCAAATGTTTATGTGGTGAAATATGAATAGAAAGATAGTTGCATATTCCAGTGATTTCTCAACCGAATGGAGTTGCGGTGAGAAGAAATATGTCCCAATGAAAAAGGTTAGGTCTATGATGGTACAGGTTAATTTGGCTATCACCTTTTGGGGTGAAGTTTTGTTGATTGCTATCTACATACTTAACTGTGTGCATTTTAAATCAGTTACTTCTACTCCATATAAGTTGAAATATGCCACCTATACCCGTGATTTTTCCCACTAGTATGGGAAATTGGACCCTAGAGGCAAAAAGAGTATCTTCATGAGATACTGGGGGAACTCGAAGAGTAGGAGAGCAAGAAAGTGGAAGTATAATTGGATTTGAATCACGAGATGTAACATACTTAATGAATGAATTTTCGATAAAGGGTGAGATAAGTGAGGACTATTCTCTGTTTGAAATATTGGATAGTGATAATGATTTTAATGGGGCATCTCACAAGTGGGAGCAATGTGAGAAGTGGGGAATTTGTTTCAAACCAGTCTCACTTGCAACCACTTGATGTGAAGAAGATATCATCGTTATCTAATCCGAATGGGAGCATAATGGAGAATGATGTACTAAGTGTACGATCTCCAATATAGCGAACAAGTCGCCGAGTGGGAGTGTAACGGAGCATAACGTACTAAGCGTACATTCTCCAATTTGGCGAGCAATTCACAAATGCATTCTCCGTCGGCTCGTCGACGTTTAGCTTTCATGGTCGCTTCACAAGAAAAGGATGAACCAAAGAATGTAAATAAGGCTCTAACTTGCTCTGATAATGAAAAGTGGATATAAGCAATGGAAAAAGAGATGGAGTCAATGAGATCAAACCAAGTTTCGGAACTGATTGATCTTCCGAACGGATGCAAAGCAATTGGGAACAAGTGGGTTTTCAAAATAAAACGTAAATATGATGGCTCGGTTGAGAGATATAAAGCTCGCCTTGTGGTGAAAGAGTATAATCAACAAAAAGTAATCGATTGTGAAAGGGTTTTTTTTTCTCATGTGCTGCAACACACACCGTCATCCATGTGGCAGGCATATTTTGAAGCACACAAGTAATTCTCACTCATTCATCACATTCGTACTTCATTACAGAATCTTTCTTCAGTGTTGTCTATAGAACTCTTTGAGCTGTCTCCATCCTTTTGCTGCCCATAAGCTCAAATAAGGCTGCCAATCTCCCATTGGACAAAGTGATCAGCAATGGGTCATCAGGGATTTTTGACATGGATATGGATGGAGCATCTGTCCTTTGTTCTTTGTTTTTTTGTTTTTTTTTGGATGGTAGGAATAACTCATCTATGGTTGTAGCCATGATGGCCAATCTTGAAAATTGGGGATGCTAGTAGTAGTTCTGTATGAGGAAATAAGGAGTATGGGTCCTGAGCCAGTGGTTCACCCCATCGATCTTGTGAGGAAGTAGCAGGTTCTTCATCTTCGTCATCGGTGAGATCATCTCCATAAATTTTCTCTGGGGTTGTTGAATCTGGTGCTTCAGGAAACTCTAGGTCAGAGGGATTCCATATAACATCACTATGAGAGCATATCTTTGGAGGAATCAATCTGTTGGGTTACCATAAGATTCTTCGAAGTTCTTGGTATTCCCATGGAAGTTGGCGAACACGAGCTTGTATAGTCTTGTAGATTTCATCTAGAGCTGGTTGATGTTTGAATGTGGACACACCAACTTTTTGCTGGTGTCTTGTGAAGATCCGCTCGGCTAAAAACTGTCCATCACCTATGAAATATATCAATGGTGCAACTCAAGATCTAGTCTGCAAGCTTTGAGTTATCCTTACCGATAGCCATGCGCCATGGGTTTGAACCAAGAGAGAAATTCTCCCAGATGTAGGTATTATCTTTCCCCTTGAATGACCTTGCTAGTGATGAGAGGCATCTTAGCCGTAGAAAATGCAATGACTATGGTAAGCAGATTTAACAAATATCAGAAAAACCACTCGAATTCTTCAGGAAATGGTTCTCAGTGTGAAACTGTAATAGGATCTGGGAACGGTTCTAATTTTATGGAACGGATCGGCGCCCCTGGGAATCGTACAAATTAGACCAAAGTCCTAAACCTTTTGCATTTTTACTGATCTAGTCTTAAACCTTTTCAAAGTTTTACGATTTGGTCCTATTAGTCAGAAATCACTGACGTGGATAATTTTCGGTAATATTTTTGTACTTTTTTGAAATTTTTAATTTTTCTATATTAATTTTTCCTTTTTTTCCCTTTGATAATCACCCTGCTTCGCCAGCCTAGTGCTAGGGTCGCCCTAGTTGACATTGGGGGTGGGCTGCCCTCTCTAGGCCGGGCGTGGACGACCCTCACTAGATTGGACAAGGGTAGCCCTCGCCCTGGACTTGCGAGGGTGGCCGGCTCTCCCTTGATGCCAGCGAGGGTGATCCTCGCCCAACACTAATAAGGGTTGCCCTAGTATGAGCCCAACGAGGGCAGTCCTAGCCTGATGTCGGTGGAGCCAAGTGATTGTAGGAGGGAAAAAAAGAAAAGGGAAATAGAAAAAAAGTAAAAATAATAAGTAAATTGGAAAAAAAATATTAAAATATTATTTAAAATTATCAACGTCAACGATTTCCGGTCAATAGGACTGAATTGATAAAACATGAAAATGTTTAAGACTTTTTTGATAATATTTCCATAAATTAAAAAGAAATATCTCCTAAAGTAAGCCTTTCGATTTTTTCTTCTGTTTGCGCAAAATCAATATAGTATTATTTTATAGTTACCTTTTATATTTTCAAATAAATAATCATATCTATTCAATTTTAACAGTGATGAGTCTGGGCCTTTCATAGAACTTTAGGGTAAAAATATTGAAGGTTGAAAACTATTTTTATTTATTGTATTTGTAGTGTCTATCAGAATGAAATTTTTTATGCACATTGTGAAATTACTCAAGATCGCATATTCCCATTATTTTTCTTCAAATCAATGGCTAATTCCCTAAAAAAATTATCAACTTTAGGTCTAATGATGATTCTAGCCTGAACTTATTTTTATCTCATAAAAAAATACCAACTTTAGGTCAATGACAATTATGACCCAAACCATTTTTGCATCCCATAAAAAAGCACAAATTTTAACTCGAATCCCAAATTTGGCCCTCTTAATTTGGAACCATTAATTCTCCAATATGGCAATTCCACGTCATTAGTAAATCCATGTGGCTTGTTAACATGGATTTAAGATACCGTTCATCGTATTATTGGCACGGAATATGAAGTTGTTCATCCTCTTCGAGGAGAGGGTATGGCTGGGATTGTTAAAAAAAGAAGGCTTTAGTCGTGAGCTTGGCGGGTCTCGTCCATGGCGTCTCCCATATTTTTGAATTCTTGTTAGACAGATGATGCTTGCGGATGAAGTGAAGGAGATGATGAATAGGTTAACCATCGTCCTTCAAGTTGTGTTAGATGTGAAGCAGTGAAGAACTTCAAATTTCATGCTAAGAAGACGATATCTTAAATCCACATCAACAAGCCATGTGGATTTATTGATGGCGTGAAATTGCCACGTTGGATAACCAAAAGTTCCAAATTAAGGGGGCTGGATTTGGGATTCAAGTTAAAGTTTGTGCTTTTTCATGGGATGGAAAAAAGTTTAGGCTAGAACCGTCATTGGACCTAAAGTTAGTGCTTTTTTATGAGATAAAAAAAGTTCGAGCCAGAATCATCATTGGACCTAAAATTTGAGCTTTTTGAGTGAATTAATCCCTCAAATCAACATAACAAGTATAATAAGACCTTTTTTGGGGCAAAAGCACACTTTTAATGCCAAAAGTTGTGTACGGAGATCACTTTGGTGCCAAAAGTTTCAATCGGATCACTTTAGTGCCAAAAGTTATAAAAAAAAAGGATCACTTTAGTGCCTTCGGTAAAAAATTCCAGCCAAAATTACCTCGTGGCATTTTTAATTAATGTTTTAATTTTAATTAGTATTTTTTAAAGAAAATGTTAGTTCCACGTAAACTTCAAAATTCATAAAAAAAAAATAAAATAAAAATTAATAGAAAATTTTTAAAATAAAAACTTTTATTTATAATAAACTAAAAAAAAAGAAAAAATTCAAAAACAAAGGGAGTCGGCAATGGCCAACGACCCCTGTCGGCCTCAGGGGAGGGCCTACAGACCCTCGCCCCGAGGCCCTCAGCCAGATGGGGCGAGGGCCTGCAGGCCCTCGCCTGAGGCCAGCGGGGGTTGCCGGCCCTTTGTCGGGGGTTGGCTAGCCCCGCCGGCCATGCCCCACCCTTGTCGGCCATTATTGGCGATGGTGTGGCGGCAGCGAGGGTTTCAGCAGCCATCGCCGCCTACCCCTATTTTTTAATTTTTGTTTTGTTTTTTAATTTTTCAGCTTATTTATTAAATTATGTTATATAAAAAATTCAAATTCTAAAAAATAATGCCACTTGGACCGCCGATGAGCTACGTCAGCCGAAAATATTAGTAGAAAATTGTCACGTCGGAATTCCGGCGAAGCAAATCGGATTTGGCACCAAAGTGATCTTTTTTTTTTTTACTTTTGGCACTAAAGTGATCTGATTGAAGCTTTTTGCATCAAAGTGATCTCCGTACACAACTTTGGCACTAAAAGTATACTTTTGCCCCTTTTTTGGATACTCTAACTAGCCCTTCGTGGTATTCCCTTTCGAATTTTCTCTGGGAGTCTCTCTCTAGAATGCAAGCTTTTCTGAGAAGTCGAATTAGAAAAGTCAACCTTCGACCAAAAAAAATTTATAGAAGCAAGAGTATATAATCTTTATGAGTTAAAATTTTCATTGCTCCATAAAGTTTTACAAGCGTCTACTACTTAAATCACCATACAATGAAGTTAAAGATAGTATCGTAGATATATTTGGAAAGAAACAATCATCATTTCATGAAGCATAGTTTTTCGAGTTAGAATCAAGAAGATCAAAGATAGATATCTTCTTCTTATCAATCCTAACATACCAACCATCAAAGACCCTATCACCAATATGCGCTCAAAACTCTCTAGAGCTCGAAAGCAGTGAACTTATTGAGGCACCCATACTCGATTGACAATCTGTGAGCACCTTGTCGTCCCATCTGCTCAATATAATCTCCTTCGGCTTTTCGAGATGTTTATGGAGGATTTTTTTGGATAGCATCTTGAAACCCATGCGACCCACAGGTAGTTATCCAATCTCTTCGATGCCAGTGTATGGATGTCGATGGTGCACGACACGCTGAGTACATAGCCTTTAGTGAGCTTCCTAGCATTTTTGTTCATGCCGACTCCGACGAAAGTGTAGTTCTCGTCGAGGAGGAACACGAAGAGTGACGTGGGAATGTACGACGAGTTAAGAGTCTGGAAGATGAGGCACATGTGGCCAACGCAAAGCTCGAGAATCGCTACTAAGTAAATGTACTTATTGGGCTTGGGACATGTGTACCACTCAGTATCAAGGATAAAGCTTGCTGGTGGACACGCCAGACTTTGCGAATCTAATGGCTAACGATAGTGGGCTCGTCGGTGACCCGTGTTGTGATTTCCTCATGGTAGAAGAGGGTTATGTGAATATAAAACATATTTATTTTGCTTTCGCTTGAGGAAAAGCAAAAGACGGATGAGAGTGATCAAAATACAGGAAGAGATCGCAAAATATATAGGCCTTGGTTGCATTTGATTAGGAAAGTTTTAGGGAAATTGAAATAGGAAATATTACGGCTGAGATTATTCCATTGCAGTTAAATTGGGAAAGTTTTAGGGAAGTTGAATGAGTAAGTATTACAACTGAGATTTCTCAATAAATATATTAATCAGATTTATTGATCAAAACATAGAGACTAACGTGTTTTAAGCAAGAAAGAAACTCGGAAAAACAAGGAATTGGGCAAAGAAGAAAGAGGAAATTGTTAGCACCTAAATTTTAATTTTTAGAAAATTTATTTCATAAAATGAGAATTAATCCTAATTCTCGCAAAAAAAAAATTCATGCATTACATATTTCATTTGTCTGTCATGCATTGGCAATCAGTCGCTGGCGATCTCAATTGAGCAGAATTTAACAGGCAGCGGAACCGAAATCAATTCGAGAATTTTCGATCATGAAATGGGGAATTATCGGAAATTGTAATGGTCTCAATTTAAAATCTCATTCGGTCCATTTTGTGAAAATAAGGCTTTTAATTAATTATTCGTTAATTAATTAAAGCCCACTTAGGCCCTAAGTCTGCGCGAATAAGCCCATCTGAGAAACCCTAGCCCGATAGGGTTGTTCAAGAGAATTATGATCCTACGGTGGATATCGCGTCGGAAACATTTAGAGTCGACGGCTTGGATTGGATCTTAGAGCACAACCCTAATATTCACTATATATACCTCATTAGATCTAGGGTTGCAGAGGACGACAAATTTTTTTCGGAGGCCAACTCTCTCGCCATTCTCTCTGAGTTCCCCATACAAGCATCCATTTTTCTGAGCCATATGACGAGAACCTTTCTGGGCTTCGCAACATTTTTTTTGGGCACGAATTCTCCACCGAGGCTGAGCACATTCTTCCTCTTGGTCAAACCTTCAACTTCAGATTTCCCAGCATCATTCCCCAACCATTATTTTCTCGCTCTCTCTCTTGCCCTGACACGCCCATTTTTAAATCATTCTCGGGCCAACTCATTCTGGGGATTCCATCAACTTCTCCCCCATTGGCCACGTTGATTTTAGCCCCACCACTTCACGATTTCCTCTGGTGGCCATCGAAGGCAGTATGGACAATTGAAGATCACCAGCTTGCCATCCATTTCTGTTCGTGTCACCGAGCTCGCCGAGTTCCTCGTCGTTCTTTTTCTCGCTCGTGGATTTCGAAGACAAATCACATCCAAAAAAGACGATCTTGGACGTTAATCCCGGATCGAACTTCCTGGAAATTCTCTAAAAAACGATGAGTTCTAATTCCCAATTGAATGCTTGCTGGTTGTATGTGTTAGACATCTTCATGCCTCGACAAGTCACCGTTGATTCATGTTCAGATTTATATGAATTGCTCCTAAAAATCAGAGTGCATGAAATTATAACTTTGAATTAATTAATGGACATGCATGAATCGGCCATGTACGAATTTTTTTTATGCTGAATTTGCCATGCACGAATTTTTGGCATTGAATTTGCTGGTTGAATTTTTGTGTGCTGAATTTTTTGTGTTGAATTTGCCATGCACGAATTTTTGGCATTGAATTTGCTGGTTGAATTTTTGTGTGCTGAATTTTTTGTGTTGAATTCGCCATGTACGAATTTTTGGTGTTGAATTTGCTGGTCGAATTTTTGTGTGCTGAATTGTTCTCGCCAAGCAATTTGTGTGCTGGATTTTTAGGAACAATTGCCAATCAATTTGTGTGCTGGATTTTTAGGAATAATTGCCAATCAATTTGTGTGCTGAATTTTTGGTGTTGAAATTCGGGTAATTTTTTTTTAGGTAGGTTTGATGTTTTTTTTTTTGGAAAATTTGGAAAATCGGGTGAAATTTCAATCAAATCGGAATCTGGAGCCTAATTCTCGAAATTTAGGGGTTGTCTAAAATCTTTCCAAGTTTAAGAGATAATTTCCTAAATTCCGAAGATTAAAATCTAAAACAGGAATATCTTTTAAAATCTTGAAGATTATCAAAAATTCTAAAAAAAAAATCCTTTGAATATATCTAATATATTCAAGATACCAAAATCTTTTCAAGACTTGATTGATTAGGAAAATTTCCTAATCCGCAACCGCTATTACCATAGTGGGTGTTTCGATTTTGAGGGTCGATCTGTTAGGCTTCAGATTGAACCTTGATTCGAAACAAATGGCGGTAATTATCTTTTTCATTAAAAAATTTCCAATTTGAATTTAAATTCATTCATAAAACATAAAATCACAAAAAAAAGCAAATGAAAATCATTCAGGTCTCATGTTTAATTTTCATGTCAGAAAACCACAAAAAAATAAAAAAAAAATTAGAAAGATATGGTTTCTTTTAAACCACGTCTCATCATTTTTAGAAAGATAGGATTTTCTAGAAATTCTATCTCCTGGATCACATTCAATAAATAAAATCGTTTGAATCCATTCCAACTTTTAAAATATATAGAAATAGGGTGAAAAGACTTTCTTAAAAAAATTGGAAATTAATGCAAATTAAATCCAAAAGCTTTAAGTTAATCTTGAACCAATTCATTCTCATTTTTCATTAATTTTAAATTTCGAAAATTCATAAAAAAAATAAAAAGTCATAAAAAGAAAACACAAAGATTGCACCTTTGAACTTCAATTCAGAATTCATCAAGATTGCCAAATTGAACATTTCTCATGAAATTGGTACCGAAAGGGCATTAATTGAAAAATTAGTGTAACAAAGTCCCGAACTTAAAATCTCTGGTTCGTAGAAATAAAATAGTTTCTCCCGCTATTTTATTTAGGTTTCTAATCAACCTACCAAGAAATGATTAGTGGCGGCTCCAAAAATATAAAAATCTTTTGCAAGATAAACACTTGAACCATAAGTCACGATTTGGTAGAACTTGGGAGAGTTCGAGCTAGGTTAGTTAATTTAATTAATTAACCTGGTAATCCATTAACCTAAAATAGGAAACCCGAATTTTAGGTCGCGACAGCTTGGCGACTCCGCTGGGGAGTTACTTGAATTTTTCAAAATTTAGGGAGGACTTAGGCCATATAATTTCATGAAAAAGTCACTCGGTTTAGCAATCGTGGTTGAATTTTAACCCTAGGTGTTAAATGGTTTTGCAGGCAGGAGTTATAAGGGGAGGAGTCTGTGGCTAACCCTTTGTTTTGCAGGCTTGGTGATTGATTTTTAATTTTTCAACTATTGGAGCGGTGTTTGATTTAAAATTTTGTGCATGTCTTTAGAGTAATTACACTACACCTCATCCACTTGTGACGAAACCCGGGTCACCCAATAGTTTTAGGATGGTATTTAAGTGGTTCTTTAACCTTGGCGGTAAGGCTTCGCTAAAGGTTATCCTGCTTGGGTCCTGAAATTCTTCAAAAAAAAAATGGCTCAATGGTCGTTCTCACGCACGTGAGGCTATGATGCATGAGCGTTGCCCTTGTCGACCGAATCAAGCCGAAGTGATTGGACCCGACTAGTCATGACTATTGTACGCGAGGCTGTGACTAGACATGATGATTGTGCGCGAGGCTGCGACGTGTCGTTCCGTCCATTACTTCATTTCGCCAAGCCATTAGGTAGATAGACTAAGGTTGTCCTCACAATCCATGTGCATGTCTATGTGATTGGCATTTTATTTTTCAAGGTAAAGTAATCTCTCTAATTTTATCTTGATTTTTATTTTTTGGTCGATCCATGTTAGGTGTCAATCAAATCTTGAACTTAACATCATGGTCTTTAAAAAAAAAATTAAACTGGTGGTCCATTTTCAAAAAAAGATGAATGCAGACAAATCCCTTCGGGAAATTTTGTTGACAAAAAAATTGTTATATCTTTCCTTAATGCTGGGTAGAAAACTTTTCATGACAAATTCATCCTTGAAAATTCATTGTGATAAAATAAGAAAATCCTTCGGAAATTTTTTCAAATGCCAAAAGGGTTTTATCACATTCTTTTCAAGGTTATTAATGCGCAAGGAATGTTTTCAAAAAAAAAATCACATCATATTTCACAAGGAAAGTTTGTCCACTTTTTGCATAAAAGAGGGAAAATGAAATCAAATCAATCAAGCAGTCGTGGATCGACCCCTCTTCAGTCACAGACTCATTGGTCCCCTATCTTTTGTAGGTCATTATGGATCTTAATTTGTATATGGTCCAAGTCAGCCATTCAATTTGACGTCAATGTCAAGTGCTCCACATCTACTAATGTCCATGACGACCCGTACACGGCTTCACATGTGAAGCAGAAAATATGGATAGCCCTATGCCATCACCTCAAGATTAACACCAGATTGACAGAAGCATTTTCTACTTCATTTGGCTATCTTCTGGTTGCAGATTATTTGAGAACCTTCAATGGAAAAGGAAGTAATTCAGGGGCAAGATACACTTAGCGTGAGCTGGGGCATCTTCGACTTTCAAGCGATGGGGGCATCTGCATCAGTTAATTCGTACTCCAGTCCATCGACCATTCGAGCTGGACCCATAGCTTCACCCTTGATCATTCCATGTCAATCAAAAGACGGGGCAAGACCAAGGCCGCCCAATACCAAAGGGAGTATCTCTTGCCTTGCCCAATCATTATTAGAAATGACTTTCTTTTTCCTTCTTGTAGGTGCCAAGCTAGGAAACATGTTTTGATAACTAGGGCAAATTGATAGTCAGGAGCTTCTCAAAATTTTGCTCGTTTCATCTTTGATACCATATTCATGCACATCTTTCTTATGCAGGATCAGGTAGAAAAATAAACTATTTGTCAAAGCTCGAAACCAAGTTCCCAACATTGACCATGTCTTGGATAATCTCACATTTTGGCAAAGCTATAACCCATCCTGACTGAAAATGGGCAAACCTGCCGCAAACTCTAGCCTTAGAAAGGGAGTATGTATTCTTTAAGCCATTCAGCTTTGAAGATAACACTCTATTTCTTCTTGCAGGGATATACAATCTATTCCAAAATGAAGGAACCTATCCAAATCAAAGAACCTCTTCGATTCAAGGAATACATAAAAGGGGTGAAATTGTATCGTTCTAGTTCTTTTGGAATTTGAAAACATACATTGACACGTTCCCTCTTGATTTTTACAGGGCTCACTGCCATGCTGGATAGGTAAGTATCTCTTTCCCTTAAAAAAAAAAATCTTGGAATATCAAGAAATTATATGTCTCTGAATATGGCAAATTTTTGCAATCAACTTGCATCACCTAGCTATGACAAATCACGCCTAACTGGGGCAAGTGAATCATTTGTGCGCTGAAAAAAAAAAGGGACGTTTCGTCTCCGACAAAGTCAATGGACACAATAGCAAAGTCGTCTACATCAAAATCAAACCCCAAGATACAAACTTCGAAAGAACGGTAACTTTGTATCGTTCTAATTTGATAGTCGAAGATCCTATGCCTAACATGAGCTTGTTCTCATTTAACAGGAAAATATCGGCATTGAAAAGCCCCAAAAGAAAAGAACTCGCCAACATGAAGGCGAAAAGAAATATTGACTTCGGAAGTCAAAGAACCCTGAAGAGTGGCGGGGAATATGTCCAAAAGCATGAATGAATCTCCACCGGTGCAAATCCTTGAGAAGGATTCGTTGTCCCGACCAGACAAAGAGATCATGGCCATAAGCTAGATGTCTAATTTTTACAAAGCGCACATTTGTGTTCAAATAGGAACGCAAAGCAAAAGGACTTGCCAGCATGTAGACAGAGGATCAGATAGGAAAATAAACTATTTGTCAAAGTTCAAAATTGAGTTTCCAAACACTGGCCATGTCTGGGGCCAATCTCACATTTTGACAAAAGCTATACCCATCATGATTGAAAATGGGGGCCAGCAGACCTCGACTTAGGAAAAGGAAGTATTTGTCTTTGTCTCATGTGATTTTCAAGTGATACCTTCCTTATTTGCAAGACCATACGACCGTCCATGATGGTGATCATTATTGAACGGGGGCAACCAAAGAACTCGAGTCTTCTCTCGACTCGATCATGCTTATGATTTCCTTGCTCTAGGACAAGGATAGAAATGAGCTAGCCCTCAACAAAGGAGTAGGATCCCCAAGGCGTTTCATTTTCCCATATGTTCTGGGGCAACTTAGATTTTCTCGCATAGTCATTTTCTTGAACATAATGCTTGGAATTTCTATATCCATGAACTTTAAGAATGCTCACCCATTTGCATGATTCATGCATGATTATTCTTCATGATTTGATTTACCGACTCTAAATAGGGAGCATAAATTGCATATGGTGCATTGAGTTATATAGAATGGGGCATGACAGGATGATGAAAGGCAAGCCATTTCCACACATCCCTAAATTTTAACCCCCAGTGAGTTGAGTGGTATTATTCCGCATCCTTCAAGGCAAAGGGTTTTCTCGCAAAAGGTACGATAGCCGAGGTGACAGAGGCATTTATTTCTCTGCCCCAAACACTACAGGTCATCCACTGTTACCCCTTTTGAGCGGAGGTTTCACTTCTGTTACCCCTGTCAAGAACCACCCCACATTGGGGCAAAACAGAAAATTTCAGAAGTAAGTTGAGGTAAATGGTTAGAAATTCTCTTGCTTGGACTAACATCAATCTTCGGATGTTCTTTTGCATTTATGCTCGAACATTAATTCAAGTGCCTTAGGATGATGAAGAGCATTCATTTCTCTATCATATACATTTTATACCTTGCATAG
This sequence comes from Rhodomyrtus psidioides, assembly GCA_021437785.1. Taxonomy (NCBI): domain Eukaryota; kingdom Viridiplantae; phylum Streptophyta; class Magnoliopsida; order Myrtales; family Myrtaceae; genus Rhodomyrtus; species Rhodomyrtus psidioides. Next base: position 2,955,034 of record JAILYB010000069.1, read on the forward strand.
CCCACTTGAGCCTGCAAATTCATTTCTTAAACCCATGTTGGTGATCATATGCTCAATTCAAAGCAAATATGGCTGATCTCTAAGCAGAAAAGGTTGAAAAATCGGGTCAATGGAAAATCCCCGAAAAAAAAAAACTCGTCAAAAGGCTGAAAATGCAGCAGTTCAAAATTTTTTTTTTGGGCATTTAAAAAGCAAAACGCCTGGTAAAAGCAAGGCTAATGCCCATCCAAATTCTGGCTCATTTGCAAAATGCAGCTGAATGTCATTGCACAATTCTCTTGTAAATGGGAAAGAGGTTGAGAGAAAAATCTATGAAAATGTCAAAATGCAAATCCTCAGCAGAAGTTTATACCATCTTTCAAGCAATGATGGCATCATTTGAAGGCGAAGATCAGTGACAAGCAGCAATGATCACCAATGTCAAGCCCTTCTCATATATTTTCTGAGCCAGAATAAACCTTCTTGTTCCTCAATCCCCAATTCTAACCTACGTTACAACCCTTCAAAAGTCTCTTCTGACTAGAGCACTTGAGTTAACGTAGAGTTGAATGTTTTAAGCATAGCTCGAAGAAGTTCGAGCAATATTATTTCTCTCTCATTTTTGCAGGGTTCTTGATTTGTAAACCCGAAGCAGATAACGAAGAACTTCATTTCAATAGCCTTGACTCGATTGGAGTCCCATTTGAAAACCCCTGACCTAGCCCTCATTATGGTCCTTATCAAGACCTCCAGATCAGCTCGGTCGTACCAATTGCGAGATTACTCGGACCCTTGTCGAATGCGATGATGGTAAAGTTGAGTGATTTCTTTTGAATCCTACAGTTGGGATACACAGCTTTTCCCGAGAGTGAGAGAAAGCCCTTTCGAACTGGAATCTCCCATTCAGATTACGTTCGAGGCATTCACAATGTGATAACCTCCATGAACAGAATTGGTAACGCAAACTTGATAGAATAGTTATGCATGAACCACATGATGAGTCATAAGCAAAATGCACAATGCAAGATTAACAGAGTAATTTTGCATGATTTCATTGATGAATTTCAGCAACTATGTTTGCACATGCTACCTCTGACATTGTCTGGCTGGTAGCATATTTTTGATGATCGAGTTGCCTCTTAAAGTCTCGAAATTCATCCAAAGACCATTGAAGGAGCAAACCTTATTGGCAAATGCCGACCAGGTAGTCTTCCAAATCCTCAGATTTTGTCGAAATGATCAGACAATTCTCCTTATTGATAAAATCCCCAGTGGAGCTTTACAATGCAGGTAGAAACTCACAAAGTGTTGCATTTGCATTAAGGTTCATGCAAGACAACATTTTCTTATGAACTGAACAGGTTGAGCAAGCCAATTCAGCAAATCCTAAAAGCCGAGTTTCAGTCAACTCAAGTGAGTTTTCTGATTCTTTTTCAGACTTGGATGACCGCATCTTCAATGTTGCAGGTATCAAGCTAAGCATGGTGATCCAGACAGAAGATGAACATGATTCAGATTTTCTCAGATTGCGATACCAGCATTTCGCAATTCTGCCCACTGTTTCATGTAAAGGATGAACATGATTCAGATTTTCTCAGATTGCGATACCAGCATTTCGCAATTCTGCCACTGTTTCATGTAAAGGATGAACATGATTCAGTTTTTCTCAGATTGCGATACCAGCATTTCGCAATTCTGTTCGCTGTTTCATGTAAAGGATGAACATGATTCAGATTTTCTCATATTGCGATACCAGCATTTCGCAAATCTGTTCGCTGTTTCACATAAAGGATGAATGTGATTCAGATATTCTCAGATTACGATACCAGCATTTCGTAATTCTGTCCACTGTTTCACATAAAGGATAAATGTGATTCAGTTTTTACCTGATTGCGATACCAGCATTTCGCAAATCCGGCCCTCAGCTAATGCTTCACGTGATGAGCGGATGATCGTGATGCAGAAGCTTTATTCTTAGCTGACGTTCCACGTGATGAGCGGATGATCGTGGTTCGAAAGTTTTATTCTCGGCCAATGTTTCACGTGATGAGCGGATGATCGTGATGCAAAAGCCAATCCTCAGCTAACATTCCACAGGATGAGCGGATGATTGTGGTTTGGAAGCTTAATTCTTAGCAAACGTTCCACGTGATGAGCGGATGATCGTGGTTCGAAAGCTTTATTCACAGCTAATGCTTCACGTGATGAGCGGATGATCGTGATGCATAAGCTTAATTCTTAGCCTACGTTCCACGTGATGAGCGGATGATCGTGGTTCGAAAAGGTTTATTCTCAGACAATTCTCAGTTGACGTCCCACGTGATGAGCGGATGATCGTGGTTCGAAAACTTTATCCTTAGCCAATGCTTCACGTGATGAGCGGATGATCGTGATGCAGAGGTATTTCTCAGCTGACGTTCCACGTGATGAGCGGATGATCGTGGTTCGAAAAGCTTTATTCTCAGACAATTCTTAGTTGACGTCCCACGTGATGAGCGGATGATCGTGGTTCGAAAACTTTATCCTTAGCCAATGCTTCACATGATGAGCGGATGATCGTGATGCAGAGGTATTTCTCAGCTGACATTCCACAGGATGAGCGGATGATTGTGGTTTGAAAGCTTTATTCTTAGCTGACGTTCCACGTGATGAGCGAATGATCGTGGTTCGAAAGTTTACTCACAGACAATTCTTAGTTGACGTCCCACGTGATAAGCGGATGATCGTGGTTCGAAAACTTTATTCTTAGCCAATGCTGCACGTGATGAGCGGATGATCGTGATGCAGAGGTATTTCTCAGTTGACATTCCACAGGATGAGCGGATGATTGTGGTTTGAAAGCTTTATTCTTAGCCGACGTTCCACGTGATGAGCGGATGATCGTGGTTCGAAAGTTTTACTCACAGCTAATGCTTCACGTGATGAGCGGATGATCGTGGTGCATAAGCATTACCGATTTGCGATCCAGAACTCGCAAATTCGGCCTACAGACATCTTGCGTTGCCCCGAGTCAAGAAGAAAGAAATTCCTGAGGACGAGTGGGCCTAGTACCTTAAGATCCTCCCAGCGCTGGTGATTAAGGGAATCCTCAGCGTATAAGGTATTTATAGAAATAGATACCCCTTATGCGATCCATGCGCGAGTTCTTTGAAAAAAGAAGTTAGACGCATGTTATTTTCAGTCTTGCATTGCATCATTTCCAAAAAAAAAATGAAAATTTAGGTGCCACTTTTGGTCTTTGAGCGAAACCTCTCCGAGCTTCCACTCAAAGAGGGGCAAGCTGTTAGCACCTAAATTTTAATTTTTAGAAAATTTATTTCATAAAATGAGAATTAATCCTAATTCTCGCAAAAAAAAAATTCATGCATTACATATTTCATTTGTCTGTCATGCATTGGCAATCAGTCGCTGGCGATCTCAATTGAGCAGAATTTAACAGGCAGCGGAACCGAAATCAATTCGAGAATTTTCGATCATGAAATGGGGAATTATCGGAAATTGTAATGGTCTCAATTTAAAATCTCATTCGGTCCATTTTGTGAAAATAAGGCTTTTAATTAATTATTCGTTAATTAATTAAAGCCCACTTAGGCCCTAAGTCCGCGCGAATATGCCCATCTGAGAAACCCTAGCCCGATAGGGTTGTTCAAGAGAATTATGATCCTACGGTGGATATCGCGTCGGAAACATTTAGAGTCGACGGCTTGGATTGGATCTTAGAGCACAACCATAATATTCACTATATATACCTCATTAGATCTAGGGTTGCAGAGGACGACAAATTTTTTTCGGAGGCCAACTCTCTCGCCATTCTCTCTGAGTTCCCCATACAAGCATCCATTTTTCTGAGCCATATGACGAGAACCTTTCTGGGCTTCGCAACATTTTTTTTGGGCACGAATTCTCCACCGAGGCTGAGCACATTCTTCCTCTTGGTCAAACCTTCAACTTCAGATTTCCCAGCATCATTCCCCAACCATTATTTTCTCGCTCTCTCTCTTGCCCTGACACGCCCATTTTTAAATCATTCTCGGGCCAACTCATTCTGGGGATTCCATCAACTTCTCCCCCATTGGCCACGTTGATTTTAGCCCCACCACTTCACGATTTCCTCTGGTGGCCATCGAAGGCAGTATGGACAATTGAAGATCACCAGCTTGCCATCCATTTCTGTTCGTGTCACCGAGCTCGCCGAGTTCCTCGTCGTTCTTTTTCTCGCTCGTGGATTTCGAAGACAAATCACATCCAAAAAAGGCGATCTTGGACGTTAATCCCGGATCGAACTTCCTGGAAATTCTCTAAAAAACGATGAGTTCTAATTCCCAATTGAATGCTTGCTGGTCGTATGTGTTAGACATCTTCATGCCTCGACAAGTCACTGTTGATTCATGTTCAGATTTATATGAATTGCTCCTAAAAATTAGAGTGCATGAAATTATAACTTTGAATTAATTAATGGACATGCATGAATCGGCCATGTACGAATTTTTTTTATGCTGAATTTGCCATGCACGAATTTTTGGCATTGAATTTGCTGGTTGAATTTTTGTGTGCTGAATTTTTTGTGTTGAATTTGCCATGCACGAATTTTTGGCATTGAATTTGCTGGTTGAATTTTTGTGTGCTGAATTTTTTGTGTTGAATTCGCCATGTACGAATTTTTGGTGTTGAATTTGCTGGTCGAATTTTTGTGTGCTGAATTGTTCTCGCCAAGCAATTTGTGTGCTGGATTTTTAGGAACAATTGCCAATCAATTTGTGTGCTGGATTTTTAGGAATAATTGCCAATCAATTTGTGTGCTGAATTTTTGGTGTTGAAATTCGGGTAATTTTTTTTTAGGTAGGTTTGATGTTTTTTTTTTGGAAAATTTGGAAAATCGGGTGAAATTTCAATCAAATCGGAATCTGGAGCCTAATTCTCGAAATTTAGGGGTTGTCTAAAATCTTTCCAAGTTTAAGAGATAATTTCCTAAATTCCGAAGATTAAAATCTAAAACAGGAATATCTTTTAAAATCTTGAAGATTATCAAAAATTCTAAAAAAAAAAATCCTTTGAATATATCTAATATATTCAAGATACCAAAATCTTTTCAAGACTTGATTGATTAGGAAAATTTCCTAATCCGCAACCGCTATTACCATAGTGGGTGTTTCGATTTTGAGGGTCGATCTGTTAGGCTTCAGATTGAACCTTGATTCGAAACAAATGGCGGTAATTATCTTTTTCATTAAAAAATTTCCAATTTGAATTTAAATTCATTCATAAAACATAAAATCACAAAAAAAGCAAATGAAAATCATTCAGGTCTCATGTTTAATTTTCATGTCAGAAAACCACAAAAAAAATAAAAAAAAAATTAGAAAGATATGGTTTCTTTTAAACCACGTCTCATCATTTTAGAAAGATAGGATTTTCTAGAAATTCTATCTCCTGGATCACATTCAATAAATAAAATCGTTTGAATCCATTCCAACTTTTAAAATATATAGAAATAGGGTGAAAAGACTTTCTTAAAAAAATTGGAAATTAATGCAAATTAAATCCAAAAGCTTTAAGTTAATCTTGAACCAATTCATTCTCATTTTTCATTAATTTTAAATTTCGAAAATTCATAAAAAAAAATAAAAAGTCATAAAAAGAAAACACAAAGATTGCACCTTTGAACTTCAATTCAGAATTCATCAAGATTGCCAAATTGAACATTTCTCATGAAATTGGTACCGAAAGGGCATTAATTGAAAAATTAGTGTAACCAAGTCCCGAACTTAAAATCTATGGTTCGTAGAAATAAAATAGTTTCTCCCCCTATTTTATTTAGGTTTCTAATCAACTTACCAAGAAATGATTAGTGACGGCTCCAAAAATATAAAAATCTTTTGCAAGATAAACACTTGAACCATAAGTCACGATTTGGTAGAACTTGGGAGAGTTCGAGCTAGGTTAGTTAATTTAATTAATTAACCTGGTAATCCATTAACCTAAAATAGGAAACCCGAATTTTAGGTCGCGACAGAAATAACAATGGCACATCGATAGAAAATTGTTTTCTTGTTTTGGTCATGGATATGAGACCTTTTATTTTGGAAAAGACTGCAGTATTACTTGACTTCTTATTCCATCCATTATAGTTATATCCTCGTCAGTCTACTGTCACTCCCAAAAACCCTAACAATAAATCAAAAGGGCAAAATATGTTGTATTTTGATAAATATCGCATTTTGATAAAATCATGAAAGTGTCAGGTCGACACTGAGCATCAATCCGTACAACGACTTAGATTAGAGAGTTCTAGAGAGAGAAACTCTGGAAGAAGTGCCTTTATATTTCTTTGTTGGATCATTTCATGATCAAATAAAGGGGAGGACACCTATTTATAAACTCTATCACCCGGACACGGCTTTCTAAAAATTTTTGCTGTGTCGGACACATGTTTGACACGGCTAGACACAGCCGGACTTTTTTTTTTTGGCGCCAGACATTTTAAATATTGAAAAAGCCCAATTTTTGACCTAATTTCTAACTCCTTCCTTTTGCAACCTGTTCAACTCTCAGACTCGTCTCTCACTCTCCCTCTCGCGACTCGCCTCTCCCGACTCGCGACTCACCGGCTCCCATCGCGACTTGCCCCCGGCCGTCTCTGCTTGCGACTCGCCCCCGCTCGCAAGTCGCGACCTTTGGTTTTCCATTTTCCTCGACTCTATGGATACTATGGTTGGTAATAATTGAATTTATGGTTCTGAAATTGTGTATATATACAAATATACATTAAATATATAACGTACCCCAGTGTGTCCGAATTCTCTATTTTTTTAGAATTCACGTGTCGACGAGTCGTGTCGTGTCTCGTATCGTATCGTGTCCTGCGTCCGTGTAACATAGTTTGTATAGTAGAGGGTCTTGGATTATAAATGTTAATCTAGACTCGATCTAAGGGCTATGATTGCAACTTTCGAATTAACTAACAACCGACATTAAATAGGAAGTTTCTGAAATATGGGACAGTTACTGCATTCCCGCCCTTGAGAATATTATAGAGCGTCCTAATAAACCTGAGGAAACCCTAGATGTGAAGTGTTTTCAGGCTCCTCTCAACAGTGGGATCGATCGGTTGTGCCACGAAAACCTCGGCACGTGACAAAAGCAAACAATTTCAAATGCTTTCCAGCGTACATGTCCTCGTACCTTCAAAATTTGATGTGTTCAAATGTTTTTTTTTTTTGGGTAAGTTAGGTATATATATAAACTTTCAAGTCACTATGTTGGGCGATACTTAAATCTGAAATGCAAAATGCAAAATATCCCTAAACAATTAAAACCAAAGTCATTCGGAGCCCACGCTAATATGTTAATTCTTTGATATAGAAATCGAGTCAGCCTAGGGTTCTAATCTCAAACTTGTGGCCCTTGGGTTATCTTATGATGGATGCTTGCCGTTGATTTTGCCCCATGCGATTGATCTTGATGCGTGTTTACCGTTGTTGTTAATTGTTTTTCTCTTCTTTGTTTTGAAGGCTCACATGCACCTGGAAAGCTTATGTGTTTATGTGGATTTCTTTTTTTCTTTTTTCTTTTTTCTTTTTTTTTGGGTCAGTGTGTATATGTGGATTTTTTTTTTTTTTTGGGTCAGTGTGTATATGTGGATTTTATTTTTTTTTTGGTCGAACCCTGTATTAGTTGACTGCCAGTACAATAGTTGAGTGGCACAATTTCTTATTTAATACATCTTTTACGTGGCCTGTCCTTGATGTGATATTAAATCTTTTAAGGGTTCTAACGTTCCAAAATGTTGACTGCGCGCGGAGGCAATTATGCTGAATTTACAAAGTTTTATTTTTTTTTTAAGTTATTGTTGATGCGTGCTGTCTAATTGGGAGAATATCCGGCAGTAATGGAGTGGTCTTTTGATAACGGGCATGCATTGATTTAGATATATGCGACAGGTGAGTTTGGACAAATAAGGGGAGTTTAATGAGAGATTATTAGATCGGACTCAGCATCTGAAAGTGTGGATCAGCCACGCGAAGATTGAGGAGGCATCAGCATGGCTTCCTTGAGAGTCGGAAAGTGGTGGTAGTCAACGGCCAGCATGAATGTGAAGAGAAGGACAGGCGCGTAGTGGATCGTTCATGAACTTGTCAAAGATCATAATCATGAGCTTTTAGCAGCACTGGCTTACTTATCCTCATTTTCGAATTCATCGAAACATGAGACTGACATCTTTTACCTGCTGCTAGTGAGCGAACAAGAAAAATTTGCATGTTGAGATGCCTAGGCAGTAGGCAGTGTGTGTTGGGCATCCGCATGTCTTCTGTCCATGACGGGAAGGTAGCGATTCGAGGTTCTTGGTGATGAAAACCCAAAAATTACCTTAAACAATTAAAGCGTTCAAGAAATCGTTGACATGGCGCGAGCCGCACTCACATAGGCAATTTTTGACATTTATGGACTTTTTTGTTTCGGTAACCGAGGTGCCTGGACTAGCTTGTGCGCACCTCGATTATTCTTCGGGGGAGACTAGCACAACGACCCTCCGTCATGGCCCCCTACTTAAATCATAAGTGCTCAGCTGGAGAATCGAACTTGAGACCAACGCGTCTAATCACACAATCTCAAATGCGCCATAACCAACTAAGCTATTGGATATGGACTTTTCTTATTTCTTATTTCATTTTTCTCTCTTTATTTTCCTTCATTCTTCCTTCAGCCGGCCGCCGAGCCCAGCGAATTTCCAAAGGCTAGGGCCACTTAGGTTGACTTTACTGGCCTCCAGTGAGGAAAATGAAAAAAAAAAATTAACACTGGAAACGTATTACTGACATCTTTTACCACCTGCTAGTGAGCGAACAAGAAAAAAAATTGCATGTTGAGGTGCCTAGGCAGTCTATTGAGCATCCGCATGCTCGCGCTCTTCATGGCCCAGGTTGTTACCGTGGCGAGCTGTTCTTCGTGGCGAGGGATTCGGATATCCAAAGGCCAAGGAGCTACGATGGGTATATCATATCTTATGTCCACGACGAGAAGGTTAATCAGTCGAGGTTCTTGGTGATGAAAACCTAAAAATTATCTTAAACAAGCAAAGCATTTTCAAGAAATTATTGACGTGACTCGAGTGGCGCTGGTATGGCCAACTTTTGATATTTACAAACTTTTCTTATTAATTTCATTTTTCTCTCTCTCTCTTTTCCCTTTCCTTCTAACTTTAGCTGGCCATTGAGCCCAACGAATTCCCAAAGGCGAAGACTGATAAGGTCGACCGTACTGGCCTTCGGTGAAGAAACAAAAAAAAAATTATAGAAAGTTCAATATGAGAAAATGTCGCTGCTTGCTGGTCAGATTAGTATAGTGCATTTAGTATATTTAGATTATAGATTTAAGTCTTGCATGCTTTTAAATAGAATATAAAAAAAAAGTGATAAAAGAAAAAAGGTTTTTTTCGGGGGCAGGTTCCCAGAGTAAATATACAAGCACGCATAATTATGATAGATGGAGTGCATTCCCAATGGTAAATTGTGTGGGATGGGGCGCAAAGGGTAGGTTTGCTACGTCCTCCAATGTATCTGGTTTGAGTTTTGGAATTGAACGGGTTGACGTGAATAAACGGGAAAAAGTTGTTCCCTCGGCTGAGCTTTCAGTTTGCTAATCCTAATGGATTGAACAGAGGGAGAAATTCAAATGCAGCTTTACCTCGCAGGGCGTAATGTCAGATTTTGACGGGAGAGTATAGACCCAACAACAAAATGGCTTCAGGATTGAGACTTCCCAATGAAGTGTCAAACCTGTGATTCAGTCTAAAAACCTCGCTGCACTACTTAACCTGTACTCCATGCCTTCTGGACAAGCGATTAACCTCAACAAGTCAGGTGTCCATTTCAGTAGAGACTGTCCGCTAAGCCTAAAGGAGAATTTAGCAAGAGAATTGCGCGCACCAATTATTGACCAGATTGGGACGTACCTGGGTACCCTTCCGAATGGGGAGCTTCGAAAAAGCATATGTTTTCCTAGATACTGGGACGAGTGAACATGAAACTAGAAGGGTGGAAGGAAAATTTGAAGTCCAAAGCAGGGAAGGAAGTCCTTATCGAAAGTGTGGTGCAGGCTTTACCACAATATGCCATGTCTATATTTCAGATTCCTTTATCAAGGCTATTGAACAAAAAAAAAAAAATAGCTAGATTTTGGTGGAAAAAATCAGCTTCCAGAACCGGCATTCACCGGAAGAAATGGGATACCCTTAATACAATAAAGGATAAAGGGGGACTCAGTTTCAGGGACTTGATTGCTTTCAACGAAGCAATGCTTGGAAACAGGCCTGGCGTTTATACCAAAACCCATCTGCATTGTGGAGTCAACTGTTCAATGGACTAAAATTTTCCTAACGGAGATTGTGGGAGTGCAGAAAAGGGAAATAGACCGTCTTGGGATTGGCAGAGCTTACCAATGAGAAGAGAAAATATCTCCATCATTAGTGGGGTCAATAGGCAATGGTCAGAAAGTGAATATCAAAGAAGACAAACGGCTGAATAAAACATAGAGGAGTTATTTGAGGTCCTGCCATGAGGGATGGACCCAAACAAGTAGCTAAGCTAATCAAGATAGAAGATAACAGTTAGAAAGAACCAATCCTCAGATCCTTATTTGATGACAACATAGTGGAGGAACTTCTGTCGGATCCCAGTGCGCCCACAGGTTTCTAAAGACCTGGTTGTTTGGAAAGGAGCCAAATCAGGGGTATACTCAGTGAGGGGTGGTTACCACAGAATTAGAGAGGACAAGAATTAGCCTAACCCTACCCAATTGCCCTCCTCTTTCAAACCATCTGGTGTCCTATGGAGCAGAACATGGGATATGAAATCATTACCAAAAGGTTGGCATTTTCCTTTGGAATGCTTGCCAAAATGCTTTACCAATGAGGGAGAATTTATTCCGAGAAGTCACAACCACAAAGCATATATTCATTTTTTGCCCTTGGACGAAATCAATTTGGTCCAACCCCGCACTAAACGTGCAAATCTCCAGACATGGTCTGTCTAGAATGGATGAATCTTCTGTATTGCAAAAGGAGCCAAGGAAACTCATCTGATCTACGACTGATGGCGGCCATTTTTTGGGGAATTTGAAAGACCCGACCTTGGTTCGGCAACATATTGTGAATCATTTTGAATCCCTTCTCAATGGGAGCTGTCTCCCTAGTCGGCTGGGGACCACCATGATTCGTGAGTATGTTGGCCGTGGTTTGGATGGGGAGCAAATCAAATCCCTTTCTCGACGAGTATCGGATTTGGAGATTCAAAGCACCTTATTCTCCCTTACTAAAAGTAAGGCCTTGAGCCCCGATGATTTCAATGTGGATTTCTTTATATCTACTTGGGATATTATTGGTCCCTCTGTTACTTTGGCTATTAGAAATTTCTTTGAAACGAGCTTACTTCTTAAGGAGACGAATGCCACCATTCTTACTCTAGTGCCGAAAGTCCCTAATGCTTCGGCCATAAATGATTTCGTGTCTATTGCTTGTTGCAACACAATTTATAAGTGTATCAAGAAGATTCTTGCAAACCGAATTGCTAATGTTTTGCCCTTGATTATAAGTTCTCCCCAAAGTGCTTTTGTTAATGGCCATAGGATTAGCGACAACATCTTGGTAGCTCAAGAATTAATTGCCGGTTTCCACCATGAACCTTACTTGCCTAAATGCGCCATAAAGGTCAATTTCCAAAAAGCTTATGATACGGTGGATTGGGACTTTCTTGAGGCGACTCTGCAAGCCTTTGGCTTCGCGGATGTATTTATCAATTTGATTATGGCGTGTGTGTCTTCACTCAGATTCTCGGTTGCCATAAATGGAGAGCTCCATGGTTTCTTTCCGAGTGCTAGAGGTATCCGACAAGATGACCCCATCTCTCCCTATCTCTTTACTCTTGTCATAGAAGTTTTCTCTTGGATTCTAAATGCCAAGACTTCTATGTCGAGGTTTAAGTTCTTTTGGAGATGCAAACCCTCACTGTGGCATCCCCCGTTTGCTTGATTCCTAAGGAGCAAGGATATCTGAAAGGGATTAGAGAGTTGGCTTTAAGAACAAGGATTCGAGACCTCCTTATAGTGGATTAAGCAAAGAGGTCAAGATATGTCAAGGTGGCAAATGTGGAAACGAGTTAGGAAATTATCAAGGAACTTGTCAATTTTGGATTGTCATGGCTCAAGTGATATTATGAGGAATTGGTCGTGTACATTGAGGAATATGATGGATAGAAATTCGATTTTCATTGATCAATTTCCCATCAAATGGAATTGATGAGATATTAGATAAATCAATTGAGAAATTTCGAGTTCAAGGATTATAGTTCATTTGGCCGAGAATTTTAGTTCCAAGATTTATATACTATCAAGTGAAGTCGATGAGGAATTGGAGGATTAACTTGGAATTATCACATGGCCGAAAATATGAGGAACATTGACGCCATTGGATCAAGCTTGGGGAGCAAGGAAATTTGTAAATGGCCGATTGAGTAAGAGCTCATGAGGATTAAAATGAGCATGGTATATAATTCAATTTTCCCTAACCTTGGAGAGCAAGGAAATTCAAACCACTAGGGGCAAGGACAAATGGCGAAATGGCTCCATGTGCATGAAAGACTATTGGCCGAATTACCTAGGGAATTAGCAAGAGAATGAAGCCAATCATTGGCTCTTAGTCCCATCAAGATCTTGCAAGTGATAGTCAACCATTAGAGGTGAGGACAAGTGGCGGAATTACATAATGTGCATGAATGTGGTTCAATCATTGGTCCAAAATCACATCAAGATCTTATCAATGATAATCGACCAATAGCGGCAATGTAAGATGGCGCAAATCCTAGAAGCACATCCTCATTTAATGGGATTTGAGACAAATAGCTTTGATCAGAATTTTGAGTAACATGTGAGAGACATTGGAGTTTATTGGCGATATATTGATGGATGGCTAAATCTCACACTCAAGAGAAATTAGAGATGGTGGAATGTCATAAGTCAAGGGAACTTCGTTGGCCTTCATTAGAAGGTGAATTTTCACAAAAACGTCACCGGACCCGAGAGCCTGTATTACCGTTTTTTAGCGCGCATCGAAATTAAAACGGCTCGTTCAAAGTCGTCCGGAGGCCAATTTGAGCACCGTTTTCTCCCATGCGACCGTAAGACGATGAGGAACAAGAATATGAGGTCTGATTGCCTAATAAGTTGGTAAAAAATTGTCAGTTTATACGAAAGTGAACCTGGACGTGATTAGAGGGGCAGATTCAAAGGCAATTGCATGTTTTCCAAGTGTCAATATCAAGGCTTATCTTATTGCATATGAGACAAATGGCATCTCATAGCCAAAAAGTGGCACACATGCGTGAGGCTTGAGACAAATGGCATCTCAAAGCCAACAAGTGGCACACAAGCGTGAGGATAGATTGCATGTCCACCAAGAGGCGATCCAAGAAATGCATGTTCATCAAGTGGCGACCTCTTGCGGCAAGTGTCACTCAAGCCTTGCTCCCCACTCCACCCTCAGATATAAATAGAAGACCTTAAGGAGCAAGAAAGGATTGATGTCTCATCTTCACTCTCACTCTATCTTCGGCCAAGGAAGGGCTGGTTCGGGCGATCCCCATGAAGCGGCGGAGAAGAAGAAGAAGAAGAAGCGAGTGATCGAGCTAGTTAAAAGCTATAAAAAGGCAAGAGATTCCTTCAATCTTGCTATTGGATAGATGTTCATTGTGTCGTTGCCATGCTAGGGAGTTCAGATCAGGTTTTAGGTCAAGAAACCCAATCTGTAGAATTCGGATCTGAACTGTGCTTATTGGGTTGTGAATTTTGTCGAGCCATGTGTGATGAGAATCTAACCAATCTTCCTCATGAAACTTGTACGTCACATCCTTGCCTATAACATAATTTAATTTCGAAATTTTTGAATTTTAGGTGATATTTATAATTCCCTTAGAACCACATGGGCTTAGCATGTTTCTGGTGAGCTCAGCCTGGACCCCTACCAGTTCATGAATTTACACCGATTTTAGGAGAATGAGTTGGATTAACTTCCCTTCACGAAAGTTTAAGACGACATCTTGTACTACAGCATATAAAAAGTTAGGATTTTTATGAACCGGTTAACCCCACGAAATAGAGCTATTTCTGTGACGTTGCCACTGGTTCACTAAAGGTCAGATTTCCTCTAGAGTTCGTGAATTACTGCAATTTTTCTAGTTTGGATCAACTTGAGATTTCTTGACACAAAGTTCCCCAAGGTCTTAAGTACAATAGGGTGAAATTTGATGATTTAGGAGCTCATTTGCCAATTTAAAACTAACGACTCGCGTAACTGCGCAGTGCTAGACTTCCCTTCTTAGGAACCGAGATATGATGGCTTGGTTATAGTTTAAGCCCTGGATCGAGGGATTCAAGGAAAGTAAAGAATTGCCTTTATATAGGTGGCTCTTGGTTGGGTTCTTAAATTAGGGATTTGATGATTACTCAAGCTAGTATTGTGATTTAAACGCCTAGATTTCACTGATCCGAGGGCATGAAAAGGAAGTGGATTGGTTTAACTAATTCATGAGGTCCGATCTAGGTAATTGTGACTAGACATAATTGGAAACCCAAGTTAATGAAGTTAATTGTGTCATACATATGCTTCGAGGTTCAGATATATGTTTTTCAATGATATAATCTCTGACTTGAATCTTGAAAAACCTCGTGTGAGCCGGCGGATGCCGCTCGTGATTGTGATTATTGATATTGTGTATTTATGTACCTGCTTGTGTGGTCATTGGTGATATTATGTTGGCATTGCATTGTGGAATTGCATGCAAGAAATGAGATTGAGAACTATGAGGTTCTCGACCAACATACATGGTACATGGATCGATACTTGATGAGATATGTGGGGTATTTTCTCTTCAGTGCACTGAATTGAGTTGACGCCCATGGACTGTGTGCAGGGATTTGCACGTACTCGTGGATCCTGAGCTGTGTGCGGGGGGAGAGTCGTACCACGCGTCGTGGATGCCCTTGAGTAAGGGTCGCAAGTCAATTGACTTGCGATGGTGAGACAAATGAAGAGCACGTCATTACATATCTCATTGGCATTCTCATTGTTTTAAATTGTGATTATCTAATGATCTGAATTGATATTATTATATGCCTTAACTATATATTTGTCTTTATAGTTTGGTTTAGGGAGTCTTAGGACCCCTGTGGTGGGGTTGAATATTTTTCTTGCTAGCTGTCGCGTTAACCCACGTTGTGACGCCTTGAAATTCATATCTTGTAGAGTGCTTGAATTCAATAAAAGAGATTAAATTGAATTTCAGTTCGAATAAAATATTTTGAATCGTAAGGACTAAAGAGACAATAATTGGACGAATTCTGAAGTTTCGATCGTTTTAGATTAGATTTCGAAATTCTTAGTCGCCGTATATTAGGATCGAGATACTCGTGCCTGAGCCTAACCTTGATCGAGCCTAGTGTGTGAAAAGACCAAATTACCCCTCCGTCAATAAAGCCAAAATTCGTTCCGTCCCGAATTTTGAATTTACCCTTTTGCCCCTCAATTATTCACTATAGGACAAACCTTTTGAAATTGAATTGATAAGTGGGCCCCACCTTTGATCAAATCTCACTCACCCAAGTCAACATCTCAACCACCCACCCACTCTCTCTCCTCCTTTCCCCTCTCTCTCTCTCTCTGCTCTTCTTCGTGGACAGTCTTCCCCTCCAACCGAGACCTCCTCCTCCCGTTGGTTCGGCGCCACCACCACCTCCGACGCTTGCTTCGTCCCCCTGCCACTCCTTCGCCTTCGTTCGACCACCGCGCGCCCCCCGCAAGCCACCAAACCGCCGCGAAATAGCCCCGACCCAGCCTGCCATGTTTTGGCGTCGGGGACCGCTCGAGCTTCAGCCACCACTTGCAGCCGTGTCCGACCACCACCCACTAACCCACGGACCTCCCTTCCGTTCCCCGGACCATCGAGCAACCGTCGACCGCTGCCTCAGGACTGTCGGGTAGCCACAGAAGCCGATGACGTCCTTCCCTATTTCGCGCCTGCCTCTGGTCGGTTCTGTCCACCGTTGTTACGGCCTCCTCCGTCCTTCTCCGTCAAACGCTAGTCACCCAAACGACCACCCTCAGCCCTCTTGTTCCCTCAGTATCCATCGAAAGCCGTTTGTCGCCTGTGGAACCCCGAAAATCCTCGGCTATCCTCCCCTCTTTTGCTCGAGAACCCTGCCCAGTTCTATTCGAGGCCTCGCCGCCGCCTTTGGCCGCCTCCAATCACAGTTGCCGGCCACCCTACGGCCCCTTCAAACCCCCAAGACCTCGTGGCTCCTTTACCGTGCCCCGTCGGCCCAAGAAACCCCAAAATAGCCTCGAACCCGAGCTCTCATGTTCTGTCCCCTACCTCTCCAGTCTTGATCCGCCCATTTCATGGCTAATTCCGGCCACCGAACATCGCCGGCTACCACCTCCGAATCTGTGCCGCTGTCCCAGAGTGTTATGGTCTTGTCGGATCACTTTGGGTCAAGTTAGAGCCTGGGAATCGAGTTGGCCGTGAGTTTTGTGGTTCATCGCCGTCGTCGTCGAAAATCGTCGCTGCCCATGCCGTCGCCGTAGAGACCGCCCGAGCTCGTTAGATTGTGAGTTGACCATAATCCTTGTTTAGGGCGCTAATTGCGTCTAGGATTAGTCGATTAGTCGAATATGGCGTTTAAGTACGCGATCATGGTCGATTTAGGTATAAATCGGGTTTAGGTTAAATGACCGTGATCGATTAAGTTAGTAGGATTAGTTTAGGTCGTCTGTGGCTAATTGGTGTTAGACTGAATTGACTAATCGATTGATTGACTGTATGTTGTGAATTGATCGTGAGTAAGCGATAAGTTAGAGATGAGCGATCGATCAACGATTATAAAGTTAATCGGCTAATAAATGACTATTGTACGAATCGGCCGTTACATTGTTTAACTGAACTTATGGCCTTTATTGGATTTATCACCTCGTTGACATGTGTGATTGGATGCCTGAAATGTTCATTGAGTGAATTGGCATTTGTTTGGGGTTAATCGCCCGGTGTATAATTGTGATGATTATTGGTTAGTCTACATATGCATATGACCGAGTGCGGAATGAAAAGACATATTTTAGCATGAAAAAGGCCATGAGCCAAGTCTTTGAGCACGCCTGTGTGAGCATCCCGCCTAAATCAAAGAGAATAAAATTGATTGATTGTCGGGTGTGTTGCATGGTCATATGAGGGAACGATGATGGGTTTTCCTAGCAAGTTCATAATGTATTAATTGTACGGAACCACATGACTTGCCAGAATCATGACAATTCTGATCAAGTGCCGGCTAGTACGGATTCAGGGTTGGTCGGATGTCGGTCGTAGCTTGTGAAGGACCGACGCCCCGTACAGGGATGCCTACAGTCGTGCCGTGCAACGGGTGCACTGGATACACTGCCCCGCTGCCTTGAGGAAAAGGAGCGTAGCTTGGTTCATCCGGATGAGTATGATATCGTACTATTTGTGAGAGTCGAATTACGTCAATCGCATAGATCCTCTCATTGCGCTAATGGCGGGATTCATTGTTAATAAATGGACTTATATGGTGTCCCGTGCATACTTATGGATGTGATGCTTGTTTGAGTGATTAACTGATATGATTGACGAGTCGAGTCAAGCATTGCATTGTGTGTGGCTTAAGGCTGGTAAGTATGCATCTGGATGAGTATTATATCGTGGCTATACTTAGGTGCTATATGTGGTTATATGATCTTGTGAGACTTTTGTTAGGATGCCCCAGGCGAATCAGTTTCCTAAGCTTAGGCTTGATTCACTGAGATTTATTCTCACTCCGTCGTGGGATAACATTTTTAGATCCCAAGTGATGAAGCATCGTGGACGCCAAGGATTGGCTTTTGAATTAGTCTTTTGGAGTAGATGAGAAGTTAACATTACCCGACCGAGTAACATTTTGAGGTCTTAGTGAGCCACCCCGAAGTGTGGGATTATTTATGTCAGCTGTAGCTCGGTAGGGTTAAGACTCATCTGCTTATGATTAATATTTTGTAATTATCTTTTGTGAATGACTGTTGTGGTTTCCTACTTCTCTGTCCTATGATGATTTGTTGTCAGGGAGTTAACACGTTTCCGCATGCGTAAGTAAGTGATAGGTCGATAGTATGCCTGGGACGTTATCTCTATGACCTAGTGGCGATTTGGCAAGGGATGTCGCGGGCTCGAGAGTTGGGGCGTGACACACATTGTGGGAACATTTTTCAGATTAAGAGATATGACAGTAGGACTTTGGTTTGGTATCGGAGTTGGAAGGTAAGAGGGACCTGAGATGCCACACTCACGGTTGACCCACTTGTTCTTTGCGGACGACGTCCTCCTTTTTGCTGAGGCAAATGTGGCTTCCATTACCCTTCTTAAGGAAGGCCTCGACTTATTCTCTAGTGGTCCGGCTTGAAGCCGAATGTCAACAAGAGTGAGTTCTTCACTTCGGGTGGCACGTCTTCACTTTGGGAACAGATTCGGCTCTCTTTAGGGTTCCAGGAAGGTACACTCCCCTTCCACTGTCTTGGTGTGCCTGTCATAGCTGGTAGAATTAGTAAGGCTAATTGTAATACCCTGATTATGTCTATTACTGCTCGAGCTCGATCTTGGTCCCAAAGGTTTCTTTCATTTGCTGATCGGCTCCAACTTATTAAGTCAGTCTTGCATGCTATACATGTTATTGGGCCAGTGTATTCACTCTTCCGATGTCGGTTCTGGCTCGCATTGAGCGCATCCTTAGATAGTTCCTATGGAAGGGACCGAACTTCGGGGTGGGTAGAGCAAAAGTCCGTTGGTCCGATGTTTGCCTCCTTGAGGAGAAGGTAGGCTGGAAATCCGCAAACTTCTGGACTGTAATAGGGTGGCAACGCTTAAGCATATATGGGTCTTATTCACAGATAAAGAGTCTTTGTAGTGCAAATGGATTCATTCTACATTTCTCAAGAGCAAGTTTGGGTCGTACTAACTTGGAAGAAGATTCTTGATCTTTGTGTGGATTTTTATTTGAGCTTTATATGGAAGATTGGGAATGGTCGGTCTGTATCATTCTGGTTCGATGTATGGCACTCTCGAGGCTCGCCTTACAAGTTATTCTCAGATTATGATATCTACAGCTCTTGCATTCCTCGTAACATCTCGGTTCGTGCGTTTTTCTCTTCCGTATGGCAACCTTCGGCCGTGCTGACAGCTTTTACTACTTGGCTAGATGCTCCCCCTGCCTTTGTGAAAGAGAGGGAAGATTGACTAATTTGGCAAGGACATTCCTATGGCTCTTTCTCGTTGTCTTCGGCTTGGGACTTCATCAGACCTAGGGGCGACGTGTTGCTTGGCACTCCTTTATTTGGGACCGGGCCCTTACTCCTAGACATGGTTTCTTTCTATGGTTCGCCACACTCAACCGTCTCCCTACTCAAGTGTTACTTCTTACTTATGGTAGAATTTTAGATGGTACATGCGGCTTTTTGTCATTGTAGACCCGATTCCATAGATCACTTATTTTTTGGATGTTCTAGCACGAGCTCTTTAGCACTTTTTTGGTCTACCAAGTGCAACTTACCTTGGCGGAATAGATCTTGGTAGGATACTATTCATTGGGCAATGCATCTTTTTGGTGGCCAGTCGTTTCCTCACCGATTAGCTCGATTCTCTTTTGGGGCCTGTTGACACCTAAATTTTGATCAAACTTTTTTTTATTTATATTTTTAAAACAAATTCATAAAAATATCAAAAAAAGATCATAAAATCATAAAATCAACTTTGGAAGCCTTGGCTTGGCCTTAGGAACCATTTTGACCAAAAAAATAATTTTCATAATTTTCATTTTCTTAATATTTTCGAAAAATACAAAAAAAAAAGAAAAGAAGAAAATCAAGAAAAATAATATTTGAGGTCACAAAAATTATATAAGAATAGTCGGTATTTTTATTTTTATTTTATCTATTTTCTGACCTCATAAAACAGTAAAATTCAGGTTCGATTTTAGGTATTCTCATACCATAAAATTGAATTTGGCAAAAATATTAGTAATAATTAAAAGGAAAAAGATTGAAAACATCATCATTTAAAAGGAAAAGATAAATAATCATTTTGTCTTCGCTTTTGATTATTTTATTATTATTATTATTACTTTCTAATATTTTATTATATTATTATATTATTTTTATTATTTTTTTATTCGTCTCCCCTCCTTCTTCCTCTTCCTCTTTTTTTGCTTCTTGGCCGACGGTTTTTCCTCTCCTTCCTCTGCTCTTCTTCCTTTCTTTTCTTCTTCTTGGTGGACGCCAAAAAATGGAATCCCCACCTTCCGTCGTCGCTAACCGTCGTACCTCAAAGCCGCCGTGAACAACCCAAGACCCGCGGCCTCCACCCGTTTTGGAGTTTGGTCGGGTTTATTTCGGATCGGGCCAAATCCGTCATCGCCAAAGCGCGCTATCGCCTCCGGCGCCCCGGAGTCCTACCTCCTCCCTCAGAGCTTGTGGAGCCTACGCGCCGCTGGTGGAGCTCAGAAACGGCCTCGGGTCACCGTCCCGTCATCGGAACGTGTCCGAACGTGTCCGGGCGTGTCGGAGCGTGTCCGGGCGTGTCGGAGAGTGTCGAACGTGTCGGAGCGTGTTGAACGTGTCGGAGCGTGTCCGGACGTGTCGGAGAATGTCGAACGTGTCGGAGAGTGTCCGGCGTGTCGGAGAGTGTCGAGCCGTGTCATAGCGTGTCGGAGAGTGTCGAGCCGTGTCATAGCGTGTCGGAGCGTGTCGGAGAGTGTCGAACGTGTCGGAGCGTGTCGAACGTGTCGGAGCGTGTCCGGACGTGTCGGAGAGTGTCGAACGTGTCGGAGCGTGTCGAACGTGTCGGAGCGTGTCGAACGTGTCGGAGCGTGTCCGGACGTGTCGGAGAGTGTCGGAGAGTGTCGAACGTGTCGGAGAGTGTCGAGCCGTGTCATAACGTGTCAAAGCGTGTCCGGACGTGTCGGAGCGTGTCGGACGTGTCGGAGAGTGTCGAGCCGTGTCATAGCGTGTCCGGACGTGTCGGAGAGTGTCGAACGTGTCGGAACGTGTCCGGGCGTGTCGGACGTGTCGGAGCAATGTCCGAGCAGTGTCGGAACAGTGCATGAACAGTGTCGGAACAGTGCATGAACAGTGTCCAATTTTTTAATTTTTTAATTTTTTTTATTTTTTAGTCTTAATTTGTGAAATTGACTATCGACATTCTAATGGCGATCGACAGGTAACGGGCATGGGGATGGTCGCAGGCTGGGGCTGGGCGATTGAAGGCCGGTGTCCAATCCGTTATATTTTACGTACCCGATCCGTATATCAGGATTATTTTTCTAAAATATTGCATTTATAGACTTGATTTGTATGTATTTGTTTCAGTCTAATGGTTAGCTTATTTATCTGGTTGAGTGTTATCTATTGTCAAAGACATGCTTTTTGTTAAAATATTTTCTGAAAATATAAAAAAATATTAATAAATCAAAAATGCCAAAAAATGGAAAAATTAAAGAAAAACAAAAAAATTGAGAAAAATTGCAGAAAAATTCTAAAAATTGTCCAAGGTTGAAAATGACAAAAAATTGATTTGTTTTCATTTTTGGGATTTTCTCCCATTTAATCCAAAATGGCGATTTCACCCCTCAAAGGGTGAATGTCTTTGATGTTCTGATGAATTGTGGAAATTGCTTAGAATTTGGTGATGGGCCAGATGGGTGGTTAAACCTTATGTCTAAGATTTCCACATTTCATTTCCATTTTTAGAAAATGACGATTTTACCCTTCGAATGGTAAATCGGTTTCTAAAATTCCCGAAAATCACGAAAATTGCCAAAAAATAGGAAATTGGTCAATTGAGTGACCAAACCTGTTTTGACTCTGGATTCATTCCGAAATGATGATTTTGTCCTTTTTGGGCAAATTGTCCCATTTGTCTCAAAATTACGATTTTGCCCCTGATGGGCAAAATCATGTCTAAATCATTCCTAAGCCTGATTGATGCTTCTCTAGGCCAATATGGCCTTATTAGGAATGCCATGTGATTTATTTGTACATTTGAATTCATTGATTTGTGCACTTTATTATTGATTGTGATTGCCAGGATAGTCATTCCTATCTGCATGAACTCCTAGATTTAGGACTCGTACCCCACTCATCTGTATGAAATCTTAAGTCAGAAAACTCAGTCAACTTAGGTACCGAAAGGGCGTCAACTCTGATAGTTGACGTAACTAAGTCCCCGAACCCATTTCCCTGGTTATCGCAGAATTGAATGGAAACTCCCGACTATTCAATAGGGTGGTCCAATCATACCCTCCAAAAAAATTATTGGTGGCGACTCCATGGCATGCACACTTAGCACATATCACTAGACCACACTGAAGGTCGACTACGTATACCTCCGTTGCGATTTGGGTAACGGGCCTTGGGAGAGGCCCGCGTCCGACCAGACTGGACGGCCCATTAGCCCTCGAGAGCCCATGGCGAATCTCGAGAGGGTCGCGACAGACTGGCGACTCCGCTGGGGACTTTAGAGAACTTGAGCCGATTAAAAAGTTGATTGATTTTTCTAACATGTTTTATGCAGATGCTCTTCAAGGTGAGGTACGTACTTTAACCCTTGAGGTGTTAAATATTTTTGCAGATTGGAGAAATAAGGGGTGTAGTACTTGTTAACTCTGTTTTATGTAGGTTGGGCGTAGGAATGAATGATTGTGTGTATGTTTTATATTGAAGCGGTGATTGTTAAATAAGATGCATGTTTATCGCTTTAGCACGACACCGAAAATACACACAACCGCGCCTAAAACCTCGGGCGCCTCCTATAGGAAAACAATAGAAGGGATTGAAAATGGAATCTCCGTGAGGAAAAACACAGGGTAATCCACTTTTCAATTCCGCTCACTTCGAACTATGGATCGAGTCCCAATGCAACGATAGCTGTGCAATGGAATCGGCTCTTTCTAGAACTCGAGGTGGGAACCTTGACCTTAGGTGCCAAATCCTTTGATTTTTAGAAGTTTTATCCTCCCTTGTCTCATGTGCATGTCTTTAGATGGTTGGTATGTCTAAAACCACCTAAAAAAAAAAATCGGTGATCCTGGAGTCACATCTCGAAGATTGGAACTGGGGCATCTCCAAGTGTTCGGGCCACATTCCTTTGATTGATTTGACATTCTTAGTCCTCTTGTATAAAATTAATTTTGCTGAGATCCTCTATATCTCGTCCCGTAGATTGATTGTATTAGGGATCTATTTGTATTGTATACATCTTGATAAGGCTCATTTCTATCGAAAATGAGGGCAAATTCCCCAAACCCGTGGAGCATAGTGGAATTTGTCCCTTCAGTGCAAAACACATTGGGCCGCAGAGCCACTCGTTTGGTGAAAGGACGTATCGTTCCTAATTGATTTTTAATCAGATCTGGGGATAAGTTTTTCTCTATTCTTTTTATCTCAGGACGTCTCTCCTCTGACAAAGTCAATAGACGCAATAACAGAGTCGTCCGCATCAGAATCAAACCCCAAGATACGAATTTGGGTGAACGGTAACCTTGTATCGTTCCAATTTGGTCTTCCAAGACCACATGCCTAACGTGAGTTTTTACTCATTTTACAGGAAGTTGTTGGCGCTGAAAGCCTCAAATGAAAATAGCGCGCTAACAGGGAGGCGAATAGAATCATTGGCCTTAGAAGTCAGGATTCCAGGAGATGGTCTTTGATTATAAGACCTAGTGGATGGTAAAAAGTATCGCTCCTACGTTATATGCTTTGACATGCATTTTGATAAAATATTCTTTTTTTCCTTGAATAAAAGGAACCTTGAAGAATGGCGCTGGAGTGCGCCCAAAAACACAAATGGATCTTCTCTGGGGCAAATTCTTGAGAAGGATTCGTCGCCCAACCAGATGGGAGATCAAGGACACAAGATAGAGGGCCAAATTATGCAAGCCGCGCGTTTGTGTTCAAACGGAAACACAGAACAAGAACAAGGCGGTATCGTTCCAATTTGTCTTGAATTTTGGAACGCAAACTGACACCTAATTCCCTTCTTTGACAGGGGTTCGCCATCAAGGCGAAACAGGTTTTCACATCCCGTGTATTACCCAATGGAACACATGACCAAGGGTAAGATGTATCGTTCTAATTTATTGAAAAATTCATGAACGTACAATAACATGTTTCTTCCGCATTTTCAGGGATCTCCAGCCGCGGCGGGTAGGTAAGTATCCCTTTTCCCCAAGTCGTTGAAGATAAAAAAAGTGTTAGGACTCTTTCAATCATTATTTCTGAAAAGAGGCATCGAATTTTTAAACTCATAGACATCCACAGTTGAAGTTTGGAGGTTGTTTGAACATGAATGAAACATGCATGTGCATCATAAAGCCCCATTGGGAGGAAATTTTTCGGAGAAAACAAAAAGAATTTTTCCAATAAAAATTGTTCAAACCGTTTAAGGGTGTTTTCTCAGACGAGAGGCGAATCCTAATCCAAACATGTCCAACACACACTTGAGAGATGAGTGAAGTGAGCAGATAACAAAATCTGGGTCTACGGGGGTAAGGACAATTTGCAGCGATTACATGGGTTGGGACGACGGAGGCATTCGTTTCATATCCCCCAAACACTACAGGTGACCATTGATAACCCATTTGAACGGCGGTTCTCATTCTTAACCCTGTCAAGAACCACCCCACACCGGGGCAAAAAGGAAGTAAGTCCAGCAGCGTCAGGAGAAAATGGTTAGAAATTTTCTTGCTCGGACTAATTAATCTTTGTGTGTTGTTTATATGGTAATCCAAGTGCCATAGGATGACGAGAAGCATTCATTCTTTATCCCATACACTGTATCATTTGCACAGCCAAGTTGAGCCTGCAAATTCATTTCATGAACCCATTAGTGATCATTCCAAGACGGATGTCGCACCACTTCAAAAATGGAAGAGTTCAAGACTCAGGGATTACGAAGAGAATTCCCGGACTGATATTTAAAGCATGTTTAGACTATATGTCTGACATGATCCCATGAAGATGAGAAAAAGGGGGATTTCAAAAATGAAAAGGAGAAAAATCCCCAGCATCAAGAAAAAGCAAAGTGCCTAGTAAAAGCAAGGCCGATGCTCGTGCAAGTTGTTTAATTGGTCCGCAATGAAGCTGGATGGGAAAAGGGGAAATCCATGAAGGAGCCAAATCCAAAAGGACTGCTCCCCAAATGCTATCAAGCGCAGAACAAAGACATAGAAAGAGTCAGTCTCTGAATGCAACAAGAGACGCTCTTTAAAGAGCTGGTGCACATCGCGAGATAGGTTGCGCGCCTCAAAGGCTAAAGATACAGAAAAGAAAGGACAGGTGGCAAATCAGCAATGATCACCAATGTCAAACCCGTCACGAATTCTGGGCCAAAAATAAGCCTGTTTCGGTCCCCAATCCTACCAATGTTACAACCCCGAAACAGTCTTCTCTGACTAAGACACTTGGGTTAACATATAGCTTAGCTCAAAGAAGTACGAGCAAGATTATTTCTTTCTCATTTTGCAGGGTTCTTGATTTGTAAACCCGGAGTAGATGGTGAAAATTTTCGTTCAATGGCCTTGACTCAAAAGTGAGTCCCCCTTGAAGATCAAGAACCAAGCCCAACATTACGGTCCCGTGGAAGACCTCCCGACCGATCAAAATGTATGCGCTGCGAATGAGCCTAAAACCTAGGCACAGGTTAGTAGGGAATTGAGTGCATCCCCTACAAAAAAAAAAAAAAACCACTATCGCAAAACAGGTGAGAAGACCTCATTGTCGAGAAATATTCCAATTGATGTTTTGAACAAACTCTTTTTGGAATTTTCAAACTGTTGATCCAGATTTTCCGTCCAAGGGATTTGTGATCACATTTGCATGTTGTAAGAATGCTTTGGATAACCTCCAGCATCAAAATGCACATTTCATGATTAAAACTTAAAACATACGGTTTTGTCAAATGGACAGCCGTGGCCTTCCCAAAGATTACTAACGTTTTCTTGGTGAAGAAAAATCTTCCAGGCTCGAACTTCTGCAGGATTCTTGGAAACCCCAAATCCCAGAAAAACATTTGCTCCGTGGAGTGGAGCACGCAGGTTTGAACTTTCTACAGGATACCTGGAGAACCCAGCTTCCTGAATGTCGTCTCAACAGACTCAACTGAAGCTTTGTCAAAATAAAATCTTTCACTGCTTCAAAACTGAATTCCCGACAAATTTCGGGATCTTTCAAAAGAAGGGGTGAGGATGTGATCCCATTTCAAAATTTAGGCGGTCTCATCGGATGTGGAGAATCCTCGTCATGAGACCCCTTTTCAAAAATCAAGCAGTCCTAGCTTGACGTGGAGAACCCTCGTCCTAGGATCCCTTTTTCAAAAATATCAAACAGTCCTGGCATGACGTGGAGAACCCTCGTCCTAGGACCACTTTTCAAATATCAAACAGTCTCATCGGACGTGGAGAACCCTCGTCATGAGACACCTTTTCAAAATTTAGGCAGTCTCATCGGACGTGGAGAACCCTCGTCATGAGACCCCTTTTCAAACCAAAACAAAGGTAGATACCGCCTGAAGGGTCAAATGAACGTAGATACCGCCTGAAGGGTCAAATCAAAGGTATATACCGCCTGAAGGGTCAAATGAAGGTAGATACCGCCTGAAGGGTCAAATCAAAGGTAGATACCGCCTGAAGGGTCAAATCAAGGTAGAAACCGCCTGAAGGGTCAACACAAAGGTAGATACCGCCTGAAGGGTCAACTCAAGGTAGACACCGCCTGAAGGGTCAACCAAAGGTAGAAACCGCCTGAAGGGTCAATCCAAAGGTAGATACTGCCATAAGGATCAATCCCATGGTCCGATCCACCATACGGATCAAAACTTTGACTAATTCTAAATGTTGGAGAAGTTATTTTCCTAGGTAAGCCTTACTGTAGGTGAACCGCTTATGGTCTGATCCACCATACGGATCAAAATCCTTGGCAAATTCCAAAGCGTGGGATGCGCCTTCCTTAGGTTCCTACCAGTCGGGAACCCCATAATGGTATGACCTACCATACAGGTCAGAGCTTAATCTCCCTAGGATATTCTGAACGAGTCCTAGGTATCTTCTTGAAAGTCGTCACAACCGGCAGCATCTGACAGGTGAGCTTCAGGTAAGCCTCTCTCACTCCGGCCCATGTTCAAATCGCAAGAGTAAACCGGTGATTAATTTGAGCATCCATCAAAAGACTTAAGGGTCCGATGTCATAGCATTTCTTTTCACGAGTCGAGTCGATCAGGACTCAGGTGTCACCTTGTCTTTGAGAGAAACCTCTGAGGGGATTCCTCTGACGAGATTCCTCTCAAAGAGGGGCAGCTGTTGACACCTAAATTTTGATCAAACTTTTTTTTATTTATATTTTTAAAACAAATTCATAAAATATCAAAAAAAGATCATAAAATCATAAAATCAACTTTGGAAGCCTTGGCTTGGCCTTAGGAACCATTTTGACCAAAAAAATAATTTTCATAATTTTCATTTTTTTAATATTTTCGAAAAATACAAAAAAAAAAGAAAAGAAGAAAATCAAGAAAAATAATATTTGAGGTCACAAAAATTATATAAGAATAGTCGGTATTTTTATTTTTATTTTATCTATTTTCTGACCTCATAAAACAGTAAAATTCAGGTTCGATTTTAGGTATTCTCATCACCATAAAATTGAATTTGGCAAAAATATTAGTAATAATTAAAAGGAAAAAGATTGAAAACATCATCATTTAAAAGGAAAAGATGAATAATCATTTTGTCTTCGCTTTTGATTATTTTATTATTATTATTATTACTTTCTAATATTATATTATATTATTATTTTATTTTTATTATTTTTTTATTCACCTCCCTCCTCCCATCATCCGTCTCCCCTCCTTCTTCCTCTTCCTCTTTTTTTGCTTCTTGGCCGACGGTTTTTCCTCTCCTTCCTCTGCTCTTCTTCCTTTCTTTTCTTCTTCTTGGTGGACGCCAAAAAATGGAATCCCCACCTTCCGTCGTCGCTAACCGTCATACCTCAAAGCCGCCGTGAACAACCCAAGACCCGCGGCCTCCACCCGTTTTGGAGTTTGGTCGGGTTTGTTTCGGATCGGGCCAAATCCGTCATCGCCAAAGCGCGCTATCGCCTCCGGCGCCCCGGAGTCCTACCTCCTCCCTCAGAGCTTGTGGAGCCTACGCGCCGCTGGTGGAGCTCAGAAACGTCCTCGGGTCACCGTCCCGTCATCGGAACGTGTCCGAACGTGTTCGGGCGTGTCGGAGCGTGTCCGGGCATGTCGGAGAGTGTCGAACGTGTCGGAGCGTGTTGAACGTGTCGGAGCGTGTCCGGACGTGTCGGAGAGTGTCGAACGTGTCGGAGAGTGTCCGGCGTGTCGGAGAGTGTCGAGCCGTGTCATAGCGTGTCGGAGAGTGTCGAGCCGTGTCATAGCGTGTCGGAGCGTGTCGGAGAGTGTCGAACGTGTCGGAGCGTGTCGAACGTGTCGGAGCGTGTCCGGACGTGTCGGAGAGTGTCGAACGTGTCGGAGCGTGTCGAACGTGTCGGAGCGTGTCGAACGTGTCGGAGCGTGTCCGGACGTGTCATAGCATGTCCGGACGTGTCGGAGAGTGTCGAACGTGTCGGAGAGTGTCGAGCCGTGTCATAACGTGTCAAAGCGTGTCCGGACGTGTCGGAGCGTGTCGGACGTGTCGGAGAGTGTCGAGCCGTGTCATAGCGTGTCCGGACGTGTCGGAGAGTGTCGAACGTGTCGGAACGTGTCCGGGCGTGTCGGACGTGTCGGAGCAATGTCCGAGCAGTGTCGGAACAGTGCATGAACAGTGTCGGAACAGTGCATGAACAGTGTCCAATTTTTTAATTTTTTAATTTTTTTTATTTTTTAGTCTTAATTTGTGAAATTGACTATCGACATTCTAATGGCGATCGACAGGTAACGGGCATGGGGATGGTCGCAGGCTGGGGCTGGGCGATTGAAGGCCGGTGTCCAATCCGTTATATTTTACGTACCCGATCCGTATATCAGGATTATTTTTCTAAAATATTGCATTTATAGACTTGATTTGTATGTATTTGTTTCAGTCTAATGGTTAGCTTATTTATCTGGTTGAGTGTTATCTATTGTCAAAGACATGCTTTTTGTTAAAATATTTTCTGAAAATATAAAAAAATATTAATAAATCAAAAATGCCAAAAAAATGGAAAAATTAAAGAAAAACAAAAAAATTGAGAAAAATTGCAGAAAAATTCTAAAAATTGTCCAAGGTTGAAAATGACAAAAAATTGATTTGTTTTCATTTTTGGGATTTTCTCCCATTTAATCCAAAATGGCGATTTCACCCCTCAAAGGGTGAATGTCTTTGATGTTCTGATGAATTGTGGAAATTGCTTAGAATTTGGTGATGGGCCAGATGGGTGGTTAAACCTTATGTCTAAGATTTCCACATTTCATTTCCATTTTTAGAAAATGACGATTTTACCCTTCGAATGGTAAATCGGTTTCTAAAATTCCCGAAAATCACGAAAATTGCCAAAAAATAGGAAATGGGTCAATTGAGTGACCAAACCTGTTTTGACTCCGGATTCATTCTGAAATGATGATTTTGTCCTTTTTGGGCAAATTGTCCCATTTGTCTCAAAATTACGATTTTGCCCCTAATGGGCAAAATCATGTCTAAATCATTCCTAAGCCTGATTGATGCTTCTCTAGGCCAATATGGCCTTATTAGGAATGCCATGTGATTTATTTGTACATTTGAATTCATTGATTTGTGCACTTTATTATTGATTGTGATTGCCAGGATAGTCATTCCTATCTGCATGAACTCCTAGATTTAGGACTCGTACCCCACTCATCTGTATGAAATCTTAAGTTAGAAAACTCAGTCAACTTAGGTACCGAAAGGGCGTCAACTCTGATAGTTGACGTAACTAAGTCCCCGAACCCATTTCCCTGGTTATCGCAGAATTGAATGGAAACTCCCGACTATTCAATAGGGTGGTCCAATCATACCCTCCAAAAAAATGATTGGTGGCGACTCCATGGCATGCACACTTAGCACATATCACTAGACCACACTGAAGGTCGACTACGTATACCTCCGTTGCGATTTGGGTAACGGGCCTTGGGAGAGGCCCGCGTCCGACCAGACTGGACGGCCCATTAGCCGTCGAGAGCCCATGGCGAATCTCGAGAGGGTCGCGACAGGGCCCTTTGCCACATGATTTGGATTGAGAGGAACCATATCCTCTTCAGAAACAAGACGTTGTGTGTGACGGCTCTCATCCAACAACTTCTCAAGGTTGCTAGGGACAAAGGCCTCACCTTTCATCATATTGAAGATAGTCCCCACATTAGGTAGTTGCAAAGGAATTGGGGTATCTCCACTTCCATCTTTGAGGATCGGCCCGGTACTGCCTAGATTTTCTTGTTGATCTCCTTTAGTTCGTGCTTGTTGCTTCCTTAGCCATCTTTTTTGGCTTGTTGTCTATTATGTTTTCCGTGTGGCCTTTCGGTCTACAGTCTCTTGGCTAGTGTTATGGCCGTGGATGGGCCGTTGTTTGTCCCATTTGGATATTGCACTTTTGCCTTGATATATCTTGCAGACCGCTACACCTTTGCACCCTTTAGGACACATCCAATTGTTGTGATGGGTACGAGGTTTTTGTGTTCGGTCTTTTCTGTGTAGTTGGCGCTTGGGAAAGTTATATACATGCTTACTTCACCCAAAAAAATAATTTTTAGATGTTGAGACCCAGATCCAAGGAACACAATTCAATCAACCATTGTTCTGCTATAAAACGCCAAAAAAGTGGGATGAGAGACTTATTAATGCCTCCCACATACTAGATTCCTTGGAAGGATCCATCTCTTGTGTCGTCCCTGATTCCTCTAGATGCTTGCTTGAAGGATTTTCTCACATGATTCGAGCGTCCTATGGCTGGATAGGATATGATATAAAATCCAAGGATTTTGTCATATCATATATGATGTTTGGTGATGGATTTAAAGTCGGACATCCTATGTACTATTTGGTAAAAATTGAATTACAATATAAATGCCATAAAAACTAGGAAGACGTATTTCTCACGCCCGTGTTGCTACCGTACCTTGCCGTTGCCCATGTTCCTGTCGCCCATGTTCAAGTCACAAAGGCTAGCACGTACATGAGGCAGAGGATCATACTCGAATCAGACCTGCTGCTTGGTCCTGAGCTTGAGGTTTTTGCAAGAGAAGTAATTGGAGAGCAAATATGAGGATTTGGAGTTTAGTGGGGACGAAAGTTGGCGGGTGTGATTTGGTAGTGCTGTTGATGGGTTCTGATTTGCTTATCATGGTGAGAGACGGAGAGAGAGATGTGAGTATGGATGGGATCAATTCTTCATCAAGATTGACTTCGCAGAGGAGGCATTGGGCTTTGATCGGGATTGCAAAGTTCATCGCCAAGAATGAGTTGAGAGACATAAGGAAGAGGCGGGCCGACGAGCTCGGCGCTGCTTTTCCCGTTGACCGAAGGTGGGAAGCACATCGTCGCTGGGGGGAGGAGCGATGGCCATGGAGTTGACGGTGGGAATAGGCAAAAGAGTTGAAGAGGGCGATTGCAGAAGTGGGAAAAAAAGTAATCTTTTTTTATCAGTTTCTCAAATTTCACATATCCTATTCGTGTCTATCTTACCCCCTAAGTGGGATTTTTTTATCCGGACTATATCCAGGCTATATCCGGTCATATTCGGAATTCGCGTCACTCCAAACACCAAATAGGATAAAAATTAACATAGCCAGAATTTTATCCGGTCCACCAAACGCATGTGTGACTTCTGCTTTGAAATCAAATTCCAGCCATAAGTTGATTTTTATACTTGTGCTTTGGAGCAAAAGTTGATTTTTCTACTTCTGCTCAAGAATTTGATTTCTTATTAGAGAAAAACATTTGATAATTGTTGGGAAATTATATTTGCTTTTGAAGGAAACAAAACTCACATATTTGATTGAAAAGAATTTGATTTATACTTTGAGGATTTACTATAAATATATCTCTACGCCTTTTATATATAATATGCTTAACGCTTTTATTTTGATAGAAGCAGACAGATTTCGTGGTAGAGGCAGATTGATACGAGAATCATAACGAGATATATTTTGATCTCTGATTTATCCTCATTGTTTAATCAATCATATTCTTACTTATTTTAGCAGATTAAATTTCCCTCACTAACGGTCAATTATCTGGTTAGGATTTCACTTCTAAGTTAAATTGATTAACTATCAATCACAAAGACATTCTCATTACTTTCCATATGAGGAATCTTGATTGATTGGCAATCACCTTTTAGATAATTTCTTTTATTATAAGCTTGATTTATGGCATTAAGGATTTGATTATATGGGCGAGAAAATCATCTCAAATCTCTGATTGGTTTATCTCAACGGCTCGTGATCTTTATTCGACAATCAACCAACGGCTAATTTTATAGATTGATTCTCGGGGTGATTCTGTCTAGCGGGAATATTGAAAGACGAGGAGTATATAAAGTGCACCAAGTCTGAAGAGAAGTAAGAGAGATTAAAAGATCAATATACATATCTCAAGATAGCTTCATTTGTTTCAATTATCAACTCGTGCTTAAAGTGAGATTTTGTGAGAGGTGTTATATAGAGTCAAGTGTGTAGAGTGGAATAGCCTTGGTAGAGGCAGAGCTCGCTTCTGTTGGAAGTGCTTGTGTTCAAATAATCACAACTTTTTGTAATCTCTTACATAATTACTTAGTGAAATCCAGCCGGTAGGTTGTTAATATGGGAGAGTGGACGTATGCTTTCTAAAGCCGAACCATTATAATCTCTTATGCATTGTTTTCTACTCTCTACTTGCCTCTATTTATTATCTGGTAGAAGCATTGTGTGACTCTACTGATACATGTGCCTATATTGAACTAGATATTTTCAACTTTGCATCATTTATTGAAGTTTGATTATAAACACATATTCACCCCCATCTAGGTGTATAGTCTAATCGGAACAACAATAACAAGATAAAATTTTTGCTTCTAAAACAAAAATTCATCTGGTAATAATTGAAAATTTCTACTTCTAGAACACTATTAATACAAAATCTTTTATAAAAAAATTATTATTGGAGGCCGAAAATTTTCTACTTCATTTTAATTTTTTTAAAATTTCTTTAAAATTAATTTTTATTTTTAGAAATGATTACTTACTTTTTAAAAATAAATTATTTTTTACTCTGGCGACTAGAGTCGATGACCCAGCGACGGTGGGGGCAGGGCGACGGTTGTGGTCGATGGGTAGTGGTAGATGCGATGGATGGCATTAGGCAGTTATGGTCAAGACAGCCAGCTGTGGTCACCGCAGCGGTGGGAGGCTATGGCTACGATTGGCAAGGGGTAGAGGGAGGTGGCAATGGGTGACGATGGTCGAAGCGTGATCGTGAGAGAGAGGCACTGAAAATAAAAAGATACTGAAGTAATAGAGATATCGATGTTGAAAGATTTCTACTTTTGAAAGAGAAATAACTTTTTAAAATGTTGGAATTGATTTAAAAACAACTTCAAAAGTAGAAATTTGCATCCGAAGTAGAAATTTAATGTTGCATAATCAAACAAATTTATGCTTTAGAAATTGCATTACCAAATGAATTTTTACTTCAGAAGCACTTCTGGAGTAGAAATTCATTTCCAGAAGTGTTACCATGCGCGCCCTACATCACTCCTGATTGAAAGTGATTGCCTTGAACTGACAAGTGTTCTCCTATTTAAGACTATTGATCAGTTCAACTAGGAGGGCCATGTGCTTATTCACGAGTGTCCTGATATGTTATAGCAGTTTTATGATATTTAACTTGTCCACTAATCTAGAAAGGCTAATTCAGAGGCGGACTGGGTTGCAAAAGCCCATAGAAAGAAAAAGTGAATAAACGTCTCTTCGTACATGACTTTAAAAAAGAATTGGAATGCTGATTGTATTTGCTCTAATTTTTTTCATTTTCCATGGATGATGTGATTTACAATGTGATCATTTCATCTTATTCTGTGTTGTTTGCAAGATTGTTGATCCATAATTTTGGGATAAGTACAGTATAAGTACCATAACTTTTGTACGGCGTTCACTTGAGTGTTATAACTTTCAAAACGTTCACTTGAATGTCATGTCAGAGCAAAATCGTTCAGGTGAGTGCCAATTCTGACGAAAAACGTTCACTTGAGTGCCATACTATTATTTTATCAATTTCTGAGTGCCACATGGATTTTTAAATATTTTTTATTTTTTAAAAAATTTATTCATTTTGATTTTTGATTTTTATTATTTAATATTAAAAAATACATAAAATCTTGGTTTCTCTGTGGTGGCCGGCGAGGGTTGCCGCCAGCCGCCAGCCACCACCGGCAGGCCCAAGGGCCAAGGTCGGCTCGCCCTGGGCTGGCGAGGCCGCGACGACCCTGGGCCGGTGAGGCAGCGACGGCCGTCGCGGCCTCGCCGGCCCAAGGCTTGCAGATCTTGGTCCCTGGGCCGGTCGGTGGTGGCCGGGGGCGACCCTCGCCATCCACCACTGAGAAACCAAGGGCTTCTCCTTTTTTTAATATTCAAAATAATAAAATTTAGAAAAAAAGAAAATTATAAAAATTTACACGTGTATAATAAAATATTCCAAAAAATGGTTTTGCCAGCGCCACATCAGCATGTCCAGCGGCCACGTCACTTTTTTCTAGCTGACACGTCACCTTTGACACTCAAGTGAACACTTTTTAAAAGTTATAGCACTTAAGTGAACGTTTTGAAAGTTATGGCACTCAAGTGAACGCGTATAAAAGTTATGGCACTTCTAGTGTACTTATCCCCATAATTTTACTTGTTCTACTTGTACATTTCCTTTTTGACTAAAGAGCTACTACCTTCACCACAACCATGAGAATAGTTTTTTAATAGCTATATCGCCATCTATACAATAGAAAGAAGCTAGAGCACGAGCTTCTGGGGAGAAGTAATTTTTTTTTTTTACATCTTCAAGTGACTCCAAAATAACTTCTGGAGTGAAAAAAATGCTCAAGAAGTGAAAAGAACAAAGTTGTGTAGACGAACGGATTTTTGCTCCAGAAATTATGTTGCCAAACGGATTTTTACTCCAGAAGTATTTCTGGAGCATAAATTCTACTCTAGAAGTGTTGTCATGCCTAATAGGGTTGGGGAGAAAGCAATAGATGGAAGCAGATAAAATTTGCAGAAATGAAACTTGCTTTAGCCCATTTGCAATCTCTGCATCTATCAAAGCTTTGCGATAAGATAAAAAAAGCCATAGCCACGGTTTTTCTTTTGTGGTGTCTTGCCTATTGTGCCCATTCCAAACACATTTCCCAGAATGTTGCCCTTATAAGATTCCGATCTCCTCTTTGACATGAAAGGGCACTTGTTCTAGTTCATCTAAAAAAGCACTCGTACCAATATAAGAGAGATCCACTATGCTCATCTTCCTCAACTGACAGAGCTAGAGAAATTGAACCTTCAAAGTGGTTTCATTTCAGTATAAGAACCTTCAAGTTCCAAGGCAAATTTATCCAGCTGGGCATCTCACCTGTCAACGCATTTTCCATATGATGTCATAACGGGCGAAACTCTAGGACAAATTAAGGAAAAGGCAGATGCAAGAACCTCGTAAATGTAGCATTAGCATACTAGGGTATGCTTGGACCTAAATTTCTTGGTCTGAAGGTGTGAAACATCGAGAGAATTCAATTTGCAGAAGCACAAACAATAAAGGACCACCCAGTACGTCTCCTGGCAACATCAGAGAAATCCCAACAATTGAATGTCTCCAATCCCATTTGGTATCGATCCAAACAAGAAATTATTCCTTAGGATGAAAATGCTTGCATCCGAGCTATCCAAAATGCCGGGTGATATATATCAGTGAATTGATTATCTTCCGGATACAAATATTTCAATCTTGTCAGGTTAGTAGTTCTAAGTAGCATTCGGCCACGAAAGTTGTTGCCTGATAGTTCTAGCGCAGATGGTGAGACAACCTATGGCCAATGGCTCTGGCATCTCCCTGTGAAGCCATTCTTCAACAGATCTAAGGTCATCAACAATTTCATATCGCCTGTCGAAGGAGGGAGTCTACCTCTTATTGAGTTTAACTTGTCAGCTTAAGGTACAACAAATTCAGAAGGATGGAATCAATATGAGATGAAACCGCTCCTTCGATCATATTGGCAGATGCGTTGAACCAACACAAATGGACTAGATTCGACTTGGATGGAAAATGAAAAGCACCCGACAAGTTGTTGCCAGTGAGTTTTAACTCGATGAGATTCTAATTATTTTGCAATAGTCAGTATCAACACCATTGAACTCCTCATGCACAGCACCAGCGAAGAACACTTCATGTTTTTATGTGTAACTGTTGCATTGCATCATTGCCTGATTCAGTATCCGCCATATAGGTAGCTCAGCATAATGTGCTCTGGTTTTTTCCAAATGACTATCAATTTAGCTCGATGCAGATTCCTTCTAGTTAAAAGGTGTGATTGGGTCGACCTTTCGACAAATATCTATTTTGGTTTAGATGGAAACGACATTAAGGTGATGGGAAAAGAAACGTAAGCACATTCATTGATCCTGATACATATGCAGAAGACAGTCGCACATAAAATTTTGCATTAAGTATTTGGTAAGCTTACTTTTCTCTTGCTAGTTGCTATAAATCTTCATTGACAAGTGAGTTCAAAGGTGGGATCAAGCTGCAGAGCCAATGGTCCTGCAATGCACGCCTTCATCATCAAATTGAAGCAATTTTTGAACGCCCAATCCTTTGTGCGAGTAGGATCTTGTCTTGAGTCGATAAACCCCGATCTGTAAACATCAGATATTTCACATCTTGGGTAACATTTATAGGAATCTGTCAATGCTGGATTCATTCCAGTGTTGAACTAAACTGTTTTCTCATAATTCACAATCATATCAAAATCTCCTAATATTCAAATTAGCAAGACAAGAAATACAATACGAACACTCATGGGAGTCAAGCGTTCAAAATGAAAAATAAAGACTCAAATGCATAAAATCCTATTACATAAAGGTTCTCCCCTGTTTCATCATATTTTTCCACACAAAAAAAAAAAAAATTGCTTAGGAGAACAATCTCTACTAGGGAAAAGATGGGATAACGTTACGAACAAGCTCGAACAGCATGTACCGATAGTACGGGATTAGGCAGAGAAAAAGAACCACGCCAAGGAATGCCACAACATATGATCCTGCAAAACTCCACACGAAGGCTTCTCTCCAGGAGTCATCCTCCCTGGTATGATTAAAAGATGGCGGTGTCTCCGGTACCTGACTTGAGTTATCACAGCTTATTAATGGTGTTCCACAAAGAAGAGGGTTTCCTTCATAACTTGCTTTATCAAAAGTTCCAAATTGAAATTTTCCGTCTGGTATCCTGCCTGACAAGTTATTATGAGCGACTCTAAAATCTGACAGGGCATAGAGCTCCGTTAGCTGTGGAGGGATTGGACCGATTAAGCTGTTGTAGGACAGGTCCAAGCTCTCTACATTCTTCAAATTGGAAAACATATCTGGGATGGGTCCCATCAAATGATTGTGCGAGAGATTCAAAGCTCGAAGTTCACTCAAGTGGCCTAACTCTAGAGGAATAAAGCCCGTGAAATTATTCTGCGAGAGATCCATTCCCGACATGAGTCGTAGAATGCTGCCCTTATAAGATTCCAATCTTCTCTTCGTCATAAAGTTTACTTCTTCTAATTCAAAATTAGCTCTTGTGTAATCTAGATAATCCCAATATGGAAAAGAGAATCTACCCTTATATTGGTAAAATGCCAATTGCCACGGAGGCGTCTCTGCGCGAGCAAATGTGAAATCTTCCAATAGCCACGGCGAATTCTCCACGGCATTCATAGATGTCCCATCCTTTCCAAATGACAAATCTTCCAAACATGAAGGAATTTGTCCAAAAAGATTATTTTGAGAGAGATCCAATATGCTCATATTTTTCAACAGACACAGATCCAAAGGGATTGAACCTTCAAAGTTGTTTCCTTGCAGTAGAAGAACCTTCAAATTCCAAAGCGAACCGATCCAACTGGGGACCTCACCTGACAATGCATTGTGTCTTAGATCTAATGTGACAATCGATGAAGCTCTAGAGAGAAACTTAGGGAAATACCCTTCAAGTGTATAATGTGCTAAATGCAAGAAACTCATAATTGTAACATTAGCACATGGGGGTATATTCGGCCCGAGACTGTTACTTGAAAGGTCTAAAAGAACGAGATTATTCAAGTTGCAAAAGCTCAATGGTAAAGGGCCTTCCAATAAATTACTCGATAGCGTAAGCATTTCCAAGTATTCAATATCTCCGATCCAATTAGGAAGTGTTCCAGATAGGGAATTGTTACTTGCATCCAAAACTCGCAAGAAGGAGCCATTTAATTTGCCAGGCGATATGCCCCATGTGAAACAATTGCAATCCAGATACAAATATGCCAACCTTGGCAAGTTAAACAACCTCGGTGGTAGTTGGCCTTGCAAGTTGTTGCTTGACAATTTCAACAGGCTAAGTGACGTACTATTTTCAGCCAGTGGCTCTGGTATCTCTCCCGCGAAGCCATTATTCGACAAGTCCAATGTCTGCAATTGTTTCATATTGCCGATGGAGGAAGGGATTCTACCTTCCAATAAGTTTGTTGAGAGATTCAAATAGACCAAATTCGGGAGGATAGAACCGATCCAGGATGGAAGCTCTCCTTCAATGATATTAGCAGACACATCGAACCACTGCATGCTATCAAGATTTAAATTGGAAGGCAATTGAAAACAACCTGACAAATTGTTGCCTTGGAGTTGGACGTGCTCTAGATTCGCATTGTTGTCCAATAGCCAATTTGGGAAATTGCCTCTCACTCCATTGTGGCTGAGCCGAACACGTCTCAAGTCACGCTGTTGTTTTAAGAAGCTGGGAATGACGCCATTCGCGTCTTTGTTAAGCACACAATTTGATAAAACAAACACCTTCAGTTGAGATGAAGGGAACCAAGTGGACCCTTCTGTATTTATTTCCAGATGATTACGGTTGTCCATGAGGTTGAATACCTCAAGGTTAGAAGTATTGGCCAAGGAAGCAAGCGAAAGTGAGCCTTCAAAAGCATTTCCAGAGAAGCCAATATATTCAAGTGACTTGAGATTATGGAGGAGACATGAAGGAATGGCCCCGTTAAAATTGTTTCCTTCGACATTAAGAGCACGGAGTGAGGTCAGATTGCAGAAGCAGGAAGGAAGAGGACCCCAAAATCCATTCAAACTAATATCCAGCTCGTCAAGGTTCCTCAATCCGCACAAGCCTGTTGAAGTGGATACTGCAACTCTAAGTATCATCACTAAATTGTACTTGCATCGTTAAAACAGTCAGAGATAGATGTGTTACTCATAGGGTATGAAATGCACCAACTAAAAACATTCCTTAAATTGGACAAACAAAACGTGGGAGAAAAGTTTAATTATAATTATGCGGATTTTCTTATTAATGTCGTACTCTTTAAATGTGATTTTCATTCACCTAAGCTGAACCTTGAGATCATTTTCTCATTATCCATGAATGAAATCTTATTTGAATTGGTACCATTGAAACCCAAATTGAGCAAAACTCACTTTCAAATTAAGTGGACTTTGGATAAGTTTCTTTTCATTTTTAT
Organism: Rhodomyrtus psidioides; assembly: GCA_021437785.1. Taxonomy (NCBI): domain Eukaryota; kingdom Viridiplantae; phylum Streptophyta; class Magnoliopsida; order Myrtales; family Myrtaceae; genus Rhodomyrtus; species Rhodomyrtus psidioides. The sequence continues at coordinate 2,994,824 of JAILYB010000069.1, forward strand.
ATTTTGTTAAATGTACGTGCTTTAAATGAAAGGAACTATTTCAGGTAATGAATTTTAGAGGAAGCAAAACTAAATAAACTGTAAATATTCGTGTGTGAAGATTTTGGAGGTACTTTCTTTTATACTTATTTTTTTTAAATTAAACTCAATGAAGATAAAAGCTTGTTGATGACAAATTAATAAGACAATGCTTATAAGTCGGAGTGAATTGCCACATGATGGGCATATGAGCTGAACGAACATAACTCCGATTTTACCTATATACGAAATGATAGATAAGTGAAAGCTTACTTGTTAAGTGACAGTATTCAAATAAGAGATAAAATCTTCAATGACAAACCAAAAGGTTAAAAATTATTTACTAAGTAAACGTTAATCATGTGATGACATAAGCTAAAATTGAATTGATAAATAGTATATTTTTAAATGGTATATGTTTTAGAGATAATTTTTAATTAAATAAGTTTCATGATTTACTATTATTAGAAAATTGTTTTCTTGATAAAATATTTATAAGTTGCTTTCAAAGTTAGCTATTTCATATAAGAATATACTTCCTTTATATCCATTATTTAAAATTCAAATTAATAGGAGAGAGAATATTGGGGGAATGAAATATCGTCAAGCTAATACATATTTTGGTCGCATGACTGACCACAAAAATTACAAAAAGAGTTTTAAATCTATTTGTAATTGTGTCAATTCTGCTCTAAACTTTTTTTAAGGCCAATTGAGTCCTAAACTTTTTGCATTGTATCAATTCAGTCCATCTAGCTAATATTGGTCAGAAATCACATATATGTGGACGTCAGTCATCCTACATGGCATGACCCACAATGAAACAGACATTTTTTTAAAAAAAAAAATTTAAAAAATGTTGATGATTGAATTTGCACAATAGTAATAAGTTCAGGATTCTTTTGATAATTTTCCCAGCAAAACCTATGCAATATGCCTTGTTACATCGTAATCACAAAGATAAATTGAAGTGTTTCATGGAATCTGTGTTCATTTTAAAATATTAAGACAATAACATATTGAAGTTTGAGACGACGAACAAAGCTAAAAGCTTATATGTCAAATGTAGGGCATGTTGCAGATGTATGTTATGGATCTTGTCGAGTTGCTCTCACAAAGGCAAGATGAAGTGCTACGTGTCAAGAACACGAGAGAACATTCCCATGCATGTTTGCCCCAAAGAAGTTAAAGAACGTCCCGTATATGAAATGTCTACTTATTTTTTAGTGGGGCTCATTGTTAATGTGGCTATGTATGGGCTTATTAAAATGTGACGCCTGAACTTATTGTTTGTTGACATGCCCAATCTTGAATATCTATTTTTTATTTCGTTAATTAAACCCTAATATCTCCAAATAATAGAGATTAGAAAACAAAAACGATAAGATATTAGCATCAGATCAATAAATATAGCTAGTTAGGATTATGAAAGAAATATATTTTTTGTGTCCATGGTAATTTTCCTTTTGATAATAGTCACTAGCAATCAAATGCAACCTTTCTCCTTTGTCATCAGTATCAAGTGATACTTGAGAATGAAATAGTAGATTTCGAAAACTTCAATCTTCAAAGATCATGGATTAAATTGTAAATGACCAAACGTTTAAGGATGACCGACTTCATGAATCCACGATAAAGACATTGAGCATGACATGGGTTTATCTATGGCTTGCATAGACATTTAACCAAATCTTTCCAACTTCAAGCATAAGCCACTGGAGAATATCGCTTATTTAGATACATGTCGTTGGCACTAAGTTACTTGAAGAATGTGCGGCCAAAATATGATCTAGAGGACGTCAAATAGAATGCAGTCATGGCTTCTATCTTCAAGATGATCTTATCTTTAAAAAGGTGATAAACGAAAGGATTTTCAGAAAAGTACCTTCCAGTAAATTTGAAGCATTCAGTCCACAAGAACTTATTGTTAAGGCCTTAAGACATGTTATCCTTGTAATCTCCGCGAGGACATCATTCACCAAATCGTTACCCAAAAGATCCAGCACCTCCAGATTCACACCTGATATTGACAAAAGGTTTTCAAAACCGAATTTTATATACCAAGTCATGGTCTTCTATTTGCATGTACCTTCAAGCGGAATGGAAGACAAATTTTGGGTCTCCATTGAAGTTTGATTGTACAATGAGGGGACTCGTTGTAGAGAATTGCCAGATAGATATAGCCTCTTCAATTTCTTTAGGTATAACGGTCCGTTCAATTCTGATTGTAAAAAGATCCATGCATGCATTGGTTAGTTAATCATCTATAAATATCAGATATCTAACAATCCTTAATATATCGAAATAAACATATGTTCATGATGAGGAGAATTGAATTAAAAGCAAAATATAGTTTGGTCCAATATATCTAAGCATAAAAAAAGTCTGTCTGACATGACTTTGTAAACAAGTAGCTTGTACCGTTAACAGTGTTTATTATATTTAGTTAACTAGCAAAGCTGAGATAACTGTGTGCTTCCCACGTGACATTTTTTACTCTACATTTGAGATTATCGCGTGTCAACATGCATTGCATTGTACTGTAATGTGGCTCGCCCTCGACTAGTAACCATTAATTTTGGTTTGCTCGCACGAGGCCACTGCCTCCTTGTAAAACGGTGGCCTACTCAAGGGTCGCAGTGCTTGGATGAGTGTCCATGATGGGTTTGTACATGAAAGAAGAAGTTAGAGCAAACAAAGACTAAAAAGGGATAATTACCGAATTAATCTTGATTTTTTTACATATATCAATTAATCCTAAATTCTTCAAATTCGCCAATTTAAACATATACCTTTCTAGGAAAGTCCAATCTAATCCTTTTGGCCATTAGTGCAAAAAATGGCTGATGTGATGTTGAGTCACGAATGACCGACCTACATGGCACGATCGGCAATCTGACATGTATAATTCTTGATGAAACAATGTCGCTTTTGCATAATTTTATGATTTTCCTGTTTTTCCCTTTTCTTTTCTTTTCTTTTCTTTACTTTTTTATTTTTCATTTTCCATGGGCTTGGCCGAGATTGCTGGGATCCACGGGCCATGAGCTTGGAGCTCCGTAATAGCAGCCTCATTCTCGTCATTTTCGCCACTTCTTGAAATCGTGAAGCAACTAAAGACCAGTCTAAAATTTAGAGCAAGCAGAAGAAAAATACGAAAACCAAAGCTCTCTGAAGGGGTATTTGTGAGCGAAGAAAAACCACGAATTTGAAACAACCAATGTAGTCGCCTAATACAAAACACAACATCTCGTGGGATATTGAATGAGCAGAAATTCAAAAAAGCTCGCCTATAAAAAAAAATTAAAGGATTAGTCGCTACTCGCTACCAGTGGGGATAGCTAGGGTTCTTGCGAGATCTTCCGGGAAAATGCGGTGTTGCGGAGACGAACCGGCTTGGTGGTCTCAGCTCTCCAAGGAAGAATATGAACAGTAGCACGGAAAAGTAAAGAAAACGAAAACGAAAACGAAAAATAAGATAGAAAATTTAGAAAAGCATGCAAAACGATGTCACTTCATCAAGAGTTGTTCATGTCGAAACATCGGCCGCGTCACATATGAAGGCAAGTGATGATGGACTGCCACATAGCAATTTCTATTTACGATTAGCATAAATGACTAATGAAATTTTACGCAAAGGTTTAAAACTACATTGGCGGAATTAGTAAGTTTAGGGCTGAGTTGATAATTTTCCCAATTAAAAGAGAAGGGGGAAAATTGAAAAAGGAAAAAGGAAAAAGAGAAAAAAATAAAAAAAATGAAAATAAAATGGGAAATCAATTTGGACCGTCAAATGGTCCTCGTGTTTTGGTATTAAACTTTCAAGAGAGCAAATTTATAATTATCATGAATATAGAGGATCTTAATAATCTACTGAAAGTGTTTGAATGATTCGTGCATCTTTTGGAATTTTTGTTATATCGCTTGATCTGTAATAGACCCCTCCTGTTGTTTTTCTCGAGGATGATGTGTTTAGGTCACATCGACTTAATCACGTAATAATACCAACATGTCATCTATTTTATGTTTACCAATTATGTTTATTTGTGTTGGATGCGTTATTTGGCTTTCCCTGTCAAAATAGACTGAAGCACCAAGTTTTCTAGCTTTCTTTCATGTCTAGATGCATAGACGGAGTGGCTCGGGATTTTGGAACCACTTGCCTCCTCCAAGTCGGAAAGAGTTCATGCATCCAGAAAAATATAGATGATTGGAAGAGGTAACCATAAAAGAATTAATTCACTCAATCCACTTTGGAGTTTGTAGCACCCTCCTATGATTATGATAAGTAAACGACTTATAAACATAATTGACAAAATAAAAATAAAAAATAAAAAAAGAAGCAAATAACAGAGAGAGAGAGAGAGAGAGAGAGAGAGAGAGAGAGAGAGAGAGAGAAACTCACCCGAGAGACCATTCAGACTTAAATCCAACACTTGAAGGTCCTCCAGAGGAAGGAATAAAGATGCGTCAATAACCCAAGGTAATGGATATTCCCAATCGCGTGTACCGTTCAGATACAGTCGAGTCACCCGTGAAGTGGTGTTATCGCATACCACGCCTTCCCAGCCGCAACAGTCACCGTCCCCGCCTTGCCAAGACGGAAGAGAAGACCCATGCGGGTGGTTGAAGGCGGCCTTAATCTTGAGCAGCGCATTCATCTCTTCTTCCAAGCACCCCACGCTTCTTCCACTCCCCATCAAAACCGGCAACAACACCCAACTCCACATACACAATAAAAGACCCTTCATGTTAATGTATAATGGTGTTTCTTCTGCTTCACCATGTATAATAAACTTACGAAGATCATGTCTACTTCCTTTATATGTTCAAGTTCTTTCCCTTCCCCGTGATTATCACGTTTGGGCCAAACTCCAGGAATCAACCGTAGCCAAACTCAAAGTCTGGCTGGGACCAATTCCACGGAACGCATGATTATCGCTGTTGACTTGACCTAGAACTTCTCCCAAAAAGAGAAAGATCAAGTTTGTAAAATGATTAAAAAAAAATTATTGTCATTAGCAAATCGGCCAAAAAATGTGCCCAGGAATCACTTCGCCAAAGACGGAAAAGAAGAAGAAGAAGAGAGAGATAAATTACTAAGGTTTGATATTTTTATTTTTTTTAAGTGCATGTTTTGTTCTGTCAAGAAATGTCAACTAAATTGGAATTAGTTTGGCTTCATTGAAGGAAAAATAAGGCAATGTTGATCAAATTTTACTGAGCGATCGAGACAAGACATGTAAGCATTCAATATGTCTTATAATTAATTTGAAGTATCAATAAAGATGGAATTGATTAGCAGCTTATAAAGAAAAGATAGTTTTAAGTTCGTGCAACACACTAATACCTTACTTGTACTAACTAAAAATATTTTCGACCGTCATGCCAAGACAGAAGGAAAATCGCTTGGTTGTTTAATGTGGATTCTACCACTCAGCGCCCATGACAATGCTCCTGCTCTAGAAATCAACTTCTGATTAAAAGTTGATTTTTCTACTTCTGCATCTAAGTAAAAGTTGTTTTTTTTTTACTTCTACTTCTGATTTTAACTACTATTTTTTTAACTTCTTCAAGGGGTTTCAAAACTACTTCTGAAGTAAAAAAAAAAATTGTTCCAGAAATAGAAAAATAAGGTTGTGTAACCAAGCGAATTTCTACCGAAGTCACGTTATCAAAAGGATTTATGCTTTAGAAGCACTTCTGGAGCAGAAATTCTACTCTTGAAATTTCGGCATCCGCCCATTTAGTCTTCTTCTCGAAGGAACCTAAGGGCTTCCACTTGCCAAAGCCCACATGGACGTGGCCCACGTCCACTGTAGCTTGACCGAGATTTCTCTCATGCCGTCTTGGCCACCTGCGATAAAAGCTGGGAAATGATTTCACCTTTATGACCTGGAAAGGCTGGAATGTCCATTTTAGAAAGTAAGTGGCAAGACCTCGACGAGCTTTATGTTTCTTCAATCCAAAAGCAATACGAGGACGACGGAAAAGAAATTCGGCCCTTTAACTCAATTTTTCTCTTTAACTAAATTTTTTTTTCACTTCTTCAAGTGACTTCAAAATTACTTCTATAGCAAAATAATAATAATAACAATAATTATGATGATGATGATGAGGTGCGCAAATAAAGAGATTTCGACTCCAAAAACTATGTATTTATAATGTAAAATCACTTCTAAAATAGAAATTCTACTTCAGAAATTTTGTCATCCGCACCCTTAGTCTTTCGTTCGGATCCACCTACGAGCTTCCACGTGCACATGGCCCACATCCACTATTAGCTTTACCCGGACTTATCCCAAGTCGTGTCGGCCACCCCGCGATAAAAAGATGGGAAATGATTGACCTTAATGACAGGGATTTCATTTTTGCTTTTTCTCTCTAATCCCTCCCGCTATATATGGATAATCACACCCACCACATCTTTGTCCTGCTCCTAACTTTCTTCACCACGAAATCGCGGCTGAGGAACGAAAGAAGAGATAGAGAGATCGAGAGTGTATAATGGGTCGGTTATGGACATCGTACAAAAACTTCCGAGCGTTCATCGGGTAATCTCGCGCCTCACTTGTGTCAATCCACATTGATTATTTACAGATTTTATTCTTGTTTTTTCGATTCATTAACTGTCTCTGACACTTACTTTCTTCCTTGTGTTTTTTCTTGGCATCGTTGGAAAAAAAAAATAAATCATTCAGACCAATAGTCATGCTGCTGTATCCTTTGTAAGCAAGTCCCTCTCTTTGGTTGTTGATTATTTCGTTATTGAAAAAACAACAGAACCAACAAGAAGACTACTTAATTAGTCTAAAGTAATTAATACTAAGCACGTTATTATGGATTCAAACAGACAGTTAGAAAAATAGGTCATGTTAAGTTGGGAGGCATTTTTCTCGCCTGACCTAAAAGGGCTAGGCCTACAATTTCTACAATCGGCATAAATGCCTGGTTCAGAATTTAGAGAATTGATTTATGTCGTACTAAATTGGTCCAATCTATGACGGTTTTTACCTAATTAACCTCGATAATCTTTCTTTTATTAAGAAAACGCGTAGGTTCTTATAGTTCTCATCATAATATTCAATTATAACATGGTCAACTTAACAAAAGGATTACTTTGAAATCTCTAAATTTCAGGACGGTTCGATGTTTAGCATTTGAGCGCGATTTGAATAATCTGTGTTCTTCATCAATCAATTTTCGACTTTATAGAGAGTGCCTAGTGAACAATTAGGTTCTTCAACTTTTGAACGTACATCATTACAATTTTTAATGTTTTGTGCCTCGGCTTCCTTGGCCCGATGGTCCCATGGTCTGGACCCGATTGCGGGTGATCTAATTTAATAGACAAAGCATGAAACAAATGACTACTTACAACAACAAGTTGGCGTGGAAAACGAATTGCAGACAAGCATCGGTAATGGCCATAGAGAGCAGACCAATGAAGGCAGAAGAGAATGAGCAATGGCTCGCTTACTGGATCCTCTACTCGTTTCTCACCCTCGTGGAGATGGTATTCCAACCCCTTTTGCAATGGTACCCTCCCTCTTCATTTTTCCTTTTTCGCATTATTTGACGAATGCTTTTCCGAATGTCGCAATCGCTGATATCATGACAATGGCTGCGTCCGGCATTTGCTTGCTTCCTCGCCTGATTGTTTAGGATACCGATATGGTACGACGTGAAGCTGCTGTTCGTGATGTGGCTGGTCGCTCCCAACTGTCGAGGGGCGGCTTTTCTTTACGATCAGATGGTCAGAGGGCACATCCTCACGAAACTCGGACATATCACGGACCCATACAAGCCCCACTGATGCTATTTCTTCTGTCGATACATTTCTGTTTCTCCTCCTCTCTGATCCAATGTAATTAACGACGTCCTTCGTCACGGTTTGGCAAGAAACTTATCGAAAACGAAAAATGTTTAGCTTTGATGTAGTGAAGACCGATATGGATCATCAAATAAAGTAGACGACTGTTGACCAGAAATTTACAGGATGCTTCCTCTTATCAGAAAGGTGAAGCCCCCCCTCCCTCCCTCCCTCCCTCCCTCCATCATCGATTCGATCCCTCGACGCTTTCGTCGCCGAGAATGCTCGAGGAGAATTTAAGAGCCTAAGCTGCGACAAAGCTGCCCGTCTCACCGACCAAACACACACATGGCGTGGATCGCATTCCACCTGGGGATCATTGTGGTGTGCAATCGAATGCTCAAGAACTCACTCGAATCGTTACGATGGGGGTCATTGCCATCACACAGTTCATTAATGCTGACGTGGCGTCATCGATGCCGCAGTTGATGGCGAGCAGAGCTGACGTGGCGCCTGAGATCTCTCAAGGGGGGGCGGAGAAAATGTTGGTTAGGCCAATTTTGCCCCGTGGGCGGTAGGACGCTCCTTTGATGGTTCGCCATGTGTCTAGGTGGGGGGCTCTTTGGTCAATCTCTCTCCTGTCAACTAGTTCTGAAAAAAAAAAAGTCCAGAAGTTTTAAAAAAAAAATGGTTACGAAACCAAGCGAATTTCCGCTCCATAAGTTACGTTGTTATTCTTGAGCAGAAATGCTACTCCAAAAATTTCGGCATCCACGCCTTTAGTCTTCCTTTAGAACGAGCCTGACAGCTTCCACTTGCCAAAACCCACATGCAAATGGCCCACATCAACTATAGCTTGACCCACATTTCTCTCAAGTCGTCATGGCCACCTGCGACCTATGTTACACGGACACGGGATACGATACGACACGTGAATTCTATAAAAAAAAAAAGAATTTCGACGCGGAGACACGTTGTATATTTTATATATATTATTATTTTTATGATTTCAATAACTCATCTCAGTAGCGAGGGCGAGTCACGAGAGGGAGAGGCAGGTCGAGGGAGGTTTTGGAAATTAAGTAAAAAGTTGGAGATTTTTTTTTTTTTTACTATGTTTGCCTTTGCAAAGGCTCGCCCAAAAAAAGTAGACACGTGTCCGACATGCAAAAAAAAAAAAATTGGGGAGTACGTGTCCGTGTAACAGAGCCAACGACTAAAGCTGGGAAAACGCGTTACCTTTGTGACCGACCGGGAACGTCCAATGTAGAAAGTAAGTGGCAAGTCCTTGACTAAGACTTGGCCAAGACTCCGGAAGTCGGTCAAAATGCAAGTGCGGATTGACCCTTGCCTCTTACGCGGATGTGGAAAAACGGATTGGAATTTTCTACGGTGTGGAGTGGTCAAGTCATTTGTGGAAATTCATCCAAAGCACCATAAAATATAACTTATAACATTTACATGTACAAATTGGATTTGCGTGGAAGTTTCTTTCCTTCCGTTTCTTTTTTTCTTCTTTTTTTTTTATCCTTTGCAAATTCGTGTCTAATTTCCTTTCCGGGTTAAAACTTAAAAGTGAGTTGGTGGAAAAAGAGATATGATGGAAGTTATTTTTCCTTCCAAGTTTTGTAAAACCACATCTAATTTCGTTTTAAGATGTAAATTCGTTTGTAAATACAGTAGTCGATGTTAATGACTGTCCGTCCATTGTGAAGAATCTGCAACTCCCACAGATCTCCATGTTAACCTCTCCCTCCGCTCGTCAGCTTCCTTTGTGGTTGTAATTATTTGTTTTCCTGCATTGTTATTATGTTCTTTTGTCATTTGTGCCCTTGAGGATCTGTTTGAGAGATCACACCAGAAACTCGATACCCTTCATTCATCCGGGGAGATCGTCAAAAGAAAGCCCAAGTCCGGGCCCATCAACATATTTACTATTGCCCAAGGACCAAGCGATCGAACCATAAATAGACAGAACAAGAAAACAAATCGAACACCAGGCGTACATGGTTCGATCGTAAAGATTTACGTCCATAGGAAAGCAGTAACAAATTACACTATAAAACGAGCGATACACGGAGATTACAAACTACACTCGAGTCACTCAAACGCTCTCAGTATTTCACGGCCCCAATTACATCCACGAACACACATAGAGTGTTTAGCCACAATTCCTAACGAAATAATCTCGCAATCTCACAAAAGAAGTACACAAATCTTGGCTAGAACACAAAACGTTATGGAATTTCCGTAGAAATAAACTCTCTCGCAAGATGAACTCTTCAATTCTAGGCACACCTGCCAAAAACCTGCCCATGCTTTCTCACAATAAAAATATGAAATATGTATATGTCAAGAAAAGATCAGGTTGCAGACTTCAAGTCAGACCACTAAAATATTTGGACTTTATCCCCTTTCCTTCGTCAACACGCCCAATATTAATACCTAGATCGTCCTTCTTTCGCCTTTTTCTTGACCGACTTCACTTTTGGAGTTATTCTCCTTTTTCTTTTTCTTTTTCTTTTTCTTTTCACAGTCAGACTCCCAATCCACCGTGGACTCAAAGTGAGAAATCATCGAAACCAATTCAAACGCAAAAGACGACTTCTTTATCCCGAATCGGTTTCATCTACCAAATAAGTCAATTCGAATCTGATTCATTAAATGGGCTCAAACTCGAGACATATTCTAACAGTTTTATATGTCATGCCAGCTTAAGTTTTCTTTAATCTCGTATATGTGCGCCAGTTTCTCTGCCTTTGTTTCTGGTTGTTTCTTGTTTTGAGAGAACAAAGAAAACATAAGAGACTATTTTTCATATTAATTCCTGGTTCTTTGCTTAGCTGCCTTGCTCCTCTTCGGAGCGCACTAGTGACCATTGATCAGAGGATGAGATGACAGTGCTATGGGTCCTCTCAAATTGCCCAAAGGATGAACTTTCTGTTACAGGTTCACAGTGCCCAAAAACTACCAGCTCTGAAGGAGGAACCTTTCCAACATTTCACTGGAGGAGGAACCTTTCCTACTTCATTTTATGACCAGCGTGTCCCCACACGGGTTCGCTGAGGCAAATGTTCAAGTAGCTCAAGGAACAGCCATTCAAGTTGCTTTGCTAAATCCAGAAAGTGGAGAAGTTGGGCAGAGCGGACCAGGATCGACATCTAGGCTGAACCTTGTCGTATACGATGGTAATCTTGAGAAAGTCGATTGGACAAGGGACCGATTGGAAAGCCACATATTATGCAAAGGGTGCGAGGAGCGAAAGCCGCTTCTATCTGGCGATTTGCTAGTGGCCCTAGAAGGAGGGATCGACAATTTAGGCGATTTCACTTTCACGCAGGATTCAAGCCGGAGAAAGAGTGGCAAATATAGGCTTAGAGTTACCGTTGCTTGTAGATGCTATGATGCAACGCATATCATGAGACCATATCCGAGGCTTTCACTGTTGAAGATAGTTGTGGAGAATGTGAGTCTTTGAGCAACTACTGTTTACTTAGGCTTCGTTTAAACACATCATACTACTCGGACAGTCGGTCTCCAGAGGTGCAAAGAACTCGTTCGGTCGGTTCTTTTGCTCACCCCTAACGACATCTAGCTTGTTATTCGCCGTGTTAGTATTTTGTTTTTCGAAAAAGGACACCAGCTTTTGTTCCAAATGGGAAGAAGAAAGCAAGAAAGAAGAAGCCCAACAAACGAAAGTAAATGAAAGTAGAAATAATCTTAATCGAGAGTGGATCCCACATTTGACCTTATTCTCCTATGTATGGTTAGAATCGCAATCGAAATTTTTTAAACTCCAAAAGTTAAAGTCGGACTATAAAGAATGTTGTGGTCAAGTCGAACGGGCATGGGATGCACTTTTAGGGCCTGCATGGTAACCATTCTCATTCTGTAATTCTGGTTCTGGAACCAAAAAGAATGAGAATGGCGTTTGGTAACGCAAATAAAAGTGATTCTCATTCTGGATGAGAATCACTTTTAAAGCTAACAAAAAAAGCAGAAAAAAGTAGCTTCTTGAAACTCATCCCACTTTTAACAAAGTCATTCTCTTCGCATAAAGAAAAACACAACAGACTCCTCGCTCGTTCTCTCTTCGTCGCAACTCCTTCGCTCCTGCCGCGTCTCCACCAAACGCCCACCACGAGCTTCGTCACCTGCGGGCTTCGCAACAGCACGAGGAGGCCGCTGTGGTGGTCAGACGTGTTGTCGACGAAAGAGAAACAGTTTTTAGAAACAGAAACTTTATGCAGTTATCAAACGCGTTTCTCATCCAGGAACAGAAATGTTAAGCAGTTATCAAACGCATTTTCATTCTCTAAAACTCATTCAGGAACAGAATCAGAAAAGCCATTTTAATCAGAATCAGAAATCAGAACCAGAATGGTTACCATGCGCAGCCTTAACTTCTCCTTTCCAAGATTGCATGTGTAGACAAACTTTATCAAAATGGCAGTAAGTATGGTAAGAACCTATGTACATATATACACTAGCGCATGCTGGGAGGCCCGGAAATTAGGATGATAAGGTTTTAAAATTGGAGAAGCGATGCAGTGTTTTGATACATGGAATCAAAGTGAATTGAGTCCTTACTGACTTTCAGATTATCCAAATGATTTTTGTGTTTTTTTGTCCTTTTTATTCTCTCTAGTACGAAATTGAAGTAGGTCGTACGATGCGAGTTATGTACTCTTACGAGATCCTCTTTCGCCTTCGTAAGTGGTGTGACCAAGTTTCTTTGGGAGCAATTACTCTTATTGTGATATTTAACTGTCTGTTTAGATTGACTTTTACTCTCTCTCTTTTTTTCTTTTTGTTTACCTAAAAATTTGCAATCCACGCATTTTTAACTATCTTTTGATCCCAAAAACTTTCCCAACACTCAAATGTGAAATCACGTATGGTTATCTCATAACCTTTGAATTTCGGCGGGAATGCATAAAAGTTCATTTTATTTGGTTAATGTAAATAAACAAGCCCTAAACCAAACAAGCCTAAAATATCATTAATTAAAAGCCCATTAGCATAATACGATCTTATACTCTTGTCCATTTTCTTTCATCTGTTCTTAAACAAGTAATTGCAAAAATTTGGGCCACCTTCCGTTTTAGAGTAACCTCTGAATGACTTGTTACCATGATATCTGATAAGAAAGAAAGATTAAGAGAGAATGGTATATATTCTCTATTAATGATGTGTGGAAACAATGTACATGAGAAGCCTTTATATAGGCTTAGAAGAGGTAAAGAGCTTAGTGCTCTTCCTATGTGGGACTAAAGAGAAAGAAGAAGTGCAAGAGAAAACTACAAGACTATACAAGTATGTCTAACACCCCCCCTCAAACTCAAGGTGGATCAAACAACGAGAGTTTGGAAAGAAGAAATTTAAAGCGTTGTGATGTGAGAGCCTTCGTAAAACAATCCGCAAGCTGATTCTCAGTTCCAACAAAAGGAAGAGAAATGGTGCGAGCTTGAAGATGATGACGAGTCAGATGACAATCGATCTCAATATGTTTTGTACGCTCATGAAAAACTGGATTTGCACCAATATGGATGGCACTCTTGTTGTCACAATGTAGAGGAGTGGGATCCAGAAGTGAAACACCCATGTCAGCAAGTAAGCGGCGAAGCCAAACAATCTCAACGGTAGTGTCAGCCATAGCACGATATTCGGACTCTGTAGAGGAGCGTGAGACAATATGTTGTTTCTTGGCACGCCAAGAAATGAGAGAATCGCCAAGAAAAATACAATAGCCAGTGATAGATTTGCGATCAGTCATATTAGAAGCCCAATCGGCATCAGAATAGGCACGCAACTTGAGCGCAGAAGAAGATGGCAGAAATAAGGAACGCGATAAAGTGCCTCGGAGATAGCGCAAGATCCTCAGAACAGCAGCATAATGAACCGTGCGAGGAGCAGCAACAAACTGACTAACAACATGAACAGCATAAGCGATGTCGGGCCGGGAGATAGTAAGATATACAAGGCTGCCAACCAAAGTCCGATAGCGTGTCACATCAGAAAGAGGCTCCCCGTCATCCGGGCAGAACTTCTGATTCAGCTCAATAGGAGTAGCAGCAGTGCGTGAATCCGAGAGAGCAGCCCTAGAGAGAATATCAGCAGTATATTTTTGCTGAGAAATAAGGATACCACGCGAACTGCGAGCAATCTCAAGCCCCAGAAAGTAGCGTAGTGGTCCGAGATCCTTCATGGCAAAATGTTGCTGAAGGTGCCGCTTGGTATGTTCAATATGGTCGCTATTATCTCCAGTAATAATCATATCATCAACATAAAGAAGAAGAATAATGCAACCAGCAGAAGAGGTATGAACAAACATAGCATGATCAGCCTCGCTTTGAGTAAAACCAGCAGATCGAATAGCATCACTGAACTTCTCAAACCAAGCACGAGGAGCCTGTTTAAGACCATAAATAGCCCGTCGCAAGCGGCAGACTTGTCCAGAGATATGAGCAAGACCAGGCGGAGGCTGCATGAAGATATCCTCCTGAAGATCCCCATGAAGAAAAGCATTCTTGACATCAAGCTGAAAGAGAGGCCAATTACGAATTGAAGCAATAGCTAGTAAAGCTCGGACAGATGTCATCTTTGCTACGGGAGCAAAGGTCTCTTCATAATCAATACCATACTCCTGCGAGAAACCTCTGGCAACTAGACGTGCTTTGTAGCGCTCAATACTGCCATCAAAACGGGTCTTAATCTTGTATATCCATCGGCAGGATACTAAGGAGCGACCTAGAGGAAGAGGCACTAGCTCCCAAGTACCAGTACTTTCCAAAGCCGAGAGCTCCTCAGACATAGCCTGACGCCACTCAGCATGCTGAACTACCTCACGATAACTGGTGGGTTCTTGTACAGCATGAACAGCAGCCAAAAAGGAGCTAAACTCAGTAGAATAAGAAGTAGAAGCAACATACCGAACTGGCAGACGCCGATCTCGAGGAGGATTACGGCGTGGCTCTAGAGGTGCATAATCATCAAGGGCAGGTGGAGCAGGAGGTGCAGTAGAAGGGAAAGGCGAAGATGGGGATGGTGGCGATATATCTGGATCCAAGGTGGAAACATGACAAGGAGGATCAGGAAAAGGATCAATAGGGAAATCCATAAATGGAACAGGAGACGACACAGGAGGTGTGGCATTGGTAGGGAAGAAAGGAACGTGTTCATGAAAAGTAACATTGCGAGAAATACGTATGCGTCGCGCATTTGGGTCATAACATCGATAACCCTTGTGTTGGGTGCTGTAACCCAAAAATGCACACGAGACAGAGCGAGCGGTGAGCTTCGTACGTTCAGTGGGGGGAAGAATGACAAAACAAGTACACCCAAAAACTCGAAGATGATTATAGCTAGGAGATCGAGAATAGAGACGCTGGAAAGGTGTGTCTTGATGAAGAACAGATGAGGGTAGACGGTTAATTAGATGGACAGCTGTGAGAAGGGCCTCAGCCCAAAACTCAGTAGGAACAGATGTCCCAAGTAAGAGAGCGCGAGTGGTGTCTAGAATATGACGGTGTTTGCGTTCAGCAACCCCATTCTGAGCTGGAACCCCAGGACAAGATAGTTGAGGAAGTGTACCATCATTGGCCAAGAGGGAACGAAAAACAGTAGAGAGATATTCTCCTCCCGAGTCTGAACGAAAAACTTTGATTTTTGTATTAAATTGGGTGGAAATCATGGCTGTAAAAGATTGATAGATGGAAAAGAAATCACTGCGTTGACGCATAAGATAAACCCATGTATAACGAGAATAATCATCAATAAAAGAGACATAATATTTGAAGCCACTCTTGGAAGAAAGCGGTGCAGGACCCCATACATCAGAATGAATAAGATCAAAAATTGCACTAGATCTTGAGTTACTGATAAGAAAAGGCTTAGCAGATTGCTTGGCCAAAGGACATATAGAACAGGGAGGAAGATTACCAGAAGAAACATGACCCAAAGCACCTCGTTGATGAAGGACGGCGAGACGAGAAGAAGGAATATGCCCGAGACGCTGATGCCATCGGGCAAGATCCATGGTAGCCAACACAGGAGAAGGATCAGGAGAAGTTGGAAGATGTAAATGTTGCATAATATAGAGCCCGTCCTGTCTACTGCCCTTCCCAATCATCCGACCACTCAAACGATCATGCACAAAGCAAGAGCTATCTGTAAAGCTCACAGTACATCCAGCATCAGTAAGTTGTCCAACAGATAATAAATTGAGAGCCAAAGAAGGAACATGTAATACATCAGGGACATTGAAATCTCGAGAGACGGTGAGAGTACCCCGCCGGGTAGCCAAGAGAGGAGAGCCATCAGCAGTAAAGAAATGTGCTGGATGCTTGAGCTCAGAGAGCTGAGTGAGACAAGCAGCGGAACTAGACATATGTCTAGCAGCTCCTGAGTCAAGTATCCAGGTAGTAGAAGTGCCACATGAAGATGGAGTGGCTGCAGCATTTCTTTCTGTAGAGGAAGAATGTGTAGTAGTGCCGGAATCAGGAAAAGACCCAAGTAGAGAAGGACTCAACCGAGCAAGCTGGGCTTCAAGAGCAGCAATACGATCATCCGTAGAAGAAGAAGCCAAAGTAATAGGTCGAGAGTGTGGAATAGGACGCGGTGTCACAGAAAGGCGTGGAGCATCCTTATTCTTTTCCCAACAATGCGACTCTTCATGTCCAAGATGGTGACAACAAGTAGATGAAAGATGCCGAGAGCCACGTGTATGTGGAGCACGTGGTGGAGCGGTCAAGATAAACCGATCGAAAACATTGATGTGATCACTAGAATCGCCCATGAAGACAGAAAAATCGTTGGCGAAGCTAGAGGTGTGAGTTGAGGTGCACAAACTGATCGAAAAGATCGAGAAGCACTGATTTGAGGCGCGAACAAAACCTCTAGAAAGAAAGATAAATATAGGGAAGCTTGACTAAAGCAAGCAAGGAAGATAGCACAATAGCACAAAACTCACTGTCTTAATTTCTGATGCGGAAGATCCAATTTATGGCAACCGCAGAGCATACTTTTAAAAACAATGAGCTCATTGTCTTAATTTCTGATGCGGAAGATCCAATTTATGGCAACCGCAGAGCATACTTTTCAAGACAATGATCTTGGCTCTGATACCATGATAAGAAAGAAAGATTAAGAGAGAATGGTATATATTCTCTATTAATGATGTGTGGAAACAATGTACATGAGAAGCCTTTATATAGGCTTAGAAGAGGTAAAGAGCTTAGTGCTCTTCCTATGTGGGACTAAAGAGAAAGAAGAAGTGCAAGAGAAAACTACAAGACTATACAAGTATGTCTAACAATATCATGGCTTTTAAAAACCACATGATTTTTCGAGAAAACATACTATTCTTTATACTTTTTCTCACCCCCTTCTATTCTAAATTAATTGTCGGAAAACTCGGGAGCCACTTCTCATTTTAGAGTAATCTCGAGACCGGTGCCTGGTATCCAGTGATTGTCTTAGCCGATGCATATGAATATGACGGTTTTTGCATGCACATTAAAACTCAGGTGGCAATTACATATTTGCATAAATATGTATGTTTTATCTCCAACTAGATTACTGATCCGATTAAGAACGACATTCCTACCAGGAGGCGGCGAAGATCCTCCTCCCTAGGCGCAAATCGAGACCAGAGAGCACCAGAAGCAAACAACTCGCACTCAGTCCATCAATCACTCCACAGCAGGAGCCCGATGATACTGCCTCGGGGATCGAAGATGGCATTGGCGATATCCAGGGCGCATCCTTTCACGCTCCTGATCGACGACAGGCATTGCCCGACGTTCTGAAGCAGTTGAGTCGTCGTAGTAGGACTGAAGCTGGCAATCAAGAGGGTTGCGACCGTGCTCAACGCCATGTGTTGCCCGAGGAGATGAACACAATGTGCCAACTCTAGCTATTTATAAGGAGGGAGGGAGGGAGGAAGGGAAGGAGACTTCTGGGAGAAAGTTGAGCTACACGTTAGCAGGCGTGCTATTTCCTCGGAACTCTTATTGGCTCATGACCAAGTTTTGCAAACACGAGACCTAACACTACAAACATTTACGTTGTTTACAGTTCGTTGTGTAAATGCAGTTACCCTTTCTGTTGGGTCATCTACGAATTCGTAGTTGTAAGTGCCCTACAAAATTTGTCGATGGTCGTCCAACTTGCTATCCACCTAATATTGTTGTGGACAGAGAGAGAGAGAGAGCGCGCAACACAGAAACCCCTAATGCAGCCTTCCGTATAAACCAAAATCGCGAAACTAATCGGTGTTAATGGCCTATGCTTTATACGTGTGTGTTCGTATCTTCCAAGCTCACCTTAGGTCAGTTAATGAAATATTCTACTAATCTCGTGAATTAGATGATACGTTATTTAGACCCGCATGCGTGAACCCCACCTAACTCCCTTGCACTTTGGTCCGGCAATGTTGTACTAACCATGTGGATGGACAAGATAAAAATTGAGTTAAACCCGGATGCATCGATCAATTCCATATGTCGTACCTATCCAAACACGCGAACGAGTCCTGTTGACACCCAAATTAATTTCATGGATTATGTGAGGCTTTTCCCTGGACTTTTCGAAACACGTTATAAATCCCTAACACCAGTTATTCCTTATGCTTGCCTGGTGAGCTTATTATTTACACGATCGCAGCGGAAAAATAAGTTGGGTTCCATGTCAAAACTTTGTCCCATATGTTCTAGACGTCAGCAGCATCGGGTCCTACTTTATATTTAGAATCTACCTCTTCGGTTTTGCTTCCTGCCCACTTCGTCGATGAGATGAGAAACCATTTAGCTGTCAATTTTGAGATCCAAAAGGCCTAGGACCTGCTCAATTCTAGGATTTACCTAGACTCTAGGGGTGAACATAGGAGTCCGAAAACCCGAAAACTTGTCTCGGCCCAGCACTCCTATTCCATAATGAAAATATAGCTCCGAGCCGACACAAACAATAAAAGTAGAATATAGCAAAATTGACGCATCATTAAAAAAAAAATTGTGAAAAATGTCACTATAGCTACCATGTTTTCATAATAACTCAAATAGAAATTACAAATACACATATCGCAATACCAACTTTCCATTTTTACATTCGAAATTATCCATTCCACAAACCGACTTTTGTTTTTCGAGACCATTTTGAAACATATTCGAGATCCCGACCTGCGGCGACAACACAAGAGACTTTAACTAGGGTTGCGAGCCGCCGCCGCATATTAACGAGTCGATGGCTAGAAAGAGAGAGATAAAGAGATGGCGACGGCAAGGAGAAGGGTCTGCGGTAGTGATGGAGTGGAGGCAGCGGTGGTGGAGGGTTGACAGAAGTGGGTGGCGGAGGAGAGGTGGGAGCTGTGGAAGATGAAGGATAGCATTTGGTGGGGACTTTGGAGCCTTGGTGATGGAGATATGCGACATGAGGCAATTTTGTTTTTCTCTTTTGTATTATGAAAGTGGTATTTTCTTTTCGCAAATAGAATTATGCTGGCCATCCTTGGATGAAACTTAGAGGTAATTTTTGGTATTTTTTTCTACTCCAAAAGATAGATCAATATCGAAAATACTAGTAGAGTCTTGGAGAGCACTCCTAACTATTAAGCTTGTTGAATAAGAAAAAAACGCACCAACTTTGCAATCTCATTAAGTCATAAACATTGGAAAGTCTAATCATGCGAATGAGGGATAATAGTGGCATTGCAATTCGGTAATAGAACCATTTTCTTCGTCAGAATATTTTGAAAAATAAAAATTGGATTCAACATTCTATCCCAGTTTATTTTATTTTTTTTTGTGTCCATCCACCCAATTTGTTAAATTTCATGTGTCAATTCTAATCCAGTTTGCACATGAGAAGGGCATTGAAATACACCACATCACCCGATTGTAGAGTCTGTACGCTCTTTATGTGACATTTCGAATTCCAGCCCCTCTCGAGGCTATGGAATGGAAGGATATCGATCGGTGTGTTTCAGTGGTATATCGCTCGAAGCAGGCCACTCTCGAGTTAACTGACCGAAAGGGAAAGACTAACGGAAGGTCGGGTACGTGGACCTGAGGATTTTAAATAAGAAATGGTGCTTTGACCATAAGGATTGTCGATGGAATATTTTGGGCCAGCAGAGATCGATCTAGGAACGATCATGGAATGCCTTGCTAGCGTTATACGTTGGGACGCGGGTGATTCCGCTTAACCAATGTGTAATTTGCGAGAATTTCCTAAATCGGATTCCGACGATCAGGACCGCAGGAACTAGTGATAAACCCTCGCAATTACATGACAACCAAAGTCGCCACGGCATAAGAAAAATCCCAAGGTCGATACGCATAGCACCTGCAAGAGTCGCCCGTCAGTTTGAGATAAACTGGAATTACAGTCGACGAGAGTTCGACATGAAATTAGACCTCGAGATTGGCTATTGGACAATGAGGAATTCCAATATTTGAATTGATATGGACGTCGCCTCATCGAGGGTGGTTTACACTGGTAAAATGAACTTTCGGACGAAAAATGCCAAATGACCATTTTGCCCCTCGACCTTTGGTCTTGCCTTAAGAAATTCAGAAGGTCATTTTGGTCATTTCCCCTCCTCCATATGCTGCCGAAAAGGATAAGATTAAGTGGTCAAAGAAGGTCAAAGTCAAGGAAGCAACCAATGGGAGGTTGCCATGTGTCATCTTTTGATTGGACCAAGCATTAAATGGCATTAATTGTGATCTTGAAAAAATGGCACCAATTATTTGATGGACAACCTCCTTATCTTCAGCTGGTCAACCACCCTCACTCCTCCTTGCCAATTCCTTCATTTTCCTCTTCATCTTCACCAAACAGAAAACTGCCCAGAAAAATAGTTTCTGACCCTTCTGTTCGGTGCAATCTAGCGGCTCTTCCTGGTGTCGTTTGGTCGAGCCCTTTTACCACAGGTTATTTCAAGATGTCCTTGACATTTTTCCGTTAGTTTCATGATTTTTGGAGGTCTGGTTTATTTATGGTGATTTTTGGAAGAAAAGCGGACGGATTCTAAGCTAGCTGAGGAGAAGTGTTGGTTCTAACTCTTAGAAATTCCAAATGACCTCAAATTTTTTAGGAGAACTTCATAACATCTAGTACTATGTTCAGATGGTTTATGGCTGCAAATAGATGGTTTTAGAATGAATTTTATGGCTGATTATGGGTGGTACAAAAATGGACAGATTCTGACTTTGAAGAGATCGGGCTGTTTCGACGTCTTTGGACTGGAGTATCAATCCGCTTCAAATCTCACGGTGAGCTTCCTAAAACCATAAAGGAAGGTCTTAGAAAGTTGATTATTGAAGGATTGAGGATTAGAATTGATTCATGGCTCAATTGAGCGGTTGGAACACAAAACCGGTTCTATTTTGGATGATGTTCTTGGTGTACCGATTCTGTTGGGGGCTAATATAAGAGTGTTTTGACTTCAAATTGACTCATGGGACTATCTGTAATGTTGATTAAGGTGTTAGTGGAAAGTATATGAAGTGGCTTGGGATTTAGAAGTGATTTGAGGGCTATTTGGAGCAGGAAACACCAAGTTATATTCTGCTATGCATTTTACTGTTTAAACAGAATATATTAAGGGTTTGTGAAAGTATTGTGGTGTATTCGATCATTTGATGAGGCATCTTGAGTTGCCATTTGATTAATGATTGAGGGATTGGTATCAAGGAAGTGAGAATTGAGTGGATTTTGACTCAACATTGATGAATTTCCTAGGACGGTATGAAAACCTTGGGTTGTCGAACATTTGTGGGGTTGATGAGGATTGATCGAAGTGGATTTTTGCTAATTGCTTGAGGTAAGTTATGTCTAAACCTTTATTAGGAGGTTAAGTTACTAAAGGACAGAGTTTTGAGTTGGATTGAATGATTTCATGGCCTGAATTTTGTGAGAGGCGCGAGGGAGTCCAAATCTGTCTGGTTTTGTGAGTTAGCATTCCTTGGCATGTTTGATTGAAAATCAATTGTTTGGGGAGCCCTAATTGACCATGAATGTGTGTTTTAATGGCTATTTGAGCATGTGAGATGAGAAGTCGAAAGTTTTGATTGAAAGGAAAGCCAAGATTGAAAGTGCCGAAAAATGTGATTTTGAGTCAAGCTTTGAAACTATGAATTGGCCGTATTTGTTAAATTGTCCGAGGCCTTGTTTGAATTAATTCGTGTTATGCATGTGCTTGACTGGGAAATTTATGACTTGAAACATGTTTTGTCCAGTGACAGAGGTTTGAAATAAATGCCTCGAGTAGGCGATGAACTACTTGATTTCATTTTATGATGGGGAATATGTTTTGTCCAGTTGAGGGACATTTGAAATGAATGCCTTGTTTTGGCGATGAATCTCATGTGTTGTTTTTGAATGATGAATTTTGAGGCATGAATTGTTTTCTTGAAATGAAAAAGCTGAGACTTTCTATGACTGAAATTTTTATGAATAAAATGACGTGTGGGATCGCCGAGGAAATTATGTGCGCACTGGCGTGTGGGATCGCCGAGAATTTATAATTTGACCAATGTATTGGGAGGGAGTTACTCCCATTGGACCTGACGAGGTCGTGCGGCTAGAGAGTCCCATACTGATACGATTCATCTCGATTGATAATAGGCGTCGAGAGTCGTATGGTGACCGAATCATCTCTAGGTCCGGACGCGAGAATCTCATATGTACCGACGGGTCATATGGAGATCGAATCATCTCGCAGCCCTAAAGTGGGCGACCCAAGACGGGCGGAAATGGAAAGACTTGTTTTATGAGAAATTCAAAGAATGGGTTTTGAGAAATCGAAAATGCCTCATGTTTGAAAATTTGCCTCATGATTTGAAATTGGCCCAGAGAGGGGCGTGAAAGAAAGGAACGTATTTTCTGGATATTTCAAGGAATTATTCTTTTGAGAAAGAAGTGAAAATTTCCTCTTGTTTTTGAGGTGGCGTCATGCGTTTGTTTCTGATTGAAAACTCTGCCATTGTACGAACCTTTGAGTTGTCATGATTTTCTTTGACTGGGTCAAACTGTTTTGAAAGTACTAAATGCCATGTTTTGGAAAGTACCCCTTTTGCCATGCCAAAGTTTTTATTACCAAAATACCCTGTTTTCCAAAAGTGTCTAGAGGTACTGGCAGCCTAGTTTAGGGTTAGGTTCGACTTACTGGGATTATATATCTCACCCCGTCGTGGGACAACATTTTTTCAAGTCCCAAACAAAGGAAACCAGTGCTCGCCATGAATTGGCATTCGATGAAGTCAATGGAAGAAATGATCATGAATCCTTTTGTGACCATAGGGTTGGAATGAAGTATTTGGGAATTTAGCATTATAACCTCTGATGTATGATTGACCCTTATATAAGGTGTACCCTTTTGTCCTAAGTCATCTTGTGTTTTATTTTTATGAAGTTGTCCTCGCTTTTGCATGCATGTTTCATATAGATCTTTAAGCATTGGCCGTTGGTTCTTGGGAGATCATCAAAGGTAACGGCGGAGGTGGGATGCTCGCGTGCTCGCCGGGTTCGGGGCGTGACACTTTATATATACATATTAGTCTTCATTTACCCTACTACTTTATCATTACATCCTAAGTAGACCTTTTACCAAAATTGTCATATTCTTTCCATTTCAAATTTCCGAACGCAAAATTTAAAAAAAAAAAGAAAAAGAAATTTCAGGCAATCTAATCTAATCCTCTTTCCTTTTGAGGCTGTTGCGACAATTGTTGACCTCAAATTAAAGGTCAGTCGGGGTCATATTTCCTAAAGCTGGTTTGCTTGATCTCTACCTCCGCGTTGCTTTATATTTATCGTGGTGTTGTTGTTTTAGTATTTTGTTGTAAATGCTATTTGACTCTACTTTAAATGTTCTACTACATTTTAGTCTTTTAAGCAATAAAAAAAGGTATTAACTGTTTCCCAAGTAGACCTTGGAAGCAAACCGAGGCAACAGGATTGGTTCCAAGGTCTTATAGGGTAGGTCTCGGGTTTTAAATACTAATCACCAGCCCAACAAGATAAGTTTCAGGTTTCAGGTATGGAAACTATTCCCCCAAAAAATCATTCATCCCTGACAACACTGAGGTGCATCAACAACACTGATATGTTAAAAAGTAAAAAATAAAAAAAATAAAGAACACACGATTTAACGAGGTTCAGCAATGTGCCTACATACTCAGTCAAACACCTCGCCCTCTGTCTTTTTTTCTTTTTTCTTCTTCGTTATCTCATCAAATATGCAAAGTCTCATAAATATACAATCAGACGGACTTTTTCTACAAGTTTAGTCTCTACAAAATAGGAAAAAGAATCATCTACAAATCAAAAGAAAAAAATCAAATCTCCTACAAAAAAAAAAATTACAACTCACGCCAAGCACTTCCCTTCCAATTGGCACGTAGATATCTCGCACGCCTAACTTGTCTAGTGAGCTGTAAAATGCCCTACTTGAATCAGTCTTTGTCAAGATATCTGCTAGTTGCTCTTCAGATTTCACGAGTGGAAACTAAATCACTTTGGACTCCAAGTTCTGCTTAATGAAGTGATGATCCACCTCAATATGTTTAGTGCGATCGTGTTAGATAGGATTGTGAGAGATATCGATAGCTACTATGTTATCACAAAACAACTTCATTTCTCACATAGGAGCAAAACCGCTGTCATAAGTTTTCGAAACCATAAGAGTTCACACAGTCCCTTAGCCATTCCTTTAAACTCTGCCTCTGCACTTGAAAGAGCTACTATTTTTTTTTCTCCTTTAAATAACCAAATTCCCTCTCACGAAGGTAAAGTACCTTGATGTTAATCTTCTGTCTGACACACTTTCAGCCTAGTCTGCGTCAGTAAAACCTTCAAATACACACTCTTCTGAAACTAAATCCCTCTCCCTAGAGCTCTCTTTAAATATCGAATGATGCGCATTACACTATCCATATGATCTTCATTAGGAGCGTCCATAAATTGACTTACAACACTCACTACATAGGCAATATCATGATGTGTATATAATTCAACTAATCTTTGATATATTTCTTTATTTTTAGGTACCTGATTAGAAACTCTCCAAATCTATGATTTTGAATAATTGGTGTGTCTGCAGGTTTGCAATCTAGCATTCTCACTTCAGCCAACAAATACAAAATATACTTTCTCTGAGACAGAAAAATACATCTATTAGATCTTGCTACTTCTATCCCCAAGAAGCATTTGAGCCCACCAAGATTTTTCATCTCAAACTCTGTTGAGCGCTTCTATTGTAATTTCGCTATTTCCTCCTGATCATCTCTTGTGATAATTATATCATCTACATAAATAATCAACACAGTTATCTTACCTTGACTTTGCCTCAAGAAAAGGGTATGATCAGAATTGCTTTGAACATATCCATATCTTTTCATAGCCACACTGAACCGCCCAAACCAAGCTCGATGAGACAATTTCAATTCATAGAGTGATCGCTCCAACTTACAAACCAGTCATGATTGTGAAGAAAGACTATATCTTGATGGAATGTTCATATAGATATCCTTTTCAAGGTCACCATGGAGAAATGCATTCTTGACATCAAACTGGTATAATAGTCAATCTAAGTTAGCTGTAAGAGACAATAACACTCGTACAATATTTAATTTCGCAACAAGTGAAAAAGTTTTTTGGAAATCCACCCATATGTTTGTGTATATCTTTTTGCTATCAACCTTACCTTATACCTTTAAATGAACCCATTTGCTTTATACTTGACCAAGAACACCTATTTGCATCCCACTATTTTCTTTCCTTCGGACAACTTCATTAGCTTCCACGTATTATTTATTTGCAACGGTTTCATCTCTTCCTTCATAGCTTAAACCCACTTAAGATCTTTCATGACATCATGTACTCATCTTGGAATACAAGTTGATGATACATTTGAAACAAAAGCCCTTAATGGCTCAGACAATTTTTCAATTGAGACATAGTTAGTGATCGGATAGGCAGACTTCTCTTTTCCTCCAACATCTGGTGAGTATCGATTTGGGGGTCGATTGTGCATGGCAAGTAATTTATAACCTACAAAAGTACTAGAATTATCATGTAAATAAATAATATGAGAATTTACCTCAAGAATTTCCTTAAGAGCTAGGACGGGTACTAAAGAAGATGGGGTAAGCTGTTCTGGAAGGACTGATTGATTTTGCAAATTCGGCTTCTCGGGGACCTAACCTCCCTTAGACGAGATTTGTTCTGAATTTTTTGGGACACCTTGCCCACATTCTAAGTCTTATTGCTCAACATCTCCCGGTAAATTTTGATCTAGCTTTACCCTAGTTGTCGGCGATACTCTACCGATTTGTACTCCTCTTGAGGCCATAATAACACCACCAGTCTCCCACTAATTTTTCTTTTCCATCTATATTTTCCCTTGGAAAGAAGAATTGGTGTCTTGAAAGAAAGACTTTGTCTCAAGAAATGTCACATCCAATATAACATGTCATCTTAGTAGATGGATTATAGCATCGATACCTTTTCTTATGTGAATCATATCCTAAAAACACACACCACACAATACATGGTTCAAGTTTTGTATGTTGTGCTTTGAGAATGTAAACAAAGGCAACACAGCCAAATACCTTAGGGAAAATAGTAAGAACTGACGGCAAATGTATATGAGAAAAGAGAGCCTCCAATGGTGTCTAAAAATCTAATACATTTGATGGCATCATATTAATAAGGTGGACTGCGGTAGTCACTACATTATCCCAAAAACGATGAGGGACATTATTTTCAAAAAAGGATATGCATATTCTTCCTTCTGCTATCCCATTTTGTTGATGCGTACCTGAGCATGATGTTTCATGGAGTAAGCCACGCTACAGAAAAATATTCTTTGAGATGTTGATTAATGTACTCACCACCATTGTCACTATGAAGCATCTGGAGCTTCCCCTAAAATGAGTTTGCACCATAGTATGGAAAATTCTAAACATGTTGGCAGCTTCATCCTTAATCTTCATCAAATATAACCACATCATCCTAGTGCAATCATCAACAAAGAGAACGAACCATCGACGAAGCACCCAACACATTGGAATGAATCAAAGAGAAAATAATTGCACTTTTATTTAAACTGATAGGAAAAGGTACTCAATGGCTTTTTGTCAAAATGCAAGTCTGACAATCAAACTGATAATCATTCAAACCAAAAAATAACTTAGGAAATAACTTCTTCATATAATCAAACGATGGATGCCCCAATCGCTTATGCCAAAGTCATAGATGTGTTTCCCTACTTGTAGACGACCTTCAAACCTGATTGACATTCCCAGAACTGAAGTCATCCATGTAATACAGCCTCCCTTCTTAGTACCACGCCTAATGATCTCCTTCATGAGGATATTTAAAACAGCCAAAAGTGCGGACACATTAACTCAACACAATTTAATTCTTCTGTAGCCTATTCAACTGAAATTAGTTTCGTAGATAGTGATGGAACAAAAAGTATATTCAGCAGAGAGAGGGAAGAGGAAACATTAACAATTCTAGATCTACTCATTGGATACGACACTCCGTTAACATTCGAGATACTATGGCGTTGAGGCTCTATAATACTAGCAAAGTCATGTGGTCAGTATCCCCAAAATCAATAACCCACTGACTACAATCACTTTGTACAGAAGCAACTAAAGCAAAATCATAATTACTTTTACCATCTGTGGATTTCTTACTCAATGGTTCGAGCTGTGGCACTAGTGACAATTGAGGTTCTTCCATAACTAGAGACACCTTCCCTTTGCTATTGTTTCCTTCTCCCTCGGCTTGTTTTCGAGCCTTGAGTTCCTTCCGCCAATTAGGATACCCGTGTAGCTTATAACATGTCTCTCGAGTGTGTTTAGCATTTCCTCCATGAGAGCAGCCACCACTTGAATGAGTTCTCTGTTTCAGGGCTGTACTTGTTTGTGCACCTCCTGATTTGGTCATCTGTAAATTTAGCTCTTGAGCTTTTCTTGGGCTCAGCTTGTCTCCTTGTGATAACATTGCCACAAAATTATATGCAGTACTCTCACTACTCAATATAACTGTCTGTCGCATATCCTCCCTGCGAACTCATAGTGAGAGTAGTGAGAGTACTACCCATAATACTATGTACTGTCATAATCAGGGATTGACATACAGTACTAACAAGAAGCAAACCCTAGGCTCTGATACCATGTTAAAAAGTAAAGAAATGACAAAAAAAAAATACACGATTTAACAAGGTTCAGCAATGTTCCTACGTCCTCGGTCAAACACCTCGCCCTCTCTATTTCTTTTTCTTCTTCATTATCTCATCAAATATGTACAAACTCATAAATATACACGGACTTCTTCTACAAATCAAGTCTCTACAAAATAGGAAAAAAAATCATCTACAAATGAGGAGGAAAAATCAAATTTCCTACAAAAAAAAGGGAATTGCAGCTCACACTAACATGATCGATGATAGCGGTGGAGCGCGGTGGATGGACAGAGAGAGGGGGAATGGATTTTAGGAATTGCATGAATATGAGGGCGTGTAGGTCTTTTTTGTTTGAGGAAATTGCAAATCGTACATTTTATATGCTCACAACATACTTTGATATATTTCGGCAAAAAAAAAAATTTACTTTGATATATGGTGAGTAAAATGATGAACACATATTATGGTTCCCTTCCAATTTTTTTTTTTTTAATGAGATTAACCATTACAGATTGCCAATTAACCTGATACAATGTCACAAAACACAAATGTATTTTCCTATTTTCCAAGACATGCACCAAATGAGGAAATTAAAATTAAAATTAAAATAAATAAATAAACTCTTTTTGGACGAATGCATTTTGCGGAAATCCATAGGAAATAGGAAAAGAGTAAAAAAGTTCGAACGTCCATTTGGCTTCATCTCTGTCGAAAATATCGCCATCACCACCACCACCACCACCGCCACCGCAACCACCACCGAGTCAACACGGACGGCGACGGCGGCCCCAAAAAATAATCCAAAATCTCCAATTTCGTACTTTTCCAAGAAAGACCCTCGACAATTCCCAAATTCGTAAAACCACATCACCGTTTCGGAGGATCAAAACTAAGTCAACCCCTGATCAAACCATTCTCTAATCCATCCCCTCCCTCCCTCTCGTCCTCAATCAAATTCGTCCCCCGATAGAGAGAAGAAAAAAAATCCGTAGGGGCACGAGGATTTCCCGATTCCAGTGGCAATGTCGTCGGAGATCGAGGTCGTCGACGAGGTCCAACCCGCCGACCGGGACTCCTCCCCCGGCGCCGGGGCCCCGAACGGAGCCCCCGCCGCCGACGAGAGCCTGAGGAACGACGTCTACACCGCGGCGGCGTACGGGGACATGGAGAAGCTGCGGAGGTTGGTCGAGAGTGAGGGTTGCTCGGTGTCCGAGCCCGACGGTTTGGGCTATTACGCGTTGCAGTGGGCTGCTATCAACAACTGGACTGCTGCTGCTCAGTACATCATTGAGGTCTTGCCCTTTTCTTTTCTTTTGGTCCCTTCTTGCCTTTTCGAAATGGGTCTTGCTTATTATGTGATGTGGGGGTGTGTGTGTGGTTGTAGTCAATTGTTGTTGCCTGATGTGCGATTCGTATGCTCAATGGAATGTTCTTGGGTTGTTAGATGGATGTCTTTCAAAGTTAACTTGGCAATGGAGATACGTATGCTGGTGATTTGGGGTTCTTTTGGTTGGTAATTTGCATTTGTTTATCTTAACTCTTCAATGGAATCTTTTAGATCGTGTTTGTTTATCCAACAGAATAAAATTCGGAGCTTCGACTGTGCTGCGATTGTGTTTTTTTCTCTTTCCTGTTTGTTTTGTCCTGTACCTCCATCATTGATTTTCAGCTAGCTTACTGAGGATGTGACTGACTTGGTATGCAGATTATCGAGTAACTGTGGGTCTTCTTGTAGTGCTACCGGTGATCGAACTTCTCATCTTTCTTTCTTTTTTTCCCCTCTAGGCGAATGAATTACCCCAGCTGGAGTTGCTTTCATTTTCTTTGGCTTAACTCCAAATTTTCCCCTTGTTAGAATAGGCTATACTTTTAGCATGGACTGGCTCATCTATATGTTGGATTTGAGAGAATGTAATGCCATGTTTTCCCTTTCTTTGAGTGTTGGATTGGGTCTTCGTAAGGTGATTTCGAACTAATAAGTTCCTCGCGGTTGCACCAGCACGGAGGAGACATACATGCTGTCGATCATACTGGGCAGACGGCATTGCACTGGAGTGCAGTTCGAGGTGCAATCCAGGTCGCCGAGCTTCTACTTCGGGAGGGTGCTCGAGTAAACGCTGCTGATTTGTATGGGTACCAGGTTAGAATTTGTTGCTTCTTCACTCTAGTGCTTCATAAGTTGTTCATCTGGCAGAAGCAGTGTGTCATGGTTTGATTCCTTTCACCTGACAAGTGCGCTTCTTATTTTGGCCTTTAACAAATGCATAGAAGAATTTGTTTTTGAAGTGTCATAGTGATGTAGGACGACGGTTCCCTCGACATAGAATAGATTTTTAGGCTTCACACCCTAGCTTCCTAAGTGTCACACTTAGGGTTTGTAAAACATTACATGTAAGATTAGAATTGCATCACACTATACCAAAGCAAAGAATTGCCAAATCAAATTATCATCAACTCTATTCAACATCATCATCAACATCAACAACACCTTTATCCCAAACTAGTTGGGGTCGGCTAAATAGGAAACCTGATATATCTAATAAACCTAAGGAAACTGCTGAATCGAATTTCAATACGAAGGGGAACTTATTAGAATCCTAATAGAGTGCAATCACTTAAGAAGATTCCTGACTAATCAGAGAGAATAGACTGCAAGTCTTCATTCAGCACACCTTTGGTAAGTCTCCAATGGGGGCTGCAATATTTCTCCATCATATAAGTTGGTACTTATAAATCGCCACAAGTTGCTAGGCAAGTGATAATAATTTAAGTTCCTTACTTCCTCCAGTAGGAGTATCCTGATTTATGGTTAAAAATTGACCGATCTCATTCCTGTGCCTCAACAACCTAGAATTTGATATGATGTGATTCCAATTCGTTTATGATACATCTTGAACCAATGAGCATAAGCACTTAAAGGCCTTGTTTTTATTTTTTATGATGTTCCATCTTTACTGGATTGACTACCATCTTCTGGGAAACATCTTAGGAGTGGTCAGTCTTTGTAAAACACTTGATGACTATCTCAAACATGAGTATTACAATGTGGACGGTCAGTTTATCCAGACATTCATATTTTTGCACACCTATTTTTGAACCTCACTAAGCCTCCATTCTCCTGTTAACCTGGTGAACGATATCTCAGTCAATGAGCAGAAGTCATAAGGAGTCATTGCTATTTGAACTAGAATTTGACCATGAACTGAAATTGCATTTGTGTGAGCTTTCAATGAAACCTAACAAGAAGATATGTAGTCCCTTACTTCCAGCTGCAGTGATCAACAATTAAGCCAGTAAAGTGAATATACGGCAAAAAAAGAAGAAGATAAAAACGGAGTCAGTAAAAAGAACGAGAAATGAGATAATTTGTACTGATTCTACTGAATGGTAATATGGTCGTTGGTAAGACACCATACAATGAATTTGGAATTTTTTCCCTTTCTGGGAGAGGATTTTGTATTATTTAATTATTGCAATTCTATATCTCCCTTTATGTACTAATCAATGGTACAAATGACTTTCAAGATTTCTTTGACAGTTCATACTAAGGCAACGATTTTGCTATTACATATTGGCTACTGTATAGAGATACTTTCTTATAATGTTTAGTACAAAGTTTCAACTGTATATTGTTCTTTAAATCTGTATTTCAACAATAGTAATACAATAGATAAGATGCTGAGATAAGGACGTCCCGCAATGAAACCTATGAGGGCAGTCATGTTGGTCAGCTTTTCTTATCTTATATCTTGAAGTCATTGTTAGAGTTTGAAAGCAGTCTCTGCAAACTTTAAGGAGCCAGAAAGTCAATTTATTTTCGTTTTTCCTTTTGAGTCAGGTTGGTTGTAGATCCGGAGTTTGATAATTTAACATTGATCCAATTAATTGAAGGATTCTAAAATTATCTGAAATTAGACTTTTATGGGTTTCATATAAAGTTATCGAGATCCCCTTACCCCATATGACTACTAATACTATTAGATTGTTTCATTTTTGTGTATTCGTCTGTTTCAAATTGAAATATATATATATATACAATCAGACATATCAAAATAAGCCTTGTGATGCTCTTTTTCTAGAATAAATTTAGTACATCATGTAACTAATCTAGGCTTTTGGAATCAGAAAAAGAACTTGATACGTTATGCTCTTACCATACACTGTCGAAAGTAGTCAATGTTGCACTTTATTTGAAGTATCAAAACAAAAGCAACTAAATTTATTTGTTTTTACATTGCACTTTGAATAACTCAAACAAACGCTTCCAACTGAATTTAATTGTATCCGCTATATCAGGTAACTCAATTCAAGTGAAAATATTTGGTTACTAAAGATATTATTTGCGTTCGTTATATTCGACATATCATTAATTTGATATGCTGAATCTCTTTTCCTTTCCCTGCGGATAGGAACATTAAACCAAACTATTAATGCCGCATGCTGATTGATCTGAAAGACATATACTGTATAGCGCATAGATTTAATGAAGGATAGTGCAATCAGAATGTGTTTTTGCAGGGCTAGATCCAAAGTTTAGATTAATTGAATTAATTTGTTTTGATTAGTGTCACTTGGTCTTACTAACTTATGTCGATAAAGGAAACTTATTTTGCAAGTGTAGGTTCTCATAACATCAATGTCATTGTAAGTTATATGATAGTGAAGTTGGAAGATGCATGCGCACACTTTATGTTTTAGTGCTTTAAAAGCTTGTCTGTGGATGAAACCATACAAGATATAGTGGCTCTAGATTCTTTGATCTTGTTGACATCACAGCCAAACTTCATTTTAATGGAACTTTGGGCTTGATCTACAGACAACACATGTTGCCGCTCAGTATGGTCAGACTTCTTTCCTTTATCACATTGTTTCAAAGTGGAATGCGGATCCAGATGTTCCAGATAATGATGGAAGAAGCCCCTTACACTGGTATACAGGAATCACTTTTACACAGGCGTTTACATAGTATTGTATATGTTGAGCAATTCGTAGTATTATTTCCACTATTATATTAAATACATACTATTTTCTCATAAATTATTTTCCTGACGTGACTTCTTTCTACATTTTTATCCTCATGGAGGGTAATCATTTTCTGGCCACTAGGAGGAAAATATTATGCTTATATAAGTGCAAATTGGTGCATTTTAAATTTTAATCTTTCTCCTATGGTTCAGTAATTATTTTTAGTCTTTATACTTTTTTTTTAATCTATCTCCTTTTTTTATAAACTTAATTCTTAGGGAAGCCTATAGGGCTCTTAAGAAATTTCTTTGGAGAGCTTTTGAGAAGGAGATACAAGTTGCGTAATTTCTAGATATAGAGGACACATGTGATAGGTTTGTAGCTTGATAGAAACAGCAGAGTGGCCAGAGGAGGAATTCTCGATTACAAGAAGCTTACAGTGCCACTCTAGTTTTGAAACTTCACTTTGCCTATTAAGGACAAGCCTACTGAGGCCTACAAGATGCTGTTAATAGATAACAAACTTTTAATCGACAACATATGAGCGGGAGTACTATATTTTTCAATTACAGACGAACTTAGAACTTCAGATCTTTCAATGGGTGGTCAAAGTTGGACTTTTGAAGACTTGGATAGATGTAGAATTAGCATTGGAAGAGGAGTGAGTTTTGAAGCAGTGAATGGAGACCGATGTATACTAAGAACCGATTACCTTTAGGCGTATGCATTTTGCATAAACATGGTAATTTCGATAAAGATGTTTTATGCATGATTAACTTGCGAAGGAATGGGAAATACATCATGGAGTCTAATGATTGTAGATCGCCATTAAACTTGGGATATTCTATGTTATGTCAATGACGGTGGCTATCCCTAGCTTAAAAAAAAAAAAGAAGGGCGACTATGCTTTAGTGATTGAAGTTTTCAGGGGTTGAACCTTAGATATCAATATGTTCATACTAAAGTGATATTCTTTTAATTGATGTGGAGACATTGGACAGAGATAGGTTTCAGAGTGGGTTGTTTCTGGAGAGAATTTTAAATATCCTGTTGATTTTGAAAATTTATAATTTTGCTTTTGGTGACAGTCAATTGATAATTGATGGATGCTTCAATTGTCTTCTTGGAGAAATGTAGGGCTGCTTACAAAGGTTTTGCTGATTGTATACGTCTACTTTTATTTTTGGATGCTTATCGGGGGCGGCAAGATAAAGAAGGTAATTTAGAATTCTTGTCTCTTGGATATTTTGAAGGTTCTATGCTTTGTTTCATAAATTATATCGGAGTGCTATATGATGATCATATATGTCTATGACCTCAGGCTGCACTCCCCTGCACTGGGCCGCTATTAGGGGTAATTTAGAGGCATGCACAGTCTTGGTGCAGGCTGGTAAGAAGGAGGACTTGATGGTGACCGATAATACTGGCCTTACGCCTGCGCAGCTTGCATCTGAAAAAAATCACAGACAAGTTGCCTTTTTCCTTGTAGGTTTTCAATAACTAGTATGTTGTACTTTACTATGTTTCATAGTTCCAGTCTCTCATTTCAAGCAACTTTAGGGCCTGTCATGTAAAAAGAAATTTCATGACATATAAATTTTCCCTGTTGGCCGCCGACCCCAACTAGTTTGGGATAAAGGTGTTGTTGATGTTGATGTTGACAAATTTTCCCTGTTGAGGAGCACATAAAATTTCTTGCCATATAGAAACAAATCTTTTGTGCCTATCTTTTCCATCTTTCTCTATCTCAAATTTAACTCACGTATAATCATATTCGTGCCAAATTCAGAAAAATGAGAGAAAAACCATACTTGCAAAAGTTCAATTGGGGCACGAAAGGTCTTATTTTCATTTTGTTTAGAACCCGAGTTTACCTCCTTGGCGGTCGGTGGATGACGTCACACATCATACACATCATGATGATCTAATATCACCTAGTGTCACCAACATGTGAGTATGTATATTCACATGAACATGCACTATTTGTTTATTATTTCTCTTTTGAATCTGAATATTATTGCGTTCTGCTACCAATTGGAACCTTAGGTATTTACAATATTTGGTTTCTTTTTCATCTGAAGAAGTTTGTACTTATCTTTTTAAGAGCAATTTCATATTAGAGTGCCAGAGTACCGAGGGTTGTTCTACTTAGAGTTTTTCAGTGTGATTGATAAATCTGGTGCTGCAGGGTAATGCCAGAAGGTTGCTTGATAAGCGTTGTGATGGGAATAGCCGCTTCGGAAAGCTCTCCAAGTTAGGGCTGGCCCCTGTTCTGTGGTTTGTGATCATTCTGCTGCTGCTTATATATATAAGTTCTGTCATCATGGGTATATCTGTGACACTCAAACCTTTGATGTTGACATTCCTTTCGATTATATTCTTATCCTAATCACACATTATTTGTGGATTTGGCTGCAGCACCAAATCTGCCAAAGTTAACAGCTGGCTTTGGCCTTCTCGCATGGTCAGGTGTTTTTCTAGCTAGCGCAGGGCTAGTACTGTTTTACCGGTGTAGCAGGTAAGGAGCTAGGCTTTCTATACTTCAATTGAACACGAGGCTGTTGTGGCACTTCTGGAGTTATGCTGTCATATATCTTGTGCCTTGAGTATAAAGTGTAAGCAGCAATATTCTTGGAACGCCATTTGTAATTTTGGAAATAGCTGTAGGCGCAATATTATTTTAAGGTTGGGGACGGCTGTCAGTTAACTTAGTTTTTAATGTTCCTTGTAGCAAATAGTTTGGTACTTTTTAATATTTCTATTATTAATTTCCTGATCAGCAGTTTCATTATTTTAATCAACAGTTGCATTATTTTTATACATGATCATCACATTCTCTCTTTGGTTAATTAGTTTATATGTTCCTTGTAGCAAGTAGGTCGATAGATGTTCCTTTTATGTGATACATGATCATCACGTTTTCTCTTTATCTAGTTGATTTGTGCATCTTACTTCAATATATGGTTATTTTGTCATCTAATTTTGTTGAGAGAATGGTTGGGTGCTGTAATCATAATTCTTTTTCGGTGCCATATACACCGACAAATGGTTAACCAACTTAGTCAAATTTTCACTCGGTATTTTGTCTATTTAGAACACTTCTTTTGACATATTTCTCGTAGTCAATGTTGCTGGAAAATTAGAAAGATTAGCTGCTGTCTTTTTAGAATGCGACTATTTTGCTTTGGTTTACCATTTTAATGCTTCGTGCTTTTTTACCCCCTTTCTCTTTTTCTCTCTTCAAGAACTTGGCATATTAGTTGAGTTTCTTTTGGCTGTTTGACAGTTTACTTGTTTGTTATTAGCTTGTCATGCAATTATTAAGCATCATTGTGAAGTTTTTGCTTGAGTATCAACTGTCTTATGATGAAGTTCCTTTATGCACGTTGTTTTTGATTAATTTGCTCGTGTTGATGCTTAAACACTCCGTGTAGATATCTTCGTTTCATTTCATGTTCAGACAAATTTCCAGTTGTATGTAGTTACAAGCAGTCGCGTGATGCTTCTTTCATGGCCACCCGGTTGTTGTGTTTTGATTTTCATTGCTCGTTTTTGCCCTTCTTTCCTCTTCTGTGCAGAAGGGATCCAGGTTACATCAGGATGAATGTGCATGATCCACAAAATATGAAAGATGACGTGAGCTCAAAATTCTCCCCATGCATGCCCTTTGCCATGAATTTCTTCCATTTCCTTCTGCCTCTCTCAGTGATTGGACTGCATAACCAATACCAATGTGGTCAATTCATGCTGTTGTACGATCTAGTTGTTAGCGTTATTGTACTTATTGATGGTGGCAATCAGCCATTATCCCTTTCTTAGGGAAGAGAAATGAGCTTTCTTAATCATTTTCCAGGAACCCCTTTTGAAGATTGAGATAAATAATCCTGCTTTGCTAGCTGGGAACTGGTCGCAACTCTGTGCAACATGCAAGGTGATGTTAGTTGCTGAGTTTGTGGCCTTTTTCTGGTTCAACTTGGTTGTTTTGTAATATCTTATGCTTCTATCTCATCATACAGATTGTCAGGCCTCTTCGTGCAAAACATTGTTCTACTTGTGATCGCTGTGTCGAACAGTTTGACCATCATTGTCCATGGGTATCCAACTGTATTGGCAAGGTAGTCTGCATGGATTCAATTTTTCTAAATACAGGATTCTTCCTCATATTTTTTGTAATTAAGAATATGTCATATGCTATGATCAACATAGTATATGCTGTTAAGTGGTCGACTTATTGTCTTACTTATCCGGATACAGAAAAACAAATGGGACTTCTTTGTGTTTCTTGTTCTGGAGGTCGCAGCTATGCTGATTACGGGTGCAGTTGCTCTCATAAGTGAGTCTGCTACTTTTAATTTTGGTGTATTTCTACCTTTGGAGATGAACTTTATCAAGAGTCCACAATTTTTGTATGCAGGAGTTTCGACAGATCCGTTGGCTCCATCTTCCTTTGGGGCCTGGTTGAGTCATACCGGCACCCAACATATTGGCGCTTTATCATTCTTCTTAGTAGATTTTTCTATCTTCTTTGGCGTTGCATTACTGACTGCTGTTCAAGCATCTCAGGTATGTTCGGATCTAAGTTTTCAGCCATTAATCAACTCTTTAATTACATTTGTCGCTGTTCTACATTTGATATTTAGAGGTGTCATCACGTGAGTTTCTCATGTCCATTGTTTCTTTTGTGCACAGAAGCATATTGCATTGGCAAGTTTGACATTCTATATTGGAAGTTATAGAAAGAAAACAAAATAGAATTGAAAGTTGACAGTATTCTTCTTCCTAATTGAATATCCATGAAGCCACATGCGCCTGGTAGCTGTTCCTTTGCAAGTTGACATTTAGTTATGCATTAGCATCTCAATTATAATGCAAATATCATTAATCAGTTCCTGCACGTTCCTTAGACAAGATTTTTATTTTTTTTCCCTTTTGGTTGCCCAGATTAAAGTGTATGCGTTGATCTAGTAGCTGATTCTGTCCCACATGCTCTCATACAATTTTGAGTCAGGCTCTGTTGATCATGTATGATAAGTGAGGTCGTAGATGCTAGTTGATGCCAAAAAGAGGGTATATAATGCAATCCCAGTGTGTCTTTGCAAGAACTCTGCTGTTTTCATGTTCAGGGAAGATTGGCACTTCACTATCATATAATCTGCGTGTCTATTTGAGAGCATGGCTTTCTATTTTCTGCTTCCCTTCTGACTGACAATGTAAAGCTGAGTTGCCTTTTGTTGGTCGTCAGATATCGCGCAACATCACGACAAATGAGATGGCAAATGCAATGCGTTATAGCTATCTCAAGGGTCCAGGTGGCAGGTTCAGAAATCCATATGATCATGGTTTCAAGAAGAATTGTTCTGATTTCTTGATCAATGGTTATAATGAAGATGCGGAGTATGTCGAGGATTCGGCTCATTCTGAGGGCATTGGCATGACGCACATGGTAAGGGCCTCGAATTTGCAGAATGGCAACATGCATTCTCATCAACCTGCTGAAAATGGCCATATCGCGATAAATGTCGGCTCTACTAGTTCTAACAGTCATCATGGACATGTTCACTCATCACACTGCAGTCACAACCATGGTAAGACCAAAAGTGATAATGTGCCGTTGGGCTTGGGCCTTGGTCTTGGACGGAGTGGTGCACGGTCGGTTGCAGCCTCATGATGCTACTCTAGTTTTCACGGCTGAAAATGCCATAAATTGTATTGTACATCTAACTAGCTTATGTAATTTAATTGATTTTGCGGGAAAAAGGTAGCTCTCTCTTACTCAGTCCTTTCAAGGTGGTATATAATGGTAGTGACGGCATCCTGGTTATCCAGTCCTTATTGAAGTGTTTGTGTGTGCTTATGTATTTTAGGCGTTGTAGGTTCTGGGGTGGGCAGGGAAATCTGTCCCACTGGGATCCACTACTTTGTCTAGATTTCAATTCTGAGATTTGGAACCTGCAGCATCCTGGAATTTGGAATTTGCTTGTTCCAAGAGCGATAGGCCATGTACTTTTATCTGTACAATCAGAGGAAATATTATATTACATCTTCTGCTGCCGACATGTACATCATGAAAATAACTGTTTAGCTGAAAGGTTTGTCTTTTTTTTCTTTTTTCCCAGTTTTGTCGGTATAGTTTTGGTTGTCTTTATTCCATGGTGTTGGTATTTTGTGTTTTCAGCTGATCATAGACTAGTCCTCCATTAGGCATGGCAGTCTCCTTTTCCGATCCAACCTGGGAACCGAAGCTAATTGGATCGAACCGGCCAGTTCTAGGTGGTTCCCGGTTCCACAACCGGGAATAATTGGTTCGATTTCTGGTTCCTTGTGCGGAACCGGACTGAACCGATGGAAGATAATCCTAAATTAAGATTAAAGCTCTCTCTCTCCTTTAGACCTCAGTTTCTCACCTCCCTTTCTCGTGCTCGACGTCCTCACCTCCCTTTCTTGTGCAGCCACCACCCCGGTCTTGCACAGCCAACATCCCAGCGAAGCTAGACGAAAGTAAAGTCACCATCACAGCCAAGCTAGACGAAAGTAAAGCTCATCGTGTGGAAACCAAGGTGAAAGAGAGATCAAAGAGGTTCGTCCATGGAGGATCCGTTGGGCGCTTGATGCAGGCGAAGAGAGAGGTGTGTGTGTGTGTGTGTGTGTTCTAATAATAAAAGGAAAAGGGACACCCCCAAAAGTGCCACCTTAGTAGAGCGCGCGTCACTTCCTCTCTTCACACTTGCCTAGGGAAATGTTTCTTTGTACCATGAA
Organism: Rhodomyrtus psidioides; assembly: GCA_021437785.1. Classification (NCBI taxonomy): domain Eukaryota; kingdom Viridiplantae; phylum Streptophyta; class Magnoliopsida; order Myrtales; family Myrtaceae; genus Rhodomyrtus; species Rhodomyrtus psidioides. The sequence continues at coordinate 3,034,576 of JAILYB010000069.1, forward strand.
AAAAAAAAGTGAGATATCTTACTTTTCGATTTTTCATGCTTAAATTAATAAATCATTTGAAAAAGAAGAGAAAACATAGTTGCGGATAAATGCAGTTTGCGGACTGAGGACCGGAATTAAGAACCTCTCTGTTCTATTTTCGATTCTAGGCATCCCGAAATTGATAACCTCTATGTATAGATAATATCAGGAAAATATTAAATATTAAAAATTGACAATAATGTTGCCTTTAATTGTGCATATTATATTTAGGATGTTACCCTGTCCGGTGTTTCACGTTCTTGTGTGAATGGTGTTATGCTTAAATCAGTTGGATTTCACATGTATTCATGCTAATTTGTTGCCGCAGGTAACTTTTCATGCTTTTACTACCATAACAGGAATCACTAATTTGGGCCAATGTAGAGGAAAGTCATCTTTGAAAGCTCTAAAATTCCAAATATCTACAAGAGTCTAAGAACCTGTTTCGTTTAGCCGAAATTACGCTAGATTTAGAAGTTGCTTGATAACTTCAGAGACTACCGAAAGAAAAGCCCCAAGCTTTTAGCACACAAGTCGCTTTATACGCGTAATTTATTTGGAGTGCTGAATAATAAGTCGTATGCAAGAGAGGTCGCTAATGGTTTAGTGGCGCTAGGTGGGGATAAAATGGCAGATTACATGTGCCAGTGGTGAAGTCGATGGTCACCAAGCTTTCATCCTTCAAGGAACAAGCCATAGAAATGACTACTTTAGAAGAAACGAATGTAAAAACTCTAATGAAAGCTAATAGTTAAAGCCGGAAAAGCCACGGCAGCACCAAATAGGTCTGTGAAGAAGACGTCGAAACCTATTTTGATGAAAGTGAATCAGTAGGGTGAGTTCCTCTGCAACACTGTACTCAGTTAGGTTTTTCTCTGGTAATCAGATTGCACATTTACACACTGCCTGATCTGATGCATTGTCTAACAACTTATCTACAAGGCAGTGATATTCATACCCTACTGAGGTTGAGTTGCGCTGCTACTGCCACCTGCTGAAGCGAGCAGAGAAAGGTACTCCTCTATGGCTTCTCCTTCCTTCGTGACTTCAATATCGTAGTCCGAAAAAGCATCAGCTTGAGCCAACTCATCCGCAAGTTCTTCCTCCATCTCTACATCCCGGTCATCCATTCCAGCATGCGCAGATGTATCGCCCCCCGCATCAATATTGTCCATACTACCTGAAACCTCATTGTTAATAGATGAGGCAGAAGTAGTTGCAGAAGTAGAAGTCACAGGATTGGCATTCTCAGGTTGATTTGGAAGACCCTGAGGCTGCACAAGTAGTTGTTGCATTGCTTGCTCCACAGTGTGACCACCACTAACGGCTTCAACCGCTACAGAAATCCACAAGAAAAACAAAAGATAGAACTGGTAAGAGGTCTTAATCAACAGCAAGATTCAATTGAATGTACTGAGAAAACGTAAATGCAATGTGAAACTCTTTCGATCATTTGGAAAACTGAGAAATCCCACAGGTCTTCTTGTTACAGAACTGAGGCTACCATCGAGCAGAGCATGACATATTGCTAAGTAAGTCGGATGAGATGAAGTACAATTCTCTCTGTATGCGAAGCTTTCAACTATGCAATAAGCAGTATGTTGCAACACTATGATCCCACTTCATATTAGCAGAAGATGATTAGATTCAGTCGCTAAAGGGGAAATATTCAAATACTTGATCCTAAACTTGTTCCCAACTTCCCATATCCAAGATGCTAACAGTCCATGCAAACATGAAAGAACCAAATGCAACAAAAGCACAATCATCGAATATGTACCTCTTGATCTTTCAAAGCCCATTGATACAAGCTGCTCGATTGCTGCTTCATCTGCTTTCTGTTGTCTCTTTCTTTTTCTTGATTCTATGTCATTCTACATGATATAAAACGATTGTAATATGTTGTTGATGAAACTCCATTGAATGGAAACCAAGAATATTGTAGGAAATATGTAATTGAACCTGAATGGTAGTATTAGTTTCAAGGTTAGTCAAATCATCCAGTGCCTTCTGAGTGTCATTTTCATTTCTCCGAAGGGCTTCAGCAGCAAGTGCCTTCTCAAACCTGCCATGCCATAAAACTTGCGCTCATTAAAGACTTATCTAGACCACAAAGCGGGGGAAAAGATAAATGTTTACTACTATCAATATTCATGAACATCTCAAGAGCAGTGCAATGAATTTGTGAAATTTTTTGTGGAACTAGTGCCAGCAGTTCAAAAAGTAAGTTTTGATAGAAAGAATTTTTTTAATATTAAATACTCTAGATCTCCCCCTCAAGCACAGGTTGAATTTTGGCCTAAAGCACGGAGATATATACTGGGGAAGGCAAATAAAGTTGTCTGAAAACATTTGAATTCAGCACCTTCAGCTCTAATACCATGTGAAAGTTTTACGGAATTAGTGCTAATTGTTTTAAAAGCTTAAACTGCTAAAATAGAGACGTGATTTAGGCTCCATTTATTTCAAAAATGAACGAACGAAAAAAATTCCCACTATATAAGAAATGTTTAAACATGAACTGTTATTGATAATTAAAATATTTTCCATGGACTAATTATTTCAAATGATGCGGGCGATCATTTTCAGAAAAATATTTTCCAAATCATTCATTTTGCGCAAAACAAAGGCAGCTTTAATATTTCAATATAAAATGAAGTGACAGTGAAATCATAAGCAACTATCCACAATCGATTTCTCACAAACAAACTATAGATAGCAAATCCCCAACGCAGAATTTAAAGAAAGACCATCACAAAATAATTCCAGGAAATTACTTTGATTATGCAAAAGTTCCTTACCCAATGGAGACCAGTTCATTTAATCTTTGGAGGTCCACAGGTTTCTTTGTGGGTGTCACTCCATAAGACTTTTGCTCCCTGCAAATTTATTAGATGTTTCATGCTACCCGTATGCATAAGAAGACAAGATATAGGGGCAATATGAAACACACCTGATTTCCTGTTTTCGCTTCATATCCTCCTCACGTTTCAGTAACCTCTTAGACTTCTCCTCAATCAGAAAATCAACAGCACTCCCAACATCTTGGTTGGTCATGCGTAGTGCCCTCCTGGCATCACGCTCCTTGAAGCCCATGCTCATTACTAGTGATAAAGATTCATCTGGCACCTGCAACTGAAATAACCAGAATTGATTTATCAGCTTGGAAAAGGGAAAGAGTCGAGGTAACTATGAGGAAATAAGAGGAGACTTGAAAACATGGACAGTCAGATGAGAAGGCATTAAGCACGAAATCCACACAACACCAGAATCTTTTGATGATCGACTTGTTGATGAAGCAATTGAGACAATCTATGAAAACAGGCTTTTTCAATACAAAACAACACTACATGCCGTAGCCTTTTTCTGAAATAATGGGAAATTCCTCAAGCTAACCAACTTTGAAAAAATTCTAAAGCAGAAGAGTTAGACCTACCCTAACATCAACTTTAGGGTCAATTTTTTTTTTTTCATTTAACCAAGACATCTAGAAATTTACTTGCTGCGAGTTCTGGGATTACAAAATTTCTTTAGTGCTGCAATAAAATTACAGTCCTAACTCCTTAATCATACTTGCAAATGAGACAGAACTGCTAGTTGATCATAATAATTAGTCTGGCTGACCAAGAGAGATTGAAGGAAACAGCTTAAACAAAATGAGATAAATGCAAAGAAATAATACTCTAAATATGCTGGAACTCTTGAATGATAGGAACGCGAGGTGAAAATAAATATCTAGCATTACCTCAAGGAATTACAGAACAAACGCAAGCAAAATAATCCAAAAAAAATTAAATAATAAAAAAAACTATTTGTTTTCTTAACTACTTCAGAAGAACTCAATACAAGCATAAATGGAGCTGAGCACCTGAATAACTAATCGATAATTCGATAAGACTTCATTCCTAACCTTTAAGAACTTTTCTTGTGCAGATGTCAATGCTTTTCGTGACTTATCGAGATGACCACTGTGATAAGCTACCACTCCTTCCAACAGCTCTAACCGCAAATGCCTGGAAGTTAATTATTCCAATTCATTAGTCCGAAGCCAATACTTCAGGAGAAAAAATTTGTCTACACACATTGCAATAATGCTGGATGAAAAATTGCAAAACTGATGCTCACAAAGCAATCTCTGGATAGCGACCTCCTTGAAGGAGTCTAACACGAGAGTAATCCTTTCCATGAGCGCGTTCGATCCCTTCTCTGGCCTTTTGTAGTCGAATTCCAGCCATGGAGAGTGATGACATGTCTTGAAGCATGAAATAGCACCATACCATGTCTATTTGCATTATAGGAACATTGTCAACCATCTGAAACCAAAGAACACAAAGAAGAATAAGTCACACATCCATAATGTCTCTGTGTGCACGTAAAAATACTACCATACCGCCTTCCCAAAGAAAAAGCAAAACTGGAATTCACAAAATCCAGGCCACAAGCCACATTCTACTGAGTTCAAGCGACATTAGAATAGTTCGTAATTCCCGAACCAACAAGAAAATTTGGTGCATTCAGTCATTATATGTGAAGTGAAAGAGCCGTGAATCAAAATGAGAAAGGACAGGCTAAGAAATAGTGACAATGCAAACAAAGAGCGAATATTTGGAAAAAAAATTTCCACGTGTGGCTATCATCCTTAAGATTCTAGAGTGCCAAACATCCACTATATTATCAGAAGCTTCTGCGCTATCCTATCATTCAATATACAATAATAAAATAGAAGAATGAGCACAGCCAATATGACATAAATTTCCCAGCTGAACAAATGCAGAGTTCTTAACTTGGGAGAGTTTCACTGACCTCAATGAACTGGGGATTGCAGAGAGAGAATGACTCCTGCATGGGAAAGAAAGAATGATTAAAGTAAAATTGATGGAAAAGTAAACAGGAGGTATATGTCAATCAAAGCAATAGAAAACAACTAGATAATCATGACCCTATACTCACAAGCAAGAGAAAAAAGAGCCGGACTCCTTTTTGTAGTAAGAAATTACTGCAACACTTTATTGTGGTTCAGTTTTGAGGACATGCATTATGTTATAAGAACATTGGTCATAACAATCTATCTTAGTAAAAAACTGATGGTTGAGATCCAAATGTAGACAAGACATGCGTTGGAGAATGTCCAGGCAATATATTACCGGTTGGTCTAGCTTGCAGTACAGGGTAGTTATGCTTAGTAATCCTGATATATATTTTATTTGCACTTAAAACTAATAGTGGTGCTACCTGCGTAAGCTTAGTTATGTGCTAAATCATATTGAATATCTTTTATGAAATTAAAGTAACAAGTCTTTTGGGTGAGGTCTCTTTACCAATGCTCTGAGCAGGGCAGCCAACTACTGATCTCAATTGCCCCATTACGCATATTATAGAACAAAAAGCATTGAAGCGTGCTACTGGATAAGTCCAAAAATGCTTAGATTATTAAAAGTTACCACATATCACCAGTAACTGACCTCACCCATAACAAGAACTTCCAATGCATCTTTATACTTTTGCCTCCTTATAAGTTGCTTTGCATTTGAGTGAAGCATCAAGCCCATCATCACAGCCCTAGAGGAAATCCAAGAGGTTTAATCAAATACAAAAGTCAAAACATTGGCAGCTAAACAGCAGATTGTGTTCGTCCAAAAAAAAAACAGCAGATTGTGAGAAAAGATTGCTTGAGAAAGGATTTCTTAAAAGGAAAATTAGTCTAATTCCAAACCTCTGATCAGTTTCAGATCCCATATTTACTTTCTTTCCGCTCTGATCTTCAAGTTCTATGTTGAAGTCTTCAAGTGGCAATGACCCTTCCGCATGTCTCTTAGCCAATGCAGTGGCAGCTGCTCTGTATTTTGAAGGGCATATACATATAATTATATAAGTGGAGGTGTACAAATACACACACGGTAGCCAAAAGTGTACCACAGAGACAGAAAAGCATGTCTATGTAGATGACATCTGTAGGTATCTATATCCAGATGGCAAGGCTCATCAGTGCTTCTGGCCAAGCATAGAAATTGTATGACATGACTATAAAGATATGTCTCTATCAAGACATTGCTCAGGGAAGTCTTTTGAATGATAATAAGGTGACCTGCTCAGCTGAATGCCTCTTTAAGTATCAAGATGCATTGCCTCGTGAGTAAAGTAACATACGCCGCACTAAGAATGTTGATTAGTACAACGAGTCTATACGCGAAAGTTGCTAAAAAGGAGGGAAAACAAAAACAAATATGCATGAGGAATGCACGATAAAGGGTTGATTTGGTGGTGGCCACTAAGAGTTAATGGAGCTGGGAATGAGGAGAAAGCATCTTCCGATGCATCAAAGCTACTTAAAAACTTCTGCATCACAGGAACCCCAAAAGCTTCGGGCCAAGCATTATTAACCAAGGGAGACATCTCTTGGACTCGGACACACTCATCTGAAAACCACAAATTTCATTGCTATTTGACTAGGAAGTAGGACCTGCTGTTCTAGAAAATCCGAGGCATTTTCAATTCCTTCACCTATAAGGAGAACACAATGCTCGCTTCCATCAGTAAAAGAGAAAGGGAGATGAAATTGATAATCTGAATATTGACAATTCTCAGCCTCATCGACATGAACCCACTTTAATCACTCCAAGCACGATTCATCAAAACCCCCAACCAATTAACAAAGAGAAGGGAAAGAATAATAGAGATAGAGAGCAGCAGAAGCCTGCTTTCAAGAGGCGAGCTGCCATTCACCACATTATATTTTACGAGGCCAGTCCAACAAGGTGTATGATCCAATGACAAATATCCAACTTTTTCAGAAAATTCAGAAAAACAAACGTATTGCTGACACCGTAAATAACAGAAAACCAAAGACAGCAAACAAAGAGACAAGTTCCTGATAAATTCACCATAAAAAGATGCAACGAATCCAATAAGCAAGGAAAGTCGATAACTTTGTTGGACCAATCAATTAGTACACCTATCCGTTGCCCGAAACCGGTAAACACAGTCAAATTGAAGGGTAAATTTAACAATCACACGCTCGCACACACCGAAACAAGTGCGTACAGAGCTTGAAATAGCCGCACAAAACCTGCAGATAAGCAAACACTCACTTGACCCGAGCGAGCCTGCGAGACCGCTCGTCCTCGGCCATGGCCTCTTCCTTCAACGACTTGCCCTGGTCAGCGCAGACGCGGGTCGAGAGTATCTTGGCGTTGCTCTTGAGGCCGAGGTCGCTCAATTTCGCCGTCCCGTCGGTCCCCTTCAGCACCTTGCCCCCGCAAATGAGGTTGATCGAGTCCGGGCTCAGGTTCGATCGCCTGGCGACCTCCTCCCGCAGCATCGGGACCGTCCAGTCGTCCAGGTCGACCTCTATCGCGCCGGACCACGTGCCGGCCACCTTCAGCTTCGCCATTGATCGGGAGGAGGGAGGATCCTGAGCGAGGGAAGGGCGAAGAGTTCTGGCTTGCGATTGAAGTGTGTGTGTGTGTGTGTGTGAGGAAGAGAGGAGAGAAATGAGTGAGAAATTGAAAGACTGAGACTTTTATAGCGCGGGTGCGAGATTGAGGAAAAGGCGACGCCTTTGCTTGATGAGCAAGACTTTGGAAAACGGGGGAGGAGACGACGTTGGATTTGCACTTCGGCTTAATTATTCTTTTCTTCTTCTTCTTTTCCCTGAACTTGTCAAAGTTGTCTGCTTTGGCTGGCATATAAAGACGAAATAGATAAGTGCACTCTATAGAACTTATCATGAAGGTGTATTGAATCCTCAAACTCAATTAAAGTGCGATCAAATTTTAAAATTTGTCATATCGGTGTAACCGGACTATTAACTCCGTCTATCGAAACACGTTGATGTGGCTTTTAGATTATTTTTCTTTCACACGTGGCGCTGACATGGCTAAAGCAACGCTATTTTTTTTATCTAAATATAATATTAAATTTAAATTTTATTTAAAGTATATTAAGAATAAGAAAAAATGAATTATTAAAAATAGTACAAAAAGAAAGACAGCGAAGATGATGGGTGGGGGTGGCTTCGATTTTTAATTCAGATTTGGACGAAAACGATATTGTTTTAGCCACATCACAGTGCCACATAGGATAGAAAAAATAAATAATAAAAAAAATCACATCAACATTTTCTGTTAGTTAAATTGGACGGAATTAACGGAAGAAGCATCAATTTGATAAGTTTTAAGACTTAATTACACTTTTTGCAAATTTTAGATTTCAATTGCACTTTCGTGGTAAATTTTAGCACTTCTAGTGCACTTATCTCTTAATTTAAATACTATTCGGCTTTGATGTTGTATCTGGAGAGGGAAATATATAAATCGATATAGACGTTCATCAGTAGCACGTCCAATTACTGGACCGAAAACATGTGTACTTAGAGATTGATATGTGAAAAGTTGAATCAATTTTCAAGCAATAGGTATGATGGAGATGAGTTCCCAACTTCGAAAAGTTAGAAAATCTATCAATGCCTAAGTTACTATGTCACTGAATCTATCAATGCCTAAGTTACTATGTTACTGATTGTTCACATGATATATATTTTTGAAATTATAAATGTATTACTTAAAGAACGGCCGATGAATGAACCTATCGGTTCGGTTCGCACCAGTTCTCGAGAGAATCGACTGTAATAGGGTAGGTTCTAAACTTTTTAATAGGAATCTACTCACCCTAGAACTTATCCTTAGTTAAAAACATGTACAAAATTGTCCGGTTCTCATGAACGAAGGCTGTGGCATATAGAGTTTTGGCTCCAGAATAAGATTGTTTTCCTTCTGTGATCAGTCAAAAAGTTGCTAACTTGCCTGAACTTCTCCAATTTAAAAGAGCCATAAGCTTCACACACTCACCAAACTCCCATTGACAGCAGTTCTTAATCAGAGGTCTTCTGGCTATGGATATCCCCTAAGATAGGGCCGAATTTTCTATCTAAAAAAATTAACTTTTGGTCAAATCTCAAATTTATTCCATTTTTTTTAAGAACGGTACAAGTGCTATAACTTTTGTATGCAGATCACTTGAGTGCCAATTTTTTTTTTCGATCACCTGAGTACTATAACTTTTAAAAATAGACCACTTGAGTGCCATCGGCGATGGGGGTCACCGAAAAATCCAACGTAGTACTAAAATAATGTAAAATCAACCCACGTGGCTCATCGAAAAGCTGAGCCAACAAATAAAAAGGAAACGACGTCGCACGCTTCAGATTGAACTTTCACAAAGTGGCCACTTAAATACTATACCTTTTTAAAAGTGGTCACTTAGGTTCCTCAATTTTTGAAAAGTGATCACTTAATGCTCTTTAGTTTTTTTAAAAGTGGTCAGTTAGGTTCCTTAATTTTGGAAAAATGATCACTTAGATTCACTTTAAAAACGACGCACACTTCAAATTGAACTTTCACAAAGTGGCCACTTAAGTACCATACCTTTTTAAAAGTGGCCACTTAGGTTCCTCAATTTTTGAAAAGTGATCACTTATGTTCTTTAATTTTTTAAAAACAATCACTTTAATTTTAGAAAAGTGATCACTTGGGTTTACTTTAAAAACGACACGCTGGACAAGAATTTCCACGTCACATTAAAATATTAAGTAGAAAGTCCACATGAAATGTTTAGTCGGAAATGGCACTCAAGTGATCCATTTTGCTCCAATTTGGTACTCATGTGATCGAAAAAAGAGTTATGGCACTCAAGTGATTTCCGTACAAAAGTTATGAAACTTGTACTATTCTTACCCCCATTTTTTTTTTGTCTTAGAAAAAAATCTCCAACTTTATGTCAAGTCCCAAATTTGTCTCGATTTTTTTTTTCTTTAAAAAAACCCTCCCAAGCTTTAGGTGCAGTCCCAAATCTGCTCCGAATTTTATTTTGTCTTAAAAAAAGTCACAAAATTTCAATGTATTTTCAAATTTACCTCGTGATCCAGTCCCATCTTGACTTAGCATTTCCACGTCGATTAAAAAATTAATCTAAATTCGCAAAGTGATGTGGCGATAGGTGCGGACCGACGTGGCATTTCCACGTGGATACTAAATCCAACTCAATAAAAAAATTCTAAAAAAATGAAACAGTTCTAGGACATAAAAATCAGATAAGACTAGGGATGATTTTTTGACACAAGGCTAATGCAGCAGATTTAAGATTAAAGTAAAAATTGATGATTTGTTCTTAGACAAAAAAAAAAAAAAAACTAAGTTCGAGGGTAGATCTGAGATTGGAACTAAAGTTTACGGTTTTTTCTGAGATAAAGAAAGTTCGGGATAAATTTGGGACTGCACCTAAAGTTAGGGTTTTTTCTGAGGAAAAAAAAAATTCGGGGCAAATTTGAGATTTGACCAAAAGTTGAGGGGTTCCATACAATGTCGTCCAGGGGTTCCTTTTGCGTCAGTAAACTTGTTGCAGGGGTTCAATGGATTTTTCCAGGGAATTCACTGGTAAGGTGAACTTGACAGGTTGGGAGTTCCATGGGTCAGGATCCCCTGGCTTAAAAGCAGGGGATCTTAATCCAAATAAGCCATTGGATCTTCCCCCCTATAAAAGGGGGAGATCCAATGGCCCAAAAATTAAGATCCCCTGGGATCCGGATCCGAGTTCCATACAATGTACAGAGTTCTCATAAATTGGTAAGTCGGATCGGATTTTTTTTGCAACCAGTTTCAGCGGGAGGATCCCGCCTGAGGTCGGGAAATTTTCGGGCCATACTTGTACCGAGCCAGTCAAGCCTAACAAAGATCGAGCATTGCTCGGTTGATTAGTCCCATTCCTGAAAAGCTTTACTCAGTTGATCAGTTAGCATTCGTCCATTTCCTATAAAAACAAGAGATCTCATTATCAAATAAACTCGAGAGTTAACCACGTCCGGGGTTCTTACTCGCTTCCTGCATTGCACATGATTATCCACATCAATCATCATCATCATCATCATCTACAGTACATTCCACCGCTCGGGCACGTACTCGGATAGATTTATGCAGAATTTACTGCTTTTCATTGTTTGTTTGCAGAACCTAACCAGCTATCTTCGAGGCTGAGCAAAAATAGAGTTGCTCGACTTTGAGTTATAACTCTCTGGATAATCCTATGCCGCCCATTCTCGGTAAAATTCCGTCTCTCAGGTGTCCACTGGGATTTTTTTTTTTTTAAGTAAAAAGTAAAGAATGAAAACATAAAAATTTTATAAAAAAAAATTGAAAAAATTAAGATATTATTAAAAATTATTCACGTCAGCGCGGGCCGTGCCATGTACGACGGCCAACGATCATATTAGCGATTTCCAATCAAAATTGGCCGAGTGAACTCAAATGACAAAACGTGAAAAGGATCAGGATTGGTGCAACGTGCAAGTACATGAAAATGGCTACTAGCCACTAGCAGGGCTCCCAAGCAAGCCAGAACAGACCAGACCGCGCGATTGCAGGGAGTAGCTTCCCATGTCGAAATTTTAATAATGTGTAGAGCCTTTTCATGTCTTACATGACTTTTTCACTTTGCAAGAGTGGTAAGATTTCTTTTTCTTTTTTTTTTCCCTGTGAATTCTCTTTACGAATTCTCGCTTGTGAGAAAGCTACAGATCATATACCATCTGACTGACCTTACTGATTATCTCCGATATGAAGAAGCAAGTTTAACTTACAAAATACAATTATGCCGGATGGTCAATGAATAAAGGTATCATGCCATTTCTTCTCGCTTTAAAAATAAAAAATTAAAAAAAGATGTTTGAAAAATCATCCCCATTTTCAGAGAAAGACCCCAGTTGAAAAGATAAACTACTAGTACTGCCCCACCACCACCACACACCAAACCCCATCTTTCGCCCCCTCCGTCTATCTTCCGCCACACCAACATCAACTTCTCTCTCTCTCTCTCTCTCTCTCTCTCTCTCTCTCTCTCTCTCTCTCTCCATGGCCACTAGAGCTCGAAAGTCGCGCTCAAGGCCATGGCCACAAGCTCAAAAGTCACGCGATCTGGTGAGATCGCCATGGCCATTAGATTCGGCGTCAAGTTAAACAATGCAATTTGGTTAGCGATGCACGCTACCTCGAGACAGGAGAGGGGAAGACAGTTGCCACGACGGCGGGGTGGTGGCTTGGTGACACTAGCAACTGTGGGTTGGTGACAGGTAATTTGAAATTTTACTAATTCAATCCTAAATCTTTTGTATATATGCAAATTTAATCCACCTAATCAATTTTGACCCGCAAGCGCTGACGTGGACCCAGTCGGCTCCCGGGAGTTGGGGCCGGATCCCGGGTCCGCGGCAGGGGCCGAGTCCCGGGGTCGGGTCCCGGGGCCGGGACCCGGGTCCGGGGCCGGGTCCCTGTGCCGGGTCCCGAGGCCGGGGCAGGGAGTTGGGGCGTGGGCCGGGTCCCGGGTCCGGGGTCGAGAGCCAGGTCCCGGGGCCGAGGCCGAGTCTTGGGACCGGGGCCGGGGCCGAGTCCCGGGGCCGGTGCTGAGGCGGGGCCTTGGTCCGGGCCCCGAGGCCGGAGTGGGGTCCCGAGGCCGGGGCCGGGGACGGGACCGAGGTCGGGAACTATTTTAGTAATATTATTTTTTTAAAAAATTATTATGTTTTGGTAATATGGGTCAAAACGGGTTGGGTCGGGTATGGGTCAGTCGCGGGTCGGGTCGGGTTTGGGTCATTAAATATGGGTCAGATGGGTCAATATGGGTCGGACCATATTCGACCCGACCCAAACCCGGCCCGACCCACCCATTTGCCGCCTCTACTGATCACTACCGGCCTCGTGATCCCCTGCGCAGGTGTGGGTGGTTCGTGGATAGTTGCAGAACCACGCTCGCAGATCATGTTTTAACCATTGATTTTGTTTAGTTTAGGCTCGGGTTTCTTCCGGTTTAGCACAGATTTGGATAGGCCGAGACTCGTGCAGGGACGAGATACCGAATGTGAGATTGAAAGTCGTGATTCTTGTTTAGCCTAGATCCATGGAGCTCATTGCTTGACAAATATTACCCTCCAAAGAAACAAATCCCAATGCGTTAGTGGAATGATTGCGAAAAGTTGCGGACTTAGCATCTGTTCACATCGGAATTCTTGTGAGAATGACAAGCTTCGAGGCTGCGTCAGGCTGGGGGAGTTGATGAGTTGCGCCTCCTCGGAGCAAGACTGGGTGGGATCCGGTGATGGGTCTAAGCAAGATTGACTTCGTTCTTTGAACTTGCTTCGAAGATCACATCAAAGGTAAGTTTTTGTTTCTTCTGTTTTGCTCGCGGAAGAAGGCATAAGAAGATGAACAGTAAAGAGAAAAAGGGCAGGGAAAGAAGGAAGAAGATAAACAGTAAAATGAAAACAAAAAAGAAAAAAAATTGGAAAATATTATTAAAAATTGCCCCATCAACACCGATCAGGTCCACGTCAACGCCGGCCTGTCAAAATTAGCCAATGGACTGAATTGATACAAATGCAAAAAGTTTATGATTGAATTGACATAAATGCAAAAGGTTTAGGATTGAACTGACAAAAAAAAAAGATTTAGGATTAAATTGACACAAATACAAAAAATTTGAGATCAAATTGGCAAAATTAAAAAATTTAGGATTGAATAGTACAATAGGTTTAGGACTTTTTTTCCCTAGGTAATTTTGAATGGTGAGTCGGGAAGGGCAAAGTTGGGGAAAAAAAGACAGATCTGTACATTAGATTAAAAATCATAACTATGCCATATGCAACTTGAAATGGAATTGCTAGAGTAAGGATGGTTTTGGTAGGTTCTCAGAACTTGGGGAGGGTGTTTGATCTGTGTGCATAACACAAAACCGAGGATGGTTTCACGACAGTCTCTCTCTCCTCCACACCGAATCTCCCACTGCAAAACTGATCTCAGAACTGGAGGGCAAACCAAATTAAAGTGCAATCCGCTGTTGCGGGAACTCAGAATATTTCTTATGATTTGCATCATGGTGGACTATCTTCAAAATTCTAAAACGAGGATCGTCGCAACGCAAGGACCTCTTCAGGCTCCCAAACACAACAAGCTTACATAAAGCAACCAGTAAAACTGTCGTCCAATTATGTCAGTGTGGTATCTCCACTAAGAAGAAATGAGCATCTAGGAAAGCTAATTTGTGTGCAATCCAACTTCATTCCACTAATAAAGAAACTGTGTTTAGTCAGAGGTCTTTAACCTATCGATGAATAAATCATACCGGGTATGCAAAATCTCAGTGGTCATTCTCTTGTCTCATCTTCTTTAATTAATGTCGAGCATCCGCAGACTATGTTAAAGAAAAATCAGGGTCCCATCAACTTAAGAGGACAAATTGACTCAATTAACCCCGTTAACACAAAGACATCACAAACCGTCATGATTTCAGTAGCCTAAGCCAAAAAGTTTCAGAGGATCCCTATCAAATTGCAAAACCGATGGAGGTTGAATTCCTCCCAGCTAGCCTAGTTGTCCAGCCGAATCCCAAGAACCATGCCTCAAGGGGTGGATGGAGGTCATCGGACTTGCCGGACTGACGCATTAAGTGCACAACTAGGAGAAATCGTCTGACCTCGGTTGGGAGAACCAGGCGTTTGGAGCTTCAGACTAGGTGTAAGTCCAAAAGACATTCAAATAAGTAGTTTTGTTATTAGCGGGAAAACAAGAAGAGGAGAAAAGACCAAGGTCAGACAGATAAGGCCGAAGACGCGATACCAATCAACTATGGAGCTTTCAGTTATTTTGTGCGTTCTTCAATGCAGTACGTATTGGACTATCTGTCAGTGTTTTCCCTATAACTTATTATTCAAACTGTATTAATCAATTTCGCTTTCAGTTCAATGGTTCAATCGTTTTGTCCTCGTCGAGGCAATCTGTGGGCTCCGACCTCGAGCTGCGCAGATAAACACTCAAAATGGGAACCTAGGTTCAACCTTTAGGGAGATATAGTTGCACATCTTATGTCTGCTTTTCCCAAACTGATGCTATGAGTCTTTTCATGACCACTAGAAATCATTATTCAACATCATCTTTCCCGGAGGGATTTTCATCCAAGATATTTTTAATCAAGACCACCATCCTACCAGTTAGGAATTATTTAACAAAAGCAGTAAGCTCCAGATGATTCCAAGTGACACAAGAAACAGAGAGCCTGGAGCAAAATGCAGAAATCTGGTTTTAAGAACTTAATTCTATTGCAATCATTCCATTCATACGAGAAGGTCAGCGGTGCTGCCATTTTTAAGAGAACTGGTTTTGATGGTCAGTCTACTTTTATGACAGAGCAGAGCTACCAGACAATGACAGATTTGGTTCTGTCTATACTGTGACTGCACAAGAGGATGTGGTCATGGAAATTCTGATTATTACGAGAAGCACAAGCAGGTACAGGATGCACTGGATGTCACCGTCCAAATATCTTACCCAAAAAAGAATCTCCATGGGTTCACTCTTCACTCTTCCCTCTTCCCAAAACCCGCACACCAGAACACAAAAAGGATCATATCGTAATATAACTAGATACACAACTGGAAGAAATGAGAAAAAACAGAGTCATATTGTGATAAGCAAGCAACATCAGTAAGGAGAATAATAATACCCAGTCGGAGGTCCCATCCCATTAACTGGTGGCATGCCATAGGGCATCGCGGGAGCACCTGGTGCATAGTGACCGGTCCCACCAATCTTGGCCAAAGTGGCTTGACCTCGCATCCCCTCCGTAGCATACTGCTGCCACAGTTGTTGCTCCTGCACAACCAAATGCTGTTTCTTCTCCATTTCCGCCATCTGTACGTATGAAGGTGGAGGGATGTTCAATGATGCAGCAAAAGGGTCCTGGTTAACTGTTTGGACAGTTCCATCTGGTGCAGGGAGAGCCAATACTGGGGTTGCGCTCTTTCCAACGCCGGGTAGAGCAACACTGCTTGCACTACCTCCAGTCAACTGAGCAGTGCTCACATGTTGCCTCACCATTCCCTGGTCATACATGCCATTCAGTAGCAAAGGATCAAGACCACCACCTAAAGCCGCTTTCTGCTTTGTTAAGTTACTAGCAGTCTCTACCAAAGCTAATTCCCAATCTTCCTTGCCAGATTCGGCAGCAGGGTTTTGCCAAGCAGAAGTCACTTCTGGTTCACCATTCGAAGGGAATGCTTCCCACGAACCATTCCCTGTATTAGCTGGTGGCCCCGCAAATAGAGCCAATGCAAATTTATTACCTTGATCATCAGCAGTAACTCCGTTTTCCCTCAGATCCACCAAATCCCCTGTCACTTGTGGCTTTGGTGTCTCCGGTTTTGGCGCTGGTGGTGGTGCAGGAGTATAATTCTCTGGTGGAGGCAACGCCTTTATCTCATTCATATCTGGTACAGGCTCCTCCTCCTGAGCCACAGGGGGTAATTCTTCTCTCCTCTCTGGGCTCTTAGGTCTCTTTGCTCTATCCCTCACAAACTCCTCCAATGTCTCCAACAACTTACTGGTAATCCTTTGCACTTCAGGATACTCGGTTGATCTTGCCACTCCTGTATCCTTACACCAATTGTAGAATGCAATCAACTCATCAATTTGCTTAGCGGCACTAGCATAAGCATCAAAAGCCTTGACACAATCGTGATAGTCCATATCGAAGAACTTATCAAGCAAAACAGCCAAAACCTCACAGATATCAGCATATACCTGAAAACTCTCCTTCACAACAGGGTACAATGCAACTAAGACCAACCTGCTATTCTTTGCCAGACCAGTGGGCCTACATGCCAAGAACCGGTCCAATAGCCTCTGTAAATGACCCATTTTGCCAAAAATCCTTTCTGGCTTCATTTCCCTCAGTGGAGTCACTACCCTTCTCTCTTCTTTCCCTTCTTTCACAGCCACACCGTTCATATCCCCATATGACCTTGACCTTCTCATCCCCCCATTACCATATTCTCCTCTATAATCACCATAATCATAATCATTCCCTCTAGGTGGTGGGGACCGGAAATCATCTCTGCTGCCATATCTATCCTCACTGTGAACACTACCACCACCATTAGCACTTCCACTAGGACCGCCACCACCGCCGCTCTTTCTATCAAACAGAATCAACTCGAGTCTCTGATCCAAGTACATAGCATAAGTCCTCACAAAAGCCGCATGGTCCCACGAACTAGAGTGAGCCTCATCTCTGAAATCAGATAAATTCAACAACCTAGCACCACGCCTGGTCGCATACATTATCTCCTCGTGAAAAATTGGGTCTCCATCATTCAACAAACGATGGATGACCACTAGGGATTTGAGAGCCACAATATAGTCACGTGTCTTGCTCAGTCTCTTCGAAAGCGCAGAAACACATGCATGAACGTATCCACGCGAATATGAAGTCAAATTCAAGATCCGACGTATGTACTTGTCATCCACAGGGTCATCATCGTGGCTCGTGGCTTTCACGATAGCTACTTCGAGCTCTGGCGCCATGTTGCTCGCGACCTTCGCAAGGCCAATGCTTGTCTGGTCCTTGACAGCCCCCAGGGTTTTGCGGATGGTGCTTTGAGACATCTTCACCGCCGCTCTCACCTACCTAAACCGCACAAACAAGCTAAATTAGTCACACTTGACTTAAAAGCATCACTCGAGGACGATGTAACCGGCTTTCCCGTGAATTCACAAAATCAACAGCACTGATAAGCTTAATCATTTTAGTGCTCGAAGTCACCATGCTTTCACTGCGATTAATTACGCGATAAATGAAGTATTCAGCTCGACCATTGGCTTCACTAACCTAAACCGCCTAAATAGGTTCTAAGTATATCACAACTACAGCTCACCAGGCTTTACTTTGCTTAATTACGCGAAAAATGCAAGTATCGAGCTCTGGGAAATTACCTTTGAAGAAAGTGTACCAGATCTGGAGAGATTAAGCTCCTGCGAGGCGGATTTTGATCGACAAATTGATCTGCTGATTATAACAGCCGATCACTACTCCGCGTATTCTCCGTCTGAGAACGGCGACAGATGAGGCGGATCTCCGAAAAGCGCGATCAGATCCGGAAAAAACAAGCTCCGGGAGATTTGGAACAACCGGCGATCCGTTGACTTCCTTGGAAAAAGAAAAGAACTCAAATGGAGGTCGCCGACAGCGAGGAGTGAGCTGACGTGCTGTCGCCGAGGGAGCGGGATGGCGTCGTCGGCTGGTCGGAACCCGCCGACCTCAGCTTCTTCGTCTTCTTGAGTCGAGTACGGTGAGAGAGAGGAAGAGGTGAGGCCGCTGGTGACGAGGACGACGGCGGAGCGCTGATATGGCCGGAGATCTAGCGGGCGCGCGACGGAGCTTATGATTCGACTGTCTTCTTCCGGAGCAAGAGGCGTTGTTTCGTGGGTGTTATGAAAGAGAGAGAGAGGTGGAGGGATTTGTGGTTGGGTGTGTGAAGGTTCACGCGTGAGGTTCACGAAGGAAATTGAACTTTGACGTTGACTGGCTGTTTCTGTTCGTCCGATTGAGGCGTCGGTTGCCATTGGACGTTGATCTGGGATTCTCGGGGTGGGACCACGTCTGGTTCCGGTGGGCGCGAGCTCAGGACATCTCTGCATTGTCTGGAGCCGAAATGCCGGCGTAATAGATGTTTGAGAATTATAGCAGGGGCTCGTTTCTCCTTTTATTTTTAATTTTCTTTCCTACTGCAGTTAGTCAATTTCTCACGATTGAATCTGAAAAAAAAAATATGAAAAAAAAATAAAAAAAAAATATGATTACTTTCCATTTTGAGAAGGATTACCCGTTGAAATGCTAGTTCTTAGCATGTGGCGTATATTGAGATACCTTCGTGGTAAAGAATTTCCTAATACAACTCGTTTAAAACACAAAATGACTTTTGTAACGATCGAGTCGAATTGATTTTAAGCTTGAACATACCATCTGATATGTCAAGTTGAGCCATAGCTCGGCTTTGTAAAAGTATATTTAATTAGGTGACAAGTCGACACACTTTTTGTGTGTCAAATACGGGCATAAACATTTAATTTCTGATCGAACTCAATATATTGACAAGGCAATTATGATTCCTTGTAAATGATCCTATTCATCCCTAAATCTTCTTAAATTTGCAAATGAATGATTAGGCTGATTTGCAAGTATCGAGAAAATAAGGAATTTTATATAGATAACAAAAAAGAAAAATGAGAGTACGATGTTGCCATGGTGATTTTCTTCTTAAAAGTTGTGAATTAATTTTTCAATTTGAAGAGTCCAAAAACGAGAATATTAGTTTTCCTTGACGAAACAGGGGATTGCCCTTTTCTTTTTCGTTGTTGCTATTTTCTAGGTAAGGTGTTCCTTTCCATTCCTACAAGAACAATTGATTACTTCATAATTTGGTGATAATACTACCGATATAAGCGTGAAACCTTCGCTATTTAGATATTAATAAAATACTCTATAAGTTACTCAAACTCGTTAAAGTTCAGATCTTTGATCTATGTAGGTGACTTTGATCCAAAATGATTTACATGTAGTTGAAGGAATCCAAACATGTGAATTACAAGTCAATCAGACCTCAATCGATGGCACTAACTCCAATTTATAAAAAAGCATATTTGGCTTATTTATTACTTAATAACAGCGTAAAGATATTTTCTTAAACTAATTAAGAAATTCATACAAAAAAAAATGGGACAATTTATAAGTAAAGATAAATTTTCAATTAAATCTGTAAGATCTCAAAAATTTTGATTAGTAATATTAAAATACTCACATAATTCATTGAAATTAACCGAAAAATATGATCATCATCAATCCAATTTCCTTCCTATTCTCTCCAAATTCTTTCAACGGCAAAATGGTCTGCGGTATTCATATTGAATCCGTCAACAATCATGTTTCCAATTTTGCCCTTTAGAAAAACCGAATAAATAAATAAATTAAAAAGAAGATTTTTTTGCTAATTTAATAATCTGAAGGCACTGGCAGTTGCAGACCTTTGCTGCTCCGTCGCGTCCTCGGCAGCATCGAAATGGGAAGCTGAATAAGCTCTCTCCCTCCGTTTCGCCGTCACTAAATGGCTGCTGGCAGCGGCGGCGAAAACTCTGCCGCGGCCTCCTCCACCGCCACCACCAGGCCCAAGACCAAGAAACGCCGAAACGACCACATGAGGCCGCTCATCTCTCTCCTCACCGCCGCCACCTCCGCCGCTCACTCTTTCCTCCTCCACAACGACCTCAACCTCCTCCCTTCACAAGCCCTAGCTCTCGAATCCCACCTCCACTCCGCCTCCTCCTCCCTCGACTCTCTCGTCTCTCTCCTGTCCCTCCCGCCACCATCGAAACCCCTCCCTCCTCCGCGGCAGGACTGCTGGTTCCGCCGCTTTCTCTCCGCCACCCACGCCGAAGACTACGACCCCCGGTGGACCCACTTCTTCCGCATGTCTAAACCCTCCTTCTCTCTCCTTCTCCGCCTCGTCTCACCTTCTCTGCAATCAGCATTGCCTTCGATCCCTCCCGATCACGCCCTTGCTGCTGCCCTCTACCGATTGGCACACGCCACTCCGTATAAGGCGGTCGGGAGGCAGTTCGGCTTGGATTCGGCGGACGCATGCCGGTCGTTCTTTGTTGTCTGCAAGGCTATCAATGACAATTTGGGGGATATGCTTGAGCTGTACTCTAATATAGAGAGAATCATAGTGGGATTCGGGTGGATTATGCTGCCGAATTGTTGCGGGATTTTGGGGTTTGGGAGGTTTCGCGTCGAGGGTGATTGGTTGGGGGGAAACGGATGCTTGTTAGTTCAGGCATTGGTGGATTCTGAGGGGAGGTTCTTGGATGTCTCGGCGGGGTGGCCTAGTAGCTTGAGGCCCGATACGATTTTGTGCCGGACACCGCTGTTTTCGGCCGTGGAGGAATCAAGGGAACTTCTGAGTGGGCCAAATTTCGTACTAGGTAATGGGACTTCGATCCCACAGTACATTATGGGTGATGCCTGTTTCCCTCTATTACCATGGCTGTTGACTCCGTATAATGAGGAGCACAGTTTCAGCTCAATCGAGATGGAGTTCAATTCCACGCATAGTCACGCCATGGGGTTGGTTCGCAGGGCATTTGCTAGGGTCCGGGCACGGTGGGAGCTCCTATCGAAGCCGTGGAAGGAGGAGCATCTTGAGTTTTTCCCGGTCGTCATATTCGCGGCATGCTTATTGCATAACTTTCTAATGCAGTGCAGCGAGCCGGTTTTTGAGGAAAATGGAGTTGCAGAGTGGGAGGAGGATGATCAGGAGGTTCCGGCTTATGAAGGCGAGGTGAACAAGTTTGGGCAGGTGGTTCGAGATGCGCTTGCTCAGCATCTGAGTTGGGTAAGCCTTAGAGACTAGATAGCTAGTTCAATGTAGCGTGGCATTTTTTGGTATTGGAATATGTATATATGTCCCTGTTTTGTGAATTGTGAGTGCAGCGAGTATCTTCCTTGTAAACAAGGCCTTGATTGTAAAGATGTCTTCTTGAACATGATTTTTGTAGTTATTTGCTGCGATTGCAA
Organism: Rhodomyrtus psidioides; assembly: GCA_021437785.1. Lineage (NCBI taxonomy): Eukaryota > Viridiplantae > Streptophyta > Magnoliopsida > Myrtales > Myrtaceae > Rhodomyrtus > Rhodomyrtus psidioides. The sequence goes on from JAILYB010000069.1 coordinate 3,056,041, forward strand.
ATTTTATCCATGGTCCATATCACTATCAGACTGCCATTTCAGTCAATTTTGTCGACAGGATTTACTATTATGTAGGAACTAAGATGTCCTTCTCGGCAGGTTCACTAGAGATTTCTCTGTTTTCTGAATTGGAATAGACTCAATTTAGTTCCAATTGAAAGGATCGTAATACATCAGTTCTCACTGTCCAAGTTGCTGACTTTTTTCATGGGATGAAGTGTCATTTTGGTGGTTTTAGGACCTGTTCTTTGGTTATAAGCTTCTTTGACATCAGATGACCCCGAAAGGAAGTGTCATTTTCCAAGTGTACTTCTGCATCTCCAAATGCAGTCTCAATGTACATTGCAGCTGTCAGGTGAGTTGCGGCCAAATGGCTTCGTCAGTCGTGTTTGCCGATGACAGTGATTTTCTCATAGTCGTACATGCGTACGCTAAACCTATCGTACATCCGGCTCACATGTTCTACGCTTCATCATTCTCAGAACAAACTGACGTAGAGAGTATTGATCTCTCCTATAATAGTTTGAACGGCTCAATGCCGGACAATCTCACCAAACTGAACTTCTTTTGCTAGTTTTTAATGTGTCCCACAACAACTTGTCGGGTGCAATACTAGATAAGAATCCATTCCAGTCATTTGATAGCAGCAGTTATTATTGAAATCCTCGTTTATTTGGACTAGCCCCCAGGAATATAACTGTTAACCCTCTTTTACTTGGATTGGAGTAGCCACCACGAAAAATAATGGCTGGGGCAGGGCAATGAAGGTGGATTTATGGACATGCCACCTTCTACTTCAGCTTTGGAGCATCGCATTTTATGACTAACTTGTCTCCAGGTTGAGTTCGATTCCACCATGGTAGGTTCTTGGGTATCTCGGCCAGGTGGCCGAGCAGTTTATGGCGAATTTGATTTGCCCAGAGGCCTCTGTTTTCAGCCGTCGAGGAGTTGAGAGAGCCTTTGAGTGGGCGAATTCCGTACTTGGTAAATGGAAATTCAATCCCGCAGAGCCTTTTATATGATGCATATTTCCCTCCACTCCAATAGCCAACTCCTTATGATGAGGAGGAGAACACATTCCAGTTCGATTAAAAAGTAGTTCAATTCCACACGTAGTTGCGCCCCGGGACTGGTTCACCTACAGCAATCTGTCCTATTGGTAATGTGATAGACAAGCACAATCATCATGTCGTGAAGCGGATGTCTTCTTCGAGCGAGGTTCAGCATACGTTTCTCTGCTCTCTGACATGTGATGGGCCGAGTACATTTTGAATTCCAACGATCCGAAATGGTCGATTCAGAACAAGATTTGGCTGGTTCGCATGATTTTTGAAAAGGTGAAAAGGTGAGTGTCGCTGGTATATAATCATCGGTTCGCATGATTCGGCTTATATTTCTCTGTTTCTCTTGGTATAATTTCCTTCACTCTGAAATGGTGAGTGTCCCTGGTAAGGCATCAGATAGTTTCCAGGAGCATTATCTCTTTGTTGATCATCATCTGCACGACCTATTATCCTTGCCTAAGATGATTCTAACGGATAGAATAAATAAGGTAACGCAACTGCACAATGGTTCTGTAGGCGTTTCGAACACTCGATAAATTCTCATTCGGGCGTGACTGGTCTCCGTCTCAGACATAGCAATAGCATCCCGCATATCTGTGCAGGCTGTGCTGTTGGGATGGCTTCAATTAAGAACATAAACTTGAAAAGTGCAAGTGTGATGACTTGATTGCAGCCCTTGTTTCTGAAAAGTGAGGACTTAAGAGTGGTTTTGAATGCACTTGGTTTTCCAGGAAAATGAGGTGGATTCTGTGTCACCATCTCCTTGGAAATGTTAGAATCATGCCGTCCGATGCATCTCAAACCACAATTGACTAGACTCGTGAATTGATGATGGTGGATACCTATTGAACCGACGGGTTACAAGATGACCTGGGCTGTAAGTGGAAGTTGCTTGTGTGATGGGGCATAATGCTGATCACTCTTTTGATCTAGAGTTACAAAATTTTATCTCCTTGGCTTTGGACCATTGAAGAGCACAAGAACTGAGCAACAGAAGTCTCCATCGTACACATGTTGCCTAGCACAATGTAAAGCCCTCTCCTCAGTCACTCCTGGAACAGGCAGACTTTTGCAACAGGAAAATGATCTAACTTCCTAAAATTTCCAGGACACAAACGTGGTCTTCCTAAAATTTTGAATCATGCGAAGCAAAGTAATGCATATGCTGGTGTTTTTGGCAGTTTTAGGTAATCTATGGTTGCAGGGTTCATGTGGCTGTCGGACAGGAGAGGGATGTGCTCTTGGAGCTCAAATGACCGCAATTCCTTGCCGTCGTGGGGACTAGAGAGATGGAGCTTAGACTGTTGCCAATGGGAGAACCGTCACGTGCAACTTCACCCATGGGGGAGTCGTCCGACTCTCCCTGAAAGGTGCCAGGGGAATGTACTGGATGACCAAGATTTGGTACCTTAATGGTTCTCTCCTTCCTTTTGGAGAAATTCAGGAGTCTCTTCCTTTTGGAGAAATTCAGGAGTCTCGGCTTATCAAGAAATTCATTAGCTGGCTGGACTGCACAAAGAAGGTACAGTGCGTCTCTTTCCTCCCTATTCATGTAAGCAGTGCAGATGTATTTGCACACAAGTATGACAGGATGGAGCAAATCTCTACGATGTGCATTTTAGCACCGCCACGGTAAATAGGTTCAAATTCAATCATAGTGGAAGACGATGCAGGCTTTGTCTCTTTTACCCACCCTTTCTTGGTCTTGTATGTGTTAAATCATTTCAGAGATGAAGTTACCTTATACGACAAAATGAATAGGCAAGTCACCAAACTTTTATCGGATATCTTAGATCTTAAATTTATACAAGTTGATGTACTCCTAAGATTAGTTATTCAAGGAACACAAGTCCCATTTGGACAACTCATAGGTGGGCTTAGTTCAGCATTTGAGATGAGCTTTGGAGAAGTGCAAATGCCTTTAACCTAAAAGGGTTTAGGAAAATGCTAATTGTGTTTGGTAAAATCTCATTTGAAAATGGGCTTTTGGTTGAATGGTGTTTGGTAAAAACAACATTTCAAAGAGGCTCTAAATGCAATTTTTTAATTTTTAATTAAAAAATTACCCTTTGTTGCACCGAAGAAGAAGATAAATAGTAAAAATGGGGCATAAAAAAATAGGGAATTGATGAAGTTAGTTTTGGAAAGAAAAAAATCTCTTAGCATTTGGCCAAATGCTGAAAGTCTAATGCTGGTCTCTACCAGCATTGGACTTTCAGCTTTCCCAATGCCAGTATTTGGTCAAATGCTAGTTTAAAGTTGAATCAAATGCTTCAGCATTCTCCCAGTGGGCTTGGAGAGCTGGAAGCTTATTGGAAATGCTGAACCAAACCCACTCAGAGAAAACCCTTTTCATGGGAAAAAAATTTGTTCCTAACCCTTAGTAAGAACTCTAAGATTCAGATTTTGTCATTTAAGTGCTTTGTTTTTCCGTTGATCTTATGGTTAAGTTTGGAAACTGAGAAAAGGAATTCTCATGTTCTAAATGCAGATTCCGAAGGACTGTGGAGGTTGAACAAACTGGAGGCCCTTGACTTGAGTTATAATTTTCTGGATGACTCTGCCATTCCCTTTGTAGCTGAATTTTCATCCCTGAAGTCTCTGTCTGTACAATGTAACCAATTGGGAGGATCCTCACATACAGAAAGTAAACAGAAAACCACTGAAATATTCTATAGCTTCTATGTTCCGAAAGCACGCACGCATGCTTTCTTATACTATAGATTTGTATCGCTATTTATTGTGAATAGCGACCATTCTTCGCCATAGGATTCAACGGTTTGCGCAACTTGGAGGTTTTGGACTTGAGCCATAACAGCGATGACCCATTTGCTACAGGAGGTGACAGTTATGCTCTCTCGCACTTGAGCTTTACTCACTTTTCTTTTCCTGCAAATTTAGTACTATAGTTCTTTCGACAATAAGACGGGGTTGCAAACAAGGAGAGAATGTGATTTGGCCGACACCATCCCAATAGAAAATGTTGGCTCCATGTCCTTTTCTGGGCTATGTGAAACCAACTAATGTTATGGATTGAATCTGTAAGAATATGGTTGACAATATGTATAAATGGGGCTTATGAGCGTTCACAAAGAAGAGGAAAATGCCAGTTACAATCTAGTGGGGTTTGATGTATACGGCTGGTGAGATCTCTGTTAGTCGGCACTGTTCTTCTAGTAAAGTGAAGATTTCCTTTTGTTTTTATTGAAGTTGTTGTTGTTGTTGTCCCACATCGCTTGTGAATAAGTATTGTATGCTCTTTATATTCATGTGGTCTTTTTCCACCTAATAGCTTAAACTTTTGGATTGGACTTTCTAATATAGTATCAGAGCCAGTGTTATTTTCTTCCGCGTATGTGGGCTCACCCCCCATTAGTTAATTTCCACGTGCAAATTGAGAGCACGTGAGAGGGGGTGTTGAAGTTGTTGTTGTTGTCCCACATCACTGAGCACGTGAGAGGGGGTGTTGAAGTTGTTGTTGTTGTCCCACATCACTTACGAATGAGCGTTATTTGCTCTTTATATTCATGTGATCTTCCTCCACCTAAAAGCTTAAGTTTTTTCTTCGTTAATTTGCTTGTGATGCATATTTTTAGACTGCTACACCTTGAGAGATTTGGAGAAAATGAACTTCAATCTGTCCAACTTGAAGACGGCCGCGAGTTTCCTTCTTGATTGTTGACGGTTTGGCATCTCTTGAAGCGCTGCCATTCTTCAGCAGTGGCCTCAGTGGCAATCTATCTGAATGTAAATCCGAAATTCTAATGTGAAGTTTGAAGTACAGGCTAAATTTTGTGACAGGGACATATGTTTGGCAGGTTTTTGTGAGCTGAAACAATTGGAGGAGTTGAATCTCAATGGCAACGAACTTACTGGGAGCCTCCCTTTATGTAGGCGAAACATGGCATATCTTTGCATTCCGAGTCTCAGCGAAAAGAAGTTCACAGGAAACATCACCTCGACTCCTCTTGCAAGTCTCACTTCACTCGAATACCTTTCCATCTCAAAGAACCCTTGTGAAGTCCCCTCTTCTCTATCTACCAAACATTCAAGGCTTAAAGTCCTTTTGCTCAACAATGCAAAGCCAAGAACAACAGATGCAAAGGGTGAATCTTGGATTCCAGAGTTCCAACTAAATGTTTTGAGCTGGTCAAGCAGTCGACTTGAAGGGTCTTCAGTGACTACTCTCAGTTTTCTCTATCACCAACACGACTTCAGGGTTGTTGAGCTCTCCAGCAGCAATGTCAGAGGGCCTTTTCTGGCTCTGGAAAAAAAAAATTGAAGCTGGAAAGGCTGTACCTGAGGAACAAATCGTTGACGAGGCCTTTTCAACTTCTGTCAATGATATTGCTGAATCTTTCAAAAATGGATGTCTCCAACAACAAAATAGGAGGACGGATTCCAGCTCGATTGGGTATAGTATTTCCTAGTATGAGCAAACTCGATTTGTCTGCCAATGAATTTGAAGGAAGCATCCCGTTCCGACTTGCCGACATGAAATTGCTGAATGTCTTAGATCTGTCGAACAACAATTTATCAGGGACACTGCCAGTGCAACTGATCAGTGAAGCTTCTTGGGGCTCTCGATCTTGCAAATAATAACTTGCGTGGAGAGAATATATTTTTCACTATGTCTTTGCTGCTACAGGATTAAGATCGCTTCGATTGGACCACAATAAATTATATTGGGAGATGCCTGTCATTCATCTATCGCGAGTCTGATGGTACTGGATCTTGGCAATAACTTTTTCTCTCGCGAGACTGCAAGATGGATTTGCGACTTGACAGGCCTAGTGGCAGTTAACTTGGCCAATAATCAGTTGCAAGGTCACTTGTCGCAACTTGAATTCTTACCTTTCGGAGAACAATCGGTCCGGCGCTGTACCATTGTGCTTTAGCCCGCGAACTCTGAATCATGTTCATCTGAATAAGAACAATTTCATTGGCACCATTCGTATGCTTTCTCACGCTGGAGCTTATCAATAATGACTTCGATGGAGTTCGCCCTGGAAACCATCCTAGCTTGAGCATTCTTCTTCTCAGAGCTAACCGCTTCAGTGGCACATTTCCAGACCAATTGAGCAGCTTGAGACAATTGAGTATGATCGATCTTTCTGTAAACAACCTTTCTGGCCGTTTACCTAGTTGCTTAGATCAAATGAACTTCGCAGAGGAAGTGAGGTACGATAGATAGAGCACCTTATTGGATTGAAGAAACAGTCGCTGAATGGTCATCTTCCTCATATTTCACGAAAAACACAAGCAGTGAATTTGACTATTACGATGTTCATGTGCAGAACCAATGGCGCAAAGGAATCCAGCCCCAGAAGGTTGAGTTCACAATAAAAGGAAGGTTTAATACTTGTGAACGTGGTGTTCTTGTTCTCATGGTGGGATTGGATCTTTCTAGCAACAGGTAAAATCCCCGATGAGATAGGAATTTTACATTGCATTGGTGCACTGAGTCTCACACACAATGAGCCACAGGACATATTCCTTGGTCATTCTCTGCACTGACAAACGTAGAGAGTATTGATCTTTGCTAGAGCAACTTATCAGATTCAATACCTGACGATCTCACTGAGTTGACCTCTTAGCAGTATTTAATGTATCCTACCACAACTTGTCGGGTGAAATTCCGCATAAGAAACAATTCCAGTCATTTGATAACGGCAGTTACTATGGAGCTCTTTTACTTGGACAAGCCACTGGCAATAACAACAGTTGGGGAAATGAAGGTGGAAAGATAGACATGATGACATTCTACTTCTGCTTCAAAGCGTCTTATGGAAAAGTCCTACCGGCAATTCCAGTTCTTCTGTTCATAAATCCTCGTTGGCGAATGGCATGGTTTCATTACTTTGACGTCAGCATCACCAAATGCGACATTCACTTAATCATATGCTACTAGGTTCCTCCGAGACAGACACGGCTCGAGCATTCATTTGGTTTCCTAAATAATTAGTCCAGATTTCCACTTTACTCATGTATTCTGTAGTTTTCATGTCTATTTGGATTTCTATCTTCACGAGTTGATTCTTCGTGCATCATTCCTTCATTGTATCTGTCTAAATTTGACGAGATCGAATTAACTTAAACTGCGATTTTGCTAGCCAAATGACAACTATAACATGGGATGAATGTGATAGTCCTTCTCTTCCCTTGTCTCTCCTCTTCCATCTGAATAACGTTATCGCTGGTTTGGGTTTTCACATCTTCTGCATGATTCCAAATCTTGCTTGGACATAGTTATAGCAGGAAAGAACATGCTGAATATATGTGTACCGCAATTATATTCAATTTTCTTCGTAAAAATATGGACAGACTAGGTTCCCTCTTTTCTCATCATATAGTAGAGCTAAGAAAAGAATGACTAAACTGGAATAGCAACTTCTGAAAAAGAAACTGTTAAGCAAGTTCTTGTCCTGGAAATGAAAGGAAAAAAGAATCAGGCATGTCAACCAGACCTCAGTGAGTTGAACTTTGAGGCAGCCTGAACGATCCACCGGCGTAGAGAGCCTCATAAACAGGTTTTATTCTGATAGACAGAATCAAGCTCATAATTACGCCAAAACCGCACACTGCAGCCAAAATCAGAAAGGTGAGCCTGAAACAATCAGGACCCAAGCAAGTCATGGTCGTGGCGAGCACATCAAAGCCGTGCTGCTTAGCCGCCTCGTTGTCATATATGTAACCCGCTAAGAGGCTCGAGAAGAGGAACGCGCCGATGGGATTCCCCAATGAGATGAAGTTGTACAGCAAGCCAAAATGCTTCAGCCCAAAAAGCTCGGAGACGGTCGGGATCATGATGGAGAATTGAACACCGTAGCAGATTCCAAGCAGTGACGTCGCCGCGAAGAGCGTTCCGTCTATAGCCGATGCGAAAAGAAGGTACGTGATGATCATGATTACTTGAGTCAGTGTCATCCACATGGTACGAGGAATTATTTTCGACCTGCAAGGAGTATTGGACTTAGTTTCACTATGATAATCTCATGAAGTTAGGAACAAGATACGCACAGTACTAGGCCAAACAGAAAATGCAAAAGTGCCTAAGAAGTGCTTTCTGAAGGTAAATTCAAGTCAGGACACAGAGGCATCCATGATATCACACATCGCCGAAGTAAAAGCTTCTCCGGACATATAAAGAAGTTATCAAACTAGATATAAATGTGGTTCCCAAATCAGTGCTATACTAACCTGACAAAATGTTCAGACACGACACCTCCACCAAGCCGTCCGACGAAGTTGCCGAAGCTGAACAGAGACATGAGGATAGTTGTGTCGTGCACACCTTGTGCAATCCCGATTTGCGCCATGTTATTAAGGACGGTCACCCCAGAACCAACTCCGACAAAATACACCAAGAACAGAAGCCAGAAATCCGCCTTGACAATAGCTTCAAAGAAATTGAAGTCCTCTCCTCGCTTAGGCCTCCTCTTTTTCTTCACCGCCCCTTCACCTTCTGCCAAGAGCATATTAATCTCGGACACACCATTGTTCTCATCAGGGCCTCCAAGGTACATTTCCGTCGTAGAATTCGTCAGAAGCGGTTCAGATTTATCTTCATTTCCTTCACAAGCAATACCTTCCGAAGGGCCGTATTGGCTTTCCACTATCAGGGCCCTACTGCTCCGACTAAATGTCATCTTTAGGGGGACAGCAAGAGGAGCCAGGAGGAGGAGAACCATTACAGCAATTGCTGAGTAAGATAATTTAGAAGTCAGAGGAAGTATGTCATTCAATATTGTTGTCGTTAGAACGTATAAGCCAAGTGCGACGCTTGTTGCCTGTATAAACATGAAATGGCCGTGTTTTGAAGAGTTTTCGCTGGAGGCGGGAACACAAGGCCTGATGAAATACATAGTGATCAAGCACGAAACTGGGACTCCAAGTGAGAGGAACAGGAGGAGTCTGGAAGAAGAATGGTGAAGCATGACGCCATAAATTTCAGTGAACACGGCCGCACTTAAGCCGCAGTATCCTTTGAGAATCCCAGCGACCGTGCCTCGGTCGGCAGGAAAGTTCCTCATATTAGTAACCAGAATGGCTGTGCCGAACCAGGCGCAGCTGTTGGTGGCAACGCACAAAGCAACCCATAGCTGCAGTGAAAATTAGAATAAAAGGTGAAAGAATGTCAACATTTGATGCAGGGCATTGCATTTCAAGTCCATCTTGCTCCACTGAAATCTTGTCCTACAAGTTTGAAAAAGCGTAACCTAAAGGTAATTTACAGAACATTCTAAGCATGAGATAAGTCCGTTTGCCAAGTCTATGATATGTCTCGGGAAATGAGTGCATGGTTGCATTGAGTGACAATCGTGGATCAGTAAGGAGGCGAAAACCACTTCAACCAAAAAAAAAAAAAAGAAGAAGAAGAAGAAAAGGGAGGTTCCAGCAAGAAAACAGTGATTTGTAATTGCTTCATGTCACGAAGTTGATTTGTGACATTTTCCGTAAGTTTGATCCTCAGAGTCCTTGTGGCCAGCAAGAGATTCCGAAAATGTACCACTAGTCTATAGTCACCGAAAAAATAACATCTCTTGAACTAGATGCACCGAAACTTTTACTCAGATGAGGTTCAGCTAATGATGCAGAAGAAAAACATTTACGGGGGAAAACATCTGATAATGTAGGTCTGATTCTGTGTTTTCGCAGTCACATGAAACATCTATCCTGCATTATCGGATGTTTTCGCTTCATAAACGTTTTTCTTCTGCATCATTAGCTGAGCTACATCTTAGTCGGATGAGGTTTCAAAGCAGTTTAAATATAAAAGACATACAGATTAAAGACACAAATGGAGGGACAATTGGGAGGATGTGTCAACAGGGAACTCCGCGTCATAAAACTGGGATCATTTCAAAGTTCGAGACATTCTCTGGCTTAGTATCTGCTCCTGCGACAAATTTCGCACCTTTATCACGGTTGCTTAGGAAGCCATGAATACCATCCTAAATCCAGAACAAGGTCTGCTTCAATCTATCTGCAAGCGTCTACTTCGCTTACGTTGACCTGTTGAGCAATTCCCAAGTTCCAGGAATTCGCGGTAAACAATTGAAGCAATTGAGCTAGGAGGTTCATGTTGACTGTTTGTTATAAATCGGTTTCATTGTATGGCCAACAACCAGCTTACTGCTCGATAAAGATGGTCATGGGATTTCGTGAATGACCAGGTTACTTTGACAAAACTAAGAAATTATCTGTCCTTTTTCTGGAATAAAATAAACAGACTCTAACTGGAAGTCTTCAACAATTTCTTCGGTCATCGACACCCTCCCCAGGAACAACCTTCATCTAGAGAGACCCGGTCCAGGATTCATGTGTGTGTGTTTTTTTCCCCTTTGTCCTGTTTTGTGGTGTTGTTAATATTCTCATTCAGAATAAACCGAAAATGGCCCCTGAAATTTCTCTAGTTTGCAAATCATCAGTAGATAGCACCTTCAACACGCACAATGCACATAATATAAGTCAAACTTTCAATGTGATCTAAATTTTCTTGGGTCTTGATATGGCGTAAAGCAAAACATGGAAGTTAATCAAACCAAAAACGTTACAAGACCAGAAAGCTCAGGAAAACAAATTTTGTTCCTAGATGTAGAACTTAATGTTTCTCTCAATGTGGGCGAATGAAACACAGCATTTTTCAAACTAAAGACCACGCTACACGTCGAGAAAGCTTAGAGAACAAGGAAAACTTCAGTACCATCAAATTCAAAACCAAACGAAAAAACTACCAGTCAAAACTCACCAACCAGTAAGGCAGAGGCTGGACCGTCCTGCTCAGGGCGAGCCAGAGCACGCCGTAGCCGGAAAAGCATGCCACGGCGCCGATCAGGAGGACGACCCAAGGCGGCAACCTGTTGCAGAAGAGCCCAGGGAGGAGCCCGAAGTTCTCACCGAAGTCGTTGGCCACACCAAGCAGGGTCAGCTGGTGCTGGTTGAACCCGAGAACAGACTTGAGCGAGTGCGAATACAAAGGGAAGTTGTAGGAGTTGCCCGACGCTATCTGGACCCAAACCGCCGCTCCTAAGCCCACCCATGGCGGTCTGGTTCCAGCTTTTAGGCTCCCCATTGCTTGATGGGTGTGTCTGAAACTCAGCTCAAGAATGACCCCTCTTGTAATCGTGCCTCTATGAGGGTCTAGAGAGAGAGAGAGGGAGGGAGGGAGGGAGGGGGCGGTCAGAGGGAGGAAATTTCACATTTGTCTCTGTCATTGGGAAAGGGTGATTTGGCATCTGGGCGCCAACCATGGAGGAGGACAGATCTTTGAAGTTTCTTGCATGTCCAGTAAAGGAACATCGGCCACGTACGAGGGGTCTGGAAAAAGAGATAAAGTAAATGGTGGGAGCCAGAGTTTTGATTAGTATAAGATCCCAAGCTTGGTTTTTGAATTATGTGAGGACAAAACTGGGTTTTTAGATTTTTTTTTCCTTGGGGGGATTTATTGCTTATGTTGACAATGTCTTATCCTCCTTAAATTGGCCCATTAAGAATAAGGATGCAGTCTGGATCTTTTTTCAATTCTTGTCTCCTGGTGATCTTGTTGTCTTTAACCGCAATGGGAAAAGGAATAGGGCGGGTGAGGTCTGATAATAGGGGAATTTCCTTTGGCAAGATTCTCATCCCCTGTTACGCTTTTTGGACGTGTAATCTGCAGCCCAACTTGTGCTAAGGTGCATATCTATACCCATAATTAAGCACAAACATTGGCCAAGGAGAACTGTCATGTAATGGACTAGGATGCACTGACACTCTTCGGAGGCCTTTGTGTCGTGTCGTGTCGTGTCGTGTCTAACACTCTCTGTGATCAGCACTCTACACACGCCAGCGACATACGATTCCAGCCTATCGACAACCTATTGCGACACACGGAGTTAATTTTAAGCATTTTTAATAAACTAAATGTCAAAATGTTAAATTATCAAAAATATATACTTAAGTCATATACCCGGCCACCCCCAAATCAATATACCCAAAAAGCAAAAAAAAAAAAAAATCTAATCGTAAATCCCCAACATAATAAGAAAAAACTCACAACAATATATATATATATATATATATATATATATATAAATGATAATTATATTTAATATACAACATGTCCCAACGTGTTGAAATTTTCTATATTTTTAGAAATGATATGTCGTGTCGTGTCACGTCACGTGTTGGTGCTACTTAGTAATGGATGTGATCTTCATTTGAATCACAATTTACATGTCTATGTCTTATCAAGCGAAGAAGTGGAAGGTTTTTCTTTTTTATACATACATTCAAAGTACCAAGAAATAATAGAATTCCAAATCAGGGTTTGAAATATGGTTTATTTTCTTAAAAGGTGGCTTATAGTGAAGCTTGTCTCATATAAGGCTTTGGAATGGCTAACTTAGTCTCATATAAAAACTTAAATAAAAGAGGGATTCCAGTAGGGGTGAGCATGGTTCCAGGGTAGAACCTGGAACCTGTAGAACCGGACCGGTAGGAACCGATTGGTTCCAGGTTCCAAGGTAAGAGGGTAGGTTCCAGGTTCCAAAAATTTGGGAACCTACTTTGACGGGTAGGTTCCAAGTTCCAAGTAGGTGGAACCTGGAACCGGAACCTGGAACCGGAAGCAATCTTTTATATTATTTTTTAGTCTATGTCATCACGTCATTATGAGGGATTTCATAAGGACGATAATGAGTATGTAATTTGAAACTACTTTATCATCGAGTTTTTTACTCTATTATTGTTTTATACTTTTCGTGTATATATGTATGAGTTATAGTTAATAGATTTTAGTAGTAGATGGTGGTCTTTAGAGGTAATTATTCGCATTGATCGTTCAATCAATAATATATGTGAAACTTGGATAGAACCTGAAACCGCTCACCCCTACTTTCTTCTATTTTGGTGCAAATGGAGTTTTATTGATAGGTTTTAGGGTACCCTGGAACCGGATCCAGAACCTGTGACAGGGTAGGTTTCAGGTTCCAGAGTATAGAGGGTGGGTTCTAGGTTCTAGAAATTGAGGAACTTGTAGTAGCGGGTAGGTTCCAAGTTCTAGGTGGAACCTACCCAGAACCTGGAACCGCTCACCCCTAGATTCCAGTAAACCGTTGTCGCGACCCTCTTGAGGTTGTCGGGCACTCGAGGGCTAATGGGTCGTCCTGTCTGGTCGGACGCGGGCCTCTCCCAAGGCCCATTACCCAAATCACAACGGAGGTATGCGTGATCGACTTTCAGTGTGGTCTAGTGACATGTGCTAAGTGTGCATGCCATGGAGTCGCCACCAATCATTTTTTTAGGGTATGATTGGACCACCCAATCGAATAGTTGGGAGTTTCTATTCAATTCTGCGAGAACCAGAGAAATGGTTTCGGGGACTTAGTTACACCAACTGTCAGAGTTGACGCCCTTTCGGTACCTAAGTTGACTGAATTTTCTAGCCTGAGATTCATGCGGATGAGTAAGGTATGAACCCTAAATCTAGAAATTCATGTAGATAAGAAGAGTGATTATCCTAGCAATCACAATCAGTAATAAAATGCCCAACTCAAGGAATCTAGATATGCAAATAAATCACATGGCATTTCTAATAAGGTCCTATTTATCAATCACAGCTCAAGAATGATTTAGCTGTCCTAGCCATTCTACACACGATCTAACCTAATAAAAGCATTAGGAAGCATCGAAGGAGTTCGAGAGTACTCACATGGGGTTCGCCGTGCCCTGGTTTGGTCTTGGACGAGCTATCGAGCTCATGCCGACCCGATTATATTTGGGGATCCACTCGGCGTTTTACACCATGAAATCATGTGAAACAAAAACGAAAATATTCAGCAAGGGGCATTTATTGTAGATGGTGGTCAATCTAATTGGACGTCAAGACTAAAAAAGATGTAGAAATTTACAAATTAAAATACTCGAATGACATTTTTTTGCCAAATTCAACTCTATGCGTCGTGAAGAAACACATGCAATTGAACTTGAATTTTGACTATTTATGAGTTCAAAATGTAAAAGAAATTAAAATAAAAATATTGACTATTTTTCTATATTTTTACGACATCGAACGCTATTTTTCTTCATTTTTCATGTATTTTTCTATTTTTGGAAAATATTAAAAAATATTTAAAAATATGAAAAATTATTTTTTTTTATCAAAAATGGTTCCTTTAGCTTGGTCAAGGCTTCCAAAGATGATTTTTTTATTTTTTTAACTTTTTATAGATTTTTTATGAATTTTTTAAAAATAAACTATGAAAGACTGATCAAAAATCAGGTGTCAACAACCGTGTCTTAAATAAAAGCTGAAGTGATTAATTTAGTCTTCAAAAAGGGCATTAAGTGGTGTCATTTTATTTAAAAAAAAAAAACCAACCTAGAGTGGATCATATCATATATAAGGGTCCGACATAGCCAACTTAGTCTCAAATAAGGGTCCGAGCTCATTGTCCGCAAAAGAAGATTTGGGGGGCCAGTGATTTTGATCCCTTATTTGAGACTAAGTTAGTCATTTCAGGTCTACTCCGGACTCTCTTTTGTTTAAAAAGAAAAAAGAAAAAAGGATCCACTCCAAATCATTGTGTGAAGTTTTTCCCCAAATGGCACATGCGTGTTCATGAACTAATGGCTAATCTTGACCATAGTTGAAGGGACCTTATTCTCATACATTATTAGGTGCGTTTGGTTCAACTTTGCCAAGTAGGGGTGAGCAAACTGGACCAGACCGGAGCGAGACCAGACTGGACCAGCCGAGTTAGTCCGGTCCTTGAGAGCGGCGGTCCGGTCCTCGAGAGCGGCGGTCCGGTCCTCGGTCCCAATAAATGAGACCGATTACTGGATGGTCCGATCCCAGGTTCCATGATAGATGGGATCGGACTGGACCGTTCGGACCGAATTGCTCAAAATATATATTACATATATAATTAGAAAAAATAGAAATTTTTGAAGAACTAGTTAATTTAATTTTTCCATCTTTTACTCGACACTCACTCCTCTTCTCTAGCTCAACGCTCGCGTCTCGCCTTCACAACACAGCTTCCGATCGTGTTTGTTGATATGCAATCTCCGGTCGTGTTTTGTCTTAACTCAATATGTGTTTTGTCTTTTCTATTATGCAAACTTATTATTATTTTTTTTTTGCACTTGAATGAGCTTGATTCTTTCCAACCCGGGGAGAATAATGTAAAAGCATAATCCTATTTCAATTAATTTAAGTATTTTTTTCCTAATTTTGTTTTTTCTCATTATTTTAGGAGTATAAGTACTCATGTGATGGTTGTAAGATAGTTATATGTATGCTTGTTAGGTTGGATGGTTGAGATCAGAAGTTGTTAATTTAGATCAAAGGGTTAGGTTTCTATAAGTAACTAGTGCTAGCGTTCCCACTGGGATTGGACCAGGATCTGATTGAACAGTCGGTCCTGGGCTGCTTTGGTCCTCGATCCTAGAAATTTAGGGATCAGGACTACTGGTCCGATTCTCAATTCCATATTGGGGCCGGATCGGCCCGGACCATGCACACCCCTATTGTCAAGGGCCTTTGGGAACCTCTTAGGAAAATGCTGGGATATTTGGCAAGCATTTTCAATAACATTTGGCCTCATGCCAGCCTTGGGAAGGCTGAAAGCATCATTGAGCTTTCAGCATTTTCAGAATGTTGAAGGCCTCATTAATGAAAAATAGTGATTTGCCTATTTTGCTCTCAAAATCTTACTAAAAACTCAATTTTATCCTTCTTAAAAAGTGAAACTCTGGATATATTATTCATCTTCCTTCTTGAGTGAGGTCGACAAGGAGCGATGAGGGCAGATTTGGCTGATGAAGGACCGGCATGGGCCGACTAGGTCTCGCAGCCTCAAGCCTCATTGCCTAGGTCAGGTGACCCTAGATCGTCGGGAGTCCCCCAACTCTAGGCGGCTTGAGCCCTTCACTAGCTGGTGGCCTGATCGAAGAAGGGTTTTGATTTTTTGCAATAAAAAAATAATAATAATACAAAATAGGAAATCAAAAGACCTTTACAATTTTTTTTTGTCAAACACTACTTAACTTAAATTTGCATTTGAAATGACTTTTTAACCAAATGTCGTTTGCATTTTCCCCACACTACTTAATTAAAAACATTTGCATTTGCTCAAAACTCATTTTAAAGCCAAACCAAACGTACCCATTATAATCTACTATCACCAGGAGCAGTTGGGGTGTGATTGTTAAAAGCGGGAAAGAGAGAGCATATGCCCAGTGCTAGGCAAATGGGGCATGTAAAGACGTTAGATTTGAACACATGACCTCTTACTTTGACAGCATATGAGATTTCGTGTGAGCACTACCAACTATTCTAAAAATTTAAGATGTTAGATAAAAGCGTTGATTAATAATTAATTATTTTATCAGATTGGGTATGATGAGACTTTGCAGTTAGTCCTAGATTTATGGAAGCCATTGATGGAATGTTACTTTTGTGAAAAGCAAACAAACAGAAGAGAGGATCACTACTTCTTTGCAATGAATTAGGATATTTCCCTTAATTTTATCGAATGACATGTTGACGTCACAATATCAAATAATTGCGTGTCTATTCGAAATATCACTAGCCAAAATGCATATGCGTAGCATTTCAAAACGAATTGAATGTTACAAAAAGCATCTTGTTGTGAGATATATGCATTCATCGGCTAATGGAAAAAGATAAACCGAGACAAGATGAAGAAATTGAACATATATATGTCAAAAATTCTAAACTTATTGCAATTGTATCAATTCATTCCTAAATCTATTTTTTTTTTGTCAATTAAGTCCTAAATATTTTTACATTTTTCCAATTGAGTTCATTCGAAAATTGATGACATGGACGTTGACCATCCACCGACGATCTACGTTGCACTGCCGGTGTTGATGTGAAATTTTTTAATTTATATATTTAAATTTAAATATTTGTTTTTTTTTTATGTTTTTTCTTTTTTTTTTTATTGTTAAGGCCAGTAGGAGGGCGTCAGCCACTAGATGAGGCCTTACGACGTCCGTCAGCCACTAGGCGAGGGTTCGCAAGCCTCGTCCAGTGGCCGACGGCTTCTTATCGGCCTTAATAATAATAAAAAGAAAATAAAAAAGACATAAAAAATGAATACAAATCCAAAAATTTCCACGTCCATGCCTGCAGTGCCACATAGGAGGGTCGATGGACGACCGACGTCCACGTCATTAATTTCTGGCCAAAATTGATCAAATGAACTCAATTGACATAATTTGAAAATGTTTAGGATTTAATTGGCAAATAAAAAAAAATTAGGATTGAATTACCATAATTGCGATACATCTAGTATTCTATTGGTAATTTTCCTCAAATATGCAAAAAAAAAATATATATTGAGGATTTGAACTTCTCTTGTAATCTTGCTTTATAAAATAGAATTTAAACATTAAAGTTTCAAATTGAAATATGCGAGACATTATTTAAAGGAATAAGTGCAATGAAAGTCCTAAAACTTGTCATGAGAGTGCAATTTAATCCTAAGTATTTCAAAAAGTACAAGTAAGTCCTAAAACTTCTCATGAAAGTGTAATGAGTCAATTTTTTTTTAAAAAAATACATCAAGTTCTAAAACTTGTTAAATTGGTTTGATTAAGTCCTTCCATTGATTGTACTTTTTGAAAGTTTTATGACTTGATTGTACTTTTTAAAAGTTTTGAAACTTGATTGTACTTTTAGAAAGTTTTATGACTTAAATGTACTTTCATGACAAATTTTAGGGTTTTTGGTACACTTCCTTACTTAAATCATGCTCCTTTCACTTGTGCAGACTGCTAAGACATCGTACCTAACGAAATATCATGCATGAACCATATTATTGCATTCATTTAAGCCTCTGTTTTTATGGAAAATGAATGAATTGAAAATATTTTTCTGAAAATGGTCGCTTGGAATAATTTAGTCAATGAAAAATATTTTCGCAATCACCAGTAATTTATATCTAAATATTTCCGTGGACAGTAATTTTTTTTCGTTCATTCATTTTTCTAAGTGATATAAGTGATTATTTTAAAAAAATATATTTTTTCGTGAATTTAACAAAGCCGAAAAATATTTTATAAACTAGTAAGAGATGACATGCAGATGCATCGGGGGAAAAATATATAAAAGAAAAAGAATGGCAGAAGCACGGCAAAAGTGTCAATATTTGTGTACGAAGATCACTTTAGTGCAATTTTTTTTTGGATCACTTCAGTGCTAATTTTTTTTTTTAAACGGTTATTTGAGTGCCATGTCCGACGTGGCTTGCAGGAAATCATACATAGCGTACACGTGGCTTGCCGGAGATCCTAATCAACAATAACAAAAAGTAAAAAAAAAATAAAAAAAAATTCCATCTAATAAGCTAAAATCTGGAAAAAAAAAAGTAAACAAAAAAGGAAAAGAGGGTGGAACCTTCTGTTGCAGCCCTCACCGCCGCTGTCCCACCCCTTGTCGGTAATGACTGACGAGGGGTGGAGGATGGCCCAAGGGGGTTGCTAGGGTTGGGCGACTCCCGTTGAGGGCTCGCCAAGGTCCGCGGCCGGGCTCGCAGGGCGAGGTCGGCCTCGCCTTGGGTCTGCGAGCCCGGCCCCTATAGGGCCTCACCGGCCCTGGCGAGCCCGCGACGGGGGTCGCCCGACCCCGGCGACCCCCCTAGGCCATCCCCCACCCCTCGTCGGATGGTGGGGGTGGTGACGGCGAGAGATTACAGCCCTCGTCGCTCTCGTGATATTTTTTTCATTTTTTTTAGGCTATTTTCTAGTTTAATTTTAATTTTTCTAGAAAAAATAACTATTTTAATGTTGAAACGTCCACGTGGGATCCACATGTGTTGATTTTTTTTAAATAATTGACACGTAATATTTAAAAATTAATAATAAAAATGCATGTCTACTGTTTGGCCGGAATTGGCACTTCGGTGATCATTTTCTCTTGAATGTGGCACTAAAGTGATCCAAAAAAAAATTGGCACTAAAGTGATCTCTATACACAAATATTGGCACTTTTGATGTAGTTCTGGTGAAAAAGAACTGTAAAGAAAGATATGATATTTTGGCATCTGTTGTTGTTAAAAAAGATTATATAACTGAAGGAGGAGAGAGATTTTCATGTCAATTTAAAGTTAGAACGTATGAAATTGGAATTTTGAAATCAATCATTCATTAAGGAAAACTACAGAATTCATCATGAATCTATTGTGCAAATGCAAAGTCGGTCCTAAATTTTCAACTTTGCCGGTGTAGTCCTAAACTTTTGCAAGAAATTTTAATGCAATCCTTCCGGTCAATTATCTCTAGAAATTGATAATGCGACAATTCACATAATTAAGTCTTCTTTTATTGTAAAATGAGAAAAAATCAAATAAAGGCATGAAGTGTTCTCCTTTCAAATATGGGCATGAAGTGTATCTTAATTCAAATATGGGCCTAAAATGTCATCATTATTTCAAATAAGGGTCTAGAATGAATATTGTTTCAAATAAGGATATGGAGTGGCCATATAAGTATTAAAAAAAAATCATATCACCAATTGGTCAAGGCATTTTTGTCATTTTATTTTTTTATATTTTTCCTTTTTTTGTTTTCTAAAAAACCTAAAAAATGAGGCAGCGCCAATGGACGCCACCCCATTGCCAGTTGGAATGTAGCGATGGCCGTCAAAGTCGCCGGATGGGGGGCGGCGCTCCCCCGAACCTCGGCAAGGGCTAGCGATCCTCGCGCATATTGGGAGAGGGTTGCAACCCTCTCTTAGCTGAGGCGAGTCTCCTGCTAGTCAGCAATAGGGCGACAACCCTGTGTTTCCCTTTTTTTTTCATTTTTTTAATTTTAGTTTTTTTAAAATTTCTTAATTTAATTTAACTAAAAATTAAGGTCAAATTATATTTTGAAGAAAATGCTCTTGATTGGCTGAAATATTTAGCCGGCCCGCTGACCAGCGAGGTCAAGTTTTTATTTGAATCAATCATGACCACTTCACTAGAACAATTCAAACCCTTATTTGAAATAAGAATCAATTTATGGCCTTATTTGAAACAATGATGGCATTTCCATCTCGGGTTTTGGCCCTTATTTGAAATTTTTTCTAGTAAAATTGTCTAGTAATTTTCCATTGCAATTTGTCAAAAGGGCTAGGTTGAAATTTCGCGCAAACTTTTGAAATTACATTAGCAAAATTGAAATGTTTACAAAGGAACACGTACAATAAATTTATAACTAATTCATTAAGGGAAAAATCCAAAAAAGGACCGGAAGTCCTCTGATTTTCTTAAATAATTGCCCCCAAATAGATATTGTTTCAAATAAGGGCCCAAAGTGACATAATATGTTTCAATTAAGGACCTCAAGTGGCCTTAGTGTTTCAAAAAAGGGTCTGGCTTGAAGGGCATGGCATTTTCGTCAATTCACATTTTAATTTTTTTTTTCATATTTTCTCTATTTTTTCCTTTTTCTGACTTTCAAAAATTAAAAAAAGAAGAAGCCACACGGCTTGTGGCACCTCTCTCTCTTCAGTCTTCTCTTCTCTCTCTCTCTCTCTCTCTCTCTCTCTATCTGAATTGCGTTCTGCAACTGGTTTGCTTCCACTTGCAGGCCTCGCGTCCCCGTTCACCATGGTGGCTCCGATCGGCGTCAACTACGGCCAGATTGCCAACAACTTGCCGCCGCCGGACCACGCAGTGGCTCTGATGAAGGCGATCGGGGCGACCAGGGTCAAGCTCTACGACGTGGACCCCCGCGTCCTCTGCGCCTTTGCTTGCATCGGCGTCTAGTTCACGGTCGGCCTGGACAACGAGTTCTTGGCCCAAGGACCCAAGAGCGCTCTCTCCTGGGTCAAGACCAACGTCCAGTCCTTCCTCCCCGCCATCAACATCACCACTATCGCCGTTGCCAACGAGGTCTTCACCTCCAACGCCACCTCCCTCAAGTATCATTGACATTGGGACCCTCGATTCACCCTCTCACATCTAATTCGAACCGCAAATTTATATAGCCCTCGCGAAATCCGGAGTGCCTGGTCCTCGTTTTCTTCTTCGGGCTTCATCTGCAACTCCAAGTCGAAGCTCCAGCACCAGATCTACTTCGCTTCGTCTTCGTCCTCTAGCCCTCGCCCTTGCGAAATCCAGAGCGCCTCATCCTTGAGGAGTTCATCCCGGCCCTGGCCAACGAGGACGAGCTCGTGCAGAACCAGATCAACTTCGTGCTCTCCAAGTCGAAGAACCAGCACCGCCTGACGGCTTCGGACATGGCGGCCCTCGCCGTGAAGGCCAGCGTCGCGATGCAGTCGAAGCGAAACTCGTCCCCGCCAGCCTCACCTGGTCGAGCCAAGGGCTAGCCTCAATGGCCCGCTCGGGCAAGCCGCCGCCTCGACTCAGTGAGCCGACGGTTGCCCTCGCCGGCGAAGGAAGCCCTTGACTCGCCCGGGCGAGACCGGCGAGGGCATCCTCTGCTCCCCCCCGCGAGGACCGGTGAGGCTGCTGTTGCCCTTGCTGGTGGCCGGACACTGGTGAGCTAGGGCGGAAATAAAAAGGCAAAAATAAAAAAATAAAAGGAAAAAATAAAAGAAAAGGAAAAAGTCCAAAAAAAGGAAATGACTAAAATACCCATACATAGGTCATTCTTTGAAATAAAAGGACATTTTAGGCCCTTATTTAAAATAACTTCGCTCTAAGCCCTTATTTGAAAAATCAAAGACACTTTAGGCCTTTAAATGAAATTTTCCCAATTCATTAATTATCCGTAGTTATTTTGACTACTTGTAAATTAAAAAGTTATCTAGTTATATAATTTGGATTCTTCTCGATGAAATTTTGGAGTGAAAATTAAGAATTGAAAAATTCATTCGAGTCCGCTCATATGATATGTATAGATGGATAAATTGATCTGTCATGTAATAAAATCGATCTATTTTCAATTTGGTGACGAAGCCATAGAGCTTAATACTATAAAAAAAATCCTCAACTTTAGTATTTGTCCTAATTATGTCCAATTTTTTTTTTCATTTCCTAAAAAAAATTTACTTTTACTTTTGTTCCATTTTTACTTGCCTAATACCCAAAAAAATATTAACTTTAGCATTTGTCCCAACTATATGAAATGCCTTTTTCTATCTCATAAAATACTCCCAATTTTTACGTTTGTTCAAATTCTACCTCCATTAGCCTTCCATTCATATTCATTATTAGTTAATCATACTTGGCTCAAATTTTCTCATCATACTTACCAATGAATCTACAAAATTCTAAAATAACATGTTTCACGGACGAGATGAGATTCGAGATCATTCGTCTAAATAATCAGATATCCTTGCCTAGTCGTTTTTTGGGTTGTTGAATGCCACGGAGAATTTAAGACACGTTGTCTTGAGTGGCATTGTATCTTTCGGCAATGTGAACAACAGAAGATAAGTTGAGGTTTTTTTTTTTTTTTTTTTTTCATGTTAGCTTTGCTAAGGTGTAATTAATTAACGATATGAAAATGTCATGTAAGATTAACTAACGGTGACTATAGATGGAAGACAGATCGACGGTAAAATTAAGATAAAAGTAAAAGTTAAGAGTTTTTTACGAGAGAAAAAAAATAGATATAATTAACATAAATACTAAAGATTTTTTTGGATAGTGAGCCAGTCGAGCGAAGTTGGATAAGCGAAAAATAAGGCCACGATGATTGGTGGATCGGTTCCACGGAAAAACGCACAGGACACAGACAACGTTTAACTCGCCTTGCCCACCACACATGACCACTCCGACATGCTTATCATGGCCGCTGCCGCGAAACCCCTGCTCCCGCTTTCTCGTTCCCCCATTCGGATTCTTCCCTCTTCCCCTCCATGGATACCCTCGAGACCCACCTCGAATTCTTCGCCCTCTCTGCGCATTCCGCTCTTGAGCGAGCAGCGAGCCGACGTCTCCTCTTCGGTGGCCTTCAATCCCTCTGGGAACTTCGATCTTTCCCTTTACGATGAAGAAGGTAAGACTTTCAGTTCGTTTTTGGCGGAGCAGATGGCATGCTAATTGTTCGACGTATGTCATAATCGAATCCCATAGATTAGTCATGTCTAAGTATTTTCCTGTTGATGTCCTGTTATCTTGGAGTTAAACTTATGAGGCAAATGATTCTTTTATCGGGTTTTGATTACGGTGTAGTTCCTGATCATCTAGTCAAGCTGCTGAATTTCCTACTCCATGTTGACTTCAGTCCACTCCCCTGATTTTAGCTTGGCCTACCCATGAACAGTTATACAATGTTCTGCGCAAATTAGTTTCTCTGTTCATGCTAAAATTTGCTGAGGGCCTAAAGCTCAGATGCTTCTAGCGATGTATTTGAGCGTTTGATTTTTTGGTTCTTTAGGGTAGATGGGTGTAACTTAGTCTGTGCTTAGCATAGCATTATCAATGATCTAGTCGATTACCTTCAAATTATAACCATGGGCTTTTTGAAACATAATGGGGTCATGTTCTTCCCATATTTAGACCAATGTCTCAAAGCGGAACATATGGTGTGGGGAGGGAGGGAGGGAGGGAGGGAGATTTATTTGGGCACAAGGTAAACATTAATACATTGATTGGCAGATTCATCAAAAGTGGCTCCACCAATGCCCCCAACTGAGGGCCGTTTCGAAGTCGTGATAGATAATGATGTCATTCGTGGCCTTGACTTATCACCGTTTCAAGTGGCTACTGGAATCACATCTCCCTTGTCCGGTAAGCATTAGAGATATACACCGAACTTCCACAGTGCATATATATGGTCCAAATTTTATGGGGATTGCGTTCATCTTTGCTTCAGCTGAGCCAAAGGAGTATCTAGAACGTACTATTGGATTTAGTATCAATTACACGAGGGAGGATCCTGGAGATCTTCGAGAACTATCAGAATTTCCAGATATAAGACTCTGGTTTTTGAGACTCGATGCCACTTATCCGTGGCTTCCTGTCTTGTTGGACTGGCGAGCAGGAGAGCTTGCCCGTTATGCAGCTATGTTGGTTCCTCACCAGGTAATTAACTCGGAGTCTGCAGATGAGTAATTTCTATGTATATACCGAATAAGATTTTGAGCGAGAAATATATTCCATCAAAACTAGCTTGAAATATTTTTAATTACATGTTGGCAGATGAATATGAGAATGGGAGTTGTCTTCAATCCTGAGGCACTAGAATTATTCATTATGAACAAAGTGATGGTGGTATACACTTGGTTGAAGAAACATGATGTCTCTAAGCCAAGGCTTAAAACAAGTGACATGGCTAGGATGCTCGGGTTTGGCATTGGAGACGAATTGTTCGACTTGATAGATCAACATCCGCTGGATCCATCATGAAGTAGGTAGCCTAACGCTGTTATGGTTTTGCAGCACTATTTTAGTTTGAGATAGAGCATCTTGTCATGATTCTTAATTCTGTAAAGATGCTATTCAAAGACGAACTTTCACCATCAACACTTGAATGAAATTTTGACATTATCTTAACCAGTTAGGACATCCCATGCTTGGATACTCATGAAAATATGATGCTAAAACTTTAGGACTTCTCCCTTGAAACTGAGGTTGTCGTCCAGGTTCTATGCAGTGCTTAAAAGAATTGAAGTTTTATTTTCTGTAGCATACCTTTTGGAATTTCTCTTGAGCTTTTACTTGAAATCTTGCCTATAGGCTTAAAGTTCACATTTGATAAGAATTGATAAGCTATATTTCCTTTTTTCTGCTAATTTGACTTGTAACTCCTAACCTGCACATGCTGATCAAATATAAGCGGAAAGTAGAAAATGATGCATGCGTGTTTATGCCTCACTTCTTGACATTAAGGCAATATCCTTTTCGATGAACTGATCTACGTTTTCATGGAAGTTTTCCATGGTCTGAGTATGCAGAAAGAAGGAGCAGATTGCATTTTAATTTGGTGGTTGGCCAAACTTCGGGAAAGTCTCTAAGTCCTCAGTATCAAATAACAATCCGATATAAGGCGGAAGTGAGAATGTCGGCTTGAGTAACGTAAACAGACTCTTACCGCGTGCCTCAAGGGGTGAAGAAGATTAGAGACATCCTTTCTAATGAATGTAAATCTTTGCCTGCTCGGCAAGAGGAGTTGTAGGCAATCCTTTTTTTATTCATACCATTGTGCAGAAAAGCTGGAGCCCCAATTCTAGTCCTTTTTTGACCTAGTTGTTTCTGTTGGGTTTTTGAGATGATTTATTTGGTTGGCACATTTACATTACATATGCCAGCGCTGCCCTGGCATAGTATATGAAAATTAGTCTGGGGGGTCATTGTTCCTGGATCTGTGATAAGTCGCTGATCTTTCTTCTAACTGTATTATGTTTTTCTTACGGACAGCAACGCTTATAGGAAGTTATCAAGTGTATTAAAATGCTATACTATTGCATTAGGGGTTACTGATTTCACTACAAATTCTTTCCTGTGTTTGTCCACTAAATTTCTCCACTCGGAGCCCATTTTTGGCAATTGGAAAAAAAAATGCATATTTTCCGTCCCTTCTTATCTACTCAGGGTCGAGAATCGCTTAAAGTTTCGACAGAAGCTAAACGGCCGACGTCAGGGTCGTCGGGAATTCTACGAATGGGTTTTGAGGTTTTTTTGTGATTGGACTAGTAGATTTGGGACAAATTCAAAAGTTGAAGGTTTTTTAGGAGACAAAAAAAAAGTTTTGAATATTTTTGGGACAAAGGCCAAAGTCTGAGGTATTTTTGGGATTGAATTGGTAGACTTAGAACAAAATCAAAAGTTGGAGGTTTTTTAGGAGACAAAAAAAGTTATGGATATTTTTGGGACAAAAGCTAAAGTTTGAGGTTTTTTTTTTTTTTTGGGAATTGGGCCTATTGAGAAGCATACAAAGCACATAGGCCAGTTATTTATTATGAGCTTGTCCAGAATCATACCACTCTTATGTCTTAGTGTCAGATTTGAGTTTCTCTTAGCTGAATTTGCTTTTATTGACTTTCCTAATTCCTCATTGTTGGAAAGGACTAGAACTCCAGATTTCTTCCTATTTTAATTTTAAAAGAGTTCTTGCCAAGACGACGGATCCAGTTACAGGTGCCTCTACAGGAGCTTCAGTAACCAAACATAAACTAGTGCCATGGGCACTTTGACAGCAAAAAGAAGCAAAACAAGTAATTCACAGAAAGATCTGTTGCCAGGCACTAAATTCTGTGGTTCCGTAGTTAATAATATTGGTAAATCGGTGGTTCTTGTTTGGAGAAAAATCAACAGACAATTTCTCCCTCACACATCAGACCCTGAGTCGGAGGCATAACAACCTGTATTTCTTCCGTGTGACTGTTGGGTCCAGACTTGTTGGTAACCTGAGTTGATGATATTTTTCTTAGAGCATCATCCCGTATTTATATTAATAAAGAAATCAACCACG
This sequence comes from Rhodomyrtus psidioides, assembly GCA_021437785.1. Lineage (NCBI taxonomy): Eukaryota > Viridiplantae > Streptophyta > Magnoliopsida > Myrtales > Myrtaceae > Rhodomyrtus > Rhodomyrtus psidioides. The sequence continues at coordinate 3,082,485 of JAILYB010000069.1, forward strand.
TACAATAAGATTTCTAATAATATGAAAATCAAATCATATCCCTCAAAATATGAAATCTCATTAACTAGCGCACTAATAATGGAATTTATGATATTCTATCAATTAGACCACTAATTATGGATCTAAATATAAAATAAATATTACAACAGCTCCCTTCTCAGATCGTGCATGAGACTTTATACGACTCAGTCTCGAGCTTCCATCGTCAGCCCTTGTAATTGGGATGGTGAACTCTTGTACTTCCCAAATTGGTCTGGTGTTAGGCTAAGAAATATGTTGATACTGTATTCCAATCTGTTGGGAAAACTAATCCCATCTGGAGCTTATATTCTCGTTAAAGCAGGATTAACTAGGCCGATTTGGCGGACTTTAATTTGCTTCTGCTTCTGATTCTAAAACTCAGTCTCCAAATCTCGTGTTTATTAACCGGGGTTCTCTGATGCAGCTGCGTATACTTGCACATGCACATGTGGTTTTGAGGCAAGCCATGATCGGGGCGACCTTCCTTCTTGGCCTTACTTTCTCAATGGTCGGTCGTTGGCATGCCGCAGCCAGCGACTTTTTGTGCCGGTTTGCTGCTCGACAGATCTTGAACCAACGAACTGCCATGGAAATTCAAGGGTTTCGGCGGGCTCAGCCCCATGTGATTGTGTGCCAAGGAAACATGTGAGGTCTTATCACACGATTCAAATGAGGAAGCATAGAAAATAACATGGGAAGGGATGTGGGACGTGAACCCGTTTTTTGTCTCGGCTTTTGGAATGCCCTCGAGATCAGACGGATAGGCTAAACGATTAGTAAGAAAAATTACTAGGCCTACCTGAATCTGAACGGTCAAATTATTTGAGGTGGGGGCAACACATGAGACCCACCATTTTCAATGATTTCAATTCATTCTAATACACATAATATACTCATCTAATAAGTTCTCGCAAGTAAACATCAAATGTTCTTCGGCAAATAGTGGGCATCAATTGAATTCTCGCCACCGGAAAGCACCTGAGATCCCAATCAATGAAATCATCACTCTCCACTCCTTCGATAAGTGTTCCTTGTCACCATCGCTCTAGTATTTGGATTTAAGTTATTTTCTTTCTAAGAGGTGGCATAACATAAATAATGGTTTTATCGAGCTCTATCCGTTCTGTCAAAAATCCCAAGCGGGTTCAAGTGCCTCAAGAGCATATTTACCGAAACGCCAGTTGTCCTCGGACCTACGAACATGAGATTTATGAATTCTCTGCATGCGACTAGTTCGGTGGAAAGTAAAAGAGGCTGCATGAAAAGGAAAAAGCTTACGTGACAGTACTGTTAGTTATTTCCGACTTTAGATCCACACGTCATCACCGCGTGTTTCGCATAAAGCACCAATTAATTGGAAGATCATTGGGTCATAAATAATGATGGTACCGCCAGATTGTCATGCTAGCGAAAGCCACATGAAAATCGCGGTGGTGGAGAATATGGTGCACTTTGCTTTGCATTAATCCCACAGTCAGAACTCAGAAGACAGGATCGCATAAATTTCAAATGTCAGCGCGAGGCACGATATGGTTCCATGTGGTTCCTGTCTTGTGTTTGCTTCTGGTGAAACAGATGGGTTCCCACTCCTCCTGGCTGACCACGACCAGGACACACAGCTTCATGAATTCTCTATACTCAGCATGTTAGGTTGTTTTGGTTTTTCATGTTAAATTAGGGTGTATTTATTTCGGAAAAAAATTATAATAAAGAGAAAATAATTTTCAATAAATTATTTTTCGAGAAAATAGTTAATTTTCCTTTATTTGGTGATATTTGACCGAAAACATCATTTGGTTGTAAAACAGGAATAAATAAAAACGGAAATTGTTGTTATTATGAATTTTATTTTTTATTTTTCTATTCAAATTTCAATATTGTTTATATTGAAATTTAATTTATTATTTGACCAAAATAATTTTTTTGTGTGGCCGATCGCGAGCCATGGCTGAGGCGCGATCGATGAAGGAAGAAGGAAAATGAAAAATAAAGATAAAATATTGAAAAATTCGAGATGAGCAGTTTCGGAAAGTACTTTCACTTGGTTAGATTTAGGAATTCACTTTCTTAATTTTATGCATGAATATTTTCATTGAACGGAAAGTGTTTTCGGTCAACCAGTCATTTTCGGCGAACTAAACAGATAAAAGTCCAGAAACTAATTTTCGGAAAGCAATTTTACTCAAATAAAGACACCCTTACGACTACGTTCAACCAGCTGGTGAGATGATTATCGGTTGATGAATAGCATGTCTGAAACATTGCCCACATTGTACCAAGCAATTGCTGATGGTTGCTCTGCATAATTTCAAAAATTGGATAAACTTAGAGCGAGCTTCACGATATTTTAGAAACGCAGTATATTTTTTGCATGGATGATCTAGAAACATAATACAAAGTAAGTTTACGTATTTAGCGTTGCAGAACAAAATGTATTGAACCCGTGACATTGAGATATGCATGAAGATCTCCAGCACTGGAGGCCATTGAATTTACCCAGTAATCGCTTATAAAACTATTGAGGACGACCAGTGTTAGTCGCATATTAAGTTCAACAATCTCGTAGACAAGAACCACAGTTATTCGGAGACGTCGGTCAGTATCGACCTGCGAAACGCAACATATAATTGCCCGAGTTTCGCGTGTCTTCTTCTTTCCCTTTTTCCGTGATAGTTTACCTAATCTCGCACGAAATTTCCCAAGCTCTGCATCAAAAAACGACCCAAAGCGTTTAACTTCATGTGTTTGGCATGGCATGTATCAGAAACTGCGGAGTCATTTTCCTAATGCATGGGACCAACCTTACTTAACCATGTCCTCACTGTTCAGAACATTCAAAGGAGAATAAATTGAAAGTATTCGGACTTTGAAATTTCAGTCTACCATGACTATTTATGTCTTCGCGCACCATAAATGTGCTTTTTAATAAGCACAAACGACAACGAGACAAAGAAAATAAAATGAATTAGGAATAAACAATACGTTTTCCATTGTTTACGCGTCTCTGATTGATCGCTAACAAGTTACAGACATCACTTAAAAGCCGAATCCGAAATCTCAGGCGCCGGGACTCGGGACCTAATGGCAATGGTCAGTGGCCACGCCTAGGCCCCCCCGTCCGAGAGCTAGATCAGGAGTCAACCCTAAAAAAACCGGCCTAATGGCATGTGATTCCTAACAACTGCATGTAGTAACTTCCTATTTCATGGAACTTGATTGCTTGGAATGCGGTCACTTTTTTTGTATTCCTGACCAATGGAACCAAACGAGTCCCAAATACAGATTTGACCGGGAAAAGAGTTTAGATAGTAGTATGTAGGGGTGCGCAACCAAACCAGACCGGATCACCCCAAAAACTGGTCCAGGAGCCAGTTCCAGATTATCGAAATCGAAACCGAAACCGATTGGGGTTCACTTTTCCGAGCGAATACCCATCTAGGGGATAAGTACACTTAAAGTGCAATACCTTTTGTATGGCGTTCATTTAAGTGCTATAATTTTCAAAATGTTCACTTAAGTGCCATAACTTTTAAAAAACATTCGCTTGATACCAAAGGCGACGTGGCAGCCGGAAAAAGATGACGTGGCCGCCGAAAATGCTGACGTGGCGCCGGCAAAGCAATTTTTTGGAATATTTTATTGTACATGTGGAAATTTTTATAATTTTCTTTTTTTTTTCTAAATTTTCTTATTTTTTATATTATTAAAAAAAAAGCTAGAGAAACCTTTTCTCGATGGTGGCCGGCGAGGGTCGCTGCCGGCCACCACCGGTCGACCTAGGTTCCAAGGGCCGTCGCGGCCTCAGGTGGGGCGGGCAAGGGCGTGAAGCCCTCGCCAGATCTGGGCAAGGGCCTCGCGCCCCCGCTGGCCTCGGCCTCGCGACGGCGGCCGAGGCTGCGAGGGCCGTCGCGAGGCTGCCGTAGCCTCAACGGCCTAGGGCGACCTCGCGATGGCCCTCGCAGCCTTAGCCGCTGTCGCGAGGCCGAGGGCGCAAGGCCCTCACCCAAATTTGGCGAGGGCTTCGCGCCCTCGTCTGCCCCACCTGAAGTCGCAATGGCCGTCGCCGAGGGACATTGCTGCCTCGCCGGCCCAGGGCGAGCCGACCTTGGCCCCTGGGCCGGTCGGTGGTGGCCGGCGGCAACCCTCGCCGGCCACCACGGAGAAACCAAGGGTTTCTCGCTCTCTCTCTCTCTCTCTCTTTAATATTATTCAAAAATAAAAATAAAAACATCAAAATGAATAATTTTTTTTAAAAAATAAGAAAATATTAAAAAATCCATGTGGCACTCAAAAATCAATAAAATAATAGCATGGCATTGAAGTGAACATTTTTCGCTGGAATTGGCACTCACCTGAATGATTTTGCTCCGATATAGCATTCAAGTGAACGTTTTGAAAGTTATGGCACTCAAGTAAACGCCGGACAAAAGTTATGGCACTTGTACTGTAATTATTACCGGTTATGGAACCGGTTTCATGACTTAAAAAGCCAAACCCTAATGTGATTTTTGGCCAAAATCTAACCTCAATAGTCTCGACTCTGCCTTTTCTCTTAGGGATTGTTGCTTTTGGCGGAGAGTGATTTTTAGTATTCATTGAAAAAATGAAACTAAATAAGATAAGTTTCAATTTTCAAAATTTGGAAGCCGATCATAATATGATAAATTTTAGGTTCTAGGTCTAGAACCTACTCGAACCAATCACTTCTATTAGTATGTAGCTAGCTCGGCATCAGAACCCAAATTTCTGCGGCTCTCAACCTGTCGGATTCAGCAGACATCAGAGCAGATCGTTCAAACCCATTTCTCTCCCAGATGCAGCAGAAAAGTTCTTCCAGACAGACAAGAGTCGCGACACATGCATGCATCCGGAGCAGAGAACAAAGAGGGAGTTTGGTGTCTGAAGTGGTCCAGATATTAAGTTGGAATGAAGAACTTGGTGTCCCTTTGTCGGCCGATGTAAAAGTAAAGCCCGGAAATCAAAATCAATCTTACTCTACTCTCTACCCAGACCTCGCGCTTGAATGCTGATGCTGCTGCCTCTTCCGTGATCATCTGAAACTTCCCACTCTATTTGTTCCCTCGCTCAGAGGTAAAGGATTTCAATTATGGCATCGCACATGGCCCGGGGACAATCTCCCTACACCGACTTTTCAAATGAAAGAAACGAAAGCAGCAAACTTTGCATCCGAAAACCGAGGGCCGGCAACTTTCGACACGATCCTCCAATACGATATACGACACACACACGGCGCGCGGTTAAGTGTCCATTCAAGTTGTTCGCATTAATCTTGTCCGTGTCGTAAATGGGTCAATCAAATTTCATGTGAATGATAAATGTGTAGCTCGCATTGTTTAAATACGTTTGGACACATTTTTTGCACAATTCATGGTTGCCTATGTGGAAAGGGATCACCTAACCTTTCCTCAAAAGGTTAGGTCCTAACCTTGAAATCCGGGCCGTCCATTTTTGGACGGATGGCCCAGATCTTTTATTTTTATGGGGTCATTTTTTGAATTTTTTTATATATATTTTTGTTAGTAATAATCTGGGCCGTCCACTCATAACACGGACGGCCCGGATTTCAAGGTTATGACCTAACATTTTGAGAAAATGTTAGGCGATCCGGATCCTGCCTATGTTTTGAGCATATCGTCTCGTATAATTCGCTTACCAAACACAGCAAGCCTGACGTGATGAAGCTGAGGAAGAGAGGACAGGGACATTTGGGAAATTAGAGGATTTTGCTTTGCTTTTCTCTAGAATGTAGCTATTTCGATCATTTTCAGGATAATCCTTATGGAGTAAATTGAGCAAATCCCAAACCCTAATTACAAACAAATGCACACTTTTTTTTTTCATACTTATTGTTTATTTGAGCAACCTACACGTACAGGATTGAAGGAACGTGAAAAAAATATAGTATAGTCCAATCCATCACCATCTAATGGTATTTATTCAGAAAACATGATTGCATGCATTGGCAATGTTATCTTGCCATTGTGTACCTAGGTGACAATTCATATGACCTTTCATTTGATATAGTTTCTTTTTCCCTGTAGGTTGATGGTCTCAAGCAGAAAATGAGAGGAAAAAGACATTACAAACGCATACCATAGGGAAAATTACCCAATCAATCTTAAATCTATTGTACATATACCAACTCTGTTCTAAGTTTCTCAATTTAGCCAATGTAGTCATAAATCTTTATGCAAAATTCTAATGTAGTCCTCCCAACCACTCTTTATCGGAGATCGATAACGTGGTTGTGCAGTCATCGTTGGCCATCTTATGTGGCATCATGCATTTGCTAGAATGGTCCAAATGTTCTGATCCATATGAGTTGAACATGTTTCAAAAGTTCAAGGATCATATTGGTCAAATGTTCTGATAACGTGGTTGTGCAGTCATCGTCGGCCATCTTATGTGGCACCATGCATTTGCTAGAATGGTCCAAATGTTCTGATCCATATAAGTTGAACATGTTTCAAAAGTTCATGGATCATATTGGTCAAATTAAAAATTCAAGAACCACGTTACATATTAGATCAAAGTTTAGGGGCCATTTTTGGTAATATTAAAAGTTCATAGACCACATTACACAATGGATCAAAGTTTAGGGACCATTTATATCATTATCCTTATATGGAACTATACAATCCTCATTTATCCTGCAACCTAATGTAATTCCACACGCATAAACAAGTACAACTAAAATATGAACTGAAATTAACGCTGTTAATGACAAACACATCAGAATTTTCATAAATTATAGTTTCACTTTATTATAAGGAGCTTTAATTTATAGAAATAGCAAGAAGAGTTTAGAAAATTGTGGGGGGAAAAGAAAACTGAAAATTTGGAAAGGAAAAAAGAAAAAAGGGAGAGACAGAGAGATTTTTAGTCAACGCGAGGTCGGACGCTGCAGGCCCCACTGGGATGGCCTTCCTGCTGCGCAAAGAGAGAACACGCCTCGTGAAGTGGCGGTACCCACAAAAAAAAAAAAAAAAAAAAACCGGCGGTACCACTTGGTCGGTTTGAATGCTCGTTATAGTTGGAACACTGTTGGAAGTAGCATGTGGATTAAATGGCCTAATTCTCTAAAAAAAAAGAATTAAATTTAGGTCTAGTCTCAAATTTGCCATGAACTTTATCTTAGAAAAAATCCTTTATTTTAGGTTCAATCTCAAATCTAACCGAACTTTTTTTGTCTAAGAAAAATCCAAACTTTAGATCTAATTCCAAATTTATCTCGAACTTTTTTTTTTTTGTATAAGAGAAAAATCATCAATTTTCACTCTAATATCAAATTTGCCTCAGTTAGCTCTCTGTCTAGAAGTCGTAGCTAGTAGTCATTAATTTTCATATCCTAAAACGATATCACTTTGGAGAATTTCAACAAATTTTTATTGGGGTTAATTTTATTGTCGAATTACCAACTAACACATTACTTTGTTGATGTGGGTTTGTTATCGTCTGAAGATGTCACGTCAAGTTGGGACTGGATAATGGGATAAATTTGAGAATAAATTAAAAGTTTTGTGGTCTTGTTTAGACAAAAAAAATGAGATAGATTTGGGATTGGAGCTATAATTGGTTTTTTTTTTAACAAAAAAATGTTCGGGGCAAATTGGAACTGTACCTAAAGTTTGGGGCTTTTTCTAAGACAAAAAAAAACTAGAGTAGATTTGGGATTGGACCTAAAGTTTAGGATCTTTTTAGGGGATTCGACCTAAATTAAATTAGGGTAGCTTAGCGATTCAGCCCTAAATCGATTATATGATACCGATGAATCCTTTTTTTTTTTAAATATAGTCCCAAACTTTATAGTGAAATTTTAATATTATCTCCTGATTAATTTTCTTCATAAATCTCTGGATATGATGCATTTCCCAGTAAAATTATCCACATCAACGTACCACATAAGATCACTGGTAATGACTGGATGACACCATATCAGCAATTTTAGTGGTAAATGACCGAAGGATTATATTGAAATGTTGCACAAATATTTATGACTACATTGATAACATTAAAAAATCCAATACATTCATAACTGTTACAAAATCCGAATAAAGTGAGCTTAGACTATTAGAAATGATTATCGTTCCATCAAATCGACGGTCTGAATTCGACCAGATATACATATTATTGTTCATTCCCCTTAAACCCTCAACCCGAAAAAAATATTGGATGAATCCACGTGGATCCAAGTAGGGGTGTACAACCGGATCGGGTTTACCCGGAACCCGGATCGACCCACTCAAAAAATAGGGTCGGGAATCGGTTCTTACTCAAATCGAGTCGGGTACTGGTTCCAATTTTTGGGAATTGGTTGAAACCGGTCCGGTTCTCAATTCTAGATGGAGACCCACCCGGACCGATTTTATAATCGATTTCTAGTTACTTTTAAAAGTCCATTATTTATATGTCAAGCTTTAATCGATTTCATAAAATCAGAGCTAATATTTAAACCGATTAACATCATAAAATCGATTTTAGAATGTTGCTTTTAAAAGTCCACTGTTTATATTTTGAATTGTTGTTTTTGGCCGATTGTAATTTTTATTGCTCATTTCATCGATACTTATATTATTTTGATGAAAAAAATAAAAAATAGGTTCTCGAGTAGGCCCTAGAACTGGACCGAAAAATATGATCGGTTCCAAAATAGGCTCCAAGACAAACATGGTTGATTCTTGATTCCAAAAATTGAGAACCGATTATAATAGGATTGGTTTTAGGGTCTAGACGTGGATTCGGTCCTCTCGATCCATGCTTACCCCTAGATCTAAGGGCAAGTGGGGACTACAAGAGAGATGCCACATCAGCCACCGGCACATGTGGGACCCAAGGCGGTGGTGTCGACGTCGCATTAAGTGACCCCTTGGCCCCGGACACGTGGCGGTGGCCCACGATGTCTCACGCTCTCAAATCATTTGATGATCCGAGTCGATTGCAGCAGCAGCCCCTGCAGCACATCTGCAAATTTTTGGCCATCATGTTATCTCCACATGCAACTCCGCAAGTTGCCATGAGAGTTTTCTTTCTCCTTTTGGGTTTGTGTCAGAAAAAAACAATTTCATAGGAACTTCAGGATATATCTTGTTTTTTTTTTTAGGGGGGGTCGAACAGAATATATCTTGTCCACAGTGCACAAAAGTTTGCAATTTCTATGATTGTGTTGTTGATTTCATTCTCATAGACGGTGTAAATTCATATCATTTTGAAAACAATCACTGCATTTTTCGTTCTTTTTTTTATCATGATATCTATGGATTCTTTTTAAGTGTTTTTTAGAGCGATATCTTTGCAATCCATCTCATTCATTCTATTTGCAAAATTCGACTTTTTCTATATACAATACGCTACCTGATGCAACGGTCTACACGAAATTATGGTCTTGAAGAATATAATAAGAACTCTTAGCAAACACCTTGAAGTACGACACCCTCATTGCTAACTTCGAGGAAGCTAAACCAATGTTTTGTCAAACGTGTGTTAGAAGCAAAGACAAACAGGGGCAACTCAACGACAACTACGACTACATCAAATGAATCCAATGCATTTATGATCCCCATGGGCAATGACGGCTTTGGAGTCGTGTGTCATTGCAGAAAGAGAGCATTAGGAAGGGGCATTTTTCTGAGGGTTTGTACCAGCTTATGCTTTCTAAGGTTCATGGCTCGATAGCATTGAGAAAGTGTTTCATGTGAAATACATATCATGTGTCATCAACTAAATTTAGTATAATTTCAAATTACAAAACGAATTTCTTATTCACTGTGATTACTTTGCTTATTCACATCAAAGACATAATTGATTCATAACATATTTTCTCACATTAGGTTGAGCTACCTTTTAAGATTATCAAGAAGAAACCATATTTTCTTTTTCCAAACAACAAAAGCCTCGCTGATCACTTTTCAAGTTTTTGAAGAGGCAATAGGAGGTAAGAAATCTGTAGAACATATCAAACCTATGTCCTCTAAGACCTCAATGATTCATAATCTAGGATTTGAGATGTATTAGCAACTTCACTTTTATCTTATTTACATGGATGGTACATTAGCTCATTACGCGATCTAAGGAAATGCCGTCGCTAAAAAAATTGATACGATCTAATTGCCGAGAACCCTAACCCATCATGGTGTCCCATCTCTTCTCCACCTGCCACAACTTGTCATAGCATTGACATATGTAGAAGACAGCATGCATTATCCTCTCTTGTCTCACTAATCACTTCAAATAGAATGTGATGTGTACACTTATATGCCCATATGATATGATTCATCATATATCATCAAAATTTTGGGGAAAGAGTAGCAAAAAAGGAGAGACACTCCTTTACCCCCCCCCCCCCCCCCCCCCCCCCCCCCCCAAAAAAAAAAAAAGGAGGGACACTCAAATTATCACATTTTGGTACAAGATGTAGATCCAAATTAAAATGGTGGGTTCTTGGCAAATCCCTTGATGTACACAAGAAACGGAAAATAGGGACACAAACATTAAAGTCTTGCTATGCGGGCTTGCTAACATTGGAGCACACATTGACAAGAACAAGGGTTGCATATTTGTCAATAGACAAATGTGAAAGACATGATTCTGAAAGTCCTCATCATACCCAAAAAGGGTGGGGCAGGTTCCAATCACATGTCATTTCCAAAAAGTTTCTTTGTTTTTCTATGATTTAAGCACTGTGGGGCTCTCCCCACCATCTAGTAATAAAAGACAGCTTTGTCATCGACCAATCGACAATCTCCCAAAAATAACCGACATGATGATATTAGAGTTACTCGTAAAATCAAATTTAATCATTTACTTATACTAAAATTCGAATTATGCAACCGTCTATTTGAAGAATTGGAATTATTTAGCATATTAAAAGTCCCGCGAGAATTTGCGAACTATTTAGTAGGCCCATTCTAATAAAATGTCCGAATAATACTGGCCTTAACGATATTTATTTTCCTCAACCAAAGGTTGGAAACTTCTTTTTCCAAAACTACAATATCATTCGAAAGTTTTCAATCAATATCAAAATACTAGTGATAACCCATTTTGTTAGAATTAAGTTCCGAAAAGTTATGCTCTCATAATATTAGACAAATGGCTTTTTCCAACCGTTTATGAATGTTACGAATTTAACCAAATAGTATATGCAGCCTTTTCACTTAACGCTCTCCCTTGCATGTAAGCAGGTCCTTTACATGTGCAAGACAGGGTGTGGAAAACATGAAAACATGCATGAGAAAATTGAAATGTAGCATTGATAACTTGTGCTCTAATACCATGCGTATTAAGCTTTTAGAAGTGGATTAAAATATGTTGTTTTCCACTTAAAGCATGAGATTAGGTAGAGCTCTAGTTGCACTTTCGGAAGGAAAAAGGAAAGAAAAAACAGACAAAATGCCTGAAAAAATCACACCAAAACCAAATGTTGGGAAACCTACAAGTGGGTCCAGAGAAGCCATACACTACCACATATATAAAGTAAAGCAAGTTAGCAATCTTGTCATCTCATCTCATCAAGGCAATCGCAAACTGTATAACAGGTCAAGCTTTTAAAGAGAGAGAGAGAGAGAGAGAGAGAGAGAGAGAGAGAGAATAAAAAACACTCCAGCATTCACTTTCTAGCGGAAGGATTGTGATACTTCTCAGCGTATTCTTCCCTTCTTTTCAAATTTTTCACTTTCTCAGACAGAATTTATCCCCAGATGAAGACCCATTTGGCAGTCCATGTTCTGCTTCTGATGCTTCTCATTTCTCAGACAGAAGGTAACTGATTCTTCTAATGTGTGCTTCATCTAGATTGATGTCACGTCTCATGCAAATTGATTGCATTTTTCTTGAACAAATCAGAATCTTTTCCCCTTTTCTTTCGACAAATATGGCGATGAATGCATACATGAAGCAACTCCATTCAGATATTTCTTTTTCCCCTTTTCAGCACATTTCGATGAACAAGTGCTGATGTTCGTGTTTCATTTGATGCAGGCAGAACCGGGAAGCTTCTTACTGCAACCACGCCTACTCCCATGGCTCCAAACTCAAAGGTTAGTCGTTCCCCCGATACACGATCTACCCTTCAATATTCTTCGATAGCACCCTTCAATATTCTTCGATAGCTTAAACTTTTGAGCAATGGAATGCACATTAACTTTTAAGAAAGAACTTAGAGTTGGATTATACCATCTTTCAGTACCATCCATAAGGACTTTACTTTCATTCGGTTTTAGACTTTCGTCTTCATAAGTCATTGGTCTCGATCCTTGCTTACACATCAACTCGCAATAGCTTAAGGGTGTGCAATAATGGGTGTCATTTTTGGCCATGTATGTTAACTACCCGCCTTTCGAGCTCGTGATGCAAAGCTATTTTATCTTGCTAGTAGCGCGAAATTATTATATGGTCTTCATTCTGCGGTTGCTGAAACGATTCTGCACATGTCCAATTTACAGGAGGAAACAATCCAAGGAGGCAGAGAGGCCAAGCCAACATTGAAGGGCAAAAGAAGTAATAGTGGCCAACTTGGTGGAGGGAAAGAGAACTTCGCGGTCAATTCATCTTCTGCTTCGGAGCACTATCCGGATATCATGGACATTGCTGGATGGACTACTCTCCAGCAAAGAGAAAGCCTCCAATACACAACTAAGCAAACCGAACTTTATACACATCTACTCATACAAACATGGTTGTGCAATGCTTTAGGGGACCAAGAGGAGGAGAAAATTGAGGAAAAAGATATTAGGACAACGAGGAGGCAACAAAATTTGGGGTTTGGACAGTGTTGCAGAAATGCTGCAGTTTTTTTAGGATTTAGGATTAGGCAGGATCCTGTACATGAAGACCTTTTCTTTTTGTGCAATAACTGTATTTTTATTTGTTATGAATTTTCCAAGATAATGCATCAGTTTTGGTTTTTCTAGGTGTGTTTCATGGATTTGAATAATGAGAAATTTCTTCTTTCCTTTTTTTCTTGGCTATACTTTGTTGGGATTACTTCGTATTCCAATTGGCATGTAGCTTGAAATTTCAACTAGCAACCATTATGGAAACAGAGAGATATTTTAGGAGAGCTGCTACTTTGACAGCCTGACAATACTATTAGTTATTTATGACCATGCAATTTCCCAAACAATGAGTACTTTGTTGAAAATACACGGTGTATGGGTGTGGATCTACAGTTGAGATTGTACATTTCCTGACATTTCCTGACAAAACCATCAAGAAATCATTTCCATAATTTTAGCTAGGTTTTAACTTATGTTGGCTCAATCGGCAAAGTTAGGACACTTCGTATGGACCATGACTAAATTCGATTTCTGCTACCAGCAATCCTCCAGTGGCAAGCGATTTGTAACTTCATAGTGTCTCCCCATTCAATCATAAAGACAGGTAGAAATAAATGTGATTGTGCCATGTGGCGACACTCGTACGTGTAAACCGCAACGTGGCAGCATCTTGCGGCGAAATTGGGACCATTTTGAGTGAGGTCAACAATGACAATGCCAAAAGATTTTTCAACAAGAAAATTTGTACACATACATATACGATGTTTTTATCTGTCTCTAAAACTTTAAAAAATAGTAATTCGATACACAATATTCATTTCATTGTTGTTGAATACATTTCACAATTCATGCTCATGGTCGATCTGAATTACAATAGCTATTGACCCAATCGCGCAAATGGTCTAAAACTAAACTCAAGAGCAAGAATTGGGAAATGTATTCAACAATAATTTGAAGAAAGTAAAATTAATTGCTTTGCCTATCTCAAGGATTGTCTGAAGAAGCACGAAGTGGGCAGGTAAATGATTATTGCTCTTGCTTGTGATTTGCAAATAGAGCAAATCCTTAGTTTTTTCACCAACTTATAACATCTTTTTTCCACGAAAATCAGATCTTCAATTTTCAGGAATGGAATTAAATAGTTTCAAGAAATGGAAAGCAATCTCAAGACATTTCCCTAACCTATAAACAAGTACAAGCCTTGCAGAGTATATTAATTGGACGTGCCCAGTGTATGTACAGACAGCTTCTACATTTACCCCCTACATCGTTCACGAGCTCGTCGAGTACAGCGCCGGTCGCTGCTTCCCTCCATTTCCGACCATCAAGATGAGGCCTTCGTCAGCTTTCTCTCTTCTCCTCTTGTTCCTCGGCGTTCTTGGGTACTTGGGAAGCCATGTTCATTTACGCACGCATTAACTGACCCCGAGACCTTATTCAAATGATTCGCGCGGCGGATGTGATTCGCTTAGAGCGATGACGTTTTCTCTTTTTGTGTAAAATGTAGGCCGCCAGTCGAAGCCGGCAGAGTCGGAGAATTCATCCTTTGCAAAGAAGGACGTTGCTCTGGTATGTTATACAACAATGTTGACTCAATATTGTACTCCATATCGAGTTGACTGTTCTATTTTGGCCCTCTTTCTCTTCGAACAGAAAATCTTGGGGACACTCGAGACTTGGAGGGGATTCATTTGGATTATCCTCCTGCTCATGCTGCGCCTCCGCATCACAACGAACTCGCTGTATCTGTTCAAAGTTCGGAGCCGTGTGATGGATGCGAGGACAACGCTCGAGACTCGGGGGGATTCATTTGGATTATCCTCCTGCTCACGCTGCGCCTCTGCTGCACAACGAACTCGCTGTGTCTGTTCAAAGTTCGGAGCCATGCGACTGATGCAACGCTCAAGACTCCGAGGGGATTCATTTGGATTATCTGAAAGATTTTATGAGACTATTTACCAATTGCTCAAAAAGCTTAAACTGTTAGAAGAATACGTGGTTTAATATTTATATATTCCAACACTCTCCCTCACGCTTAGTCTGGTCTTTTGCCTAGTACTAGGCGTGGACAAATTCATTGGACAGACAAATAGGGGCCTGGAAAGATAAATATGGGCCTAAAAAGATTTGAACTCAGGACCTCCTACTCTGATATCACTTGCCAACAATCTCCCCTCACACATCGGGCCAACAATCTCCCGTATCTCCCCCTCCCACATCGGGACAAATTCATGAAAGATTTTGTAAGATCACTTGCCAACAATCTCCCCCTCACTCATCGGGCCATGTGTCGGAGGAGCGACAACCCGTATCTCTCCCGTGTGCCTATTGGGTCCAGACTTGTTGGTAACCTGGGTTCTGATACAGTGTTGGGTGATCTTGGGCCTCTCTCAACCCAAAAGCTAGCTCAAAGGTTGAGGCTTTCCCTCACACTTATAAACTGACCACCAGCTCCTTCCACAACCGATATGGGACAACCCCAACAATCTCCCCCTCACACATCGGGCCATGGGTCGGAGGAACGATAACTCGTATCTCTCCCGTGTTCCTATTGGGTTCAGACTTGTTGGTAGCCTGAGCTCTGATACCATAAAAGATTTTATGGGACCACTTGCCAACTGCTCTAAAAGCCCACCAAATTTTACATTATCTTTTAGAGCAGTTGGCAAGTGGTCCCACCAAATTTTACATTATCCTCCTGCTCATGCTGCGCCTCCGCAGCACAACGAGCTCGATGTATCTGTTCAAAGTTCGGAGCTGTACGATGGATGCGATGACGCTCGAGACTCCGAGGGGATTCATTTGGATTATCCTCCTGCCCACGCTTCGCCTTCACAGCACAACTAAGCAATGAAGGTGGTGGAGATCGAGTTGAATACAAGTGTGTTGTACTGAATTAAGGGAAGGAACCTCGGTTATGTGGGGAGAGACATATTTCATTGTAATAAGCTCAATGATTGAATAAAAGAGTGAGCATTTCAAATAGTTGTTTCATTGCTCTTCGGTAATTTACGTAGAGATACATTCTGAATTTTGTATTTTCGCGTAAATGAATGGGATCGTGCAAAAGGAAACAACGAGGAGTACTTTAGGCTCCGCTTGTTTTGTCAAAAATGAACGTCTGAGGAAATATTATTAAAAAAATAACTGCTTATGTTGCTTCAAAGTCACTGGAATATGTTTTCTCTATTGATAACAATTTATATCTGAACATTTTTGTGGATGATGAGAGTGTTCTTCGTTCATTCACTTTTTTTCAGCGATATAAATAATTATCTTTAGGAAAACATTTTACAAATCATTCATTTTTTACGAAACAAGCGGAGCCTTAGGTCTTAATCTCCACTTAAATTGGCCATGATACATCCCAATGCATGTGGAAGGACATAATTTAAAGAATATTAGTATGTTTTTAATAATTTGATATTCGCTCTATTTTCATTTTCTGTTAAAAACAATTTTGTGCGTCGGTAAAAAAAAAAGTACACATTTTTTGATTTAGATAGGAAGCAACGTGAAATAACCTAAATAGTGTCGTAATGCCTAGTACTCAAACGTTGGCTCGGGGCATTTTCTCTACCCCTTCTTACCATGAAAAAGCACAGAGGACATCAAGAAGAAAACAGAGGGTCCATTGAATTTCAAGTATTCCGTTTCACCAATAAAATGCGAAGACTTACTTCCCACTCGGAATTGCACATAAAATTATTTATCTCAAAGTGGTTGCAAACATGTATACGGCCCTCTGATAGGACTTGCGACCTGTTGGGGAACGCATTAGATATCTACCTAAATCAGTAGGTCCTTGAACGGATCTCACGTTACCCCCAAGTCACTTACGAAAATAAAAAAAGAGGGGCTTTCAACCTCGAATTGTTAATACTAGGGCCATTTTATGAGTAATTAAATGATTGTCAATATGGTTCAAGGCTAGTGACGATGGTGGCTAACCAGTAGGGGTGATTGGTTCATGGTCCGGTTTGGTTCCCTAAAAAAATCAAGAACTGAACCGGTGGTCCCAGTTCTCAATTTTTTGGAACCGAGAACTGGACCACCGGTCCGCTCCGGTTCCCGGGCGATTCCATTGGACTGAACACATGTAATATATATATGCACCATTCCGGACACATGCCAAAAAAAATATTTACCATTGTCGCGACCTAAAATTAGGTTAATTAGATGAATTAACTAACCTAATACGGACTCTCCCAAACCCTACCAATTCGCAACTTAGGTTTCATCGAAATGATTTTTAATTTAGGAGCCGACACTAATCTTTTCTTGGCAGGTCGATTAGAAATCTAAATAAAATAGCGAGAGAACTATTTTATTTTTACGAACCAGAGATTTTGGGTACGGAGACTTGATTACGCTAGATTAATCTAACGCCCTTTCGGTATCAATTTATTTCATGAAAAAATTTGATCAAGCAGCTTTAATTGATTTTAACCTAAGCCACTAGCATAGGTTATCATGCGGATGCGCAATCAATTAAGTAAACATCCAGAACTCGAGAGAAATATCCAAGGAGCATGCGCCAAACAATCTTTTTTTTTTTTTGAATTTTCATTTTTAAATGAAACCTAATCTCTATGCGATGCATGAATTCTAATCTAAAAGCAATGACATAGATAAATGAAAACTAACCTAAGAATGAATATGAATTTAATTAAACTACATGACTAACTCTATATGACGTGCAATTAAAATTAAATTAATCCTGGCATGCAATCTACATGATGAAAGAATTAACTTAAACGTGCATACTTCTAAATGACATGGCAGATGGATGATGATAAGAGATGGATGACACTTTTTATGATTTTCGGATTTAGTGAAGACCCAAAATTAAACTATGCCAAAAGAATAGCTATCTTGTATATTTTAGAGCTTAAATGAACCTAAACCTTAACCTGTCAAAGGTAAGCTATTTAAGGCATAATTATCTATCTAAACATGCACATTCTAACCTAGAATGGAATCTAATCTAGTTTATTCTAGCAATCAATTAAACATGCGATCCTACCTGTATGATTCTATCCTAGAATGCAATTTCATTTAAATATGACAATTCTATCAAGAATGATATATGTAAATCTAATCTATATGCAGCAATTATCTGTATGCAATATTTTTTAGTGATTTTCAACATGCATTTTGCAAAAAGAGGTGGCAATCCAATCAGTTCAATTCAAGTGTGAAAAACAAATAAATCATCTTGAATATTTCGCTATTTCTTTCGAATCAAGTTTCGATCTAAAGTCTGATAGATCGACCCTAGAAATTCGAAATACCCACTATGTCGTTAATTCCATCTAAAGCCTTATAGATAGAATTAATTCCATATGTGCGGTTGCGAATTAGGAAAAGATAATTGATCACCTGCGGCTCAAAAGATTTCGTCAAATAACAATCTCATTCAGATTGATAACAAAATATTTCAAATCAATTAAAACGGGAAATTTACCTTCATCTTGAAGATTATCTTTCCAAATTTGAGTTGGATCAAGCTTGGGGATCAAACTCGAGATCTCGGACAGTTTGGGTGGGGGACACGCATGGTGGTACTCGACTTGGAGTTGCGTTGATGGCTTGGTGTCGAACAAACCAGATTTGTGCACGTCCTCCTCTTCTGTAGTATCGACCGAATATGGTCCTTCATTCATCCCATAATATCCTAGTGGATTCTCGCATGAGTTTTGAGTATGCCGCATCATGGGTGATTGACAAGTCACCAAGGAACATGAGTACCTATAAAGAATTTAAGGAAATGGACGTGTGAGGTACCACTGTATCAAGAAACCTTACGGACAAAAATAAATCAAACCAATCCTTTTTGCCATGCATGCGAATGACCGTAGAAGTATTGCTTGGACTGAACATGGTGAACGCTCAATTTGGTGATCGGCTCAGCGTGCCAAGCGACGTCGACGTGGGACCGTGACGAGGAATCCGCAGCTGAGTTGGAACTCTAGAAAATAAGCAGCTCGAGAATCGTCGCTTGATTGCGTGCCAATCTCGTGATTTAGTCCCAAACAAGTGCTACCTTACTTCAACGAATCTGGACAAAACAGGAAAGAGACAAATCAAATGTATCAAAATCTTTAAACTCACGTGAATTGTCCCAAGTGCAGTATTTTTCTTATCCTTTTGTTTCCATACTTAACTTTCGGGACTCTACGAGGATGACCATGAATAAGAGAATTCCAGCAGACAATTCTTTGATCTTTTAGCGTCCACGAATGACCAAGAACATCATCCGTGCGAGGCTCGAAGCATGGGAACAGATTACTGAAACTCAGAACAGCAGTCTTGTTGCGCGGAACAAGCGATCGATCAAATAAATAGACAGAACACGTAAAGTAAATCGAACACCAAATGTACGTGGTTCGGTCGTAGAGACATACATCCACGGGGAGAGCAGAAACGAATTTCACTATAGAACGAGCAATACACGGAGATTACAATCCACTCGAGTTACACAAACACACTCTTGGTGTTTTGCAGCCCCAATTACATCCAAGAATGCACAGTGTTTAGCCCCCAATTCCTAGCGAAATAATCTCTCAATCTCGCAAAGCAATTAAAAAAACAAATCTAACCTCAATATTTAATTAGCTTCGACACTTGAATTCTTGATGTAATTCCGTGAACAAAACCAGCGATGATAAACCCTTGCCAAGCACTCGACGAACGGCGCTTCGAGAACAACATGAAGATCCACGCTCAAGCGCTCGATAAAGCGGCGCTTCTAAAAGGTCTTCACGGATGTCCTTCGCTTCAACAGCGGCGCTTCCTTGATCAACTCCTTCTTGGACAAAAATGAAGACGCACGCTCACGAAAAAAAATCCACGCCGATCAGCCAGCCCACTTCTTTTCTTGGACGTGGACGACACGAAATCCCTCTGCGTACTCACCAGAAACGGGGCACTTCTCTTTTATATGAAAAGCAAGACCATCAATAAAAGACAAACCCTTTTATCTCTTTTTTTTTTCATCACCGTCACAGTCCAAATCACATATTGGTCAACTAAGAAAAGCGAAGTTTGACCGCGGTGTGCACTCAAGAAATGATATCAGAGCCGATAGTTGATTGGTGGGCCCCCAATCTGTTCCGGTGAATATCTCAAGAAGAAATCTAGTGATTGCGTCTCAAGAAGAAATCTGGTGCCAACGCGGTTTTCGGGCCGGTGGACACTATGGTGTAGCAGTGCGGGCCCGATGGGCGTTGATGGAGATTCATATTGAGATGGAGCCAACACGGTTTCCGGGCCGGTGGACGTTGTGGTGTAGCAACGGGTTGTGGTGTAGCAAAGGGCCCGATGTGCGTTGATAGAGATTCAAGTTGAGATATGTTGGTGCGGAATGATACTTGGATTAAGGGGGAGCAAACCTAACATTGGAACTCACACATGAGGGGGAGATTGTTACGATGCATGTGTGAGTTGTGTTAGAGAAATCCCACATAGGAGAATTGATGTGGTACTGAGCTAGTTAATATACCCAAGTTGGCCCATAACTCATTGGCTTAAGCTTTTGAGTAAATGTGGGTCCAACTGGATATATTGACGGGCTTGGACTTAGGCTCCCTCTTGGCGATCTCCGCGACAAAAAAATATCGGACTTTCGCTGCATGTACCCAACAGGTCTCATCTCGAGGCATGGAAGTTCACGGTTGGACTTCTCGCAACAGTGGTGGTGCTCGGCTGAAGACTTAGCAAGGCACAAGATCACAGTTCGCTCACTGATATCAAGGACTTCAAAGCTGTGCACAACTTGACAGTGGATGGAGACCACGAACTCATGTGCTATCTCGGAATCCAAAAGGATTTCGCTAAGTGCTTGGACTACGGGCGGATCTGAAATTCATCTGAAAATTTTGGAAGGGAATCAGATTAACATTTACAATATTACGAGTTTTGACTCAAAACTGCTCGGCGTAAGTGATGTCCCTTATGCATGATTCCTTATAAAGGAAAAGCATAATAAAAGGATGCCAGAATAAAAGAAGTTGAAGAACTCAGAATCCCTTTTGGTTTAGTTCAATGACCGCCTTGGTCTTCATGTGGAGATTAAGCCTAAAAAGGCTCGAGCTCCAAAGTTCGGCAAGAGTTTAATGACGAAACAAATCATGATATGATTCGCCTTAATCTGATGGCCTCGCGGAAACTTGTGGCTGCGTGTTGGGGAAAACGGGCAGCACTTCAGGACAAATATAGCCAATCCAGGATTAAACAATTATATCCAGCAAAACAACCTTGCAGTATGCAAATATAACAGCGGAATGATAAAGAGATATAACACCAAGATTTACGTGGAAAACTCGAATCGAGAAAAATCACGGACGACCCAAAAAAACTCCACTAATCACCAAGATAGCAGAATACACAAAGTGTTTCTCTCTAGTCATACACTAAAGGCTCAACATCAATATTCCAGGAGCTTTCCTCACCATAAAGGTGGAATAATACAAGGGCAAGAAAATCCTAACCGCAATAGGAGAGTCGGAGACAAATCTCAATGAACGAAACCGATCAGCTCGTAGAGCTTAGTCTCACGAACAACATGTCGAAATTTGAGCGAATTCTGATAACGTTAGGTCTTCGAATTGAGACCACAGGCCGCAGCTCCTTTTCTTCATTTTCTTTTCTTTCTCTCAGTGCTCCCCTATTCCTTTTTGCTCTTGGCCACTCTCTATGTCTCTCGGCCTCGGCTGCTTCTCGCTTTTCACTCTATGGCACACGTGCACGAAAACAAACTATAAAAGAAAGGCAGCCCACTTTCCTTTTGTTTATTTGACTTTGACTCTTTTTTTTTTCTTTTTGTCTTTTTTTCTATCTTTTAAACAAATAAAATGAAATTTGCTGGGCCCCACCAATGAGGCGGACCCAGCCAACAAATCTCCCCCTCCGCCTCATGTGGGGAGTTCCATCATATCTGCTTTTCTCCTACAAGAGTCAAGTTTCACCATGGACAAGGCTTTGGTTATCATGTCTGATCTGTTGTCGTCAATACGGACCTTCTCGAGAAGAAAAGACTTCTCTTCTAACTTCTCTTGAACCCAATGATACTTCACATCGATATGCTTCGATCTTGAATGCAACACTGGATTCTTGCTAAGATAAATAGCACTCATGCTATCGCAAAATAGAATAAACTTTTCTTACTTCAAACCTAACTCTTGTAGGAATTTCTGCATCCACAAGAGTTCCTTGCCTCCTTCGGTGATAGCTATATACTCTGCTTCAGTCGTAGACAAAGCAATGCATTTTTGTAATCTCGACTGCCATGAAACTGCTCCCCCTGCAAAGGTCATCATATAGCCCGAAGTAGACTTTTGAGAATCAACATCTCTGGCATAATCAGAATCTGAATAGCCACTCAACTCAGGCTTTCTACTTCCACAACACAAGCAGAATCTACAAGTACCTCTGAGATACCGCAAAATCCATTTCACAGCATTCCAATGCTCTTTACCTGGATTTGAGAGAAACCTACTCACAACACCAACTGCATGAGCAATATCCGGTCTTGTACAAACCATGGCATACATCAAACTACCTACGGCTGATGAATAAGGAACTTTCACCATCTCTTCATTCTCTTTCTTACTCGTAGGACATTCATTGCTACTCAATTTAAAGTGACTAACAAATGGAGTACTTACCGGATTACATGTGCTAATGTTGAATCTTTCAAGCGCTTTTTCAATATATTTCTCTTGTGATAATCATAGTTTTCTATTCTTCCTATCACGAGTGATTCTCATGCCATGGATTTGCTTAGCCGACCCTAGATCCTTCACTGCAAAAGCTTTACTCAACTCATTTTTCAAGGTCTTGATTTTATTAGCATCATGCCCAACTATCAACATGTCATCCACATAAAGCAGGAGGATAATGAAATCATCATCTGAAAATCTTTTCATAAAGACACAAGAATCAGAAGTGGTCTTACCATATCCATGAGCTTCCATGAATGAATCAAACTTCAAGTTCCACTGTTTGGCGCTTGTTTGAGACCGTATAGACTCTTTCTTAGCCTACATACAAGATGCTCCTTGCCATTAACTTTAAAACCCTCCGGTTGCTCCATATATATCTCTTCTTCTAAATCTCCATGAAGAAACGCTGTTTTTACATCAAGCTGTTCAATTTCCAAATCCAAACTAGCAGCCAACCCAAGAACAACTCTAATAGATGACATTTTCACAATCGGTGAAAAAATCTCTTTAAAATCAATTCCCTTCTTCTAATGAAAGCCTTTCACAACAAGTCTGGCCTTGTATCGTGGCTTCAAACTGCTTTCTTCCGTCTTTATCTTATACACCCACTTATTTGTGAGTGTCCTCTTGCCCTTAGACAACTTCACCAACTCAAATGTGTGGTTCTCATTCAAAGATTTGAGCTCATCTTGCATAGCTTCGTGCCACTTATTCTTTTGATCACATGACATAGCCTCTTCATAAGTTTCAGGTTCTCCTGCATCAGTGAGTAACACATACTCATGCGGCTGATATCTTTGTGAGGGTCGACGATCTTTTTCTGATCTTCTAACTTGAGGTTGGACTGCTTCTTCTTGCTCAACTGGCTCAACTGTTTGCTCTTGCTCATCTGATTGTTCTGACTCAACTACTTCACCTATCTCAGCTGAAGAATCAACATTCTATGAGGATTCAACTTCTTCATGATTTCCATGCACTTCTCCCCCATGATTTTCACCCAATACGGTAGGAGGATTTGGGCTGAAACTAACAGTGTGCGGAGCTGCATTCTTTGGCTTCTCTGACTTGTCTATGTCTTTAATGGTTTGATGCTCAAAGAACACCACATCTCGGCTTCTAATGAATTTCTTTGTAGTTGGATCCCACAATTTGTAGCCAAACTCTTCATATCCATAACCCAAGAAGATACATTGTTTAGACCTGTTATCAAGCTTGGACCTCTCATCTCTTGGGACATACATAAATGCCCGGCAACCAAACACCTTCAGATAACTATATGAGACATCTTTCCCACTCCATACTCTTTGTGGAATATCCCATTTAAGAGGAACTGATGGAGAAAGATTTATCAGGTCAACTGCCGTTCTCATCGCTTCGCCCCAGAATGGCTTTGGCAATTTCGCATGAGATAGCATACACCGAATCATATCATTAATCGTCCGGTTCATTCTCTCTGCTACTCCATTATGCTATGGTGTTTTCGGAACAATCTTCTCAATCTTGATACCATAGTCTCTGCAGTAATGCTCAAACGGCCCTCTATATTCACCACCGTTATCAGCCCGAACACGTTTCAGCTTTTTCCCTGTCTCCCTTTCAACACTGATATGAAATTGTTTGAGGGCCACAAGTACTTGATCTTTAGATTTCAAAGCAAAAGCCCACACTTTTCTAGAGCAGTCATCAATAAATGTCACAAAATACAATGCACCACCAAGTGTTCTAGCATCCATGCAACAGACATCCGTGTGAACTAAATCAAGTACATCATGTTTCGTGTGAGGAGAGAAACTATGAAATGAGAATCGATGTTGCTTACCCGTGAGGCAATGAGTACATTTTGTCAGATTTTTCTCCTTCAATGGTAGAAGATTCTTCCTAGCAAGAGTTTCAAGTCCCTTCTCGCTAAGATGACCAAGTCTCATATGCCATAGATCAACTGAGGAATCCTCCACTGCATTTACCTCTTGTCGCATCAAATTTGCTTGCATGATATAGAGACTACATGTCTTCTTGCCTTTTGCCACCACCATAGAGCCTTTAGTCAATTTTCATTTGCCATCATAGAAGGAGTTGCAATAACCATCGTCATCTAAGGCACCTGTGGAGATTAAGTGAAGTCGAATATCTGGAACATGTCTCACATTTTTCAGAAGCAAAGTGCATCCCATATCGGTCTCTAGATAAACATCTCACATGCCGATAACCTTGGAGACACCACTGTTTCCCATCCTAACACAACCGAAATCACCGCTGCGATAGGATGTAAAGAAGTCACGCCGTAAGGTGACATGATAAGAAGCTGCAGAATTGATAACCCAGCTAGAATCTTGGCATGTGAGATTTACATAATCATCATCACAAATGAACACAATATCACCGTCGGCTGCAACTGCTGTTGTAGGCTGATTTTCTTCCTTCTTTTTATCTCCATTTCTATCATGAAATTTATCTCTATTCGGCCTCCAACACTCATTGGCATAATGTCCCATCTTGCCACAATTGTAACACTTCACCGTCCTCCTCGGCCTTGACTTCGATCTCTCTCTTGACTTGCCTCTGTCATTACTTTGAAACTTCCTTGATTGACTTCGCCCTCTGTGTTCTACGACAAGTGCCTCCAATTTGGAAGCATAATTCAAATCTTTTCTCCTTGTTTCTTCATTAAACAAAGCTTTCTTTAACCATGCTCATAGAAAGCACACCATAAGGAGCTGAATTATTTAATGCCACAACCAAGGTGTCCCAGCTATCAGGAAGAGTACCAAGCAACAAACATGATTGCAATTTATCACCAAGGTCAATCTCAAGATTTGTCAATTGGTTTACAACATCTTGAAATTCACTCAAATGCTCTGACATGCTACTTCCCTCATTGTATCTCAAATTCACAAGTTGTTTAACTAGAAAAGCCTTATTTTGTGGAGTTCTCCTCTCATAGAGATCTTGCAATTTCTTCCACAAAGTATCTGCCTTCGTTTCTTGAGCAACATGATGAAACACACTATCATCAATCCATTGTCGGATAAACCCAATCGTCTTCCGATTCATTCGCTCCCACTCTTTATCTTCCGTATCTCCTTTAGCTTCATTACCTTCGACCGGATCAAACAAATCTTTGCAATATAACATGTCTTCCATCCGAGGCTTCCATATAGAGTAATTCGAGGCATTTAACTTAAACATAGTGCCACTCGTATTCTCCATCTAATACTAGAATCTCAACCAAGTTCTGATACCACTTTGTTGGGGAAAACAGGCAGCACTTCAGGACAAATATAGCCAATCCAGGATCAAACAATTATATCCAGCAAAATAACCTCGCAGTATGCAAATATAACAGCGGAATGATAAAGAGATATAACACCAAGATTTATGTGGAAAACCCGAATCGGGAAAAACCACGAACGACCCAAAAAAACTCCACTAATTACCAAGAATAGCAGAATACAAAAAGTGTTTCTCTCTAGTCACACACTAGAGGCTCAACATCAATATTCCAAGAGCTTTCCTCACGATAAAGGTGGAATAATACAAAAAGGGGCAAGAAAATCCTAACCGCAATAGGAGAGTCGGAGACAAATCTCAACGAACGAAACCGATCAGCTCGTAGAGCTTAGTCTCATGAACAACATGTCGAAATTTGAGCGAATTCCGATAACGTTTGGCCTTCGAATTGAGACCACAAGCCGCAGCCCCTTTTCTTCTTTTTTCTTTTCTTTCTCTCGGTGCTCCCCTGTTCCTTTTTGCTCTTGACCACTCTCTATGTCTCTCGGCCTCGGCTACTTCTCGCTTTTCACTCTATGGCACACGTGCACGAAAACAAACTATAAAATAAAGGCAGCCCACTTTCCTTTTGTTTATTTGACTTTGTCTCTTTTTTTTTTCTTTTTGTCTTTTTTTCTATCTTCTAAACAAATAAAATAAAATCTGCTGGGCCCCACCAATGAGACGGACCAGCCACACTGCGTTGATGAAAATTTGCCTTCGCCGAGATGGTCACGTTAGAATTGAGAGAACGCCAAGGTGGTGCATGATAACACTTCTCGCCCGAGAAGTGCTTCTGGCAGGGAAATGGATTTTTCAGCTTTTGATTTGAAGTAGAAGTGAAATTTTCAGCTTCTGCTTCAGAAGTTGATTTCTGATAGAGAAATGCGTTTGATAACGATTAAAAAAAGACAATCTTCGAAATACTATTAAAAAAATGTTCGATGGCGGCGACGACTGGCGGCGGGCGATCGGCGGCGGCAGGCGGGCGGACGGCGATCGGCTAGCGGCCCATGGCCGCGGCCGCCGGTCGGTTTCCCCGAGAAGTAAAAAATATTTACTTCTGAAAATCAACAAAAAATTTGCCAGAAATAAAAAATCTTGCCAGAAGTAGAAAATCCTACCATAAGTCAATTTTTTTTACCAAACGGCTTTCTTCTTTAGATTTGGTTTTATCAAACGCATTTCCCTGCCAGAATGACTTCTGGCAGGGAAATGGAAAAAAAAAAGAAAGAAATGTTATCATGCACCACCCAAAATGCGAGAGGGAATCGAGGACGATATCGGCGATTGCTCCTTTGGCGCTTGAATCCTTCTCAGCATGTGTCATGCTCTTCTCTATTATGCAAACTTGGAAGAACATGCAAAAGAAAACGAGTATGTCTCTCTCTATCACAATCCTCTCCACCTCCCTTTGGCCTTGTGCCTCTCTTCTTTGTGATCTCAATGTCGTCTATTGAATTGAGTCCCTCTCTATGGCTGTGTATTGCAATGAAGTGGCCTCCTCTTTATTGAGACATAAGCACCAATATATATAGGAAAAATTAGGGTTAGGTCGGTAGACTTAGTTTTTTTATTTACGAAATTAACCAAAAACTCTTAATGTTTTCTCAATTGAGTCTCTAGTGGATTAAATCGCACTTTAAGTCCCAATCATAGTTGTTAAGGCGACAAGGCAAGCAGATGCCTCTAAAACGCATAGGCGATTAGGCGCCCGCCTAGTTGTCCGCAAGGCGATAAGGCGACAATGTAGCTAAATTTTTAAATATATATGTATAATTGTATATTTTATATTTGTACTTCAAAACTTACATTCATGATTTAACAGAGCAAATATATACATGAAAGATTATTAAAAATAAACAAATTTTAATATAGTAAATATATGCATGAAATATTATTAAAAATAAATAATTTTTAATATTTGTATTTCTCAAGGCGCCCAAGGCGTCGCCTAGGCAACCAAGGCGCCCAAGGCGCCTAAGGCATCCACAAGGCGACGCCTAGGCGACCAAGGCGCCCGCCTTGAGGAAAACCAGCAAGGCGCCCAAGGCATCGCCTAGGCGTCCAAGGAGCCCAAGGCGTCCACAAGGCGACGCCTAGGCGACCAAGGCGCCCGCCTTGAGGAGACCTAGCAAGGCGACAGGACGCCTTGGTCACCCAAGGTCGCCTTGTCGCCTAGGCGACGCCTTGACAACTATGGTCCCAATCGCCTGACAAATTAAGCTGAAATCTTTGCTGTCGCTACAATATGATGCAAACGTAATGCATGAAAAACTAAATTAAATATGCAATGCATGAAAACTTAATTAATTATTTTTGGTGAGAACTAAAACTAATTCTCATTTTTTTTTGTGAAAAATGAATTATTAAATAAAATAAATCAAAATTTAGGTGTCAACAACCATGACTAATTGTCGAGAGATGAGTTACTTCATTGTCGGAGATTTGTTTGAATTAGATTTTGTTCATGTGTGATACGAGAATCCCTTGCTACTCCATTGGGATTATTTTTTCAGTTGTCTTAGTGCCTCAAACATGGCACAGGCTTGTGAAATCAGCTTCGGACCATCTCCATTATGTTTTCTATGCATTTTGTTGGTTTGTTTATTTGCCAAACCTTCTTTGTCTGGAGTCCGAAGTCAGCTTCGAGTTTTCTCTTGATGATATGCACCGAACTTAAAATAATAAATAAATAAATCGATCGGTTCTAGTTCGGTCCAAGAGGACCCTAGAACCGGAAATCGGACCGCTCCCTCTAGAACCAGGAACTAGACCACTGGTCTCGGTCCCTGTCCGGTCCGGGCGATCTCGGTCTGGACAGTCCGATTTGCTCATCCCTACTAGCCAGTTACGTACAAGGTGTTAAAAAGGAGGATACATTTTTCTCGTACCTGATCGTTGCGGACTATTGATAGTAACGCCACTCGCGAATTTGAAATAGAATACTAGTGATTTCCACGTTTGTGACCCATCAATCGGAAAGAGTAGTCGAAGGAAACGTTTTCCTTGGACCAATCTAACTATACTTTGGTCTCCTAATTTTCTAAATTAGCCCATGAGCACCTCATTACACCGATAAGACTTACTTCAGATCATCCTCAATACTCTTGTGCATAACTTAGATACGATGTCTATTTCACAGGATAAATGTAGTTCCAAAAACCGAACTGGTCCTTCGGGCTCAATGATCTCGGCTGAGCCATTCCATATTTTCAGAGTTCTATTTTTTCTGCAAATCTGTAGTGAAAAAGTCACTGGGTCTAGCCACAATAATAGGGGCGCTAATGATAATCATTTTGTTTTCGAGAGCTATTTCTAGCCAAACATTAGTTTTTCAATTTATATTCCCTGAAAAAGTTTCTGAGTGGAGAAACGCGTTTGATAACGACATAAAATTTTTGTTCAAGAACATAAGTTTATTTGATAATAGCATAAAATTTCTACGGTAGCTGGCCGCCGAACCTTAACTGTCAATCGGCGAACGGTGACCGACGAATGGCTACTAGTAGACAGCAAATAGGAAATCGACGGATTGGAAACCAGCACACCCGAGATCAAGGGCCGACAGACGGTGACCAGCAACCAACGGACCGACGGATTGGAGACCAATGGCCAAGAACGCAAGAGAGAGGGAGACCGCACTCGAGAGAGAGTGAGAAATGATAAGAATTACCATTTCTCTTTCTATTCTTGAGATAGAAAAATAAAAAAATTTCTATTTCTTATTTCTATTCCAAATCTATTGTCCCGAAAATAAAAAAATGAAATTGTTTCATAGAATGAATTTCTACTAAACTTGTTCCTCGGTATAGAAAAAAGAAGAAGAGCAAAATGATTATCATTCGCGCCCTAATTGTGCCATGGTGGTGCCACTGAGCAGGTTAGTTTTTGGTCAATTATTATTATTATTAATATTAATATTAATATTATTATTATTAATATTATTATTATTTCTTAATACTAATCCGGGTATTTTAAAAATTATCTTGCTCTTATAGGCAGACACGCTATTTGGCTTTTTATACGGACAAATGCAGATTTTATTTCGTCCAAAGCGTGCCACTAAACGTCATATAGGATAAATCGACCTCATATTCAAACTAAGAAAAATTATCAAAAAATGTCCTAAACCTATTTGTACATGTGCTGATTCATTCATAAATATTTTAATTGGGACAATTGAGTTTTAAACCTTTTTGATATTTTTTCAATTGAGTCCATCCATAAATTTTACCGGAAATCATTAAAGTTGACATTTTATAATACTATTCTAATAATTTTTTCTTATAATTTTTTTTAAAGCCTACAAGGGTCACTGGCTAACACTTGTCGGATTGGGCGAGGGCCGCAAAGCTCTTGCCTAGTCTAGATCTGGCAAGGGCTGGAATCCTAGCTAGATTTGGGTTGATGGCTCTCGTCGGCCCTCAGAAAAAAAAAAGAAAAAAGAAAAAAATTTTGAAAAAATTAAAATATAATTAAAATTGTTCACCTCAGCGCCAACCGTACCATGTAGGACACTCGACTCTCACTTTAATGATTTTTGGACAAAATTGGTCCGAATGGACTCAATTAGCTAGCAAAATATAAAAAATTTCGGACTCAACTATCACAATTAAAATGTTTATGACTAAATTGATATAAATGTAGTAAATTTAGGCCCCATTCGAGCTATCAAACGTACTTCCGAGGGAAAATGCTTTGTAGTTATCGAGATTAAAGTTGACAATTACACGATCTATTGGAGTTAAAACTTCTGATAACACTAGAATAATAGTTGAAAAGACAAAATTAGATGATAGCTAATTTCGTTGGTTTTCGTAATGAGATTTGCATAGCATACATAGTTATGAACCTACATTTCCTTGAAAAAAAAAAGTACACTAAGACTTTTAATTTGGCCAAACCTCTACAATACTAGACCCCCCTACTGAATTGGTTCATCAATCCTAATTTGATCTAAGTACCCAACATCTTCGTATTTTTTTAACACAAGAAACTAAGGAGAAAAAATAAAAAAAATGTTCTAACTCTATTACATTTATACTAATTCAATTACAAACCTTTCACTTGGACCAATATTAATCAATAGTCTTAAACCTTTTTCTATTTATGCCAATGTAGTCCATCGACCAATTTTGACTTAAAATCACTGACATGACGCTAGCCGTTCTATGTGTCATCACCGGCATAAATGTAAACAAATGTGATAAATTTTTAATATTGTTTATGAAATTTCTTTTCTCAATCTTTTTATCTGGCCGGCGAAGTCATGGCCAGTCATCGCTGGCCGCAGGCGAGGGCCTGGTCTCGATGAGGGTGTCGCAACCCTTGCCCAAGTCCAGGCGAGGGTGTTGGCGTCGCGGTTGCCGTCGCGATTCCTATTGGAAAATTTCGAAAAATCTGTAGATTGGGATATCACTCAAAAAAAAAAAAAAAAAAAATTCCGTCGGCTTCCCCAATCCAACGATAGATTTGATTTTGTTGCTTAATCAAGTCAAGGTGTTGATAAAGAAGGTCCGCTATTAACCGGGTAAAAATCCAGGTAACATTTCGCTACAGTGATCTCCATTCTACACAAAACCAAAAAAATTGCGTTTCGCGTTCCTGCAAAAACCCAAAAAGCGCAGACACGCACAGAGTAAGGGAGAGCGAGCGAGAGAGAGCGAGGGAGGGAGTGCTCCCGATTTGTCTGTACCCTTTTCTTCACTTGCCTCGCTGGAGCTCTCTCGTCGTCTCTCAGGGATTTCCCGACTATCTTGAAGGTTTTGGAGGTCTGTAAGCGTTTCGTCAAATTCCCTGAACATTTATGCTTGGATTGAAGTTGTTTTCCGTTCGATTGGGTGCAAAATTTGAGCGAGTGCCGATTTAAATCGGGTCACCTCTCACTTGGTGATGTTGAATGGCTATGTTCTGCAAGTGGATGTGTTCTGCTTCTTTTGGAATTTGGAACCCTAGGGTAGATTGTAAAATGGTTCTTTCGCGAAAATGGGTGGCTTTATTGGCGTTTTTGCATGTAAATTGATTTGGGTCAACTTTGGCGTGATATCTTTTTTGGGTGGGAATCGTAAAGT
The DNA here is from genome assembly GCA_021437785.1 of Rhodomyrtus psidioides. NCBI lineage: Eukaryota > Viridiplantae > Streptophyta > Magnoliopsida > Myrtales > Myrtaceae > Rhodomyrtus > Rhodomyrtus psidioides. Next base: position 3,114,366 of record JAILYB010000069.1, read on the forward strand.
TTTGGCCTTTCTTGGCCCAGGAGACTAGCAAGAACGTTTCTTGGCTCTGTGCTTCGGATTGTTTATTTTATGACAGTGATCTTAACCTGATACATCAGTGGAACGAAATTCAGTTGCTTTGTCTGGGTTTCTGTTTCATTTGTGACTTGATATTGTTAACTCTTTTTTATCTTTTTTCCTTCTTGCTCAAGCCATTTACGAAATTGATTTACTTTCTTCTTGTTCCTGTGGTTTTTGTTGTGAGACTGATGAGGGTGTGGAGTATCTTCTACTATTAATTGTGGCTCCATTCTCTTGTTTCTCTACAGGTGTATCTATACCTTGAGAAGAATGGGCAGTAACGATGCCACTAAAGTTCCTAGAATCAATGAGGCTGAAGCTTCAGAAAGCACCATTGAGATCAAAATTAAAACCTTGGATTCGCAGACTTACTCATTGAGAGTGAATAAGCAGGTAATCACTTACTCTGAGCATACATGAAAGTGCCATTTTCCTACTTGGGGGTGCCCTGTCTCAAATATTTTGTCCATTCTCATGGGATAAATAATCAACTTTACCTGTACCATTTTTACTTTCGCTACTGTAAACTGTGCAATTTAGAGATAGTGACTTGTTTGGTAATGGTAACACTGTGATAAGCATAATTTCTATAGAGAATTTGTAGCATCTCACTTTGTTGTGTGTTGCTTCTTAAAAAAAATTGCTTGTTTATGTATTTCCCTTGTGAAGATGTCATAGGTATTTTGGGGAGTCTTTATTTTGGGCTCTTTTCTCCTTCATATATCCATTGACTTTCCGTTCTGTTGTTTTCTCCTCAGGTTTCAGTCCCTGCTTTGAAAGAGCAGGTAGCTTCAGTCACTGGGGTTATCTCTGATCAGCAGCGTCTAATATGCCGTGGGAAGGTATTGAAGGACGATCAGCTCCTGTCTGCCTACCGTATCCTTATTAGCATGTGAAGTTCATTTCGCAAGATATGATCTTGTTGTTAGCTTCTTATCATCCTCTTCTCCTCCAGATTTCATTCTACATTAGTTTATGTTACCAATTAAATCGTATTAGCAATAACCCACACAACACTCCCCCCCCCCCCCCCCCCCCCAAAAAAAAAAAAAAAAAAACCCAACAACCACAACCACCAAAAGAAATGCATACACTTACAGAGCAGAGTACCATGCCAGATGTCATGGATTTCCTATATTTAAGAGGTAAAATAAGAGGATTTTCCCTTTATATACATTACTGTAAAAGAACGGGGTTGGGTCAGAAGTCACTGAATAGATTTTCGACCATTAGAAACTTCTTTGATATGTTGTGAAGTTGAGGGTCAAGCTGGAGCTCTTGATTTATTTGCTCCTCAAATTGGGAGGATTCCATGCATACTTATTCAACAACAAGCATGTAAGGGTGCTGTTTAGCTACTCAAACTCTTGGATATGCACTTAATATAATTATTAGACGTTGAAGATGGTCACACATTGCATCTGGTTGTGAGGCAACCGGTTCCACCATCATCAGAGGGGACGCCAGCTCATGCAGGTTTGAATTTTGTGAATATGTTTTGAAGTTTTCTGCTTGTACATAACGTCAGCCAATCAGGTGCATACAAGTCTATGCCAATCCACGTTAATGTTGGTGAAACAAGTCTGGCCTAGTCAAATTTTTTGTGTGAACTCACACCAGAAATAGTAGCATATTATTTTGCAAAGCTTAGTATTAGATGCATAATTATCAAAATTAAGGATGCTGCCACTCTGAGTGCAGCACTAACAGCCTAACACATCCACAAGTAGCTAAATAAACCAAAAAGAAGAAAAAGCTCAAATGCAGAGTTCAGTATCTTTAAACCAGGTTTAATTGCATGTGTCTTCTCTAAATCGATCATTAGACAGCCTTTGGATTCCCGGGGTAATAACTAATATAAGAAAAAATCTTTCAAGCAACCCAATCCTTGAATTCTTGTCAATAATGAGCATCTTCTGTTTAATATACATGTACTAGAACATGAATCAGGGAGATCCTTTGAAATGAGAATTTGCATTGGAATGAATTCTTGTCAATAATAAGTATCTTTTGTTTAATATATATGTTGTTTTGTGGTGTAATCTACTGGCAACATTAACATCACCTTTATTCCAAACTAGTATCCCAAACTAGTAGGGTCGGCAGTCGATGAACCAAAAAATAAATGAAATAAAAGCAAGGCCGCTTGAGGGAAAAGAAAAAATTATAAAAATAAATAAATTGTAAAAATAAAATTATATAAATATAAAGAGAGGAAAATGACTAAAAAGGACAGCCAGGACCATAGGAATTCTGCCCTTCCGCGATGCTAATAGTTTTCTTCCACTCCGTCCTAAGACTAATCTTACGCCAATCTATTTCACTCTAATAAATCTTGTTTTATTACTTTGCCCAGAGTAAGTTTCGGCTAACCTCTTCCTTTCTTCATGTCAAGCTCTCGATAACAAACTTCTGTTCTTACCGGATCATTTAGGGGTCTACAAAGAATATGCCCAAACTACTCAATCTATGTTCTCTTATTTTTTCTGCCACCGGTACTACTCCAACTTTTCGTCGAATATCTTCATTTCTTATCTTATCCATCCTTGTATGACCACACATCCACCTTAACATCCTCAATTCTGCTACTCCCATTTTATGCTCATGTTGTCTCTGTAATGGCCAACATTCAGTTCCGTATAACATTGCAGGCCTTATTGCAATTCTATAAAATTTTCCTTTTAGCCTAAGAGGGATTTTGCGATCATATAAAAACCCCGATGCATTGCGCCATTTCATCCGACCTACTTTGATTCTATGGCTTACATCCTCATCAATCTCTCCCCCCTTTTGCAATATTGATCCTATATATCTAAAAGCATCTTTCTTGGGTATTTTCTGTCCAAGCATATTCATGGATTCTTGATCTTCTCCTCAGCTCACACTTCATGTATTCGATCCTACTTTGACTTAATGTAAATCCTTTAGACTCGACGTGCTTCTCCATAATTCTAATATAGCGCCAACCTTAGCCCTGGTCTCATCAATAAGCACAATATCATCTGCAAAAAGCATATACCATGACACCTCATCTTGGATATCTTTTATTAGCTCATCCATAACTAGGGTAAAAAGATAAAGACTCAAAGCAGAACCTTGGTGTGAGTACTGTGATTCGAATCCTAACCTCATGGGCATTTCTTGCCCCCCACACTCGCCCATACAAGTGTGAGGACCTTAGCTTACTTTTCACCACATCCGGGCAACGATGTGGCGCATCACTCTGGAATGATGGCCCAAGGCTAGCTTCCTTACCCCTCGCCTACACCTATCTTGGTGCAAGGACCCTTGCCCATTTATCGCTACACCCGAGCGCCGATGCAACGTGTCGCTAAGAAGGGTACGCTCCAACGAGAAATCAAAAGGGTTCATCTCATAAAAATAGCTCCTTTTTATAACTGGCTTGCTACGCCTGACGCAACGCTCCTCCTTTACCCTGGTTTGGGATAGGCTACATAAACATACATAGACGGAGTTGGTGTAATCTACTAGCAAATGGCAGTTAAATATGTCACTCTTGTAACAAGTTTTTAGGACATGCAAACACTATGTGAAGATTGATGGGGCACACAATAATCACATATATATGGAGTAGAAAATGAGTGTAAGTATCAAATAACCTGTTTCTTTTTCTAAGACCTAGTAGTTGCTAAATTTTGGCCTGGTCACTTTTCCGGTTTGTCGTACTATTTGGTTCCTTTTCCCCCTTGATTTTGTTGCCTTATTCTATGTGGCAATCAATATTGAAAAGATGGGGAGACAAAATGTGGGATGGGGTTTTATTTCTTGGTCATCCAGTTCCAAAAACTAATGTGAATCTTGCGTGCGACTCGGAGTGGTTCTAGAAGCTCTCTATCCATTCAGCTTAATGCTTTGCACGATTTAATGAACCTAAGCATACTTAGGATGTGGTTGGCATTCTACGTGGATTCTATGAACTGGTCTATCTATCTATCTGTCCATCCATCCATCTGTATATATAGATAGTGTGACCTTGGTCTCCTTTCTAGATCAGATTGTCAATTATCCACTAGTGATTTATCGTGAATTGAAGTGTCCAACTAACCTTACAGCTGCACCTTGTGGTCTGGATGGCTCAGTTCTTAGAACACTTCTGATTGCATGTCAACCTTTTAGAGCTAGTTAATCAGATGGGACAAGTTTGGTGGAAATCCTTTCTATCTTGGTTGTAATCTTTATCTTTGCTTCTACTATACTTCGATGTTGCTTCCCTAGCTTCGATTTTCATGCTGCACCTTAGTGAACTCTCATCTTAATTTAATTCTATTTAGTTGGGAAAATAGGTAATATTATATATCTTGGAAAAAAATTTCATCTTATTTCTGCTCAAATTCAAAAACCACTGGAAAGTGTGACTGACCATCTTTTATCTTCTGTAACGACTAATCCTTCAGCCACAAGCCATAGTCACAGCAGCCATGTAGCTCCAGGTGTCGTGATTGAGACTTTCAATTTGCCTGATCATGGGGATGGGGTTCCTCCAGAAATCGGTCGGGTGAGGATATGATACTTTAAGTGGAAAAGGGAGAAGGGTTGTTAGGTGCTTCTGTCTTTGTTACGATAATTGTTGTTTGCTTGTCCTGCTGAGCAGATTGTCTCTGCTGTACTCAGTTCTTTTGGAATTACGAATCCTGGGAGCAGCAATGAAGGGGTACATGTCTTTGAACTCTTTTGATGTCAACCTATTTATATGTCGAAATACTTGGCTATGGGTTTTAATGTGAGTGGGTGTCTCTGGGAATTTCTTTATTCACAGAGATCTGAGAGAACATCAGATGCCAGCAGTACGTTACATTTCGGCCAGGTCCCAGTCCCATCGGAACAGTCTGCCATGAGAGGTCAATCTGGCAGATGGCCTGGTGCTTTTGGACTTCCTACAACTATTTCTATGGGGCAACCTCCAGTGAGTATGGAACTCTTGTTTGTTTGAGTTCCTTGTCTCTCATCCTTTCTCTTAATACAACGAAGGGTACAGATAGACTCTTTTGCATGTTCATTTTTGCAGGTTATACCTGATTCCTTGACAACTATGTCCCAGTGTTTAAGTTATATAACGAGTGAATTTGAAGACATTGGTAAGTTCCTCCTCATGATGATAACAATGGGATTTTTTGCTGGTTGAACGAAATGATCAGAGTATGGCATTGGCAGGTAGAGGCAGTGGAATGTCTGCTTCAAATAGACCTGACAATAGAAACCCAACCTTGGCATCACAATCAGGAGCTATACCAGAAGGTCTTCCAACACCTGCATCTTTGGCAGAAATTATGCTCTCAACTAGACAAATGCTAATTGAACAAGTGGCAGAATGCTTGCAGGTCATTCTTAGTTAACTTTTTTTTTTTGTAGCATGATGTACAAGTATATGAAGTAAATAGATATTGTTTATTTCTTAATGGGTTGTTGAAATTAAATACTTTGAATATATGATTGCTTAATTGAAGAAAGCTGTCTTATACCGTGAAAGTGTTTTGTACTCCTTTGTTACGCACAATGAAGTGTTATCTCCTTCTATACAAATAAAATGTGATTTGCACCAATACGGATGGTTTACATATTTACAATTGCAGCTATGTGCGAGTCAACTTCAAAATCAGGGGGGTGTTACTGATTCAGTGATGCGGTCAAGCACTCAGAATACTGCCATGAGAATGGGGATGCTTTTTCACTACCTAGGTGCTTATATACTGGAACTTGGGCGCACTGCCATGACATTGAGATTAGGTCAAACAGCAGTAAGTAAACTACAGTTTCCTGGTTAATCAATTAGATCTTATGATCCTAAATGCTTTTTCTTTTGCAGTCTGAAGCTGTAGTCAATGCTGGACCAGCGATTTACATTTCTCCATCTGGTCCTAATCCTCTAATGGTTCAGGCACTGTCCTACACATCTTATTCAAGCATTATGTTTTCTTTCCTGTCGGCTTTTTGTTACTATGAGACAATCTGATTGAATGTTTTCCCCTGGCTCCAGCCTGTTCCATTTCAGATGGGAACAAGTTTTGGCAGCATTCCAGTGGGAAGCGTACATGGCGGATCCAGCTTTGGGGGTGGGCTTGGTGCAGGGTTCCTCCCAAGGCGAATTGATATTCAAATTCGAAGAGGTACACTCTCAAGTGTTATTCATAGACTGATTATTGCATGCTGCACTAGACATATCATGGTAATTCTAATCGTGTAGTTTGTGCTATATAACATTATCACTCAAGGTTGCTCCCATTTTTTTCTTACCCTAAGGTTCCCCAACGGCTGGATCAAATGCTAATGGAGAAGAAAGTGTCAATATTCAGCAACCATCGGTCTCAAGAAGCGCTGGTGCTGCTACTACGGAGGCTGCGGTAAACCCCAGTGGAGAAAATCCTATTAGCCTCTCATCTTCAGGGGCCTCTGAAGCTCCCATTCCATCTTTTACTGGAGAGTCTGGTGTACGGGTAGTGCCCATCAGAACCATGGTTGCAGCAGTCCCAGCTCCCTTCAGTAGACTGTCATCAGATTCTCCCAGTAACTCGGCCGGGATATACTATCCATTGATCGGAAGATTTCAACATGCTGGAAGTGTGGCTGGTGAAAGAGGATCTCATGCTTTGTCTGAGCAACATCCGACTCTTGTGGAAACTGTACAGCAAGTTATACCTGAGTCTTTGCTTCACCAGCAAACCCCAGCAGATTCTGGAAGAGATGGTAATGGAGTGATTTGGTTACTCTGGTAGGCCAAGGTTTAAGCAGTGGTAGTAGAATTTCCGTGCAGGGGTTGGATATAATGTTTTAACATATTTAGACAATTATTCGGGAGTAAATGCTCTTTTCTCTTTAGGTTCAGCAGTTGAATGTTTGCTTGCATAGTTCATATGCTCGGGGATGGGATCTAATTTGTTTGAACGCTAAGACTTTGTTTGGGAAAATGGTAAGGGGCAAAGTGAGTGGTGGAAGGAAAAAATGGATCAAATCTTAAAATTTTGGATCTTTTAAATTTTGTCCCACTTCCCCCTGGTCTCTCATTTACCCTCCCCAAGTTCCCAAACAAAGTGCAAGGCAATGAGTCCTTCTGGATTTAAGAATCTCTTCATTCTGCAGGTTCATCTACAACCGATCTAAGAAGGCAGGAACCATCTGTTTCTAGGAGTGTAAACATTAACATTATTTCCTCTGGTGGGTCACAAACTAATGGAGAAACTGAGAGACAAGTCCCTGGCAGTGTTGTTCAGTTTCTGAGGAGCCTATTTCCTGGTGGTGACATTCATGTGGAGGGTTCCAGCATCAATGGGACAGTGATAGGATCTGCCTCTCAGGATGCGGGGACATCAGCCGATGCCATGAATGCTCCAGAATCAGAAAATAGACCAAGTGAAGATGGAATATTTCTATCAAATTTGCTTCACCAGATCATGCCCTTCATATCTGAACATGCACTTGGGTCAAATCCAATGAGCGGTGAAGAATCAAACACGACAGCGCGCAGGACAGCTCAAGATCCATCCACTGAGCCTGAGGTGAGCATTTTCCAGGTGCTTGCTCACGTTTTTTGTTAGTCGCACATAATGGCAAATTATTTCGATAGGTGCAAGAAACTTTGTTACCTCACATGCCCCAGATATTTGTCTACTGGGTGTGATGAAAAGAAAATTTATATTAGAGCAAGGATGACGGTGAACTTGTGATCATAATGATTCTGTTTTGTTATGTTCATTGCAAAAGTACTGTTGAAAAGGAAAAGGTACTGGAAACAAGGTGTTTTTGCAGGTTGAGGGCTCTGATATTGGGACATCATGCGGGCTGAATGATCTTGACCAGTGTCCTCCCAATGCAAAGCGTCAAAAGGTACGGGACTGTTATTTTCTATTTTGGATACATGTGCATCCATGCAAGGTGCAAACCTAGAGAAAAAACGAAGTTCACAACTTTCATTCTTATGTCATATGCAAGTTGTTTTATCGTCACTAAATGATGATGTTGACTTTCATGATGCAGAGAGAGTGATTTATGACGATGCAACTGATTGGAAAAGTGCATATTGTGGCTACAACTGTCGAGCATTAGATTTTGTATGCGAGAGAACTGGCTATGCAGTTTCTTCATTAGCTGGTGACGAGATTCACAGAGTGCGCCTTGGTTCTTTTTCTTCTTCGAGCAGGAAAGCATAGAGATTTCTGGGGAGAGAGACAACAGCATTTCTGCTGTATATTCCTTTGTCAAACTCTTTCCTTTTTTTCATATATCCCAGAGTGAAAGCTGTGTTGATAAGGTGAGATGTCAAAATGTCCTAAGAATTCCTTTAGTCTCATGATATAGCTTGGATTTCCTTCTCTCTGTTTTTTTTTCCCTTCTGTCTCATTGTGTTCTGTCTTTGGGAGCAACTTGATCAAACTTGTGGAAATGTTTTGGATACATACAGGAACGTGGAAGGGAATTTTTCTTTTTCTTGCCTACTCTGTATCTTACGAGTGAATTGTCATGGTATGAGAGACTGAACGCAGATTTTGAACATAATAACGGTGCTATGGAAGTCATTGGGAAAAATTGAATCGACTGCAAGAAGACATGAATAGTCCGAAATTGGCATTATTGCTCTGTTTTGATCATCTTCTAAAACTTCCCATATTGCTACCAGCTGGACCAAAATAGTGTCAAGATTTTCAACGCATGTTAGGAGGATGTATGTCAGCCATGACATGACATTCAGCAATTTCGAAGACATGACGTGCTTTATATATGAAGAAATTGATTTCCTCCGGCGTAGATTTCCTTGAGAGAAAAAGGATGTAACGTGGAAGAATTAGTTTTACGAATTCAAACTCTTAATCCTGCATACTTCTTGAGGGAGAGTTATCAAAAAAGTCTTAAATTTATTACAATTGTGTCAATTCAGTCTTAAATTTTCTCTTTTTGCCAATTGAGTTTTAAATCTTTTGCAATTATGCCAATTCAGTCCATTTGACTGGATTGGCGCTGATGTCGCAATTTGTAATAATATTTTAATAATTTTGAATTTTGAATTATTTTTGAATTATTTTGTCTTTTTTTTTTAACTTTCATTTTTTAGGGTTTGGCTAACAACCCTGCTTGTCACCGGTCGAGGGCCAACGAGGTCGCCTGGCCCCGACCCTCATCTAGCCATGACGATGGCTTGTGGGGCTAGGGCTCGTGATCCTCCCCTTGGCTACCGTGGCCGTCGCCCAGATCTAGGTGATGGCTACAAGCCCTCGCCCAGGGGCCAACGGCCTTGCTCAGGTAGCCAGAGACCTTGTCGGCCGCCAGTGGCCGACAGGGTTGCCGACCAAATCGTAAAAAAAGAAAGTAAAGTAAATAAAAAAGACAAAAATTATTAAAAACATATAAAATAATGAAAATTTTTAAAAAATATATTAAGATATTACTAAAAAAATTATCATATCAATACCATCTGGTCAAATGGACTGAATTGATACAATTGCAAATGGCTTAGGACTCAATTGAAAAAAAAATAAAAAGATTTAGAACTGAATTAACACTATTATAATAGGTTTATGACTTTTTAGCAATTATCCCTACTTCATGTTATTAAACATTTGTCGAAAACGAGCGATTCAAATGGAAAACTTGTGGGGCTATCCAAAGGCTGACAATGGATGATTCAATTCGAGGGACACAATTGCCTGTGTATTAAACTATCACATTTAAACTTATGGTTAATACCATGACAAACCTCAAACTGGTACACCTGTGATAAATTTACCCCAAATTAATTTTTTGACCACGAAAACTTTCAAAATGGTATATTTGTAACAAATTTACCCCAAACTATTACACCTGTAACAAATTTACCCTCCGTTAATTTTCGTTAAATTTGACCTTCAAATTGCTGAGTTAGATGGCACGCAGCAATCATTCGATCATATGCAAAGACCAAAAATGTTCGACCCCACTCCTACTGGACTAAATGAACATTAAGTCCGACCACAGGGAATAAAGTTCGACTCCAGGTCCAGGTACTCCAATAGTACTTAGTATGCCTTATTGACCCCAAGTCAACTTCTAAGTTGTTTCGACCAAAAAAAAAAAAAAATCTAAGTTGAGATATTGGGAAAAAAAAACTACAATCTGTCAAGGCCCAGTAAAGAAACCAAGTGAATGGATCATGGGCCATGCTCGATTTCATCAAACTTCAGAAAACCGAATCCCTCCTTTTTGGAGAGCTGTCAAAACAAAACCAAGTTCAACCCATCTTCTTGATCAGGTACATCGTCAACGTCGACTTTCATTTGTCATACAACCGTGGAAGAACACGCAAAATATTACTTTGGAAAGGGGAAAAAAAAATCAGTCGAGGAAAAGGCAAAACCTACAAAATTCAGACAACTTGGGACAGATTGATCTTCATCGACACTCAAAAAGTGTCAAGGGTATCATAACCATACTAAATATCATGTTCTCGAGTAAACGATGTTCGTGGAAACTAATGCAATGGCATTCTTATCTTCTAGTTCCACACAAAGACAAAACCCCATCCACATAAATATACATTCCTTGGCATATAATTAGCAAAAGAGATATATTTGAAGTCTTGTGAAGCCATATGTAGAACTCGAGCTACGTTCAAGGGCTCATTTTCCTACCCGAATAAATAATGTCAAAATTTTTACATACATTTTACTATTTTTTTGTGCATATTGTGATAACTAATTTCCCTGGAGCATGTTTATGGACAGTAGCTCAAACTTGTCGTTTTCGTGTTAATGCTTTGGAAAATACAAAAAAAAAAAAAAGTCCTCATAAAGTTTAATTAGCACGTGTTAAGTTTTCTTTGAGTGCTTGAATCATTTCAATCGCCCTTATCTTTATTGATAACAATGCCTAAACATAATCAGCTTAATTCCATAAGTGATCCTCTTGGGGCTCACTAGTCTTGCTTTGATTGTTTGATGTCCAAGGCTCAAAAGGGCTAAGTGCATGACTTAATTAGGACTATTTGCATGTGAATGGTTAGATGAATGTTAGGGCCGATGCTGACACGTGAAAAATCCCACGGGACCATTAAAACCAACATTTTCTTAAACAAGTCAATGGGGATAATGGGAAATCTCGGTGTGTGCACACAAAGGCCGATCTTGAGGCCCATTCTTAAGTGATTTGAATTATCTCACTCATTTGTGATCCTTTAATTGCTTGCAAATGTGACTATGCATGCGGCATCATGAAGAATGGAGGTTTAAGACCGATATAATATCTTTCTCTTGAACCAAAATCAAGGTCAACCTGAAGAAGAAGAAGAAGAAGAAGAAGTCCCACCTACCAATCCAGCCTTTCTTTTGTTGTACTCCGATCATGGACCTCACGAGATGGGGACTTGAAATGCAAAATAACCACTAGGACCACTAGCCATATCTTCTCTTCTTTCTACTCCCAATCTTGAAACTCTACTCGAGCATGCTCTCTAGCTAGCATTGCCAAGGGAAAACAGATTTTTGATGTGTGTTGTTAAATTGAAACTGAATTAAGTTGGATCACATTAGTGTTAGTGACATAACTATGAGAATAAAGATAATGCGGATTTCTAAACGTAAGGACCAGCTCAATAAAGAAACCATAACAAAACCCTGATGAATCTACAGTGCACGAGCAAAAGAGCATATGGCCATTCAGAAGATGGAAAAAGAAGTAGGCAAGAAAATCTAGGGATGAGCAAATCGGATTGCCCAAACCGGGACCAGACCAGTGGTCTGGTTCTCGATTCTAGAGGTGTCCGGTCTGGTTCCCGATTCTTTAAATTGGAACCGGTGATCATGCGGGTCCGGTTCCTAGTTCTATGGCCATAGAACCAGATCGGACTGGTCAATTTTTTTTTTTTTAAATAACATACTAATGATTACTAATTAGGGTTCCACTTTGTACTTTGCAGGCCTCCCTGAGTCGCCTCTTCATTTCAATCTTCACTCCTCAGTCCTCACTCTCTCGCAAGTCCCATTGTCCCAATAGCTCAAAGTCTACACTCAAATTCTCTTACATACTTGTTGCTCTTGCTATGCTTTTTTGCCATTTTATGCAGCTCAAAGACAACAGAAGACTCATACTTAATTAGGAGATCAAAAAGATGTTTTAGGATCATTAAAGAGGAAATTAAAATTATGGACATCAAGCATTAGCTATAACTTAGATTAGGACTCTTCTTCAGTGTCGCGAAGCTTTATGTAACAAATTATTGTGGGGCTATCTAAAACTGACAATGGATGATCTTCAATTCGATGATCGCAATTGCCTGTGTATTGAACCGTAAATCTTTTTGTCCAGTGGTTCATAATTTTTTTTCTTTCCGACAAAAAAAAGAAAAAATTCTTGAAAGTGGACACGATATTGTTAGAGGGAAAATTATAAAAAAAAGAAGAAGTCATAAACACAATGTAATTGTGTCAATTCGATCATAATTTTTTTAATTTGCCAATTGAGTTCTAAACATTTGTTGCATTTCGCCAATTAAGTCCATCGGCTAATTTTGACTGGAAATTATTGACATGGATGCCAACTATGCCATATAGGACAATCAGCACTGACGTGGATATTTCCAATAATTTGTTGAATTTTTATAATATTTATTTTTATTTTTTCCCTTCTCTTTTTCTTTTCTTTTCTTTTTCTTTTTTACCTACACCAAATCTGGTGAGGGTTCCGCAGCCTTGCCCAGAGCGCTTGTCAGATTATCCTTTTCCATGTTGCTTCAAGGTCAAAATGCGCATTTGAGACCCCTTTTTTTACAGGGGTTCGGTTTATCTTCCGGGCTTGGTTATGGACGCGAGGAATTTCGATTTAGAAAGGTTTTCCCCAAAAGTTAAAAATGATTCAACTGAACCTCCTAAGTACGGTCCGATAGCCACTAAAAGGGTCATATCTTGTTGAAGAGGAAGTAAAAGGAGTGAGACCTTGCGGATTAGGTATGGAAGGGAAGGCCTCTGAAGAGGCAGTGAAAACCTGTTTTCAGCAAGGCAAAGAGATCTTACTTTAAGGACCATAGCCCTTGCCTAGAGCAGGCGAGGACCACAACACCCTCCCCCGGTGCCGATGAGGACGTCCCGGCCCTCACCAGCCCTAAGTCCAGGGAACAAAAGAAAAGAAATTAATTATTTAAAATTCAATAAAACATCAAAATATTACCTAAAAATGTCAACATCAACACTGGTCATGCCATGTAGGACGGTCGATGTCCATTATTAAGATGGATGGATTCAATTGACAAAATATGAAAAAAAAAAAAAAGTTTAGAACTCAATTGACACAATTCAAAAGTTTAAAACTGAATTGGAACAATTCCGCCCCTCGCCTGGCATTGTTCCCACTCAAGCCTGCATCATGGCCCGACTCGCCGCTTTTGCATGTTGATCCGTCCCTTTTGCACTTGGACATCATACAAGTCCTCTTTGTTTTGCGACTTTAGTCTTTCGGACTTCATTTGGACAACAACATGATTTGTGGCGTCGTCAAGATGGGCGATACTGCCACTTTTTGCTCCACCGTGATTTCTTCGTCCTTCCTGAGAATGGCGTCTAGCAATCGCCATTGCACCCGAGAAAGTATTTTCGGGCATCGATTACAAATCCAATGTGGCAACGTTGAGCCAATTCACAATGCCCGAACTCCCGCATGGGGTTAAGATGGTCATTTCCTGAGATTGGGTTGCTCGAGAGTGTCTCATAATGTTTCCAGGTAAAGATAAACGAGAACCCGAGAGAATTTGTCAATTTTTCCTTGATGGGATTTCATTAGTAGATATACATTCATACACACTTTTAACAATTAAAGTCAAGTGAATACAAGTCACACAACTTAGATAACAAATAAAATTAAATCAAATAAAGATATCTCAGCATCAGATCTGTCCGTTTGCAATTGTTGTCGAAGTCTTCGTTATTTAATTTCAGTATAGTCCGAGACTGAAATTGTGGATAGCGAGAAGGGAACTTTTGCACAATCTGGCTAGCAAAGATGTTCACATTTTGAGTTTAATCGTCTACAAGAACCACCCCTAAGGGCTTAGACCATTTTTTTTTATTGGAATATGCTCTGAGATAGCATGGCTTTCTTTCGGGAAAATTATCAAAGAAGTCTTAAACCTTTTCTTCAGTCCCCAACTTTTAATGTTTGCCGATTTAGTCCTAAACCCTTTTACATTCTACCGATTCATTCCTATTGACTGAAAATCACTGACATGAATACCGGCTTTTCCACGTGGCACCGTCGATGCTGATGTGAACAATTTCTAATATTTTAGTAGTTTGTCAAATATTTCTATTTTTTCTATTTTCCTTTTTTCCCTTTTCTTTTTTCCCCTCCCCCCAGCCTCAACATCCACAGCCTTCGGCGAGGGTAACCCTCGCCTGAGGGAGGTAAAACAAAAGAAAAGGAAAAAAGGAAAAAAGAAAAGAAAAACTAAATAAAATATTTAAATACTATTAAAATTTGTCTACTTCAGCACTGCGTTGCCATGTAGGACGACTGATATCTACTTCAACGATTTTTGACCAATAGGATGGAATCGGTAAAAGGTGAAAATGTTTAAAACTGAATCGGCCAACTTCGGACCCAAAAAGAAAAAAAATCGGCCAACTTAAAAGGTTTATAACTAAATTGGCAAAAATGCAAAAGATTTAGGACTTTTTTTTTAAATAATTTTTCCGATTTAATTCCCTTGAATTGAATATTTGTATATATGTGGTTTTAATGATTCTTTCTTTTCTTTACCAAACAATAGCGTTGTAGGAATTCGAATAAATTTGCTAAATTTTGTTCACTTCAAGTAACAGATTCGTTCTCGACCAAAAAAAAAAAAAAATTTGCGGATTCGTCCATTGTCGAGAGATCAATGGTTGAGATGGATGTATCCTGTCCAAAATTAACTAATGGAAGCTAGGTATACGGATTGTTGTGTTGGCGTGAACTGTAATTTTATTTTTTTGTAGGAGATTTGATTTTTCCTCCTAATTTGTAGAGGATTTTTTTTCCTATTTTGTAGAGACTTAACTTGTAAAAGAAGTTCTGATTGTATATTTATTAGTGTGTACATACTTGATGTGATAACGAAGAAGGAAACAGAAAAAACGAGAGAGGGTGGGGTGTTTGATCGAGGACGTAGACACATTGTCGAAACTCGTAAATTCGTGTTTCTTCTATATTTTTTCTTTGCTTTTCAACATGGTATCGGAGCATAGGGTTTGCTTCCTGCGAGTACTGTACGTCAATCCCTGATTACGGCGATCCGTCGTTGTCTCGCGCGGGCCCCAACATTATTGCTCGTCTTGTTCTCGCGATCGACCTCGGACCCATGGCAAATCGAAATCCTACAAGAGAAGTGATTCCCCACCAAAATCAAGGGGGAATTCGACCACAGAAGCATTGTTGGAGAATTTGACTATCAAATTGAATCAGATTCTATCGACACCGCCGAATGATTCATCTTCTTCTTCGCAGATTGCAATTAAGTTGGATGGAACCAACTACAGACCATTAATTTTCTGCAGTACTTTATTTTTCGTAGACTTCGGTTACGCTGGCGGACGATCACAATTCCTGGTATTTTCATTCCCAAGATGAGTTTTCCAAGCGGCCCCAAATGAAGCCCCTACAAGGCTACAATAGCACGATATATCAAAGGACTTAATTTTTTCTCATCCTCTTTTAGAATTGCCGACCAAGCATGCATTAATTAAATCTACACAAACTTCATATAGCAAAATCTCGTATAATCTCGCATACATAAGAACATATAAGTAAGGTAAGACATGAAATTAAAGCTGTGAATGACGGACACGTCACTACATCATTCATAGTATATAACTTCTCTTTTATAAGGACAGCAGTAAACAAAAATTACATGATTCTCACAAATAAAATAAGACGTCAGAAAATCGTGAAGAAGGAAAAATAAAATTTTGATAATCCAAATCAAAGATTGAATTCACATCAGCACAAGTTTTGGGGATTTTAGTGTGGAAGTGGATATACTTTAGGGGTATTGATGGCACAAAATAAACGTTTAAGGTACTTGAGTGATAGTTGATATAGTTTATAATTTTTTGTGGTATCAATCCTTTTTAATGTGAAAATGATACGTAAATGTTGGATATATATCATACTAAATTATACATTATTGAAAATAATAATATTACGGAATAATTTCTCCCCTTTAACCGATAAGGATGTGAAGGGGTTGTACACCAAAAGTTACTTTAGCTCCATGTCTTGTATCGTTCGCAAACTCATTGCACTCGATCTCGATCTCGATCTCGATCTTGGTCTGGCACGCTTCGCTCTTCAACCGCATTCCTCTCTTTCATAGCGCGATCACTCTTGATTTTCGATAATATTACAATGTGGTGGCGCCGCCGATGCACAAGGACAGGCGATTGGACCCTCGCGGGGCTACGTCTCCCTTGGCGTCTAATACTTAGACAAGGCCTCTATATTATGGCACCCCTAGCCAGTCCAGGGAAGTTACACTTGGTCATATTAATAATACCATCAAGCAACTGCAACTTAATCTAACCTGTGGAAATATTGTTAGATACATACAGGAACCTGAAATGAATTTTACTTTATCATGCGAGTGAATTGCCATGGTATGGGACTGAATGAAGATGACATCCAACAAATCATTTCGTCAGAGCAGGCAAGGGAAACCTCACTTCAATTCATTTCATTTGGCCGACCGGTGCTGACGTGGATAATTTTTTTTAATAATTTTAAAAAATTTAGACATTATTTTTCATTTGTTAATATTTTTCTTTCTTTTTAATTTTCTGTTTGGTTAGAGTCGACAGAAGGCCGCCGGCCATTGGAAGAAAGTCTCGAGCCCTCGTTCATCGCTGAGCGAGGGTCGTGGCCCTTGTCGGCTACTAGCTTATAGCTGGGCTAGGGCCAAGACCCTCACCGCGGCCGGTGGGGGCTCGCGAGACCTCGGGCACCCAGACTTGGATGAGCCTTGCAAGCCCTCGTTAGCGAATCGGGAGGGCGGTGACCCTCACCAACGATGGCAGCCTCCTGCTAGCCCTAAACAAAAAAAATAGAGGAGAAAAAAAAGATAAAACAAAATTATTTAAACATTAGAAATTCAAAAAATTACTAAAACTTGTCCACGTCAGTGGGGCCGGCTAGCCAAATGAACTGAACTGGCACAAGTGAAAAATGTTTAGGACTTAAATGACAAAAAAAGTTCATAATTAAACTGGCACTACTGCAATAGGTATAGAATTTTTTTGGTAATTATCACTAGAGGACCTTACTCACATGGACAGTTTTTTTTTGTAATTTTTCGAACATCCAACGAGCTCCACAGACGAGGAGAAGCACCCACAGCTCTCAATTTTTGACACGTACCTACCAGCCTTGCCCTATCTTGGTAGTTTTAACGACAAAACATGTCATCAATAATTCCATCGGGCAAGGCTGTCCAATCGACCTCCCCGTATGCACCGACCTTCTTCTCTCCATTTTTGCACACCCACTTATCACTCATATTTTCTCTGATTCTTGAGGTCGAGCTCTTTATACACCCGCTTATCACTCATATTTTCTCTGATTCTTGAGGTCGAGCTTTTTATAGGAAATGTGAAAATGGTGATTGTGATGGAAAGGTCTACAATTGGTAAAAACCATGAGAATGTGACTAACACCCAAATTTTGGAGCCCACATTTTAATTTGCTGTGTGAAAAAGACAAATCAAACAAATCGAGATAAATGTGAGCCCTAAGAAGCTTTTGTGCACTGTTTCTGGAACACCTACGATAAGTTTTCCCGGAGGAGATTATCCTCATATATGAGCGATTATTGCACACTTTAAATGTTGGTGTGCAACTCCGACCCCAAAAATGAGAAAATAGAAGTGTTTGCGTAGAACATTGTCTATCTATCATGAAGCAACAATGCAATGAGTTTGCGAATCAAGAAAGCCGACAAGACCAAGAAATGATTGCGACTAAGAGTTGTGGAGAGTTTTCTCTTCTACAATCTGATGGACGATTGGCTCCGAACAATGTGGCCGGCAAGTCGAAGAAGTTCTTCATTGGAGATGAAAAATGGAGGATTATACTTCAATCGCTCTTCCGCTCGGTGATGGAAGAACGTGAGAAAGCTCAGATGGCTGGAGTGAAGATGGATTGAAGAGGGACTTCCATTTCGGTTGGAAATTTTGAAAAATGGTAGCTTCTTTGACAAGTCTCGAAGCAAGTCGATGGTGAGCTCCTGGTCCCAACGACTGTGTAGCGTCG
Source organism: Rhodomyrtus psidioides (assembly GCA_021437785.1). NCBI lineage: Eukaryota > Viridiplantae > Streptophyta > Magnoliopsida > Myrtales > Myrtaceae > Rhodomyrtus > Rhodomyrtus psidioides. The sequence continues at coordinate 3,132,675 of JAILYB010000069.1, forward strand.
AAGAAATACAATTTTAGGATGCGGAAGATTCTAGAAATATTGTTTTCTTTTTCCTATTTCGTTAGAGCCGACAGACGGCCGCCGGCCATTGGGAGAAAGGCTCGAGCCCTCATTCATCGCTGGGCGAGGGTCGCGGCCCTTGTCGGTTACAAGCTTGTAGCTGGGCTAGGGCCGAGACCCTTATCGCGGCCGGTGGGGGCTCGCGAGACCTCGGACACCCAGATTTGGATGACCCTTGCAAACCCTCACCAACGAACCGGGAGGGCGGCGACCCTCACCAGCGATGGCAGCCTCCTGCTAGCCCTAAACAAAAAAATAGAGGAGAAAAAAAAAGACAAAACAAAATTATTTAAATATTAAAAATACAAAAAATTACTTAAAATTATCCTCGTTAGTGGGGTCGGCCAGCCAAATGAACAGAACTGGCATAAGTGAAAAATATTTAGGGCTTAATTGATAAAAAAAAGTTCACAATTAAAAACATTAATTGACAAAACAAAGTTCATAATTAAACAGGCACAACTGCAATAGGTATAGAATTTTTTTTTCGTAATTATCACTAGAGGACCTTACTGATGTGGACAATTTTAAGTAATTTTTTCGTACATCCAACGAGCTCCACAAATGGGGAGAAGCACCCACAGCTCTCAATTTTTGACACGTACCTGCCAGGCTTGCCCTATCTTGGTAGTTTAAACGGCAAAACAAGTCATCAATAATTCCATTGAGCAAGGCCGTTCAATCGACCTCCATGTATGCACCGACCTTCTCCTCTCTATTTCTGTGCACCCGCTTATCACTTATATTTTCTCTGATTCTTGAGGTCGAGCTCTTTATAGGGAATGTGAAAATGGTGATCGTGATGGAAAGGTCTACAATTGGTAAACACCAAGAGAATGTGACTAACACCCAAATTTTCGACCCCACATTTTAATTTGCTGTGTGAAAAAGCCAAACCAAACAATTCGAGATAAATGTAAGCTCTAAGAAGCTTTTGTGTACTGTTTCTGGATCACCCACGATAAGTTTTCCCGAAGGAGATTATCCTCATACATGAGCAATTATTGCACACTTTAAGTGTTGGTGTGCAACTCTAACCCTAAAAATGAGAAAATAGAAGTGTTTGCGTAGAACATTATCTATCTATCGGGAAGCAACAATGCAATGAGTTTGCGATTCAAGAAAACTGACCAGACCAAGAAATGATTGCGACTCAGAGTTGTGGAGAGTCTTCTCTTCTATAATCTGATGGACGATTGGCTCCGAACAATGTTGCCGGCAAGTCGAAGAAGTTCTTCATTGGAGATGAAAAATGGAGGATTATACTTCAATGGCTCGTCCTCTCGGTGACGGAAGAACGTGAGAATGCTCAGATGGCTGGAGTAAAGATGAACCGAAGAAAGACTTCCATTTCGGTTTGAAATTTTGAAAAATGGTAGCTTCTTTGACAAGTCTCGAAGCAAGTCGATGGTGAGCTCCTGGTCCCAATGGCTGTGTAGCGTCGAAGAAATACAAATTTAGGATGCGGAAGATTCTAGAAATATTTTTTTTTCCTTTTTGGTTAAAGCCAACAGAAGGCCGTCGGCCATTGGGAGAAAGTCTTGAGCCCACGTTCATAACTGGGCGAGGGTCGCGGCCCTTGTCGGCTACTATCTTGTAGCTGGGCTAAGACCAAGACTAGACATGGCCAAAATGAACCGTGGACCCGGAACCAGCCCGTTGACCGGGCCCACGGTTCCATAATTTTTGGAACCGGCCCGGAATCGGCGGTTCCGGGCCAGAAAATTTTAAAAAAAAAAACAAAGTGGGGGAAAGAGCCGTTCGGCCCTTTTCCCAAGTCTCTTTCACCGTTTCACGTGACTTCTGACTTTTCTCCCTCTCCCTTTGTGTGCGTCAGTCTCTTTCACGGTGACTTGTGAGTGACAGACCCTCAAGCCTCAACCTCATCCCATTCTCTCTCTCTTGTGCTGCTTCTTCTTCTTCCTTTCTTTTTTGGTTTGTCCAGTCCCCCTTCGAATGGCCAACGGTGCAACGCCATCATTGGATAGCAAGCTCCAAAGACAAGTTCGACTCCCTCCGTTTCCTCCTCTCTCCCTCCGACGACGTCACCCACGACGTCGGCTGCCGCAACCTCACCATCTTCACCCTCCCGCAGGGACGACCTCGTCCCTGACTTCGATTTTCAACTCCTCGTGACCTCGCCCTCGAGCACGACCAGGTGACCTCGATCGCCCTCTACAACGACGCCCTCTCCTCTAGTCTTGGTTGGCCCTGATTTTTTGAACCGGAAACCAGCTTGGAACCGGCGGTTCCAAACCAGAACTGGGACTGCCCCTTCAAGGGCCGGTTCCGGTTCCAACCTTTTTAGGAACCAGAATCGGCCACGTCTAGCCAAGACCCTCACCGCGGACGGTGGGGGTTGACGAGACCTCGGGCACCCAGATTTGGATGAGGCTTGCAAACCCTCACCAGCGAACCGGGAGGGTGGTGACGCTCACCAGCGATGGCGGCCTCCTGCTAGCCCTATACAAAAAAATAGAGGAGAAAAAAAAAAGACAACCAAATTATTTAAATATTAAATATTCAAAAAATTACTAAAAAAATTTCCCCTTCAATGGTGTCGGCAAGCCAAATGAACTGAACTGGCACAATTGAAAAAAGTTTAGGACTTAATTGACAAAAAAAGATCATAATTAAAAAATTAATTGACAAAAAAAGTTCATAATTAAACTAGCCGTACTGCAATAGTTATATAATTTTTTTTGGTAATTATCACTAGAGGACCTTACCGACGTGGATAATTTTTAGTAATTTTTCAAACATAAAACGAGCTCCACAGATGAGGAGAAGCACCCACAGCTCTCAATTTTTGACACACACTCGCCAGCCATGCCCTATCTTGGTTATTTAAATGGAAAAATAGGTCATCAATAATCCCATCAGGCAAGGCCGTCCAATCGACCTCCCTGTATGCACCGACCTTCTCCTCTCCATTTCTGCACACCCGCTTATCACTCATATTTTCTCTCATTCATGAGGTCGAGCTCCTTATAGGAAATGTGTAAATGGTGGTCGTGATGGAAAGGTCTACAATTGGTAAACACCATGATAATGTGACTAACACCCAAATTTTCATCCCCACATTTTAATTTGCTATGTGAAAAAGACAAACCAAGCAATTCGAGATAAATGTGAGCCCTAACAAGCTTTTGTGCATTGTTTCTGGATCACCTACGATAAGTATTTCCGAAGGAGATTATCCTCATACTTGAACGATTACTGCACACTTTAAGTGTGGGTGTGCAACTCGGACCCAAAAATGATGAAATAGAAGTGTTTGCGTAGAACATTGTCTATCTATCCGGAAGGAACAATGCAATGAGTTTGTGATTCAAGAAAGCTGACCAGACCAAGAAATGATTGCGACTTAGAGTTGTGGAGAGTCTTCTATTCTACAATTTGATGGACGATTGGTTCCAAACAATGCGGCCGGCAAGTCGAAGAAGCTCTTCATTGGAGACGAAAAATGGAGGATTATACTTCAATGGCTTGTCTACTCGGTTGTGGAAGAACGTGAGAATGCTCATATGGCTGGAGTGAAGATGGATCGGAGAGGACTTCCATTTCGGTTTGAAATTTTGAAAAATGGTCGCTTCTTTGACAAGTCTCGAAACAAATCGATGGTGAGCTCCTGGTCCCAACGACTGTGTAGTGCCGAAGAAATACAATTTAGGATGCGAACGATTCTAGAAGTATTATTTTTTTTCCTTTTGTTAGAGTCGACAGAAGGCCGCCGACAATTGGGAGAAAGTCTCGAGCCCACGTTCATCGCTGGACGAGGGTCACGGCCCTTGTCGGCTACAAGCTTGTAGCTGGGCTAGGGCCGAGACCCTCACCGCGGACGTTGGGGGCTCGCGAGACATCTGGCACCCAGATTGGAATAAGCCTTGCAAGCCCTCACCAGCGAACCGAGAGGACAGCGACCCTCACTAGCGATGGCGGCCTCCTGCTAGCCCTAAACAAAAAAATAGAGGAGAAAAAAAAAAGACAAAACAAAATTATTTAAATATTAAAAATTCAAAAAATTACTAAATATTGTCCACGTTAGTGGGGTCGGCTAGCCAAATGACCTGAACTGGAAGAAGTGAAAAATGTTTAGGACATAATTGACAAAAAAAAGTTCATAATTAAACTAGCACTACTGCAATAGGTATATAAATTTTTTTGGTAATTATCACTAGAGGACCTTGGTGACGTGGATAATTTTTAGTAATTTTTCGAACTTCCAACGAGCTCCACAGATGAGGAGAAGCACCCACAGCTCTCAATTTTTTACACGGACGTGCCAGCCTTGCCCTACCTTGGTAGTTTAAACGGCAAAACAGGTCATCAATAATCCCATCGGGCAAGGCCGTCCAATCGTCCTCCCTTTATGCACTGACATTCTCCTCTCCATTTCTACACATACACTTATCACTCATATTTTCTCTGATTCTTGAGGTCGAGCTCCTTATAGGGAAAGTGAAAATGGTGGCCGTGATGGAAAGGTCTACAATTGGTAAATACCACAAGAATGTGACAAACACTCAAATTTTCGACCCCACATTTTAATTTGCTATGTGAAAAGGACAAATCAAACTAATCGAGATAAATGTGAGCCCTAACAAGCTTTTGTGCACTGTTTCTGTATCACCTACGATAAGTTTATCCGAAGGGGATTATCCTCATACATAAACAATAATTGTACTTTAAGTGTTGGTGGGCAACTACGACCCCAAAAATGAGAAAATAGAAGTGTTTGCGGAGAACATTGTCTATCTATCAGAAAGCAACAATGCAATGAGTTTGCGATTCAAGAAAGCTGACCAGACCAAGAAATGATTGCGACTCAGAGTTGTGGAGAGTCTTCTCTTCTACAATCTGATGGACGATTGGTTCCAAACAATGTGGTCGGCAAGTCGAAGAAGTTCTTCATTGGAGATGAAAAATGGAGGGTTATCCTTCAATGGCTCGTTCGCTCGGTGTTGGAAGAACGTGAGAATGCTCAGAAAGCTGGATTGAATAGGGATTTCCATTTCGGTTTGAAATTTTGAAAAAAGTTAGCTTCTTTGACAAGTCTCGAAGCAAGTCGATGGTGAGCTCCTGATCCCAATGACTGTGTAGCGTCGAAGAAATACATTTTTGGGATGCGAAAGATTCTGGAAATATTGATTTTTTTTCCTTTTTGGTTAGAGCCGGCACAAGGTCGCCGAACATTGGGAGAAAGTCTTGAGTCCTCGTTCATCACTGGGCGAGGGTCACGGCCCTTGTCGGCTACAAGCTAGGGCCGAGACCCTCAACGAGACCGGTGGGGGCTCCCGAGACCTCAGGCACACAGATTTGGAAGAGCCTTGCAAGCCCTCATCAGCGAACTAGGAGGATGGCAACCATAACTAGCGATGGCAGCCTCCTGCTAGCCCTAAACAAAAAAGCAGAGGAGAAAAAAAAACAAAAAAAATTATTTAAATATTAAAAATTCAAAAAATTACTAAAAATTGTCCACGTCAGCGGGGTCGGTTAGCCAAATGAACTGAAATGGCACAAGTGAAAAAAGTTTAGGACTTAATTGACAAAAAAAGATTTCATAATTAAAAAGTTAATTGACAAAAAAAAAAGTTCATAATTAAACTAGTACTACTGCAATAGGCATAGAAATTTTTTTGGTAAATATCACTAGAAGACTTTACTAGCGTGGATAATTTTCAGCAATTTTTCGAACATCCAACGAGCTCCATAGATGAGGAGAAGCACCCACTGTTCTCAATTTTTGACACGTACCTACCAGCCTTGCCCTATCTTAGTAGTTTATACGGCAAAACACGTCATCAATAATCTCATCGGGCAAGGCCGTCCAATCGACCTCCATGTATGCACCGACCTTCTCCTCTCCATTCTGCACACCTGCTTATCACATATATTTTCTTTGATTCTTGAGGTCGAGCTCTTTATAGGGAATGTGAAAATGGCAATCGTGATAGAAAGGTCTACAACAGATAAACACCATGAGAATGTGACTAACACCCAAATTTTCGACCCCACATATTAATTTCCCGTGTGAAAAAGACAAACCAAACAAATCGAGATAAATGTGAGCCCTAAGAAGCTTTTGTGCACCGTTTCTGGATCACCTACGATAAGTTTTCCCAAAGGAGATTATCCTCATACATGAACGATTATTGCACACTTTAAGTGTTGATGTGCAACTCCGACCCCAAAAATGAGAAAATCGAAGTGTTTCCGTAGAACATTGTCTATCTATAAGGATGCAACAATTCAATGAGTTTGCGATTCAAGAAAGCTGACCAGACCAAGAAATGATTGCGACTCAGAGTTGTGGGGAGTCTTCACTTCTACAATCTGATGGACGATTGGCTCCGAACAATGTGGCCGGCAAGTCGAAGAAGTTCTTCATTGGAGATGAAAAATGGAGGATCATACTTCAATGGCTCGTCCGCTCGGGGATGGAAGAACGTGAGAATGCTGAGATGGCTAGAGTGAAGATGAATTGAAGCGGGACTTCCATTTCGGCTTGAAATTTCAAAAATTGGTAGCTTCTTTGACAAGTCTTGAAGCAAGTCGATGGTGAGCTCCTGGTCCCAACGACTATGTGGCGTCAAAGAAATACAATTTTGAGATGCGGAAGATTCTAGAAATATAATTTTTTTTTTCCGTTTTGGTTAGAGCCGACAAAAGGCCGCAGGCCATTGGGAGAAAGTCATGGGCCCTCTTTCATCTCTGGGTGAGGGTCGCGGCCCTTGTCGGCTACAAGCTTGTAGCTGCAATAGGGCCGAGACACTCACCGCGGCCATTCGGGCCTCGCGAGACCTCGGGCACCCAGATTTGGAGCCTTGCAAGCTCTCACCAGCGAACCGGGAGGGCGACGACCCTCACCAGCATTGGCGACCTCCTGCTAGCCCTAAAAAAAAATAGAGGCGAAAAAAAAAAGACAAAACAAAATTATTTAAATATTAATAAGTCAAAAAATTAGTAAAAATGTCCACGTCAGTGGGGTCGGCTAGCCAAATGAACTGAACTGGCACAAGTAAAAATTGTTTGGGACTTAATTGACAAAACCAAGTTCATAATTTAAAAGTTAATTGATAAAAAAAGTTCATAATTAAACTGGCACTACTGCAATTGGTATAGATTTTTGATAATTATCAGTAGAGGACCTTACTGACATTGACAATTTTTAATGATTTTTCGAACATCCAACGAGCTCTACAGATGACGAGAAGCACCCACAGCTCTCAATTTTTGACACGTACCTGCCAGCCTTGCCCTATCTTGGTAGTTTAAACGGTAAAACAGGCAATCAATAATCCCATCGGGCAAGGCCGTCCAATCGACCTCCCTATATGCACCGACCTTCTCCTCTCCATTTTTGCACACCCGCTTATCACTCATATTTTCTTTGATTCTTGAGGACGAGCTCTTTATAGGGAATGTGAAATTAGTGATCGTGATGGAAATGTCTACAGTTGGTAAACACCATGAGAATGTGACAAACACCCAAATTTTCGACCCGACATTTTAATTTACTGTGTGAAAAAGACAAACTAAACAAATCGAGATAAATGTGAGTACTAAGAAGCTTTTGTGCATTGTTTCTGGATCACCTACGATAAGTTTTCCCGAAGGAGATTATTCTCATATATTAACGATTATTACACCCTTTAAGTGTTGGTGTACAACTCCGATCCCAAAAATAAGAAAATAGAAGTGTTTGCGTAGAACATTATCTATCTATCAGGAAGCAAAAATGTAATGAGTTTGCGATTCAAGAAAACAGACCAGACCAAGAAATGATTGCGACTCAGAGTCGTGGAGAGCCTTCTCTTCTACAATCTGATGGACGATTGGCTTCGAACAATGTGGCCGGCAAGTCGAAGAAGTTCTTCATTGGAGATGAAAAATTGAGGATTATACTTCAATGACTTGTCCGCTCGGGGATGGAAGAACGTGAGAATGCTCATATGGCAGGAGTGAAGATGGATCAAAGCGGGACTTCAATTTTGGTTTGAAATTTTTAAAAATGGTAGATTCTATGGCAAGTTTCGAAGCAGGTCGATGGTGAGCTCCTTGTCCCAACGACTGTGTAGCGTCGAAGAAATACAATTTTAGGACGCGGAAGATTCTAGATTTTTTTTTTTTGGTTAGAGCCGACAGAAGGCCGCCGACCATTGGGAGAAAGTCTCGAGCCCTCATTCATCGCTGGGCGAGGGTCGCGGCCGTTGTCGGCTACAAGCTTGTAGTTGGGCTAGGGACAAGACCCTCACCGCGGTCAATGGGGGCTCACGAGACCTCGGGCACCCAAATTTTGATGAGCCTCGCAAGCCCTCACCTGCGAATCGGGAGGGCGGCGACCCTCACCAGCGATGGCGGCCCCCTGTTAGCCCTAAAAAAAATAAAGGAGACAAAAAAGACAAAATAAAATTATTTAATTATTAAAAATTCAAAAAATTACTAAAAATTGTCCACGTCAATGGGGTCGGCTAGCCAAATGAACTGAACTGGCACAAGTGAAAAATGTTTAGGACTTAATTGACAAAAAAAGTTCATAATTTAAAAGTTAATTGGCAAAAAAAAGTTCATAATTAAACTGGCACTACTGCAATTGGAATAGAAATTTGACAAAAAAAAGTTCATAATTAAATTGGCACTACTACAATTGCTATAGAAATTTTTTCCATAATTATCACTAGAGGACCTCACTAATGTGGACAATTTTTAGTAATTTTTCGAACATCCAACGAGCTCCACATATGAGGAGAAGCACCCACAGCTCTCAATTTTTGATACGCACTCACCAGCCAGGCCCTATCTTGGTTATTTAAACGGCAAGACAGGTCATCAATAAACCCATCGGGCATGGTTGTCCAATCGACCTCCCTGTATGCACCGACCATCTCCTCTCCATTTCTACACACCCGCTTATCACTCATATTTTCTCTGATTCTTGAGGTCGAGCTCTTTATATGGAATGTGAAAATGGTGATCGTGATGGAAAGGTCTACAATTGGTCAACACCTTGAGAATGTGACAAACACCCAAATTTTCGACCCCACATTTTAATTTGCTATGTGAAAAAGACAAACCAATCTAATCGAGATAAATGTGAGCCCTAAGAAGCTTTTGTGCACTGCTTCTAGATCACCTTCGATAAGTTTTCTCGAAGGAGATTATCCTCATACATGAACGATTATTGCACATTTTAAGTGTTGGTGTGCAACTCCGACACCAAAAATGAGAAAATAGAAGTGTTTGTGTAGAACATTGTCTATCTATATGGAAGCAACAATGCAATGAGTTTGCGATTCAAGAAAGCTGACCAGACCAAGAAATCATTGCGACTCAGAGTTGTGGAGAGTCTTCTCTTCTACAATATGATGGACGATTGGCTCCGAACAATGTGGCCGGCAAATCGAAGAAGTTCTTCCTTGGAGATGAAAAATGGAGGATTATACATCAATGGCTCATCCGCTCGGTGATGGAAGAACGTGAGAATGCTCAGATGGATGGAGTGAAGATGGATTGAATAGGGATTTCCATTTCGGTTTGAAATTTTGAAAAAAGGTAGCTTCTTTGACAAGTCTCGAAGCAAGTCGATGGTGAGCTCCTGATCCCAATGACTGTGTAGCGTCGAAGAAATACATTTTTTGGGATGCGAAAGATTCTGGAAATATTGATTTTTTTTTCCTTTTTGGTTAGAGCCGGCACAAGGTCGCCGGACATTGGGAGAAAGTCTTGAGCCCTCGTTCATCACTGGGCGAGGGTCACGGCCCTTGTCGGCTACAAGCTAGGGCCGAGACCCTCAACGAGACCGGTGGGGGCTCCCGAGACCTCAGGCACACAGATTTGGCAGAGCCTTGCAAGCCCTCATCAGCGAACTAGGAGGGTGGCAACCATAACTAGCGATGGCAGCCTCCTGCTAGCCCTAAACAAAAAAGCAGAGGAGAAAAAAAAAACAAAAAAAAATTATTTAAATATTAAAAATTCAAAAAATTACTAAAAATTATCCACGTTAGTGGGGTCGGTTAGCCAAATGAACTGAAATGGCACAAGTGAAAAATGTTTAGGACTTAATTGACAAAAAAAGATTTATAATTAAAAAGTTAATTGACAAAAAAAAAGTTCATAATTAAACTAGTACTACTGCAATAGGCATAGAAATTTTTTTGGTAAATATCACTAGAAGACTTTACTAGCGTGGATAATTTTTAGCAATTTTTCGAACATCCAACGAGCTCCATAGATGAGGAGAAGCACCCATTGTTCTCAATTTTTGACACGTACCTGCCAGCCTTGCCCTATCTTAGTAGTTTATACGGCAAAACACGTAATCAATAATCCCATCGGGCAAGGCCGTCCAATCGACCTCCATGTATACACCGACCTTCTCCTCTCCATTCTGCACACCTGCTTATCACATATATTTTCTTTGATTCTTGAGGTCGAGCTCTTTATAGGGAATGTGAAAATGGCGATCCTGATAGAAAGGTCTACAACTGATAAACACCATGAGAATGTGACTAACACCCAAATTTTCGACCCCACATATTAATTTCCTATGTGAAAAAGACAAACCAAACAAATCGAGATAAATGTGAGCCCTAAGAAGCTTTTGTGCACCGTTTCTGGATCACCTACAATAAGTTTTCAGAAAGGAGATTATCCTCATACATGAACGATTATTGCACACTTTAAGTGTTGATGTGCAACTCTGACCCCAAAAATGAGAAAATCGAAGTGTTTGCGTGGAACATTGTCTATCTATAAGGATGCAACAATTCAATGAGTTTGCGATTCAAGAAAGCTGACCAGACCAAGAAATGATTGCGACTCAGAGTTGTGGGGAGTCTTCACTTCTACAATCCGATGGACGATTGGCTCCGAACAATGTGGCCGGCAAGTCGAAGAAGTTCTTCATTGGAGATGAAAAATGGAGGATCATACTTCAATGGCTCGTCCGCTCGGGGATGGAAGAACGTGAGAATGCTGAGATGGCTAGAGTGAAGATGGATTGAAGCGGGACTTCCATTTCGGCTTGAAATTTCAAAAATTGTTAGCTTCATTGACAAGTCTTGAAGCAAGTCGATGGTGAGCTCCTGGTCCCAACGACTATGTGGCGTTAAAGAAATACAATTTTGGGATGCGGAAGATTCTAGAAATATAATTTTTTTTCCCGTTTTGGTTAGAACCGACAAAAGGCCGCGGGCCATTGGGAGAAAGTCTTGAGCCCTCTTTCATCTCTGGGTGAGGGTCGCGGCCCTTGTCGGCTACAAGCTTGTAGCTGCAATAGGGCCGAGACACTCACCGCGGCCAGTCGGGCCTCGCGAGACGTCGGGCACCCAGATTTGGAGCCTTGCAAGCTCTCACCAGCGAACCGGGAGGGCGACGACCCTCACCAGCGTTGGCAACCTTCTGCTAGCCCTAAAAAAAATAGACGGTAAAAAAAGACAAAACAAAATTATTTAAATATTAAAAAGTCAAAAAATTAGTAAAAATGTCAATGGGGTCGACTAGCCAAATGAATTGAACTGGCACAAGTAAAAATTGTTTGGGACTTAATTGACAAAACAAAGTTCATAATTTAAAAGTTAAATGATAAAAAAAAAAGTTCATAATTAAACTGGCACTACTGTAATTGGTATAGATTTTTGATAATTATCAGTAGAGGACCTTACTGACATTGACAATTTTTAGTGATTTTTTGAACATCCAACGAGCTCTACAGATGACGAGAAGCACCCACAGATCTCAATTTTTGACACGTACCTGCCAGCCTTGCCCTATCTTGGTAGTTTAAACGGTAAAACAGGCCATCAATAATCCCATCGGGCAAGGCCGTCCAATCGACCTCCATGTATGCACCGATCTTCTCCTCTTCATTTTTGCACACCCGCTTATCCCTCATATTTTCTTTGATTCTTGAGGTCGAGCTCTTTATAGGGAATGTGAAATTAGTGATCGTGATGGAAATGTCTACAATTGGTAAACACCATGAGAATGTGACAAACACCCAAATTTTTGACCCGACATTTTAATTTACTGTATGAAAAAGACAAACCAAACAAATCGAGATAAATGTGAGCACTAAGAAGCTTTTGTGCACAGTTTCTGGATCACCTACAATAAGTTTTCCCGAATGAGACTATTCTCATACATGAACGATTATTACACCCTTTAAGTATAGGTGTACAACTCCGACCCCAAAAATAAGAAAATAGAAGTGTTTGCGTAGAACATTATCTATCTATCAGGAAGCAAAAATGTAATCAGTTTACGATTCAAGAAAACAGACCAGACCAAGAAATGATTGCGACTCAGAGTCGTGGAGAGCCTTCTCTTCTACAATCTGATGGACGATTGGCTTCGAATAATGTGGCCGGCAAGTCGAAGAAGTTCTTCATTGGAGATGAAAAATGGAGGATTATACTTCAGTGGCTTGTCCGCTCGGGGATGGAAGAACGTGAGAATGCTCATATGGCAGGAGTGAAGATGGATTGAAGCGGGACTTCAATTTTGGTTTGAAATTTTTAAAAATGGTAGTTTCTAGGGCAAGTTTCGAAGCAGGTCGATGGTGAGCTCCTTGTCCCAACGACTGTGTAGCGTTGAAGAAATACAATTTTAGGACGCGGAAGATTCTAGATTTTTTTTTTCTTTTTGGTTAGAGTCGACGGAAGGCCGCCGACCATTGGGAGAAAGTCTCGAGCCCTCATTCATCGCTGGGCGAGGGTCGCGGCCCTTGTCGGCTACAAGCTTGTAGCTGGACTAGGGCCAAGACCCTCACCGCGGTCGATGGGGGCTCGCGAGACCTCGGGCACCCAAATTTTGATGAGCCTTGCAAGCCCTCACCTGCGAATTGGGAGGGCGGCGACCCTCACCAGCGATGGCGGCCCCTTGCTAGCCCTAAAAAAAATAAAGGAGACAAAAAAGACAAAATAAAATTATTTAAATATTAAAAATTCAAAAAATTACTAAAAATTATCCACGTCAATGGGGTCGGCTAGCCAAATGAACTGAACTGGCACAAGTGAAAAATGTTTAGGACTTAATTGACAAAAAAAGTTCATAATTTAAAAGTTAATTGTCAAAAAAAAGTTCATAATTAAACTGGCACTACTGCAATTGGAATAGAAATTTGACAAAAAAAAAGTTCATAATTAAACTGGCACTACTACAATTGCTATAGAAATTTTTTCCATAATTATCACTAGAGGACCTCACTAACGTGGACAAATTTTAGTAATTTTTCGAACATCCAACGAGCTCCACAGAGGAGGAGAAGCACCCACAGCTCTCAATTTTTTACACGCACTCGCCAACCATGCCCTATCTTGGTTATTTAAACGGCAAAACAGGTCATCAATAATCCCATCGGGCATGGTTGTCCAATCGACCTCCCTGTATGCACCGACTTCTCCTCTCCATTTCTGGACACCCGCTTATCACTCATATTTTCTCTGATTCTTGAGGTCGAGCTCTTTATATGGAATGTGAAAATGGTGATCGTGATGGAAAGGTCTACAATTGGTCAACACCTTGAGAATGTGACAAACACCCAAATTTTCGACCCCACATTTTAATTTGCTATGTGAAAAAGACAAACTAATCTAATCGAGATAAATGTGAGCCCTAAGAAGCTTTTGTGCACTGCTTCTGGATCACCTACGATAAGTTTTCTCGAAGGAGATTATCCTCATATATGAACGATTATTGCACACTTTAAGTGTTGGTGTGCAACTCCGACACCAAAAATGAGAAAATAGAAGTGTTTGCGTTGAACATTGTCTATCTATATGGAAGCAACAATGCAATGAGTTTGCGATTCAAGAAAGCTGACCAGACCAAGAAATGATTGCGACTCAGAGTTGCGGAGAGTCTTCTCTTCTACAATATGATGGACGTTTGGCTCCGAACAATGTGGCCGGCAAATCAAAGAAGTTCTTCCTTGGGGATGAAAAATGGAGGATTATACATCAATGGCTCATCCGCTCGGTGATGGAAGAATGTGAGAATGCTCAAATGGCTGGAGTGAAGATGGATCGAAGAGAGACTTTCATTTCGGTTTGAATTTTTGAAAAAAGGTAGCTTCTTTGACAAGTTTTGAAGCAAGTCGATGGTGAGCTCCTGGTCCCAACGACTGTGTAGCGTTGAAGAAATACTATTTTAGGATGCGAAAGATTCTAGAAATATTATTTTTTTCCCTTTTTGTTTAGAGTCGACTTAAGGCCGCTGGCCATTGGGAGAAAGTCTCGAGCCCTCGTTCATCGCTGGGCGAGGGTCGCGGCCCTCGTCGGCAACTAGCTTGTAGCTGGGCTAGAGTCGAGACCTTCATCGAGGCCGGTGGGGGCTCGCGTGACCTCTGGCACCCAGTTTTGGATGAGCCTTGCAAGCCCTCACCAGCCAACCGGGAGGGCGGTGACCTTCACCGGCGATGGCGTCCTCCTACTAGCCCTAAACAAAAAAAAAAGTAGAGGAGAAAAAAAAGACAAAATAAAATTATTTAAATATTAAAAATTCAAAAAATTACTAAAATTTGTCCACGTCGGTGGGGTCGGCTAGCCAAATGAACTAAACTGGTACAAGTGAAAAATGTTTAGGACTTAATTGACAAAAAAAAGTACATAATTAAACTAGTACTACTGCATTAGGTATAGAAATTTTTTTGGTAATTATCACTTGAGGACCTTACTGATGTGGACAAATTTTAGTAATTTTTCGAACATCCAACGAGCTCCACAGATGAGGAGAAGCACCCACAGCTCTCAAATTTTGATATGTACCTGCCAGCCTTGCCTTATCTTGGTAGTTTAAACGGCAAAACAGGTAATCAATAATCCCATCGGGCACTGCCGTCCAATCGACCTCCCTTTATGCATCTACCTTCTCCTCTCCATTTCTGCACACCCGCTTATCACTCATATTTTCTCTGATTCTTGAGGTCGAGCCCTTTATAGGGAATGTGAAAATGGTGATCGTGATGGAAAGGTCTACAATTAAAAAACACCATGAGAATGTGACTAACACCCAAATTTTCGTCCCCACATTTTAATTTGATGTGTGAAAAAGACAAACCAAACAAATCGAGATAAATGTGAGCCCTAAGAAGCTTTTGTGCACTGTTTCTGGATCACATATGATAAGTTTTCCCGATTATCCTCATACATGAACGATTATTGCACACTTTAAGTGTTGGTGTGCAACTCTGACCCCAGAGATGAGAAAAAAGAAGTGTTTGCGTAGAACATTGTCTATCTATTAAGAAGCAACAATGCAATGAGTTTGAGATTCAAGAAAACTGACCAGACCAAGAAATGATTGCGACTCAGAGTTGTGGAGAGTGTTCTCTTCTACAATCTGATGGACAATTGGCTCCGAACAATGTGGCAGGCAAGTCGAAGAAGTTCTTCATTGGAGATGAAAAATGGAGAATTAAACTTCAATGGCTCGTCCGCTCGGTGATGGAAGAACGTGAGAATGCTTAGATGGCTGGAGTGAAGATGGATCGAAGAGGGACTTCCATTTCGGTTTGAAATTTTGAAAAATGGGAGCTTCTTTGACAAGTTTCAAAGCAAGTCGATGGTGAGCTCCTGGTCCCATCGACTTTGTAGCGTCGAAGAAATACAATTTTAGGATGCGGAAGATTCTAGAAATATTTTTTTTTTCCTCTTTGGTTAGAGCCGACAGAAGGCCGCTGGCCATTGGGAGAAAGTCCCGAGCCCTCGTTCATTGTTGGGCGAGGGTCGCAGCCCTTGTCGGCTACAAGCTTGTAGCTAGGCTAGGGCCGAGACCCTCACCGCGGCCGGTGGGGGCTCGCGAGACCTCGGGCACCCAGATTTGGATGAGCCATGCAAGCCCACACTAGCGAACCGGGAGAGCGGCGACCCTCGCCAGCGATGGCGGCCTCCTACTAGCCCTAAACAAAAAAATAGAAGAGAAAAAAAAAAGACTAAACAAAATTATTTGAATATTAGAAATTCAAAAAATTACTAAAAAAGTCAATAAGTGTCGAAAAATTGTTGGCAATACGAATTATTGATCCCTAGATTTCTCAATAAGTCGCCGGAAACTTACCAACCTTTAAATGATATAGAATTCACGATATATGGGATCTATTTAAGAAAGGTAAACAAAACTTGTGAATATTGTTATTAAAAGAAAAATAAGTGGGTATATAAATCAAATGAGAGTTAACAGTCAAATTAACTGGTAAAAAGTAGACAAGTCAATCTAGTTAGATTGTCACAAAAAACAAATCTATTTAATTAGATTTGGTAAATACTAAAAGGAGTTGGTGGATTTAAGGCGTAGTTAAGAAATGTAAATAAAAGTTTGTAAATAACAAAAAAGTTGGAAAATCGAATTATGCCGGTATATAATTCAAATAAGGAATGATAACCTAACCAGGTGGCAATTTCAAAATGTTAACAAATTATGCAAATAAAATTAGTAAGTTAGTACAAAAATTGAACTATAAAAAAAATTGCAAATTTCACAGTAAGTCACCAATTTTAAAAAAAAAATCATTCCAAAGACGTAGGGCAGAAAAATCTAATCCTAGCAATTGGGGGATTTTCTCATGGTCTTTTTCCTTTGCCACACTCTATGACCCTTAATATCCCGCCTTTGCTACCAAAAGAATAGCTACTACTGATAAATTGATATCTAATATATAACATTGTAGTATGTCCAAAGTTTTTTTTTTTTTTCCAAAGTTGAACGAGTAATAAAACGCTTAATTTGGATACAACGGATTTTGTGTAGAAATCATAACATATTAATTCTTGAGAGGCTACACCCATTTAGTCGTCTAGATTTCTAGTGAGAATAAGACTGAATATGATATGATAAGAAATCCATGGATCTCTACCCTTGCTAGTCCCACACCTTCAGTAAGGGTAGGACGTAGACGAGGCATAGGATCGAGACCCAAAATTACTAATTTATTCTTTTTTTCTGGGGTATGGTATTAAGGTGCAATTTTAAATGCATAATTTAGTTGATGAAGCTCTCCACAAATTTTTTTTTTGTGATTTTCATCTAGCAAGGATTCAGTGGCGGAAGTGACATTGCAGAACACATGCAATACAAGGCCAATCGCTTACTTTTCTCATACAAAGAATTTGCATCTGGATACTGTTCCTTGATTTCTTCATTCCGTGGCTCCGATCGAAGCGCAAACTCGGCGTCTGCAGTTAGGTGTGATCAATATACCTGGCCTGGCAGATCAGTTGTCAAGATTGAAGAATACATAACGGGTAGCTCACAATCTTTACATGCCCTTGAGTGATTCTTTATATTTTGCAAGTTCTTCCCCTTGCTGTTGCTCGGCGTGAGTATGCTTTTACGTAGCATTAGTTTACATTTAAGGCCTCTGTGCAGTCATCCTCTGCCACTCTGAACCTAAGGCATCAAATGGGGGATTCTACATTATGACTTATCAGTGCATTTCTCCCGTGATAGAGAAAGTTAGAACTCAAACGGGTTGGCTCTGTCCACATTTATTGTACGACATAAAGAGTCCACCTCCACCTGCAACGATTCTCTCATTTGTCTATGGTGGTTCTGTTTCGTTACGCTTCCTCCCGGCGCTCGCTGCCTCCGTCGAGCTATTGCCACGGCGCCCCGCCCCCGCGATCCGCATCTCCGTCAAGTCCTGCTACCTGCCACCTGAATCGGGGGACCACCTGGCATTCCCTCAGCGAATTCCATCACTGTCGCGACCCCTTACAATTCTCGTTGGCTCGTTGCGCCTAGAACTCAAACGGGTTGGCTCTGCAACGATTCTCTCATTTGTCTATGGTGGTTCTGTTTCGTTACGCTTCCTCCCAGCGCTCGCCGCCTCCGTCGAGCTATTGCCACGGTGCCCCGCCCCCGCGATCCGCATCTCCGTCAAGTCCTGCTACCTGCCACCTGAATCGGGGGACCACCTGGCATTCCCTCAGCGAATTCCATCACTGTCGCGACCCCTTACAATTCTCGTTGGCTCGTTGCGCCTAGTTATCACCGTCACGAACCTTGGCGTGACTCGTGAGCAACCATGCTCATGCGCCTAGTTATCACTACCACGGACCTTGGCGTGGTGCAACCCATGCTTCTATGCTTTCTCTGGTTGCAGCCTTGAGCCCATGCTTCCGTGCCTAGTTATCACCGCCACGAACCTTGGCGCGACGCAACCAATCAGCAATATATGTTGCCGAGATTCCCAAGAGCGCTCATCAGCAAGAGGCGAGGCCAAGTTACTTCCATGAAAATTGCCTTGGAAAAGACACGTGTGCACACGTGATCTATTCTAACTTCTTTCAAATTTTGCAAGCGGGACTCATAAACCACCAACACTACAATGAATTTACCAACTCCTAACATGTAATCCAGATTTGTGCCGCCAATTATCAAGATTTACTCATATTTCGTTATATTCAAATAATAATTGCACCAGTAAAATGTAAAATTGAGAATTTCGCCATGCTTCTTTTCGTCCATATCTCTTTTATATTTTGCATTATTAAGTCAAAACCCCATTTTGTGTTGGCCCTGTTTGGTTCAACATTTGAAATGAGCATTGAGGCTCTAAAGCCCCTTAGCCAAATGCAAATGGTGTTTGGCTATTTTCTTGACTCGCTTTGGGAGATGCAATTGCATCTCAAATGCTCTCCAAAAGCCTCTAGCCCAAACTATTTTCGAAATATAACTATTTTTTTTCTTTCAACTTTGTACCACTGCCACAAACCGCTATCGCTTGCTGCCCGCTGCCCCCATCGATCGCCGCAGCCAACCACTGCAGACCGCCGCCGCCGACCGCCCACTGCCGCCGCCCATCGCCGTCGACCACCCACCCCTGCCGCCCACCGCCGCCACCCTCCGTAGCCACCACTGACCGCCGCCGCTGACCACTGCCATCGGGCGCCAGCCAACCACCAATTGTTGCCCCCCCCCCCCCCCCCCCGCCCAACCGCTGCCCACCACCGACGGCCACATTTTTTTTCCAAAAAATGAAAAAAATTTCACCAAAAAGTATTTACGTCAAAGTTGATGTCCTTACACTACTTGCATTTTGAAAAAGGCCTTTTAACTCATATTTGCATTTTTTTCAAAGTCTCTTGGCTAAATGTTGAACCAAACATGCCCTTTCTTTTTATTTTTCCGAAACTAAGAAAAATGTTACAAATAAGTTATTCGCTCTAGTAAAGTTAACTAACAGTCGGTCTCCATCCATCATCCATTTTCTCCACTCACAAGATAACTACTCACTTCATTTGTTTTGGTAATTTTCAGTTTGATTCTTCCTTGTCCTTACACATGTCCATTCAATTTTCTACTAATTTACCATCAGTCGATGTTCAGGATAGATTTTGCCCGCCTCGACTAGTTAACCTCCCGAGCAATCTTAAACGATCATTCCTCTCTACAACCTCCTCTTCAACTTTATACTATGCTCGTCCTGTGCTCAATCTAGCAATCTTGGAAAATTGTTTTGATGAACTGTCACTAAACTAAAAAAGGAAGGAGAGAAAAGAACCGGGAGTTGGTGACTTCATTAGTGATTGCTTGCTTACCAAGCCATCCTGGCAAGCTCCCCAAGTTCTTGTTTGATCTGCCCCTTTTACAACACCACAATATTCGTCCTTTTTGGGTTAATGCTCTCAATAGTGAATTCAATAATTTTTCATTTTTTTTTCCTCACATGAGGACGGAATGAAACAAAAGTAACCAGATCTGCGATGGTTATTGAGTAACCTTTTTTTTCCTTTCTCAATTAAAAACCCTTTGACGCTTGTATTCACTCAACAAATCTTATTTAGGGCATGTTTGATTCAGCATTGCAGATGAGCATTTGGCCTCTAAAATCCCTTGGCCAAATGCAAATGCTGTTCGATTCAATTTTTTGCTCACTTTGGCCAGATGCACTTACATCTCAAATGCTCTCTAAAGTCCCTTAGCCCAAAGTAGTTACTTTGGGCTAAGGGACTTTTGCGAAATGCAACTATTTTTTTTAATTTTAACCTTGTTACCTTCGCTGCCGCCACCCGCCACACCCCGTCGGTCGCCGCTGGCTCTGCTGTAGCCGGTAGTCGGTCGCCTATCACAGGTCGCCGCCACCGGTCGCCGGCCACCGTCGCTTTTTTTTAAAGTAAAAATACTTTACAAAGTTCATTTTTCACCAAATAGTATTTACATCAATGTTGCTTTTTAATGTGTTTTTAAAATACACTTTACCAAATACTACTTGCATTTTGCAAAAGGCCTTTAGCCCAAAGGTATTTGCATTTTCTCAAAGTCTTTTAACCAAATGCTGAACCTAACAGGCCCTTAGTTCCATCGAAGCTCGGTTTTGTATGAATCTTCATTGGTATATTGAGAATGTTAATCCTATAGTGTTCCCAACAAGGCACAATTATGGATTAGTCGAATTTTAAAAGGAATTTCTCATCACCATCATATTTCCAAATATTTTGATTCGTAATTACAATATTTTCTTAAAATATATTATTTATTTCATGTAAATATGATTGTAATTTACAGAAAATATTATAGGCACGTAAATTTTCGTAAGTATATACTCAATTAATAACTTTTTACGTATTAAAAAATAATTCATCAATCAGCCATTGCCTTAATATTAGCAAATTCATTATAATGTTCCTAAACGTATTAGTCCTGCTGGTAGAGCTCGAAAGAGATTTATTACGACGGTGGGTACAATATTCATGATAGTTGTTAGATGTTGAATTGGTACATTCATGGTATTTGGATCAAGCACCCAACAATGACCATCTCCAAAAACAATAACACAAAAGAATAGTGTTTGCGGCTTTTACATAATTCAAGTAATTAACGTTTCTATAAGATCAGTAGCAGCATATTCTAATTTTGTTCTTTAATAAAGAAGTTTGTAAAAATGTAGAAGTCCATTAAGCTTGTCAAAACTTTCAAGTTCTCTATTTAAAGAGAAGTCCACGTTCCTTCGAAACCTGAACCCACTCACGGGTCAAGGTTAGATCATACCATTTTCCCTTGTTTTTTTTTTTTCCGTTTCACCAAAATGTTGGAAACGTAATTAAATTTCTATCATTCCCGATGAAAAATTTATTTATTTTAGCTCAATAATTTCGAGCACTTGATGAATGGTAGGTTTTCTATTAACCTCACAAGCTCATCCTTCCTTGCTTTTTATTGAACAATATGTTTGACATTTCATTGGGAAGTCTCTCAATCCTGAAGCCATTTTGTTGTTGGGTCAAACTCGCCCATCAAAATCTGCATTTGAATTGGTCCCTCTGTTCAATCCATTAGCATTAGCAGACCTTTGTGTGCGCGCGTCTCTGTGATGATTGATGGAAACCATTGTTGCCATTGTCCTTTGCTTCCATAGCAAGTATGGTTCTTGGTCTCCGAGCTCCACCCATGTTGGGCCATTTTTCATTATTCCCCTGTCCTCTCGTTAATGTGAAGTTGCCATGCCATGTCCCCCTCGCGTTGGTCGCAACCCATCAACCTTTACTCGACTTTGACTCCCCCAACTCTAATTCAATTCGAAATTCCCCTTCTGTGGTTTTTAGTTACTCCTAAAATTCCACGTGTAATGTCTTAGGAGTCACAAGTTTCTTGGTCGTCGCGAAGCTCCATCCCAAACAGTTCTGGACGATTTCATACTCATTTGGCAGAACTCGGTCGTCATGGAATTACATGAACATAAACATATTAATTCGGGCTTTATTGCAAATTAGAATTAAAAAAATTACCAAAATATGATAAAGAAAAAAATTTACCAGATTACACTTGGACCGCCGAGCGGGCCTCCGCTCGGCAATCGGGCCGCTGAGCAGGTCCATGACTCCATTTAAAATTTTTTTTTAAGGTTTCGTATTTTTTGCTTTTTTAATTATTGATAGTTATAATATTTATTTTATTTATAATTATTTATCTTTTGAACCTTTTTTTTATAAGATAATCATCAATCATTAATTAAAAAAATTATTAAGATAAATAATTAATATATCCTAAGTGTAGGTGATGCCATCACACTATATCCAAAACCTTGCTGGTGGAAAAGCTTGTGTGTATAAGCTGAAGAATTATGATCCAGGGATAAGATGTTTAAAGAGCTTCCGAAGTCTAATAATTGAGGGGATTCCTTGGAGAACATTTAATGTCATTGAGAAACTTTCACATTCTTTCATCATGGGGCAATGGATGCCTTTTTAAATCAACTAGAGTACATTGAATTTTGGGGAAAAACAAAAGAAACAAAAAAAATTAGAGATGGAACGCGCTGGGCACCACCAAAACACTTCACCCGAACGACAACCAATGGGGCAAATAGCACAATTGACGACATCATTTGCAGATTAATTAATATATACACACATTAAAAGACGTGATATTGATTTGGACATGAAAAACTGCCTAGACCCATTTCCCACTACAAAAGACGTGATATAATGAGTATGGCAAGGAAAGATCAAAAGAAGAAAGAGGGAAATGACGATTCATTCGAGATCGAGATGTGACATCGGAGAGAGAAAATGTAAAATTGACAAGGATAACGGCGTTTTTTGGGGAAAAAAAAAAGCCCCGTCAAACTGCCTACGGTCAATGGATTCTTTTGCTAACCGGGATCCTTCATTGAGCATATGCCACATAACATTTCCGACGATGTTCACCGAAATTGGCACTCAAATAGTCATTTATAAAAAAAAAAATTTGCACTTAAGAGATAAAAAAAAAAAATATTAGCACCAAAATGAGTATCATACACAAATATTGACACTCCAAGTGTCCTTCTGTCGAGTTAGGAGAATAAATGCCATGTCATCTCGTTTCGTCATGCCATGTCATATGCCACGTTGTTCATCAATAACATGTCATCATGTCACGCCACCAATGCCATGTCATTCCAAAGACATAGGGCAGAAAAACATAATCCTAGAAATAGGAGATTGTTTCTCTATTGGCTTGCATGCCCTCAGGGCCTCATGTGATTCTTTATATTTTGCAAGTTCTTCCCTTGCCGTTGCCCGGCACGAGTATGCTTTTACGTATCAATCGTCTAAAATTAAGGACTCTGTGCAGTCGTCCTCGGCCTCTTCGAAACTAAGGCATCAAACGAGGGATTCCACATTATGACTCATTGCACTTCTCCTTTGCTGCAATAGAATTGCATTTCTCTCATGGTAGAGAAAGTTAGAACATCTGTCATTTTCTGAATTGCGATTGGTCACGTACTAAAGCCGCGTATTAAAGTGGCCAGTTGTGTGATGGTTTTCATTTTTCAAGGACCAGTTTGTGCAGAAGAGTTTTCGAGCAAAGCATCTGTGCTTTCGTTTTTGCTTGTGTACTTGTCGTCCTGCAAAATCCACCCGCCCAGTTATACTTCCTGTTCCTGCAATCCTCAAGAATAGACTCCTTGAAACACAAGTGCCCACTTAGGGTGCGCATGATAACACTTCTAGAAGTATATTTATGCTCCACAGTAAAAATTTATACTTCTTAAAAAAATTTATTTTGAAACTGTTTTTTCTCCAATTTGAGAAGTTAAAAAAAAAAAAAAAAACCTCCTCCAGTGCAAGAAGTACTTCTTGCCTCACCACCCTCTTTATTACACCCTCACCCTCTTTTCGATCATACCCACATCAGCCAATCTCCACTGCCGCGGACCATCGCCGGCCACCGCCCATCGTCAACCTCCCGTCCACAACCACCGCCAACCATCGACCATCGCCTGCCCTCGCCTACTGTAGACCTCCGCCGGCCACCACCCCCCGATTGTCCTCGATAGCCAACCACCGCCAACCTCCGTCGGCCGCTACCCAATTTCCGCTCGCAATCACCGATCACCACCGCCATCAACCGCCTCCATCAACCGCCACTCGGTGATCGCTGCCAACCACCGATCTTCGCCGGTTGCTATCGCAGCCAACCATCGACCACCACGCCGGCCGCCACTGCCAAGTCGCCGTCTCTAGCCGCCTAAGTAAAAAATAAATAATATTTTTTACAAATTAAATAATATTTTAATATTAAAAATTTATTTTAAAAAAAATTCAAAAGTTCACAAATGAAGTAGAAATTTTTCGATCCCGATAATAATTTTCATAGAATATTTTTTAATTAATAATGTTCCAGAAGTAGCATTTTTCAATCGTTGCCAAACGAATTTCTTTTATGAAAAATAGATTCTGAAGTAGAAGTTAATTTTTCAACTTCTGCTTCTTAGAAAAAGCAGAAAAATCAATTTCTGGCCAAGCAAAAGTTGATTTCTGAAGAGGAAGTGTTACCATGCACGCCCTAAGTTGCCAAAGCATGGAGCTATAAATTTCTAGAACTTGGCCATTCTGCTATTTTGGAAATTAATCGCCAGAAAATGAAGATTTATCCCCCTAAGTTTTCATTTTTGTTAGTTAAATTACGCGTTAACGGTCGAGTTCATAAGTCAAATTTGCCTTTGGACCGTAATACCAAGCCAACAATTTTTCTTTTGCTAGCACTTGGTGGTATCACGTGGCAATTATTAAGCTTGGTGTCCATGTCGACCTCGCGCTGCAGAGGGCAGTACGACTTCATTGAATTGTCCTATTTGTGAGTAGATACGATCTTTAAATTTACAAATTGCAAAAGAATGTTACTTTAGTTGAGTCGAGTTACTAAGAATACTGCAAATTCAAGTTCCTTGCGATATTATATACCTGATCACGAACGCGGGAAAATTTAACCTTAAGAATGATGATAGTAACTTGACACTAAGAAGGATTTACAAGATCATGATCAATTCGCTTTTCAATTTTTTGAAGACCTTTTGAGAAATGCAAAGCAAATTAGCACTGACTCTAAGGTATTGCTCTGCAAACCGATGTAGTTTAAGATGATGGATTGATAGGGGAAGATGAAAGCGAGAGGATGAGAGAGGGGAAGAGAAAAGAGAGAGAGTTAGAGAGAGAGATCTGCTATCTCTCTACTTTCATCTATTTTCTTTTGTTTTTGCTGAACATTGTTTGCTCCCTGAAGAGAGAGGAGGCGCAATTATTTGGAGAGAAAAGGTTAAAGTAATGCATGCCAGGGCACCTGCAGCAACATCTAAGGTGGTTCTCTGAATAGAAATGTAAAAGAGAGAGAGAGAGAGAGATTGCTCAGTTATGCACCAGCAGTGGGAGCTTTCCTCTTCATCTTCCTCATTGGATGTCACTGCTTTTATGAACGAAACCAAATTCATTGCTCTTCCTCTTCCTCCCTAGGATCAGTGTTCAAACCTCTAGTTTTGCTAGGGAGAAGCACTCCCAGCCATAGGGAGAGCCCACGGTTTTTATCCTATAATTATCTTAGTCAATGTCTATGGATAAAGACCATTTGCATGTACATTGATTGTGTGAAATAGCTCATCTTAGTATGTTTCGACGCCCACGTTTGTTGCCGCGTGACTGTAATTTGTATCTTACATTTGCAGTATTTTCCTCTCCTATGCTTGATGAGTGCGTCAAAAATACAACCAAGAGTTCATCGAACACAATGATCATATCTTCTCGTTAAGCACCTTTTATTTTTTGTTTCTGGGGTGGCTAAGACTTGAACTCGAAGAACACAGCGCCCTCGCCGTAGATATGTCGGCTAGAGCTTTCCATGAGCCAATTCTTGTAACTCAGTTCGTAGCAGAACTCTGCAACGGTCATGATTTGTCCAGGCCGTTGTCTGATGAAGATCTTATGAAGGTACGACCAAATCTTGTTTTTTTTTTCTCATCCACTTTAATGCAAGGGGAGTTACGAAAATATCTCGCATTTTAGACATTGCCCTCGCCATTTTTGGGATCTCAGGTGAAGGACGCTTTGAGAGGAATTAGGGTGGAAACAATCCACTCGGGATATCGGAGAACTTATAAGATAACTGGGTTGTCAGATACGCCAATGAGCCAAACCACGTGAGGACTCTTTCTTGTGCATTGCTCAGTCTAGTCTGGCTCTACCCTAGTTTACAATGCATGTGTTGTAGCCGCACGGTTTAATTTGTGTTTGCGAAAGAAGATTAGATGTTGAAGACCCTATCTTATGGACTCTCTCATATGCTTCCACCTTCTCTTCTGGCAAAGAAAATGCTCTTGGAACAACTCCCCCCATTTCCATTCCATTTTGTCGACGGCCTCTTTTTTGGAAGTTCCTTTTCAGGAAATCTTTGATGCGATTTGCCAAGTTAATGAAGAAGAAGAAGGAAACAATGATGTGAGATGAAGATGATGGCTCGCACGAGCTGTTTTGGAATGTTTCAATTTTGAGATATTTAGGACTTGTTGCTTGTGATGCTTGCTCCTTTTCATTCGGGGAAGATGTGTAACTGAAGTGCCGTCACTTGGTGCCCCTTTGACATCATCGTTTTAGCATTGATTTTATCCTCTCTCTCAATTCTCACATTAAGCTTTCTGTTTTTAGAAAATGTTCACGATAGGTATTTGCCATTTGGTCAATCAAGTTGAATGATTGTAGCGTACTTTTTCAATTCTCATGGTAAGCTTTGTTATTTATAAAACATTCACTATGGTATTTGTCGATCAGGTTAAATGATGGAGGAGATATTGCGGAATACTTCTGGAACAGTTACGGAATCCCGTTGAAGTATCAGTCATTGCCCGCTCTCAAAGCAAGAAATGATACTAGACCGGCATACTTGCCGATGGAGGTTTCGTTTGACATGACGAGATTTATTTCTTCAGATTCTCTTTTTTCCATTCTGGCATTTTTAGCTCTGGTCTTGAAAGGTCTGGATCCTCTGTGTACAGGTTTGTAGGATTGTTGGTTGGCAGAGGTATGCTGAGAGATCCAATGAACCATATGTAACTCCTCTCTTAAAAGCATCTTGCCTGCGTGTTTTGCCACCACCAATGGTAAGCTGCTATACATCTTTGTTGTAAGAAACTGAATGCTTCGAGTAGTTGCATTCTATCTCTTCCAGTTTCGACAGCTGACGGTTGCCATTGTTGCAGCTTAAATGTCGAGATAAGAATGGTGGAGAAGCACTGTTTCGTCCATTGATGGGGCGGTGGAATATGACTGACAAGGTGAGCTGCTTCCAACTACTTATCAATTGACGATCATCATCTAATGTGCGCTCAATACATCGCTACAATGATGGTTGGTGGTGCAGAAAAATTCAATGAACGAACATCAAAGTGTTATCTTTAGTTGATTGCTGTAACATTTTGAGCATGATCAATTCTTCTTTTCGCTATTTCTTTGCAGAAAATGATCAATGGAGGTAGAGTGGATACCTGGACGTGTGTGAACTTTTCGAGTCTGGATCGAAATATGACTCATCAATTTTGTGACCGATTGGTCAAGATGTGTATAAGTAAAGGGATGGTAGGTACCTACAGAGAGACCACTGTCATGTGATGGAATATTCTTTCTTTTTTCTCTTTCTCTTTTTTCTGGTGAAGATATGAGTTACAAGATATTTTTGCGCCTTAGCAAATTATGATCCCCTCGCAGGATTTCAATCCTCAACCAGTACTCCCTCTATGGGATGGTCATCCCGACCAGATTGAAACAGTCCTTGCGGCCATTAGTAGAGAATATCGGGCTGCAGTTATAAGAATGAATCTACCTCGAAAAGAGCTTCAGCTGTTGATAATTATCTTACCAGACAATGCAGTCATGACTGGATCTTATGGTAAGTTATCCTTTAGCTGTCATCTTTAGATCAGCTCTTAGGGAGTTAAAAGCTTTCCCTTTTCTAACGACCATTTCCTTCGCAGGGAAGATTAAAAGAACATGCGAAATTGAACTGGGAATTGTCTCACAGTGTTGCCAACCTGAACAAGCTGCATATATGGGCGATCGAGAATTGGAAAGTCTCGCACTTAAGATAAATGTCAAGGTTGCGAGGTTCATTCTCGCATGAATTTTCTATTTCTTCGATTATGATTATGATTGTTGATCATTCTACTTGATGGTCATAGGTTGGTGGAAGGAATACCGTTCTGAATGACGCCATCCTGAGAAGAATCCCTCTCGTCACCGATAGGCCAACCATAATCTTTGGGGCAGGAGTAACACACCCACAACCTGGAAATGATGCTGGAACTTCCATAGCAGCTGTATGCTCTTCCCTATTCTGTCGGTCATTTGTTATTTTGAAGAATTTTAACAATTGATTGTATCGATACGGCCAGGTGGTAGCTTCCATGGACTGGCCAGACTTAATGAAATACAGGGGCCTTGTTTCTGCACAGACCGAAGGACAAGAAACCATTCAGGATCTCTACATCCCCAAACAGACCCGGGAGGGGGAAGCTGGAGGAATGGTTAGGTAAGGTCTTGTTTGTTTTGCTTGGCACCTTCATTAATATATTAAGCGTACGCTTTCCCAGCTCACTTTCACCTTCTCCCGCAGGGAATTGCTTCTTGCCTTCAGAAGATCTACTGGGCACAAACCTGACAGGATGATATTTTATAGGTGATGTACTTCATTGTTGCACTAAAGTAGACAGCTCTGTTTTGTCTTTGCCACTGAAAGTTTGATTATCACTGCAGGGATAGGGTCAGTGACGGTCAAATCTCTTCAATTTTGCTCAGGGAAATGGATGCCATTCGCCAGGTACTTTAGTGCAGAATAGGTCCATAGGATAGTCGCTCATCATCTTTGCTTTAAGTAGATCTTAAGAGTCTGGGTTTTTTTTTTTTTTTTTTTCAGTTATAACTTTGAGTTGTTGTTGCCATAGGCTTGTGGCTCACTTGAGCCTGGTTATGCGCCGCCGGTTACCTTCATTGTCGTGCGACAGAGCCACCACACTTCGATGGACAAGAGCCGCAATGTAATACCTGGTATGCATGCACCGACTTAACGTTCTTGTTAATTTGCTGCAGCGAATTGGCTTTTCATAGTACTTAAATATTTTTAGTACGTTTGATTAGGTACTGTTCTTGCTGATAATCACATCTGCCGCCGCCCCACGGAGTTCGGTTTTTACCTCAATAGCTATGTTGGGATTCAGGTGACATCCTCCACAGTCTTTTATGTAAGGCAAAACGAATCGACGTAAACATTATGTCTTACTCTAACATGCATATTTCATATGACGTATAGGGTGCGAGTAGGCCATCGCACTACCATGTGTTACTAGATGAGAACGGGTTCAGTGCTGATAATGTCCAAACCCTCACCCACAATTTGTGTTACACGTAAGTGTTATGCTGCCTTTCTTATCGGTTTGACTCATTGTATTGAGAAGAGTTTAATTTCTTTTTTAGGGATCAATCTGATTGTTATATTTGAACCCCGCAGGCATGCTCGATGCACAAGCTCGGTCCCAGTAGGTTAGGCCAAGATATGTCTTTTTTTTTTTTTTTTACCATTGACCTTATCTTTTTTTTTTTTTTCGGATTTTGTATTCCCTATTTGATTATTTTGTGCATCCTGCAGTGCCACCTATTTATTATGCCCATTTGGCGGCCACCCGAGCGAACCATTACATAGAGGAGGGGACTCCCGTGGAGTTCGGACCAATTCCAGTCAAAGACAATATCAAAGATGTGATGTTTTATTGTTGACCAATATATATATACACATTTTGTGAAATTAATATATTCCTGCAACCTTAGCTAGTTCGACTTGTTCGGTGTCAACTATTGGGGTGGACATTTGACTTTCTAACCTACATATGATATCCCAGTAAAGATTTTGATAGACATTGTATGTTTAGCACAAAAATGTGAAAATATTTAGACCAAATTGGACTCGAAATTGAATAAGCTCTTAGGGCTTTACAGTAGCCAGTAGGGTCTTGGACGTTCTTAGAAACAAATACTAGGGGTCTGTTTGGCATTGTTCCCGTTTCTCTGTTTCTGTTCCCGGGAACAATAAAGAACATAAATATGTTTGGTAATGCAAATAATTATGATTCTGATTCTGTGTTTCGGAACACTTTTGGACCACTTTTCAGAACAAAAAAAAAGTTGATTTTTGTGTTTCGGAACACTTTTGCAAATCATTGTTTTTCACGATATACTTCTATGAATTTTTTCTCAATACTTTCAGTTCTTATTGAAACATGATTTATAATTATAATTATTTTTATTTTTATTTTTAAAATTAATTTAAAAATAACAAAAAATCATAAAAATTGCAAAATCAACTTTGAAAGCCTTGGCTGAGCCTTAGGAACCAATTTTAAATTAAAAATAGTTTTCATATTTTTTTTAATTTTTAAAATTTATTTAATTATAAAATACCCAAAAAAAATTAGAAAAATATCATTCGTAGTCAGAAAAATACTCAAATATAGTTGATATTTTTCTTTCAATTTCCTCTTCAAGGTGGTATTTTTAAATCTAAAAAAGATTAATTTTCTTTTTCGCAACTCTTTTTTATTTTTCGTTTCTTTTTCTTAATCACTATTTGATTTAATTATTTTCTCTTTTCTTTGTCATCAAATATAATTATTTAATTTAAATGCAAATTGGGAACAAAAATTTTATGCAGTTACTAAAAGCATTTCTGTTCCTGGAACAAAAATTTTAGCAGTTACCAAACGCGTTCTGATTCTCAAAAATCATCCGGGAACAGAAACACTGAGAAACAGAAACACGGGAACATAAATAAGAAACAAGAACATTGCCAAATAGAGCCTAGGTCGCTGTTTCCCTTTCTCTTTTTAGTTTTTACTTGATTGGGCACTTTTTATATATTGATTGTTCTTTTCCTTTTCTAAGCCTTCACGACATAATAAACCTTAAAAAAAAAACATTTACGTGGACTCATCAACAGAGGAGAACTTTAGGACTCATAGTCTAGGAAACACGACAATCTCCATAGGCCTTCGTGTTGTGCTCGACACCCCGACACTCTCCGGCGTGTGATTTGCAAGTGATCAATGCTCTAGACACGTTAGCAACACACAAGTGCAGCATTCTGACACATCATTTCAACACACACGAGATCAATTTTAAATATTTTCAATAAAGTATGGTCAAAATATAGATTTATAAAAATATATATACATAAGTCGTATATTCATCCATCCAAAATTAATATACCCAATTAGCCCAAATAAAAACATAATCGTGAATCTCTAACAGAAGAAGAAAAAAAAAACTCACTAATATTTTTATATAACCATGTATATATAAAAATATACATTTAATATACAACGTATTCTAATGTGTCGGAATTCTTTATTTTTTTAAGAAATGACATGTTGGCGTGTTGTGTCGTTTTACATGTCATGAATCAGTATTTGTGCTATTTAGGTCATAATTAGTAAAGACCAGCGGCACATTTTAAGAAATAAATGATCAAGTTTATGTATCGAAGGGACAATAGTTGAATAGCTAGTATAATTAAATTTTTGAATCCATTTAATCTCCGGTTCGCAAAAGTAATACTTGACTTAATTAGGTGCCTAATCAACCCACCAAAAATTGATTAGTAGCGAGTCATAATTGAATCGACTTTTACATGTTAATTGACTTGAATGCTGCGAATTGATATCAGTTCGGGAGTACCCGAGTTAAGTCTTTTTGGCTTAGCCATCTTTTATCCCTCCTTTGGGTGGGTGGTTCACCCTCGAGAAGGTTCCGACAGGTACGATGAGATTAATTTTATTCATGACAATAAAATAATCTTTCGAATATATTCAATTATTTGATAAGTGGATTTTTTTGGGTATCATAAGTCCTTTAAATGTGTTCTATAAAATCTATAAGCATGTGTTTTTTTTTTCCTTTTGCGAAAAGTGGAAAACTAACGCAAATGGTGCGTGTTATATAGGTGAAAATTGGCCAAAACTATTCGTCTGTCTGATTTTTTTTTTTTTAAAGAGTATCTTCTGAGAAGTCATTTTTCACGAGCTCAGTAATGCTTTGTAAAGATTGGCAGGAATTCAAAAATGAGGGAAAATGATCTCCGCCATTTTGAATATAAAACTGATCGGAACGGACTATTCTTTTTGAAGCATTTTGTTGTATTGTTTGATTTTTACGCTCCATTTAATAGTTATGTGTTGGATTGATGCGTCTCCAATAAACACGAAGAACTATCCTTCGATTTCCTTTTTTTTTTTCAATTTGACTATTAACTTTTAAGTCATAAAGTTGTTTTCATTAACTTTTAAACTTGGGTTGCATAGGAGGCAATCATTTTCCTTTGTGCACTGGCCTCAGGTTCGATTCCCCAAACGAGCGCCTGTGATTTAAGTGAGAGGCCATGGCGGTGGGTTGCTGTGTTAGTCTCCCCCGAGGAATAGTCGAGGTGCACGCAAGCTGGCCCGGACACCTTGATTATAAAAAAAATAAAAAATCATTTTCCTTTGATCGGTTTATTTTCCTACACCAAACACTAGTAAATGGAAAAAAGTGGTTTCCAATAAAATGTTTCTTCACAAACCAACGGAGCCTTCATCTCATTTGTTGTTTTAGATGAGAACATACAAATAATTTATTTTATATTCATCGGCACCTAGAACCAAAATTTAACCCCCTCTCTTTATCTTTAGGCATAGTGTTTAAATTTTAGTATGCCTTATTCAAAATTTGGTAACAATAATCGTCAAAATTGATTGGGCGTAACATGTTGTAGGTTTAAAGAATATTGATTTCGCGTCAAAAGTTCATGTGATAATTTAAAAATAAGGATGAGTTGAATCAGTATTTAAGTATGAAACATGAAACAAGAACATGCAAACACCGATCTTGAATCATAAGCTCGTCTCTTTTATTTTTTTTCTTTTTTTTTTCCCGGAACACACAACCCTTTCTTTCAAACGAAACCAAGTACAAGTTAATCGTTCATTCACAAGAGTCGTCCTTTGCAATACAAAGATCACCAACTCTTTTGTCATTGAACTTGCAAGGCTTTGGAACATAAGTTTGAGGGCAAATTCTATTTAAGGGCCCTAAGTGCCTTCTATTTCTCAAATAAGGGCTCAAAGTAGATCTTGTTTCAAATAAGGGTCTGAAGTGGTCTCTTTATTTTAAAGAAGGGCCTAAATATAGGTATTTTGGTCATTTCATTTTTTAAACTTTTTTCCTTTTCTTTTTTTTTTCCCTTTTTCTCCTCTGGCAGCTCCAGGTCCAGGAGCGTATCCACGTACGACACGGTCCAATTGCCATCGCCGTGGTTCATGTCCTCCTTGTCTTTGCCTATCTGCTCTTGCTTGGCCTTGAGTCGAACCCTGATGAGCGGGATGAGAACGCGTTTCCGGCACTTGCAGAACACGTTTTTGGCACTCACGGAGCTCATAGAGCTCCTTCCACCGCTTCCGGAGGACAAGCTTGCTCACCGTAACCAGAAATTGAGCACGTCGAAGCGTCGTTGACCCAGTAGAATTCATCGCGAAACCTCCTCGATCTATTTAAGCAGTCGGCCCTCACCAGAAAGGGAGAGGGTCGGGCGACCCTCTCCCAAATCTGTGCGGGGGGTCACCGGTCCCCGCCCTGACTAGGAGAGGGGCGGCGACCCCTGGCCTGGTCAAGACGAGGGCCGTCGACCCTCGCTCGATCATCGATAGCCGTCATCGTCCCCCAAATACCTAACCTTAGCCAGCGGCGGAGGCGTGCCGATCGTGGAAGTAGTAGAGTGAAAGACGCCCCCCACGCGTTGTCCCGCAACATTGAACCAGCCCCGGTGTCGCGTGCAATTTTCTGCCCCTTCTCTGGTGGCCAGCTGCAGCTACTAGCTGCCATTCAACGGAAGCCTCCATTTGCCGACGTCATCTTCTCGCTAAACCAAAGGAGGCAGCTTAGAGAGGTCGCCCTGCGCAGTGGAGTGGCGGCACCATAGGTCAAGGGACAATCTACAGTGCTCTCGCCTCCAGAAAAAGGGAAAAATAGAGAAAATGAATTAA
Source organism: Rhodomyrtus psidioides (assembly GCA_021437785.1). Taxonomy (NCBI): domain Eukaryota; kingdom Viridiplantae; phylum Streptophyta; class Magnoliopsida; order Myrtales; family Myrtaceae; genus Rhodomyrtus; species Rhodomyrtus psidioides. Next base: position 3,166,546 of record JAILYB010000069.1, read on the forward strand.
AAAAATCAAAATAAAAATTGACGAAAATCCCCTCAAGCCAGCCCTTTTTTGAAACTCTGTGGACACTTCATGCCCTTATTTGAAATATATTGTGTCACTTCAGGTCCTTATTTGAAACAAAATTCACTTGGAGCCCTTATTTGGAAAAATGCGAGGACTTCGGGTCCTTTTTTGAAATTTTCCCTAAGTTTGAATCTGAATGCAACATTTATAGTATTTTGGTTTGAAATCGATGGTTCGGGTTGTGAAGAGTTTGTACATGCGAAAACAACATTTTAGCCATTAAAGCTTCTAATTTTTTGGTAAAAGGGCATGTTCAATGGATTCTTAGCTTTTGAAATGACAAGCAAAAACATAGTCTACAGATGGAAAAAGACAAATCCTATTGTTGTTCGAATTTTTTTAGAGCTTTTTTTTATGGTCAAGAAGCGGCTGCATGTGATCGACCAACTTTTCATGGATTTCTACGTATCCACCTCCCTATCAATTTGAAGAGCTCGTTGTCTTACATCCATCTACTATTTCGTCAGAGTAATAATTACTAATCATGAATGCGTGTGCGTATTTATATGCTGTTTCTCTTTCACGTAGACGTCAATTGCCTTTGCTTGCATTCCCATCATCTGTGCTGAGTTTCTTTTTTTTTTCCCCTTGCCTTGCCTTTATTATGGCCATGACCAGCTAAAGATCACTTCATCTCACGGATTGGATTTGATCATGAATTTCTTTGATCAGAAGTCAATCTAGAGTAGAAGTAGAAAAATCAACTTCTTGTCAGAAGTTGATTTCTGGCGGGGAAGTGTTACCATGTGCGCCCTTTTAACATACCTACAATTTTCTTCAGTAATAAAACATCACATCTTTGACCTCATTTTGATCGAAATTGGCCCGAACTTGGCAGAGGCCTCTCCTCTACGTAATACCTTGCTCGAAAGGCCACTAAATTGGCATAATAAATAGGGGAACCGCAGGATGCACAAAATATCAAATTGGTAGTAAAAATTCGACAAAGAAAGAAAAAAAAGGCCAATGGAGAAAAATAATGACACATAGATGTACTCTTTGTAAATACCGGCATCTTTATCTTGTGAGAGGGGAAAATATTGTGATAAGAGCTCCAAGATGTAGATTACTTTGTCAATCTCTTTCCTTTTTTTTCTTTTTTTCATATGTGTCATTGGCTCATTGCACAATCCCATAGTGAAAGCGTGATGATAAGTTGACATGTCACAGTGTCCTAAGAATTTCTCTAGTCTCATGATATTGTTTGGATTTCCTTTTCTTTTTTCTCATTTACTAAAACTTCGCATGCTGCTACCCAGGTAGACCAAATAGCCTGAGATTTTCAATAGATATTAGGTGGAAGGATGCATGCCATGAACCAGACATATCCGCATAGCTGACTTGCTAATACCCTTTCATCTGAGCAGGCAAGAGCATCATCACTTCTTTTCAAACAACAAAGATAAAACCGCAGTTCAAATTCAGTGGTTGCATAGTGCCATTCTATTCTTTTTGGTCCTATTTTGCTTACCTATCTTCTCTCTCTCTTTTTTCCCCTCCACCAATAATTTCAGTGTCCAACTTCTCCTGTAGAGCATAGATTCCATTAATAGAACACGATCGACAGTGGAACAATGGATCTGTCAAATTGAACTCTATCTGCTACTTCATGTTACGAAGCATCTGTCGAAATGAGGCACCGATATCTCCCAAGACAACCTCCATTTCGAGCAGAAAAGTAAATAGAAAAGCAGAGTTTTGGACTGCACCCTACCAGACAAAAGATGCAAAGTACCACATTTTGGAATAAATTTAGCAGAACGGTTGCCTGAAATGTGAGAAGCAACTCTTTCAAGAGATAGTAAACCTCTAAACAGTGGCAGAGAAAATGCGCAGTGCAGACCAGATGCCGAATCGAGAGGTGCAAACTGAGATGAAACACCGATAAAAAAAAAAATCAGACTGAAAGTTGGTAGAAAATATATGGCACAAAATTACAAAAAACAAAAAAAAAAACAAGGACTACAAAAAGTATGGCTATCGTGTGATGATTCCCCATCAACCCTCTGTATTGTTATACAAAATCTATATACATGGAGTATGACCAAATAAAACCACAAGTTATTGCGCTGCTATGCCGTATGTAAACCATTTCCTCTCACTCAACTTCTCTTTAATTTCAGTTCTAGCAAGGCGTATCAAGAACACTGCTGCAAACAAAATAGAAATAATAAGCATAAAAAATACACTGTTCCATCCCCTAGTAGAAATATACCCTGCCAAAAGGGGGCCAAGAGCCGCTCCCACAGAACCTGTACCATCTATAATTGCAGTGACAGTAGCTAATGCCCGGGAATTTCCTTTAACCGTGCTCTGTGTACCAAGATCAGCAGCGACAGCCGTCGTAATCAATGAGTAAGGCCCATTAACGAGCATACCAGAAACAAACATCAAGCCGACGTTAGCCAACATAGATATGCTTCCATATGTTCGGTATAAAACAAGGGCAGGCATTGATAGGAACAAGAATCCAATTGAAGTAACAGCTCGAGCTTCGATTTTATCCGAAACAAATCCTGCTAGAATTCCACCCAGAACTCCTCCAATGTCAAACACTGATGAAAGTATGCCCGCAGTTTTGTGTGACAAATGCACGCCAGCAACAGCTGTATTTCCAGCAAATGTCACAATGAGCAACTGACAAGTCAAGTACACCAATTAAAACAGAAATTCACGCCAGTAAGATGCCTAGCCATTCTTCAAAAAACGTGCAAGTTACAAGCCCAGGCTATGGTTTTAAAGTGCTTGAACTCGTATACACAAAATCACTCTTTTACATAAAAAACAATAAGAAGACAAAGTTGCAAAACACAGATTTTGAAGAACAATCCACACAGAGTCAGTCCAATGAGGCTGTTCATTGCAGCATCGGATGATGCATGTCCACAAAAATCAATGCATGCACGTGATTGAATGGATCATAATTAGGCAAGGGGAATCAATGCAAAGCTATAAAAATTATCATTGCTAAAGAACCTATAGAACTACCTGTGTGCCTTATATAGAAGGGCAACCAATACAGAAACGTATAAGCAACAAGCTTGGAGAAGAAGAGGCAGAATGCAAATGGTGCCACACCAGGCAATCTCCACGCCTCCAAGAAGCCGATTGCATCTGAAGACCCAACATCCTTCACATTACTCGTGTGAAGCAAACCAGCTTCTTCAGATTCCAGTTTCTCTGAAGTTTCAACATCCGCTGCTCCCACAGTCATCTCAAACTCCTTCCCTGGTGTCTCAAATCCAAGATCCTCAGGTGCCACAACCAGAGATAGAAAAATTAATACACCAATCAAAATAATCAAAATCCCAGGCAATACAAAAGACCAACCCCAACCATACTCCAACACGCTAGATGCCACCACCGATCCAATAATGTTACCCACAGATGTATGAGAATTCCATACACCCATAATCAACCCTCTCTTAGCTTTTCCAAACCAATTCCCCACAACTGCCACCACACAAGGCCATCCAATAGACTGAAACAACCCACAAGCAATCTGCACCCCCACAAAGTACCCAAACAAATGCACATCTAACCAATAGCCTAGACCAAAAAAAATAGTCAACAAACCACTACCCATCATTCCAAACACAAGAAACAACCTCAAATCAATTCGATCGCCAACATGACCCGCAAAGTACATGCCAGCAGCATAAGATCCAAGAAATGCAAGATCGAGCTCGCCAAGCCGATGGGTGCCCTGAGGACCATTGAATGGTTCCCAACCGGAATCCGTTGCATTCAAATCTAACGAACCTCGGGTCAAACTAGATCGAGATTCAGTGAAATTGGATTGAACGTTGGGCCCAAGAACGCTCTTGACAATGCTCGGGGGCTTTCTAGAGGCATGGAATGAGGCATAGGCCAAGAATGTGAGGATCAAGACACAGATTTGGTGGAAAAGTAGGGTTTTGCGAGGGGGTTTAAGGGTTGGGAAAAGAACAATGATGGGTGCTAGGGTTCGGGAACTGGGCTGCATTTTTCTACACCCAATGAACGAATTTAAGGTTCGTACAAAGTTCTTGATCCCAAAGCCCGAGACTTCCGAGTCTTGAAGTCGCCGAATCAAGAACCCGTCATTAGGATCCCGAGTTTTACAGGGTGAATCATTCGAAAGAAGGGGAAAACCCAAAAAAGTCGAAGAAAATGAAAGACTCTGAAAGTATCCCCTGCGGATTAAAGTGCGAAATTGATACCGTCGGTTCGCCGACCACGCATAAAGAGATTAGGACAAGACGATCTGGAGTTGGTAAGAGCAATTCAACATCGGATAATCAACAGGAAAAAGAGAGAAGACCCAGGCTTTTGCAGCGAAAGAGGAGGGCGAGGCTTCTGAAGTTTCTCCTCCCTCGGTTTTCTGGTATTTCAGGTACAAAGTTTGAAGTCCACGAAGAGTCGGAGAGTCCCTACCCTGCCCAATACTCGAAGACAGGGTTTCTCTTTTCACCAATCCCGCAATAGAACTTGAATATGGTATGGATGCTGCTTCTGCAATTTGCTATCTATTTGGGAAATTATGCTGAATTTTACAGTCCCATTCATTTATTTATGCTCGTTTGCATCAAGATGTCGACCGATCGTGCCGAAGTTAATTCCTTGGCTGTGGTTTATAAAATGCTCCCGAAATATCAATTGTCCATTTCGTTTCTCTTAAAACCTCAACTCTGTTAAGATAACTTGAGTTGAACTCGGCATTATCTCGTCAAACAAAGGTCCAATTTTTACTTATTCACTACATAGATCTATTAACTAGACATCGAAAGTCAAAACATAAAGAGATGTGAATATACACAAATGCATAATTCATGCAAATATGAATCATTGAAAATAAGAAAGTTATGCAATGGAAATGAAATTCACAGTAGTAACAAAGAAATTAAAAAAAAAATCAAACTATTCAAATAAGAGTGTGCCGTACCATTTTTTGTTTTAAAAAAAAAGTATGACCAAAGACATTTTCATCATTTATTTATTTTTTTCCTTTTTTCCCCTTCATTTTCACCAGCGACATAGGCGAGTCAAACCTCGTGGCCACCCTCGCCGATGGAGAAAAAAAGAAAGGAAAAAATGGAAAAAATAAATAAAAAGGAGACGAACAAAACGACATTAATTATATCCTTATTTGAAACAAAGTGCCCCTTTATTTAAGAAAATGAGAACATTTCCAATCTCTTTTTGAAATTTTCTCAAAAAAGAATTTAAGAACCTTTTATTTTTTGGAGAATTGTTTTATCACTTGCTCTTTTGTCACAACTGAGAATTTTCGATTTTGTTACTTAAAAATCGATCTGGAAAAATTTCAGCCAACCTTGACTTTTGGGTGAGGGCACTTTGGACTTTCACGGTACACGAATGTTTGACCTGAAGCAGCACACACGTGCTAGTAGCTACGCGTATCCATACAACACATTGCCCAAAAAGAACAAGACAAACTTAAATAGACAAGCATGCCTTCTACGATGCCTTGGCCTTAGCACTGTTGTATGATACAACTTGTATCAGATGAAATTTGAAAGGAGACTTAATTCGGAAATAAAGCCAACCACGAACAATTCCGGGGGTCCACTCTCAACTTGAATCAATAAAAAGAACTGATACAACAGTGCTAAGGCAGCTACATTGTGCTACAGATGTTTAAGCTTCGTTAAAAGAGGATGCTACTGAAGGGGGGGGGGGGGGAAACCTCCTTAGAATTGAGAAGCAATTATACAGAGATCTTTTGAAACAAAAGCTCAGCTAACAAACAATTGCGATGTCACATAATTACATAGGCAAGTGCCAAGAGAATGCCGATGCGAAGCCACAGGTGACTTTCGAGGCAGAATGCTCATATAGCCTCCATCTTCTGTGGCAGTGAGGATCCTTGTGAGTTTTAAATCATTTGATATTGATGATCGGCTGCATGCTGAGCTAATTCCACCATCATTGCCTCGTCAAAGAATTTGTTAATACTGACATCTTCACTCATACCCTGTATTAAACAAGGCACAAGGTATTTCTGTTATCTTTCGTCAAGATAGATGAGAAGTAAACGCGTCCCAAGAGCAAAAGCTTGCAAACAATTGCTGTTGGTGTTTCCAAGAGCAAAAGCTTGCCATGTGCAGACACACAGACGAGAACATGTTCCACTCTTTTCGCGCACGTATCTCGCTCAAATTATATTTTCCTTTCCCTTAATCCTACTGGTAATGCCCCTTCTGTGTGTTTCTTTGCCAGAATGGGGTCGAGAATCATGCGAAAGTGATTTCAAGACTCCATCCTGATCCACTAGAACCAAAAGATACAATCCTCCCGAAAGCTTTATTGCCTCTTATAAAAAAAAAATTAGCTCAAATCGCATCTTAACATGTGATTTTCTAAACCTTAGTTGTGTAATCATGCAGGTGCTCTAGTGCGTCAAAGAAACTATGGACAAAACAGAGTCTTTACCTTTCTGCGCCTAGTCTTCACCATGAATTCTCGCGCAAGGTGCTGAATTGGGGCAGGCTCCAGAGGCCGCAAGACTATGCTCTTGTCAAGAGGATCACCAGGAACTATAGCCCAATGGTCGAAGACCGAGAGGCAAAATGCTTGTCCTTGAGTATGATATCTCAAGTCTGTCTCAAAACCAAATGATTCTATCACGGGTAAAAATGCCTGTAACCAACAAGAGATTCCATTCAATTGGTATATAGTAGCCATTAACGCTAACCATTCTTTAATCAACCATTAGTGGATGTCCTCTTATTATGTGGTAGTTATCTAGGTCATTATCTTATGCAACAGTCTAGCAGATTATCTCCACAGTCTTACTCCCTGCACAATTGGCACTCTCATTCTATTGAGTGGAACCATACCTCATTAGAACACAACCATCCAATTTCTTAGCTAGCAATGGAACAGTTAGCTGGTTACCAAGTTGATAGAATATTTCTAGACTTCTAGGGATCATCTTAGCCAGCCCTGACAGTAATCCTTGTGGATCATCTTTCGACCAAAAAAAAATCCTTGTGGATCATCTAACCAGTCATGAAAGCATATTTGCAAATACAAAGCAAGCCAAGATCCAAACCTTAACGGTGTAACTTGGGGTCCCTGGCTGGGGGACATCAGCTGTCACGTGTCCACGCCTTCGAGATAACACAGTGTAGATTGCAGAGACACAGTCTATCGGGGTTTGTATCTGGAAACAAGTGTCTGTAGTTAGGTCTCAATCAACCTATCTAATAATGTGGAGAGATAATACATGACAAAGATAAAGAATCAGGAGTTAACTGCCCTCAATTTGACGATTACATTTACCAATTTGAGACATAACTTTGAAAATCCTTGAATTTGATAAAGTAAGGAATTAAAGAGTCCAACTTTACACTTTGCACTTGAGGACCTAAATTCAATTGGCTCTGCAATCCTGTGCACAAACATAGGAAGCTTTGTGGCAAGTGAAGGCCAGAGTTCACCCACAGCAAAAGGGACAAGACAAAGCCCTGGTATCCCAACTTCTGGCATTTGCCCTCATACTACCTTTTCATTCTAATCCTCATCAAATGCATCATATAGCATCTAAGATCACTCTATAAAAGGGGGTACAAGTTATGCAAATCCTCCATTGTACTTTTACTCAAGAATCATTGATTGTCCACTAAGCACAAGGACAACTAATTCTAACAGTGGTATCAACTTCAACATCAAATGAAATCACTTTGAAGCAAAAATTACTCTTTGATTCCGAAAGGCACTTTCAAGATAAAGTGACCAATATAGTTAAGTTCTGCATTGAGGCTTTCTTGTTCATCATGAAAGGAAGAAGCTGATGAGGCAACTACTTATTGGATGATATTCCCAGGTATTGTCATTGGAGGCAAAACATAACAGTTGTTGGTGTTCTTGGAGAAATAAACCTACTGCAAGTGCTAACCTCCACATAATATACTGGCTCCATGAGACGAGGAGTTGCCATGAGAAATGATGAATAAGCCACACGTCGAGCAGTAGGAATGATCTGCCCTGAACCGCGATGTAATGGTTCAGGTGCTATCCGTGCGTCAACAATTTTGAACTTCACATTTCTGATGGGTTCATCACACAAAGGCCCCTCCCGAGCACCCCATTGAAATCTGTCCAGAATGACCATAAATGAGTATAGCAGGCAACTCCAAATAGAGAGACACCCATAGATCCACTCACCCATTTGGTGGGGTTTGGGGGTTGGGGGGGGGGGGGGGGGGAGAGAAGGAAGAGGGGAAGGAGACAGACAGAAATAGATGGGCAGGTAGAAGCACATTACCCCTGAACAATAGAATCTTTGACAGAATTCAGCAAGCTCTTATCCACTTCACTGGATAATGTGTCGTCCAACAAAATATTGGGTCCCTACAAGAAACGGCCATTATCACATTATCCGGCATCCATGTATCTGGAAACAATATATTACGTGGTCCACTTATAATTCTTAATTTGGAAAAACCCAGACATCGTCATGATTATGGATAAAATAATCAAACATGTGTCATCCAAACTTTTTCATGTTAAGATGATTAGCTGCTAGGTCACCTGCTTATCAGGTCCAAAGGCCCATATGGACCGTGCAGCAAGCAGATCCCAGTCATATTTTTTCTGAAAGAATTCGCCAAGTTCCTTCTTTTTCCAGTCGATACTAACAACACCATTTTCAATATCTTCAGCTAGTCCTTTTTCCAATGGCTCTGCAACCTGAACCAGAAGGAAATATCTAAACAACCCTGATCTTAATTATATGTAGGAATGATCCAACAACACTTTGAATAAAAGCAGAATCAAGAAGTCACCATTGTTATCTTATTCTTTTTGTTAGGTGTCTCGGCAAAGCATCTCATAGATGAAGACTCAACCACTGTTTCAGAGAATGAAACAACAGGGTCAGCCACCTGCGCCAATAAGAACATGAAAATAAGTGTCCACTCCGAAGAAAAAGTAAAAAGGGACCAGAGAAAACATCATTCAACTGAAGCTGAAACATATAGAAGCTTGAAAGAAATGACACCTTGACTTCCACTTCAGAGTAGAGCTCTCTCAGATCCTTCATAATCGAATCCAGATACAATTCTCCAGTACCTAAAATAGTGTGCTCACCGGACTCCTCAACTTTCGTGATGGCCAGAGGATAGCTCTTGCTTATCTTCCTGAGACCCTCCACCATTTTTGGAAGCTCACTAGGATTTAGAGGCTCAGTAGCTGTTTTAACAACAGGAAGTGTATTGAACTGAAGAGGCCGAAATATGTAGACATCCTCATCATAGTCAACATTACAAAGGGTGGCAGTTTTCATGATTGAAGCATCAACTCCTTCAATTAACACCCATGTACCAGGAGGGGCCTTGGCAATGGGTATCCGATATCGAGCTTGATAGATCCACAGTTTTGTTACTTCTTTCACCGTCATATCCTCTTCGTCATCCGGGGAATAGCCTTCTCCAAGAACACGCAAAGTCTGACCTGTCTGAATTTCCCCACTATAGACTCTACCGAATGCATCAAACACGCTGCAATCAGACTTGGGATATAACTTAGTGACATTAACCATTAGTGGGCCAGCAGGATCACATTTTTCCATAGCCTTGTAGATCATTGAATCTTCAGGCCCAGTGTAAATATGTTCAACCTTCTTGCTGGCAGCATCTTTGGCTGATGGAATATGTTGAACCAGCATATCTGTAAAACCTGACGCTGAACCAAAAACTGAACTGCAAGCTAGCCGAAGCAAAGGTCTCACATTCAACTTGTAAGCGGCATTGCTGAGAGTGACCCCTAGTTCTGCAAGAGTTGCCTCCACACTTTTCTTGTGCTCCCCAATTACTTGACTGTATATCTTGTACAGGGGCTCAAGCACAAATTGGACAAACGATCTTTCCCCTCCACTAACTGGAGCTTTTTTCCTAAACACCCTGGCATCTGGATGATAGTAGTAATCTCCCCAAAGACGAGAAGCAAACTTATCGGCATCAAAAGGGATACCATGGAGTTTGACATATAGTTTAGCAAATGACTGCAAAGTGAAGGACCACCCTGCTGTAGCACTTGCAAAACAAACATTTCCAGCAACTGGATCTATTACCTGGACACCTCCAGCAATCGAAGAGGCTGCAGAAATATGGTTGTTAATTATTTCAATGGTATGCCTTAGCTTGTGATAAGCATCCTTTGGTGGCAACTTAAGCTCTGTTATCAGTCTGTCAACCTGAAACAAAAAAGTTCCGTGAATAATTCACCGATCAAATTATCAAAGAGAACTTTTAGCTGCAATACACTTACTTTGTTAATCACAACAACAATAGGAAGGCGCTCTTGGATAGCATGGCGGATGGCCCGTTCTGTATTTACCTGTCAATGGGGAATTGTCAAACGTGTTTGCAAGATAGATGCATAGCATTGTCAGATTTTTATTTTGGCACGAGAGAGAGAGAGAGAGAGAGAGAGAGATCTTCACTATGTCATGTGGACATGACTAGACATCTGACATGGTAAGAACTAACATAGTTCATCATTGTCCATCAATTCAAATTCGTATCACTTTAATGCAATGATCATATGGGACAAGCCGATATCCACTAAACTATATATCCAAGAAATTTAAGAACCTAGGCACAACAACCATGTATGAAAACCCACTAGAGAACGCCAGAACCCGTATCTTGCAGAACCTATTTCATGCAAAAGTTTAGTGACAAGAAATGATAACTATGACTCTGTATACAAGAAATATGTTTGATTCCAGTGTATACATCATCAACATCAACAACAACTTTATCCCAAACTAGTTTGATTCCAGCGTAAAAATAAAAAAAGACAAACTTATTACCATAACCCCTTCAGCAGCATCCACAATCAGCACAGCTCCATCGGCAAGCCTAAGAGCAGCAGTCATTTCATCAGAGAAATTGGCATGTCCAGGTGTGTCCATGATGTTACAGAGGTATGATTTTGAATTACTATCCTCAAGTACAAGAGACATCGGAATGGCTTTAATCGATATCCTCCTCTCCTGCTCATCAATCCTTGTATCCGTATATCTCATATGCTTCTCATTGTTTGCATCAAATGTAGAGATGTGGTGTGTTTGCTCAACCAACATGTCCATGAACACCGTCTTCCCGTGATGCACGTGGCCCACAAGTGCGACGTTTCGGACTAAAGCGGGGTTCGACATGAGACCGATAAGGAACTGGGTCGACACATAAGTAGAAGAATCCTTCACACCAACTTCAAACTTTATATTCCTAACAGGCTTGATTATCGGTTGTTCGAGAGGTTGCTCGTCTTCATCCATAACCAGCGTCTCAACATCTTCACCATAAACTTCCTCGGCAGTGGGGTAATACTTTTTATCCTCGGCAAGAACGATCTGATTCTCCATGTCGACATCATTGGAGGCAGTAATCCACCCATTTGGACCAGCAGCGGCATCCTCGCCATCAGATTCAGCAGGCTCCTCACTGCGCTTGTCCGGGAGGTCTTCATCTTCTTCCTCGCCTCCAGACTCCAGGTCAGATTCAATTTCGGGCCCGATATAGTTCCCGAACTCGTCATACAAGCTGTCGTCCATTGCGTACCTGCTCTTCGAACAAAAGCAATGAAGTTAGTTACATCTCCTTAATCGTTTGAATCAGTATCGACAAACCAAACGGAAAAGCACGACAACGATCTGTCCTGTCATTGAGAAATCCCGAGAAAACCAAGCCTGTATATCCCCCGCTCGTCGGGATTTGACAAGCGCAACACAAAGCCGGGACGAGGCTCACCTCGGTTTCGACGGCGCTTCTGCGAGCTAGGCCTGGCGACCGCAAAGGGCGGCGGCGACTCAGAGTCGGCGAGCTGCAGGAAACGAGACGGGCGGAGCAGGGTAGCTGCGGGGAGAGGTGTGGAAGAGGTAAGTAGCGAAGCGAACTGAGGCCCGAGGGTACAAAAACAAGCAAAGGGGTTTTAGGTATTTTCGTAATATTGAAAAATCATAGGGGTTCTTTTGTAAGGAAATGTCGATGAGTGTCACTGCGTCCGGAGATTAAAATTACTCATTCAATAAGACTAAACTTGTTTAATAACCTTACTATTGATTTAACTTATTCAATTAAGTTTTAAAAAAACCACTAATTGTGATAAATAAGGTGGGGTTTATTCGATTAGTTCTATAAAAAAATAATCGATAGTAATTAAAATATTGCAAAAACTATTGACAGAACCCATCAGTAATTATCTTTTTTTTATATCCAGGAAAAAATTATTGATATCGGGCGATCAATGTTGATTATCATCACACAACCTTTTGATTTTATTTTCAGCACTCTACATAATCAAAAACTTAGAATTCAATACTTTTCCGAAAGTTACCTTTTAAATTTACCAAACTAGTCCATATGAGACGATTCTCTACTGAACGTTTGAAATGAAGCTCAATAGCATAAATAAGCCTACTTAATCATCTATTCAATGCTTCTGGTTTCATCTCTTCTTTGATCCAATTATAGACCTTCTTCCTTTGTTTTCCTTGTCATTATAATTGGTAGGCATGATTCCAGACCAAAGAAAAAAAAATTAGGAGTTATGCTTCGACGATCAAGTCGCAACCTTGTTGAGTCGTGTCGCAATCTTATCAATTTTTATGTGCGATCATGCAAAAATCTATTTGCTGATTCAAACTTCAAAGGGTCGGAAAAAAAAAATCCTTGCACAACATCAACCTCATTTTGTTCTGCATAGTTAAATATTGGTAATTCAAGACTTTGTAATGTGAGAAAAAAGAAATTGTTAAGCGCATGCTAAGAACAAGAGTTAGTTTGAGACATTCCTACCAAAGAATGTTGGGCTTGCATGATAACACTTCAGAAATCAATTCTCTCTGCCAAAAATCAATCTGGCAAAGAAATACGTTTGGTAAAAACAATGCAGAAGTATAAATCTGTTTGGTAAAAAAATTAACTTCTGATAGGATTTTTAACTTTTGAAGTGAAAAATCATTTACGATAGGATTTTTTTGTCAATTTTGAGAATAAAAAATTTTAGCTTCTCATCTCCAGAATTACTTCTTGGACTACACTCGCCTTCGTCGATCACCGCAGCCGCCGACCATCGCCCACCCACCACCTTCGCGACTACCGACTGCCACCCTTCGGCCTCCCTCACTGTCGTAGCCTGCCTGCCCACCACCGCCGCCGACAGTCACCGTCGCTGCCGCCGACAAGCACCATCAACCACCACTGCCGCCACCGCCGTCCTCTGCCACCGACTGCCATCACCCATCGACCACCGCCGTCGAAGATTTTATTAATAATGTTTCAAAAGTAGAAATTTTCAATCATTACCAAACGAATTTCTTTGATCAAAAATCAATCTGGAGCAGAAGTAGAAAAATCAACTTCTGCTTTTGAGAAAAAGTAGAAAAATCAACTTCCAATTAAAAATTGATTTCTGATAGAGAAGTGTTGCCATGCGCGCCTAGCAGAATGGTCTGGGGTAGGGGTGTGCATGGTCCGGGCCGGTCTGGTCCCGGCATGGAACCGGGGACCGGACCAGTAGTCCGGTCCCCATATTTTCAGGACCACGGACCGGACCAAGACCGGCGGTCCGGGCCAGTCCTGGTCCGGGCCGATTTCGGTCCCGGCCCAATAGAACCGCTAATTCTAACTGCTTATAAAAACTATAATAAAAAAGATTAGTTTGGTGAAAAAAAAATTAGACTTCGACCTCCTCTTGTGTTGATTTTTCATTAATAATAAAATTCCACAAAAACATCCAAAGTCTAATCCTAATTTTGATCTCTAAAAAGGAATTCGTTACTAATAAAATTCCACAAAAGACGAAAAACACGTATATGAATTAATCTTTAAATGCAAATCTAATATCAATGCAATGAGATTTTTATCTTTTCAGTTCTTTTTACATGGTTTTCTTTTCATTTATTTTATGTGAAAAAAATACTATCTAAAATTCGGATCTGTTTGAAAAATTCAAAGAAGATATCTCCCTAAACAAATGAGCCCGATCTAAAAAAAAAATCAATTAACACAATCAAAGATGCAACCACCACAACAATCAAAGATGTAATCACTGCAACCAAAATAGCTAAAGACTCACTATAGGAGACTCGGAATTTTCAAATCATTAGGATGATCAAACTATTTTTTTTTTAAAAATATTTTCGGTCCGGTCCGGGCCGGGCCGGTCCGGTCCGGGCCGGTCCGGTCCGGTCCCAAACCATGGAACCCGGGGACCGGACCACCCAGTCACCGATCCCGTTTATTGAGACCGGGGACCGGACCGCCAACCTCAAGGACCGGACCAACCCGCCCGGGCCGGGCCGGGCCGGTCCAGGCCGGTCCGGTCCAGTTTGCACACACCTAGTCTGGGGCAAGGTGATACTAGCGATCCATACATTTTTACGAGTTTACCCCCCACGTCTTGAAAATATTACAAAATACCCTCTTTGTTTTTTTTTTTTTCAAAATTTAGAACCCTAACTAAATTTTGAGGCCCAGTTTTCTCTCTCTTCCAGCTCGCGGTGGTTTTCAAGGTCGCCGGCGGGAGACCGAGCTCGATTCGCGGTGTTTCGCCGCAAGGCTGGAGGTTCCTCTCTCTCTCTCTCTCTCTCTCTCTGTTCATACAGGAAGTTCCCTTCCACCCAACTCCGGCGATTTGCTCTCAACCCGACAGAAAACGCCGGCTCTGTACTTGTCTCTCTAGCGTTGAGGTTTCAATTTCTCGTTAAAATTTTCCAGCGATGAAGCAAATCTTGTGCATTTTCTCTGTATCCCTGAAGCTTTGCGGTAGATATTTGCTTTTGTTATTATTTGATCCGCTGATTTCGTTTAGTTCAGTAGCAACAAGGAAAACACTTGGTTTATGATGCGGTGACGAGGAACCGTGGGGCAATGTTTTTTTCCCCGTGTGGGGCGTGAGGCGTGGATTGGGCAAGTAAAACAGCCATGGGACTGGGACAGATTGCGATCCCTGACCCTGCTCTTTGCCATCCCTAATTGGCACTAGGATGGATGTAGGACGATACATTGATTGATAAAGGGTTTGGCATTTCTGGGCAATGAATACATGCCTTTATAGTTTAGGGTAGAAGAAAGCTTGGATCTTCGCTTGTATCGACAGAAACCTAGTTTGGGAAGCATACTATGAAGTTTTAGTAGGGGTTACTGTAGAGCGGTCCTTTTTCACTGATTTTTCCCTATTTGAATTTTGTACTTTTGGCCCTAGTACCAGATGCTACATTAGAGTTCTCCTTGGGAGCTGCTATCTGTACGTCATAATGCCATTAGCTGCTCTCTTTTCGATCGGCCTGTTTTCCCTCAAGCTGATGAGTGGCTGGAACACTTAGTTTTCATTCTTCCCAGTCAGCAGAGTTTCTAAAACATGATGATTAAGTTGGTTGTCAATGGAGATTGAAATGCAAGCTCTGGAACGTTTTTGTCTTCGTACAGAAAGAAGAAACTTCTGTGTATGGTCCCTCTATCTTTATTATGTAAATTCTGGAGGGAGAAATGCGAAGGCATGGAATATGGGTAGAAATCTGTCGGTAGACGGAATTGCTGGCTTTTCACTGGAAAATTCACGTTTCTAGCACAAGACCTCATGTGGATTTCTTTATGAAAAAGGGAAATTAAGTGGATGACATGCTTTAGATAATGTAATCTTTGTTTGTAAATGAATTTTGTACTTGGACCGGCACCTCCTTGTTGTTAGGTCGGTCAAATTTGTTTTTGCAAAGAAAAGGAAGCCCAATATGATTTTGTATTTTGCATCTGTTTAAGAACTCTCGGAGGTTATGCTATATTTAAGTCCTCCAGTTCTGATGGCTTCTTGTATGCATTTCTCAGGTGCCATCCTTTACAAATATTCGCAAATGGCAAGTTATCTTCATGATAGTCTCTTGGAAATTTTCTTTTGATTGGGATGAATTCCTGCCGTGTAATATACAATGGATACAAGAGATGATGTGCAAAGTGGTGCAGGGGAAAATTTGGTCAGTGGCACAGATGAAGTGCAGAACAGAGGTAGTGACTATACTACCTCTGAGACGGCTGTGATAGGGAATGAAGGTGATATCGATTTTGTACCACGCAATGGCATAGAGTTTGACTCACATGAAGCAGCTTATTCATTTTACCAGGAATATGCCAAGTCTATGGGATTTACCACTTCAATAAAGAACAGTCGACGATCAAAGAAGTCGAAAGAATTTATAGACGCCAAATATGCATGTTCTAGATATGGGGTCACACCAGAGTCGGAAAGTGGTAGTAGTCGACGGCCAAGTGTGAAAAAGACTGACTGCAAGGCCAGCATGCATGTAAAGAGAAGGGCAGATGGGAAGTGGATTATTCATGAATTTGTCAAAGATCATAACCATGAGCTTCTACCAGCACTGGCTTATCATTTTCGAATTCATCGAAACATAAAATTGGCTGAGAAAAATAACATTGACATCTTACATGCTGTTAGTGAACGAACAAGAAAGATGTATGTTGAGATGACTAGGCAGTCTGCTGGGCATCCGCATGCTTGTGCTCTTCATGACAATATTAACCATCAATCTGATAAAGGACGAAGCTTGACATTAGATGAAGGGGATGGTCAAATCATACTTGAGTACTTTAAACACATTCAGAAAGATAATCCAAGCTTTTTCTATGCAATTGACTTGAATGAGGAACAACGTCTGAGAAACTTGTTCTGGATTGATGCTAAAAGTCGGGATGATTATGCCAGCTTTAATGATGTTGTATCTCTTGATACGTCTTATGTCAAAAGTAATGATAAGTTTCCATTTGTGCCGTTTGTTGGGGTAAACCATCACTCTCAGACTATGCTGCTGGGGTGTGCATTGGTCGCGGATAAAACTAGATCAACATTTGTTTGGTTACTGAAGACATGGCTTCGGGCAATGGGTGGAAACTCTCCTTTTGTGATACTCACTCACCAAGACAAATGCCTGAAGGAAGCCATTGAAGAAGTCTTACCACAAACCCGGCATTGCTACCTTCTATGGCATATATTGGAAAAAGTTCATGAAAATCTTTCTCATGTGATAAGCAGTCATGAGAAATTTCTGTCTAAATTCAACAAATGTATCTTTAAATCATGGACTGATGAACAGTTTGATATGAGATGGTGGAAGATGGTGATGAGATGTGAACTTCAAGAAGACGGATGGGTTCAGATGCTGTATATGGAACGGAAGAAGTGGGTTCCTACTTTTGTGGGGGGGAGTTTTCTTGCTGGGATGTCTACAGCTCAACGTGTGGATAGCATGAATTCCTTCTTTGACAAATATATTCACAAGAAAATAACTGTTAAGGAGTTCTTGAGACAGTATGGTATTATTCTGCAGAATAGATATGAAGAGGAGGAAATAGCTGATTTTGATACATGGCACAAGCAGCCTGCACTCAAATCACCTTCGCCATGGGAAAAGCAACTGTCAACAGTCTATACTCATGCAATTTTTAGGAAATTTCAAATTGAAGTTTTAGGTGTGGTTGCATGCCATCCCAGAAAGGAGAGTGAAGATGGAGGGACTGTAATTTACAGGGTTGAGGATTTTGAGAAAAAAGAGTACTTCATGGTTACGTGGAATGACGTGGAGTCAGAGGTCTCTTGCTTCTGTCATCTGTTCGAGTATCACGGATTTCTTTGTAGGCATGCAATGGTTGTTCTTCAGATCAGTGGTTTTCCAAGCATCCCATCTCGATATATCTTGAAGAGGTGGACAAAAGATGCAAAGAGCAGGCACTTGCCAGTTGAAGGAACCAAAAAGATGCAGACGAGGGTGCAACGTTATAATTACTTGTGTAGGCAAGCTATTGAATTGAGTGAAGAGGGATCAATATCTGAAGAGACTTACACCATTGCTTTTCGTGCACTTGTGGAGGCTCTGAAGAATTGTGTGGATGTGAACAATTCTAATAACAGCATGGCAGAATGCAGCACAAGCATTTGTGGTCTTCGCGAAATGGAGTCGGAGAATCAGGGAGTCACTGCTAATAAAACGATTAAAAAAAGAAATGCAAATAAGAAGAGAAAGGTAATAGGCTGGCGGCTGTTGAGCAGTGCTTGAAATCAGGCTTCCACTGATTATTGCTGATGAATACCCCTCACTGTTTCAGATGCACGAAGAGTCGGATGTTCTACTTGCTGAGGCGCAAGACAGCTTGCATGAAATGGTTTGTCTTTGGCCTTTTCCATTTCCTGGTGAAAATTACATATAATTTCTGCAGTGGTTTGAAAGATATTTTACCTTTCCCTACGTGTACCATTATAAAGATCGTAATTCAATCCTCTCCTAATTGCAGGAAAACCTGAACACAGATGGAATCACTCTAAATGGGTATTATGGCGCCCAACAGAATGTGCAAGGACTGGTATATGGGATAGCTTTGATGCATTTGAAGAAAGTTAACACTCATTTATTCTGGCAAATTTAGTAATTCTTCATAGCTATGAATTTTCAGGTACAATTAAACTTAATGGAACCACCACATGATGCGTATTATGTTAGTCAACCAAGCATTCAGGGGCTGGTAAGTTGTGGTGAAGTGGCGTCCATCCATTTATTTTACTTTCATGCAGATGCAAATTATCTTTGTAACAGGCAGACTTTGCTCTAATTGTTTTCAGTTGGTGTACATGTAGGGGCAGCTGAGCTCGCTGGCACCTAGCCATGACGGATTTTTCGGGACTCAACCTGCCATGCATGTGCTGGTATGATATTGCTAATGGAGTAACATTGCCAAGCTATATGGGCATCGTTAATATAAAATTATATGGTTGTGGAATTTCCTTTGATCAGGCTTTAATTAATACAGGGACAAGTTGATTTCCGAACTCCATCGACTTTTAATCGCAGCTCACCGGTAGAGGATGTTTCCTTTGTAAATACGCTGTGAAGGCTACTTTAAATTGTGTTCTCATTTGTTGATGTTCCATTCGTCTGAACTGCAGGATCAATCGCACCTGAGACCTACACATGTGCATAGCAATACTTCAAGGCATCCTTGATTTGAATACTTGTTTCATAAATCTGGCACGGTATTCTCTGTGGGAACTATGCAAGTGGTCCAGCAATTTCCAGCAGTGTATTTCCAATGGGTTGTAGATCAAGAATCATCGGAGAAAGTAAATATATACAAGATGAAATAGAACCATTAGGAAGAAGCATAGTGCTGACAAATCTTTTAGGGTCTTTTCAGATCGGATATCGAACCTGGAACAAGATAGTAACACTGTCAAGATCTAAGTGCTGTGTTCGGGATCCATGTGGCAGAATTGTCCTGCAGTAAACTGTTACAACCTTAACTTAGGTTTAGATAGATATTCATACTTTAAAAACCTATTCATGGTGCTGAAGGAATGACTGTCCTGGATAAGCGCTCAAGACTGTTTGAGGGAGCTCATGGTTTAACAGATTACTTTGTACAGTCTTTCATAACCTAGAGATTGATGGACTTTATGATAGTTAGGTACAAGTGTCCGCTACACTTTGCCACATTACTTTTTCTGGGGGGGAGATGATACGATCATTGAAAAGTTTTCTTAGAATCCAATATCCAGAAAGGTGGAAGCTATATTGTATATTATTGGCCATGGAAACAGTTTGAGAAAATTTCATATCACATTTGCTGCCCCTCTCAATTTTTCAGTGTCATTTTCAAAGTTTCAGGTTTGCTGCAAAATACTCATTTCATATGCTGGAGAAGAAAATGCTTGTGCTATCTGTATAGCTATTAACTAGGTGAAAACACCCTCTTCGCTTTCAGTGAATATCAATTTCCTTTTCATGTTATCGTTTTCTTTTCTTTTTGCAGTTGTCTTTAATTATGCTGTTTGCAGATGTGTTCAGTTGACAAGGAAAATCTAAAAATAGGATCCTGACAAGACTTAGGCCTATCTAAACTCTCCTGTTCTTCCTTGTTAAAGTTGGTTTACTAGTTTTTTGCTGTTTTGTTTTGAAGGCTCCTCAGTTCTTGAAAGTATACATGAAGAGCCAAGCATTCTCAAAATTAGCATCTTTGCTCGCGGACACAAGTAAAAACATGTTTAAGGACCTTCTTTTTACAGTGCAATGTCTTGTGTTCTTGTGCACCACGAAGCACGAAGTTGTTTGGTGAATGGATTATGATAATGAGTCAGTACAATCAAGTTCCCCCTCTCTTCCTCTTTGTTCCTTCTTATTGTAGAATCATTTTACTTCTTTCACGTCGACCTTCCAGAATATCAAACTGATTTTGTCAGATCACGTTAGCTCCATTTTTCTGTGGTGATGGGGAGCTAGAATGTGTCCGAGTGGCCTAAAAAGGTAAATACCTTCACCGGGACATGAGTGCATAATCGAGCTTCCTGAAGCGCAGTTCAGGTGTCCAGTCTTGATCAGCTGTATGATCCGTTCAGTATAGTCACCATGACTTATGATATGAATTTGGAGAAACTTTTGTATCTTTGCTTATCCCTTCCCAGTTGAGTAAGCACGAAGATTGTCATCACAAGCACGGTTTTTGAACCAAGTAGTAGTAGAGATTTGAGACCCAAACTTATTGGGAGTTCATTGTGATTTATTTAGAGTGCCCACAGAAGCAAGACCCAAAGCTAGATTCCACTTAGTGGGTATGACTGAGCGGCCTTGGAGGACAGAGTTAAGCATATGGAGTTATAGACTGAATTTGAGTACAGGCTTCCAACCCATAGCTCTAATGGTGGTGGTGGTAGTGAGGTTGAGGCGGCCCCGGAGGATGATGAGGTGGCTGGTGCGGCGGAGGACCTGGCGGCGGCACGTGCAATGGTCCTGGTCCATGGTGGGGAGGCCCCGGAGGCGGTGCATGAGGGGGGCAGCGGACCGGGATGGGGGCGGTTATCGTTTTCCCTCTTGAGGTTGGTTTTGTACTCTTGGTGGCGTGGCTATGCAATAGACGAGAGTGGAGAATTCATAGTGTGGACTCCACGATGTGGAGGCAGTAAGAATGGAACATCAATTATTGGTAGATACATGTCGTACCAAAAAATGCTTCGGGAAATTAAAAGGTACATAAGAATAAAATAGACCCTTCTTTTGTGAAATATTTCATCGATCATGACGGGACAACCAGAAATCTTTTCTTTCTTACATTAGAGATATAATTTCTCAGTTATTTTTCTTCCATTTCACATTCCATTTATGTGCTTGACAAGTCATTGTTGAGTACGTCGGACATATCTTTGTCGTGTCGCATTTTTTGTCACATCCCTTTATTAACTAGTTGGTACTCGCTGTTCAAAAGTTCAAATCTTATGAGTCTAAATTAATTTTGATCCGATCTTGTCGAAAGGAATTTGTATACAGTAAGTAACTGGCCCTTCTCGGGAAGATCTTTTCGGAGGCAAGTCTGCAGCTCCAACGCAAATCGTTTCGATGGGATGAAGTAACGTCGGTCTCGTTAGATCTGCAAATCGAATATTTTTCGTGATAAGATGTGCAGTCCCTACGAGCAAAAATGTCGACCATCTAAATAATACTGCCCCTCTGACTAAATAATAATAATAATGCCCCGATGTGTCATCTATTCATTTATATTTTGAAATCGTCCAAGACTTCGCGGTCCATCTTTTTTCACTCTCTTTATCCTCAAATGTTTTTTTTTTTTTCGGTTTCTCTTTAATAGAAACTGTCCACATTATTTTCACGCGGATCATGTGTAAAAATTATACAATTTGTATTAACATTCGACGTAACATCACAACGAAGTAAAGAGTAAAGAGCGAGAAAGAGAAATCGAGACACAATGTTTTATCAAAGTTCACCCTTGAACTAGAGTTACATCCAACCAACAGATGATTTCACCATAATTAGCATCTCGCGCGCCTAAACGAAAAAGAGTATATATAGTGGTAGTTATTCATGAGCTCAAACTATAAAAGCCTTTTGGAGAATTGAGAGTGCCATCCCGTGACCTCGTTGAGACTCGTCCCTCAGACCCCCGCCGACTTACCATGGAGCAGGATCCACGTGCCTTTCTATCAATGGGAAGTATTAATCACACCCCAACTATTTGGAATGTAATTATAAATCATAAATAAGGTGTTAGAATAATGGGGAGCTTATCCAGATGTTCCTGAATGGAATAAATATGTTTCCTTATTCGTATGAACAAATCTTCAAAAGGGATACTTGGATGCTAATCCTTTCGAGATGATTCACATCAATCCCTCCGTTGGTTACTAATGTTGGTGTGGTTTATACTTCTCATTGACAGTCGCCAAATGTTTTTATAATTTGAGCCCATATTATATTAGTAGTTTGGACTTGAGCTCATAAATAGCTGCTGCTTTTATATACACACACAATATAACATATAGGTATGAGGTGCTATGTATAGTGGAATAATTTCATAGATGTAACCCTAGCTTAAGGGTGAATTAGGATAAACTTTGTGTCTCGATCTTTTCTCTCTTGCTTTTACTCTCTGTTTCGTTGTGGTTGTGGTTGTCCGTCAACTCCTAACAACCGATACCCTTTTGTAGAAAATCGTGAGTACTGCTGTTCAATCATCTTTTGCAGCTAATGATACGTATTACGTAGGGCTCTGTTCATGTACAAGGTTCTAATAGGTATGTATGAATGCATTGAAACTAAATTTTGCTGGGTCCCCTCCTGCTTGCGACCCACGGACATAGCTCCTTCACAAGCCAAAGGGTGTCTTCCTCTGGACTTCCCTGGAGCTGGTAAAGACTGGCTGAGCTTCCCTCTAAAGGGGTCTCCTTTCCAGCAAAATCTGCATAAATCTTCGGCGTTGTCATCGCCAAAGGCTTTTAATAGGAGAAACAAAGATTCATCTGTTGCCATCTGCTTCATCGTCGGAAGTCTTTTCTGGTCAGCATATACAAAAAGAATATGTCTTTTAACTTTTTAAGGGGTGAAAAGAATCATTGAGACGCGTAAAGTATAGGAAAGTAAAAGAGCCATGAATAAGTGATTGTCAATCAAGGAATAAAAAAAGTTGAGATTTCGAGGAAACAAGTGATTTTTGGAAATATTTTCTTAAAAATCGATTGCATGTATCGCTTGAAATATTTAGTCAATGATTACTAACAACAATTTACATCTAAATATTTGCGTGAACGATAAAAAATATTCCGCGTTCATTCATTTTTGTCGGCGGAATAAGGGATTATCTTTTTGAAAAAATATTTTTTTAAGTCCCTCAATTTTTTTTTTTTTACGAAACAAACGAAGCCTGAGCTTAATTTATTAACGAATGACATAGAAATTGTTCCAAAGAGTTTTTACGAAAAGCATAGTGTTCTTGAAAGAGTGAGACATACACAAAATTCGAACCGTAAATGATACTCACTCTTAAAGTGTGCTAGTCATGTTGGGCTGTTGAGTTATAATTTCTGACTTTTTGAGAGAAGGCCCATAAAACGGGCAATCGAGAAGCGCATGGCAACACTTCTTTACTAGAAAAGTTGATTTTTATATTTCTGCTAAAAAATAGAAGTTGATTTTTCAACTTCTGCTCCATATTGACTTCTGATCAGAGAAATTCGTCTGGTAACGATTGAAAATTTCTACTTTTAAAATATTATTAACAAAATCTTTGGCGTCGGTGATCGGCAGTCGTAGCGATAGTTGGCGGCCCGCGGCCCACGGCCGGGATAGACGGGCAGTGGTCGACGGCGGCGAGTGTGATCCAAGAAGTGATTCTATAGCTGAGAAGCTAAAATTTTTTACTTCTCAAAATTTGCAAAAAATCCTATCATAAGTGATTTTTCACTTCAGAAGTTAAAAATTCTATCATAAATCAATTTTTTTACCAAGCGGATTTCTACTTTAGCATTATTTTTACCAAATGAATTTCTCTACAGATTAACTTCTCAAAGAGAAAATTGATTTTTGAAGTGTTATCACGCAGGCACGAAACAATGTCCCTCGATTCTGATACCGTTTTCGAGATGTCTATTTAATATATATATTTATTTAGCGGGTATTAACATTTCTTTCCTCTAGGATGACGTAATAAATGAAACCGAGTCTCTCAACGGTTCCTAGTTTATGTCCAAAGACAAAAATATTTCCTTTAGTCAACAAGGTCCTCATTTTCTCGTTTACATACGAAGAAAGAAGAAAGAACGAGGTCTTCCCTCTCTCTCTCTCTCTCGGCAAAGCGAAAATGGGTGCGAGCAGTAGTCGGACGAGGCCTGTCCCCTCGTCGTCGCAGGTCAGCCGCCCGAGGCGGAGCAAGCTCTCGTCTCTCGTCTGTGGCTGCTCCCCTTCCCACGCTCCTGCGGAGGTAATCGTGATCGGCATCCATCCAAGTCTTTCCCTCTTTTATTGTTGCTGGTCACTTGGTTTTCCATCGTTTCCTGCATGATGATCGATTTTGCATTCGATTTCCGAGTCGCGTGATTTTGGGATCGCTAGGGTCGATAAAATCGTCGAATCGTTGGACTTTGATTGCCCATTTCTTTGCTTTCCGAGAAATTAGGTTAACCGGTATGGTTTTCGTTTTCCGATTTCGGGCTGAATAGTATCGTATTAGTTGCACGGCTTTGCAAGTGAAAATTGACCTGTAGATGCAGATTTGAGCATCGAAACAAACCTCAAGAAGCCTTTTATTTCTCTCACGAAGATTAAAAAAAGAAGAAGATTATGTTCCATATGCGCGGATTCAAGCTTTGCTAGGCTCATAATTGAATCTTCCTTTATAAGTGAACATGCCAGAATTGTTTGTTGACAGTGTCAAAAGGATCTACCTAAATGTCTCAGCTGTTAGGCCAAGCAAGTAATATAATTCCTTCTCTTTAAGCTACAGATTATACCTATTGATACTCCTTCACTGATCAATGGTGGAGATAAACTTTTTTGTGAGGCAGACATTAGGAGAATGAAGTCAAACAAGAAACTTGCATGAGGCTAATCAACTCAAGTGTGATAGAATGAATGTAATTATTGGGCAAGGTTTCATACCTTAAAGCTCCAGGCTTTAGTGCTTGCAACAGTAGCATCTTCCGTAAGTTATGTTTCCACCACATACTGAGCAAAATGGGATAACTTAACAGGCCCAAACAGCCACATGTGATGCTCATGTAAGTTTGCCTTGCTCTTACTCATGTGGTTATGTTGTTTTACTTGCTATCCATTTGTTAAAGAAAAGAGAATTTGGAATAATCATTGGTTTGGAGGGTGTGCACTGGTGTGGAGAGTTGGGGCACTTTACTATGGTATCAGGTGCAATTGGTGTATGGGATATGACATCCTATTGTTTAGTTAGATGTGTGCTGGAGTCTACATTACTGTCATGTCGTGACTCAGATTTGAAGCTGCAGCCAGCTCAACTCATATTATAGCAGGGAATGCTGGTAAATGTGTAAGTCACCAAGCAGAAGATCTAGGATGGCGTTCATGATAAGAAGCTTTTCTTAGTTGACTTTACAAGTAACAATGTTTGGTAGTATGTTTTGTAAATGGTCACGGAATTATGTTATACTGCATACAGGTTCTCAAGTTTGTGATGATGCCTTGATAGAATCTAGAGAGCAACTGATTTATGTGCTCTTTTCTTGTAGATGGAAGATTACCCAAATGAATGTTTGGTTAATTCTGCAGAACTTTGCAATTCCCGTCATACTAAGTTTCAGGAACCCAATGAAGAGTACGCGGTCTCTGTTGGAGAAATACCACCACTGCTCTCTGCTACCGGAACCAGATTCATGTCCACAAGTCAAGAAACTTTGGTTGAAGTAGAAGGAATAGATGTTGGACCAAAAAGTGAGGAAAATTGCCTGTTTGAAAGCAAGGAAATAGTTCCTTCTTGTCGGGTAAGTGGATCTAGCACTGACGAATTTAGTAGCGGCAAAACTAGTACTTCCTCTAGTGCTCCATTTATTGAACAACAATCTTCAGACGTGGTCTCTGTAAGTGTATCATCTAACAAGGATGCAGTCGGTGATACTAATAATCCAGTGAGCGAAGGTGTATCAGAGATCCTACCTGAGGTTACAAATGCTAGTGGGTCGTCTCATGAAAGACTCCAAGATGAGCATTGCCACACTGAGGCTACTGAGAATCAAGCGAACGAACTTGCACATGCCCATAGTAATGACTCTGTGTCGCCCCCTTCCGATTTTCCCTGGGCTTTCAACTCACAAGGAGATGAGTCACATTTGCAAATGACTCCTTCAGCCTTTCAATTCCTCCTGTCTTCTGGAGAACAAGGCCAAGAAACTGAAGGCATAATTCATGTTGGCATTGTGAATATATCCTCCAGTGTATTGTCTGACAGCAGAAATGATACAAGTGTTTGGGACACTAGAAGGAGTGGCAGACGATTATTCTGGGATGTTTTTTCAAGAGACAGTTCTGTAGGGCGCAGTGATTCTTCTAGTAGTGCATTCTCACGAGATGATCCTGATTTTCTTGAGTTTCATGAAAGATGGCTGGGTGGTTTTAGAGGTGATTTGTCTGATCATTTCTTTGAGGGTGATTCACGATATCTTGGGGGTAGAAGCCACAGGTCACATTATCGACGTCGTCGCCCAAGATCCGAGGTAATTGATTCACATTTTTGCGAGTGTTGTGTCATGGTTTTGTGCATTCTTTTCAAGAACCTCGAAAATTGTATGACGTAAGTAGTATTGAGCTTCTGGCTTTGTGTATTGGTAGAATGAGCCTTATTTATCTGTCATAAGTCCATTTTACATGATTTTTCGTTGGTAACTCTGCTGATTGTTTTGCTGCTCCTTAAGTTTAATATTCGCAGTCTCGCGGGCTTTTTGTGTTTTGATGCAGTATCTTTTTTCTTCAAAAACTAAATTGCTTGACCTCATAACGATAAGTGTCCTTATCTTTTTGTCAACTCTCTGCAGATCTGGGACAGACTTCGCTATGGTCTCGGTGAGAATGGTGGGCGTGCTGCTTTGTGCCCTTCAGGGCTCCATCCTGATGGCATATGCTCATGTGATTCAGTTCCTGTGTCTGAGTCCAGTACTCATTCAAGCATATCACGCATAGTCATGCTTGCAGAAGCTTTATTTGAGGTTCTATGTCAAATCAACTTTCGTTTATTTCACTTCTATAGGCTCTAATATTTACTATATGAACTGCTTGTTTAGCATTTTACACAATGTTTTGTTGGGAAAATGTGGTTTAGTATTTTATCCTACCTGTTTGTGATAGGAAGGTCTACAGACTGCAACAAATAATAACACAAGATTGCTCATAGAAATTGATAGCAGATCAGGCAAAGATGTAACGCTCGCTAGTATTGAACCTGGTGATATCCTTGCATTTGCATTATAATTCCATGTGGTTGCGTTTGACTGACAGCTATGTTTATGCTACCTGTAATTGTTCTTTGAACTGCTTATTCGGCTCTTTCTGTAGCACCAGCTCAGTAAAATTGTTTATTCAGATGGCCTTATGATGCTAAATGTTGAACGTTATGATGCGTGCATCGATGGATCACTTAGAAGAGCAGCTGCTTATACGGCTTGATGGGATTGATTTTCTCTTCATTAGGCAGCACTTGTTTATGTTGATGGTTTCTTCACACTGGATGGTACAATTGGAGCACCAAAGTACTTTACAATGTGGCTATGGAAACAGTAGTTCTGCCGAGTTCGCTGAATAAAAATATTGTTGTTTCCTTTTTGCTCTTGTACTTTTGGGATTTGGATGTGATTATTCTCTTCCAACTGTGCACATTGTAGTCAAGATGTTATGTCTTTTTATTGAGAGTTGGGAATTAACATTTTTGCTTTTTGTTGCACAATGGTATCATTTGCGACTCTAGTCTTGGTTGACGTTTTCTCCAGCTGGGTATTCTTTATAAGTGTTTTGAAACTTTCATTCTATTTTAATATCTCCATTGTATTCCTGTTTTACAGGTATTGGATGAAATTCATCGCCAACCAATACCTCTTTCCTTGTCAGCGGCCTTACCGCCAGCCCCAGAATCAGTTGTTGACTCTTTGCCACTCAAAAATTACAAAAAAATTAAAGACGCTGAGGAAGGAGAGAATGCTGAACAGTATGTCACTTTCTACTAAGTCTTCTTTATGTCTCAGATATGTGTCTGCTTATATTGATATGTGCACTCTCATGCTGATCATGCATAGCCCAGCGTCATTAGCTAATCAATGTGACAAAAACAGTCAAGTTAATAGTGAGATAAGTTAGTGTCACATTTTTGTGGAGTAAATTGCACTCAGGGTTTTTATACTCTGGGGTATCTTTTAACTTGTGTAATTGGATTTCAACTTTTTACACTCAATGCAATGCAGCTGGAGAAGACCGCTTTTATTAGTTTGAAAAGCCTTTTGATTGTTGAACTTTGGCTGATTTTCGGTTAATTTCCTAGGAGAAGCTGAAGTGTTCACCTATGTGCCATTTCCTTTTACTTTGTTCGATAAGTAGTGCAAATGTGGCATCAATTAGATGCTACATCATCTCAGAGAATTGCACTCATGTGGCATCTAATTTGCTCCAAATCAACACCACATGTTGGACAAACTCAATAAGAGACAATGCCATATAATCAGGCATGTAAGTGTTCTGTAGAAAGTTGGCTAGCAAACAGCCAAACTGCAACAACTGAAAGGATTTGCAAAAATCAGTGCATCTGCAATGAGAAAGTGTGGGTCATGAGAAAATTTCTCTTTGCATCCCATACTATCAGCAGGATCATAATTTGTTTACTGTGTTTAAAAAAATTGCACTTACTCAATGGCCAATAATTTGCTTTCTCCAATAGTTTAACCATTAAATACACTTATGCGCGTATAATAGCATGCTAAACACGAGAGATTTTGTTAATGGGTGTCCTGGGGCACTCGTTAAGTATCAAATTAAGAAAAGTTTTCTATATTCCAATTGAATGATGTCTGTCTTAGGTTATGTGTAATCAGTGTATTAGAAATCAAAATATCTCCTTATTGAGTATTGTTATTAAATGTTCCATGGGCAATAGTTTACAAGACCATTGAGAGAGAAATTGCTTCCTCGGTCATAACAGCATTTGGGTATTAAGGGTTCATGAAATTGAATACAGGATGCAAATGTCAGCTGGAATACACATTCACTGGATCCAACCTGTACTTTTGAATATACTAGGTGTGGCATACTATTAATCGAAATATGTATGCTGATAGGTGCTATATTTGCTTGGCTGAGTATGAGGAAGGAGACAAGATCAGGGTTCTTCCATGCCACCATGAGTATCATGTGGCATGCATTGATAAATGGCTAAAAGAGATACACGGGTATTGTGCTACTGTTATTTCTTTTTTTTTTCAGATGTTCTCCCCTTTATTTATTATATCTCTGAATTATTTGCTATAGATGATATGGAGAATTGTTGCTCGATCAACAATATCTTTGTCACAATTTCGCTTCATCTGAGTTGTCTTTTTTTTTTTGTTTTTTGTTTTTTTGTTCTCTCCAGAATATGCCCACTTTGTCGGGGTGATGTTCGTGAAGGTTTCAACGAATGTCCTATGTCCAATGCTGAAGTATCTGCCCTTTAATGGTCTTTGTATATACACGGGAATGTAAATACCGATCACCATCTTCTCATAAAATGTCTTTACAGCTGATAGAATCATCTATATCTTGCTTCTATATATCTGAAATCTATATTTAGCAATTAGATGGAAAGATTAAAGCATGCAAGTACCCCGGTTTCGTTGTGATGCAGTTTTGCTGATGCTGAAGCAATTCTGTAGTTGTCAATCTAGTATTTACATTGTTACTCTGAGCTCATGCAACTCAAAACATCATCTGACTCCAATGATACTTCACGTCTGTTGAAACAAATCCATCATAAGTGGAAATGTCATTTTGGTGGGGGCGTCATTTGTAAAGTTGGCAAATGAATTAAAGTTACGCCGAGGAAATTACCAAACTTCTAGGTGCTATGGCACTTGATGCATGGATAGCAAGTTCCTGATATCTCTCAAATTATTTGGGGGTTATACTGTGCATGCTGATACCATTCCAGGTAAGAAGCTTGAACTTGAGATCCTCTTTTCTGAATAATTCTACTTGGACTACAGATTTTCTTTCCTCCTGTGGCCCGAAAACTACTGTGAATTGCAAATAAATAAACTACTACTGTGAATTGACTGAGTCACTTTCATGTGGAAAAAAAGAAGAAAGCAGTATATTTTTCTTTGGTGCCGGTGGAGGAGACTCTTCTCAGGTTTACAAGGCAATGCCCTTGCTGCTTAGGACATTGGGTGAGAGAGAGAGAGAGAGAGAGAGAGAGAGAGAGAGAGATATATATATATATATATATATATATATATATATATATATATATTACAGGTTACTAGATGTGATTGTGCCGTTGGTTGATTCTTATGCAGGATGATAAAACGCAGATTATCGAGTTTTTCGGGATATGTCAAGATTTGACCTTGATACGATGGATGTCAAGCCATGGAATGTACAAGCAACAGTGCTTGAGTGTCTTATATCTCCGTCGTTTGGTGCTTCGGTTTGTGTTATCGTATCTCCATCACTCGGTGTTTTATCAAAATGCTTTAAATGCTAAGACAAATCATCTTTTTGGTAAAAATGAGTCCGACCGTCAAGTCCAGTCGTATCAATTTCGAGTTAGCCATGCTTGGGTTGCCTTAGATTTGGACTTTGGCCGGGAGACGCGACTGGAGCACTCGTGTTCGAGTTAGTGCTTTGGTGTCAAGGTGGACCATGACAGGTAAAGAAAGCTAAATGATAAATCTTGTACTATAAGCTTTAATGAAAGTTAGTGATGTAAGCGACGTTACATATAGTTTAACAAGACGATAGGAAGGGTGGGTCCATTTCCTTGGTTCCCATCGACGTTTGGTGATGAAAAAGATGGCGATGAAGACGAGGAAACATAAAAGAGTGCGATTTCACCGTCTGAAGTGATTATCACTGGTTGGCAACATGATAGGAGTGGTGGAGAGCTGAAGGTGGAAGCCTAACTATGATTTCAGACAAAAGCTTCAATCACGAGAGGTCGAGATTTACGGAGATTGGGTCAGGATGTTAGTGCTCAACCTGCTTTTTCTCCAATAATTGGGACTCGCAAGATGGAAGCCACCATCGGGGTAGTGATGTGGGTTTAGGAAAGGACAGCGACGTTCTAATTATAGTGCGTAGATCTTTGCCCTTGTTGTGGTTTTCTTTTCTTGGGGCTTTTTCATGTTATTTGAAAAGACCCATCTAAGGCAAAGATCTTATCTTTGTGACAAAGCTAGATCTAGGTGGTCATGTCCTCTTGATCTAGAAGATGAGGGGCCGAAATTGAATTATGAGCACCTAAGATTCATTTGTTTCGCAAAAAATAAACAATTTGAAAAATATTTTCTTAAAAACAATCGATTGCATTGCCTTGGAAAATAAATGAATAAAAATATTTTCAACTTCTACGAATGAGTTCAATCATAAACTGGTGTCGATATCGAAAACATGTTTCCAAATTGATTAATTATTTCGAGCGAATATAGGTGATTATTTTTAGGAAAATTATTTTTCAAACAATTTATTTTTGCGAAACAAACTAAGGCTAACGGCTTAATAATCCAATAATGACCTCTAACTAGCTGGTTGTAGGCAACCTTGAGCCTTCTTTAAGTCATTTTGGATTTTTGAACCGGATATAATATGATGTTATAAAGAAAAAGCAAATCGCTCCGACTCATTACATCCAATTCTTTATTTGGGCAGAGTCTAGATATGAGGGTGTATTATAGGTACGACTATTTCCCATGTGTAATCATCCCTTGGGTAAACAAATCAATTAGGGTGGACCAATCAATCGAAGATTGCCATCTAAACGCAGTGCTTCTACAAACTTTAGCCATATGTAAGATTGCGATTTCGTTTATATGATCAATCACAATCCTAAATGAGTTACTTAGGGCCTGCATGGTAACCATTCTCATTCTGTAATTCTGATTCTGATCCTCAAAACTGATTCTGATTAAAATGACTTTGTTTGATTCTATTTCTGGATGAGTTTTAGAGAATCGGAACATGTTTGATAACTGCACAAAATTTATATTTCAAAAAAACTGTTTATTTTCCTATTTTTTTCATTTAAGTCAAATAACTATGTAGATAATTTGTAAAATTTCATCCTAAATTGAAGACTAATTTTCAATGCACATAAAATAATTTAAACTACATTATTTTTTAGCATGTCATGAATGAAACATAAAATTTAATATATGATGTTTGAAGTTTGATAAAGCATGGACATGTTCCCATATTAATGACTCATTTTTTCTTTAAATGTTGCATTGTCTAAATACATAGAAAGATATTGGATGCTCTCATCTTCTGTAATATATTTTATAGGAGAGTGAAATCTATGAAATTTAGACCCAAATTTATGAAAATAAGGTCAAACTAGCCTAATCTAAGCTTTTTCTATATTTCGATATTTTTTCTGATTTTTTTTTTAATTTTTTTAAAAATTCTATTTTATTTTTATTAGGTAGAGTGAAAAGTGACGAGAAAACTAAAAAGGAAAAGTGAGAGATATGAGATTCATCCTATTTTGTTATTTTCAAAAGTGATTCTTTTTTCAGAACCTACTTTTTTATGCTTCTAGATTTTACTCTAAAACTGATTCTGATTCTCCAAAACTGATTTTAGGAACAGAATCAGAATCAGAATTATTTACATTACCAAACAGCATTCTCATTTTTTACTGTTCTGGGATGAGAATCAGAGAATCAAAATGGTTACCATGCAGACCCTTAGCTTTTATCGAGCGAAGGAAAAAAAAAAAACCATTCCTTTCGAATTCAACACCGCAACCCCCGTCGGTCGTCGGTGGATTTGGTTGCGAAAACCAGACTATTACTAAATACTGGATGGGACGGGAGGGATGCGAACCACAAGTCCGAACGCTAGGCAATAGATATTAAAACGTTACCGAGCGTGTTAGGCGACAATAGTGGTTTGACAGACGCCCTTATCACCTGAGAAATATGGAAAACCAAAACTAGACAATTCAAGCCAAAACTCAACTTCTTCTGAGTGAGAAAAATTACAGGAGCCTGCTGTTAATAGAGCGAGTGAAATGTGAGCAGCTCTTGGATGTTGAATACTGGACTTGAGCATGTCCTTAAAAGGCTTAAGGGGAGACAGGGGGATGAACTCCCGGTATGATAGAGGGATCTGATCTTCCTGTAAGTTCTCTCCGTATACCCTCTTTCCAGGGAAGAAAAATATTTTGAGGAAACTTAGAGACCTCTACCCGAGGTCGGCTTCGGTTTGCGACTAATGAGTAGGTAGGAATAGTAGCCTCTCGCGCCAGGAGTCGTGAAGGGAAAGCTTTGGCTTATTGCGAGGTCGACCTATGCTTCGCACCATGTCTTTCAACCGACTTGTTGACCTAATAGAATGAGTGAAATTTGACCTGCTCAAGATTTTTCGGAACGTATCTGAAGGTCGAATGCGAGCACAATCAGCAGAGTCCCGGAAAACGATTGCTCTTTCGCGAGACCAGTCTCAGTCGGCACGAGGCATTAACGCCACCACAAATTCACTCTCCATTCTCGACTTTTCTTGATTTCTGACCGAGAGGGCAACAAAAGATGTGGATATCTCTTTCCGTGGGGAACAAACGTTGTACGAGTCGAAAAGGTGGGTCAAGCAGCGCGGGGACACACGGCGAAACAGGGGACGATAAGGGTCTCCTCTTCTTTGCTGATGGAAAAGTCTTCATCCCCTTTGAATCTGTCCATTTATTGCAGCAAAGGGGACATCTGCGACTCGTAACACTTCCTGAAAAATATTTCTGTTCCAAAAATATTTTCGAAACACTTTATGATAAAAAAATATATTCTTAAAAGTGTTTCGGAAAACACTTTCGAAAAAACAAACACTTTTGAAGCCAAAAAAAAAGAAACAAAAAAAAAACTTATTTCTGAATTTTGAAACACTTTTTAGAAACAACTCAAGGG
Organism: Rhodomyrtus psidioides; assembly: GCA_021437785.1. NCBI lineage: Eukaryota > Viridiplantae > Streptophyta > Magnoliopsida > Myrtales > Myrtaceae > Rhodomyrtus > Rhodomyrtus psidioides. The sequence continues at coordinate 3,200,563 of JAILYB010000069.1, forward strand.
CGAGCTTTTGCAAGCCGCCGCCGGTGGTCGATCCTTTCTTTTGGTGAACAAAGTATTTTTTTTTTAACTTACCAAACACGTTTCTGTTTCTAAAAATCGTAACTGGGAACAAAAACACAAAAAAATATTTATGTTCCAAATGTATTCCCAAGAACAAAAACGTTACCAAATGCAGCCAATTCCCCATCCCAGGCATCTTCCTCATATTTAGCAAGAGAGCGACCAACCCCACACACTATGTAATCGATAATATTACGAACTTTAACAATAAAAAAATTAAAAAAAAAATAACATTATCAATTCCTGATTAAAATTGGTCGAATGAATTACTTTAGCAAATTATGAAAATATTATATGACTAAATTGATCAAATTAAAAAAATTAGACCTAAATTGGCAAAAATTACAAGGGAAAATATCAAAAAAGGGTCCCAAGTCCCTTAGTTTTTTCAAAAGAGGGCTTATAGTAAGCTTTGTTTCAAAAGAGGGCTCGCCCAAATTGTTAAAAAAAAAAAAAAAAAGGCCTACCGAAGGGGCAATTTTGTCTTTTGATCTTTTAATCTTTTCTTTTCAGTTTTTCCTTTTTTTCCTCCCTCCCCACCCCTCCTGTTCATCTTCAACGTAGGCTTCATGGGTCGTTGTCGCCACTGCCGTCCAAGCATCTCAGTGCGCCTTGAAAATGCAGAAATGAGCCCGGGCAGGACGAGTCCGAGGCTCGAGACTTTGCCCCATCATTTCCACTGGCTATCAACCGTAACTCTTTAAGATTTTAGTTGCGGATTCCGAGCTCTACTTACTTATTCGTCAGAGAATTGCGAGTTTCAAGTGTAGCGTCTCCGCCATCGTCCACAAGGAACATAGAGGAGATAAGATGAATGAGGGAGAAGGAGGAGAAGATGAGAGACTCTAGTAACTGTGGTTTCTTCTTTTTTCTCGCAAATTAATCATAATAGAACAGAATAAAATGTCACGATAAAACAAGAATTAATTGGTTTCATTGGAACCAGTGAAGAACAGGTTGCAATGGCTGTACTTCCTAAAGGGATTGCTGTAGAAGAGCACGACAAGCCCAGAAACGATGATCCGAACAGCGAAAGCGACTCTGCTCATGCGGATGATGGAGGTAACTCGAGCTATTTGTGATCTCGAGAACCTTCTGATCTTAGCTATTTTTGCGGGCTTTGCAAGAGCGGTGCTGGTCAAAGAAAGGGGCCGAGATGAAAGGCGGTGCTCCGGTGACGACCACCGCAAGAGGCGGCGTGGGGGAGCTCTGGGTTCGGCGGGGTTAGATTCTTCGGTGGGAGAAGAGGAGATTTGCGGAGGTGGAGGTGGTGGCAATGGCGGCAACGACCCATGAAGCCTTCGGAGAAGATGAACAGGAGGGGTGGGGAGGGAGGAAAAAAAGGAAAAACTGAAAAGAAAAGATTAAAAGATCAAAAGACAAAATTGCCCTTCGGTGGGCCTTTTTTTTTAAACAATTTGAACACTTTTGAAACAAAGCTTGCTATAAACCCTCTTTTGAAAAAACTAAGGGACTTGGGATCCTTTTTTGATATTTTCCCAAATTACAGTAGATTTACAGTTTCCTTACTATCTAAACTCTCACGTGCACCTCAATATATATATATTTGGCGGTAATAAACTTTGAGTGCCGTATTTTTATTCACGCCTCGATACCATGTTCGCTAGACACTTTTTATTGTCCACATTATCAAATTTATTATTTTCACACTTTTTGATTATTGTGATGTGGTTAACTTAATCCAGCAATCGGTATTAACTTAACCAACCCAATATCACCTTTCCCGCCAACCCACCACCGTCGCCTTTGCCACCCTCCGATGCAGACAGACGTTCCGGGGGGGCGACGGCCAAAAAGTGGTGGAGGGTGATGGGTTGCGGTGATGATGGCAGAGAAAGTGGTCATACGACGGCGATGCGGCGGCACAGGAGGCGGCTTTCACAAAACTGATGTACACGTACGATAGCATCACAAGCAAGTCTATTCTACTGCTGCGAAATTTTTACAGCATCATCTCAGCTTTGTTCCACTCTGCAAACTAATCCATCACAAGAACACCGATGATTACAAGCAGCAATTCTTTCCAGCAAAGCAAGAACGCACCCATCATCTCTATGGCGTCACGAAGAGCAGACGGCCATTCTGCAGCAAGGGCAGTGAGAGTGGCTCTCAAGCCACGGGACCAAGCACCTGGAGTGGAACCGGTGAGCGCACGGCAGGTGTGTCAGGGTCTCGCCGGCCCGGAACGGGTCCAAGCAGACGGCGCACTCCTCCTGGTCCGCAGCCTTCCAGCTCAGCTTGCCCCAGCTGAACCTCTTCGACCCGCCCTTCTTCGGTCTGTTCCCGGGGACCACCTCTCTTCTCAACTGAGCATCTCCCTCTTGTTCTCCGCTCCTCCTACCGTCTGCATTTGATCTGTCAAATTCCCATGTCCACATCAATGTTATTCCTTGCCAGAATCAACAAGACGACCATAGGATTGGAAATTGAATCGATAATTGGAGGGAACATTTATGAGCTTCCCACCAATGGGTGTCTAAAAAAGCTGCTTCAAGAGATGGGAAGTTTTTCCTCTCCTGATGAGTTGTTTTTCTCCTAGTTAGGTAACTCCCATGAATAGACGAGGCAGAAAAGTAAGATAAAATAGTTGATAGCGCCTAATTTTTCTATGGCGGCTCTTAAAATTTAGTTTCCAAAACATATAACCAGCAAATTTGACCATGCAACTTTGAAAATTCCTAGAAAACTTCAATTTGGTCAAGGTGTATCTGTCCAGATGCAAAAAAAATGCATCAAGGAAATCACAAAAGAACAAAACGGATTGTGGCTTTTCAGTTCGCTGAATCTCAAAAGAAGCATTACTTGTGGGCATGCAGAGTATGAAGACGATCCACATTTCTCACCTTCTGCACTCTGATTTGATCCCCCGTGTCCTGAGCTTCTCATCGAGCCTCTCCTTGGCCTCTCTAGCCGCTCCTCCAAGCTTCTCATCTTCGCAGCCCCGGTTCAAGATGCCCCTCTGCTGAAAAAAGAATTTTTCACACATCAGTTCAATCAGAAAACAGCCCAAATGAATCAGAGCCACCGAAGAAAGAAACCACAAGCACGGGAGAGAGGAAAAAAAAAAACACAACGCTCTCAAAAGTGGGGTCATTACGAAATAGGAGCTCGAGCAGCTATGATGAGGCTTGTGGTTTCTTGAGTACAGAGGCAGAAAACACCGCCTGACCGAGCCATAAGCCGCCGCCGGGGGTGGATCTGACAAAGCCCCTCCGCCCTGGTGGAGTCTCCTCCTCCGGGCAACTTCAACTCCAGGAAGCATTCCAGCCATTTTCACACTACTGCTTCCCTGATTTCCTTCTATCGGTTGGGTCTTTGCTGGCGAGAAATCAAGAAAGAGTGCAGGCTCAAACGGGTTTCATTTACTTTAGGGGGATCTCTCAGATCGAAGAAGAACAGAGGAGGAATTGAACCCAAAAAGCAAGATCTTTTTAACAGGGGAAGAGATGTGGAGGATTCAAGCAGCAATCAATCAAAGACACAGCGAGGTTGCCTCTCGCACTATCTGTCAAAGGAGGAAGAAAATATTTGGGGCCAGGTGGCCGACAAGAGGATTCAATCCGGATGCTCCGCGTCTGCGATTGTTGTTATAAATTATAATGGACAGGACAGGAGAGCGAGCGAGAGAAAAGAGAGAGAGGGAAAGAGCAGGAGGGAAGTTTCGCGGCAGGTCCCAAGAACCACCAAGGCAACTTCCAACAGTGGCGCCGGTCAACCACCACTAGAAGCCGGGACCAACCACGCAACCGGTGCACCAGCACCCCCTTGCTAGGGCCGGCCACGTGACTTCGCCTATTGGTATCTCTCTCTCTCTCTCTCTCTCTCTCTCTCTCTCTCTCTCGATACCGTTACGCCTACAAAAGTATTTTATACCATGTTTAACGCGTTTAAAAGTCGTGACATGCCCTTCCATTTCGCGTGACATTTCGAATTTTGAAAAATCGTCCCTTAATTTCTTTCGACTCGTTACGCCGCATGTCGTCATGAATAGGGGTGTCAAAAATATCCACGCCGGGCTGGACGGCTCGGCCCGAAAATTTGCTTGAATTTTTGGGTCTTTTTGGGCCGGATTTGGTACTCGGGCGGGTCCGCTGCCCGACTTTTTTTAACACATATTTTTTTTCTTTTTAATTTAATTTATTTTTTATTTTTTATTTTTATATTATTTCATTTGATGGGTTTATTAATTGATTTTAATTCCAAAAAAAGAAAAAAACAAGAATCCGGCCCTGGTTGGGCCCACCCGAGCTCAGCACTGCTCAGTTTAGGGCCAGCTTGAGCCGGGCTGAGACCCGGCCCGTTGACATCACTAGTCACGAGTAATGTAGCCATTACTTAAAACGTCTTCTTGTGATATCTTATGCGATAAAGTCAACTGTAAAATTATGCTATAGTGAGAGTAAAACCCGATTTTGATATTTTTCATTATGAGTTCGTGGTAAATTTGTGGAACCATATTAAGAAAAGGACTGAATTGTGCATTCAGAAATATATCAAACTTAAAATGGTAATTTCTTATATCTACCATTTCTTATCCGGACAAGATGTCCAAGTAAAAGCTTGTTTCTTTCTTTTAGAAATTCATTTCATTTTGCCAATTCTCTTGAAATGAACCGCTTTAAATAAAATTTGAGATAGAAAAAATAAGGCATGGGATAAAAAATGGGAATATAGTCATTGCCTGAAAGAGATAAAATATCTATGTAAATGTGATGGGAAAATATATATATAAGTTTGATTTCACTGAGCATTTGTTTTGAAAAAATATTGCAAAAAATATGAGACAGACATGCTTATCTATACTATAATCAACAGCTAAAAAAGAAGAAAAAGGTACCGGTGATTAGTAAGTGAAACTCATTCCTATTTTTATTATGCAATATATTGAGAGATCAAGAGATGATATATATATATATATATGCTTACTATAAGTCCTTAAACTTATCACCAAAGTACAATTGAGTTCTAGAATTTGTCAAATTGGTGTAATCGAGTCATTCCGTTAACTCCGTTCAATTCCACTAACAAGAAATGCTAAAGTGACATTTTTTTATTACTTTCTCTTTCCTACATAACGCTGACGTGGCTAGAACAAGAAAGATAAGTTCAAAACAAATATATATATATATATATATATATATATATATATATATATATATTATAAATATTAATTAACTTAAATTAGATAAAAAAAAATAAACTAAATTTAAGAGGGGAAAAAAACCCCAAAATGAGGGCCCTAGCCCTCGCCGATGCCGCCCCCCACCACCGCTAGAAGGGGGAAATGGTCGGTCAGGTTTGCCAATAATTGAGGGTAGGCGAAGGCCACTGGCTGGGGTCGGGTTGGGCGGTGACCTTGCCAGCGAAGGCCCTTGGTTCTGTCTGGGTAAGGCTCGACTACCTTCACTTGATGTGGGTGAGGGCTTACAAGCTCTCGTCTGCTGTCGGCTAAGGTCGTTGACCATTGGCCGGGACCCAGTGACCCCGGTCTACCCTTCCGGTGATGGTGGAGGGCGACGACAACAGGGCTAGTAGGGTAGACATGGCCAAATTGAACCGTGGGCCCGGAACGGGCCCGTTGACCAGGCCCACGGTTCCAGTTCTACATTTTTCGGAATCGGCGGTTCCGAACTGGCATTTAAAAAAAAAGAAAAAAAAAAAAGAAGAGAAAATGGTAATTGCTTGAAGTGGGATTCGAATCCTTGGTCTTTTAATTGAAGCAAGTGTCATAAACCACTCAACTACCTTCAATTTGATTGTTAACATTGCAAATAAATTATAATTTGAGGAGCCGGTTCCGGCGGTTCCGTGGAACCGCCCATGTCTATAGTAGGGGCCCTCGATGGTTTTGATTTGATTTGTTTTTTTTTAAATTAACTGTAATTTAATTTAATTAATAGCAATATTAAAAATCAAATTTAGACCAAAATAACGTTAATTGTGACTTGGCTTTATTGTTTCAACCACGTTAGCGCAAGTAGGAGAGAGAAAGTAATAAAAAATGACACATCAGCATTTTTCGTTAGCTAAATTAGACGAAGTTAATGGAAGTACTTGATTGCACTTTCTGAAAATTTTAGTACTCAACTAAACTTTGTTGACAACAAGTTTTAGGGCTTTTAAGACATGTTTAGTAACGTTTCTATTCCTCTGATTCTGTTCTCCAAAAAAAAACTTAGAAACATGTTTAGCAATAGAAATGATTATGATTATGTTCCGGGGAATACTTTTGGACAAAAAATAATAACAAAAAATAAGTTGATTCTCCAAAAAAAAATACTTTTGAGAATAAAAAAGACAATGATAGAGTTCTCTCACTTTTGTCAAGCGCCTGCGAGGCGTGGGCCTGGTCAACTTGACTCAATCGATATTTTTTAAAATATATTTTTTCCAAAAATTAATAAAAAATCAAAAAATGATTTAAAAATCCAAAAAATGGAAAAATTCATAAAAATTCTAAAAAAAATTAGAAAAAATATAAAAAATTAGGAGATGCGTCATTTCAACTGGCCAATCATATTTTTGACGATGATTTTGTCCCCCATGGGCAGATCGTTCCGAAAATTCTCATCTCAAAAAGTAGAAAATGAGTCCATTCAACTAGTCAATCTTATTTTTGATAATTTTACTTTTCGATTTTTCCTAAGCCCTGCCTGATTTGTTGTCGGAGTATCATGCTACATCAGTGACCATCCACATGGTATCCAAGGATAAAACTGAGCCACATATAGGGAAGACATGGAATTTATTCATTATGAATAATAAAAGATAATCAAAGTCACATATTTCATCCTTGACATATGCATAGCCTCAAGAGAAGCATGGGAAAAGAAAAAGATTAGCGTATTATCCTTCCAAAGAAAAAATATGAAGCATCCCTATTTTGGCAAAAAAGATGTTATAGTGCTAGAGGATCGCAACTATTGGATCTGAGAAAAGTCATCAAATGTAATTATGTAGTTATTTGATTTAAATAAAAAAATTGAAAAGAGAAATCATTTTTTATAATAAAAATTTTGCGTAGTTGTCAAACACTGATTCTCTAAAACTTATCCAGGAAACAAAATTAAAAAAAAATTGATTGTAACTGGAATTACATTTTTTTGTAATAGAAACGTTACCTGAGCAGGAGCTTGGGAATACTTCGTGAGAAAATGGCGGGCTTGGGCTTAGGCTTGGACTTGGGCTCGGGCTCCGAACCGTCCAACCTCCGATTCAAATTACCCAGTAACAATTTGGATCCGGTTTTGGTCACTTTGCTCGAACCTTTGGCTTAGCTGCTGCCTCTTCTTCTCGTCGTCTCGCTCTGTTAAGCGAAGCCATGAGCAGGAGCTTGGGAATCCCGGTGAAGCTGCTCCACGAAGCCTCGGGGCACATCGTCACCGTCGAGCTCAAGAGCGGCGAGCTCTACCGGGGGAGCATGCTCGAGTGCGAGGACAACTGGAATTGCCAGCTCGAGAACATCACTTACACCGCTAAGGTACGGCCTCCGTTTTGCTCTTCTCGATGATATTTCTGCTAGTTTTGGTTCTCACGGTAGTGAGTCGGTTTCCGCGTTGCAAGACATTACTAGATCAGTCCGGCTGCTTGTATTTTGAAAACCTAGATTTCGTAAGTTTGTCTACTGTGGAAGCTAGTTACTTGTTGTCGCCCCTCGTTTTTCTAATTATGCTGTTTCGATTGCTTGAAAAAAAAAGATTATTAGGTTTGTGGATTGCATAAGAGGCTGTGGTGCGTAGCAGAAACTAAAGTAAAAGACCTTGACCCGGCCAAATTGACCATTCTATGTGCGAATTTCGTGTTCTTTCCAAAGCTATCTTCTTCTTTTTTCTAACGAGATGATCTTATGTCTGGTGAATGAGGGTGATAATGGTCCTCATATTGGATGAAAGTATTTGCCAGACATTATCTAAAGCTCAGAAAATGCTTTGTTGATGAGCGATCCTTCTTGTCTTCCTCTCTGCACCTATTATTAGTTTCTAGAAATGTTCTTCATTTACTGAACTCTTGCAGCACTTAGCCCAGATAAGGTCAATTGAGTTGCATTCTTGTTTCTGATGCATGCCTGGGTCTGAACTCTCATGATTGGGCGTCAAAAGTCATTTTTCTTTACCACTTAGATCCTTTTGTAAGAAGGCCCCGATGTTCCAAGTTAAGAAAAACAAACTGTTAGAGGAAAGAACCTCATGTCGTTTTTCGCAGTTTGCTGATCTTTTCTCATGTTACATGCCTTTTTATCTACGGTGCCATGAGTGGCAAAATCCTGGCAACTACAAATTTCCGTAGGCAGTACTCTCAGACATTTAGAAAAGAATGATTCAACTGCTTGGGACTTGAGAGCATTTCATGTTGATTTGGTAGTTTTGGGCTCAACAGAATAACACACCCTGACAATACACAACAGTTTAATATATTGTATGATCAAATGACTTTCCAAGCAAACAAAAGAAAAGTTACACTGGTTTATGTCTAATGAGTAATGATGTATTGTGTACATTGAAATATGTCTAGACACAAATCCAGTTTGGTTTGCACTTGGGATGGCAATTCTTGATGTCATGAGAAAAAGTCGCTGAACATGATGCAGACCGAATTTAAAATTCATGCGAGTTAATATGTTTTACCCATTTGCAATGAGAAGTACATTGTAAATGCTTGGAAATTTTCTATTTGCTATAACTTGCTGGAAAAGCTACTTTGAAAGTTCAGAAGATGTAACGGTACTCAAAAATCCAATTGAACGAATCAAATTGAACAGCCACAAATTTATAGTAGAGTTGTAGAAGTATCATATTTCACGTTGGTGGGATTGCTGCAGTTTTTGATTCATCCAGGTCGGCGTAGCTAGGCTTTGAACCAAACTTCGTTATAATAATACATGCACTGCTTTATACCTATCTTTTATTATGCTTACTTATGACTAGTAAAAGAGTATGCGGGTTGTATTTGGAAGAAACTAAAACTAAAATGAATAATGTTTGAACACCCAAATCTCTTTAGGACTTATCAGATGAGAGATATCTGCATTTTTTTTTTTTTTTGGTTGGAAGAGATATCTGCAGTTGGATTTTTAAACTAATTAAAATATTAAATGTCACGTCCTTATCATCTTAGGTACTTATTAATTAGCATTATATTATATGGTAGGATTACAAATCATCTTAATAATATAGATGGGCTCTCATGGAATTTAATAGCAAAAACTTAGATTGAAACTATTTTCAAAGGTAATACTTTCGAGCCATAATATAACCGTCTCATAGAGGCTTAATACTAGGAGGAATAGGTCCCTTTTCATGGTAGCCCATGTTATCAATATGAAACTCCCAAGTCTGCAACTTCTGCTCCAAGAATTAGCTTATCCAGCTTCCTGTAGCGTAATTTGATTGTAACATACTTTCTATGCAGAGCTGATGGAAAACAGTTTGATTAGGTATTACTTTTGGTAATTGTTTTGACTGGAGGTCCGATGGGTCTTAGTTGGCTTTTCAATCTTGACTTAATGGTTATTCATGCTCACAAAGTAGTTTATAATGTTGATTTAGTTGGTTGATAAGTGATTAGGATTTGGCGAGCACTATTACAACATAAGCAAGGTGATAATGAGTACCGAAGGCTTCGGTTCAAGTGACTGTGGTATCTTGGTTTTAACAATAATTTTAGAAGTTATCCTCAAGTAATTTCGGCATGAGTGTCTCTTGATTAGCTGATGCTTACCGCTCTTTAGAGCCAAGATGTGTTGTTTGACCTTTTTGAACAGATAAAGGCTGGGGATAATAGTCACTGTACTGTTGCTATTCAAGCCTCGAAATATTTATTTTGGCATCACATCCTCCCCATCTAGGCTTGAATAGCTATAGCATACTAACTATCTAGAGCTGTAACATTCATCTCTAGCCTTTTTATCTGTCGACACACCTCGGTTCTAAAGAGTGCATTTTTAAATTCAATTGAAGGGAAAGGAATAGCTGATCAAGAGACACTCGTGCCAAAAGTGCTTGATAACTTCTAAAATTACTATTAAAACAAAGGTACTACAATTGCTTGGCATGGGTTCGAAAGGCCAAAGCCTTCAGTACTTATTATCTCCTTGCTTATTTCGTACTAGTGCTCTCCAAATCCTAATCACTAATGAACCAACTAAATCAACAACATAAAGTACTTTGTGAGCATGAATAACCATTGAGTCGAGATTGAAAAGCCAACTAAGACCCATCGGACCTCCAGTTAGGACAATTATCTGAAAGTAATACCTAATCAATCTGTTTTTCATCAATTCTGCATAGCAAGTATGTTACAATCAAATTACGCATCCATTATAGAACAGACAGCTGGATAAGCTAATTCCTGGAGTGGAAATTTTCAGTCTTGGGAGTTTCATATGGAAAATGTGGGCTACCATGAAAAGGGACCAGACATATTACTCCTAGTATTATGTCTGCAAGTTCTCTTTTCCGGTCAAACTTGTGATTTCTACGCTAAATAAGATGGTTATATTATGGCTTGAAAGTATTACCTATCTCTTGTCTCTGTAAGTATTAGAAAGTAGATTTAAAAATAGTTTCAACCTAAACTTTTGCCATTAAATTCCATGAGAGCCCCTCTCTGTTATTAAAATGTTTTGTAATCCTACAATAAATTCTTGCTGATTCATAAGTACCTAAGATGATAACGACGTGATATTTAATATTTCCCAGCCCAGGCAGCTAGGGGGTGGTATATGGCATTTTAAGTTTCTTTAAAACTGCCCCTTTATCTATTCTTGACTAAATTCTTAATGCGTGGGATGGTGATGTACGGGTTTGCCATCACTTGAGTATTCCTGCAAAATCAGATATATATTTTTCAGGATGTTTACAAGCCTTTCTTCCTTGTTCTCCTACAGGATGGAAAAGTCTCACAGCTTGAGCATGTGTTTATTCGAGGGAGTAAAGTCAGGTAATTGCTTAGTTCGTCCGATTCTAAGCTTTAGGTTGCTAGAAATATTTTAGTAGATGCTGACCTCCTATATATCAATGTCATGATTTTTATAGGTTCATGGTAATACCAGACATGCTGAAGAATGCTCCAATGTTCAAGCGCCTGGAGTCCAGGATCAAGGTACCACTTAGTTGTCAAGTAGTTCATTCAGTCAAATATAGATGTTTCCTTCTGCCTTACATATATCCTCTTAATTCTTGAAGGGTAAAAGTTCAGCACTGGGAGTTGGCAGGGGACGAGCTGTTGCAATGCGAGCTAGAGTAAGTGCTTGACTTCTTTGTACCTCCAGTTCTTGTTTTTGTTCTTCTTCTTCTTGTTCTTTGGTTAGTGTAGTGGGTTTTGTGTCCTCTCCTCTGCTTGCATCCTCAGATATACTTATTGCATGGGCATACGAATGATCCTCAAGTCTTTAATCATATTACAGGCTCAAGCTGCTGGAAGAGGAGCAGCACCGGGTAGAGGCGCCGTTCCACCTGTTCGAAGGTAAACAACCGTCCAGAATCCAGATGGTCTCCTGTTCTCGATGTAGAGATGGTGTATCTTGGTTGCAAGTGGAATTTGAGTTGACGGGAGCAAATGCTTGTGATAGAAATACATTTGGGTTGGGACTTTATCTAAGATAAGCGAGATCTTGAGTTCATGAGCTATCTCTCTTGCTGTCAAGCTCGTTGCTGGGCATTTTCTGTTGCTAAATGTTAGGATGGTGGTTGGCTTGGATTATACCGGAGTGTAGTAGGACCAGATTTTTATCAGTTTTCTTGGACAGACTGGATTTACTTCTATTAACCAAAATGAATGATCTGTGATCTGTGCATGTAGAGGGAGAATCTCCAGTATTCCATGATTATGTACTTCAGCAATTCATTTCCACTTCTCTACATTCATCAGCAGGGAGACGGCTTCTGCTCCATAAATTACATTACTGTTATGTTCTGTAGGGTGAGGATAGGAGTCATTGGACAATGTATGTGTACATGGGTTATGATGAAAGTCGTTCGGTTAGACAGGAGAGGCGTCTGCATTGAAGTCTAGATGAATGAGAGGGGAAAAGTGGTATGACTGTTGATGGGTAGCAGATGAGATGATGTAGATTGGTCCGTATGTATGATTGTAAGCAAATCTAGGAAGAAGCAAATAGTAATGTGTAATCAAATGCTTTGATAACGCAGTACCATCCTCCAACTTTAGCGGCGCCTGATCAAACTCATTGGATCTTGATCTGCTGCCTTCCAGAGCTAATCTACGGAGTCATTTTGTTTTGTAGGAGTTGTGTTGGACTCCATTTCTAGACAGCCTAACAAACTCGTTACGCGGTCACATTGTATGATTAGCATAATTTGAATCCACACCAGTTTACTTATGCAAGAAGACTACTGCTACCTCGGTTCAATCGTGCGTACATCTCATTCGGTTTATGCGGCTTGCTCGAACACTTTGGAAGAGAAATATTTCATCACAGGTGTCTTGATTTTGGCAATCAAAATGGAGGGGGAAAATTATTTAGAAAATCCTAAACTTATTGTACTCTGATCAATTTAGTCAAATTTCCAATTTGGCTAATGTTGAAAGAGTTCAAAACGCATGAATAATGTCGTTTCCTTTCATTATTTTGGCATTGTTCCTGAAGGATAATAATGTGTTTCGCAATGTTTTCGCCGCGGGCCAAGGACTAATCGTGCGGAGAGAACGGCTAGCTTAGCAAATTTTCAGTTGGTAGCATTTGTCTTTTTTTATATGTAAATTAAGAGCAGCTGCTGATCGCAATTTTAGGGAGAAAGAGTCTTTTAAGAAAACTCGGCAGTCGGCATCATATTCTCGCATCTTCTGTTACAAGTTACAACCCTTCCCCCACAAACTCTCTCTCACCTTCTCCATCGGTGACTCGCCACTTGAACAACTGTTGACGGGAATGGAACCTACGAATTCTCTCTCGCTCAACCGAAAGCTCAAACACTCTCTCTGCCTCATCTGTTGCATCCTCCACCGCCGCTGCTGCCGCCGCCGCCGCTGCCGCCAGGAACGCTTCCCCTCCAACGAAACGCCGGCAATCACAGACTTAAAGACACCGCCCACCTCGGTATCATCAGCTTACACCATGCAGCCGAAGCCATCGCGCGGGCTCGAAGTTCCTGGAATCAAGGACAAGTGCAAGCGCTACCTCATGTCGCGAATCGGGAGGCGCGCCCGCTGGAGGGACTCGTCGGCCGATTTCAGGTACGACGCGGCGAGTTATGCATTGAACTTCGACGACGGGGGCGATGATCAGTTCGAGCTGCGCCTCAAGGTTACCTCCGCCGAGAAGAGCAACCGTTGAGGTAAGTCGAATGCAATTGTGCATGGCGATCGATGGCGTTGCTCGATCGTCGCTCTTTCATGGTTCCCGGGCTTTCACCGAAGGTGGAGTTGCTCGTCGCAAATAAAAAGAAACAAGCTCGATTGAGGTAAATACGGAATAACAACGAACACAGTTCAAAAGTTTTTTTTTTTTTCCCTCCGCGAAGCACAGTTCAAAGTTGAGAACAGTGACTTTATAAGTTTTACTGCTGATCAATAGGCCGCACAATTCAACCAAGTAATAGCTGATCATGTTGTATGTGAACTCTGGAACATCTGCATTTTTCCATCGTCAATCTAACAGTACGACGACGGACTGAAGGAGCAAAAGCCGAAGTTATTTGTCGACAAATTCGGTTAGTGTTAATGCGACTACATCACGTTCAATCCAATCTAAATCTTCATATCTAGGAGTTAGGCTCTCAACATTGAACCATGTATTATCAAGTCGGAGTCGCATAGCTCTTGCTGTTGTCAACTGTATTGAGTTACTCTCATTCTTTGGTCTTGATGAGTAAGAAATTTGTTTCCTTAGTCATGCTTGCTTACACGTTTGGCTGGTCGAAACACGGTCGAGCCGAACGACAGATTATGCTGCAGTGGCTCTTAGCATATGATGATCAAATGAAGTGAAACTGAAGCTGCCTACTGACTAAAACTACCAAGTGGCCATCACTTCACTTGCTGCATCAGTTCTTTCTTCTGCTATTGTGCCAGCATCGCCCATCGGGTTGCTTGCCGGGCGATGTATTGGTCACGTTTGCTTGATTTATTGCTTGTCTAACTCTGTAGCAGCATCGAGGCCTAGTGAATAGTGATACCGATACTGGGATTAAAATCTATTTCGGAAACACGAAATGCCATGTAATCGCGGTGCGTCATTTTGTTTACTGAAGTATGATATGTTGCAGGGAGCATTACTTCCATAATCAAACGTCTTCCTAATGAATCCTATTTCACCGTAACGTGATTTCTTTTGCATATCACGAGGAAATACAAGTGACAAGAATTCCTTTTGTTTTTTCTCACTGCCAATCTTCTCCAAGTACAAAATTTTTGGTGAAAATGCTGAGTTTCGCATCGAGTCGAACAGCATATGGGGGTGTACAACGAACATAACCCGAATCAATTTGCAGATGGGATCAAGGTAAACTAGGAGACAGGGTAGGCTTCGACACTTTGAGCTCTCCGCAATCGCTGATGTAAACTGTCTTGAGTGGCTTATTCCACATCGCGCGAGCATTTTGCGCTCTATCGTCGCCAAGAAACTCGGCTAAATCGTTGAGTTGGCGGATCCTTTCGGAGGGCTTGTACGTGGGAATGGAAGCGATTGCTGTCACGACATCCAAGCCTGAAAATCCAAAGTGAACCAAGATGTGAGCCACACCCACATGAGAGAAGGATAACATACCGAGGAACATACTAAGTGTTCTGTCGTATAACAGTGAGCATGTGAAATGCAAGTAAGGAGTCAAATGCATTCAAAACTATCCCTAGACAAATATCTTAGAAAACGAATGCTCGTATAGGAAATATTGCCTGCAAGTAAACTGGCCACATCGCTGTAATTTTCAGAGTTCAGATTTTTCAAGAAAGCACAAGTTATGTCTTGGGAAGCAGCAAACGCGAACAATCAAGAGAAAAGCAATCAAATTCACATAACAATCATCAGATGGATTCAATCTCACTCACCTTCGAGCACTGTGCCGAACACAATGTTCTTGCTATCCAACTGGGGACACGGGCCAGGCCCTGTGGTGATCAAGAACTCCACGTTCCTGTACTCGGGGTCCATCTTGATCTTCTCGTCGTCGTCGTTCTCCGACAAGCACAGCGAGACCACGCCGGCCCTGGAGTGGTGGAGGAGGAAGGCCCGCGAGTCCACTGCCTCGGTGTTGCGAGCCAGCTCCGACAGCGGCAGCCTCACCTCGCCCTTGTCACGCCGGCCCTGCCGGCCGGCAAGGAAGTACTGGCCGGGGAAGATCTTGTTGACGAGGGTGTTGCGGTAGGAGGTGCCCCGGGCGGTGCACATGGACTTGAAGTTGGCGACGGTGAGGGGGACGAGGCGGCCGTAGAGGCCGAGGACTAGGCGGCCGAGGGGGACGGAGTCGGAGCAGAGGGAGGCGAGGTCGTCGGAGATGGTGCGGTCGGGCTTGAAGTAGTTGGGGCAGATGGAGAAGTCCATGAACACGCGGTCGGTGATAGTGGTGTCGGGAGGAGGCGGAGGCGGCGGCGGCGGCGGCAGGGGAAGGGAGGCTGTGGGGAGGGCGAGGGAGGCGGCTGCAGTGGTGGTGGTGGTGGAGAGGAGGAAGGAGCGGCGGGTGAGGTGGAGAGGGGGGTGGGGGGAGGGGTGGGGGAGTGGAGGGGCGGAGAAGGATTTGATCATGGAGGTAATAATGGGTTGATGGAGGAGTTGGACATTGTTTTCATTTTGGTTGGAGGGAGTGAGGAGGAGGAGGATAACAGATCTGCTCTGCTCGTGGGGGAGGAAGAACTAAGAAGGAAAGTGGGGCCCTCAAATATCTCAACTGGCTGGGTGATGACGAGGATAATGGAACTGGAAGGAATGCGTTTTTCCCCGTTTTTACAGTTATAAGTAAGTTAAACAATTTGGCCAAAGAAATAGTCAAACATAAAAATACCATTTTCTCATAAACATCATTGGGATTAAAAGGGAGAAAGCTAAGGTAAAAATACAGTGAACAAAATATAACTGAAAAAAAGATCCTTTATATTAGGACAGTTATCGATTCCTTGATTTTATCATATCGCTTTATGCTATCTTCCGTAGTTAAATATTCGCCATATTAGGTAATCCAAAATGAAATGCATACTTTCTTTTGCATAGACACCATTTTTCATTTGGGCTTCGTTGATTTCGCGGAAAATGTAGTGCTTCTGAAAAATATTTTCCAGAAAGTCGTTTTTTTTTTAAAAAAGATGACAATATTTCTCGTGTACGGCTAAAACCTGAAAATAAATCGAAAAATATTTTCTGTCATTCGATAAGGAAAATCAATTTCTTCCGTGCACTCCTTTTAATATTAGATTATATATATATTTTAAAATATCTAATTTTGATTACATTTCTTTTCATTTATATTTTTATTTATTCTTTAATTTTTATTTTCCCTTCTTCGTCGGTCGGTTGCAGTCGAGGATGCCGATGAGCCTCGAACTTGTCGGCTTCGCCTCATCGCGCCAGATCAGACGACCCTTGGCCTCAGGCGAGGTCAAGGCTCGCCTCCCCGTTTATCTCTGTGGCTGGCGACTGTTAGAGATAAAAAGGAAAGAAAAAAAATTATAAAAAATTAAAATAAAAAATTAATTAAAAATATAAAACAATTCAAAAAGAAAAAGAAAGAAAATGAAATAAATTTTAAAAAAAAAAGAATGTGAAGGAGTTGAGGAATCAAATATGAGGGAAAATGTCTTCCTCTTCTCAAAAAGAGAAAATCATTTTTCTCACTTTTGAATGTGTTTTTTTTTTTTTCACGAGAGAAAAATATTTTTCTTGACTCGTTTATTTTTCGTGAACTGAACGCCGGAATATTTTAAAAATAATTTTTTGAAAGTTGTTTTTCGCAAAATGAATGTAGCCTTAATCTTAATTTAAATGGAAATAGAGGAGGGGAATGAATTTTTGATGTCATTCGAGTCGACTAGAAATATATATGAGAGAAAATGTTTTCCTCTTCATAAAAAGAGAAAATCAATTTTCTCACTTTTGAATTTGTTTTTCTTTTCACGATAGAAAAATATTTATCTTGACTCATTTATCTTTCGTGAATCGAATGCTGGAAAATTTTAAAAACAATTTCCTGAAAGTTGTTTTTTCGCAAAATGAATGTAGCCTTAATTTAAATGGAAATAGAGGAGGGGATGAGTTTTTGATGTCACTCGAGTCGAATAGAAATATTGACTTTTGAATGGTCATTTGTTTTTTCTCTGAACAACTACCGTGTGATTTATCGTTTTGTGAAAAATGCATGAAGAGTGAATGTTTGAAAAGTGATTTGAATGGAGAAAATTATCTAGAAAATTGTAAATCGATTATACAGCAGCTAATTTAGTTCTAACAATTTTAATTTGATCAATGTAGTCCTAAATATTTTGATGATTTGCTATAGCATGGACGACTGGAGCTGACGTGGACGAATTTTGTAATTTTTCTTAGGTTTTTTGAATTTTTTCTTTCTTTTTTGTCCTTTTTTTTTATATTGTCGCGACCCGTCCGAAATTTTCCCCCGATCCGACGGTGCGAGGGGATTGAATTTCGTTGGTATGACGGGCGAATGGATTACCGATCGCGGCCCCCACTCTGAAATGTGGATCGCGGGCCTTTGATCGGCGCGGGCCCTCCCATGCCCATACCAAATCGCGGCGGGAGTGTCTTTTGAGGGATTCGGCAATAAGAGCCGATCGATTTCGACCTTAGTGTGGTCGTGGTGGCATGTGCAACTTGTGCATGCATTTGGAGTCGCCACCGGTCTTTCTTGGAGGGTAGACCGGAAACCTTACTGACCGATTGGGAGAGATCGATCAATTCTGCGGAACCAGAGATTTTGGGTTCGGGGACTTGGTTATGTCGGTGTCATTACCAACGCCCTTTCGGTACCTAACGCGAGTGATTTTCCTAACTAAGAGTTCATGCAGACGCAATTTTGGGTGAGATAGGTATGAGTCAGGGTTTCATGCAGATTGGAAGACTGGTCCTATCAAATCACAGTCAATTAAATGAAAGCGCAAGTCAAGTGCATAAATAAATCATGTCAATGCACATCAATTTCAATCATTGGCCTCCTAGTATAACCATAAGGGCTTGGAGAAGATGTGATTTAGGACTAGGGGTAAAATGGGAAGATTCAGGGACAATTAGCCCGAAGGGCAAAATTGTCATTTTTGGAAGGTTTGGATACCAAATTACCCAAAATATTCCATGGCTAGTTGTTTGTGGCCATTTCCCATTTTTGGGAATTTTTTGGAATTTCTGGATTTTTCTTCAGTTTTTTGGAAGACGATTCGCCCGAAGGGCGAAATCGTCATTTTAAGAAGGGTCGGGGTTCAAAACACCCGGAATGAGACTTGGCCAGTTGTTTGTGGCCATTTCCTATTTTTTGGGATTTTCCTGGATTTTTTTAGAATTTTTTTTTGGAAGACGATTTGCCGGAAGGGCAAAACCGTCATTTTTGAAAAGATCGGGGGTTAAATGACCCGGAATAGGTCGTGGCCAGTTGAATGTGGCCATTTCCTATTTTCTGGAATTTTTTAGAGTTTTTCTGAATTTTCCGAATTTTTTGAATATTTTATGATTTTCTATTTTTTATTGATTTTTTTGAATTTTTTATTATTTTCTGATTTTTTTTTAATATTTAAAATATTTTCCGGGCCGGGTCTGACCCGGCCCGCGCCTCACGAGCGCCCGGCCCGACCCTAGGGGTCGACACCGGCCTAAAACGACACCGTTTTATATTTTTAAATATTGTTTTCCATTTTTTAACAATTTTTTTGATTTTTTTTTATCTATTTTATTTAATTATCCGAAAATTTCCCGGATCGGACGGTCCACGTCGTGCCACGTGGCTTTGCCTCGTGCGCCCGATCTTCCACTAGATCGGGCGACTCACAGAGAGCCACGTGGCTCGATCGCGACCGTCGGATCAAAAATTGATTAATTTTCATTTTAGGAAAAATCCATTGATACGGATGGTCCAGACTTGGCCACGTGGCCACTCTTGGTGCGTCCGATCTTGGACAACATCGGACGTCCCACAGAGTGCCACTTGGCACTACCTCGCCCGTTGGATCGAATTTAATTAATAAACAAAAAATGAATTATCGGAAAATTAGGATCGCGACACGTGTCGCGATCGGGGGCCGCTCGTTTTTGTTTTAATTAATTTCCGCCGCGGACCCCGCATGCTGACGTGGCACGCCACGTCAGTAGTTTGACCGTTGACCCACCGGCGAAGTCGCCGGAGAAGACGGTGAACAGTGCATATTCCGGCGACTTCGCCGGAATTCCCGCCGGAATTTTCGAAACCGAGCCAAATCTTGGTATTTCTTGTTCCTTTTTTCGGCATTTGACTCCCTAGCGCCACAGCAGCAATAAACAAACAAAACATGGCGAACGTGACGTCGGAAAACGGCCGGACGAAGCCTTGACAGAATCGGCTCCGGCGAACCCATTTAATTTTTTTTTTATCACTTAAACTCGGTTCCAGGCCATCAAGCAACATCCACAGAAAGTCTAGAAGCTTACCTGAGCTCATTTTGAGCTTGACGACCGCCGGGTTCGCCGGAGCAAGTCCTCGGCCGGGGTATAGCTCGGCGAGCTCCGGCCCTCGATTTTTGGTGGCGTTCGATGCAAAATAAAGTTCACACGGGGCTTAGGACATGTTCTAGCAAAGCTTAAAGACTAGAAACGCATGAATAGAGCTCGGGGAAGGTTCGGTCGAGAGCCAAAAATCCAAAGCCCGTTTGGGCATTTCGTCGAACACCTGGCGTGCACTATGGAAATAGAGGTCGGGGGAGAATACCGACCTGCTTGGAGCTCGCCAACGGCCACTGAGTACCCGGTGATGATCATTGAAGGTGCTTGAAGGTCTCTGAAGCTCCTCTCGTCCGGTCTTCTTCAAAAAATTCCCCCTCGGTTCTCTCTCCCCTTTCTCTCCTTATACCGGGCCTCCCCCTTGGTTTCCCATGGCCGACCGGTGTTTTTTCTCGAGCCTACCAATCCCAAAAACCGAACATCGACCTCTGTTCTTGTCCCCGCATGCTGGCCGTCCTTTGTCTCTCGAAAAACCGTCGCCCACAGTGCCCTGTTTTTTTGTGTCGGCCGAACCACGCGGGTCTGCAACTCAGTTGCAGACCCGGTTCGACCGAGTCGGGTCGGGTCTAACCCACCGGCCCGGTTGAACCATTTCGCCAAATTGGCCCCCAAATTGACATTTTTTATGAAATTGATGGCGAAATTAGACTCCTTGACATGTTTTCTATCAAAAACGGGTATTTTCGTGAATCAATTGATTGAAATTTTGTGAAAACCTCAAATTGTCCCTAGGGTCCGAACATGAATTTCGCCAAATTGAGGGGCCAAACGATCGAATTAATCAAAAATGAGCCCACCAACGGATTCCTTATGATGAAAAATATAGGATAGAGGTGTTTAATTTTAATGGGCGTGCCCGTGTGAAATTTAATTTCAAAAATTGTAAAATCGGGGACTAAATTGAAAGATTTTTATGCAATTAAGCCCTTTTGGCTAAAATTGATCAAATTGGAGGGAAAATTGACCCAATTGCATTTCAATACTTCAGAGTCCAATGTCATAGCTTATGAAAACCTAGAATTGAAAATTAAGAGACTCGAAAGGGATTTTTTAGGCTCGTTTCAGTTTTAGGTTCGTGAAGGAACCCCATGAATCGAGATAAATTTCCCATACAAAAAGTGAAAATATTAAAGAGGGAATTAAAATAAAATTTCTGAATATTTTTGTGTAATTTTCTGACCACGGATGGTATTTTTTTTTGATTTTTTGGGTATTTTAATAATTAAATAAATTCCAAAAAATATTAAAAAATACAAAAAATATTTTTTTGTTCAAAATTGGCTCCTAAGGCTAGGCTAAGGCTTCCAAAGTTGATTTTGTAATTTTTTGACCTTTTTTTGATATTTTTAATTAATTTTAGAAATAAAAGATAGTCAAAAATCAGGTGTCAACATATATCCCTTCGTCGGTCCAAGACATAGCTAACAATCTCCTCTGGCCACAAAGGAAAGAAATAGGGAAAAAAAAATTGTCAGCGCCTACGGTGCAAGTAGGAAAGCCATCATCCACATTGGATATTTGGCCAAAATCCAGAGGAAGACTACGATGACAAATCGTCGAAAAATTTAGGACTAAATTAATCAAATTATAATGTTTCTTTTTCAATTGGCTAACATATAATTAGAGAATGTCGATTACTCGTTCCTGTCACCATTTGTTAATCACCGAAAGGAGGCCTCGGGGTTGCTTGGGGAAATTGCCTACACCAGTATTCACACTTATAATTGGGCTCGTCAAACTAGTGGGTCGGGTCGGTTAAAAATGATCCGACCTAAGGTGACTCATTTAATCCGTTTTGACTTACTTTATACACAATGCAAAATTTAGCGACTTATACCCGATACGATCCATGATCTATTATTATTTTTCTTCTTAAATTGTTACCTTAGAAGAATATACAACTTCATGGATCGGCAGGTCGAGTTAGTAAGGGATCTTGGGAGTCAGGTTATGAAAAGAGGAGCGGACGGGTGGTGAAAGTCCGGCTCGGGTCATTTAAAAATAAATGGGTTTCGACTGTTGGCGGGGGGTTCCGGGCCGGTTCCATATTTTTAGGAACCGTAACCGGCGGGCCCAGTCAATGGGCCGATTTCGGGCCCAAACCGGCCCGTGACCACCCGTAGTTTCGAGCCTTCTACAAATCATGAAACGATGCCGTTTCTTTTGTTCTTTTGTATAAATGATGAAGAGCAAATTTGATTCTTTTCTTGGAAAAGCGAGGTCTTCACATGGCTAGCAATCAAGCGCCGGCGATGAAAATTTTACTTCGAAGGACAAGTGGAAGCTGTCGAGGAAGGAGGCGCCGTTCACCGTCAAAGAGGAGGTGCGCGAGGCTGGTGAGCGAGCAGAGAGCAACGTTCTACATCATGAAGCATTGAGTCACCATGCTCCGGCGCGACTATGGCGACTGATCGATCGATCCATATTCTCTGCTCCGTCACGTCTTCAAATTCGCTCGTGAGTGACTTCGAGGATTCAAAATTGGGTTGGTTCTGCGAGTTGGGTTTCAATTGAAAATGGATTAAGTGAGTTGCGAATTCATTAACAACGTTACGTACCCATTAAAATCTATTTCTCTAGGCCTTCTGATCTTGGAGCTGCGAAATTTGAGTTGGTCCATTTATGACACATTACAACAAATTAGGGTTGAAAAAAGAATTTTTAAACTCATTTTGATGGGTCTACTAGCAATTACGCTTTCCGAAAAGCAAATTTTCGTGCAATTTCTTTATAAAATAATTGCTTCTTGAGTTGATTGATGCCATTGAATCACATGAAAGAAGATACATCATTTAATGGACCCTAATTCGATGCAGCTATTTCTATGTGTCAACTATCCTAGCTTTGACCAAAAGAAAAAAAAAATATCCTAGCAACTATCGATTCTACTTTATTTTCAATTCGCATTTTGATAAATCCTTATCGGATAATTTATCCAAAAAAAAAAATCTAAGCATTTTCCATTTGTGTCAATTTAATCCTAAATATTTTCACAATTCCAGTCACTATTAGGCGATTTTCACTTGACGTTATCCTTTCGATCGCTTGGTTGCTAATGATGACAGCTTATGTTACGATGGATTTGGACGATAGTCAAACTTGCTGGAGACTAATTATGAGGCACTACCCAAAATTATCCTTTACTGCTCTTTTCCGTTTTGGATCACGTATCTTTACTACGACTTTGAATCTCAAATCATAGTACTTACATCTTATCACAATACCCTCTCTTAAAAATGGTACAAAAAATACATTAACCCCTCAAATTGCCCACAAACCCTAAAGCCAAACTCTAACCTAAGTTTGTCTATCAACCTTCGTTTCCGGAAACCACCGTCATTTGTTGCCACTGGCCACCACCACATGACCTCCGACTACCTTCACTGGGGACTTAATGAGAATTGCTGTGCTTGGGCTCCTTCTCTCTGTTGATCAAAGGCTTCCACTGACGTTGGCCACCCCCTCACAGCCTCCGGCTAATGTCGTAAGCGGCAAACCCTTCTCTCCCTCTCTCAAAAGGTTATGCACACAAGCTATGTAGAAAATAGGTCTTGAGTAACCTTCGAACAAGTGAAAATGAAATACCGATTAAACCTAATTAAGCATGCACCAAGTACCAAAATATTTACATGGCTTGCCGCTGGAAATGATACGTTGTCGATACACGGCCTGTTTGTAGAACTCGAATACATATTCTAACAAGTGCTAAAAGTATATGTCAAGTCACACACTTCACAACCCTTTAACTTGAGACAGTGAGCAAATGATCATGTATTGCCTTTTTCTAAGTTGAGAGAGGAAGAATTTTTCCTAGAGACCTCCTCTTTTGCTTCCTTAGAATTAGAGCGACCAGAGAAAAAGTACAAACAACAGGTTTTCTACACGGTAGAACAAAGACTAATAACGCTGAGAAATTCTAAATCGGGCTTACAAAATTAGTCTATTACACATAACATGCAGTTTTTTTTTTTGGGGGGTCAAAACATACGATAACATGCAGTTCACACTTAAACATCCGGCGAGGATTTGCCATTTCACCTTTTAAACTAACTCTGTAAACTAAATTTAGTGTCTCTAGCATTAATTCAAAAGGATATATGAGTCATGGTCATATATTGAGTGAAAAATAATCTCAATCACCACGACCGAGCTTATTGATATGCGTCACCTATTTGCAGAGCCCCCTCCAGTTGGATCCTCTGTCCTTGCGAAAGAAGGCGTGCTATCGACCGAGAGAAGAGAAGATCGAGCAGAGGCATGGGAGGACGAGAGGGACAGCAAGCAATCCGAGCACAACTCTTTCCTCGGGAAAGACACCTTGCGTTTTTTCGGGAAAGCGTTGGGGCAGCTGCTGCTGCTGCTGCCTTTGACCTTGTGTAGGGCGCAACCGCAGTTCCGGTGGTACGGGCGGCGCTCAACCTCCACGTCGTTAAGCGACAAGCAGCCGTGGATGACGCACTGGAGCAACACCTTGGAAGCTGCCACAGTGGCCATCCTCCCTCCCTCTCTCTCCCCTCTAGGTGCGTCCAGGTAAGTGGGTGAGAGGGTAATGCTTGTGCTGGTGAATTCACAGTGTATAGTTGAGCAGGTGTTTGGTGTTGGGTTGGAAAATTGTGCGGGCTCTGTCGGATTAGTTATATATAGATAGTAATACAAGTCACAGGAACGTGAGGTGTGGGGTTCTCTCTCTGGTTGGATGAATGCGAGAAAACGATGTGATTTTCGAGACGTGCTTGTGCAAAATATGATGACGAAAACGTGTTTCCTAGCTAAGAGAGAGTGAGACAAACGTTCTTGGCTTTAACTTAGAGGTTTGGAATTAGGGTTCTTGTCATTTGGTAGTCTAGACAAGTCAGTCACATAACTAAGAAATCCTTTCAGCGTTTTCTAGAGAGAGAGAGAGAATTCGTTAAGCTGAATCTTTCTGACTAATCTTTTCTTTCTTTCTCTTCCTTCTTGTTCTAGTGGACGTAACATCGCCGATGCTGTCTAGGGTTACGTGCAGCCTCTCTTTTCTTCCTTCGAGCCTAATGTTTTGTCCGTCAGCCTGAATTTTGACAGCTGAAGTTTTTGGATATATTGTGGTTCCCCTTCTAAACTTCCGAGGTGTCGGACCGTGATCAATGAAAATCATAATCTTAAGTCCTAAAGAATGATATTTGAATTTCCTGGAATCTCCTCTTCTTCTTCTTTTTTTTTTTGGGTTTTGAAATTGTTACTTCGGTCGAGCATGCTTGGTTAATTATATCAAACAAACTAAAAACCCACAAAAATATCGAGCTTTGATCAACACATTTATGACCTATTCAAATCCAGTTGCATGACCAAAAAAAAAAAAATCCGATTGACCTTTTTTATTTGGAAAAAAAAAACGGGGTCATACTTGAAGTATGCAAACATTTACACGGTAATATCTTTAACTTAAAAAAAAATGAAAATATTATAAATTGCTAGGGAAAAAATCAGCAAAAACCCTAAACTATACCCATCGTGACACATTTATCCCAAACTTTATTTTGTGACACGAAAAAATCTCAAATTATGTAATGGTGACAGATCTACCCTACGTTTCAACTCCGTCTGAATCACCGTTAAAATGCTGACGTGGCAAAAAGAAAAGCGAAAAAAAAAATCACTGTTCATCGTCTTCTCCATTGCACCGTCGCTCATCGCTGCTGCACAGCTGGGACTCGCCCCTCGCACTGCCGCCGGGTTACACTCGCCGAACCTCCTGGGCATCGTCGGCTGCCACCAAGACTGCTCGCTCGGACTCGCTCACTGGATCTGCTCGTCTAGTCCCGAGGCATTGGCAATGGGGTTTGTCCATCACGCGGCCTCTTCTGGTTCGGCCTGCCTTGTGTGCTTCTACCAGTTCGGGTCGACGGAAAACGCCAGGTCTGCTCTTCTAGATTCGCTCGCCGGAAGCGTTAGGTCCGTTCATCCGCTACTGAATCATTAATGTTGGGATCTGCTACGTCGCTTCTGAGCTAGCCATCGCACCTGTTTTCACACCGCTATCGGCCTCTACAGAGATGAACCCGAGATGCAGCCACTCAAGGTCTCTGTTTGCGAGACTGAGTTGGGTGATACCTTCGCGGTCCTGGACTGTGGACACGACGAGGCTGTAACAAGTTCGGCGGGCTGCTTTATGTGACACCAGGCATCCTTCGCGACTCTGTGGCTGCTCACTCGCTGGTTGCAGTTTGCCGCCGTCGCTGGTTCTGGGACTTGCTACAGCCATCGAGATCTACTTGCGCCACTCCACCCGAGTCGCCTGTCCTTGCCGTCTAGGTCGCCCGCTTCTACTCGTTCGCATCGGCTGCCGCTGGATGGTGGTTGTCGAGCGGTGGTGGCGTATGTCTGTTCGGGTGATCTCCAAACTCCTTGCTCAAGCTGCTGCTCAGCGTCCTCCCCCTGAGCCTTCTATATACTCCCGATGCCCATAGAACGAGCAGTCTTGGAAACGGAGGATTTCGGGTTAGCTAGGGTTTTGGGGTGGATCCCCGTTAGGGGTGAGGGAAGCGTGGGTTGCTGGTTGTGGCGGTGGGTTGGAGAGGAGATAGGTGAGAAGGAAGAGGGTGGGTAGAGGGGGTGAGGTTTCTGGCGAGGAACAGTGATTTTTTTGGGGTGTTTTTTGCTTTTCTTTTTGCCACGTCAGCATTTTAACGGTGAATTCAGACGGAGTTGAAATGTAGGGTAGATCTGTCACCATGGCATAGCTTGGGATTTTTCGTGTTACAAAATAAAGTTTGGGGTAAATGTGTCACGATGGATATAATTTAGAATTTTTGGTGGTTTTTCAACTAAATTGCTCGCAAACCTACCATAATTTTAAATAGCCGGAAAACTAGTATGTGCAACTCACCTTAATAAAAAAGCAAATAGAAATTTGCTTCTTCAAATGCTCTTTTCGCATCTTCTCCCATGTGACGCTTCGACTCCTTCCGTCACGAGATCTTTGCTTCTTCAAATGCTCCCACCAAATAGACGTGTGCTTCTTAGCTAAATGGCGACGAGCTTTACCTTTCGATCATTCGGTGTGTCTTAGTAGTCGAAAATCATGTCGACCATGTGTAGCCAATCCATGAATTCTTCGGGTTGAAGCTTCCCTTCGAATTCAGGAATATCAACCTTTACGTACGAATCTCGGTGAAATTCATGAGGACTTTGATGATGACGTCGAGGAAGGCTCTCTTCACTTGAAG
This sequence comes from Rhodomyrtus psidioides, assembly GCA_021437785.1. Classification (NCBI taxonomy): domain Eukaryota; kingdom Viridiplantae; phylum Streptophyta; class Magnoliopsida; order Myrtales; family Myrtaceae; genus Rhodomyrtus; species Rhodomyrtus psidioides. The sequence continues at coordinate 3,227,494 of JAILYB010000069.1, forward strand.
CATCACTTCGAGCACTAGCAAAGGGGTTGACATCTTCTTCGTCAGAGAGAATACCATCTGAATCGTGACGCAGTTCATCACGTCCCAGATGTTCGAAGTGTTGCAAGCGCTCCTGCAGTTGCTGCACTTGTCTCCTTAAATCATCCACCTCCACGTCTCGTAGGTCTCTTTGTCAAGCTGTAGGAGACTCAATGTTTGGTCTACGTCGATGATGACCAGCCAAGAAGTAGGAGGTAGTACAAGTGAGGAACTAAGGAATATAATACTTGCTACTCGTAGGAATCCACCCAAGGGATAAGAGTAGAAATGGATAGGTTACTCGCCACCCATAGGAATCCACTTAAGGGATAAGAGTAAAAATAAGAACTCCTTCTTGTTATCAAGCCAAAGACTCAAATTAATTTATCAATCAACAAGTCCTCCGTTCTCTTTCATCGTATCATCCTTTTATAGGTGAGCATGAAACAACCCTCCAAGCTTGAGTAAATGAGACTCTTCGGTGAAATACAAAACTCTTAGGAAATGCAAAAGACTCATAGAAAATAGGAAACGTAATAAATTCCTAAGAACTAGAGCTTTGACTCTTTAGGAAGTCGCAACACAATTAATAAGGATTCTGGAAATCTAAACGTCACTCAACTACTCTTGAAAATAGAAGAAATCATTAATGGTCTTCGACGAACGTGGATAACATCGCTATCGATGAGAAGTGTTCAATGAATTCGACGACTCTTCGACTTCTTCAGGGAATGCTCCAGCATCATACGTTTCTGCTACATGAAAACTCATCTCTAAGTTTCTTCCGCCTTCTTCTTCATGATAAGGGGAAAGATCGGCAACATTGAATGTTGCAGAAACATCATACTCACTAGGGATTTCGATCTTGTATGCATTGTCACCGATCGTTTGCAGTACTTTGAAAGGTCCATCGGCTTTAGGCTTTAATTTTCCATGACGACCTCGAGGAAATCGTTCCTTCCGAAGATGAAGCCAAATCAAATTTCCTTCTTTGAAAGCCGCAAGCCGTCGATGCTTGCTCGCTCTTTCTTGGTACTTGGCATTGTGCTTTACAATCCTGTCCCGAACCTGCTGATAGAGCCTTTTCAAATAATTCACATGTTCCTCAGCGTCTCCGCTAAAATGATGAGTGATAGGAAGTGGAGCTAAATCCAACGGACTAGTAGGATTTTTCCCGTACACAACTTCAAAAGGACTCTTTCCGGTTGTTTGGCTTGAAGAATGGTTGTAAGCAAATTCAGCTTGAGCCAAAGTGAGATCCCATTGTCGCAGGTTGCTTCCAATTAAGCTTCTCAAAAGACTTTCCAAACTTCGATTAACAACTTTAGTTTGCCTATCGGTTTGAGAATGATGAGAAGAACTAAATTGAAGAGTTGTGCAGATCTTTTTCCAAAGTGTACGCCAAAAATGACTCACGAATTTGGAATCCCGATTAAAGGTCATTGTCTTTGGAATACCATGTAGTTTCACAATCTCTTGGAAATAAAGATTCGCCACATGAGTCGCATCCAACGTCTTGTTACAAGGCACGAAATGCGCCATTTTAGAAAATCGATCAACGACCACCATGATTGAGTCTTTACCCCTTTGCGTTCAAGGTAAGCCTACCACAAAATCTAGACTTACATCCTCCCAAGGTGCTATTGGTACCGACAATGGTGTGTACAAATCGGTATTTTGAGCATGACTTTTGGCAACATGACAAGTTCGACAACGATACACATGCCGCATGATGTCTTTCTCCATTCGAGGCCAATAAAAATTTTCTTTGACAAGAGAGCACGTCTTGTCTCTTCCAAAATGACCCGCTAAGCCTCCTTCATGAGCTTCTTTGATAATGGCTTCCCTTAAAGAACCTCCTGGAATGCATAGACAATTATTCTTGAAATGAAATTCATCGTGCAAAAAGAATTGCTGAATTGGACCTTTGGAACAATCTTTCCAAATCTTACCGAAATCCGGATCATCTTCATAAAGTTCCTTAATCATATCGAAGCCTATAACGTTCATTTGCATAGTGGAAAGCAATGAATGTCGACGGCTTAATGCATTCGCAACGCGATTAAGAACTCTAGCTTTATGTTTGATGAGAAAAGTGAAAGTTTGAAGAAACTCAACCCACTTGGCATATCGAGTGTTGAGTTTATGTTGAGTATTCACATACTTCAAGGCTTCATGGTTTGAATAAAGAACAAACTCCTTGAACAACAAATAATGTTGCCAATGATCCAAAGTCTGAATAACAGCATAGAATTCCTAATCGTAAGTCGAGTAATTCTTACGGGAATTATTCAGCTTTTCGCTGAAAAATGCAATTGGGTTTCTTTATTGGCTAAGGACCGCACCGATTCCAACATTAGAAGCATCACAATCAACTTCAAAGACTTTATCAAATTCTGGAAGTGCAAGAATATGAGCCTCGGTTACCTTTCTTTTAAGGAGTTCGAAGCATTGTTGTGCCTCTTTGGTCCATTTGAAATTTCCTCCCTTCAAGCATTCAGTGATAGGAGCAATGATGGTACTGAAATGCTTGATGAATCGGCGATAAAACGAAGCCAAGCCATGGAAACTTCGGATATCATGTATCGATGACGGCGTAGGCCAACTTAAGATTGCCTCCACCTTGCTTGGATCCATTGTGATGCCTTCTTCAGAGACAACATAGCCCAAGAAAATAAGGTTATCGGTAAAGAAGTGGCACTTCTTTAGGTTGGCATACAATTTTTTCTCCCGCAGGTCCTTGAAAACTTGTCGAAGATGCTCCAAGTCTTGCTGCTATGTCGAACTATAGGCAAGAATGTCATCGAAATAAACAACGACAAAACTGCCAATAAACTGTTTAAAAATATGATTCATGAGGCGCATAAATGTACTAGGAGCGTTAGAGAGGCCGAAAGGCATAACCATCCATTCATAGAGGCCTTCTCGAGTTTTGAAAGCAGTTTTCCATTTGTCTCCGGCTCTCATTCGGATTTGATGATACCCACTTCGAAGATCAATCTTGGAGAAAATAGTAGCGCCATGGAGTTGATCGAGAAGATCATCTAGCCGAGGAATAGGAAAGCGGTACTTGATAGTAATTTTATTTACCGCTCTACTATCGATGCACACATGCCATGAACCATATTTCTTTGGTACCAGAAGGGCAGGAATAGCACAGGGACTCATACTTTCCCTCACCATACCTTTAGCCAAGAGCTCATCGACTTGTCGTTGCAGCTCTTCATGCTCCTTAGGACTCATTCGATAAGCTGCTTTATTAGGAATAACGGCTCTCGAAACAAAATCAATACAATCTCTAATAGGTGGCAGACCAGGTGGAATTTCTTCCAGAACAACATCAGAAAATTCTTGGAGTAAAGGTGTCACCTGAGTAGGGACATCATGATGTTCTTCATTCTCCTCTAACACCACGAGAGCATATGTCTCCATCGAATTCGCCAAAGCTTTATCGACTTCATATTTAAAGAGCAAGTTATTTCCCTCCCCAATAGATGGTTTAGGAATACTCTCCATTTTGGAAGGACCAAAGATGATGTTGACTCCATCTTTCTCGAAAATATAAGTATCTTTGAACCCATCATGCTTTGTTTTTCTATCGAATTGCCAAGGCCTCCTGAGAAGCAAATGGCAAGCATCCATGGGAGTGACATCACACCACACTTCATCGAAATACTTTTTTCCAATGGAAAAATCGCTGAGACATTGTTTATCGACTCGTACCTCATTTCCTTTGCGAAGCCAGGAAAGCTTGTAAGGTTGTGGGTGTTTCTCTGTCTTGAGATACAATTTTTCCACCATCGTTGTTGCCACGACATTTTCACAGCTTCCTCCATCGATGATAACATCACACACCTTTCCATGAGAGGTACATCGAGTGTGAAAAATGTTGTTACAAAGCCACGTACCATCTCCATCGGGAATAGCATTCAAGATTCGATGAACGATTAGAGACTCTCCTTGGCCTCCATAGATAACTTCATCTCTCTCTTTTGGTTCTTCGTCGAAGATAGTGGAATCTTCATGGTTGTCTTCTTCAAGTTCTTCTTCCACCAGAGATACAATCTTGCGATTTGGACAATCAGAGGAAATATGTCCAAACCCTTGGCACTTGAAACATTTGACAGAGTTGAGGCGATTGAAACTCGATACTTCACCATTCTTCGACACGGATTTTGGAGCGCCAACTTTTGCTTTAGGAAGAGAAGAGCTCTCCCCTTTTGTAGCTTTCTTGGGTCCGAAATCGCGAACTAACACGAGTCTCTTTAAGCTGCCGTTCAACCTTAAGAGCAAGTTTACAAATATCATTATAAGTCCAATAAGGCTGAAGTTGGACAACATTATCGATTTCTTGTCGAATCCGCCCATATATCGAGCGACAGTTTGCTTCTCCGACTCGAACACGTCGCAAAGCATCATAAGGTGATCGAATTCCGAAGTATATTCCTCCACGGACAGCTCTTTCTGCTTCAAATTGTGGAATTGGAGGAAAGTATTTTACTGATAGTTCACCGGAGGAAACTTCTTCTTCAACTCTTTTCGCATCTTCTCCCATGTAACGATTTGACTCCTTTCGTCACGAGATCTTTGCTTCTTCAAATGCTACCACCAAATAGATGCGTGCTTCTTAAGCTTAATGGCGACGAGCTTTACCTTTCGATCTGAAAGATTTAGTGGGATCACTTGCCAACTGCTCTAAAAGCTTAAGCTATTAGAAGAAGACATGGTTTAATATTTATATATATTCCAACACCCACCCTCACGTTTAGGCTTGTCTTTTGCCTAGTACAAAGCGTGGACATATTCATTGGGGAGGCAAATAGGGGCCTGGAAAGATTTGAACTCAGGACCTCCTGCTCTGATACCATGAAAGATTTAGTGGGACCATTTGCTAACTGCTCTAAAAGCTTAAGCTATTAGAAGAATGCGTGGTTTAATATTTATATATATTCCAACACGATCATTCGGTGTATCTTGGTAGTCGAAAATCCTATTGACCGTGTGTAGCCAATCCATGAATTCTTCGGGTTGAAGCTTCCCTTCGGATTCGGGAATATCAACCTTCATGTACGAATCTCGGTGAAATCCATGATGACTTCGATGCTAACGTCGAGGAAGTCTCTCCTCATTCGAAGCATCACTTCGAGCACTAGCGAAGGTGTTGACATCTTCTCCGTCAGAGGGAATACCATCTGAATTGTGATACAGATCATCATGTCCTAGATGTTCAAAGTGTTGCAAGCGCTCCTGCAGTTGCTGCACTTGTCTCCTTAAATCATCCACCTCCACGTCTCGTAAGTCTCTTTGTCAAGCTGTAGGAGACTCAACGTTTGGTCCACGTTGATGACGACCAGCCAAAGCTCTTATACCATCTTGACGCCGAAAGAAAGCATAGAGAAGTAGGAGGTAGCACAAGTGAGGAACTAAAGGATATAATACTCGCCACTCGTAGGAATCCACCCAATGGATAAGAGTAGGGATAGGTTACTCGCCACCCATAGGAATCCACCTAAGAGATAAGAGTAAAAACAAGAACTCATTCTTGTTATCAATCCAAATGCTTAAATTAATTTATCAATCAACAAGTCCTCCGTTCTCATTCATTGTATCATCCTTTTATATGCGAGCATGGAACGGCCCTCCATGCTTGAGTAAATGAGACTCTTCGATGAAATGCAAAACTCTTAGAAAATGCAAAAGACTCATAGAAAATAGGAAACGTAATAAATTCCTAGGAACAAAAACTTTGACTCTTTGGGAAGTCGCAACACAATTAATAAGGACTCTGAAAATCTAAACATCACTCAACTACTCTTGAAAATAGAAGAAACCATTAATGGTCTTCGACGAACGTGGATAACCACGCTATCTATGAGAAGTGTTCATTGAATTCAACGACTCTTCGACTTCTTCAGGGAATGCTCCAGCAACAATATCAAACAAACTAAAAACCCACAAAAATATCGAGCTTTGATCAACACATTTATGACCTATTCAAATCCGGTTGCATGACAAAAAAAAATCCGATTGACCTTTTTTATTTGGAAAAAAAAAACGGGGTCATACTTGAAGTATGCAAACGTTTACTCGATAATATTTTTAACTTACAAACAAATAAAAATATTATAAATTGCTCGCAAACGTACCATAATTTTGAAATAGCCGGAAAACTAGTATGCGCGACACACCTTGATAAAAAAGAAAATAGAAATTTGAAAGCTCTTGTTGATATCTAATTTTGTCCTTTCATATTTGTGCAAATATACAAGTTACCCGTTTATACAATTTCCCGAATTTATTAACAAATGTCATCATCAGGAATTTGTTACGGGTTTACTTGATGCGGATAAGGATTGCGATTTACATAATATTATCTACGTAATATTACGTAATATTATGTAATCTTTATTTTTTAGGCAATTTGTTAATTTTAGTGGTATTTTGTAACTTTGGATTTTGCTATTTAGAATTCTAGTAGGGTTAGGATTAGGGTTAACACCTTATAAAAGGGTGTCTTAGGGTTTTTAGACAGAGATGATTCAGACTTTTCAGATATTAATTACAATTTTGGGATTTCTCTCTTGTAAGCATGGATTTACTTGTGTTCTATCGCTGAACACTGCGTCAGGTGGTATCAGGGCCTATGGCGACTGGCGGTGGTCTTCGCGACGATGCTCGGAAGAATGGAGCCCCAATCCTTGGGGACGGCGCGCTGCAACGTTTGGAGCAGCGTTTAATGGAACACATAGATCGTTTCAGAGCACGATTTGACAAATTGGAGGTTCGATTCGACGGTCTTGGCGTTGATGTGAACCGGGATTGGCGGAACGACAGAAGGCCGGGTGCAGATCTTGCTCGCGGTGACCCTGTTAGGCCTATTCCTGTCCGCAGGCAGAATAACCCTTTGTTTTTAGAGAGTTCAGAAGAAGTGGAGGAATTAAATTGTGTGGTGCGTAGGATGATGCTGGCCCCAAAACAGGAGGATGATTCACAGCACCATAAGCTATTCCGAACCAGATGCACTATTTTGGGGAAGATATTTGCTGTGGTCATTGATAGTGGGAGCATGGAAAATATCATTGGGAAGGAGGTAGTGAAGAAGCTGGGGATACTTGTGGAGAAACATCCTAACCCCTATACGTTAGGATGGATTAAATATGGAGTAGAAAACATTCAGGTAACTGAACGATGCAAAATTCCATTCTCCATTGGTAAGTATCACGATGAACTGTATTGTGATGTGGTAGATATGGATATATGTCATGTGTTGTTTGGGAGGCCGTGGCAATTTGATGTAGATGCTCAGTATTCAGGGAGAAGCAATCAGTACACTCTCGTAAAGGATAGAGTAAAGTATATATTGATGCCCTTGAAGAACAAAGCAAAGCAGGCTGTGAAGCTGCCCATGGCCGCACCCACAATTGTTGATTCGCTGGATTGCAGGTACCCGAATGAGTTGAAGGATGACGTGAGATCGGTGATGAACGACATCGATAAGAAGAGTTCGGGAACAATTACAAAGTCTGGAACTTTGGCATTGGTCGAGAAAATGCGGACGAGTAGAAATCTCTACCTTGTTGATCAGTTTATCACAAAGAATGCAACTTTGACAAATGAGAAAGAAGTCGATGCCCATCCGATCCGTGCCACGAAATTCTCCATCTCTCCAGTCGTGCGCATTGCTATTCAGTGCAAGGTGGCTTCTGACCTTCCAAAGCTCGTTGAAAGACTTAAGCAATTGGCTAAATCGGATCCTATGGTGGCATGTAGCATTGAGAAAAAAGAGGCGTGGTCATCTGATCTGGTAGCTCTCTCGATCATGCCAATTGTTGATGCAAAAGGTCGTGGGGGTAAGTGGCGATGAAAAGAAAACATTATCCCTTGAATGTGAACTAATTGAAAGCCCATTCGTAATATTTGCGGACGAGCCCACCACAGGACTTGATGCCTTTCAAGCAAAGAAGGTTTTGAAGATTGGGGATAGTACTGTTTCTAATGAGTTTGTGAGCCGAGAATGGGACTTCAAAGAAGACAAGGGCAATGCGGAAGAAAATTTGTGGGACTGGTTCAGGTACATGAAGAGCGGAAGAGACAATGGAAGTACCGGAGGAAAATTCATGTCAACGAAGACGAACCAGATTCGAGGACGAATCTTTTTTCTAGCAGGGGAGAATGATGCGCATAAGGATTGCGATTTACATAATATTATCTACGTAATATTACGTAATATTATGTAATATTTATTTTTAGGCAATTTGTTAATTTTAGTGGTATTTTGTAATTTTGGATTTTGCTATTTAGAATTCTAGTATGGTTAGGATTAGGGTTTGCACCTTATAAAAGGGTGTCTTAGGGTTTTTAGACAAAGATGATTCAGACTTTTCATATATCAATTATAATTTTGAGATTTCTCTCTTGTAAGTATGGATTTGCTTGTGTTCTATCGCTGAACGTTGCGTCATTACTCATGTTAGCATTACTCAATGCAAGAATGACGGGGGACAGGTGACATGATTTTGTGTTGTTTTTTTTGTCCATTTGAGATGTTTTAGAGGGTTCTGATATACTGGAGTCGAAACAAGGCTAGTTAGGGATGGTCTGTTGTTGGGATCCGATTTTAAGGCAGGGGTGCCTTAATGGATCTCGGCCGTCCATTTTGAAATGGACGGTCGAGATCCCGTGTATAGAGGGGAAATATTTTGGATTTTTTTTAAAGATCTGGGACGTCCATTTTTTCAATGGACGACCCGGAACCCTAACTTAAAACCCACTAAGGTAGGGGATCCACTTCCCTGTTGTTGGCATGTGTTCTCCTGACATGCGACATCGCACTGTTGGTCGATGTCTCTTTGATATGTGGCTGCCTATCTACCGTCGATTCTTTACGCCAAGATTGCCACATGGGATAATCCTATGATGCAATATTTTTTATCCTCTCCCTATAAGCAATTTACTTATTTAACATGACTTTTGGACGGTTAGACTTCAGCAACTCTGTTGACCTTGGCTAATTACATGCTTACAGTGTTACTGCTGCGTTACGATGACCATTCCCCAATGCTGAGAAACCTTCTCAACAACTCATCATCCCAATGACCAAATTAACTAACAATATCAAACGTGAATTCCAAAAAATCATAATAAACTTATTGCATGAAGAGTACCACAGAAAAATCGTATATCATAGCTTGCATTATATTGTTTTCACCAATAGAGAAAGCACAATGACATAATTATTTAAACAATGGTCTGGCTTTTATCGGTTAAAGTACACCACAAGTGCCAAAACTTGCCTACGGTGCTCACTTTAGTGCCAAAACTTTCAAAACGATCACTTAAGTGCCAATTTTTTTAAAACGATCACTTAAGTGCTAACTTTTTTTTAAAAAAAATGATCACTTCGGTGCCAACTCTAATTTGAGCTGACGTGACTTGTCGAAAATCCATTGTGGGCTATTTTTTATTAATATTTGAGCTAACGTGGCTTGCTAGAGCTAGCACTGAAGTGAGTGTTTAAAAAAATTGACACTTAAGTGATCATTTAAGAATAAATTGGCATTTAAGTGAATGTTTTGAAAGTTTTGGCACTGAAGCGATCGTTTTTTTTTAAAAGGTACTTAAGTGATTGTTTTGAAAGTTTTTGCACTAAAATGAACACTGTACACAAGTTTTGGCACTTGTAGTGTACTTAAGCCGGCTTTTATCATGACAATTTAGCTTCCTGTGAAAAAAAATGACACCTCGAAATTGCATAAATTAAATATTTTTAGAGGATATTACCCATATTTTATCTAGCAAGAGTGGATATTGCATATGATTATTCAGAAATTTGACTGTGATTATAATGATTAAATCAAAAAGAAAAATTCTTCACACTTCAAAGTCAGACAGGGTCAACCTAATCCAACTCGTGAATTAATTAAGTAGTGCCAAAGATACTAATATTTGTCAAACCAATTCTTCTACTAATTAAGTGATGCAATGCTCTGTGAGAAATTATTTGAATTTGTGGCTGATTTGAAGCATGTAACAAAATTTTGTCCCGTTATAGTATTTAAGTAGGTTTGAGTAATTCAAGACAGGAAATAAGAGAAATCATATACTTTTTCAGGAAATTACACAATTTTTGAAATTTTTATTATTTAAGATTCTCTACTATGGTTCGAGCCAAAAACGGAAAAAGAGAGGAATATTTGAATACCATTTTAAAGGGGAAAAGTATTAAAAAAAAGTCATAAACTTATTACATTGGCACTAATTCCGTCTTAAAATTTTCAATTAGATCAATTTAGTCTTAAACCTTTCTAGATTGGTATCAACTCAGTCCATCCTCCCAATTTTGATCACAAATTGTTGACGCGGATATCGGTCGTCCTACATGGCACAACTAACACCGAAGTGGACTTTGTTATATTGTTTTTTCTTTCCTTTTTTCTTCCCCTTTTTTGTTTGATGGTGGCTGGCAAGGGCGAACGCTGGCAAGGCCCCCCTCGCACTGGCCTAGTAGAGATCGAGGTCTGGCGAGTCTCACACTAGCTTGGGAGAGGTTTGGCATTGCACGCATTTGCCTTTGCCCAGGCGTGGCCGACCCTCGCTAACTAAAAAGGGGGGAAAAAGAAAAAAAAAGTAAATTAAAAATATTTGAAAATATCTACGTTAGCGTCGTTCGTGCCACCTGAGACAACTAGCGTCCACGTTAGCAATTTTCAGCCTATGGCGGAATGGACTGAATTAGTACTAATGTGAAAATTTCATGACTGAATTGGCATTAATGCAATAGATTTAGAACTTTTTTTGTACTTTTTCTACCAAGTTGACCCGACTCGATCCAACCTGACGTGGAAACAACAAAAATTGAGAAAATGGCCCACCTCTACTCAATTTTTCATGGTGGGGTTATCAGGTTCGGGTTATTTTTGCCGGTCGGCTCGTGGAGCTCGTGTGTGCGAAGACCTAATTTTCAGTTAAAAAGGGTTGGTTTTCTACTGAAGTCGCATTTGGTTCGGCTTTCAAAAAATCCAAAACTGTGTGAATACTTAAACTTCGGTTAAAAAGGGTTGGTTTTCTACTAAAGTTGCATTTGGTTCAGCTTTCACAAAATCCAAAACCCGTTGGAATCATTCAATAATTCAAATTAATAGAGAGGAGGGATGGGAAATCAACCATTTCGACGTAGGAAAGGCAAGGGTAAAAAAAAGTTTATAGAGTTGTATGCACCAAAGAGAAAGAGGCCTTGAATGGATGTGTCATAACTCGAATACGAGGAAGCAACCTCGAATTGGAGGTCGACACTTTTCATGTGAGGAGAGAGAGAGAGAGAGAGAGCGAGAGAGACAGAATAGACCATGGAAGTTTTATATGTATATGTTAGATTTTGTGGGACAACAACCAACTGGTCTAAAAGCTTAAACTGTTAGAAGAATGCGTGGTTTAATATTTAATTATTCTAACACTCCCCCTCACGCTTAGTCTGATCTTTTGCCTAGCACTAAGCGTGGACAAACACTCCCCCTCACGCTTAGTCTGGTCTTTTGCCTAATACTAAGCATGGACAAATTTATTGGGGAGGCAAATAGGGGCAAATAGGGGCTTGGAAAAATTTGAACTCAGGACCTCCGCTCTGATACCATGTTAGATTTTGTGGGACCACAATCAACTGGTCTAAAAGCTTAAGCTGTTAGAAGAAGGCGTGGTTTAATATTTAATTATTCTAACAGTATCGTGTCGCCCATTCATTAGACAAATCGACATCTTCAACTCATCCCAAAACTATATGATCCCCACCCTTCTTGCCTATCAATTATCATTAGTCGGACCTAGGAAACCCAGTAGATTACGATCTTTTGAAGCGCAAAGTAAGTTTTTGATAATAGTATAGTTTTGTTGTGTCCAAGGATGGTAAAATGCTTAAATATTAAATTTTTAGATCGGTTGGTTATGGTTCCACAACATATTAAATGGAGCTAAAACAAGATGTTTCTGAGTTCAAATCTCTCTATTCCTTTATTTGCCAATTCAATTATACTATTTTACGATATCTGAATATGAGATAATCATAATTTGATGATGGTGTGGGCGCTTTACGCCTCAAAGTTGATCATCCTAACTACATTAATTTCATGTTTAAATAACCCTTAACACTCATCAAGCTCATGCCTAGATTAGGGTTTGATGATCCAAAAATACCAAAGCGTATTGAATTATTACTCAAGCATTGCCATTCTGTCTCTAATCACAATGTGCGGCAGGCCAAGGAATCGTTTCTATTTTTAGCTTTATGAATTCTTTATTTTTCGGAAATAAGTGAATTTGTCGGTTCATCTTGAAGCCTAGGTAAATGACGTGGCGATTTAATATTAAAATCTTTCGATCATGGATATGTTCACCATGTCCCAAGATGAAGAAGCACCGTGCATTTCTTATGCTCTATTTTGTCGCTACTACTGTTCAACATCACGCCCTATTTGCACATCTGTCAGCAGTTGTCCTTCCCATGTTCTCGACATGGGACGACCAAAAAGGTTTGAACGTAAAAGAGCACACTTTCTCTCGATTGGTCTTACACCATTGGAAATTCACCCGGGACTTTTCATGGAATTTTATCCTTTAAATTTGCTTTGTACTCGCGAATGTTCTTAATGAAGATTGATCAATGGTCTTGCGGTCTTGTTACATATTGCTTACAGGACATTAGTCACAGGTCGCCTACCCACACTTTTGACTCATTTCATCGGTAAACCTTGAAGGGCTTGCGGACAATTAGCTTAAAACCGTATATAGCAATGATAATGATAAAAATAAATTATCGATGGAGCTTATCGTGATGAAAAACAGAGATAAGTATATTGCCTAACCTTTCCTCAGAAAGTTAGGCACCTAACCTTGCAATCCAGGCCGTCCATTTTTGGATGGACGGCCCAGATTTCCTATTTTTAAAGGGTAATTTTTTGAATTTTTTATATATTTTTGTTAGTAATAATCTGGGCCGTTCATTCATAACACGGACGGCCCGGATTGCAAGGTTAAAGCCTAACCTTCTAAGAAAAGGTTAGACGATCCCTTTCCTATAAGTATTGGTGAACAAGAGAGAGGAAAGTGAAGTTCCACGGCACTTGAGATTGGAGAGGGATGTGATGTGATGTGATGTTACATCCTTCATGTCTTAGTATGGTAACGTCTATTGGGTCATCACGCGTATTTTACTAAAAAAATTTCAAGTTTTTAGTGATATAATGACATAATGGGTCAAACGATTATGAAATTGTGTTGGATTCCGATTAATAACATTAGAAGTTGATCGCCGCTGGAAATTGTTTTGCTCAAAGTAAAAATCACACAATCTCTGTTGGAAGCGCGCAGCGGAAGTCCGATACTTTACCGAGGAGATCACCAAAATGGAGCCCAAGTCCGAGTTGTTCAGTATATCCAGTTGAACTCACCTTCATTTAAAAGTTTAAGCCAATGAGTTATGGGCCAACTTGAATATATTACATGCTCCACACCACATTAATTCTCCAATATGAAACTTCTCTAACACATCTCATACGTGCATCCTTACAGTCTCCCTCTCATGCACCACATTAATTCTGTGGGACTCCTCTAACACAACTCACACATGCATCATAACAATCTCCCCTTCACGTGTGTGATTCCTCTAACACAGCTCACACATGCATCCTAACAATCTCCCCCTCACGTGTGAGCTCCAATATTAGGTTTGCTCTCCCTTAATTCTAGCATCCTTCCACATCAACTTATTTCAACTTGAATCTCCAAGTCACTCCTCCTTAATCCCAGCATCCTTCCGCATCAACTTATTTCAACTTGAATCTCCAAGTCAATTGCAATGCACCCGCAACTATGCACCGTAATCAACCAACATCAACCACTAAATTGGGATTGCATCACCCATATGGTCTCCATCTTGCATCTCAAACTAACTGTCCACGGTCTTTCTTTTTTGAGATACTCATCGGAACAGATTGAGGCCCACCAATCAACTATCTGCTCTGATATCAATTGTTGGGAGAGCGCATCAGAAGCCCGATACTTTCACCTGGGTAGATCGCCAAGGGGGAGCCTAAGTCCGAGCCCCTCAATATATCCAGTTGGACTGCTCTGATACCAATTATGGGCCAACTTGGATATGGTAACTGCTCCACACCACATTAATTCTTCGATGTAGGACTCCTCTAACACAACTCACATGTGCATCCTAACAATCTCTTAAAGTCCAGAACACCTAATATACAATGTCTTGCCTAACTTTTAATGCCCAACTTTATAATCTATGTCTTGCTCAAATAAGTGGGGTTTTTGGATAATCGTGGTTAATGATTAGTTTATTTAGATTGAATAGATATTTGATTGACCAAGAGTTTTCTTGCTTCTAAGGAGAAAATACTCTGCTATTTCTCTTTGGAAAGATCTGTGGAGGCTTTATCTTGCAAGTAAGCCTATTTTTATCCAAAAATTAGAAAAAAAAAATCTGTATCAAATAATGTTGTGACGAACGCGGAAAACAAACACAGAACAACAAGGATTTACGTGGTTCGATCAAGGTGATCTACGTCCACGGGCGAGGCAAAACGAGATTCCACTATAATCAAGGAGAGTGCAAATTACAAAAGTCGTTCTCAGCGACTGAACAAAGCTCACAGCTCACAAATATCTCCGATGGCGAAAAAAATCGCCATACACCAAAAAACCCTAGCCGCAGTAGTAAATAGGGCCAAAAAAAAATTTCGCGGGAGCTTCGCCCCCGAACCCCCTTTGCGATCCGTCGCACCTCTATGGAGATTTGTTCGTTTGCTCCGAGTTAGGCCTATCGGCCCAACTCTTTGCGTCATGAACCAAATCTCAATTTTCTCTCCAATTTTGGGTCGCACAAAAATATGTCGGGTCGGGTAATGAACCGGGCTGAGTACATAAAATTCAAGACATATTTAACAAATAAAGCAAGCGTGCCTACAAATATCGAACTAATCTTTACATACATCTAATGCACGACTGTCTTCATATGTGCTTAATTGCAAGCAACACCGTGACTAGTCTTATAGTCGGTTGAATGATTTTCAGAAATAAGCAAAGAAGGGGTACTCCTACAAGTATTTTAATTAAGTCCACCTGATTTGGTTAAAAATAGGTCATCTAACACAATTGCTTGTGATCTAGCTTCTAAGAGAGGTTGCTTCGAACAGAAACCGGATCCTAGACCTCGTGTTTCGTGAGGTCCGAGGTCCCCATCATTTTACCACTTAGCCAACTCCTCGAGCTGATGTACTTGAATCCAACGATGAAAATATTACTAGAGGCGTTTGTTACTTTTATACTTGTTGAAAGAGGATAAAGATCTAGTGAAGAATATGTACGTAAAAGTTCATGTTGTGACAAATGCGGAAAATAAACATAGAACATAAGGATTTACGTGGTTCGATCAAGGTGATCTACGTCCACGGGCGAGGCAAATCGAGATTCCACTATAATCAAAGAGGGTACAAATTACAAAAGTCGTTCTCAGCGACTGAACAAAAGCACACGGCTCACCAAACTCTTAGATGACGAAAAAATCGCCATACACCAAATAAACCCTAGCCGCAGTAGTAAATAGGGCCCAAAAAAAAATTTCGTTTGCTCCGAGTTGGGCCTATCGGCCCAACTCTCCCCGTCACGAACCAAATCTCAATTTTCTCTCCACTTTTGGGTCGCACAAAAAATATGTTGGGTCAGGTGATGAACCGGGCCGAATACATAAAATTCAAGACATATTTTAACAGTTCATGTGGCGTGCTAAGCTGTTTACTTCTTCACATTGTAGTAAGATAGACCAAACATCTGTTACCTTAGGTTTTTCACATGGAAGTACAAAGATGAACGAAATCCTAATGGCATATATCTGGGAGATGAGAATTTGATAATAAAGAAAGATCAACCCAAATTTTGAAACGGCGAGGACATTTACTAGGTTTGGAAAGAATTTCTGATAGTTGGCAATGGTAATAAGTCAACAGAAAAAGGAGATACAAATGTATTTGGCCCATCAAGCAAACCCAAAACAAATGAACATTTATATACACAAGTTCATCCACCACACCGCAAATAAATTAAGCAGAGATAGAAGTCTTGAGTACACAAGACAAGCCATTTTCTTCAGGCAGTCTAGTCGATAATGGACTGCATGAACATGATCTAAGTGAGGGACTTGGACCAAAAAATGGCATCGCCCACATCTCGCGCCCTTTCAATCAAGTTATTTTCCAGAGTCTTTTTCGCACACTTGTCTCGACCCAACGCCACTGACTTATTCAGGACAAACCTAAAGGAAAGGAGGTACAGATCCAGGCCCTCGCAACTTACGTGAGAGGCTATTTTTCTTCGTCCTCGTGGTTGCAAGAGCCGAGCCGACTCCTCGACGCTGCCGCCCTTGCTGGGGAGGAAGAGGGAGATGAGTGGGTCGAAGCCATCAACGCCAAGTTGCCCTCGCTCCACGACTTCCGAATCGGGTAGGACAGGCTCCTGCTCTTCAGGTTCGCGTGGGAGCAGCTCCCGCGCGACTTGTGGAGCTCGCAGCCGCAGTTGCGGTGGTACGGCCTCCTCTCGATCCCGCCCTCGCACCCGGAGATACATCCCTCATGGAAAGGGCGGAACAGACCTTCTGAACCGCCGGTCGCCGCCATTTAATTGATCCTTTTTTTTTTCTTTTTTTTTTTCAACACCTTCTTGAAGAAGAGCGCACCACCAACGCCACCCCTTGAGATGTGTTCTTGAAACCCTTTGAGGGCATTGGTGGCGCCTTTGAAGAAACGGTCATGCTATTCATATATAGTCCAAAAAGAAGAGGACGAATTTTGAGTTTTAGTCGTCAAAGCTTGTTTTGCGGAGAAAACGTTGGAGAGGCCGTATCTTGTGGGGTGGCGATAGACCATGAGCATCATTTGTGGGGTCTCTCGGTAGCTTCTATTTCGGAGAATTTAAGAATATATTATTAGTCAATTGGGAATGGAGTTAGAAACTAGATCTCCCATAGGAGGTTTCCCGTGCAAAAAGAGAGTTTCCTTGGAGTGTGGTGTGAAGCTATGTCTCCTCGTACTGGTCCACTGTACCGGTCGGTCCGATAAGGAATATTTACGGCATTTCGGTTGATTCCTCATTTCTTGAGGGAATTAGGGTTTCCATTTTGCGGTTGTCCAATTGAATATTTGCAAGTAGGTGGATGGCGACAATGACAATCAATTCACTCGCCATGTGCTAGCACTTTTTTTGGGTATATTCTCGAAAAATTTTGTCACATGTCGAAAATCTTTTAAATTCTTCCTTCTTAACTATGATTGACGGGTACAAATATGGACATCACCGATAATTAGGGTACATCTGAAAGATGTTATGGTATAATGCCAAGAAAGTTTTCATATTTTGTATCATAGGGGTATTCGTAAAAGACAAACTTCCCTTCAGTTGCTAGAAAAGAGACAATGTGATTTGCTAGTTTGCAAAATCAATGCCTCAGTTTAATAGAATATGAATCATGATGGAGGGAGCTATAAAACAGTTTATCCGAGGTTTAATTCCTCTTTAACGATTTGAATTGATTAAAAATATATGAACATTGTTTATTGTTATAAATGTGAAAATTAAGGATATGAAGAAGAGTAATTTCCTTAAAGAGAGTTTAGAGTGAATATTGTTTCAAATTATAGCTGGAAGTGGTTCAATCAGTCTTAAACAAGGGTCTGACCTCGCCGACCAGCCAAATTTTTGCAGGCCGACGACCATGTAATTATTTCCAGTAGCCGAAATAGGGGCGATTTGCCCAAAAAAGAATATCTAGGTAAAATATTACAACTCCTAAAATGAAAATCCAAATTGATGCTTCTATCTTTCTTCCCTATTTGTAGAGCATAAGATCCATGTTTTTTCAACGGATAATGACACAAATGGTCCCCGAACTTTAGTCCAATGCGCAATGTGGTTCCCTGAACTTTCAATTTGTTCAATGCGGTCATCCAACTTTTGGAACATATTCAACTTAATCCATGAACTATAAGAAAATGTTTAAAATCGCCCTTCAACTTGAATTAACTGAAGGACTACATTGAATATCTTCATATAATTCATGAATTAAGTTGAATATGTTTCAAAAGTTCAAGGACAATATTGGTCAAATTGAATTATAGTGACCATATTGCGTATTGGGTTAAAGTTTATGGGCCACATTGGTCAAATTAAAAGTACAGAGATCATATTGCACATTGGGTCAAAGTTTATGGATTATTTGTGTCATTTTCTCCTTTTCTCAATCCATTGTTTCTTTCCAACCAAGATGACGACACTCAAGCAAGGCCCACCTCCATAGCGACATTGCGATAGCGAGAGACTTCCGTATAATCAAGGGCCTCAATTCTCCAGGTTCACTATTCTCTTCGATCTTCGCTTACATTCTTGGATCGGTGATTCGACTGAACCTTCTTCCTCCTTGACGGAGGAGCTTCTTAAACACTCCTACAAATTGACCTTTTTTGTCCAGACTATTCTTCAAAGCTCATTTGGATTCGCAAGTATATGCATTGAGAAATTAGTCCTCTATAGATATTTGCCGGTGCATTTCCAGAGAGAACTATGAACCTCCCAATATTTCTTTTATGAAGCTATCGATGATTCACTTTTTAGTTAGGTCATCCCTTATATTAAATGTTTTAGGTTTTTCCTAATACTATCACGCTGTATCAATTCGTATAGAATGATTGCAGTATGCTTAACTTACAACGTCCTCGAGCGACTGAATGAGTTCGTGTCTGTTGCGAGAATGTCCGCAAGATTTCACACCAGTCGTTGGCAAAAATGCCACATTTTGAGATTGTCCATAAGTAGAAAGAACTTGCTCCATTGCACTAAAGGTCTTTAGGACAATCAATCATAAACTTTTTTATCAACTGCCTTCAGCTCTTTCATTGCCAAGTCAAAATCACATACCCTAGTTGCCATGATAGCCTTCGAAGAAAGCTTTTTGAATTCTACTCCTTTTTCGGCTGAAAAAAAAAATTCTACTCCTTTTTTTATGCAACCTGTTTATTCTGCTTCAGCCGAGTTAGATTTGCTAAACAAAATCAAAACAAAAAAGGTAAAGCCACCCTCGTAGCTGCAAGCTTCCCCTTTTTTTTTTTCCTTCAGCTTTAGCTTACTTTTTAAATATAATTTAATTCTTTAGCTGGACCAAGAAGCAAGCAGGTAATTTCAGGGATTGATCTTTGCACTGCTGTCGCTCTCTGTTAGGCTGATCATTTAGGAAAGGCAAAACCCAAGGAGGAGCTGCCTGAATTAGTCGACAGTTTTTGTTTTTGGGACTTAATAGTCAAAAGATTGCAGGAATGGAACCTCCCCAAGGAAAGTCTCTCTCTCATCAACGACGATAAGGGATTATGAGGTGTTTGTGAGCTTCACAGGGCCGACACTCGCTTAACCATCGCCAACTCTCTCTATGCATCCATGATCCGGGCTGCGATACGCATCTTCAAAGACGGCGAAGAGCCCCGCGTCGGGGAAGAGATCGGAGGCGAGCTTCTGAGAGCAATCTTCAATTTGAAGATCTACATACTGATCTTCTCTCTACACTACGCTTCCAGTAAATGGTGCCTCCGCGAGCTCGTGTACATGGTGGAGTGCAAGAAGAGAGGCGAAAAAGCGATCTTGCCCATCTTCTACGAGGTGGATGCATCCGATGTTAAGCTCAAAACTGGATCTTACGGGAAGGCCATACAAAAGCACCAGCGAGAGTCCGGTGAAGATGCGGCGAAGCAGTGGAAGAAGGCATT
Organism: Rhodomyrtus psidioides; assembly: GCA_021437785.1. NCBI lineage: Eukaryota > Viridiplantae > Streptophyta > Magnoliopsida > Myrtales > Myrtaceae > Rhodomyrtus > Rhodomyrtus psidioides. Next base: position 3,247,320 of record JAILYB010000069.1, read on the forward strand.
GAGAGAGGTCCCCGGAATCAAGGGATGGAACTTAAAAGATCACGGGTAGTTAATGATAACTTCTACACTTTCATTTCAATGACTCTTAAAAGAAATATGAAATGAACTGATAGTTTTCGCTTGATTTTAACAATTTTAAGTTTCTGGTTTTACATATTTACGCTTTTGCGCCACGTATATGTTTGTGGTTTCTCAAGCTGAGAAGGTTGCATTATGTATATGGCAGCCAAGATAAACTTATAGCACTTGTTCTGGAAGAAGTTTTCCGTAAGCTGAGACGGCCTACACAGAGAGACTGGCGTGATGACTTGGTGGGATTTCAGGATCAGATGGAAGCTGTTATGGACTTGTTAAACCAGGGCACTCCCGGCGTTCGATTTGTGGTGATTCACGGCATGGACGGTATCGAGAAAATAATTCTTGCTAAGGCCATCTTCAGGCGCATCTCTTCTCAGTTTCAATATTCCAGCTTTCTTTCAGATATCCGTGCAGGCAATATTGTAAGTCTGCAAAAGAAATTATTATGCGACTTTTTCGACATAAGACGTCTTGATAGTAATAGTATGGATTCCGACGAGGGGGTGGACCTGATTAGAGGAGTACTCAGTGATAAGAAAGTCATCCTTGTTGTTGATGATATGGACAAGAGGACCAGCACATGAAACTAGCTGGTAATGTTGACACCTAAATTTTGATTTTTAGAAATTCATTTGAACATAAAATGAGAGTTATTTATAATTCTCCCAAAAATAAATTTTCACGAATTACATATTTATTTTTCTGTCATGCATCTGCATTCAGCCAAAGCTGAATCAATTGAGCATAATTTGACAGGCGGCCGGACTAAATTAGCTTGGAATTTTCGGCCAAGGAGGATTGCTGAATTTCCTTGGGTTTTTTTCCAATTTAATATAAAAAATTATTTACAAATTTAGTTACTATTTAAACTTATTTACGAATTTGGGTCTCGCGCGCTAGTCTAAGTAGCGCGAGACCCGCGCGCGATTTCTAGCAGCGCGCAAGGAGTTGCGCGCTACTTAAAGCAGCGCGCAGCTCTTTGTGCTGCATGCCTTGTGCTTTATGCACAAGGCAATTTTTTTTTTGTATTCTTTTAATTTTTTTATTATTCAATTAATCATTTTTTAATTTTTTTTCTCATCGCTCTATAGCTCCATCGCCTCGCTCGCTCGATGACGCGCCTCGATTTCGTGGCTCCGGTGTCTCGCTCGCTCGTTCGGTCGTTCGTTCGTTCGCTCGTTCGATGACGCGCCTCGACTCCGTAGCCTCGTTGTCTCGCTCGCTCGTTCGCTCGTTTGTTCGCTCGCTCGATGACGCGCCTCGATTCCGTGACCCCGTTGCCTCGCTCGTTCGTTTATCTTTTTCCTCGTCACTCCGCGGAACGAGCGAACGAATGAGACAACGGGGCCACGGAATCGAGGCTCGTCATCGAACGAACGAGCGAGGTGATGAGGCAGCAAAGCGACAAGAAAAAAAAATAAAAAAATGATTAATTGAAAACAAATTGAATAATAAAAAAATTATAAGACGGCGGCCTCATAATAGGGGCGACCAAACCCGAGCTACGCGGCCTCATAATATGCACAAGGCATTTTTTTCTTGTATTCTTTTAATTTTTTATTATTCAATTAATCATTTTTAATTTTTTTTTCTCATCGCTCTGCTGTCCTATCGCCTCGTTCGTTCGTTTGCTCGCTCGATGACGAGCCTCGATTCTGTGGCCCCGTTGTCTAGCTCGTTCATTCGTTCGTTCACTCGCTCGTTCCGCGGAGTGACGAGGAAAAAGATAAACGAACGAGCGAAAAAGCGAGGCAACGGGGTCACGGAATCGAGGCGCGTCATCGAGCAAGCGAGCGAACAAATGAGCGAGGCGATGGAGCAGCAGAGCGACGAGAATTTTTTTTAAAAATGATTTATTGAAAACAAATTGAATAAGCGAACGAACGAGCGAGCGAGCGAGACAACGGGGCCACGGAATCGAGGCGCTTCATCGAGCGAGCGAATGAACAAGCGAGGGGATGGGGCAGCAGAGCGACGAGAAAAAAAAACTTAAAAATTGATTAATTGAATAATAAAAAAATTAAAAGAATACAAGAAAAAAAATAAAAAAAAAATTGCCTTGTGCATAAAGCACAAGGCATGCAGCCAAGCAGCGCGCAACTCTTTGTTTGCTGCCCACTGTAGCGCGCAGAGTTGCGCGCTGCTGCGCACTGCGTGCGGGTCTCGCGCGCTACTTTGACCAGCGCGCGAGACCCAAATACGTAAATAAGTTTAAATAGTAACTAAATTTGTAAATAATTTTTTTTTAATATTAAATTGGAAAACATCTCAATTTCCTTTATGGGTTAGGCTCAATTCAATTTTAAATTAGCCCATTTTGGATTTTTTTAAATACACGGCTTTTAATTAATTAAAGCCCGATTAGGCCCCAAATTCGCCCAAATAGATCCATTAACTTAGAATTTTCTGCCAAGCCCTTGCTTCCCCATGGTGGCCGAAATTTTGGATACCCAAGCCCGTTAAGGATTAGAAATTTCAATTCGACGGTCATTATCTCTCAAATCTGACAGTCAAGGATAAACCCTATGGTTCAAGCCTTCCTTATTTTATATATATATATCACATTGGCCTAGGGTTAGTGGTTCAAACCTAGGATGGTGTCTGGCTAAGGATATGCCTAGCCTCAAGATGGAGGAATGGACGTTCTTACCCTCGACCCCGACTATGTTAAGACTCCCCGCTCAGGCCTGAATCCGCGTGTACGAGGGGTTTTTTAACGTCCCCAAAGCTTTGAAAGGGCTAGGTGCGGCTTTAGTCGTCAAGTCAGATTTGCCCTTGCGAGCTCTAAAAACTTGGTTAATAAAGCATGCGTCCGTCATTCTGCTCGTCTCTGTATTCATCCATGTCATCGCATATGTTCTTTTTTTTTAGACACTTCCCTGAGTCAGTCCATGGCTATTAGACGTGTCATTAAATCGACCTATCACTTCATGGGGCACTATAACTTCTATACCGAATAATGAGCTCAGACGATCACTGGCCGAAGCCCACAAAGAGATTGACATGGAGAAGAAGACCATCGAGCATTTGAAAGATCAAACCGGCCCACGGCCCAAGAAGTCGAAGAACAAAGCTAGGCCCTCGAAGTGATAGACTCTTAGTCGTCTGTGTCTTATCATTATTTTATTATGCTTTATTAGGCCTCTTTTTAGGGAATTTTCGTTGGATTTAAGGCCTTATTATCCTTTCTTACATATTTAGTCGGATATTCAATTATGTTCCATTCTGACCCCTCAGCGCTAGTTGAATTTTCGTACCCTTTTTGGGTTGGAATCTATTTTCGAACTTCTAATGAGAAATGTCTGCGAGATCCTCATCTATCGCGTGAAAAATTTTGATGGTAATCCAACTTTTTTTATATTTAATACGAAATTAATGGCCGAAATTTCTCACATTTTTCAGACTCCAGATCATCTTGCATAACACCCCTAATAAACTACCTCCCTTGCTGAATCTCGAAACATGAAAGTTGTAAGTTGATGTTTCAACTATTAACCTGAAAAATTCTAGATTTTAATTCACACTTTAAAGGGGTCCATTCATTTAACCGTGGTCGGACGAAGCAGTTTTCTGGACGTCATTTTTCATGGAAACGCATTAAACTAGGATAATCGGTTCATTTTCAGCTCAATCACCGAACATGAAAGTTGTTCATTGCCCTCTTGGCTACAAGCTCGTAAATGTTTACATCATTTTGATGTCCCGGTGATTTTCCATGAATTGTTTGCCGAAATCCGACCGAACTGAAATTTCCTAATCATTAACATGAGTGAAGTTCAAACCGCATCTGTGAGTCTAGGTTAGCCATGGACTGACCCAATGTACGTTGCGTGTCTTGCTGACCATATGATCATTCGTAATATATAATTTACCACGGGTCATCCACATATCACTAGGTCGGTCGCAAGGAAGATGGCTGACAAAGAGGAAATCAATAATGCGGTCCAAGATGCCCTCATGGAGCATATGGATGCCCTCAATAACAGGGTAGACAGCATGGTCTCCCAAATGACAGACAAGGTACTGACAAGCCTCATGGCCAAGATGAAAAAAAAACAATCCTACATGGTCGGGTGCTTCAATGAAAAAAATAATGGAGCCTGAGAATGTTTTGAAGTTGTCGAGGACAATGGTTTATAGAGCTAGGGAAACAGCAATGAGTATGATCATGGGGAATGAGAAGGAGCAATTTCGAATGCTTAGGAGCTATTGCCAAGCACTTATTGACACAAACCTAGGATCCATATGTATAATTAAGATCGAGCAATGTCATGACCAATTCAAGTTTAGGGTAATCTACATTTGTTTGGATGCATTAAGAAGGGGCTTTGTAGATGGATGTAGGTGCTTTGTGGGGGTTCGATGGTTGCCCTTTGTCATCAGGTTACAAGGGTATACTTCTCGCAGCGGTGGGAGTAGATGGCAATAATTAGATGCATCCTTTTGCATGGGCAGTTGTCGAACAAGAAACATACAAGACATGGAACTGGTTTATTAGTTTGATTGAATAAGACTTGGGGATTATAGACCCTAAAAATTCAAAGTACTGGACTTTCTTGAGTGATAAATAGAAAGGATTGGTGCAAGCACTAGCAAATCTAATGCCTGAAATAGAACATAGATTTTGCCTAATGCATCTTTGTGAAAATTTCAAACTGCATCACAAAAAGAACTTAAAAAGTTTCTTTGGAAAGCTGCCATGACAATTAGGGTATGTGATTTTGATACAACAATGGTACAATTGAAGGTAGTCGATGAAAAACCTTATGATTGGTAATCACAAAGGCCTCCAGTGCAATAGAGCAAGTCCTAATTTAGGAAAAACTCAAAATATGACATTTTCTGGAATAACTGGTGTGAAAGTTTCAATAAAAGCATCCTTGATGCTAAGGACAAGCTTATCATCATAATGATTGAACTATAAGAGTGCAGCTCATGGAGAGGATTCATAAGCAAAGGGATGGGATGACTAAGTACACTGATGTGGTTTTCCCTAGTATTCAAAATATATTAGACCGTCAAAAACAGTTTTCAGCATCATGGATTCCTACCTAGAATGGGGAGGATGAATTTGAAGTGAGTGGACAGCGTGGAGACAAAAAAAGTTGTTAATATATTTGACATAAGTCTTATAGCCGAATTCCTTATTGTCATGCTGTGGCGGCTCTTATATACATGAAGGAAAAGCTTGAAAATGAGTTCACATAAATTTCAGTAAGGAAACATTCCTGCAAACTTATAGCCATGTTGTGCATGTCATAGATTCTAAGGACACGTAGCCTGCTAGGGAGCCATTAGTCCCACCTAGTGTGCCCAAGCAAGTTGACAGAAAGAAGAAACAAAGAACAAAGTCAGTGAATGAAACAACTGATAAAAATTGAAGAGAAGAAACAAAAAAATTGTGGAAGAGCCTGTGGGAACAAAGTTGAAGAGACAGAATACCATGATCAATTGTGAAAAATGCGGAGAGTCAGGCCATAACAGTTATCATTGTAAGAACCCATTGGTAGCATCAGTAGCAACAAAATATCAGCCCCAGAAGCTTTTATTAGGGGTGTGCATGGTCCGGGCCGGTCCGGTCCCGGCATGAACCCGAGGACCGGATCAATAGTCCGGTCCCCATATTTTCGGGACCATGGACCGGACCGGGACCGAACAGGACCAGGACCGTCGATTCGGTCCGGTCCGGTCCGGTCCCGGCCCCGGCCCCGGTCCCGGCCCAACAACTACTAAGCCTATTACTACATTTTTATTCTTCCTCCAGCTGACCGCCAAGCCCAGCGACCAACCAGAGGTTGGGGCGAGCTTCGTTGGCCCTCATCTTGCTTGTTCTGTGTTCTTTTAATTCTCTAGCAAAATAAAAGGACGTCATCTTTTTCACTACATCTTACCATTTGATACTCCAAGTTAGCCCTCTCTAAACGGAATATTGAAGAGTTTTTGCATGGAGCATAAAGAAAGAGAAGAGTACCCAAAATTTTCATTTTTGGCCAATCTAATGTCTGTAAAATCACCTGGGTATCAGTAACTAACGTCTTACTGTAGTAGCACAATGAATGTAATAGCTTTGAAGCAAAAAGATGATGCATAGTTTAGTGAAGAGTCTCAACATCTTTACTTCAGAACGTGGAGGATTGGCTCATTGTTGATCCGTTACCATCATATGGCCGAGGTAGGGAGTTGGTGGGCCGGTCCGGGATTCTTCTTACTCTTGAGAGCGAAGGGAATTCTGTTTTGTTTTCAATTTTTTTTTGTAATTATATATATTTATATATATAAATAATTATATATTATTGGCGGTCCGGGCCGGTCCGGTCCGGTCCCAACACAAGAACCCGAGGACCGGACCGCCCAGTCACCGGTCCCATTTATTGGGACCGGGGACCAACCCATCCACCTCAAGGACGGGACTAACCCGCCTGGTCCGGGCCGGTCCGGTCCAGTTTGCACACCCCTAGCTTTTATAGTTGCCTCATGCTCACAAGATATGGTAGCATCAGTAGCATCAGCCCTAACACAAAGAAGATGTAGGTATCCATTTGTGCTTGACTTTGTCATAAACTGTTCTTACTTGTACTTGAATTTCTTTTGACTAATGATACTTTATGTGATTCAACCGTGGGAAAAGAGGAAGATGCAAGGATCTCAACATGAGAGTGGTCGAAAATGAGTAACTTTTTTTTATGTATGCAAGAACAACAAGACTAACAATACATACTCTTTTTGTTTTATTGTTAGTAGTTTTTTTTTTGTCAAACTGTTAGCTGATATGGATGGATTTGTTTTGGAAGCATCTTAAAGCATGTATAGGAAAATTGTGTTGGGAAGATTTGTTGTGTTGCGGATGTTTCTCTTTGCCATCATATAATATGGATTGATTTCATTCGTGGAAAAGGAGTCGAGGTCATTCTCTTCTTGCTTCTCTAACTTCAATTTGCGGTCTGACATTGCTTGGAGCTCAACGAATTGTCATTGGAGAAACAACTTTCATAGAGGATATCATTTTCGATAAGAAACCTTCCAAGAGTAGGTGATAAAAATGATCAGCATAAAGTTGCTGATCACAGCAACGTAATACAGCATGATCAACCCGCAGCACAAAGTTATTGAAATGGCTCCCAATTGTCCATCATCATGGATAAAAAAAAATATGTTTCATACATAATACAACTCTATATGACACACAGAAATATCCGCTGAGGATTTTATGTCAACAATGGCTAGCTAGAAAAGAAACACCAACTCTGTCGATTTCTAAAATTCCTTATATATCACTAGTTTACATGGTTTTAGATGATCAACATAGTGCAATGAGCACAACAGTCCAATAGCACACCAAGTTAAAATCCCTTATAGTATAGGGCGAAGAAATTACACAGAATATCAATAGGCTCTGTCAAAGCCTGTAGACAGTTTAAAACATATTTCTTGAGCTAGCACGCTGTAGAATAGTCAAACCAAAGACAGCTTGTATGTTGCGTAAACGCCAAGAGATGCGCAAACGTAATAGCAAGGATGAAAGCAAAATAAAATACGAGACACGATATACATGAAAAACCCAAAATGGGAAAAAACACGGGGAGAGAGAGGGGTTTCACTATCTTCAATAACGAGTACAATCGTACAATTAAAGATCCAAAGATCAGACAAGAAGAAAATGAAAATAAAGGGTTTCGGGACAGAAGCTAAAGTAAGCATCCCCTATGTGATATGCAAGATATCCTTTTTATAACCCCAATAAAAAGAAACCCTAAAACAAAGCGAATGGTCCAAAATAACCTTATCACTAATTTAGAAGTCATAATATAACAAATCTCCACATTGACTTCAAATCTCCAAAAAAGCATTTTACCGAACGCCACAAGGTGTCTCTCCCTCACCTTCAAGAGTGACTACGCAAGGGCACCTGCCAAACGGCAGAATTGACGACGTACACCCCTAAGCCTACGTGAGCGTACTCGATGTAGGAAACAAGGGATGAACCGCCATCAACACCGCCTAAGCAACTCAAACGACAAGAACACTAACCAAATCCAAACAATGTTTGAACTTGGTCAAAGGAATTTGTTTAGTCAACATATCTGCCGGATTATCTACTGTAGGTACTTTCTTCACAGTTATTGTACCTTTAGCAACCTCATCATGCACAAAGTGATAACGAATATCGATGTGTTTCGTTCTCTCGTGATACATCGCGTTCTTGGTCAATTGAATTGCATTTTGGTTATCACAAAAGATAACGAAGGCTCCATCCTGCTTTACCCCAAGTTCTGTAACCAAACGCTTCAACCAAAGAACTTCCTTTGCTGCTTCCGTTGCTGCCATGTACTCTGCTTCGGTGGTAGATAAAACAACTGTGTCTTGCAAAGTTGCTCTCCAACTGACTGCGGAACCGCCAAGTGTAAAGACATAACCTGTCAAAAATCTCATTTTATCGAGATCGCCTGCATAGTCAGAATCAACGAAGCCAGTAACTGAATGCCATATATCACAACATCTATCAAAGACCAAACCAACATCTGAGGTACCCCAGATATATCGAAGAATCCACTTCACAACTTGCCAGTGAGCTTTACTCGGATTTGCCATATACCTGCTCACAACACTAACTGCCTAGGAAATGTCTGGACGAGTGCACACCATTACATACATAAGACTACACACAACACTAGAATATGGAACTCGAGATATTTCATCTTCTTCTTCTTTGGTTTTAGGTGACAAAGAAGCAGAAAGTCTAAAGTGGGACGCCAAAGGAGTACTTACCGGTTTAGCATTTTTCATACCAAAACGTTCAAGCACTTTCTCAATATACCCCTTTTGTGAAAGGTATAACTTCCCAACCTTTCTATCTTTACGAATTTCCATACCTAGAATTTTCTTGGCAGCTCCAAGATCCTTCATCTCAAATTCCTTGCTAAGTTGCTTCTTTAACAACTGTATCTCTGACATGTCCTTCGCTGCAATAAGCATGTCATCCACATACAATAGCAGATAAACAAAAGAACCATCATGCAATTTTTTATGGTACACACAACTATCATGCGCATTTCGCGAGTAGCCATGGCTTAACATAAAGCTATCAAACCTCTTGTACCATTGTCGTGGAGATTGCTTGAGACCATACAAAGAGCATTTCAACCTGCAAACTTGATCTTCTTTACCCTCATTAATGAATTCCTAAGGTTGAGACATATAGATTGTCTCCTCAAGTTCGCCATGTAGAAAAGTAGTCTTGACATCAAGTTGCTCAAGTTCTAGATCATAAAGGGCTACTAAAGCGAGCAACACACGAATGGAACTATGTTTCACAACTAGAGAGAACACTTCATTGAAGTCGATCCCTTCCTTATGACTAAAGCCATTCTCTACCAAACGTGCCTTGAATCTTTCATCTTTAACCCCTATAATTCATTCTTTTCTTTTGAAAATCCACTTGCATCCAACTGCTCTTTTGCCCTTAGGCAATTTCACAAGATCCCAAGTTTGGTTCTTATGAAGAGACTCCATCTCTTCATTCATCGCAACAAGTCACTTCTCAGATTTAGAACAAATAGTAGCTTCATGAAACGTAGAAGGTTCTTCAATACCAAGCTCTTCAGCAACTGTAAAAGTATATGCTACCAAATCAGCAAAACCATACATTTGAGGAGGCTTAATTTGTCTTTTAGCTCTCCCTGCAGCTAAAGTCTGGGGTTGTTCAACTTCTTCAACTTCTTCTTTAATCGAATCTGAGTCTTGTTGCTCACTGTCACTTTCTGACTAAATAAGAATGTCTTCAGACTTTCTTTGTGGATGATTTACACTAAACTCTATCTCTTTCGCTATATTCTCTTTCTGAATATCTGTAGACTCAACAACTTTTCTTTGATCTAGCATAAAATTTTCATCAAAAGTAACATCCCTACTAATTATAAACTTTGGTGACTGAGGGTCAGAACACCACAATCTATATCCCTTAACCCCATCTGCATAACCAATAAAAATGTCTTTCTTGGCTCTAGGTTCAAGCTTACCATCTTTTACATGATAATAAGCAAGACATCCAAATACTTTCAATACAAAATAATCAGAAGGTTTACCAGACCATACCTCGTTTGGAGTCTTACATTCAATTGCAGTAGAAGGAGAACGATTCACCAAATAACATGCCGTGTTCACGGCTTCAGCCCAGAAATCTTTATCAAGTCCAGCATTAGAAATCATACATCTAGCTCTTTCTAAAAGTGTTCGGTTCATGCGCTTTGCCACCACATTCTACTGAGGCGTATACCTGATTGTTCGATGTCGAACAATCCTTGAATTTTCACAGTACTTATTAAAATCACCTCCGCAAAACTCAAGACCATTGTCTGTTCTAAGACGCTTTATCTTCTTACCAGTTTGATTTTCAATCAATATCTTCCACTTCTTGAACGTATCAAAGACGTCACTTTTACGCTTCAAGAAATAAACCCAGACTTTCCTAGAAAAGTCATCAATAAATGTCAGAAGATAAACTGTATCACCTTTAGATGTAACCTGTGCAGGTCCCCACAAATCGAAGTGAATATAATCAACTGTGCCCTTCGTCGAATGCACCCCAGTATTGAAACTAACTCTGCAATGTTTCCCGTAAACACAATGCTCATAAAAATCAAGTGAAACTGTATGCTCCCCACAGAGTAAACCACACTTACTTAGGATAGTTATTCCTCTTTCGCTCATGTGGCCCAACCGCATATGCCACAACCTTGATTTATCAGAATCAGAAGAGGGTGATATATTTAAAGAACCCACAACGGTACTTCCCTGCGGAACATAAAGACTATTTTTTTTGTTACATCTCATCACAATCAAGGAGCCCTTTGAAATTTTCAAAACTCCACCTCCACCAGTATACATGCATTCGGTGGAATCCAAACTGCTCAAAAAAATAAGATTCTTCTTTAAATCTGGGATATGCCTAACATCTGTCAAAGTTCTTGCTACATTGTCATGACATTTGATCCGCACTGAACCGATACCCACAATCCTGCAAACTGCATTGTTACCCATCAAAACTGAACCACCAGTGACTTTCTCATATGTGTGGAACCAATCTCTATTTGGGCACATATTGTATGAACAAGCCGAATCCAAAATCCATTTGTCGTCTACACGAAAATTCGAAGACAAAATAGTAAGAACATTATCTGCATTAGCAGACGCATTATCCTTTACCAGACTAGCCGAATCAGAACTGTCCATCGACTTTTTCCCCTTAGCTTTGAGCAAAGGACACTCAGTTTTATAGTGTTCGAACTTGTGACAATAGTAACATTCAACATTTTTCTTGTCCTGGCCTGATCTAGATTTCGAACGCCCTTTATTATTACCGCGTCTATCTCGATGATTCGACCTTCCCCTAACAACTAAGCCATCTGCTTTATCTGCACTACTTCTCGCATTCAACTTTGTACGCATCTCTGCAGAATTCAGCGAGGCCTTCACATCCTCAAGAGTTATGGATTCTCTTCCATACAACATAGAATTCACAAAATTCTCATACGAGCTCGGTAGCGAGCATAACACAATTAGGGCATCTAACTTCAAATCTAGATTTTTCATATCCATAACGATTTTATTAAATTCATCTAGATGTTCTTGGATAGGAGTACATTCTTGCATCTTTAATGTATAAAGACGCTGCTTCAAGAATAATCTCGTCGTAAGAGACATCTTCATATAGAGACTTTCTAGCTTTTGCCATAATCCCGAAGCCGTTTCTTCATCAGCAACTTCACGAAGCACCTTGTCAGACAACGACAATTGGATGGTGCTATGCGTCCTCTCTTCCATCTCCTCGATTTCTGCCGTGGTCATGTCATCTGGATACTTTCCATGCAAGGCTCTAATCGAACCTTCCCGACGCAGCAAAGCTTTCATCTTTATCCTCTATAGCCCGAAATTATTTTGGCCATCAAAAGGTGCCACTTCAAACTTGATAGATGCCATCTCGAACAAAATATCGAAATTCCTTCGCTTTGATACCAATTTATTGCACAAACGCCAAGAGATGCGCAAATTCAAGCGCGTAATAGCAAGGATGAAAGAAAATAAAACGCGAGACACGATACACGTGGAAAACCCAAAACAGGAAAAATCACGGGGAGAGAGAGGGGTTTCACTATCTTCAATAACGAGTACAAGCGTACAATTAAAGATCCAAATATTAGACAAGAAGAAAGTAAAAATAAAGGGTTTCGAAGTAGAAACTAAAGTAAGCATCCCCTATGTGATATGCAAGATATCCTTTTTATAGCCCCCATTAAAAGAAACTCTAAAACAAAGCGAATAGTCCAAAATAACATTATCACTAATTTGGAAGTCAGAATATAACATTGTAGTAACAAAAAGCATCATCATCATTGAACACTTGATTTAATTGAACTTCAATATTCCATTACAAAAAGAAAATAACATACGAGTTATAACTTTAATATATACGCACAACACGCACAACATTACAAGAAAGAGAAGACAATAGATGAGTTTACCAACAACCTCCCATTGATCGTATGTAATGATCACGGCCAATCTTATTACAACCAATCTAAAACACCCAATAAAAGCTTAAAGACTTCACTACTAGGCCGATGAATTGATGCGATTATAGTTCTTCCGATTCTACCTCTTTGGTCCAAGCTATTATGCTCATAATAGAAGAAAGGAGTGTAGGATTAGTAAGCTTTGCCCCAAAGAGGCTACTCAACTAATTCAAGAGGTCACCAATAGCGAAGCTCGTTTGCTTCAAAGCGTGCTATTGCATAAAGCAGCCTAATAGGATGTTGCGCTGTTGAGTCCACTGGTTGGTTTGTCGAGGAAGAGAAGCTTCAGATGGGTGATAATTTCCAGGCAAATGCTAACTCTTGTATTTTCACCACCACTTAGTCCTGGTCAGCCTCTAATTCTTTGTGGCATCTTGCAGTCGTATTTCCCTTATTGTTGTCTCTGCACTTTCCCTCTTCTCGGATATTGGCATGGAGTTTGGCAATCGTAGCTCAATTGTGTAGTAAACAACTTCTCTCACAGTTAGCGAACTTGATGAATGATGAATGATGCGGTATCTTGCATCACATAAGCTTGAATCAATAAGAATAGAGAACTTGATGAATGATCAGAAGACAATCCTGATCATTAACCATTGAAATATAAGATCACTTCAAAAAACAGGAGAGTTGACTTAGGTTCAATTTTTATGTGGTCACAAACCATGTCATACAAACTAGAGAAATGAAGGATTTGAGGATGAAACAGAATTATTTAAAGATTCAGCACTTACTAAGTTCCATAAGCCGGAGATTGTTTATGGCCGTTAACTAGAATGTCTCCTGTTTACATTGTGTCCGAGCTCAATGTCCTTGTCATGTGAGCTCCAAAAGTCGAAATGCACGAAAATGTAAGTCTCTTTAGGCAGACAATAGCGTTGTTTTAAACATAAGCTAAACCCAAAAGTCGATTGTGTTCTTTCGACAAGTTAATTATAGAGGTACACCGGAATAAATTGGTGGACAAGCTCATGCTAACAGATCCATGGGGTAGACAAGCTAAGTCTAGTCATTTTCATGTTTCACTCATTGCATATGAATGGAGAGAAGCAGCATGAAGCAGATATAAAAGCTGCTGATCTGTCTAATGAAATAGCATGAGATAGATATTATTTTGATTGCACCTGATCTGCCTTATGAAGCTAAAATACCAGCATCCTGCCATCCACCATGTGACAATACTTGAATGCAACAGGCATAGTTTGAGAAACCGCAGGACTTACAAATATGTACTTGCCGTATCTGCACTACCATGTTAATGGAAAATAAATTCGTGAAAGCAAGGATTACCACGAAAAACGTTAAAAGAAACTAGCAATTTGTGTATTGCTAACAGAAGTCACATTAACCAGAAATACGAGGCAGAAAAGTCCTTTCGGAACACGCTCTCAAGCATAGAAAATTTTCCAAGACTATAAGGGCGTGCATGGTAACATTTCTGCTTCAAAAATCAACTTATGACCAAAAGTTAATTTTTCTACTTCTTGTCATAAGCAAAAGTTAATTTTTCTATTTCTGCTCTAGAAGTTATCTCTGATCAGAGAAATTTGTTTGATAATGGTTGAAAATTTCTTCTTCTGAAATATTATTAATACAAAATCTTCTATGAAAAATTATTATCGGCGGTCGAAAAATTTATACTTTATTTTTGAACTTTTTAAATTTCTTTAAAAATAATTAAAAATATTATTTACTTTTTAAAAATAAAAATTTATTATTTATTTTTTACTCAATTGGCCGGAGACGGCAACTCGGCGGTGATGGTCGGTGCTGTGGTCAATGGTTGGCGGTTGGCTGTGATCACGGCCGGCGAAGGTCGGAGGTAAGCGATGATCGGAGGTGGCTGATAGAGGTCGGCGGCAAAGGTGGTCGACGGTTGGCGACGGTCATGGGGACAGCCTACGGAGGTCGCTGGTGGGTTGTGGTTGGCTACAGGGGCGATCGGCAGGTGACGGCAGTGGGTGGCGACTGCAGGAGGTATGCAGTAGGCGAGGGCAGGCAATAGGCGGTGGTTGGTAATGGTCGTGGGCGGCGACTGGTGGAGGTCGGCGAGGGGCGGCAGCCGGTGAAGGTCGGAGATGATGGGTATGATTGAAAAGAGGGACGTGATGGCATAATGAAAATAGGATGCGAGAAATACTTCTTGATATGGAAGTTATTTTTTTTTAACTTCTCAAATTAGGGAAAAGACAATTTCAGAAGTGAAAAATTTAGTTCAGAAGTAAAAATTTCTTTCAGAAGTAAAATTTTCTATCAAACGGATTTATGCATCAGAAATACATTACCAGATGAATTTTTGCTCCAGAAGTACTGCTGGAGCAGAAGTCCAGAAGTATTGTCATGCGCACCATAAAATTCCAACAACAACAAAGCACACCATATGATTAAAGAAAGCATATGCAACAGAGATCAACTAGCGAAATACGATTAAAATGCGGTCATGGATACCTGGCCATGTGCACAGCTTGGAAAGAAGAGACGACGACGAACAATAAGCTGATTGTCACGAGGAGCAGGCGAGGAGCAAGGAGCGATGAGGATTGAACAAGAAGCCTGAAGAGAGGAGCATTGGGCATCGATTTGGTTGAGGAGCAGCGGGGGAGAGGAAAACGAAAATGTAAACATTCACAGAAATAAGGTTTTTCAATTCGTTCCTCCACCAACAGATAATTTGAGCATGGAAGAATCAGGTTTCCTCCTTGGATAGGTTTTCTCCCGCGGGTTGCACTGTGTAGGCTTCGTTGAGGGGAGAGGGAGAACCTCTCTCTCTCTCTCCCCTTCGTTCTTCATTTTCTTTATATTTTTTTCACATTTTTCTTTACTTGTCTTTTTGTTTGTTTTCTTTTTCTTCCTCTTCCGATCTTTTCTAGATCTGGAAGTTTCTCTTCTCCCGTTTCGGGGAGATGTTTCTCCCAATCTAATTTAGATTTGAGAGTTTTTGCTAATATGTTTGCTGCGTTTCGGTTTCCTCAGATTTTGTTACCGAACAAATCCAGATTCGGTGAAGATCAAAAGAGCTTCGTCAACGATTGATACTCGTTTAGCCTTGTTTCTCTGCATGGTGATGTGATGGGGACGCCGAACCTAGGCGCGCACCGCCGAAAGGGAAAATCATTGCGAAACGTGATGATATCGATGTGTGCTCATTACCGAAAACGGATCCGATGATCAGCCGCCGATTTCAGCTTTAAGAAATTATAGTTCAGCTTTCTAAACGAGTGATTTTTAGCGATGTTCTTATGAGTAAACTTCTGTTTTTGGATCTTATTCTGTTGTGGATATCTAACATGGATCGTTGTATCTCATGTATTTGAGGAAATGAATGAAACTTTATTTCCACCAACAAAAAAAAAAAAGACATTTGGCCGGCCGGCGAATTGGGGTTTTTATTTGAGATTAATTTAGCTATTTCGAGATATAGTTCATTTTGAATCCTTATTTGAAATTTTCCCCGCATATTCCTTTTTGGTTGTTTGGGTGGGGGACCGGGCACAGCAGTTGTTTGCGTGGGGCGATGTCCCAAACTTCCATCGAATCATAACCGTCCACGAGTCTTCTTGCGGCCCACGGTGATCACCAACGGTCCAGATGCGGTCGCATCCATCAAGGGAGGAAACCACACGCAGGAGGCGATACCGCCCAAATCGATCAATTAGGTCAGAAATCGAATCGAAGTTCCTTCGTTTCTGTAACGAATTACGGTGAATTTGGACATGGCTGGAGGTAAGAGGAGACCGAATTCGAGGAAAAACAACAGCGGCAGCAACGACTTCAATCGGAGCAACAGCAAATCCAACGGCAGAGACGACAGAAGAAGAGGAAGAGGAGGAATCAACGCTTCGGCGTCGATCAGAGCCGGTCTCTTCGTCGAAGGCGGTGCCTTGTCGGATTGGCAGCTCAAGACTCCATCTCCAGCTCCTCGGCGAGGTCCATTTCTCTCGGTTTACTCGCGCTTTTCTTGGTAAATGTTGAAATAGTTGATGATTGATCGGATCTCGATTTGGGTTCCGCTTGAATGGAAACTGAAAATCCAGTAATCTCAATTGTTTCTGTGAGATGGGTGTTTTTCTATGCATAAGAGTGTGTTTGGTCTGCTTGTTTTCCATTGTAGGATTGAATCAAAATTTGGATGCACCGAAAGCTGGAAGCTCCGGACGGGGTAAAGGTTCCGGTTCTATAAGCTTGCTGCGAAGTTCAAAATCATATGCTTTCGGTTACCAGTATCCGTCTCCTGACCTTCAGGTAAAATCTATTTGATTTTTAGGCTCCATTTTCAAGTTAAGATAATTTGAGGTTGTCGGCATCTTTCTTCTTTGTATGAGTACCTGCAGTTTCATGTGGAATCTTATGCTGATAGTCGCCCTCCTGAGTGTGAAAAGTTCACTGAGTCATTGAAAATAGTTGTTACCTTCTCTTGGATTTCCCACCCGATGAGTTTTTTAAATGAAGACTCGATTGAGCTAAAGCCTTGAACCTAATAGATAGCAGTTTTTAGAGTTGGTCTTAGTTAATACCTTGAGGCTTAGATTATGGTTTTTTTTTCTTTGTAGCTCTCTTGATTTGAGAAGAATTCTTATTGTTCAACCTTGATCTCTGTCTCTCACTTGTGTTGATCTAGGTTAGTTGATTTTTTAACAGGATGGTTTGCATCCATTGTCGACCTTCAGAGATACAAATGGAGAGAATAAAATCGATTTTTCTCAGCCTTTCATTCTGTGCGGTTCGAAGGAGAACCAAATTATTGCTTATGTAGATGAAGGGCCATCATCGATGGATCAAGCAAATGTTAGTTACGAGTATCATTCAGATTTTGTTCTGGGCGATAGCTCACACAGAGGGTTGGGTTATTACAATGAAAACAATGCAGCTTCATCTGGAATTGAAGCGTCATCAGGGAAAATGAAAAATCAAGAAGAGTTAGAGAGTGGTATGTCATCGCCTGAGCAGGAAGTGGATTATTGTGAGAGCTTTGACTCTGGAACAGCTGAAAAGAGGGCTCAGCTTTTGTCAAAGAAGACATCTGCAAAGAAAAATTCGGGGTTTATATCAATTGGTGGTATGAAATTGTATACGGAAGATATATCCGATGAGGAAGACTCAGAGTCGGAGTCGGCTGAGCAGGATGGAGCAACAGATTCTTCTGAAAGTGATGACTCCGAGGACATGTCTGATAGTGGTTCAGATGTTGATGATGACATTGCTCAAGATTATTTGGAAGGAATTGGTGGAAGTGATTCTCTCTTAGATTCAAAATATTTGTTAAAGCAGGTTCCTTATTCGTCAGATGACTCAGACGATTCTTCTAGTAGCGATTTGGATGAAACATTGGAAAAATTGGGCGGAATTGCTCTCCAGGATGCTTCCACGAAGTATGGTATGCAGAGGAAGCATCAAGCAAATCATCAAGGTCACGGGACAGTGAGAAATAATCGGTCATCAGCTGTTGATGATTTTATCTTGGTAAAAGATGTGAGGACTCTTTCAGCCAAGAAGAATCGTGGTACAAGAGTGCCTCAATCTCGGTCATTGGAGTTTCAGAAGAGTACAAGATCGACAAGATTTCCTGGTAAACTTTGTTTATGCATTAATCGAACTTAACTCACTCTCTCTCCCTCTTTGCCCCGTCCTGTCCAGCCCTGCGGGGGGGGGATTTGAAAGAAGTCATGCTCAATGGAAAACTAGTTTGGTGGTATATATTGGGATTTGAAAGTGAAATCAAAATATCGATCAGTTAATAATGATTCTTGGCTTTTTTCTTTGATCCTTGAACTAGTAGTTAAGTCTGAAGTATGAATTACTAAAATGGAGAAATAAGGAGATCAATGTGTTTGGATGACACGATTGGAGGGGTCTCTATGTTTTTGACCTCCTGAGAAAGAAACACATGGGAGGCACAAGGACCTCTTTTTCAGAAGTTTACTGTTTGTTTTTCAATTTGCGGAGCTCTCCTTATATGTGTCTGGGGAAAAAATGAGTAATTTTTATCTTTTCCTTAGGGGATGTAGAACAGTTTAGATTGTCTGAAGACTCTTCATAGGATAATGTTTCTTTAGTCTTTGGCGCCTTTGGTAAAATTCAAATGCAAATTGATGCACAGGTGAAAAGAAGAAACATCGCAAAGAATTGATTGCTGCTAAACGTCGGGACAGAATGATTAATAGGGGCGTTGACCTTGAGGGAATAAATAAGGTAAGGGTGGAAGTATCTGGAAGTTGCAAAGGCATTCTTCTGTCTTCCCCTTAATTATAAATGGTCCTCTTGATTAGATGTACAATTAACAGGAAATTGCATTGTTATCTTTTGGACATTCCGGTCATTTTGCCATGTCAGCTGAATTTGATCATTGTCCGAGCCAATTAAAATCTGTTAGTTTTACCTAGCTGAGGAGCTATATATATGTGTGTGTGTGTGTGTGTGTGTGTGTGTCTGTATTCTGCTTCATGCTCTGATGATGATCCCTTTCTCTTAATTTTCTCGTGCTTCGTGCATTTTTTTTTCATGCGTCATGCATTGAGTTGTTCTTTCGTTGACACATATTTAAGCATTGAAGCTGTAGACCTTGTTTCATAAATTTGAGATGAATGAGGGTACATGTTCTTCTGAGAGGATCTATTTTCTGTGTTTTTTTTTTTTTTTTTTTTGGGGGGGGGGGGGGGGGGGGGGGGATGGATGGGGTGGGACGGGGGCAAGAAATCTTTCTGGGGTTATACTTAGTAACAAATATCTTTATAAATGGTAATATAAATTATCTAGCTGCCCTGAAGTTCTTTGACATCATTAGAAGTCAACTTTGTTAGGCGTGAAGTTATTCAACCTGTGTCTCGAGTCTTTCTATAGTGCTTGAATTTTAATGTCACACCCAGGTGGCCCTATCTGCTCCTATGTTGTCTAATTAGGTATGGGCATATTATCCTTCATGTGGTATCTGGAATCAATTATTAGGACTAAATCTAAATGCTCTTCTTAATTTAATATTTTAGAAGCTGGAGCAGATTGTTCTCAATGGAGTTGACATACATTCTTTTCAACCTATGCATTCTCGGGATTGTCCCAAGGTATGTTTCATAATCTATCTTTCTCTTTAGTGACAAAAGGTTGTGGCTCTTTGCCAATCCTTCACCTTTCCTGCTTATGCTCACTTTTGCATGATGATGTACGGCCTCATTCATAGGAAAACACTGTAAGAATGAGAGAGATCTTTCTTTGCCCCAATCAATTGCTAAGTACCTATTTCTGTCATTTTAATGTAATTATCTATTATGGCTATGTACCTTACCTTGCTTATCTTATCCCTGTGAATTCGGCATGTAATGATGCAGATAATAACATTAACATGCTTAGTTTTACTTATGCAGAACATCCAAGCACGTGCAAAAGAGATTTTAATGGAGTGGTCTAATAGTCAGAAATTTGCGTTAGGCTACATCGAGCAATAATAAGACTGCTTCTATAAGTATATTTCTTTCTGTGCCATGATGAACTTAATTCAGGATTTGTTAATTGGAAGTTTTCTTTTACTGATAAACCTAATTGAAAGTCTTGTAGATCTGCTTATCCTCGATCTATTATCGTGCATCTAAAATTTCTGACTTTGCTGTACACTCATTGGTTTATCACTGTATCTTTTGCATCATTTATGCATCAACCTAAGTTTTCTTACTTCCATCAAACTAATGCAAGTGCTGATATGTGTCTTCCCAATGTTTAGTATCGCTAAAGATGATTTGCATAATTGCGTATGCATTCATCAATCCTGTTGAACTGTAGGTATAGCTTTTCTTTTTTCACTTTGGTCATGTGAATGACCTACCCAGTTTTCTCTGATTTTATTCAGCTGCAGAGATGCATGTTGCTGATTCTTAGATTTCATTATCCGTCCTTTGTCTTCGATAAACTTGATCATGATTTGGACACATCTTCGTGTTCGCTCCTTAAGGATTTCTACTCTAATGTCCCATGAAGTGATTTATTTTCCAGTAGTAGATTGTGTCTGCTTCTGTAAGTCAGAACTCTTTTTTAATTATAACAACTTTTCTCTGTGTGAGAAGGTCCAACGACTGGCAAGAATTTATCGGTTGCGAAGTAGTTCCCAAGGATCGGGCAAGAAAAGGTTAATGGACCTTATGTTTCCCCTATCTTCTCCCTTTCTAGGCTTTAAGCTTTTTCTTTTCTAATTATCATCTTGTTTCTCCAGATTTGTAACGGTTATGCGAACACCACAGACATGCATGCCTTCTTCAACTGATAAACTTACAATTGAAAAGGTATTAGTTCTGTGTGTTTGCATTCAGGAATTTTAAATCTTCCTTTTTCTGTGTTTCACAATGTTCAGCCAGTTGTCGTATCTGGAGATACTACAATTAATTGTGGCGTTGCTAATCACAGCTCATTGGACCTGTTGATGACAATGCTGATTTCTCGGTAATTGACGGCCCACATGTGAAGACAACCAGTGGAGGTCGAAATCAGGTAAGGCCTCAAGAAGCTAAAAAATCTGGCAGAAGCAAGTCATTAAAGAACTCCGTCAACCCTTCCAATGGAAAGGTGTCATTGGCCAGT
Source organism: Rhodomyrtus psidioides (assembly GCA_021437785.1). Taxonomy (NCBI): domain Eukaryota; kingdom Viridiplantae; phylum Streptophyta; class Magnoliopsida; order Myrtales; family Myrtaceae; genus Rhodomyrtus; species Rhodomyrtus psidioides. The sequence goes on from JAILYB010000069.1 coordinate 3,268,526, forward strand.
CAACCGGTGTCTTTCGTGTCAAGTGGTGTAATGCCATCTGAAACGACAGAGGTCAGCCCCGTCAATCTAGCTGGGGCCAGTGAAAATGGTCAGGAGCACGCAACTCTGGTCACTTCTGAGAGCTTTGGTGCGTTTGAGGTACACACAAGGGGCTTTGGGTCGAAAATGATGGCGAAGATGGGATTCATAGAAGGCCAAGGGTTGGGGAAGGGAGGCGTGGGTATGGCAGAGCCCATTGAAGTGATTAAGCGTCCTAAATCTCTTGGATTAGGGATGAACTTCCCAGAATCTGCGGAAGAATCAGAAAGGAATAGGGACTCTGAATCTCAATGCACCAAGTCAAAGCAAAGTGGCAGAGGAGGATCCGTGAGAAGAATGCCTCAAAGTGTCGGAGCTTTTGAAAGGCATACGAAAGGGTTTGGATCCAGGATGATGGCGAAGATGGGATTTGTTGAAGGTATGGGCTTGGGAAAGGATTCTCAGGGCATAGTCAACCCCTTGGCCGCTGTCAGGCTCCCGAAGTCTCGAGGATTGGGTGCCACTGGTTAAGATATATTCGTCTTCAACCTCAGCGAGCAGCTGCTTAGTAAGTAATTCTACTTTGCAGTCAAGATTATGCTTGTGAATATCCTAGTGACAATTATTCTAATTCTGTCTTAAGTTTGGTGGAATCTGTAATCCCGGTATCATGTAATGTCAACATAAAAACTAGTGACATTGGCTAATGCATCCTTTCAAATAAGTTATCAAAAGATTTCTTTCTGTTTAAGTTGTTAGGAGACTACTTTATTGTATATCCAGGAAGGTTCAATCGGTGCCTCGGTGTAACCTTTGCAAAATGTGTCCTGTTTGAAAGATGCATTAGCGATATGGACAACTAGGCCTTGATTTACCATCTTTGTGAGAAGCTTCAATCCGGTAATTTGTGGAAATACGGAGTCTTGTGTTATGTTAATGAAACAAATGTGTAGGACCAACTGGGGCATTGGTCATGGTATAAAAGATATTCTAGAGGCTCATAAAGGTCCAATTGCACCTTTATTGTTACTTAGCATGAAGGTTCTGCAATTGTGAGTTGGTCTTATTTGAGATGGGAAAATTACTAAAAAAGTTCTAACCTATTACAATTATATCAATTCAGTTCTAAACCCTTTTTTTTAGCCGATTCAGTCCTAAACCTTTTTCAATTGTGTCATTTAAGTCCCCCAGGCAAATTTTGACTGGTCGGTGCTAACGCCGGCCGGCAACATAATATTTTATTTTTAAAATTTCTTTCTTTCTTTTTCATTTTCCTTTTTTTCCCATCTTCCCTCACCCTCCCTACTTCCAGCCGTTCGTCGGTCGGTGACCAGCTAGAGACATGGCCGAAGAGGCTGAGCCTCATCCAACCCCGGCGAGGTCGAGCCTCGCCGTCGCCAGGTGAGGGAGCGATGGCGAGGTCGAGCCTCACCCGGCCATGACCATGGTGGGGCTTGACCTCGCGCGACAACGGTGACAAGGGAGCATCTATGGATTAGTGTCTAGTGAGGTCTTGTCGAAAACTCCTTGGAAGAAAAATTATGACCTTCGGGGATCACTAGCACTTGATTGAGGAGAGCGTGACCTGCAAATACAAACAACGGTCAAGCGTGGAGATGAAGGAGATCTTTGAAGGGGATGAGAGGTCGAGTCTTTGCGCTTGTACTCAAGACATCGGGATTGATTTGGATGCTTGCCTCGTCGCAGTCGTCGAGTGATGTGTAGCCCCGCCCGGTCGCTCCGTAGTTAGGCTTGCGAGGTCGAGCCTCGCCCAGCCGTCACGGGGCTCAACCTCGCTGTCGTCGGGCAACCCGACGACGACGAGGTCGATCTCCGCCGGGGTCGGGTGAGGCTTGGCCTCTTTGGCCAGTCGCCGACTGGCGAACGGCCGGAGGTAAGGAGGGTGAGAGAAGAGGGGAAAAAAAGGAAAAGGAAAATGAAAGAAAAAAGAAAATAAAAATTCAAAAAATATATATTAAAATATTATTTCGCCGGCTGGCTGGCGTCCACATCAGCGTTGGCTGGCCAAAATTCGCTGGATGGACTTAAATTGTATAATTGCAAAAGGTTAAGATTGAATCGACAAAAAAAAGGGTTTAGGACTGAATTGGCACAATTATAATAGGTTTATGACTTTTTTTGATAATTTTTCCTATTTGAAATGTTGTTACAATCATCACAAAAGGAAGTCAAGATGCTCGTTAAGGGCACGCATAGTAACATTTCTCAACCAGAAATCAACTTATGATCAGAAGTTGATTTCTCTACTTCTCCTTAAAAGTAGAAGTTAATTTTTCTATTTCTACTTCAGATTGACTTCTAATCAGATAAATTCGTTTGGTAATGGTTGAAAATTTCTACTTTTGAAACATTATTAACAAATTCTTCAGCGGCGCCGGGCGACGGTCGGTGGCAGCGGTCGACGGTGGTCGACAGAGGCTGATGTGGTCAAAGAAGTGATTCTGAAACAGATAAATAAAAAAATTTACTTCTAAAAGTTGGTCAAAAACTGAACTAGAAGTTGAAAATCCTATCAGAAGTTAAAAATCTCACCATAAGTCAATTTTTTTACTAAGCGGATTTCTACCTCGATAGGGTTTTTATCAAATAGATTTCTTTGCCAGATTAACTTATGGCAGAGAAATAGAGAATGATAAGTATTATCATGCAGCCCCTAAATTGACAACCATTCTGATTCTGTTCCGTAGATGAGTGATATAAAATCAGAACGCGTTTGGTAACTGCCTAAAATTTTTATTCCTAGAACAGAAACGCATTTGATAATTGCACAAAAATTCTGTTCTTGGAAACAATTACTCTTACCAATTTTTGCGATTTAAGTCAAATAAATATGTAGTTACTTTGTAAAATTTTATCCTACATTTCAAACTAATCAAATATTAATTCATATTGATTATCTTATATAACATATTGCATATTGAAATGTTAAAATAAACATCAAGAATCATCACAAGTCATTTTCGCCATTTATTATGGAGTTTCATCAAACTCTTTGAACGAGTGAATAATCGACACGAGCTACCCTCGTTTTTGCAAGGAAATTGCATTACACTACCCTACATTGGTGTGCGCTTTTTATTCTAGAAAATCAAATCACAGTCTTAATTAATCGAACACTTAAGAGAGCTTGATAAGTGTTCATAATGGTTATTCTTGTCTTTTTTTTAAAAATTTAAAACTACACTAAATCTAAAGTAGTACATAAACCTACGCAGATTACAACAAATGAAATTAAGTGCGTAATCAACGAATCATGACATTGATAAATCGCATCATAAAATCCTAATGAAGCAAAACCTATGAAATCTAGGGAATTTGAGCCCAAATTTATGAAAATGAGGTCAAACTAGCATAATCTAAGCTTCTTTTATTTTTAGGGATTTTTTCAAATTTTTCTTATTTAAAAAAAATCCATTTTTTTATTTTTATTTTATATTGTATTATCTTATATATTATTATTTGAAAATGAGACTTAGGTAGAGGAAAAATTGATAAGAGAACTAAAAAGAAAAAGTGAGAAACATGGGACTTTATTCTGTTTTGTGATTCTAAAAAATGATTCGTTTTCAAAACCAACTTTTTTGTAGTTCTTATTTTTTCTTCAAAACTGTTTCTGGGTACAAAATCAGAGTCGTTTATGTTACCAAAAAAGATTATCATCTTTTTTTGTTCCAATGAACAAAATAAGAAAACCAGAATGATTGTCATGCAAGCCCTAAATATAAATTGATCCTTCCATTTAACGTATGGATACTGCGAGTACTCGAGGCTGATGCTGTCTTCAGAGATTTGGTTTATGTAGGTGGCCTTGATCCGGAGCGATTTGCTTGAAAATGGTGGAATTCAAATGGGTGAACCTCGAAGTCCCGAGCTGGAAACCTGTAAATGCTCTAATCAATCACGCCAATCCTGGGTGGTTATTGTAACCCGCCCAATTAATATGAGCCCACTGCAAGATCTTATAGCTCGTACGCATTGACCTCACATTAGTCGGGAGCATTCTCGAAGTGAGCCCTAAATCGATGAACCCGAATCGAAATTGATACCGAACCGCCAAATTTGGTTCGGATTTATGACATTGGATTGGTGCACAATTAATCTCGGGCAGTGGGACTTTCATTACTTATCAAACGAATATCTTGACTGGCATGTGGTAAATGGTGTTCACAGCAGGCAACACATATGGGCAAAGGAATCTGGTCAAAGTAATGCAGAAGATGTGAAGCCAAAGAATAGGTTTCAACCTGGGGATCATATGCATGATTCTTGCCTTGACATCCTTCCTATGGAGGTGCTTGCTTTGGATAAACATGACATTCTCGTACATTATAAAGTAGAGGGAATAATGCAATTATTCTAACTCCTTTCTAAACTTAAGTTCGTTTAACATGAACCATCATTTATTTTCTGTATTGCAATCGACTGCACGAAGACCGCATTCACTATCTTGATCCCATCAAAGACAAGTCATTCACATCAAAGATGACACAACGTTTTAGAAGGATAATTTCATATATACATATCCCTATCAGTTAATTGGGTGGCCCGGGATTACAAAAAATTCTTACTCAAATTTATCCATGCATGAAAAAGCTTTTCGAATTTCTCATACAAAATTGATCGGGTCCGAAAAGGTCAAGATGGACAAGCCCAAAGAAGGGAATCTCGCGCCGAGGCATGAACCACATCGTGTCCGGTGCTCAGTACAAATCAATGGAATCTAATATTTCATACTTTACTTGACTAACAAGGCCTCAGTCGTCCACTATCTCGGCTGACCCTGGAGGGAATTGCACCAGATATTATGTCCATCCTAAATTTCATATGTATACAGCAACCTGAATCTTGCTGCAATTTGTCCCATTGAACATGATACCACACCAACTTACTATGTAGGCAGAAAGCACGCACATTCAAATATATTCCCTCTCTCTTGTTTTTTTTCTGAAGTATTTTCTGTCATTCTCATTATTCATTCGAGCGAGTCAGAGCCTTTGCCGGTTGAATCGGTCTACCGAGTATAGGCTGATGCTTCCAAGTTCCGATCTCCATTTGCCAATGAAGCAGAAAATATCTAATTAAATCGTCAGACATCTTTTTTTTTTTCTTGAAGTCAACAACAGTTTTTGTCCTTTTCAAGTTTGAACATTGGAATTCAGCTGGTTCCATGCTGCTCTACCAATAAACAAATTCCAAGTGGTAAACTATGCATATGGGGGAGTCTTAATCTTAAATGCCACTGCTTTAAATTACATATCTGACCTAAATTCAAAGCTATGATGGGTACATTCTATATTGCAACTTGATGTTGTAGTCAACCCATCCGACTATATAGGAGATTGGATTTTTTTTTTTTTTTAACGAAGTTCCCATTTCTTTATCCAAGAAAGTTCAAAGCAGCAGACGTGTAGAACAAAAAATCCCAGCAATGCATTCCGACTTTGCTGTCATAGAGTTGGAAAATGCCAACTAAACATTCTACAGATACCATAGTTCGGATGGAAATGTTTCTATCTTATTGTCAGATGACATTCTGGACCGTTTTTTTTTTTTTCAACCTAGACTCAAATGTTTTGGGTTTGCCTTCCTTGGGTAAAAGGCCAAAAAAGAAAAAATTGCTAGCTTGTGGCGCGAATAAAATATCTCAACATGGATAAACACGCCGGAAAAAAAAAATTGTATTAGATCAATCGAGACATCTTTACATGAACCCAGCACATACGTATCTAAAAGAATTTGGACTATTAATATAGTTTGGTTCTACGCAGGTTTCACGTGGGTTCTGCGGATCCGACGGTCTGTATTCATTTTGATCCATAAGTGACAACCGTGTAAATCGAGTGCGGCGGACGCAAGATTCCTTAAAAAGCTAACCCAAGTCAATGAACCATTTAACAAGTCATGGAATTTTTTGTTGTTTTTGATGCTCTAATCAAGTGGTCCCAAGAGATCCTTTTGAGATCCCAGTTCACATACCGACTAAGTCCATTTTCAAGGTTACAAAAAACAAAATAATAGGTGAAGAGGCTGAATATGAAAATATCATCATCCACCACCATGATATTACTTTATATAATCTATCTGATTTACCGGATTAAACGTGACTATTGTTAAAGTTATTGTGTCTCGCATCGCCTAACAATGAGTCTTATATGTTCTTTATATTCATGTGGCCTCCCTTTAGTTAATAGTTTATGTTTTTGGGTTGGACTTTCTTACATGATTTTAAAGTCGGTGTTGTCCGCGCATGTGGGCCCACCCCCCATTAGTCAAATTCGACTTGCACGTGAGTTATTGTGTCCCACATCGCCTAACATTTAATAGTTTAAGTTTTTGGATTAAACTTTCTTACAACTATCAATAATCATATCAAAATCAGACCTTGACTTTCTTTAAGAACAACAATCACGAAACCCGTTACTAGATTTCGTGTTCAATCGCGCTCATCCTCGAATTTCAATAACTACGTACCGCTTGCACCCCCTAATTTCCAAGAAATTTTCATCACCATCATCTTCCCTCAACGTCACGACATGCCAATCTCACTTCGTGGCTGCAAAAGTCATGGAAAAGGAGGGTCGTGGAGGCAGAATTCCACGAACACACTTGCCTCAGACCAGATGATAGATAGAGAGATCATGAACATGGTAAGACAGGAACCATTCAACGAAGGACAACTTAGGATCTCACCTTTTGTCAACACAATACACTTGGTAGATAACATCTCCTCCACGTTAATTTTCGTTTTTTTTAATTTAAAAAAATTGAGAATTTTTCTGACCATTTAATTATTATGGTTGCAGATTTTACATCTATTATAAGGTCGCAATAGGGATTGGCGTACGTGGCCTCTTTGTCCTTTTCTTTGGTTTCATCTTTCATGAATTGATTATAGATACATGATTACTTTTCACCTATGCTGAAAATACCATAACATTAGAAAGAGTAAAATGACTTTGAATAGTTAAGAGATGTCCATGAATAAAGTGATTGATCTCTCGAGAATTAGGGTGTTGCCACTGGATGACAAATTGAAAAACATTCGATAAAATCAGAGAGTATGAAAATTTATTTTTTTTATTAAAATACCGATTAAAGAGCATGTTCAATAAGTTTAATGAATATCTTTAAAAAAAAAAGTCATAAAGGTCCTTATCATCTTACTTTCTTGAAATTCTATTTTTCCCGTTGCTTGAATTGCCTTTTTTTTGTTTATGTTATCTTGAACAAGTGTAAAGTGGCGGCTTGAGTTACTCGAGATCCCTCGACTTGACTCTTGAATGGTAAAGAGAGAGAGAGAGAGAAGAGAGGTAGGTTTGAATTAAAGACGAAAGAGGTTGAGATTTTGCAAACGAAGGATTGAAATTGAAACAAACACATGCAGCTCTTTCATTAAAAACCGCCCAACAAGTAGAAAGTAGTAGATAAGAGTGGCACCATCTTTCATTCGTCATTGAGTTACAGATGTTAGAGAGAGAGAAAGAGAGAGAATGGAAACAGGGGATTATTCTATTAGATCAAGCCAATCATATTTCAAGAAACAGGGGACTCACTCTCAACCACATGATCAACAGAACAAGTCAAAAACCCAAAATCTGTTTCCTCATCTGCACAGTTCAACCCCAACAAAAGTTAAAATATTTGTATTTGTGGGAAAGAGGGTGATAAAAAGAATACAATGGAGCCAGAGCCCTTCTTTTCCCTTACCATGGCTTACCTCATACAAGTCTGTTAATCCCTTTTTCCGCTCATGGTTAGGTAGGTGGGAGGTCCTTTCTTGGTTGGTCAACTTGGCTTGATTGATCCCCTGGTGATTATATATATGTATGGAGTCTGGTTTAGTGCTCAGGCAGCTTGTTGAAGTGAACTCTTGAGAGCTGGGAAGAGAAGAAAGGATTCAGAAACATGGCGGGAGGGTCTCTCGGTCCGACCGGCGTGGCGAAGGAGAGAGCAGAGCAGTACCAAGGGAGGGTCACCGGTTACGTGGTCCTAACATGCCTCATCGCTGCAGTCGGCGGTTCAATCTTCGGCTATGACATTGGAATATCTGGTGATTATCTCAGTTTGTGCAAAATCAATTCTTTAACTTGTTAGCCGTCTGTATGAAGTTCTGTTCACGTTTCTCGGTATAAGGGTGGTGGGAAACCAGTAAGTGCCAGAAATGAGCCTTAGCTGGTTCCTGATACACATCCTCCTCATTCCCGATGGTGGAGACAAAAGAAACAGCAGAACATGTATGTGACAGTAGAAGATGTCTTGATTTTGAGTTTGCAATAACGATGATATTCAAGAGGTTCCTTTTTTTGTCTGGGTTGCATGGTTGTTGGCGAAGAGACTTAGATGGATATTTGAGCTCTGGTTTGGAATCTTGATCTGTATTTTGCAGAGCCATACTGGTAAACAAAAAAAAAAATCATGATATTGAAGACAGTCTGGTTGCTTCACATACTTCAAATACACGAGAACAGATCATATTATGTCAAAGATATCGAAAGTATACCATGCTAATCTTAGTTTAGAACCAAAATTAACTTTGGATGAATCGGTGGTTCATTCTTTAGATGTAAATGAATCCAAGTAGGGGTATATCTTGATAATTTTAGGATGGTGCAGCACATTCTACAGTTTCAACTACAGCGGCTTTATGTTAGGAATACCGAAAATTTAAGATCGCTCTACACATGATTTCCCGAATGACGAGGAACGGCCCAACTCAGAAATTTAATTCGACTGAATGCAGAGTGTCTTTCTGCAGAACTGTGCTATAACTTTTTGACCTCTTTTGCAGGAGGAGTAACCTCAATGAATGGATTTCTTCAGAAATTCTTCCCTGAAGTTTACAGAAACAAGCAGCATGCACATGAAAACAACTACTGCAAGTACAACAACCAAGTCCTCGCCTCATTTACGTCTTCTCTTTACCTTGCTGGGTTGGTTTCCTCTCTGGTCGCCTCTCCCATCACAAGAAACTATGGACGTCGAGCAAGTATTATTTGTGGCGGACTCAGCTTTCTTGTTGGAGCAACTTTAAATGCTGCAGCTCAAAATCTTACAATGCTTCTCTTCGGTCGGATTATGCTTGGTGTTGGCATTGGCTTTGGAAATCAAGTAATGCCCTCTTCTCCATTTATTTTGTAGTATAAAAGCAGTAAATTATGAAGCACCTGTCGAGAAGGGATCTACGCGAATCTGTTGAATGAATATTAATGTTTACAATAGTAGGATGCAGAGTGATAGTATTCTTGGGATGATGAATTGAAAACGAATGTCTTGTAGGATTATTAGGAGTTACAGAAGTGAGGGATTTGTTTGCATTGAACCGAATGAGAAGGGAAGTTTCAGAAATACTCTACTCATATTCTGCTTTACCCAAGTGAAACTCATTAGCCTCTTTGTTCTCTGAAGGCTGTTCCACTATATTTGTCAGAGATGGCACCTGCTCATCTTCGAGGAGCATTGAACATGATGTTTCAGTTGGCTACAACTCTGGGCATATTCACTGCGAACATGATAAACTACGGAACCGAGAAGCTCAGGCCTTGGGGATGGAGGCTCTCTCTAGGCCTGGCTGCAGTGCCGGCTCTGTTGATGACAGTTGGAGGACTATTCCTACCGGAGACACCCAACAGCCTAGTCGAACGTGGAAATAATGAGGAAGGAAGGCGAGTCCTAGAAAAGATTAGAGGAACCGAGAATGTCAATGCAGAGTTTCAGGACATTGCTGATGCCAGTGAACTAGCAAATGCAATCAAGCATCCGTTCCGAAATATTCTCAAGAAAAGAAACAGGCCTCAGTTAGTTATGGCTATTTTCATGCCCGCGTTCCAAATCCTCACGGGCATAAATTCAATTCTTTTCTATGCTCCGGTGCTGTTTCAGAGCATGGGGTTCGGAGGAAGTGCATCCCTTTACTCCTCGGCTTTGACGGGAGCGGTTCTCGCTTCATCCACGTTCATTTCCATTGCTACGGTTGACAGATTGGGTCGAAGAGCGCTACTTATTAGCGGAGGAATTCAGATGGTCGTATGCCAGGTAAAAAGAATTTATGTTCTGTTTTGCACATTCTGCACTTAAAGACACAAGAAGTTCATCTCCAATATCGATTTTTATGCAGCAGATTACATGATACAGCATATTCACTTTGTGATTTCACAACAAAAAATTGATAACTATCACAAAATTGTGGTCATCCATTCCAATGTGGAGGCGCTCAGATGCATATAGACGTACTCCAGTTATGTTCAACAGAATTAAACATGTTCCTTTTGCCTGTGATACAGTGCATAGTGGCAGTGATATTGGGAGTCAAGTTCGGCAACAACCAAGAGCTGTCAAAGGGCTTCTCCATACTGGTCGTGACCGTGATCTGCTTGTTTGTGATGGCTTTTGGGTGGTCATGGGGCCCTCTTGGCTGGACCGTCCCAAGTGAGATATTCCCCCTCGAGACCCGATCAGCTGGGCAGAGCATAACCGTGGCCGTGAACCTTCTGTTCACCTTCATAATCGGGCAGGCTTTTCTTTCCCTCCTCTGCGCATTCAAGTTCGGGATCTTCCTCTTCTTTGCGGGGTGGATCACGATCATGACCATCTTCGTCTACGTGTTCCTACCTGAAACCAAGGGAGTCCCGATAGAAGAGATGATATTCATGTGGAGAAAGCACTGGTTCTGGAAGAGGATAGTGCCTGCTTATCCGGAACTTGATGAAAGTAATGGCATAGAAAGCAACTCCACAGAGATGGGTGCGAGGTGATCATACGTTACACTAAACCTGCCTGTGTTGCTTTTTCAAGAGAATCTGTGGTTACAGAAACTAGTCGACAGCTGCAAAGATTAAAGAACATTTCATGTTTGTTACTTTTTGCTTTTGGTTGGTGTTACTCTGGGCCTGTTGGAGGTATTTAGTGTTTGTGAATCACAATGTCATGAAAGTAATGGCTGTTTCAGCATGAGTTCGAAGATAGGGCAAGGATTCCAGATGCTGGCATTATTCAATTGTCTTGCTTGCCAATGTATATATCCCATTTACAGGGCAAAGTAGAAGACAACTGATGAAATGTATTTTCGGAAATGGATGGCCATGGTTGGAGCGGCCAGATCTTTAAAGTTCTTGCCCCATCATACATCTAAACAAGGCAATAACCCTCTGAAGGATGAGGATCACACCCCTAATTATTTTGCCAACTTTCTATTGCTGATAAGCAAAATCGAAGATGCCATCTCAATCCCAACCTAATGAGCACGCACTGTCAACCACAATGCATTAAAAACCAATGCGCTTGGGGAACATAAAAGGTACGATTTGAAAGCATATAGCTGTTATGGCCAAAGTAAGAAAAGCAAACAGTTGCGTCTTTGAGTGTCAACTGTCCAATGCAGCGTGCACTCAAAAAGTAATGTCTTTACCAATTGTATCATACCATGCCTCCAACTTTTCACGATCAGCTTGAAATGCAGATGCATCAGGAAAGGACTATAAAGAGAAGCTAGTAGAAGCACAAGAGACTTGTCTCAAATAACATCAAGACTAAAGACAGATATTCGGTCGGATCATCAACCAAAAGAACCCATCATCTCCATTCCCGGCGATACAAACCCAATATGTTACTTGGATTCAATATGCCTGGAGGAAGATGGCTCGTGAAGCCACTCATATACATCTGCTAAAATGAGGCTGCTACAGAACTTGGAAATTTCTGCCTAACGGCTTACGCTATAACATACCACATCTCAGAATCAAACTAGGAAGAACCCCTGTCAACCGGGACGAAAATATGATGATTTGCAGCTGCATAACATAAGGTACTCAAACAGAACCACTGATTCATATCGCACCTCATCAACATTGTAGGTGTGGTTCGTGATACCTACCACACTTTTCTCAGCTGATCTTTAGCAAGAGTTGGAATTTCTAACAAATGAAAATTGAATTCCATTTGCAAATCGATATGAAACTGGCTCATTAGGGCAACCAAACAGCAATATCATAAAACAACACCATAAGCTTTATTCCATCAACCTGACGTATTACATAGAAGCAACAGACACTTAGTATCAGACATATCTATAAAAAACAGCAACTCTCGCCAACATAGAATCATAAGCTAACAAATATTTCTTTCCAAAGTGGCAGACTAATGCCTACACTGACAATTCTGCAGATCAATACTTAAATTTACAAACCACACAGGCTACAATAAATACTCCGTATTAGATCCACATACACACATCCAAACTATACATAACTTAACCCCAAGAAGAAACCGTTCAAGTTCCCTGATCAACGATCTCGAATTTCCTCTATATAAAGACTGCGAAACTTCCATCTTCAACAGCTTCCTTTTTGCTTGCAATCAAAAGCCCCTTCCTCTTGAAAAGATAAAGGAGAGCCCTTTTGATTCTCAAACAAGTAAATCTCCAGCAAAACACATCCATCTGATTCGCGGAATCCACAGGCACTGCCGCATCTGCGGCAAGTCTCCAAAAGCAGGCAAATTTTCCCCCAAATTCACGACAAGTCAAGGCCCAAGAGCCGCCTTAAACTGCACGTCGCTAAGTCGTTCTTGCCCAAGAAGCAAGGCACGGGGACAGAACTCGGCGGCGGGGACGAGACGCACATCCCTGGACCCGCATAGACGCCGGGCAACTCCCCAACCCGGATTTGCCTCTGCACGATCTCAGGGTCGGGGCCGAGCCGGTCGGTAGACCCCAGCGCGACGTCGGGATCTCCTTTCTTGATCTTCCCCTTCACAGCCGCGTGGTAATCGCGGGGGAGGCCAGGAGATCCGTGGAGGGCCGAGAAACCGGTCAAGGGTTCCCCGCGCTTCAGGATCTTGACCTGGCCCATCACGAGGTTCTTCGACGGGACCGCGGCGGGACGCGACTTGATCGATTCGGGGCTTCGCTTTCGCCGACGCTGGCGGCTGTGGTCGGGATCGGACAGGTAGCGAGGGTTAGGGTTTCGGCGGAGGATTGTGGTGATGGCCATGTCCAGGGGAGGGGAGAGAGAGAAGCACACGCTACGCAATGATTGTCTCGAACTCGAGTATTGCGAGAGGATTTATAGAATCAACGGTCTTGCTGAGTTGGATCTGAAAACCGCCATTAGAAAAGGAAAAGGCCAGAAGATGAGTGAGAACAGGCCTTTTTGTACTCATGGGCTTGATTATTGGGCTTCTACATTTTGATTAGTGGGCTTACAAAAAGGCCCAAGCCAGTTCTCACGTGAACCGGGTAGGTTCATAGGTAAAAGCCCTGGGAACCGGTCAAGGCGGGTTCGACACTTCAACTTCGATCCCCGGGTTAAATGTTCCAAAAGTGTGCAGAACACTTTTGTACTTGGGAACACTTTTGAAGAAACAAAAAAAAATTATTTCTAAATTTTGGAACACTTTTGAAACACTTTTGAAACCACCATCCACCACCGCCGATGCGGTCACCACCAGTCGGCCGCCGATCGCTGCCCACCCGCCCGTTGCCTCCGCTGGTCGCCCACCGCCGCCAGCGGTCAATGGAGGCGACGGAAAAAATTATTTTTTTTTTACTTACCAAACGCGTTTCTGTTCCCAGATATGGTAATGTTTCTGTTCCCGGAACAACTTTTGGAACAGAAACACTTTTTTTGTGTTTCTGTTCCCGGCTACGATTTCTGGGAACAGAAACGCGTTTGGTAACTGCAAAAAAAATCTGTTCTCGGAACAAAAAAAAGGAACAAAAACGCATATGGTAACCGCAAAAAAAAAAATATGTTTCAATTTTTTTTCATTTAATTTGAGGCAACTATATATATTAAAATTAAATTAAATCTCATTCAATTTAGTAAATCAAATTTTATGCACGGTTTATAATTACAATATGGACAAGATCAGCTATAAAAAATAATTAAAAGACAAGTCAAATTTGAAATTAAATAATGAGAATATCAAATATGTTTTCCATTGATAGAAAAAATTACAATTATGAGACATACATCAAATTAGACCAATATATGTATAAATAATTTGTGCACGATTTACCAAATTACAACTTGGACGAGATCGGCTATAAAAAAATTGAAATAAAAAACTAATTGGAATTGGGCAACAAGAACATCAAATATGTTTTCTATAGATAGGAAAAATTACAATTATGAGTCATACATAAATGTTTTCAAGTAGTCAAAAATATGATTACCTTTAAAGGGAAAATTCTAGAAAAATATTAATTGCACTTTGAGTGAAACTGAGGACTAAAAAAAATGTGCATTTAGGTCATTTTAGTCCAATTGTGCAATTTTTCCAAACATGAGGACTGAAATGAGATGTAAGGTATCAAAATCTCATGTCATGACTATAAAAATAAAAAAACAAATTGGCTAAAATGATTTAAAATAAAACTTTTTAGTCAACTTAGGATTATGTTCAATAGTCATGTAGTCCCAAACTGAATTTTTAAAACTTTAAGAGGCCAAAATGAAAAGAGAATTAAAATAAAAATATAAACTATTTTTGCATATTTTTCCGACCACGAATACTTTTTTTTCATGATTTTCGGTTATTTTTATAATTAAAATAAAAAAAATGTCAAAATTTATGAAAAAAAAATTATTTTAAATTGGTTCATAAGGCTAGGCCAAATCGTACAAGGTTAATTTTGTAATTTTATGAATTTTTTGGTATTTTTAATTAATTTTTTAATAATAAAATATTAAGTGTCAACATCATGCAATAATAAAAGAGAATAGAGCGAGTTAAAAACAAATTGTTCCCAATTATTTTTAAAAAATGTTCCAAATGTGTTTCTAAAAAGTGTTCCGGAAACACAAAAACAAGTTTTTCTTGTTTCTTGTTTCTGCTTCAAAAGTGTTCTTGTTTCTTAAAAGTGTTCCCGAAACACTTTTGGAACATTTTTTTTCTGTTCTCTGCGTGTGGTAGCGTTTCTGTTTCAGGGAGCATTTTTTGAACAGAAACATTTTTTTGTGTTTCTGTTCAAAATTACGATTTTTAGGAAAAACACTTTTTTCAGTCGCCGACCGGGGATCGGCGGCGGGCGATGGGCGGCGGCGGCGACCGGCGGCGGCGGCGGGCGGCGGCGGCGACCGGCGGCGGCGGCGGGCGGCGGCGGCGACCGGCGGCAGCGGCGGCCGGCGGAAGGTGGCCGGCGACGGCGACGGCCGGCGCCGTCGACGGCCGGCTTTTAGCGAGGCGGCGAGTGGTAATCGCGTCGGCGACGATGAATGGTGGTTTCAAAAGTGTTCCAAAATCCCAGAAGCAGGTTTTTTTTGTTCCTTCAAAAGTGTTCCCTGGCACAAAAGTGTTCCGTGGAACACTTTCGGAACATTTTTGAACCATACGCGTTTCTGCTCCAAAAGTGTTCCCGGAACACTTTTGGAACAGAAACAGTTTCCCCAGCCACCATCCATACGCAGCCCAAGTGTTCCCAGAACACTTTGGGAACAGAAACACTTTTTCTGGAGTGTTACCATATGCAGCGTCTATTTGGCATTGTTCCCGTTTCTCTGTTTCTGTTCCCGAGAACAGTAAAGAACAGAAACATGTTTGGTAATGCAAATAATTATGATTCTGATTCTGTGTTCCGGAACACTTTTGAACCACTTTTCAGAATAAAAAAAGTTAATTTTTGTGTTCCGAAACACTTTTGCAAATCACTGTTTTCCACGATATACTTCTATGAATTTTTCCTCGATACTTTCAGTTCTTGTTGAAACATGATTTATAATTATAATTATAATTATAATTTTTTTATTTTTATTTTTAAAAATTATTTTAAAATAACAAAAAATCATAAAAATTACAAAATCAACTTTGAAAGCCTTGACTGAGCCTTAGGAACCAATTTTGAATTAAAAATAGTTTTCATATTTTTTTAATTTTTAAAATTTATTTAATTATAAAATACCCAAAAAATTAGAAAAATATCATTCGTGGTCAGAAAAATACACAAATATAGTTGATATTTTTATTTCAATTTCTTCTTCAAGATGGTATTTTTAAATCTAAAAAAGATTAACTTTCTTTTTCGCAACTCTTTTTTATTTTTTCGTTTCTTTTTCTTAATCACTGTTTGATTTAATTATTTCCTCTTTTCTTTCAAATATAATTATTTAATTATTTAATTTAAATGCAAATTGGGAACAAAAATTTTATGCAGTTACTAAACGCGTTTCTGTTCCTCGAACAAAAATTTTAGTAGTTACCAAACGCGTTCTGATTCTCAAAAATCATTCGGGAACAGAAACATTGAGGAACAGAAACACGGGAACAGAAATAAGAAATAGGAACATTGCCAAACAAAGCCTAAAGCGCCGGTTCTTCTCGAGAATCGGTCTACCCAAGCCGATTTCGAGTTAGAAGTAGAAACAGCTTTTAACTAGTTTTTTTATATTTTATTTGTGAAAAAATAAAAAGCATACAGATGTTGTAGCAAAAAGATTCGATCTTGGGTGGCTAAAAAAAGTTTGGGAAAATTCTAATTAATAGCCTCAAATGCCCTGATTTTCTTAAATAATGACCTAAAGTGAATTTTATTTTAAAAAAAAGGCCCGAAGTGCTTTATTTATTTCAAAGAAGGGTATAATTTTTATCTTTTTCTCTTTTTTGCAATTTTGTCTTTCTTTATCTTCTTTCCTTTCCTTCTCATTTTTTCCTTTCCCTTTTTTCTTTTTCTTTTTCCCCTCCCCTCTCCTCCCCCAGCCACTCTCCACCATTGAAGTCTGCTTTTCTCTCTCTCTTGTCGTCCGCGTTCACTCTCTCAATGCCCTCGTGATCTTCTCCCGCACCTCCATGGCTCTCTCCCTCAGCTCCTCATCTTTCCCACCCTTTGCATCCATCAACGCCGCGATCGCCCTCTTCACCTCCTCCCGGCTTACCTCGCCCGCCGCTCCCACCGCCGGCTCGATGCAGATCCCCATCTTCACATTGGACGCCATCATCTTCACATTGGACGCCTGCTTCGCCGCCAGGGGGTGCCGATGCCACCCGATGATCGGTACCCCTTGGATCAGGCTCTTCGTCGTCGAGTTACAGCCGCAATGGCTAAGGAACACCCGGTCGACCTGTGCCGCAAGATCTCCAGCTGTGGTGCCCAACCCCTTACCAGCAATCCTCTCTTCTTCTCTGCCCTTGTGACTCGCTCGTGGAACCCTGGCGGCAACCACTCATCCCTCATCTCACTCCCCATGTCGAACCCGAAGGGCGACCTCACGACCCATATGAACAGCCGTTCACTGGCCTCGAGCCCGGCGGCGAGCCCCTTCATGTTGGACTCGGTTATGGTGTCTTTGAACCGAAACAGACGTACAAAATCAAACTAGAGAGATAGTGTGGACAACTAGTGTGACGCCCTGGATTTTGGGACATGTAAAATAATATAATTTAGACTATGGTGTGCCAATGGATCTTAGGTTAAGGCATGAAATTGAATTCTAAGGAATTTTGGATCGGAAATTGGAAATTTCCCCAATCGTCAATTGAATCGAATTAGGATTCGATCGTTAGTCAGTTTGATTCAGAATTGAAATTCCTCGAGCTCGATTCTTAATTAGGTCAAGACGACCCCCGAGAAGCCTAAGTTACCCTCGATTGGATGGCCAATTGTCCAATTTGCCCTCATGTGTCAAGTTACCAAAATGCCCTTGGATTTTTTTTTTTTATAAAAGCTAAGACAAGAAAAATCTTGGTTGTGGGTCCCATCTTATCACTTAAGCCCAAATAGTCAAAGATGGCAGCCACTTCCCTTCTTACACCGCCCATCTGTCTCTGCCTCTCTCTTTCACGTGGATCTCCCCCCAATCGACTCCCCTGCTTCCTCTTTTCTTTCTTCTTTTTAGTTTTGTGTTGGCCGAGAACACACCCCACCGAACTGCCACAGGACAGCCACCACCATCTCCGACCTTCCTCCATCTTCTCTGTCACCGTTGAGTCGTCGCCGTCGTCTGGAGCCGCCGAAAAAGCAGTCGGAAGCTGCTCGGGTGTCCCTGCTCTGTTTCGGGCCTGGGATTGCCGTGGTTGCAGCTGCTGTCCTTCACCTCCAGCGGCTGTCCAGCCTCCACCACCGCCTTCCAACACCACCACACCACCCCTCACGACCCCTCCGGCATCGCTCTACCGCCCGTAGCCGTCGCAGATCCTCCGGACAGAACTCAACTCGAAGCTTTGCTCTGTTTTGGCCCTGTTCTGGTCGGGCCTGGTTTTCACGGGTTCCGCCTCCTCCAGCTCGCGGCTCCGCCCACATATGGCCACCTCAGATGTTCCTCGACGTCTTCCAGCCGTCGCTGCCCTCAATCGCGTCGACCGTCGCCTCGGCCGAGGAAGAACAGAAGGGGAAGCCATTCCCCTGTTTTGGCCTGGGTCGAATTCTGTTTGGGCCTATTTCGGGCCTGTCGAGTTGGGCCGTGGCCCATTATGTCTTGGGCCGTGTCCACAGCAGTTGGGCCATGTTCTTGGGCCTTGAATCAGGCCCATGGGCCAAGTTGATTAAGAGTTTGGGCCCGTGGTTCGTGATATCAAGTCCGTGGTCCGTCGGATTCAAGGTTCGCGCTGAAGGATTTCTCGTGGATCGCCGTCAATCCCAACTCGAGTATTTGACTGTGAGTTGACATCTAATCCTTGGTTTAGTCGCTGATTACGTTTGGGATTAGTTTGGTTGGATTATTAGGTATTCAGGTAATTTGATTAGGATCGGTTTAGGTCGGAACGTTGGTTTAGATTAAATGGCCTTAATCGATTAGGCGAGTGATTTTATGATTATCTGGATTATAATCGCATGGTTTATGGGTCGCCGTGCTTGATGGCAATTGAATGATTTATTAAGAACGAGCAATCGACGAATGATTGATTTGGCCATAATCGATGAGATTATCTTGGATTTAAATTAGATATATTTGTATTGGATCGATACCTAATTTGGTTTGTGAGAATTGATTGCCTATAGACAATAGGTCGGTTAATTGGTACGGATTATGTGATCGATTATTCGGATTGGTTATTGTTATATTGGATGATGAAATCTGGAAATTATGGCCCTGAGATTGCTCGTATTGGATGATTGGCTATATTGCGCATTTATATGACCTTGTATGACTCCAATTGCATTATTTAGCATGAAAAGGGTCGAAGGCCGAGTTTTGAACACATATGCGTGTGGATATCCGACTATAATTAAAGATTGACCTATTTATTGGCGGATGATATGAGTGGTCATACGATGAGAGATGATGCGACTCCTGACAAGTTCCTATCGCGCCCGGCATGCCTAGAGCATGGGGATAGACACGATGGCTTATTGGACGCCTGACTTTCTCTTGTACGGCATTGACGAGTGCGGCGTAGGCTTGGATTGTCAGAAGCCGATCACAGCTTGTGACGGATCGGACCCCTTTTTAGGAAGTCTACCTGTCGAGCCCGGCAATGCTGAAAGCATTGGGGTTATCGCTTGTAGAAACCGTTGCCGTAGGAGTGGGACGATGCCTATATTGCAGGAAATACTGCCTGGCATGCTAAAAGCATTGGGGTAGTATGGATCTTATTATATGCCCGGGATGCGAAAAAGCATGGAGTTTACTAAATGTCGCGGATCATCGATTAACAAAGCTGATTTCATGTGTTGTTTAATGCTTGATTGATCCATGGATACGTTGGGACGATTTGAGTGCCTGAACAGTTGATTTGTGTTGACACGATTACATATTACATGCACTCTGCATTATGCATGGCGTCAATGGGTAAGTTGCTTGTGGTTGAGATAAATACTTGTGATTATGACTGCTTGATAGGATATTCTGGATGAATCAACGCCCTAACCAAGGCTTAGGCGTTGACTCGCTGAGATGTATATCTCACCCCTTCGTGGGAACATTTTTCAGGTTCGAAGTGATGAAGTTCGTAGGCTTGGAGCCGTTGGTTCTTTTGGAGTAAATTGACGTGACCTTACCCTGCCTCGAAGTATGAGGCCGACTAGTGGGTTACCCCATCTGAGTTAAGACGTGTCTGTAAATGAATTGATGTTTTGATCTGTTATGTTTCCTACTTTTCTATTCCGGTGTTATTTTATTGTCTAGGAGTTGTATTCGTTTCCGCTTGCGTAATAAATTTTCATGGGTCGATAGCGAACCTGGGACGCTATCTGTTAGGACTCGAGGGACGATTGGACCTGGATGCTGCGTACCCGGGGTTTGGGGCGTGACAACTAGAGAGATGGAGAGAGAGAGAGAGAAGCAGACAACAATGGTGGACCGTGGCTGGGGAGGGGAGGGGAGGGGAGGGGAGGGGAAAAAGAAAAAGAAAAAAGGGGAAGGAAAAAAATGAAAAGGAAAGCAGAAAAAGAAAGATAAAATTACAAAAAAGAGAGGAAAAGAAAAAAAAATGCCATTTTTATGAAACAAATAAGGCACTCCGGGCCCTTCTTTGAAATAAAGTCGAATTCGGGCCCCTGTTTAAGAAAATCGAGATACTTAAGGCCTTAATTGAAATTTTCCCAAAAGTTTTGAAGTGCTCTGACCAATTTATGACAAAAGCATATTTAATTATCTTGAAAATGAAAACATGACTTGGTTTGAAGTAGGGCTGAACATAATGGACCGATCGAATTAGGAACATGCCGATTTGGTTCAAATCCAGGAGGCTCCGGTCCAGTTTTTGATTCCACAAAATTGAAACTGGTATGGTTGGTCCGGTTTCAAGTTTTAGGAGGAACCAAACCTAATATATATATATATATATATATATATATATATATATATATATATATATAAGTTGCTAAATATAAACCTATACCTCACGCGCACGCCTCTCTTTCCTCTCTTTCTGCTCAAGGATGGATTTTGATTATTTATATTTTTCAGCACGTCATGTCGGTGCCATCCAACAATGCCGACTTAAGTCAATAAAACTTGCAAAGCAGAAAGTTGATGAACTTATGAGCAACTATACTTGGCAAATGATATTTATATATGTAAGGAGTAGATGACCCATTTTTTGACTCATATTTTGTATAAATGGGTCGTGAGTTTTTAAATGACCGAGTGAAATGAGCCCAATAAGTTAGAGTTCAATTATATAGGTCAAAAATGGGCGACACAGTTGAACATT
This sequence comes from Rhodomyrtus psidioides, assembly GCA_021437785.1. Classification (NCBI taxonomy): domain Eukaryota; kingdom Viridiplantae; phylum Streptophyta; class Magnoliopsida; order Myrtales; family Myrtaceae; genus Rhodomyrtus; species Rhodomyrtus psidioides. The sequence continues at coordinate 3,289,649 of JAILYB010000069.1, forward strand.
GATTCAATTGGAAGAATACTTTTATTAGAAAATTGGAAGTACATGGATTCAATTAAGAAAGTATTGAAAGTAAATGGACAAAGAATTTTTTTTTTCTGGCAATTAGATGGATTCGTTTATGCATCTCAATTAGTCCACCTTTTCAGAGTGTTTTGAAAATCTACTTCTCAAAATCGGCTTAATGAACTCAAATTTTTTATTTGAAATACTCCTCATAAAGTTAAAACTCAAAAAAATCATATTGAGCTTGGACAAGAGTTTTCGAATCCGATATTGGGAAACGTGCATAAAGATTGCTGGAAAACGAGTTCCCGACCCTTAATCTTAAGAATTTTGAAGTTATTCTTATCATAATATTGTGTATAGGAGTTAACGAAAAACCTAAAAGAGTTATCACCCGTCACAACAGAACTGCCATGGTTGGCCACCAAAAAGAAGAAAGAAGAAAGAAGGAAGAAGAAGAAGAAGAAGAAGTCAAATGGCGGTTCCCCCATCCATCCGTGGCATTTCAATTTCACAGTGCCTTATCTCGTCTTTTTAATGAGAAATATGGAGAAAAGGTGATTTGCCGACGCGGTGGGGTCAAGTCCTTTCCATATTTAAATAATTCTGGATTGATGAGTCAAGATGCTGTTTAAGAACCCAGCAAGCAAAAAGCCCAATTGGACCAAACAAAATATATACAAATTTTTTAGATTGGACTTGGAGCGTTGTCGTGTCAAGATCACCGACATCTGTCTACATCTACATAGGACAAAACACCCACCAATCCCAAATCTTCTTCCATGTGTCCCTAACCTTCGTCAAGATAGATTCATCAAGAACTGAAAAAAGATAAACACGACAAAAACAGGTAGGATGGAAATTGAGTCAAACCTCTGGACTTGGCTAGCCTCGAATTCATCTTCACGGAACATTTGATTCAATCGAGCTAGAGCTTGTTAATACTTGAGTTAGTTGATGCTGACTTAATCGAGTTTTTACTGTAATTAAAAAAAAAACATTTCATGCTTACGAAAAGACAATGTACATAGAAATCACACGACATTGTACTTTATTAATCTCGAGCTCGATTACGTCGTTTGCTCGAAAATATGTACTTTGAAATCCCATCCGAGGTCGGCCACGTCTTTACGTGGACATGGTCCCATTCTCACTGCAGCTCTGACACGTTCCACAAACCAGCAAGTTGACATTTAATTTTCTTTTTCCCAAATCGATATGTGGGGCCCAACAGCCTTACGACTAGTGGGCCCCCACGTGATGACGTGGACGGCTCGGATGCCACCAAAATAAAGAAACAGCTTTTCCGTTCCCATTACAAATTACAACCCACCAAATCTCTCGCAGGAAAAAGCGCAAGGCTTAAATTTCCTTTCTCACTGCTTTTTTTTTTTCGTTCCTGAAAGTTTTATGCTTTTCAAGAAACGTCAAATAGCGTAATGCGCATCTGTCGCCCCGGTATTGCCACCTTCCACTTCCGGTGTCCATCCCCGGAAATCTCTCTCTCTCTCTCTCTCCCCCTCTCCGCATTGATTTCTTCAGCTTTTCCGTTGGTTTCTTGTTTTTCTCGTAGCTCGGGAAGATTGAATCTTGGGAGTTGGGATTGGAGATGGAGATGGAGACGAAGCCGACGACGATGGCCATGCACAAGAAAGTGGGCAGCAACGGCAGCGAAAGATCGTCGATGGAGAGGGAGGGGTCGGAGAGCGACAGAGAAGGAGGGAAAAGAGAGGTCTTTGAGTTCTTCGGGTGGGTTTATCATCTGGGCCTGAACTCTATCGGTCACCAGTTTTGCCACTTGAGGTTCCTGTTCATCCGAGGCAAGTACGTGCAGATGTACAAGCGCGATCCTCACGAAAGCCCCGGCATTGTAAGCATTTCGACTCCGAGGATGTTTCCTTGTTTCTTGTTCTTGATGTCTCTGTGACCGTGTCTTTGTTTTTCCCTTGCCCTCGCATTTTCGAGGGTGGGCAGTCTTTTTGCAACTTCGAATTCCTGGTTGAGTTTTGTCTTGGCTTTTGTGTTTTGTTTATTGGTTTGGGAAAGTAATTGCGAGCAGCTTTAGATGTTGGGGGGAGCAGGGAATCAGCTCATGGGGCAGAGGATTTTGAATGTGAATTGTCGTCGTGATTCAAATGCCCTTCTTGCATGAATGAGCTGCTCAGTACTATGCAATTATCAGAAAGGGTTCCATTGTGCTGCTGTTATTAAAATCTCGGTAGTTAGTCTGGCTGGTGACTTATGAATTAGAGCCGTTGTATCGGTACTTGCGGACTGTACAGTGCTCCGAGTTAATAACTAATGGCTTCTATCAGTGCTATGCCAGGATCAGTAGCTGTTTAACGATTAATTCTTGGATTTCTTTTGGCCTGTTCGATAGCGGCTAACAGCAGTATTGTAGCTGTCTGTGATCACTATCATCTGCCAGTATTTGTAAACTGAGTACTAGTAGCAATTTTCTCCTTTGTTCATTGTCATACGTTGATGCCATCTCAGACCATTTTCAGTGGATATTTTTACATATCCTTCAGATGCCTTTGATTGCTCATGCTTCTTTTCCCTCTCCCAGCAATTCTTTTGGATAGTAGAAAGCTTGAAAGGGAAAGGCTGTGTTTTGAAGAGAAGATATACATAATTTTGAACTGGACTAATGAAACTTGGCAGGTGTTTTGGATACCAAAGTGATGATCCAGTGTCATATTGATTTTTGATCACCTTCCTGCTTACTTGTGGAAAATTAGAATTGCGAATTGCTGCGAGCTGTGGTTTTTGTCATCAATTTAGTGGGCAAGTCAAATTGATGGCATTAATGCAGGGAATGAGGACATTCTGCAATTTGACTTGAAGAGTACTGTAACATGCAAAACTGAAAATTGGCTAAAGTTTCACGAACCTAATAAGCCCTCTTTCTGTTACAATCTGGTTTATAAAAAATTCTTATTTTAAATTTTGTTAACCCCATTCAAGTGATAATCACTTTTCATTAGCCAACCAAACGGTAGTGTGAATGAGACAAGCTCTTTTTCGAGCCTCCTGTTTGGCAAAACTGAAAATTCAGTGCCGGTAATTTGAATACTGAATTTGAAGTGTCGGCCATTCAAGTGCTGAAAATGAAAGCAAAATGTTGTTAGTATTATATTGAGTACTGAATAACATTCTATTCTTGCCAAATATAGGATCATGAATATTATTGGTAGGTTTTAGGCTTTTAGCAATGTAATGGGTAAAATTTTAATTCCTATTTGGATGTCTTCTATTGAATAAAGTAAGTAACACTATCCTTACTTAGCTAATTGAGTGATGTTTTTGACTTGATTAAGTAAAATCTAGTTATAAAACTATCGAATGTGCTTAATTTTATGAAGTGCTGAATACATGAATTTTCAACACTTACTGGAGTTATCTAACAGGCCCTAAGCTACTGCTTTGGCCGAGTAATAAGCTCTTTCCCGATTATAGCCTAGTAATAGGTCATGTCTCTGATATCTAAATGCTAGTATAAGTACCTGCCGGGACATTCTTTCAACAATTTCAAAGATGTGCAACATTGCTTGGGTTCCATGAACTTCCTTAGGATCAGACACTCATTAATCCAAAGTAGCGGAAAGTTTGACAATCAATTAGCAATGGTTTGATGCCCCGACGCCAAAATTGACTTCCCCAGCAAAACACTTGGTTTAATGACCATTGCTTAATTTCTTCATGAATGATTGTTGCATCGTGATCCCTTTTCTGCATTATTTGATATTTGACTGTTGTTGTCCTTTCTCCTAATTAAATGTAGAGGCGAGGTCAAATACATCTTCTCGCTCCTTTACCTTTTCCTAGTTATCCATGATTATAAGTATAATTTAGGAAAATGACTGCTGAATGCTATTTATGAAACTATTTTGCAGTCTCTTCCTCACCATAGTGTAGTCAATATGATTTTCCCATCATCTAGATCTATCAACTTGATTGGTCATGGATTATTCTTGATGCTATCATATGCATGCACCCGGATACTAGCGCATCTCTACTTTCGCTTGCTTTGAGTGAACTCTTTTAGCCTTTGTTCAATTGGGCAAAACAATAATTTGCATTTGTACTCTTTTCCCCTTTACACTGTAATTGCCATTCCTGGGATATTCCTCTTTTTCATTCCTCAGAATCTTTTCAGAGGTTTTGTCAATTTGTCATGGCCTGATCAATTAAAAAAAATGCTCTATTATTTTTACTTTCTTCCAAATGATTTTTTTTCCCTGATCGCTTCCCTTGGCGCAGCAACCTATCAGGAGGGGTATTGTGGGGCCCTCACTTATGGTGGAAGAGCTAGGGCGTCGAAAGGTCAACAGTGGGGTGAGTTTTCTTTCCCCAATATCTTGTCAGCATTTCCAAGGGAATCAGACATCAGAATTGTTCTACAACCTCCAAAAGCTCACTCACATCCTCTAGGTGAGAAGCTGATGTAACTTTAGATTCTTTTTTAAGGGGATTTCTTCTGTTTTGGCAGGATGTTTATGTTCTGCGGTTTTATAGTAGGCTAGATGAGACAAAGAAAGGAGAGGTGAGTTTTTTGTTTCTTTCTTGTGCTATTCTTCTACCAGTGATTGACATGAGACTGGAAGATGATATTTTATGGACAATACATAATTGTTGGAGTACTTTTTCTTAACTTAGAACTGGCAATCAGTTTTTGCTGATTCTGCAATTAATAAGCTTGGTCTGGTTCTCATCCTCATATTATTCATTGTTAAGCACAAGTGCCAACATAATGGAGAATTGAGAAAGTGGAAGAATAAGATTTACATGGGTTGGTTATTGGCCTACATGCACAGGCAAAAGAGGAGCTCACTAATCAGAATTTGGACTACGACCAAAAAGCGGACTCTCAAAACCCTAGTCGCACATAAAGCAGCTATTTCTCACACCCTTTGAAATAGTACGAAGTGAATATTAACACTTAAACCCTAAAAGAGAATGCCAAATGCTGAAACTAACTTGCCCCACGCAGGCTCCGCCATAAACCTCATGAAAATTTCTCAATTGTGTTTCTTGAATTGGGTGACAAGCTAGCCCTGCACATCAAAATTCAAGCGAAAATTAACGAATACCATGTGTTATGGTAACATTATATAGGTCATGCTATGAAAGGTACTTCACTATTGCAAATAGAGAAATTACAAAGATGGAACAAGCACTAGGATAAGTTAATTGAGTTGTATTATCATGTGGACTGGACCAAGACAAAGTGGGGCTAACAAGCGGACTCGGGTCATAGCAACAATGACAATGGAGCATAATTGCGGAAATTGTGAAAAGACCTGAAAAGCAGGTGCTAGGAAGTGAAGTTTAGATCATAGGGATGGGATGGTCGAGCAAAATTGAAAGAGCTGCAATAAGCTTGCAATTATTAGGTATCCTTTATGTCAAGTGTTATGTTGTCTAAACTGAAATTAAGCTGATAGGTATATATGAATTATAAGGCCAATGGAAACCCCTAGGCAAGTGATATGGGCTATTGTAACCCCCTCTCGCATGCAAACTAGACTAAAAATGGCACATGGAACTTCACATGCAAACGAAATTTGTTGTGAATCTTTGCTCTGTTTCCATACTAGAATGTCCTACCCAAAAGCTTAAGTTGATGGGTGGAGGGAGACTACATGATCAGTATGTCCATTGAAAGCCGTAGACAAGCGATATGGGACACTCATAACCTGTTCTCTTTCTTCTATCAGGTCAGGGAGTACCAATTGTTGCGCTAATATTAGAGCATGCCAATGTAGCAACTGTTATAGAACTCGAAACCAGATTAATTGTGATTCTTATAGCCAACAGTGATAATCGTATCACTACATCCCATCAAGTTATCTAAAAAGAGAAGTTGCTCATATAGAAGGGTCTTATAGTGCCTCCAGTCGCATGTTTCAGATTTGGAAATCTGTTGTAAGTGTAAATGATGGATTTGTCACATGGAAAATTTCACTTGGTGGGGGAGCTGATACCTGCGTTGCTCTCCCTTTTTTTTTTTTTTTTTTTTTTTTTTTTTTGCAGAAACATACGGCAGTTCCTTTGAGAAGAAGGCCATGTTCTTAATGCCAATGAAAATGACGAGAAAATGATTGTCCTTTCAGCAGATTGGAAACGATTTCAAGATATATTAATGAGTCACAGACCATTTAAGTGTAATGCAGATCCTTGTTGATAAAAAAAAGGAGGGAAATAAATTTTGAAGCATCATAATACCGTACTCAAATCCTGACTTCAAGACAATGAATTCACTGCATATTATTAGGTTCTTAAAATTTCGCATCTAATATGTTCCCCGTTCTTGAGGAGGCAAGAAAATATTAAAGTAGCTTGTCTGGCTTTATTTTGGAAAACAGTATACTCTGGATAAATATTCTTTGTGATTTTTCTTTTGCTTCGATTTTCATGTCTAATTGTAGTCCTGTCTTATAGAAGTGTATTTCCTTATTAAATCTGCCTAAAATGAATGACGATTGACTGTTTCTTTGCTTCAAGATTGCTTGTGCCACTGCTGGAGAAGTGCAGAAGTGGATGGAGGCTTTTGACCATGCCAAGCAACAGGTTCAAAAGTGTCACAAGAGTAATGACATTTAGCATAAAAAATTTGTTCCGTCTTCATTTCCTTTGCACTCCATATTCAATTTTAGGATTTGCGCTGTGAATTGTAGTCATACATTGCTAAGGCCTTTGATTTTGAAGCGCTGAATAGACAAGAGGCAGTAGAAGTTTATAGCAAAGTGAACTTCGTGTATTTTTTCATGAACTCTTTGGTTTAAAACAGGCTGAGTATGAGCTGTCAAGAGGCAGCAGTGCCAGGAACAAATTGAGTATGGAGACAGAGTATGCTTTTACATGTGGTTTATGATACACTTCCATTAACTATTGATGCTTTTACATCAATTTTGATAAATATGTTTTCTCTCTCTCTCTCTGCACGCCCGCAGCTGCACGCGCTTTCTTTTGTGTGTGGCGGATGTGCACGTGAGTGTGCCACTTCTGATGAATACATTTTCTGAATTCTTATATTCTGTAGGATCACTCTAGAGGGCCACCGACACAGAGTCAGGCGTTATGCCCATGAATTGAAGAAGCTTATTAGAATTGGACAAGGTTGGTTGAATCTACTTATATTATTTTAAACGTGTATCCAATTATTTATGATATCCACTAATTTTACATGTCCTTTGCTCAAACAAAGTAAAACAAATACAAAAAAACCTTTTGAAGGGGTAGACATCTCCCTTAGACCAAAAAAAGAAGAAGGGGTAGACATCTCCCAATAACCAATGCATATAATTAATGAGGAAAATATATACTAGAATTTTATTCCTTCAACAATTACAGTTGCCTTTTTACTATCCATTAAGATAGCACAAAAACTTACGAATACCACTGTTTCTAAGGCTACATATATTTCGTCTTTTGTACTAAGTTCGTTCGATTGCTAAAAGCGAGTAATAGAGAAAGATATTTTCTTTGTATTAGCCACCAATTGTTGTGATAATGAAGAAGAAATATAATTGTTGTGACGATGAAGAAAAAACATTGAATGTACAAAATCAGAATGCACTGAATGATTGAATATATTATCTTTGTGATTGTTCTCTCTTTATATCGTAACTAAAATTCCATGCGCTATATTGCATAGGTCTGGTGCAATGAGGAAAAGAAAAGCATTCCCTTCCTGTATGCTATGCCTTGATGCACGTTTTGAGATTGTTACCTGTAAATTAAAGCCACCTTGGGTAGAATATTCATCTTCTATTTTTGTGTCCACTCTATGAGTTGCATTCCATTCTCTCTGTAGCTTGACTTGGATTAGATTTGTGTTGGTTAATAATGTCTTGATAGAGGGGGGGTCCTAGTTAGACTAGGAGATGAGGTTGTGGACAACGTATGACAACCGAGAACAATATACGTACATATATTTAGAGACATTATTGGGTGGTGTTTTTTAACACACACACACACACTATATCTGCAAGGGAAGTTTTTTTGAATAGTTTGGCTCATGCTGAAGTTATATTATGATGAAGCTTGTATTAGGGAGGCTTACTAAAGTGTCCTCTCATTAGATTTGATTAGTTTGATATTTTCTTTTCATTGTTGTTTGGCCTAAGGTTCAAAGTAGGTCCTCAAATTGGTATTATGCCTTGTGGCCTTTCATTGGTCCTTGATCTTTCCTTTAGCGTTTAATATGAATGATTGCATAAGGAATGTAGATTAAAATCCTTTCTCTGGATAACATTGATATTAATGTAAGATAAGTATACTTACCTATTAGGTATGTCATGTAAGATTTAGGCTAAAAATATAAAGAACTTCGCTTCAGTTCAATTTAAGGATTCAGGCAAATGTTTGAACTGAATGAGTTAGGAAAAAGGTGAATTGATATCCTATAAATTTGGAGGACTAAGAACAGTTATAGACCTTACTGTCAAATTTCATTGTTCCGCTACAAGTAACTGATGGGAAGATGATTTAATTTTTGTAAATGGGGATGATAGGTCAAGAGTGAAAATAATTGGATTTGAAATTTTATCAGAACATCAAAAGAAAGCAAGAATTGTAACTGGTTGAAAGGCTCGCGAAATAATGTCTGGTACTTTTGTTCAAATTTACTATAGCCAGCACCACCTTTTTCTTTATCAAGGTGACATCCGTAAAGACACCTGTATTTCATAATTAACACTGTCAACATTTTCAAGATGTTGGGGTACATGATTATTGAAAACCATAACTATTTGCATTGTCTTAGGAATGGTGTTCACAGGGGGAAAATATGAAAACTTTCAACTTCCATGCATGCCAAATACTGGTCTGGTTTAACTAGTGGCGGGCAAAATGCTACATACGTAATTCATGTCATGTCACCGATGTATATCATAAGTTTGACCTTTAGATTAAGCCTCATTTATGGTTAAATAAGTTAGTACACTCAGTCAACGCTAATTAAATTGGTATTCAGTAATAGACTGGATGTCATTGAAGGATCACTTTTGTAATAGATCAAAGAATCCTAGAACTGGCTAATGCAAGCAACCTAAAGAAAGCTAAAATTGATCAAGCAGTTGGTCCCCTTTTCTAAGGTAATAGTGCCTGCTGTACTCTGTTGGAATATATAAATATTAAACCACGCCTTCTTTTATCAGCTTAAGCTTTTAGAGCAGTTGGCAAGTGGTCCCATCAAATCTCACATGGTATCAGAGCAGGAGGTCCCTCCCCAATTAATTTTTCCATGCTTAGTACTAGGCAAAAGACCAGACTAAGCATGAGGGGGAGTGTTGGAATATATAAATATTAAACCACGCCTTCTTCTATCAGCTTAAGCTTTTAGAGCAGTTGGCAAATGGTCCCACCAAATCTCACATACTCCAATTCAGACAAGTCAACTCCATAGGAAAGTTTTTCTCTGTAGTTGAGCAATGGCAGTCGGTCTGAGAAGTTATCTAGTCCAAAAATTCTGATACTGTCAAGAAGAGATTCAAATTACTGAAGAAATTTATTGTACTACAGCGAAATATATGGATGATAGACACTGGAACATACTGCTTCTTGCTAAATTATCGAAAACTTACTCTGCTGGTGACTGATGAATCTGGAGCACTGAAGTGAGTAAGAAAGTTGAACGAAAAGGCTAGATGCTGCTTCTGGTTTTGTTCTACACAATTGGAGTATAATGTATGCCCAATGCATTAATCATTTTAAGTATTCACCGAATTTGTCATTAATCATGATATGGGAATTATCTTTCTTCATTATCCTGGTACTGTTTGTATCTTACAATCAACATGTTGCATAATTGATTTGTCATGCTGTCCATGTTTGATTTGGGCTCTTCGTGACCTTTGTGAAAGTAAATGACTGGAAAGAGATCTGTGACTGAATGGTTGGGGTGATCTGAGTACTTAATATCTGTTTATTGTAAAATGTCAATGACTAGATACTAGTATGTCACTGTACACTCAATGCATACCAACACAAGGAAGTACAGATGCTTAAATGATGCTCACCTAGAAATATGTATGACCATGGACCTTGAATTCTTATATTCAATGTTTTGCACCATTGTCTCCTTTTTTACAGGTCCAGAGATGCTCCTAAGGAAATCATCGAGGTTGGGTATCGGAGCGGGTGGAAACAATGAGGGGGATGTTGGAGATGCAATAGAAGCAAATGAGTGGAAATGTATTCGTACAATGAATGGTACACTATCTCAGCTTTAGTAGTGAGTCATGGCCTACAATGATCTTTGAATCTTCAGAGTTTTTTCTATATGGTATTTCTTTTTGGAAAAGAATGTGAGCCTCAGTATATAGTCATGGTTTATTTGTTCTATAAGGTTCTGCTTTGGTTTGACATTCATTTTGGCTCATTTTTCTCTCTCCCAGTTGTACTTGACTCTGTCAACTACAAAATTCAAGGAGTAAGAAAATGGTTGGCTCATCCAAGAGCTTAAAAAAAGGGTGAGGAGACATGTCCATATAGTAGTGAAAAGGAAGCATTAAGTTTTAGAGATTGGCAAACGTTTTATGTTTATGAGAAGTTTAATTCTTTGGTTTAACCTGTCAGCATTTACATGCAATCAACAAAATGGGGTTGGAGCAAGTATAAGGTCTAATATGCAAATTACTGATCTAAAGATTGAATTTGAACACAGTTGTGAAAGATTGTTTCAAACATGCAATTGTGAGCGATAGTGATCAGATCATTTCTGAATTGTTTAAATCTGTTAGACAGGTTCACTCTAGACCAATGCAAGAGTAAACACTGATCTTGCCTGACTGATTTTGACTAAAAAGCTTTGAACTAATGGTAATGAATCTAGAGAGTGCTTTTGCTCATGGGATTTGCATCCGAGTCATCAGCGTAAGATGTTAAAGGCTGCTCCATTTGGGAGTTTTCAGTATCCTATGTTGTGGATCATGTGACAGAATACTGAGGTTTTGTAGAGGCTTCAACCGTCATTGTCAAAATATTGCTGTTCATTTTGATACGAGCGATCCTCTGTATGTTGTGGAGTAATTCTTTAGCTTTTTTTCTTCCTGTTGAAATTCTGAATGAGGATTCCCTGTAAAGAATTGTTTGCATTTTGAGAACTGATTTCCGTGGCAAATAAGCATGCAAACTTGTAAGTATTGTCTAGTCCATATAATGTTGTTTTCTTTGTGATTTCAGGTGTTAGAATCTTTGAGGATGTTGCTGAGACCAAGGTATATGCAAGCCTCATGCATTCTTCGTCTGTTGTCATTTCTCATATGTCTCTTATGTTTCCATAGAACTTTCTGTACAGCTTTTCCCATGCTGTACTTTGTTTTGCTAATCAGAGCTGGATTATAGTTTTTACTGAGGCTTTTATCACAAAAAATTTTGCACCGCTTTTTTTTGGAGAATATATATTTTATGGGTGAAATGCTCACCCCGACTTTAGTTTTCTCCTGCTTTGTCCGAGAATCCACCAACATTTTGCTGTTGCATCAAACTATCTCAGAATGAAATAAGTTAATAGGAATCATGCTGGTAAAATATATAATTTTTAGCACTTGCTTTAGAATCCACCAACACTTGAATTTGAAAAAGGAGAAAAAGAAAGCCATTTACAATGTTGTAATGTGTAAATTTTCTTTAATTCCAGGTACCCCGTTGATATAGAAAAAAAAAAAAGAGTGCAAATTTCATTTGGTAGGCCATGTTGTGAAGCTAGATTTTATATCCACCTCCAACAACTCTTGTACCTTGAAATAGCCACATTCAAGATAATACATGAAAAAACAAATCAAGGCCTCATTCCTCTTCCTGCGCAAAATAACTTTACTTTAAGATACAGGGATGATGTTTGCTCTGCATGTGTCCTTGTGGTTCTTTAGATATAATATAGGAAGAGACTTCTGAAATGATAAGTTGAAGGGCTTTTTTACTTGATCAGAATTAAAAGATGCCTCTTCTGGTAAAAAGTATAATCAGCATACTTGCCAGTGTTTATGTTGTCACATTATATAATTTGCTTCTCTTAAGAGTCCGAACGCTTTGGTAAGAGTAACCAAATTTGCTTTATACATCCAAACCAGAGGTGTAAATTCGCTGCCAAATTGGTACCAAACAGTTACAGTGCTTGCTGTGCTTTGCAGATGAGAAAAGGTATTCTTGTGAAGTCTGTTGGTGTTGTTGATGCCAGTGAAGACGCTGTATTTGAAGTGCTTTTAAACCTTGAGCGCCAGCGGAGATATGAGTAAGCTTTATAATTTGTCTGTAGCCATTGCCTTATACATGGCTCAGGCTCATCTTTTATATTTCTGCAGGTGGGACACATTCACTAGTGATTTGGAGTTGGTAGAATCTTATGATGGACACTACGATGTTGTTTATGGGACATATGATCCAAAATACCTCACCAGGTAAGGTAGATACTAAATAGACCTGTCTTCTTTGCTTAATCAATGAGAGGTGTTATGGCTTTGTGATTCCAAGATTGATTACCCCTATCATTTATTGATATTCATGTTTATGAACATGCAACTGAGTGATACAATTGTCTTGGTAATTCTTCTTTTGTTGCTGTTGAGGAAATGGTGTAGATTCTTAAGATAACATTCTGTGGACCGAGTGATTTATGACGTTTGCTCAATTCTTACACTATAATTTTTTAAGTTATATTTGACCAAAGCCTCATGTCCATACTTCTATTGTCTTCCAGTTTGATCTTTCTGGAGTTTTACATCCCAAACATAACGTTTTTGCCATATTCGTACTCATCAGTGTGTGGATTTTACCAAGGCTTGCATGTTAGCTATCAAATCTTTTAGTTTCTTTGCCTCTGCTATATTCCTGGAAAAAATAAATTGGATGAAGAATTATCAGAGTTACTTTGGCTCTTAGTGTTTATTGTATGGGAAGCCGCTTGAGTAATATGATCCGTACTGAATTTGCAAAGAGGAGAAGATGCAAAGCTGTAGCTCCATCTTCCCCATTCTTCATGGTTCATAAAACTAAGCAACTGTTTTTATTGACTAATCGGTATTACCACTGGTAGTGGGGGCCTAGTTGGTCTCACACTGATATTCCCATCTTCAGGTCATAGGGTTGAAACTAACTTGCATCAGTAGTCTTATGATTGGGTTTGGTGAATGCTGAACATTCCATGACGGGTGTGGGACCTTATTGTAACCCTCATGAGGGTAGTCACTGCTGGTCGTCCCTCCCCATCCTTCTTGGTTTAGCAAAAGTGATTAATAGTTATTTCTTTAGAAAGTTAGATGTTTACAAATTTCTGTTCAGAAAAGGGGTTTGCTTCTTGTCCATTGGTTGGAGGAATAGATAAGTCAAGATGCTAAAGTGGCCTCTTCCTGAAACTTATGTTCGGAGAGCAGGTTAGGACTAATGTAAGTTGTGCCGTGGATATTGCTTATCTTCTTTGTGTATATATTCCTGCCGTTTAGTTGTTTGCAGTTGTTGATTTGTAACACGTTGCTTTCTTTGTGCAACCCTTCAATGACTTCCAAGTTTTCCGGAATTTTTTTAATGTTCTTGATGCCTCACCTTCTTCCCATTGTAAAGTTGCATTTGATCTATTCCATTCTTTCAGTTTTGCTTCTACATTAGTCACTTCATTAGCTTATATTCACATGATTTATGCTTTTCAGGTGGCAGTGTAAAAGAGATTTTGTTTTCTCCAGACAGTGGTTCCATGCCCAAGATGGAACATATAGTAAGGAATATTCTTAAGATATGTCAGAATTTGATTTGGCATCATATGTTGTAAATTTAATTATTGTATAAATGTCAAGTGAATTCGGATCCTTATTTTGAGAATCCTTGGCCATAGTGTATAGGAGATATAGAAGTATTTCTATCACTAAAAATTCAAAAGCAGTTATAGTAGACAGAGATGCTACTTGCAAGGTACATGAAATAGACTACATAATGGGAAGCTCTACAAATTGCCATATCACACCAAAAAAGTCAAACGGAGAATGCCTATGGAGAAAGTGACTGTCAAAATTAAGCAGTGCATGTGCCATTTAAGAACATTATTTTCTCTTGAGATTGCTTCTCTTTCTTTAAACTTATTGTCTGAGCAACAGATGTACTGCATTTCTTTCTTTCTCTCAAAATGCTTTCCAATTGAAGTTCCGAACCTTGTCCTATGTGGTTATTTGCCAATTCCCCAGATTTAATTTCCACATGATGACACAATTTTATTGGTGAAAGATATGACAACTTCAACAAGCACCTTGAGTTAAAAAAGAACAATTACACCTTTAGCTGCTAATGAGGAATATGCACCTTGAAACCAATTTAAATCCTATCATTGAGATCCTCTGCTTTGGACGTGAGCTAGTCATAAAGTGACTTTTGTTTTTCCAGGCCGTAAATGATGTCCTCCTTGTCTAAGTGTGTCATCAATTCCATTGTCTGAACACATTAGTGGCATTCCTTTTTGGTCAAGTATATGAAAAATCTCTAGAATGTGCAAATTCAATAAAGTTTTAAGACTATAAACCAAATGCGTTTCATGTCACATAAAATCTTCAAAGCCATTCTGCTTCTTGCAGAGAATCTTGGATTTTGAACCTTGTCCTGGTTACATTGCTTTATTTTGTGCCTTTATGCTTTCAGGGGAAGAACAATATATCTCCTAAGGCTAAGTAATAAGTGCTTGGCATTTCTGTTATGATTAATCGGGGCAACATGAGATGATATGCTTGCATAGCATGCTAAATGTGTTTTTATGGTTGCAGCTATCCTGCAACTTCCAGTTGCCCATAAAAAGCGACCTCCAATATCTGGATATCGGCGTACAACACTTAATCGTGAGATTGTGCTTCTCTGATTTCTTTGCTCTGTGTAACATCTAAAGTATTTTAAGTTCTCGTAACTATTCTGAAATGATTATGTCCTAATCGTTTGGGAAAATGACACAAATAGTCCCTGAACTATCACAGAATGTGCAATCTGGTCCCTGAACTTTTAATTTGTTCAATTTAGTCCCTGAACTTTGGCAGAATGTGCAATTTGGTCCTTAAACTTTTGACTTGTTCAATTCAGTCCCTGAACTTTTAGTAAATGTTCAATTTAGTCCCTGGACTATATGAAAATGTTCAAAGTCGTCCCTAATCTTAAATTAACAAAAGGACTATATTGAACATTTTCATATAGTCCAGGGACTAAATTGAACATTTACTAAAAGTTCAGGGACTGAATTGAACAAGTCAAAAGTTTAAGGACCAAATTGCACATTCTGCCAAAGTTCAGGGACTAAATTGAACAAATTAAAAGTTCAGGGACCAGATTGCACATTCTGTCATAGTTCAGGGACCATTTATGTAATTATCCCTAATCGTTTTGTATAAGCATGTAATTTCACAACAATGTAGTTTGATAAAATGACTACATAGGACGTTAGTAGTCAATCTGCAGAATGTGCACTTATCCATGTGATCAATTCCAATGGCTACTCTCTATGTTTAGAAATTCTCTTGGGCCGTGTGGGGCATTTCTTATGATGAGTGGAGGCAATAGCATGAACATGATGGTTTGGTGTATTTGCAATGATTTGAAAAATAATATGTGGCATAATGATTAAACAAAGGATGTGAAGGTATCTGTGACAGACACATCAGTTGACAATTAACCCCTAATCATGAGAACATGGAGCTCCATTCAAATTGTTTTAAGCCATCATTTGTATGATGACCCGCGGGGAACATCTTTAGTGCATGTGCTGAACATCTGGGGAGCATGCCTTTTCCATCTGAAAGAGAATGGTTTCAGCATGATGGGGGGACTTTGTTTTTTAATAAACTTCAGTAAGGAAGTGTCAGAAGTTTGACAGCATATATATCATGGCTTGCTGAAAACAGAAATCCATCTTAAATTTTTAGCGAAAAACAAGGAAGAAGGGTCATAAAGATGCTTAAATGATGCAACTAAAGCTTTTTTGGGGTTTCAAGTCTCCAGTTGCTTCTGTGTATCTTATTCCATATAGTCCCCGAGGGTTTATTTTTGTCTTTGTACGTCTCTGAAGTACTTGAACTGTTTGTTTTAATAAAATTGTTTATTATCATCAAATAAAGATGCTCTAATGAGAAAGTTGCATGAAGCCCATAGAACATGGGAGCATGATTGTGGAAGAATAGAAAAGGTGAGGATTGCAGAAGTGTCTCTCATGAGTGAATTTGTGGGGCTGAATAGTCCATATTTTCAGGATGGACAACAAGCTGGAATTTTTATCCCAATGACAGTCTATGAGTTTGAAGCGGCTGTTAATAGCAGTAATAAAGCATCTAAAGAATTAGTGCGTTAATTCTTGACCTTCCCTTAAGCTGAGGTCAATGGAAAAGATCTGGTGAAACCTTACCTATGCAGTCAGCTCAGGTCAATGGAGCACAAGTTTTTCTTAGATCCAGATATTGTTTACTTCAAGTAGGAGCTTGAAACAGTTTTTAGGTGGTCAATCTTCTTAGAAATTAGGAAAGCCGATAACTTTTGGCTCAGTTGACTTTTTCCCTGGATATGATAGTGTTTTTTGCACTAGTGTACCTTGGGATTTTTGTAGAAACTTTTAGCTACAAAATGACGATTGTTTTGATAACAGTGATGAGTTGGCAACAAACTTGCAAGGTTTTTAGTTATATCTTCTGTCTTAAGTTGAGAATTTTCATTCATAAACTCTAGAATGTGGGCATATATACTTCTACTCACTGGTTGCTCTGTCTTCTTTTATTCCGTAGCATCTACATGGGAAATCAGAAGTATAAATACACCAATGGGTACAAATATAGCAAAATGTCTTGTGACACAAACACTGGAGATACATGAAGTAGGATGGACGAGATGGAAGAACAATCATTGCTCAAAGTTTGAGAAGACTATACCCTATGCTTTAATGTGCCAGGTGTCAGGTGCAGTATTCTATCCTCTTCATTTTCCTCTTTCTTCCTGGGAATGCTGTAATAAATACATTTTTTTGTTTCTAATTACGTGCACAACTGAGCGGTCCATGGTCAATTTCTTTTTAGCCTTGACTAGTCCAATTAAAGGGAACCTGCAGCTTATTGTCCCCAAGGCTGTGAGAGTTATTCCACTGCTAGATTTCCTCATCATCTTCTAGTCCTTAACACCTAATTGGACAACATAGCCAGTCAAACAAGACCATTATAGCCTTTGACTCTTCTTGCTTGCCTGTATTTAACTTGACCTATTTGCAACTTTAATGTTCCCAGAGCTTTGATCTTCCCTCCAATTTTGAATTTTTTTAATGTTCTTGAGAAACTTGTCCACATTTCTACCTCTTTTCCTTTTATGCGCCAAACTTAGAGGCACTTTCATCAAGTTTTATTTTTGGTGTTGTAAATTAATGCTTTGAAGCTATTGGATCTTACATAGTCTAATGTGAGAGAACGAAATTACCAGAGAAATCCAGGACCAATAAAAAAACATTAGAGTTTATGCGGTTCGGTGTTAGTGTCAGTACCTACTGCACTGAGAGAGCCAGCCGCAAAGAGGTCCGCTAATCAATGAGAATTACAGGTCGTGTTACGTAGTTGGCCATTATTGTATATGTATAGTGAGATATGGGATGAGCAAAGCAACTTTTTGGGAAAAAAGGACCGACATATTTAGAGGATAAGTCAGATGTCACATATTGGGAGACAGTAGACATCCTCCAATTTGGGTAGGGTTCCGTAAACGGGCTCAAAATGAGACATAATTTAACAATCTGTACAGCTGTTTTCGAACATTCATTATCATTTAGTGAATTTATCCTTCTTAGTTCATTTGCTCCCAGGTCTGAAGGAATATATAGAAGCAAATCCGTCACTAAAGGTGCAGTCTACTATGGCAGTTGTTCAATCAAAAGTTTCTGATGTTTCGATTTCCAATAGCGAGTATGAGGAGCAAGACGTGCGGGATGAGTTTTATGATGCAATTTCAGCTGATTCATCATCAGAAGAGGAAGAGAGTGATGATGAAGAACTTGATCATAAGGTTTGGTCTTTTACTTTGACACGATGTAGTTAGATTTTAGTTACGACTTCGTGGATAATTGGGTTCCAATTATTTCAAGAACATGAACTGAATCTTGATTGCGAAAATTTTATTAGGTGGCAAAAGTGAGGCTGAAGAATGTCTCCTGGGCCATTGCAGGCTTGGCTACGAAGAAAACCTCGGGTTAGATATTTATTGATACATAAGTAGGATAATTGTGTAATGGTAATTGGTAGTCAGTCTTGTGCGTATTTACTCCTAATGTTAACTTATTCAATTTGCTAATGTGTAAAGCAATGTAGAATTTTAGTGTCTGCTGAAATTAACTAACTTAATTTTTGATGTCTTGATTACTTCTGGAGAGTGGGTCCTCGATGGATTTATGACAATTCATGTCTTTTCCAATTTAAGGAATGTCTAGCACTATAAAGCAAGAGATTTCCATGACAAAATATGCCTACAACAAGAGTGAAAGCTCCTTAAAGATAAAACAAAATTAATGCGTCCTGAGATTAAGAAAGAGTATCTATTCTTCCAACTAAGGTCAAAGATGCAAAGTGATATGTTGTTTAATCTTGATTATACTACATCTAATGACTACCATCAAGTTTAATGAGCTATTATTTCTACGTGTATAGCAACTACAGGTCGTGAGGACAAGTGTGTGGTTCCGTAAGTAGAGGAATTCCTAGTAAAACCTTTTTACTGAATTTTTTATTATCACTTGCAGTTTAATAAATACTGTACTTTTATCTTTTGTTGGTCTTCCTTTTTAGATGGTGTTGTACCCAGAATTGAAGCACTTGACCGTGTGGATGTAGTTGTAGGTGCCATTAAGGAATTAGACGCCAATGTAGCTCCTGCCACTATTGATCTGAGCAATTTTCCTGGTTCCCTGCGCAAGGGTAAGGACGATTCTGATACAAACTGTTGGGCATCTCCAAGTGGTGCTGGCTTCATGATTAGAGGAAAGAACTACCTTAAAGATAACACTAAGGTGTGTGTTGCTCTTCTACAGCATCTTATGTTGAGCGTTGTACCACATCTTTGAACATTTGATGCATTAAAATGCCAGATGCAATTCGATCTTGTTGTTATTTCTCTGAACTACCTTCTCATATGATGAATTTGCTTTTCGCCAAAATAGACTTTTATGTAGATACACCAATATGAATCTTCTGTGGAACCCAGATATCTGGCTGAAATATTAGTGTTTTTGACAGTAAACAGCTTCTCATTCATAGCAGTCATTCTCTTTCTTCCGTTTCCTTCCTTAGCTTGGTACAAGGTGCTGGCATTCGAAGATTATCTTTTGAGTGGAATTTGTATTCTTCAATTTTTGTTTTGTTTTAATTTAATTAACAAGAATAGCTTCTTTTAAGAGCACCAATTAGGGAAACCTATTCAGATTTAAATACATGTAAAAGGACCGAAACAGTAAAGAAAAAAGCGTAATGACTTGCCATCACGGATAGTTATACCCAGTTCAATATTTATGAATATAATTTGGCATTTAATTTGCTTTGCCAATATTTAGGAAATGCCAGAGAAACTGAAGTTCCTTTTTAAAGATTGGCTTTCTCTGTGAAGTATTTATGTTTAGGAGTGTTTTCAAGCTCACAGGTGTTGCTGTTGAATCCTTTTCAGGTGATAGGGGGTGAGCCACTTCTCAAGCTCTTAGCAGTTGATTGGCTCAAAGTGGATGAAAAGATCGATAGGATTGCCCTGCATCCTAAGTGTCTTGTTCAGGTATTTACAGATTGTCTTCATTAGCTGTTTAATGCAGTGAAATGGAACACATTGCTTCGTTTATTTAGGTGACAAATGCAAGTTGAGCAGGACATTTTGGTGCAATCACCTCTGGTGGTTGGGATTGGTACAAAGTAGGTTATCTTTGACTTTGAAAGCCACTGTGCATGAAGAGCTGAAAAAGGAAGTGAAAGGAAGAAAGTGCAGTGGAGAAAATTAAGGCAAACTGGAACAAATTTTCGTAAGAATAATTGAGCAGAATAATATAATTTGTGGAAATAAATGAGCACTTTATTGTAAGCTGACAATACCCAAAAAGTTTGCCAGAGGAGGCCTTTCTGTTTTGTTTATTTGAGAAATTTTGCTCAGGGGCAGTGGTTGACTTTTCCACATTTCGCCTTTCTGTTTATCTGAAAATTTTATTATTCTTATTGGATATGTTTATTTTATTTTTTAGATTCAGAATCTCAGAATCAATTCAAATTGTATTACTAGTTCGATGTTTTGATTGCATCATGCAATTGAATTTCTTTATTTTTTCATCTATATTTGCTTTTTGTTTTGGGTTGCTAACTCAACAGTAGAGTACCATCATCTATTTCATCAGGAGTCATTCTGACATATTGCTATTACTGTATTGTCTAGTAGCCAACAAGCTGTACTGAAATTCATCCCATAACTGACAAATGGCAACGTTGTTTGCCCATTTCTTTGGCTCAGTAGCATCATGCATGAACAGTACAGGGTTGAAATTTCCTTGCTGCTATCGACTCTATCACTATCACTTGCATTATACTTGCTCTTAAATCTAGGACATAAACACTGTATGATTTCACTGACATTTCTCACGCTATGCTTAAGCCAAGGAAGTTGGTATCAAATTTTCGTCCCTCCCATGTTGCTTGGTAGAGATGTTAAGAAACCTTCGTATATTTCAACCGTAATTCTGTCTGATCACAGCGAGGAAAACTTATCCATAGCAGAAAAATCAAAATGATGTGGACTTTAATACTTTTGAATGATTAGAGTGACTGATGAAGGTTTCTCTGTCTATTCAGTCAGAAGCTGGTAAAAAGCTTCCCTTCATCCTAGCCATTAATCTCCAGGTATGTCCGTGTTCTTTCATCTTCCTACAGAGACTGGTTGTCTATGATTAAAATTTGACATTGCCATATCCTTCAAATAATTTTTTCCTGTTAAAATTGAAGCAAAGCATGAATTAGTAGAACCAACATTACTGTGTGGTAGATTTGTAATTGCTTGAATTCTCTAGAAGCATCTAGTCTCAAATAAATTGCAAGAACTATTTTGTTTGACTAAATAAAGACATGCTTATGTGGTTTGTATATGCTGATGCCATCAGACTCTTTTCTTTTATGTTATTTCCCCTATTGATTTCAAGGAATGAATTCTCTCGTTCATTCAGATACATTTTGAGGGCCTCCATTTTGCTCTTCTTGTCAGATTCCAGCGAGACCAAATTATAGCTTGGTTATGTACTATGCCAGTGATAGGCCTGTAAATAAGGATTCTTTATTGGGTAAATTTGTGGATGGAAGTGATGCCTTCAGAGACTCCAGATTTAAGTTGATCCCAAGTATTGTTGAGGTAGAAACACTTGAATAGAATGTTATTGGATTGCTTTGTTTAAAGGATAATACCTTTTGTGCGGAGCTTAATCACTTCAGCACATGTAGGGATATTGGATGGTCAAGCGTGCCGTGGGCACGAAAGCTTGTCTGTTGGGTAAAGCTGTTACATGCAAGTATCTCAGACAGGACAACTTTTTGGAAGTAAGTAATTGGATCTTTTTTGGGGCCTTTCTCAGTTAAATTATAAATGAGCTAGACATCAGTACAAAATGTTGATTGCTTCATCCTTAAGGTATAGTGTCACTAGCAGGAGCAACCGTTGGGGTGCTGATTAAACATCACCTTCTGCTACTTAATTTGAAAGCAAAAATTTTGAAGCCATTTGTTCTTGCAAAAAGAAAGAATGACTCTAACCCCCTCTAAGCTCCCATGTTCGTCCCTTTCCATGCCTTCAAAAAATGAAAAAAATGGGTTATTGTAGCTTGCTTTAGCAGGATCTAGAGTTACTGGAAATATCACTGAAATTTAGGGCTCTCTCTTACAAATATCATTTATATTCTAGGTATATGAAATTGTACTATTAACATAAAATTTAGACAAATCTCGGCAGTGCAACACAGTTTTGATGTTCTTTTAGCGGGAGGAAGAAATACCTCAGCCTTGGGGTGAAGAAAGTTTTGCAGTGGTGAGTTAACTTCACAGTAAACATTGATGTTTTGGAAATCGAAACAGAACCTATCAGTCATCAATTTAAAACATAGAGCCAGATATCGAGCCCTGTTAACTACTTTTATACTGGAATGCCACCTTGTTGTGGTCCGACCAAAAATTTCAGCGTCAATCTGCTTGATTTCTTTGTCGTGTTCTCCTATCAGAGAACACATAGGAAGGCCTCCTGTGCTTACTTGTGGGGCTCATTATGGGGTCCTTTAATGGAAAGGTAGCTCCCACAGGTTCTATCGACTATCACAGTTCATCAAATAGAAAGTATGATGCACATCAGCAATTTATTGATGTTATGAACTTAATGTCCATATCACATTCTTTTTAATTTTTTTTATCGGATTTGCTGTATAGTCTCATTCCTTGACAACCATAATTCCTATATGCAGATCGATGTGGATATTGGATCATCTTCTGTAGCAAGGAGTGTCATTGGTCTTGTACTCGGATATGTCACCAGCATAGTTGTTGATCTTGCGATCTTGGTGGAGGTTTGTATATTGGATAAACAATTGCTCATTCTTATCTGTTTCGAAGAAGCCGTTCCATTGATTTGGATGTCTATTAACAAGTTGATTTCTTGTTGAGTTTGTGATGCAAACGGGTGGTTTTCTTTGTATTCAAGCATAGCTGCTTGTAGGATTTGTAATGTTATGAGGGAGGTGCTTGTATCATAATGTTCTATTGTCCAACTGAGTATCAAAGTAGTGATATAATCATCTTCATGCTGCATTTGGATAGGCTAGCTAGTATCACAATGCCTAGCATATTGGAGGGTTTTTTTTTCCTGTCTCTTCCTTTTTTTTTTCCTTGGTGAAGAGGGGGATAGGGTGGTTGGTGTCTCCACTCGCCTTTGCTCAGAGTTTTGCAGACAATTATTGGGTTCATGCACCATCATTCGATCTGTTTAGCTCATTGATTGGTTAGTGATCCAAATAGAGAATAGATGAGTTTGTTCTTTGCTGTATTCATGTTCTGGTTAACGATTCTTGCCAATGAATTGAATTTGACGTATGGCACAGTGCCTTACAGTCCATGTCCATCAACTTACATATTTTCCTGATTACAAATTTACAAGCTGTCCATCTCGACAAATTTTTATCTTGGCGGTCGACTCAATTTAAGTCGGAACAAAAGGGTATACAGGATCTGGAATGAGTTTAGATGGCGTCCTTTCATTAACATCCTGGTTGTGTGGAGGGTAGAGTTCTATCGTTAGAACCCTTTTGAGGGTAGAAACTATCTTTAGCACGCTGGTTAAGTTTGACAAGTACCATCGTATTGTGGTGGGTTTATTCTGGTTTATAGAAAAATACCATTGTTCAGGCTAAATTTATGTGCTAAATATATGTTTGTGTAGTGTTCTTGATTAATAGTAGCTACTTTATTTGCAGGCCAAGGAAGAGAGTGACTTGCCTGAGTACATTCTTGGGACCGTCCGGCTAAACCGTCTGACGCCTGACTCAGCTTTACACTTTGGAGCTTGAGGATTCCATAGATGCATCTTTGGGAAATTTATGAGGACCTTAGGCCAACACATGGGGGAACATCCACGGGATTCACCGGTATAAAATGTTCATCAAATTGGTTCAATGCCAAAATCTTGCTTTGTACTCATATGAAGTCGGTAAATATTATTAGGCAGCTCCAAGTTATTCATCGCTAGTCCTTCTCATCGCGAAGTGCATTTTGGTAGCAAAACCACCATCTTACTTGTTAATTCTCTGAACATTTGAAGATGGCGGCGGGCCGACACTGAAAAACGCTCGTTGTGTTTGCCAATGAAGATATTCTCGTGTTGTTACCAGAGCATGTTCAAAGAAGGGTGAAGAAACGTTTGATATGCAAAGACATTAGGACTAACTGTTCTGCAATTGAGAAGTGCACACCTCGGTCACCCTTGTGATCTTGGGAAGCTCTCTAGCTTCCAAGTCCATAGAAGACACTCCTCCATCCATGCCCTCTATTCTCTGCACCGGCTCTGTTTTTTCGGCCATATAAGTATTTAGACATAAATTGATATCAGTATTAAAAACATTTGTCATTGGCTAATTATTTTAAGAAATACAAGCGATCATTTTTTTGAATTTTTTTTTTCAATTCATTCAGTTTCCACTAAACAAACGGACCTTAAGAGTCGTATGCAATGAAATAGCTTCCTCCATTAAATAGCAAAAAACCAATTGCTTCCGGTTTTCTTTAGTCCACAAGAAAAAGTTCATGATTACATAATGTTGGACTCTTTAATATGCATATTTATTGTATTAGAAGAACTTATTTTTGGGATGTAATTCTAGTATTAATAGTGTTTGGATTGACTTGCAAAAATTTGGAGAAGATTTGATCATTTAAAGTGAGATATCTCAGTTAAAGGGCACAATATGCAGTTGCGATTTATGACCATGCAAGTGAAGTAGGTAGGAGCACAACTCAATAATCAGCAGATTTATCAACAACATCAACATCAATAACACTTTATCCCAAATTAGTTAGGATCGGCGGTAATCAGCAGATTTATCAATTAACAAAATTACAAAAGCGGAGGAAGAAAAGAAATTGTTAGTGCTGTATCAACTATCAAATGACCAAGGATGAAACATTGGGTTTAACAATCTATACAAATAAATAAACAAAATAGTCCGAGAATCGAGATTAATCGCAAATCAATTTGGGAAAAAGATGAAGAAAAATTAGCATCTTCATGCGTCGTTCTTAAAGATGGAGACGGGTAGAGGGGTCGAAATGGGTCATAAAACTGATTTTTCGACTCGTGTTTTCTTTTTCGGTCGGATTGTATGTGTGTTGTCTAAATTTCAATCAAATTCTGTGTTCTGACCCAAAAAAAAAAAAATCAAACTCTGTGTTAATGGGCTTCCACAGAATCCATTCTCGGCCCATTTACTCTCAGGCCGGGTCTTCTTGTATCTGTGTTAATGGGCTTCCGCAGAATCCATTCTCGGCCCATGTACTGTCAGGCCGGTTCTTCTTGTATCTGTGTTAATGGGCTTCCGCAGAATCCATTTTTGGCCCATTTACTGTCAGGCCGGTTCTTCTTGTATCGCTCGTTCGAGCCCGATCGAGCCCTCGGTTCACTCTCGGAGTTCGCGCCAATTTCTTCGATCGATCCATTTCCACGCGCCTTTTCCCCGACAGAAGAAGAGGAAGGTTTGCCCCTTTCCTCTCTGAGATATCCGGGCTACTCTCTCTCTCTGTAGGTGCCGCTCCCGTCGCTTCGTTACCTCCACCGAGCTCGGGACTGTTACAGGTGCGTCCGCGATTCTCGGGCTTTTCTTCTCGCCTTCGCTCGCATGTTGTCTAGGTCATGCTCTTTCGTTCACCGATGGTACAAGGGTTCTGTTTGGACGCTCATCGTGGGTTCTTCATTTGAACGCACTGCGCGGATGCTCATTTCATTGTGCTTTTCTTAGTGTTGCGTTTTTTGTTGTGTCCGGTTACCGAGATTGGGGTTCGTGCTGGTGATCTGCGGAGGCCATTTCCTGTTCCTCTTGAACATACATTGGCTCTCTGAGTTGCGCACCAAGGATTTTTTTTTTTTAATGTTCGATAGAAAGTAGAGTATGTTTTTCGTGCGTGGGTTCGCTGAGTTTGTGCGCTGTGAGAGAGAGCTTGTGTTGCGTGAAATCAGTGAAGAAGGTGAAGTTGTTGGAGAGTGAGAGGGGTGTATGTGTATAATCGTTCCATCCTTTTTTTTTTTTTTATGGAACTTCTTATGCGATATTCTCCATTTTTTCACGTTCGTTCCATTAGAGAGCTAGAGGGAGAGAATTGTGCTGGGGAAAGGTGAGGGCGTTGGTTTTGATTGCTCGTTACATTTGTCCTGTGATTTTCTTTTTCCATAATAAATAGTTTTACTGACATATTGGACAAGATTTTCTAGATTTTTCCAAAAAATATATTTTATTTTCAAAGTATAAAGCAAATACTACTTTCATTAACTAAAAATCTCATTGAATTTAATCTTACAAAACTCAACATTAAACACCTGCCAAATTCTAATGAAGGTGGGCAGATGGGTATGGGTCTAAATGGGTGGGGTTGAATACGGGTCAAGGCAAAAATATAAATAGGTTAAAACGGGTCAATCTGTTTTTTATCCGACCCAACACACCCATTTGACACCTAACGGCCAAAGGAATCCCATCTGTTACGGAATCCTGAAAATAGGATCATTGATCACCGCAGAATGTGTCCTACTTTAGGAATAAAGATGGGTCCAATTTGCAAATTCATGATTGTATCAAGCTATGGATTTAGCACTACACATACTTAGCTCTACTTGGGCCTATGATGATTGCCATCACTCTAAGTGGAAACCCACACTTAGCTGTACTTGGACGTGTTAAACATCATACGGTTTTTATGATTTTGTGTTTACTTTGGCTTTTTCTAGCTTATGTTCTTTCTTTGAGGCATTTAAAAGACTAGCCTTGACAGAGTTCTAGAGCCATCTTTTATTTGAGTGAAGCGGTTGATTAACTTTTGCTTTAAACTACCATCGTTCACCTCTTCAATTTGCAGATAGAAAATCCTCATCTGGAGATATATTTTAAGCCGCTTGTGATGTATGAGGGAGAGACTTGGTGGACATCTAGTTTGATACCGGATGACAAAACTTTACTCGGCAGTGTGGTGAAAGGAAAGCGATCGGAATAAATAGCATATCTTCTAGGTGAAATTGCCACAACAGATAGTAGGTAACAAAAAGCCAAGCGACTGGTACACGGCGTGCTCGTGAGTACATACCTAAGATTAGAGCCAGACTCATTTACTCATTTGTTGATATGTGGTCATATGCAAGAGAAAGTTTTGCCCTAACACTTGATGAAAAAGAATTTTGGAGAAACATATGGAAAGTTCATAGTCATATAAAGGAACCGATGGAGCAGCAGTATGATATGCTAAGATCTTATTTGGGGGAGCTGAAGCAAGTTAGCGAATATGGAACTTTTAGAATGGAAGTCAACCCAGCAACCAAAATATTCGAGAGGTTTTATGTGGGGTTTGATGAGTTGAGAAGAGGATTTTTAGCAGGATGTAAGCCTGTCGTAGGATTGGACGGATGCTTCCTTAAGACTGGATTGAAGGGGATGTTGTTGTGTGCTGTTGGACAAGATGGAAACAATCAAATGTTTCCAATTGCTTGGGCAGTTGTGGACGCTGAATCTGAGGCATCTTGGAGCTGGTTTCTCACCCTATTGTTCACTGACCTGAGGGTGGGCAGAGGCGAGGGTTGGACTTTCATCAGTGACCAGCAAGAGGTAATATCTCACTTTTTGTCTTTAAATGTTACTACACTGCACTAATGTAATCATTGATGTGATTTGTATGTTTTTTATTGGCTGATTTTGGTTGCAGGGACTTATAAATGCAGTTTCAAGGCTATCTCCACTTGCAGAGCATCGATATTGTGCAGTGCACATATATGCTAATTGGGAAAAATTGTACAAAGGGGGTGCTCTTAAGAATCTCTTTTGGAGGGCTGTGAGGTGTACATTTGAAGCTGATTTTGACCTAACAATTGCGGATTTGAAGATGGTATGCCCTAAAGGTCACGAAGACTTCATGAGGCAAGGCCCCGAGCATTTTTGTAGGGCTTTTATCAAGACGGGTACCAACTGTGATTCGGTTGATAACAACTTATGTGAGACCTTCAATGAATACTTTTGGCTACCAAGAGAAAGACCCATACTTGAGATGCTTGAAGGGCTAAGAATTAAGTTGATGGAGTGGATGGTAGAGAGAAGACAGTTAATGGTTGATCAAACAGATCCAATTTGCCCAAGGATTAGAATGAAGTTGGATAAGACTAAATTGGAGTCTAGATATTGTATTCCTAGAGCAGCTACGACGAGCAAGTTTGAGGTTGAAGTGGATGATGATAGATTTGTGGTTGACTTAGCTGAGAAGACCTGTGCTTGTAGGGAATGGGATATCTCTGGAATACCATGTAGACATGCAATATCTTGCATTACTTTCATGAGGTTAGATATTGATGATTATGTCGATGACTGCTTTAAGAAAGATGCTTATGAAAGATGTTACCAATTTCCCATCCCAGTTATGAATGGAAAAAAAATGTGGCCCAAAGTCAATGGTGAGCCAATCAAACCCCCACCTTACAGAAGGAAAAGGGTAATCTCTTTGTCTAATGTTTTAAATGTGTATCAAATGGAAGAACAAATTGATATGTTGAATTTTTCTTGGTTTTTTGTTTTGTTTTTACTGCAGATGCCTAATAGTGATAGAGGTATTGACATGGGAGGTCCATCCATCTCCAAGAGACGAACAAGAGAAAGGACTGTTCAAATTTCACCAAACCAGGATTCAATTGATACCACAGAATCTTGCGCTGAAGAATCTAGAATTGATGGTGGAATGTGAAGTTGTGGACTGGAAAACGTTAGTGGATGTTCAATGCCTGCCGTTAGATGAGGCTGTTGAGTTGTAGACTGAAAAGGCTAGTTTTTATGTTGTTTGTAAGTGCATTTGGCTGTTTACGACGTGTTTGGGTATTTGGCAATGTGGTTTAGTATTTGGGATGTTTTGGCTATGTACCCTCTCTTGAGTTGTGCCTGCTGTATTGGAAAAGGTTTATTGTGTTAGGATGATTGTCTTTTGCATCAAACAATGTGGTGGATCAGTTTAAGTTTGTCTAATGCTATTTAGTCTGCTTTGCATTCTTTTGACTTGTGCCTGCAGTGCCGTGCTGACTTGTGCCTCCTGTGCTTTGCTGTGCGCTCTCTGAACAAAGTTTGTGTTGTGCTGATATTCCTTGGGGATGCGATAAATCCTGTGCTGATATTTCTTGTTTTTTGTTTCAAAGAGCTTCATGGCTTTCTCTTTCTCTAAGTCCATATCTAAACAGAGAGCTGTGCTGAGCACAGGAACCGTGCTATGCAGTGTTGTGCTGAGTTGTGCCTCTAGTGCGGTGCCGTGCGATCTCTGAACTCAGTTTTTGTGTGTGCTGAACTCAGTTTTTGTGTGTGCTGATATTCCTTCTTGATGGGATATATCTTGTGTTGATATTCCTTGTTTTGTGTTTTAAAGAGTACATGGCTCTCTCTCTCTCTCTCTCTCTCTCTCTCTAGTCCATATGCAACAGAGCTGTGCTTCGCACGGAAACTGTGCTTCTGCGCTGTATCTTGGTGTGCTTTGCTGAGCACAGAATCTGTGCTGTGCGATCCCTGAGCACAGAAACTGTCCGTGCTGATATTCCTTGTTGATGGGATAAGTCTTGTGTGTATAACAAGTCCACATTTCACAGAAAGCTCTGCTGAGCACAGACTTTGCCATTTTTATTATGCATTTTCGGTAAAGCTGAGGATAAAATGGAAGAAACTGATACCATAACTCTTGTACACCAATATCAACAAGGATTACAGCTCAAAGAGGCCTTTCGCTAACATTAGAAACAAGTATATCGAAAACCCCAGCCTATACAGCCAAAGCTCCAGCCTACTAGCTGTGGCCAGCCCTTGCTACAGAATGCCCTACATCATCTCAGAAATAGCTTCATTTCAGCCAAATCTTCAATCTACTTTGATCTTGTTTAGGTTATCTCAACAAGACCAAGAACAAGAACAACATCAAACACTGAAGAAGCAGAAGACCAACCCCAACCTCATCTCCATCTCATCTCAAATCTCGAGCTTTCCTTCATTTTACTACACATTTCAGAATTACATTTGTAACGCAATCTGCGGCAAGCAATGTTGCACCCTCGTATGAACCTTACACATGATTAGCACAATCAAAGTTCCTATCAATACTAAGTATGACTCTGACATGTCTTCTCCTTCACTTGCATTCTTGCAAATTCTTTCTGTAAGTCATTGTTCAATTGATTCCCCACATTTTGCAGCCTCTCCTTCCAGGTATCAGTATCATTAGTCAGTTGGAAAATTACTTCTTTCTCTTCCATTGTCAGCTCACGATCAACCAGTTGAAGGAAAAAAAAAAACCACAATCATCAACCTGTCAAAACATAATAACTGATTTTTTTAACAGATTTGGAATCACAACATTGTTCAAAATTGCTTAATTTGGTGATAATATTCACCTTATGATAGAGTAGATTAGAGAATGATGATTGTCACATGGCTGTTAGTTATAAATAGTAGTGGGACAATTACCATGTGGAAGTTTATTTAGGTCGATTTGCTATTATACAATTGTAATGTGAGTGGCATAAGTTGTAAGAGCATATAAAAGCTCATCTCTTTGGGTATTTCCCTTAATAAATGAAATACAGAACAGTAATCTCTCTCAACTCACTATCTCTTCTTCTCATCTATTTTTTTTTTTTATCTAAATCAATTCTTCACATCTCCTTCTATATTATCTTAGTTCATTGCATGTACTTCAGATATGGCAGCCGAGCTTTAAACTTGAAAGCTCTACATACATATGAATGCCTCATGACTGTTGCCTGCATGACTACATCAAACAGGTTATGATGCCCTACAAACAACTTTAGCAAATTTTTTTCTGGGGTCGAAATTCTAAACTTCAACAAGCCTCTAGGAATTCAGATGCCAGAATTATACCTTTCTACTTCTGGCCTCAACACGCAATTTTAAGGGATTCAGACCTTTAAAAATATGCTTCATACTGGAGAGAGAGCTAAATAATGAGGTTGCATCTCTCCCTATATGCTGAACAAGGAATGGAATTCAGCTATTTGATTTCTTTTCCATTTCGATTTCACGAACGAAAGTTCTGGATAAGTGAAGATGAAGGAAAGGGTCGTTGAAAAAAGTGGCTGGTGACGACTTGGTTAAAGATTCTTGCGATTTGACCTTTAAGAGAAAGAAGATAAGATAGCAGGGTAACATTTTCAATTCCCCGGTAGAATTTTAGAAAGCAAAAATGAGTAGAAAATAGTTGAAACAAATGGTTGCTTTTATTAGATGTTAAACATGAATGAAAGGGAATGATCTTATTACGATGAATCCTGTAGATGGTACCATAACCGAAAGACGAAACATCCAATTAAATAGGACTTGAATGGTGCGGGATTGGTTTAAAGTAGTTTGTGTTTGATTGGATTGAAATTGCCGATTGAAGATCAGTGTTATTTTACATGCTAAGTTGTAATATAGTTTCAGGTAGCATGTTGATCTCAGAACTGGTTTTGGTAGGTGAACCAGTGTCGACGGGCAGCCTTTGTCGCTTTTCATATG
The DNA here is from genome assembly GCA_021437785.1 of Rhodomyrtus psidioides. NCBI lineage: Eukaryota > Viridiplantae > Streptophyta > Magnoliopsida > Myrtales > Myrtaceae > Rhodomyrtus > Rhodomyrtus psidioides. The sequence continues at coordinate 3,320,919 of JAILYB010000069.1, forward strand.
TCGATATGGTCATGACTATTCTCTGATTATCAATTCAAGCAACATTTCATAAGGGAAAAAGAAAGCATGACAACCTCAGCAGCACACTGGAAATTCTAAAGGGAAAATTGTGAGAGCCGTAAGAATTTCTTCTTCCATGCAGAACACACTGGCAGAATTGCAGTGACAACAGCATTTTCAAAAACTTTCAGTCAGCTTTTCACGTTATTTTCTAAAGAATTACATTACAAGAATGGTTAAATGCTTGACCAGCTCTTGCACTGCGGCCTAGCTAGACTTTTGAGGTGCTGATAAGTTGATTTTACGGGCGTTTCGCCATTTTCTTTATCCGTAAATAGCCCAACCCGATTCGTGTTGGTTAGACCTGGCAAAAGGAGTACTTTCCAGTGATCAGTGACTCAGTGGTTGACTGGAGGGTCGGAACATCAATGCTGTAAATTCATATTGCTGTAGTTTCTCCCCTGTTGTCAATGTCATAGTCAACTTTTTTTTGTTTCATGACATAGGACATGAAAGTAAAAGCTCATAGAAGTTATTTCATATGATTTATAGCTCATTCATAGATGGTCCCAACAGATCTTTGCATTTTCAAAGGTGAAACACTACAAATCTTTGGCAACAAGCAATCTTAAGCTCCTAGTATTTATAGTACAAAAGAACCCACATAAACGAAAAGCAAAATTGCAGAAGAAAACAAAAACCTCTCTTCTGTCTCCTTCCTTCTTCCCTCCCTACATTTCAAAACGAAACTTGGACCTCCTTTGTTTACTACATCAACTTAGTTAATTAGACTGTGTAGTTCTGTTGAATGGTGTCCATGTCCAACCCCTTCAACTTCACCACTGAGTCAACATGTCCCTTGAGTGTGTGGAGCTCCCTTAGCCTGCCAAATTTTTCCCAAAAAGGAAAACAAGTTTGAAGCCAATGAGTGGATATGCCTTTAGGCAATTCATAACTTGATTTATGACACAAGTGAAGCTAGTCACCTCGCGACTTCGGCACGTCTTTTGGCCTGCTCGGCAATCTCGGACAACTCCCGGTAGCTGCTGTTGTCGTTGAACAGTGCCTGTGGGGTCTGAAGACCGTGGAGCGTCCTCTCAGCCAAAGCCCATTGTGCCTCCCTCTCGCTCTTGCCATAGTCCTTCTTGGTCGTGAACGCGGTCTGTCGATATTAGTAGTAAAAACAGCATTAATATAGGGAGCTATTAAAGCCAAAGAAGGGGAAATACATTTCTTTAAGGGAATTGATGTTATAAAGATGATGAGAGAACCTTGCTCTGGAATAGATTGTCCCAAGCCTTGCCACTCAACGCGTAGCGGATAAAGAACTTGAGGATGTCGAGTGGGAAGTACGTGATGATGCTGAAGATCCAGATCACTCCGGCCCATCCCCATCCGATGCCTTGAACTCTAGCAAAGCCCCAGTTTGCGTACACGGCAATGAGCGTTGCCACCTTCGCAAGAAATCATACCATGAGCCGCGGTATTTGGCAGATGATTAGGCGTGTGCAGATAATCGAAAGCATGAAAGTTACATACCAATTGTGCAGCGAAGAAGGCACCAACAAGCAAGAGTCCAGGGCGCTCGACAAAGGACCAGCTTCGTGATCGGGTTACAAAGATGAGTGCTTGACTAATGATGCTAACTTGGAGATAAAGCGCTGCAGTTAGCTCATCTTCGCTTCCTTTGATCGGCCTCACACCGAAAGCATCCTGCATAAATTATAGTATAAGTATATTTTCTTTGCTGTATGTTGCCATAAAATTAACTTTGGCTTACGGGGAAGAAGTCGGTATCATGCGCAAGCCAGAAGAAGAGCACTGTCATTAGAGCAAGATAGGTTCCGAGAACTATGCCGGTGGCAAAGATCTCCTTGAGCTTCCACGAGTCGGGAACCGGAGAAGGCTTCACTCTGTCCTTAGAGATGGTCATGATGGTCCCATCGTTTAGGATGGCAATGATGAGGACCATGAAAGGCGAAAAATCGAACTTCCAAATGAGAGCTACGAGCAGGAAACCCAGCACGATACGGATGGTGATGGAGACGGCATAGATGGTGTAGTTCTTCATCCTCTGGAATATGGCCCTGCTTGTCAACACGGCACTTACGATTACACTCAGTCCCGGCTCCGTCAAGACAATGTCCGACGCACTCCGAGCTGCATCGGTCGCATCCGCCACCGCAATGCCGATATCTGCCTTTTTAAGTGCGGGCGCATCGTTAACACCATCTCCGGTCATTCCACAAATGTGCTTCCTCTCCTGGAGCTTCTTAACAATTTCATACTTGTGCTCTGCGTGTTCAACGTATGTATTAGTCCATCTTATGCTTAAAAAGGGGAAATTTTCAGATGGGACTTATCATTACCGGGGAAGACGCCGGCAAATCCGTCAGCTTTTTCGATGAGCTCTTCGACGGACATAGATGCGGTAGATGCGTCCTTAGACTCACCAAGAAGAGAAGATGATGGATACATGTTGGTACCCATGCCAAGCCTACGGCCAGTCTCTTTGCCAATTGCAAGTTGATCACCGGTGATCATCTTCACGTTGACACCGAGGTCAAGGGCACGGCGGATAGTCTCTGCACTGTCGTGCCTCGGAGGATCAAACAGAGACAGGATACCGACGAACTCCCATGGCCCTCCTTCGCTCTCCTTGGTCTTCTCAGGAACCGTCTGGTGAGTGCCCAGACAATGTGATGACTCCGGACAGTATTATGTAGAAAATGCAAAGGAATATCTTGTATTGGCTTGGGAAGCTTACAAACCTGTCGAGCAACAGCGAGCGAGCGGAGGCCACGTGTGGCGAAATTGTCGATGATCGAATGGGCTTTTTTGTTTGTATCCCCGCTGAGTTTGCAAAGTTCCATAATCTAGCATACAAGAACAGAAGTCACTAAAGATGATTCAGAAAATTTTGGAGTAATTCAAAGTATGAATTAGCCACCTGTTCTGGAGCACCCTTGCTGCATCGATGCCAATCGCCATTACTGTTGATGTAGGTTATTGCAGTGCGCTTGTCCACCGGGTTGAAAGGCAGGAAATGCATCTCTGTAATTCCAGCCCTTGCCTGTAGAAGGACATTCCAAATTGAAATTTGAAGAAGTTGGCAACATCAACATTGATGCAACATGAAAGAGCACGCTCGGCATGTTAACCACCTCTTTGGGGTCGGCCAACGTTCCAATAATGCAAGCATCAATAGCATCCTGGTTCTCAACCCTGGATGCCCTGGCAGCAAGCAACAAAACAGTGTCCTTGTCTGCATCCTTTGGAAACACCTGTGACGGAGATCGACCCCGGAAAAATGTTGAGATTCTACTTCGACATTTACGTTATGACTAATGCGGTGAGGAAGGCTTTTGTTAGAGTGCAATCACTGGAATTTATAGCCTGTTTACTGACCTCGATCAAGCTCTTGTCAACAGTGAGCTTGTTGAGGGTGAGAGTACCGGTCTTGTCACTGCAAAGCACATCCATCCCGGCCATTTCCTCGATGGCAGTCATCCTCTTGGTGATGGCGCCTTGTTGTGAGAGACGGTGAGACCCGATGGCCATCGTCACAGACAAAACCGTGGGCATTGCGATCGGGATCCCTCCGATGAGAAGGACCAACAAGTTGTCGATGCCATCTCTATAACTCCTATGTTGGATCGGGTACATCACTACTATTTCAACTAACATGCCCAACGCAATCGAGCAAATGCAGAAGTTCCCTATAGCTGTCAACACCTTTGGACAATCAGAAAGGAATCACGCACTCAAATTAGCATAATCTCAACTTTGACTTTCAGTTATGGACAGCCATTTCGAAGTGTTGAATCAATGGAATTTCACGTATGATCGATACCTTTTGGAAGTGACCAACTTGGTTGGTACTGTCGACAAGGTGAGCTGCCTTGCCAAAGAAGGTATGGACGCCGGTGGCGATAACAATAGCCTCGATCTCCCCTTGCTTGCATGTGGAACCTGAAAAAACTTCGTCGCCCGGGTGCCTTGTCACAGGCAGCGACTCACCGGTGAGGGCGGACTGATCGATCTTGAGGGGATCTCCTTCCAAGAGCCGAGCGTCGGCGGGAACGATGTCTCCTAGCTTGATGCTAATGAGATCTCCAGGCACCAGGATTGCAGCCTCTTGCTCATTCCACTTACCATCTCTCAATACCTTCATTAATTCGTGAACTTTAGTTAAATGAACTTATGATAATAATGCCTAATTTGCGTGTCGAAGCTTCATAAACATGGAAACAGAGGAAAACACCTTGGTTTTGGGGGCTAGACCAGCCATCAAAGCAGCTGCGGCATTGCCGGCGTTGTTCTCCTCGATAAAGCTAATAGTTGAATTGATGATCAACAATGTCACAATGCCAACAAAGTCTTGCCAATCTGGTGCCTTTCCCTGTAATTTTCATGCATCTTTTCCTTATGAGAGAGAGGGAGAGAGAGATAGAGAGAGAGAGAGAGAGAGAGAGAGAGATGTGACATGATTACCCCTCCATTAGCCAAAGCAATAGCCATGATAGCAGCAGCCTCCATGACCCATGATAGAGGGTTCCACATAAAACCCAAAAACTTGAGGAACTTGCTTTCCTGTCATACAATGCAGATCAATGTTATTATACATGTGAAATTCACAGTAAAAGAAATCTATGAACATTAAAGGGGGGAAAAAACAAAAAGTTTACTTACCCCAAAAAAAAGAAAAAACAAAAAGTAATGCAATGACATGTTAATTATTACCTTCTTCTCTTCAAGCTTGTTCGGGCCGAAAATTTGAAGCCGCTTCTCGCCCTCTGCGGTCGACAAACCATCTCTTGTACATTTTAGTTGTTCGAACACTTCATCCACGGGAATTCTCTCCTGCAAGCACAACGCAGAATACACATGAACGCTAAAATGGAAAGAAAAGGTTAAGTCGGTCTAGAATGGAAGCCTTGGAATGCAAGAATGGATGATGATTTCTCATGTCCATGAGGAGACATTCTCTGCAACCAAGAAAATGCTTACAAGGTCGACACATTCGTTCTTGATTTGTTCTAAAGAGATGTCGCCGGAGGCCATCGTGAACGAGATGGCGGACAGAAGAAAGAAGAGAGAGCCAGCTGTGCCAAAATTCCTCTCTTTTTGAAAGCCTCCTCTTCCTCCAAAGAAGAACGAGGAGAGAGGCTCAAGGAAGTGAGAGATTTGGTGGGATTGATTCCTTTGAATTACCAGGAGCTCAGCTTCAGGGCCTGTGGTCTCTTTATATGATTCTAGAGAGAGACAGAGAGACGCTCGGACAGCAGCTTTCCTAGTTGAACATGGTGTTTTTGGCATTTGTGGCATGCCAGACTCTGCGGTCTAGCCCTTGGACATCATTCGCATGGCTAATTTCAGATGTTCCACGAAACTCTTGACAATTGTGGGGGAGGTGATGACGAATTATGTCCCCTTTTTTTTTTTCGTGGAAAGAATGATTTGTTAGGAACATGAATCTTGCAATGTACTTAGCGGCCCGCCCCCCCCTTCTGTGGTATTTGCTAATTATAGCTATCGTGACATCTCAAGTTTCACATTTAACGAGAGAAGCCCTTTTGAGTAATTCGTGATTAGCGCACAGATTTCAAAATTTTAGTTTGATGGTTGTGTTAGTTGTCAATGACAACTTTGCACGCATGAAGAATGCTTGAAATGAGCCGTTAATGTAGGAAAGTGTACTGATAGTATACTAAATTTTATTTATTGAATGAGGTGATAAATGATTAAGTATGAATGAAATAACTAAAATCACTTGGTTCAACTCTCGCTCTCTTAAGTAATTAGTTACTCCAAAGTGGAGTTTAGTGTATACATACCTCTAGCATAAGTATTCTCTATCACATTAAAAAAAAAAAAAACATCGTTGTTGGTCTTTGAATTTGCACATTATTTTGATTAAGTTTATGCTCTTTCTTATTATTTTTTTTTTAAAAAAAAACATCGATCGCTGTTGGTCTTTGAATTTGCACATTATTTTGATTAAGTCCTCAACGCTTACAAAGAATTTTGTTAACGAGTGTCTCGGCATTCGTTTTTGCGTGTAGCTCCAATTGAGCCGAAAGTACTTGATTAGAAAAGTTAGGTAAATTTGACAACTTGTTTATTTAAAGACTCGATTGCAAAAGAAAATCAGAAATAAAAAAAATCAACGAAAAATGAAAAATATTGAAATATTATTAAAACGTCGGTGATTTTCATGCTAAAATTAGCCGAATGGGCTTAATTGGTAAGACTTAAAAAGGTATAGAACTCAATTTACAAAATTATATAAGACTATATTGACAAAAGTGCAATAAGTTAAGATTTTTTAGACACAAAAGTTTAGAGACTTTAGTCTTCTTGAAGATGGATCAACCAGTGGATTTGCAAGTCTCCCTAGATGTGGAGCACGCAGGTTTCGGGCAGGCGAAAGCTCTTCCTGACGGCCGCCGTCTACTTCTCTGCCGAATTCCTCCTCTCCGACGACCCGGCAACATCCTACCCGGGCGACGCGATGAGGGAATACCTGGACTTCGTGAACGTGATATGCTTCGACTACCACGGGAGCTGGGACACGACGGCCACGGCCGAGCACGCGCTGCTCCACGACAAGGCAGGCAAGCAACGTAAGCACAAGCGATGGGATATCAAACATGGGTCAAGTCAGGAGGGGCCTCCAAAGAATCTGGTGATGGGGCTGCCATTAATTTCAAAAGCTTGATGACAAGGAAAACGATTTCCTTCGGACTTTTATTTGTTTGGTGGTTTAGGGAAAGTAATTCTATTCTTGCTAAAGGGAAAGTTTTCAATTTCACAAAAAAAAAAAACATGTTCTTCACATACCTAGAAAGTTGGAAAACAGTTTTCCTTGAAACAAACGGAGTGTGAATGAGGGAAAGAGTCACGTTCCTCAACCACAAGACTGATATTGCAGGATGGCAGCAGTAAAACTTTTGCCAAGAAAGAAGTATATGAGATAACCAGTATGCTTTGACAAATAGGGTTCAAAACTTGATCAATGTAGTAGTCAATACATATATTGGTAACCGAACACACGCAATGCATGCTTTGATGACAAAGAGGTATCCAGAGGAATGTATCTGAACTATATAGAAGTCCTTTACGTGCAAGATGAAGACTTTCTAAGAAGGAACAAATCCCATCCATCAAATTTACCTCCTGCTGCATTGTCTACTCAAGATGGTAGAACTGTATGCTGAGAGTACATTTACCAATCATAGAGGGTAAAAAAGTTGGATAAATTCGCGCAAAAAGAGGCTAAATGAGGAGAAAAATGACGTCCCAAAGCCGCATGCCGCATTACGGGGCTCATCGTATCATCGTTCTGCACATCTTTTTGGTGAATAGGCATGAAAAAAGGTGGGTTTGCTTCTTCTTCTTTTTCATGCTGGGTTTGTGGCCCGTTGAACAACGCGTTCGAACAGGTCCATGTTCATCATTCCTCCATATAAGAAGAAGCTAAGGGAAAAGCTTCAGGATAGACTGAAAAATTGGTAGTTGTGTCGTTCTCGCTCCTTCACGTTTTTTTTATAAGGAAGGGAAGAGGGAGGAAAGCAAAGCTCACTGATCGGGTGAAGCAAAAGGAAGAAGAAAGAGAGTCGGAAGGGATGGGTGGTCTGGAATGGAGGAAATGGTACCTGGACGTGATGCTTGTCCCCTTGGGGTTCCTGGTGATGATAGGTTACCATGTCTGGTTATGGCACAAGGTCCGCACCCATCCTCTCTCCACCATTATCGGCACTAATGCTCGCGGCCGCCGCTTCTGGGTTTCCGCCATGATCAAGGCACGTACCTCTCTTCTTAATTTCCATTCCGATTCACATACATCGTGCTGAATATCTCTATGTTAGATTCTTAATTCGTCGAAACAGATTGTTTATATCATTCCAAAAGTAGGTATATACGATCGCTGCTTGTTGATCCATTTCTAGCTAACTAGACGTTGCATATATCAAACCCGCAGACTTGTCGCCCTCTTCGTTCCCATCTTTCCTCCTCTTCCAAGCCAAAGCTATGCAAACTTGTCGTCGCCGCCACCAATTGCCTTCCTCGAGTCCTCTCTCTACCTGGAATTGAGGTTGTCATCCCTGATCCGTGGTTGTCGACCTTAGAGTTGGAGAAAGAGAGAGAGTGTGTGTGGCTAACGCCGCTGGTGCTAGTGACTGGAATATCGGTGTTGCTGTGAGAGAGCTATATCCACTACATACATATGCCGGTAAAATGAACGATTTGAAGCCCGCACGCGTGCATATGCATCTTCCACCATATGATCTACCCGGAAGATTCCTCTATCCTTGCCTTTCTCCTCAACTTCTTTTCTCAAAAGTCATCTCTGTCTCCTGATAAATTTGCAATCAATCCACTTCAGCTACAACTTCTGCTGGTGCAATTACGACTAGTTCTCTCCTACTTCCTATATATGCTCGCGCATCACTATTTTTGAGCAATTTGTGCCATAATTCCAATCTGTTGAATGAACTGAATGTTATCATGCCAAGGATTAGATGAGAACCCTCGTATGTAGGTGAAGAAAGGAGCTTGTCAAAACGTATAGATCAGAAACTTACATAATGTCATATTGTCGTCCTTACTTTTTCATCATTGTGCAAGATGTGTGAGCTAGGGACAAAATGGTGTGTTCGCCAGATAATACGTATGAATAGACATAGACAATTATTAGGGCTTATGTCTAACATGTAAACAAAATGCTAACTGGTTTGGGTTGTGTCAGGTGCATGCCCAGGACAACGAGAAGAAGAACATTCTAGCGGTGCAGACGCGGAGGAACACGATAATGGGGTCGACGTTGATGGCAACGACATCAATACTTCTGAGCACAGGGCTGGCGGCGGTGATAAGCAGCACATACAGCATGAAGAAGCCTTTGAACGATGCGGTGTACGGGGCACACGGGGATTTCACGGTGGCCCTCAAGTATGTCACTCTCCTCACCCTCTTCCTCTTCTCCTTCCTCTGCCACTCCCTCTCCATCTGCTTCATCAACCAGGTCAATATCCTCATCAACTCCCCCCAGGACAGTGATGGGGCGGTGTCGCCGGAGTACGTGGCGGCACTGCTAGAGAGGGGATTCGTGCTCAATACGGTCGGGAACCGCCTCTTCTACGCGGGCCTGCCGCTGTTGCTGTGGATATTTGGGCCGGTCCTCGTCTTCCTATGCTCTCTCACTCTTGTCCCCATCCTCTACAACCTTCATTTCGTCTTCCTCAAATCAGATCACTCCATGCTCAACCCCAAATCCTTCAGCAATACTAGCGCCACAAGCGTAACCATCACCAGCACCCACTTTGCATGACCCAACCTTTTTTACTGCTTTATGTAGAATTGGATTTATGTGTTCATCATGGGTACGTGCCTCCATTTTGAGTTGTGTTGTCCACTTCTCTAGCATTTCAGAGTACAAATCACCCACAAAACATGTCTATTAGAAACGTGATGGGGCGGAGGCCCAGTGGGCCAGTACAAGTTTTGTTTTGGCAGTGCCAAATTTTGTGGGAGCTTGGCGTCCGCATTTTCGTGTATCGGATGCGTATCCGATACGCAAAAAAAAATCCAAAGGCACGTATCCGTGCTACATACCATGGTTGATGGTTCTCTTTGGTTTTTCTCATTCCTCCAGACTGAACAAACGAGGTCTTGACCCGGGTCAGACCGGACACACAGGATCTTTGTCCAATTTCGTTTCTTTTTCTTTTTTGTCAGAATGTATTCATTTCACTTGAAATAGAGGTACAAAGCTTCAAGATAAAGATGAAAAACAAACAAAGCAAGTAAATCTGAAAGATAAATTAACTTCGTACGGCTTGTAGAGACTCGCTCCTTCCATCATAAATACGGGTCTGTCATAGCATCAAAGCCCAACCGGCGGCCGATATCTGAATCTCGCATCAAGATGGGCACACGCCGAGACATCCTTCTCCACTTACGGCTTTCCCAAAAGATGGTGCACACCTAAGTTCGGTGTCCTCAGCACCATCGCCGAAAAGAGGATAACAATAACACCAAGAGGTTGAAAAAATATAGAAAATGTCATAGTCATATAAATTTCAGATTTATTTCTAGGTCGGAATGGAAGAGCACTCAAATATAAATCTAACCCTAGATTGGGAGAGAAGACTTGCAAAACAAAAACTAGCTGATTGCAAAATTACTTTCAGATAAGCCGACTGCTGAAGCAGTAAAGGAGCCACGCTCGACTAGATGAAGTAAGCACAAGAGGCGAAGCGAGCAAGTAGATCTGAAATAGCTTATTCTTCTAAGGTGCTCACGCTTCTGGCTATAGTGCTCACTGAACAAAACTCTCTACTGGAGGAAGTCGACGGGATCATCCGTGAAATCAACGAAAAAATAATCTACCAAAAGAAGTTGAGGATACGAAGAGATAGAAAAACGAAAAAGGGTAATGAGGAGGTCTCTCCCTCGAAAGGTTGCCGCAAGAGGCGTTGGCGACGGTTTGGGAAGGGGAAACCCTAGGGGAGCAAGCAGGTGTTCCAATTGCCTCAAATTGTTGAAATGGTGAAGAAATGTAATGAGGGAAAATTGTTCAAAAAACTTTCTAAACCTTCAGTACTTTTGTCAATTCAGTCCTAAAACTTTTTAACTTTACCAATTCAGTCATAAACATTTTACATTTATGCCAAATCAGGCCTAAACTTTTTTTTTACTAATTCAATCTTAAACCTTTTGCATTTGTGCCAATTCAGTTCATCTAGCCAACTTTGACCAGTCGGCCCGATGTGGATGCGAGCCTGACGTGAAACCAGTGCTGACATGGACAATTTCTAATATCATTCTAATATATATATTTTTTTCAAATTATTTTTTCTTTTTTCTTTTCTCTCTTTTTCATTTTTCTTTTCCCTTCTTCTTCCTCCAACCAGCGACCGACCACAGGCTAGGGCCAACAAGGTCTACCTCGCCGGCCTTAGGCAAAACTCTCTCTTGCTGGCCATTGGTGAGGGCGAGCCTCATCGGCATCAGGAGATGCGGCAGGACCCGAGTGTGCAGGCAATCTCGAATTGTTTTCGTTCCAGATCGAGATCGAACAAGGGATATGTCTAGGATTGCCGTTGGCTGATAGGGTGGCGCACTTTGATTTTGGGTTCTCTAGTACACGCTCATTTCACAGAAAGATTGAGGAAGGAGTGAAGCAAATCTGGGCGAGACTCGCCCCGCTGGCCATTGGCAAAATAAAAAAGATTTAGGATTGAATTGACAAAAGTACAATAGGCTTAAGACATTTTCGACGATTTTCTCATATAACGAGCAAAGGCATGAACTTGCGCATTAAAGAAACCTCCTCTATTGATGCTAGTGGCACATACTTAAAGACGGCTCAATTCTAAAAAAAACCTCAAACTTTGACGTTTGTCCCAAAAATATCCATAACTTTTTTTTGTCTCATAAAAAACCTTCAACTTTTGATTTTGTCCCAAAAAAACCTCAAACTTTGGTCTTTTTCCCAAATATACCCACAACTTTTTTTGCCTCATAAAAAACCTCACACTTTTGATTTTGTCCCAAATTTACCACAGTTATTAAAAAAAAAAAGTGTTTCGCGCCCAGTTGAACAGAACCCATGATTGTTCGACAAAGATCAAAATGTATTTCCAATTGTTTCAAGGAAGAATGTTTGGCACATTGCAGCTGCATTAATTCATTTCTAGACATAATTGAGTTACCCCGAGATTCACATACAAATTTCAAGATATTAACAAAACTTCTTTTTATACTTCAAATTTTTACCAAAATGATGATCACAAGAAAGCATTGGGGGCAGCAGTTTTTCGTCACAGAGGCAGGGTCGGTAGCAGCTTGTTGTCACAGATGCAGGGTCGGCAGCAGCTTGTTGTCACAGATGCATGGTCGGCACGATGGTCCTCGGTGGAGGGCTCGATTGGCATTGAGGACTATCAACGGGTAAGGAGCCGATGACGAGGGTTTCTATTGTCTCGAGATAAGGCCACACCATCGGGCGATGGTTGAGAATCACTTGGAGTTTCGACAGAAGCTAAACGGCCGACGTTGGGTCGTCGGGAATTTTACGAGATGGGTTTTTAGGATTTTTTTTGTGATTGAACTAGTAGATTTGGGACAAATTCAAAAGTTGAAGGTTTTTTAAGAGACAAAAAAAAAGTTGTGGATATTTTTGGGACAAAGGCCAAAGTTTGAGGTATTTTTGGGATTGGATTGGTAGACTTGGGACAAAATCAAAAGTTGAAGGTTTTTTATGAGACAAAAAAAAGTTGTGAATATTTTTGGGACAAAGGCTAAAGTTTGAGGTTTTTTTTGGGATTGGACCACTTAAAGACATTGGTTGGCTCTTCCGATCTAATCATTTTCGTGTCGAGAATTCGCCCATCAGTGAGAGAAGGGGGATTTCACTTTCGAAATGCAGTGAGACTGGGGCTAAATTTGGTTGTCATTTGGACAATACGATTGCCCCATTGGGCGTTGCTCGTCGTCTACTGAGTACAATTTAACCTTAACTTCATTGTTTTTTTTTTTTTGGGCCAGTGCTACTACCCACCCTTATACATTGGCAATGGTCCTGTTTTACGTCCTAAAGAATCGATCCCATGCCGTGACCAAAGAAGTGACGTGGGAAAAGACAAAAACGGTCTCTGAATCTTAATCCAATGTTTTTTAATTTGTTCAATGTGGTCTCTGAACCTTAAGCATTTTGACGTGAATATTGGACAAAAGTCCAAAGACTACATTGAACAAATTAAATGTCTAGGGGATGCATTCTGCGTTGGGCCAAAGTTAGATATCACATTGTACAAGTAAAAATTTATAGGTGTCATCGCACATCAAATCAAAGTTCAAAAACTACTTGTGTTATTATCTCAAGTTACCAAGAGTTCCGAAAGGAGGGTAAAGATGGCCCTAGAGGAGGTTCCAATTTAGTGATCGATGAAAGTAAGGAAGTTAGGTAACAAGGTCACTCCATCGCAATCCCAAGATCAAGAAGATAAAGGGGGGGAAAAAGAGCTAACGAAGTTACAAAAAAGCTTTTGTATTTTGGCCAGACTTGAATAAAAGAAGCAAAAAAAGCTGATGTTCTCTCTCTCTCTCTCTCTCTCTCTCTCTCTCTCTCTCTCTCTAAATAGCAGACCGAAGGCAGACGTTAGCCTCTCAACTTGGTTTAGTTTGGAGGGGAGGGGTCGGCCGGGTCGGTGCCCGTCCAAATCAACTTGGGCTTTTTGCCTTTTCCCCTTTTGTATCCCACAACTTTGCTTTTTAGCCTAATAATTAACATCTCTCTCCCCCCATATCAACTCAGTGACACAATGTAAACTATATAGCATGAGCTCGATAGTCGAGGCAATGGCGTAAAATTTTTTTATTGTCTTTTAAAGTGTCTCCCTTCGGCAAAAAGACAGGGAAAGATTTGTCGTACTGAACTTCCTCCCTCCTCCTTCCTTCGCCTCTAAGTAGCTGCCCATTACATAAGACATTTTATCGACAGTGCCAAGACCAAGCAAGGTGACTCTCCTCTCTCATGCTTTGAAAAGAGTATTCCTAAAGCTCAACGTGCCATCCACTTCATCTCTCTATAAAGGCTGGAGTGAGAGCAGGACATTGGACCTTCCTAGTCTTCCTGTTACCTAATCGACTGATACTCCGGTCTGGATTGGAATTGTGTTGTGAGTAGGAAATCCCAAGTGAGCTTAAGAGAATATGGAGGATGGCAAAGCAGGAGGAGGAGGAGCTGAGAAGATGAAGAGAAGTGTATCAGAGTTGGCGCTGGAGGAGTTGATCCGGATCATGATGATCACCACTCCTCCTCAGCACCACCACCAGGAGCAGGACCATCATCCTCATCCTCCTCATGACTATTGTCACGACAGTCCTCATGCTACCAGTTCAAGCATCACAGATGCTCCTCCTCTCTCGCTTGACAATTTGGTCAGTCTCGGTCTTGTCTCCTATCTAGTCCTACCAGCAGACTCAGGCACTTCATCATGAGCATTTGCATTTGCGGGACATCAATGGCCCTGGTAGTGATCATCGACATGACATGGCCGCCACCACCACCTCTCTCTGGTATCACACTCTTCTTACCATGCACTCCCCTCCTGACTCTAACTCGTCCATTTTCGGTAAGAGTCGGACCTCGGTGTGGATGCTCCCTTATACTTGTGATGCTTGTCCCAATTACTGTTTTGTTGATGCGGAGAATCCGATGTATAATTGGATGCAAATCGGTTTCAGTTGGAAGCAGTACATCATCGGTTGATAAGCCTAAATTCAGAGATATCCAAGCAAGGGAAGCCACGAGTGGTTCAATCCTCCAACACTCAGATGAAGATGATGCTGCGACGGAGGCAGATCCAAGCGAACTGAGCACCGTTGCCATCGATCTCAGAAACCGTGTTTAATTTGGGCAAACCTCCATTCTTCTACTTCCTCGTACGTTTCCCATGGGCAAATTGGACATTTTGATGCTTTGTGAGGCTATTCTGTGGATCTCCTCGTCCTCGGCAAAGTTTTGCTTTATTTCATTTAACTTGTCTTTATGGATTGCACTCACCCATTTCTATATCCATCTTATTAATTATTTCCTTTGTACCGGAACGTTATTAAAACCTCAAACGTAAACGGACAAACTACTATCTAACTTATTTATTACAAAGGCATAGAGAAATTTTTTTATGGTTTTTCTTCAAATGGCTGCGTGACGTTCCTATTTTCCTATGTCGGGTTGTACAATCTGCATGGGTGACTATTATGAGAGAGAGAGAATGTGTTTTTACACCAAATAAAAAGAATGGATAATACCACGAAAAACCCTATACCGATACACAAATTTATCCCAAATTATTTTTTTGACCATGAAAAACCCTAAACTGGTACGCTTGTGACAAATTTACCCCAAACTGGTACATCTATAACAAATTTACCCCCCGTTAGTTTTCGTTAAATGTATCAGCCAAATTGCTGATTCGAATGACACGTATAGTTCACAAATGTATCGATTTGAGGTTTTAACCCTATATTTGTCACATGTGTTTTAATTTGGGACTTTTCGTGGCATTAATGCAATTTGATTGAGGGTAAATTTATCACGGATGTACGAGTTTAGGGTTTTTCATGGTTAAAATAATTAATTTATGGTAAATTTATCACAGATGTACCAGTTTGGGATTTTTGGTGGTAAAAAAAATAGTTTGGGGTAAATTTGCACAAGTGTACCAGTTTGGAGTTTTTCGTGGTCAAAAAAATAATTTGGGGTAAGTTTGTCACATGTGTACCAGTTTAGGGTTTTTCGTGGTATTAACCCAAAGAAAAAAAAACTATCGAGATATAGAACCATCAAAAGGAAAATAAATGGAAAATGGAGGTTGATGGAAAATTAACACCCCCCCCAAAAAAAAAAAAAAAAAGAGGAGTTTACTCATGGAGGAAAGCTATGTGAATCTCCAAAAGCTTATGTATAGAAAGAACGAAAATTTCAAAAAGAAGCAAGAAAATTTGATGGGTTCGTAATTGCACCTTTTAACAATTTCTAAGGGAGCTATAGAATACTTTTGCCTCAACTTAAACATTCATTATTTCTTAGCCATGGCATACCAGAAGCATTACAACCATTTTTATGCACGTATTACACTACAAAAAAACACGCATTTAGTCACGACATTAGCGACGAGAATTTCGCAAAAATTCGTCGCTAAATTGATTTGGCGACGAATTTTGGACGAGAAAAAATCTGTAGCTAATTCGGCGTCGCTAAATTTAGCGACGAAAAATTGGTCCGTTCGTCGCTAAAATTAGCGACGAACGGACATTCGTCGTCATATTCGTCGCTGTTCGCATCCGAAATTAGCGACGAAAGGCTCCGTTCGTCGCTAAAATTAGCTACGAACCGTTCGTAGCTAATTTTAGCGACGAACAGCAGTGTCTGTCGCTAGATTTAACGGAACTTTTAGCCAATTAATGGAAAATTAGCTACGAACAGCGGCTGCTCGTAGCTAAAATTAGCTACGAGCAGCGACTGTTCGTAGCTAATTTTAGCTACGAGAAGCGACTGTTCGTAGCTAAAATTAGTGACGAACAGTCGCTGTTCGTAGCTAATTTTAGCTACGAACAGTCGCTTCTCGTAGCTAAAATTAGCGACGAACAGTCGTTGCTCGTAGCTAATTCTACGTCTAGCTTCTGAAATGCTCCGCCTCGTTCCTCAACGACTGGAGCCTCGAAATGTGCACGGAGTCACAAGGAAGCGAGACTGGCAGCGATGTGGGCGTTGGCGAGGCCCTGCTCCTCTAGCTCGGAGGAGGTGTCGTCGACCGCCGCCCGGCGATCAACCACGGTGGAGCCGGAGCAGGCCGTTTCCTTTGCAGCTGACGTCGGTGGGTGGCTCCACGGGTCCAGGTGCAGTCCCGCCCGGAGGGGGGAGGCTAGTGGTGGAGGCAGTGGCGGCGTCTTCCTGCCGCATCATCTTCAACGTGGAGCGGAGCCACGGCCGTCTCGGAGGAGGCGTAGTCGACCGCCGCCCGGCGATCGACCACGGTGGAGCCGGAGCAGGCCGTTTCCACCGCAGCTGACGTCGATGGGTGGCTCCACGGGGGTCCAGGTGCAGTCCTGCCCGGAGGGTGGAGGGTAGTGGTGGAGGCGTCTTCCGGCCGCATCATCTTCAACGTGGAGCCGGAGCCACGGCCGTCTCGGAGGAGAGCGAAGTTTAAGGAGACGAGGAAAGAGTGAGGACGAGGAGGAGGCAGAGAGCTTAGGGAGGAGGTAGAAGAAGAAGGGGCGCGAGGGAGCAATATATAAGAGCGGGAAGCGGGTTCGAAGCCAAAATTTTAGCGCCGAGTTTTTGGAGGAGCGGGAAAGTCAAATTCAGCGACGACCTTCGAAGGTCGTCGCTGATTCCGCGACGACCTTCAAAGGTCGTCGCTGATTCCGCGACGATCAACAAATGTAGTCGCTAATTTAAGACGAAAAGAGATGTTCGTCACTAAAAATAAAATTAAAAATAAATAATTCGCTAAATTAATTAGATACGTCACAATAAACCCTAGCCGCAGCATAAATAGAGCAAAAAAAAAAAAAAATCGGGGGCGAACCCATGGATCTGTTCGCACCCCTATAAAGATTTGATTCCCCCAACTCTCCGCGTCACGAACCAAATCTCATTTTTTTCTCTACTTTTGTGTGATGAACCAAATCGAGTGCATAAAATTCAATACATTTTTAACAAAATATTTAAAGCTTCTTAAAATTAGCAAGAAAATATATCCTATATAATTCAAAAGAATTCGTTAAATTAGCAACGAAACAAAATGAATAAGATGAAACAAGCTGAGAATGGAGCCCACGATCTATATAAACAGTGAATGATATAAACAAGCTGAGACGTGACCTTAATTTGGACATAAAAACTCTATGGATCCCTTCCTCCCTACAAAAGATAAGGTATAATGAGTCTAGCATAGAAATATTGAAAAAAAAAAAAAGAGGGGATAAAGTACAATGATCAAATGATGTGGTATAATGTGTAATAATGATTACACATAAATAATGAAACAGAAGGAATGCTTTCTAATTCAGGAATAAGGATAACAGAAATAATCTTCAATTTCAAGAAATTATATCTTCTTTAAAGCATTCACTGAAGAATCAGAAACCCTTTGAAAAGAAGCTATCTAGGACCAAAAGGAATGCTTTCTAATTCAGGAACAAGGATAATAAAAATAAATAAATTGATCACTCTTCATTTATGCTTATTAATGTAATCTTTACTTAATTAATAATATATTCATTTTTAAATTTCAAAAAAATATTCGCTCTATTTTCATTTTCTTTTAAAATGAATTAATGTAGATTAATATAAAATAATATAATCTAAGAAAGAACATAAATAAACTAAGCTAAACGATGTGTCATAAGCGTTTCTTATTTATATCATTCACTGTTTGAAGAGAGAAAGGATTCCAAATAATCGATCTTTCTTTTAGTTATTTATTGAACCTTTCTTTGGTTGATTAACATGTGATATTATGAATCCCCATTATTAATATTGAACGAAACTACATCTTATAAAATCACATTTGAATATTTGATGATACATTCCATACCTTGCTAAAAAAATGATCCTTCTAATGTTTTTGAAATATTTATTAATTGATTTACAACATCTCTTATTCGCTTATAGTATCTTATCTATCTTATTCATGGATAACACAATTACAATATATATTTTTGGTAATCAAATATTATGCAAAGTAAATCATTTTCGAATAGATCCTTACTCTACTCTATTTAGTATCTCTCATCAAAGACGATTTTTTTTTCTAAGTTATATTTTATCAAAAGAATTGATCTCCATTTTTTGTTTGTTCACAACTTTATATATGTAATAAATATAAAAAGGGTCCTAATACACCTTGAAAAAATATAAATTAAGGATAGCAACGAATTAACAATTATTTTCGTCGCTATTGAAAAATTACATAATAAATAAATAAATAAAAAGGGTTTTCGTCGCTTTTGTATTTAGTTTTTTATTTGTTTTTTACCAAAAAAACAAATACAAAACTAAATACAAAAGAAACACTAAATTAGCGACGAACAAAGGGTTTCGTCGCTAATCAGTTCTTTTTATTTTATTTTTCGTCAAATTAGCTACGAAAAATACTGTTCGTCGCTAATTTGACCAAAAAACCAAATAATTAAATAATTAAATAAAATTTAGCAACGAACGCTAAGACTATTCGTCGCTAAATTAGCGACGAATAGTCTTAGTCGTCGCTAAATTGACCAAAAACCAAATAACAATTTAAATTAAAAAAAAAATAATTTTTAGTCACGAATAACATTGTTTGTGACAATTTAGCGACGAACAATGATCCTCGTCGCTAAATTATTTCTTTCTTTTTCACTTTTTGGTCATTTAGTGACGGAATTGTACATTCGTCACTAAATTAGTGACGGAATGTTCTTTCGTCGCTAAGTTCATTGCAATTTAGTGACGAAAGTAATTTTTCGTCGCTAATTTAGCTACAAATTCCTTGTTCGTCGCTAATTTCGTCACTAATTAGCTACAAATATTTGTTCGTCGCAAAATTCATCACAAAATTTGTGAGGGATTTTTCCGTCACTATTTTCGTCGTAAATAGCGACGAACTTCCTTGTCGTCGCTATTTTTGTCACAAATTAGCGACGAAAATTATCTCGTCGCTAAATGCTCGTGGCTAAATCGCTGTTTTTTTGTAGTGTTAGGGAATTGAACATTCCTTATATCATGTTGAACTTTAACAACTACTTCCTGTCCATCCATTAACGTTGCACGATGCACCTGTGCTATCTGCAACGAAAAAAAGCAATATTAGGAAATCTAGCATGAAATAGTCTTCAAATACCCCACCGAACCAACAATTGACGTTTATCCCAGCAAGATATAGGTTGTATTTCACCAATATCAACTATACTTAACAGATGCTGTAGCCAAAGGGGATTCAACGAACTTAGAGAATAAGTCATCCATAGGTTTACCCAACTCCCTCTCTATAGTCCCGTGGACCTGCATAAGACGTTAGAAGACCACTGATCAATTGCTCACAGAATTTCCACACGAACAAGTTCACCACAATATCAGAAAGAAAGCAGAGAGCAAATGGTGAAATAAAGTAAAAAAAAAAAATATATAAGGGCTAGTGGTATTCTGTCCAGTAGCCCTTATACCACAATCACCTTGGGGATCAATAGTGCGGTTTGGTATCTGTTGATATGGGTTCCTCAGGAACGTGAGCACACCATTATTTCTGCGCCCTCTATGCCTTCTGGTGACTTCTAGGGAGGGGAATTTGGGGATGTGGCCGTGGCTACCGAAATTTGGTTGAAAGGAACTTGAATGTGGTCGAGGGACCAAACCACCATCAGCCAAAGCTGCATAGTAACGTGCCAGAGCCCTCGCAGAGCAATGTCCATTAGCAGCAGGTATAATTGCACGGCGGATATTAAGCATGTTGAATAATGCAGGTAGGGTTACAATACTTTCCAGATTGGCTTCTGCCTGGAAAGAAGATGGTAACTCAGGACGATTGCCGATCTGAAATACCTTAGTCAGGTCATTCCGGTCAACAGTAAGTGTAGCAAGTCGAGATTCCACACCTGAAACGGAAGACAAAGCGATGGCAACAATTGAAGTTGGTTCATTTAGATGGCCTTCTCAAGGACCAAAAGGAAAGAGTTTTCGCTTGTTTAGTTTCCTTAATGCCCGTTAAGTAAGAGAGATAAAAGAACACAAGAAATCATTAGCTTGAGGCATGCCTGGAGGAACTCCAATAGACAGTTCTCCTTCAATGTTGAGGGCATGAATAAAAGCTTCTTCCAGAATCTCTTGGAATTTCTTTCCCGACGCATGCTACGTTCAACACAATGGAGATGATAAGTCCGGGTATAAAATTAGTCGAACCTATAAAGAATCTTGAAACAGAGGCGACTGATTTCTAGTAAGCAATTTATATTGACACGTTTAACTTTGAATCTGGGAAAAAGCTCATGCAATGTATGTCGAAAAGCAAATACATTGCTGATTGGAACATCTGAAAACGGCCAAACTCCTGACTATGCATGCCAGTTGCACACAGACACC
The DNA here is from genome assembly GCA_021437785.1 of Rhodomyrtus psidioides. NCBI lineage: Eukaryota > Viridiplantae > Streptophyta > Magnoliopsida > Myrtales > Myrtaceae > Rhodomyrtus > Rhodomyrtus psidioides. Next base: position 3,341,554 of record JAILYB010000069.1, read on the forward strand.
TGAAAAGTGCATACAAGCGCACATACAAACGTGCATGACGGAGAACCCGCTCACCACAAACCCTCACTGGAGAGGGAGGGAGGGAGAGAGAAGACTGGTGGATTCTTAGTGCAGGAACAATCAGCAGAGGACAACAAGAGTTCAGCACAAAGGTATTAAAGAGTTCCATGAATGATAACACTGATATTATAAGAATAATCAAAAGGGATCCAAAAATCGTAGCATCACACGTGTAGCAGGATGTCTAACGGACAAAGCAAAATGAATATCTTATAGAACCATCATAAATCCTCTAAAGCATGATAACCCACAACTAATCTTTAGATTGTTATCCCCTGATCAGATAGAGAAAGAGCCAGTTACTTTGAATACCGAATAGTCTCATGAGTAAATGTTATCATACCTCAATAATTCCACCACATATCCAGCCAAACGATAGATAGTGATAAAGCTGGTGCTGACCAGGTTCAGTTTCTGGTACTGAAGCAGCAATGCGCTTTAAACATTCGTTCCAGTCACTTATTAACAAAGGATTTTCACTTCTGATTTCACTTAATGCATTATGCAGACCAGCTGTATGGTTAAGCACATGATGGACCTGAAATGAGCAGCAATAGCACCAATGAAATCAATAATTTCAAAGGACCACAGATTATCATAATCGAACTTTTAAAACTTTAAGAAGGTCTTTTCCGTTGCATCCAAATTCTGGCCAAATATTTGCCACGTTTTCATCTAGTCTGAGTTTTCTGCAAGATGATAAACAACTTTAGCAGTTTAGCACCCATTAGCACCCATTAGCACTAGGACATCAAATCATGGTAAGTAGACAAAAAAAGATAGATACAGATCCGATCATTATCAAATATAATACATATACAGCTAAACTGCTTCATATTAAAGCAGTAGTGTCCCTTACCCCTTCTCAACCAACCAATGCACCATCCCTGCAGTGGACAGGGATCATAGGGGGCGCATGGCAACACTTCTGCTTCAGAAATCATTTCTGAAGCTGAAGTTGATTTTTCAACTTCTCAATCAGAAGCAGAAGTTGATTTTTTAACTTCTCCATCAGAAGTTGATTTCTACTTCTGAAATTTTCTACTTTTGAAACATTATTAACCCGCCGGCGACCGGCGGGCGGCTGCGGCGGCGTACGGCGACCGGCGGCGGCGGCGACCGGCGGTCGGCGGCGGCGGCGGCGTCCGGCGTCCTACGGTCGGCGGCGGCTGCGGCTGCGGCGGCCGGCAACCGGCAACCGGCGGCGTCCGGCGGCGGCGGCGGGCAGCGGCAGCGTCTGGCGGCCGGCGAGCGGCGTCCGGTGGCCGGCGGCGGCGGCGTCCGGCGGGCGGCGGCGGCTGCGTCAGGCGGCGGCGTCCGGCGGTCGGCGGAGGCGGTGTCCGGCGGCGGCGTCCGGCGGCCGATGGAGGCGGCGGCGGCGATCGGCGACGGCGGCTGCGATGGCGTCCGGTGGCGGCGACCGGCGGCTGCTACGGAGTCCGGCGACCGGTGACGGCGGCGTCCGGCGGCGGCGACCGGGGGCGGCGGCATCCGGCGACCGGCGGTGGCGGTGGCGGCGGTCGGCGACCGGCGGTGGCGGCGGTCGGCGACCGGCGGTGGCGGCGGCGGCGGGCCGCGGGTGGGCATTGGGCGGCGAAAGATCGGTGTAGTTGAGAAGTGATTTCTTTTTTAGAAGCTACAATTTTTAGCTTCTCAAAATTGGCCAAAAATCACTTCTGGAAGTAGAAATCACTTCTAGAATCACTTCTGGAAGTGATTCCTCAATATTTTTACCAAACGGCTTTCAGCTTCAGAAGCACTTCTGAAGTGTCTTTACCAAACGGATTTCAGCTTCAGAAGCACTTCAGAAGCAGAAATTCTGCTTCTGAAGTGTTACCATGCGCCCCCATACTTTCCAAGCACTCCAGCAGCAGTATCAATTATAACCTCCCCATCTTTGTAGGCACACACCTTAAAGCAGGGAAATCGATCATAATATGAATCTTAGAATATGTAACCCCACAAATTGATATTATTTGAATGATATAAAGCAACAAGTTCCTAAACCTCTTCATCATCGTTACCACCAAAAAAGTATCCAGTCGGATATTTGTAACACATTCAATGCTGTAACAGGGTCAGAATTCAAAAATTCAAGAGCAGAAGCCAAGTCACAAAACTCAAGGAAGCTAATGACACTCCTGAGAATGAACAAAGTCTGCAACAACCTTGACAAAAGCACTATTTTAATCAGTTATAGATAGTGAAGAACATTACTTGGTCTCATCCAAAGAAAAGAACAAAGCTTTGAATGTTGGATGGGATCAAGAAAGGTAATATTAATGTAAATAAAGTACAGTGTACCTGGATCCCCGGTATTTTATCGTCATTTCCCAGATCAATCAAAAGCTGTCTCAGCTTGGTCTCCACAGCAGAATCAACAGGTGTATCACAGACCCACTGTGCATTCACCGCAGGTGCCTTATAGATGGTTCTGACAATAAAATGCAGAGTCAATTGGAAATAAGGCAGACATGAAAGTGAAGCAGTGGATTAGTGTTCAAGATGACTCACCCTTGCAAAACATGCTCTGCAAATGGTCTCGTTATATCAATATATATTATGCGGACATTCATTGTCGAAGAAATCCCTGGAGAATTTATTTCATGTAAATGTTTAAGAACACTATCAACAAATTGCAAAAGAGAGGTCAATGAGGGAGGGTTCAGAACCCGAGAGAAAATAACAATATCACCAGGAAATGCATCAACCTAAACGATTAAAAGATGTTATTCCCAATTGAATATTCACAAGCATCTTTAAATAGATATAGTTCACAACGGCAGCTTAATACCCTCTGTAATATGGTAAAACATGGATAGCCCCCATTCAATCGCCCAATAAGTCATTCCTTCCCACACGTTAAAATGTTTGATGAAATGTATAAATGTGAACATTTTTATCAATATATGGCCACATCTAAAGTTCGACAAATATGTTACACATAAACCCAATCGTTGTTGGATGGATCCATGTCACTGTCTTTTTGTGGCAATCAACTTATGCAGGGTACCTACGTCATTATTATTATTATTCACAAAATGGATAATGATCTGGCTTTTGTTTACTGACAAGAAATCCTTATGGTGCAAATGGGTTCTTTCCTTGTTCCTAAAGAACAAGAATTTCTGGATAGCTATCAAGCCAACGTTTTGTTCTTGGGCGGGGAAAAAGATACTCGACCTTCATGTGGATTTTCAGCATCTTTTAAGATGGCAATTGGGCAGCGGATGCAATGTGTCCTTTTGGTTTGATTCTTGGCATCCACGTGGGCCGCCTAAAAAAGACTTCTCTAATACGAACATATATCGATCAGGTATTCCTCGGAAAGCCACAGTTGCTGATGTCTTTGCCTCTTTGGGTCGCCAATCACAGATTGTAGCCACCATTGAGACATGGCCTGAGCAGCTCCCATCCCTTGACCATCGTTGCTCTGATCGCTTTATTTGGCTTGGCCGCTCTTCTGGTGATTACTCCATTGCCTCAGCTTGGAATATCATGTGGTCGAGAGGAGAAGTGGTGCCGTGGCGCGCCTTCATCTGAAATCATACTCTTGCCCCTTGGCATTCTTTCCACTTGTGGCTGGCCACATTGAATCGACTTCCCACCCAGGTGCGTTTGCTTAATTATAACCGGATTGCAGACGCTATATGGGCCATTTGTCGATGCACACCGGATAGTGTTGATCATCCTTACTTTGGCTGCCACCACACTGGGACCCTTGCCTCTTTTTGGGTAGCCAAGTGCAACCTCGCGTGGTTTAATGGGCCTTGGTGGGACAACCTGCATTGGGCCATGCAGCATATCAGTGGCCGAAGCTTCCACCAACAGATAGCTCGCTTCTCCTTTGGAGCCCTATGCTATATCATTTGGAGGGTGAGAAACCAGATTTTGTTCCAAAACCAGGTTCTCTATTGCCCGCCATTAAGAAGCATCTTGAGAAGGTCGTCAGGATAAAGCGCTGACCTTCAAGCATGTTGAAGGCACCCCTCGAAACAAGAGGATGCAAGCCGGCTGGACTATTGATTCGACTATTTTTTGTTGATGTGAGGGTCGTCCCAGCTGTCGTTTTTCTGCTTTGTACATTGGCCGAATTGTCTTCTGACCGTTTTCTCCTTTCCTCAGGGACCGTTGCCCCTTTTTTTGGACCCATGACACTCTTGCACTCGTAATGACATTCTTTGGTGTCATCACGAGTGCAGGACCTCTTTTTTTTGTAGTGTCGGGTTCCTTTTGCTTTTGTATAGTTGCGCTCTGGTTAATATGTTTCTTACCTTTACCAAAAAAATGACTGCAAACACTTACAGGATTAAAGCGTTTAACTTCCTTTGGGTCGAGTTTCATCTTCTCCTGTATCACCTTCATATTTCTTGTTCTCTGCTCATTCAAGGATTTCACATTCTCCTGATTAAAGCAAAGGTCCATAAGATAAAAGATCTTACTTTGAAAGGTAATTCAAGACACTGGCACTGAAAACTCACAAAAGCTTCAGTTGCTGGTGTCGATGTGCGGAAAAATACATTTGTGACATCCATGGCCTGTTCTGGGATGTCTAGGGGCAATTTAAGTCCCATCTCTGCAAAAGCGGAGAGCAATGCCACATGATCCCCCTGAGAACAGGGCTTGTGCTGTCAAATTTCTTCATAAAATTGCTTAACTTGTTAAGATAATCGATTGTAATTGTACCACTTCTTGTCGAAAGTATTAAATCTCAAACACAAACCTCGGCAGATGCCAGAAACATTTTTGCTAACATCTGCTTCATGGGAAACGACAGTGACTTTGTAAGCCCAAAGTCCACCAAAACTGGGCGATGAGGGGCTTCTTTGTTCACCAGAAAATTTCCTGTAAAGTATCCAAAAATGACAGTAACGATTATTATTGAAGATATCCATACATGGTAACTTGAGCATATTCATGTTTTCAATTGTTGTCCCCTTAACAACTAGACGACTAAAAACATTACCAAAATGAGTAGAAGGGTTGAAAGAGAATACCCGGATGAGGATCACCATTGAAGAACCCATCAATATAGATTTGATGGGCATATGCACGCGTAATTTCCTCCACAATTTTTTGCTTATTTACACCAAAAGATTCCAATGATTCAAAGTCATTCAGGCGTATTCCATCCATGTACTCCAAAATCAGCACCTTTTCAGTTGACTATCCTTGTAGGAAAAACAAATTTAAAGTCATCGAAGGAACTGGAAAGGGAAGTTTCCCCATTCTAATATAGCTTTGCATAATTTGAAGTCTACTACAAGGAGAACATGAAATGAGGGAGTATAACTTTTCAAAACCCCTATTACATTCATCCCCCATAGGAGTGGAATTACAGATTCACAAAACGAAGGCACATGGATATAAATTAATCAAGTGAAATAAGCTATTTCAGAAAATTCTTAAACAAGGAAGTTCACCACTTGCAGAGGCAAATTTAAACGAGCTAATGTCAAAAGGATACTTTTCTTGACAGATTGCATCTCTCTCCAGTAAATAAACTAAAATTAGCAACTGCCTGAACATCCTCACCAGACAATATATAAATGACAAAATTAAAGCAAGAAATAACAGCTTCTTTTAGATATCAAATTTTTAGCTCATAGTTATCAGTCAGAGCACTTCCAAATCATGGGAGCAAAGGCAGCACTACACCTGAATAACTTCTGGAATCAATACTTCTACTCGATGGGATGATGTCCCATCACCACATCTGTTTCTGCAGCGAAGGTTTGTGGACACCTTTCTCGTATTCTCAATACACACAGGCAAAAGAAAAGAAAACATACTGAGGAAAGAAAGTACTACACAGCAAGATGAGCATTTCTACATTGGATATCAAAGAGCTAAATAAAAAAGCTTTACGTAACATGAACTGCTAATTTTCTTAAATAACCTCCCCTCTAGGCCAAGATGCCTTCTCCACTTTGACAGATGATAACCTAGTTTTTGAATTCAGTTTGATTTTTATTAAGAATTAGTACATAACATGTATAAGAATAATATTACAAGATTCATGTTCTAATTTCGAACTTCACATTTTCAAGATAATACAACGTACAAGGATGTAAAATGAATAAGAATAACATGACAAGATTCATGTTTCTAATTTCAATCTTCACATTTTCATTTCTTCCTGCACCTTCCAAATGTGTTGGCTAAGCTTTCCTTAGGACTGCTTGGGTGAAGGAGAAGAGAAATAGTTAAGGTGGGAACACCGAATGCAAGATACTTGCAGAAATAAGATATAAGGCTATTACATGCCATTCAACTAACTAAACCCAGTTTAATTTCTAAAAACATTTCAACAACTTTAACCAGCATAATGACTATGAAACAAGACCAAATTGCTGCAAGCACGAGTGAAGTGAACCTGCAAACCGGATATTCCTTTTTTTTATTATTCTTTCTGGGAAAAAGTGAATAGTTGAGATTCAAATTAACATCTCTTAAACACTGGCACATAGTCAATGGACAATCTCACAACTAGTCACACACCGGCTTCACGATTGAAGTCGAGTTCCTTTGGAGCCTCTTTGCACCATTCATCTATCATGGGATTGAAGTCATATTGAGGTTCTGCCCGTGCTATCCAATCAACTATTTGGCATTCTTTAAATCCTACCGAACATAAGAAACACATAATAGCTATAACACAACTACATAATTTATTGAATTGCATTTCATGCAACAACCTAGAAAATCATGAGAAACCTCTAATACAATTGTTTTTATGCCCTCATGTTGAACTTTAACAACTACTTCCTGTCCATCCTTTAACGTTGCCCGATGCACCTGTGCTATCTGCATCGAAAAAAAAAAAGCAATATTAGGAAATCTAGCATGAAATAGTCCGAACCAACAATTGACATTTATCCCAGCAAGATATAGGTTGTATTTCACCAATATCAACTATACTTGACAGATGCTGTAGCCAAAGGGGATTCAACGAACTTAGAGAATAAGTCATCCATAGTTTTACCCAACTCCCTCTCTATAGTCTAGTCCCGTGGACCTGCATAAGATGTTAGAAGACCACTGATCAATTGCTCACAGAATTTCCAGACGAACAAGTTCGCAACAATATCAGAAAGAGAGCAGAGAGCAAATGGTGAAATAAAGTAATAAAAAAAAATTAAGACACAACAAAGGCTCTACAAGAGATTATCACACAAACTTCATCCCACAGAGCAAGTCTGCACCATTAACAGATAGGACCTTTTACCAGTCAGCTTAAAAAAGATATGTAGAATTATGATTGTGGTGGAGAGACAATCCGCTAATCACAAAAGGTATCTAACAACATTAGGGTGGCAGCCATATTACATACTAACAGCTTAAAACCACAACCTTAACAAGCTTTGTATATCTGCACCATTTTCCGTAGTAAATTAACATGCTCATGAGACAACATAATTTTGGCCATGCATGTCAAGCCATTAGTTGGAAAACAGATTCCCACGAGGAAAACATTTGGAGAAGTTGCTTTCATCCTGTGGAGAGAAAAGTGAGTACAGAAACAATAACAACACAAGAAAAAAGTACTGAACCTCTTCTAAGGGACGAGGAGGAAGAGAGTCTTGTAATTGCTTGAGGAGGGTAATGTAAGCTTGAGGAAGCACATCAGCGCATGTAGAGAGATACTGTCCAAGTTTAACCCGCAAACCTTCTAAATCAATAATCATATTGAGAACACGCCTTGCATTGCGCTGATGAGCCTTCTCCCACAAAGCGTAACTTTTAGATTTGCTTAGCCCATTTTTCTCTTTGTTGCAGCCCCTATAAGATCAATATAATTATATGCGAGAAAAAGCATAACCAAAATACTATAAGAGATTCCACCATAATAAAACATAATAGATAAGAAAAAGGTAAGAAATGTTGGCAAGATGTACCTTATAATCCATATAAATTACCAAAGCAACAGAGAACACTTTCATTCGTCTTCTGTAAATGTTCCCCCATCCCATCAGTGGCAGCTAGAAAAAGGCTAAGGAAGGAAATATCACTGGAGTAGGGAAGCTTGGAAGCTAGAGTCCACACCTACACATTGGAGAAAGGAAACTGGGGTACTCAGCAAATTTTACATATAGACATGAGCATTACAATAAGGATTGCCAAATTCCACAAGTGGCCCAAAGCATTTCTCTAGGTCATACATAAACGACGCAACTCTCCTGAAATATCATTTTAAAAAGGGCAGTGTGTTATGTTTGGATAAGTGGACTGAAGTTGGTTCTCCTAAAATTTGATCCATATCTGTTCACCAGTCTGTAACAAAATATTCAACCAAGTTCTCGGAATAATCTTTCAATGAAGGGTTGGAAACTGTAGTACAATCTAAGCCCCATGCAATCATGAATGACTCCTAAAAAGTGATAATTGTAGTTACAACAGTGAGAGAATATAACCTCTGATGAGGATCATTGCAATTACATTGAAAAAGAAAAGGGTGAGTTTCACCTATACCAGACTTAGCCCCAGAAATCTCTTTCAGATGCATCATTACTATACCCACATGTAAGTGAATTTGTTATGTCTATAGCCACACTTTATGACTCAGTTATACTCTTTCCATCCGAATGGATTCTCTACGCTTGGTAAATACCATAATTAATGGCCTAAACAAACTTATCCGGCAATTGAAAGCAGCAGTAGCTGAAAATGCATTCCAATTCCTCACTAACTGTACAAGCTCTTTCTGATACGATCTCATCCGTCTTCTCTCGATCAAACCTTCCCAACTCTTTCCTGGCATGCAATTCTTCATCGAGCCATGAACAGAAACCCTATGCTCGGTATTCTTCCCAATGCACAGTAAAATTATGCGATCGAGAACTAATTTATAAAGAAGAAACAGCAAACAGATTCACTGATAATATGTAAGAAAGACCAACAGGAACAGGAAGCAAGAGCCACGCGCTCTGATCAGGGGATGCAGGGAAACCGATGCAACAACAGCAAGGAAATCAGGAATGACGGACGTTAGGCGAAGAGAATCGCGATAGAAGGGAGGAACCATACCGAGAGCGACGAAATGGCGAAGGGAAAGGCGGTGATGAGGAATTCAATGCGATGAATACTCCACCTAGAGAAACGAAAGTCCTCGCAGCGATCGCCTTATGGTCGGCGTTCGTTGATGACCTGCCTCCAGTGGAAAAATGATGAGCGAGTTGACTCCCTCTCCTTCGCGAGAAGCTAAGGATTGTCCCTCACCAACCCCTCTAAGATTAAACATGTGGAGTACGATATCTCGATAGTAAAAGCACAGACAAAGCAAGCAACTCCTAGAATCTCCCATCAACCCCACCCAAAAAAAGTTGCAAAAAGCTTAATAAACAAAAACTCAGAGAGTTAGAGAGAGAGACCTTGTTGAGGGGTGAGGGAGGTTCTGCAAGAAGACTCGGGAAGGAGAGAGCTGACTCGAATGGTGTGACGAGCATCATCAGGAGAAGAAGAGCAGATGCAGCCGAGCAAAAGAGAGCTCAGCACAACCACACAACTCAAGAAGTTAATGGACGTCGAACGATGCAACACCGAATCAGTCGCCATTCTTGCTTGCTTGCTTGCTTGGTATCTCTGCTGTGCTCCTCTCTCTCTATCTCTACTCTCTACTCTCCACTCAGTTCAAAAGCACAGATTCTGATGAGATGTTGGTACCTTTGGTTTGCATTTATAAGCATTTTTTAAGAAGGCCACTTCCCTACAAAACCCAACTCATTGCCTGGTTAATATTTTCTCCACCCACACCTCACCTCCATCATTGGCAGCTTTTGCTTTCTTTCCTCTTCTCCCACACGGAGAGGAAATTTGAGAGAATGAGGTCTAAAAGCGGACGGAGGAGAAAGGGACGGTCGATATCTCGGAAGCGAGGAGGGGAGAGAGAAAAATAATATATATATATATATATATATATATATATATTTTTTATTTTTATTTTTTTTTCAGGGAATGTGGGTTTACCGCCCAAAATTTCGGATGACATGGAATGAAATTTGGGCCGTCGGATAAGTAGTTTCGAACGGACGGTTGGATTTTAAAGTACGTCACCCCTGTCATAACCCTTCTATGGCAGGGGATCCAAATCCGTCCCTCCTCCTCCTCTTTTCGATCCGGTGACGCACCTCTTCGACGCCAGCCTCCGCGGAACCGACGTCGACCTTCGCGACACCAAATCCAGAGGCGCGTCAGTGGCTTCGAAGGCGAGCAGATATACGGAGCTTGGCGAGACCAAGGCGATTTGAAGTTCCCTCGCGATTTGGGTCCCACTCGCGAGGGAGTTCGACTTCCTTCGGACGTTGGAGTTCTCGTGCAAAGGCTCGTCCCGCGGGAGTCTCGGCAGCTTTCGAGTGACGTGACGACGGGGATGGCGACTACCTCCAAGTTCCCTCCACGCGCAGGTCTCACTCACTCTCTCTCTCTCTGCAAAATTTTTTCGTTCCTCTGTTTTGCCCTAAATCCCAATCGCGAGCCCTAAAAATTGCTCGTTCTCCTCTTCAACCAATCGTCCTCTTCAATCGTCTTCAATGCTCGTCTGTTCTTCGTCTCTCTCTCCCTCTGCATCTGTGTTTTTTTATTTTAGCTTTCTGAACTCTTCAATGAGGAGAATGCGTGGCTTGACTGGAGTTTATTATGGTTACCTTCTTACCGCTACATTAAAATTTACTCCACGTATTGCTTCTGCATGTTAATAGACCCATCCAATGATTCAGTCCAGTTCACACTGGTGTGGAATCTCATAGCATTTTCAATCTCGCAATATAATTTGCAACTACCAGTTTTGCATGTTTTGATAATTGAAGATTTTCATGGTGATACTGTGATTTCTTTTGTTTGCGGCTTTTCCTAATATTATGGATGCCACTGGGAAAATGAGGAATACATATGCAATTTTTTTTTAATCAAGAAGTACATAATTTGATGATTGAAAATTGCTGCGATATTTTCAGTTTAGAACTTGAACAAGCCTACAAAATCTGACGATTGGAAGTGTAAATTGTTTTTGTTACCTTGCAGGTGCAATGGCCGACATAAGTAAGGGTCAATGTTGTTCAAATAGACATAAGTAAGGGTTCACTATCTAATGTAATTGTAGCTGTAGAGGACAGACCAAGGCGAGTTGTTCTCTTAGTGTTTCGCAAGAAACTGAACCTGGGAATAGATCTAATGCTTCCAGTTCTTTGCTCAACCTAATTATATTCCTGGATCTGTGTCGCAACTGGTTGGCGCTTCATATTTGCTCCGTGCCACAGCATGGGAAATGTATGGCAGGTAATACTTTGTTCAGAGATTAGTGGAACAGATAGTTTAAAGAACTGCGTATGGTTGAACCTGTTGAAGAGTATTTGGTAAATTGGATGTTTGTGGTTAATAGATGAGTGTATAGATTTAAAGTTAGTTAGGAATGTCCTTATTTATTTCCTTTTACCTTTGTGAGTAATAACAGAGGATCTTGGTGCTATTTCATTAAGCCTCATGTGCAGATGTAATCATTTGAGTATGTCTCCCTCTCTCTTGTGATCTGCAATTCTTAGTAGGACATTTTGTTAGCTTTAGCTCCAAAAGCACTAACTAAATGCTTTAATTGACTTGTCCATAGTCAAAGTCTAAAGCATGTCTAGGTTTTTCTATTTTAATGATTGCTTAGAACGTTTTCTCCTCTATGTAAAGCACATGCTGAGTGTTGCAAATATCTTGTGCCATTCTTGTTCTCAAGGATAAAGAGGTCATTGGGTAGGCAGCCATCCATCTTGGTTTGTATGCAAATTGATATTCCAAATAGGCAGTTGTCCATGTTGATTCATATTTAAATGCATATTCCAGATAAGATGGGTTCTAATTGTGTTTTTGTTATATTTTGTTTTGTCTTGTCATGTTTCCGTAACTCACTCTTCGAGTCATGCTGCTATTGATATATTAAGCACACAATTAGGATCTTTTTTTTTCTTTAATCACTTGAGTAATTATTTAAGCATAAATTTTACATCTCTGAGAAATATGTGTCCTGATATGTCACTCTTCTATAAGCCTTTTGTCAATATCCAAGCTTATTTGACCTATGTTTTGCTGCTCTAATTCATGTTTGCAGTTCAGTTGATGCAGCAGTGGCTTAAGGAAAGTTATTCAGTATTTAGTGGTATACAAAGGATATAAAGGTTGAGTTAAAAGATCTAGATCCATTACAGGAGACTCTCTTTTTTCTCAAATGGATAGGGAGGGAGCACTAACTGTCATGCTTAGTACTAACAGTCAAATTATCCCTCAAATGGAGACTGCCTCTCAAATGAATGATGATGGCACAAGGTAATTAATGTCTTCATGAAAGTATGTTAGTTTTTCTTATGTTTTATTATTTTTTGTTCAAGTTTATCGTCCAATGACGCCACTTTGTCCACTATTTTTTGTGTGATTTTATCAGCAGTAATAACTGGACTCCACAAATGGATATGGAATTCAATGATGTAGATGAGGCATGGGAGTTTTGGAAGATGTATGCATTGAAAATTGGTTTTGGTGTACGTAGGAGAGTTACTAACAAAGGGAAGGATGGTTCCATAACTTCTACACGCTTTTGTTGTGCAAAAGAGGGACATCGACGAAAAGATAAACGGCTGGAATCAGTAAAAAAGCCTAGGCCTGAAACGAGGATGGACTGCCATGCCCGAATGGGAATCAAATTAGTTCGAGAGAGCGGTAAATATTTTGTGTATGATTTTGAGCCAAATCATTCTCATCCACTCAACTTTGCAGAGTGTACTCACTTGATACGGTCACATAGGCAAATAAGCAATGTCCAAGCTCAGCAAATTGTATTGGCTAACAATGTATGCCTCACACAGAGACAGCAGCATGACTTGTCTAGTGTACAGTCTGGGGGAAGAGAAAATGTTGGTTACACGAGGGTTGATGAGAAAAACTATCTTCACACTAAACGAGGGAGAGACATGGAGTTTGGAGACGCAGGATGTTTATTGAGGTACTTCGAAAAACGACAAATCCTAGACACATCTTTCTTCTATGCTGTTCAGCTTGATAGCGATGAGCAAATAACAAATATATTTTGGGCAGATTCTAGGATGGTTATTGATTATGCCCTTTTTGGTGATGTGGTGACCTTTGACACCACATTTTCCACTGACAAAGAGTACAGGCCACTCGGTGTATTTATTGGATTCAATCACCATAGAGAGCTTGTGATTTTTGGGGCTGCACTTTTATATGATGAAACCGCTGATTCCTTCAGATGGCTTTTCGAAACATTCTTGGAGAGACACAAATATAGGAGGCCTGCAACAATTTTTACTAATCAAGATGCAGCAATGTCGAAGGCATTAGAAGAGGTGATTCCCGAGACAATACATGGATTTTGTACATGGCATCTAATGCAAAATGCCATAAAAAACGTTGGTCATTTAATGAAGAATGGATCTAATTTTTTGACTGATTTGAAGAAGCTTGTGTATGAATATGTAGAAGTGAAAAAATTTGAAGAGGCTTGGGATTCATTACTTTCATCATATGAAGCTACTGACAATTCTTGGCTCCAAAATCTGTATAAGTTCAAAGAGAAATGGGCTAGATGTTATATGAAATCTACAGTGACCTTGGGGATACGTAATACACAGTTGAGTGAGAGTTTGAATGGAGATTTGAAAGATTATCTTGCATGTAATATAAATCTAAATGAATTTTTCAAGAGATTTGATAAGGTGGTGAGTGATAAGCGGTACAAAGAGTTACAGGCTGAGTTTAATGCTAAAGAGAAATTGCCAACGATTTTGTGTCAGACATCACCTATGTTGCAGCAAGCAAGTAAGGTCTATACACCTTCAATGTTTGAAAATTTTCAAACAGAATGGATGAAAACTTTAGGTCTGGTTATCAAGGAACGTAATGAGATGGGTCTCTTGCGGGAATATGTTGTTGGCTCATTTGGTACAAATGATCCAGAGTACAAGGTCATGGGTGGCCCAAGCAATGAAGTGGTGAATTGTGCTTGTAATCATTTTGAGACCGTTGGGATCTTATGTTGCCATGCCTTGAAGGTGCTTGATAACTTAGACATAAAGTTAATTCCTAGTGCTTACATTTTGAAGAGATGGACACATAAAGCAAGAAATGGAATACTAGAGAAGCATGGTTTAGATACTCAGGTATAAATTGTCGTTAATACTCTTTTTTACTCAATTTAATGTTTTAATTTATTGGTAACTTCTTATAAATTCTATATATTCGTTCAGGGGAATGGTGACATGGATACTACTGATAGATATAGAGAGGTGTGTCCCGAGTTTGTGAAGATAGCAGTCAGGGGCTCACAAACTATTCAGAGATATAAATTTATCAAGAAGATGATCTTGACCATAAACAAATCTCTCGACGAAATGCCACTTGGAGGTGAGTCTTTGAGAAATTTGACAGGTTTAAGTGAAGATACAAGTCTCGTTGCAAAATGTACAGGCCTTACTTGGAGGTGAGTCTATGTTTTGTACTTCATCTGCTACATGGATGCATTGTTTGTTTCATAGAGATAGAAAGGATGTTAATTGTGACAAGGCCTGCAATGCTTGTTGGTTATTCATGCAGGTGATTTAATATCAGAATCTTATGTCTTGGAGTATGGAACTATCTTGAAATGCATGTGGGTGAGCGTGTAATAGTGATTGATGATTTGGTCGCCACCGGTGGGACCTTATCTGGTGCCATAAAAATTTGGGTAAGTCTGTCCTATAATCTTGCCTCGTATATCTCATATGGTTTTATGTTGACCTTGAATTTGAATTTTTTTGGCCAGAGCGAGTTGGGGCTGAAGTAGTTGAACGTGCTTGTGTTATTGGCCTGCCTGAGGTCAAGGTAAGGCCTGTTAACTACTGTTTCCATATTTGCTGTAAGCTAGTTAGAGTTATAATGTGGCCAGGTGCTTGTCTTTTTATTATGCAATCCTGTTGAACTAAATCTTTTAATGTTTTTTTATTGCTGAAATAGATTCTTACTGTTAAATTGGAAGCTTGTGTTCTTTTCACAACATTTGCCAATGAACAACTGAAAAATTTCTTCATGCTCATTTTGCTTTGTGCCCCTCCATTTTCCGACTGTTGATCATTGCCATCATCCTTGCATCAGGGGCTTTTGTTGTTTTTTCTCATGTTCTCAACTTGCTGATGACTCGCCGTTTTCGTTCTGTCAATTATTCTTTTGGGGCTAGTTGTTAAAGACATGCAAACAACTATGTTAAGACAATATAATATTGGCTCAAGAATTTGCCATGCCATGTAATTTCATTGATAACTCATGAATAAGCACCTTTTACGTTCGACTGTGATGCTATAGGAGTGGTAATTGTGCATATGATATTTTTTTGCTCATCTGGTGCTTATTTTTGCTTCTGTCACTGGGCAATAGGAGGGAAACCCGTTTGTTGGGTATTCTATCTTTTGTACAGTACGGTGTGGAAGGTTTTATTTGGCAAGGTGAATCATATAGCTTTTTCTGCTTCATCATTAATGGTAACCTAAGGCTATGTTGGGAGCATTCTGAGGAAAGAAAAGTAGAATGAAAATGCTTCATATTTCAAACTTCCCCTCCTCTTCTTACTCCCAAAAGTTAAAAAATTCAACTCCAGATTCCTCTAATTTTGCACCATTTCCCAACGATTTGATCCCTTGTTCTTTTTCTTTTTCTCTTCTGCTTTTGTTGCTCGTAAGTTACTTGTGTTTTCACTTTCTGAGGGGCAGAGTTTTTCATATTTACTGACACTCGGCACATTTCATCGCGGATGTTTAGGCTTATCACTTGGGACACTTGGGACATTTCATCGTGGACACTTCATTATACTTGATGTTACCCATTATGTTGCATTGCATTGAGTTTGATTTAGTTTGTAAAGTTAGGCATGATCTGGAAGTCTGAAGGATAGTTACATGTGTTGGTGAAAGAAGTAACTTGTGATCTGGAACATATCCTGTTATCATGTTATTCGGGCTTTATTGATTGATTGTGAATTATCAAGCGGGACTGGTGCATGTAGGGATTTGGATGGAAGTTGGAACTGATTGAATAAAAGTCTAGACTAGATACAGGCATCTGTTGTTTATAATAGTTCTTATTTCCTTTTTCCCTAAATGAAGACACAACAGGAGGCAATTTTTTTCACTCATTTCTGTATTGTACAGGCTGCTACGCATCTAGGCAACTTTTTCACTCATTGCTCGGCCAATGGACATCGAGGAATAAGTCATGTGGCAGCGACTGCATCAAAAGAACACGAACGTGAACCGTGTCAGCACAAGTCCAAGCAGGGAAAAAAGGGAGAAATGAGAGAAGCCGAGGCAATTCCAGTACCTGTTCCTGCGGGCGGAAGTAAATGAAGGGAGTGTAGTGTAGGAAATTCGAAACTCTTGATGTGTATATATCAGCATACCTGCATTTGTCAATGTTGAACCAAACGAACATTCATGAGACTTTCTTGATTGCTCATATATTTCATTGGGGATTAAATGCATTCTGAAGGGGAAATAAGAAGTTACTAGTCAGTTTGTTTCACCAAGTGGCTTTTATCCCATAGACCTGCTCGTGGCAGAAAGCCCCACCTAACGGGACTATTAAAAAAAAAATCACTGATCAGTGAAGTACCCTAATTTCTCAATATTAACATTATGAACATAAAATGCCCGTCTATACTAGTTGTAAAATGGGCGAATTTCATATAATAAAAAAAAGCGTTTCTACGTTACTTTTCGTAAAGAATGTGAGGCTCTTTATTTATAGGATAAAAAATTTATACATAAACCTCAAATGAAGCATCAGATGCTGGGTTTTTTCGAAATTTTTTTTTTTGCCGTTTCTCTTGTTATGTCTCTTTCGTTTTTTATAAACAAAAAAAAAAAGATGTTTCTAATTGTACGTTACTTTTCATAAAGAATGTGTGGGTCTTTATTTATAAAATAAAACAATTATACAGAAATATCAAATGAAACATCAAATATTGGGTTTTTCCAAAAAGAATCATTTTTTATATAAAAAAACGCATTTCTAATTCTACGTTACTTTTCATAAAGAATGTGAGACTCTTTATTTATAAAATAATCCAATAAATGGTTAATACCACGAAAAATCTCAAACTGGTACATCTATGACAAATTTACTCCAAACTATTTTTTTTATCATCAAAAACCCCAAACTGGTACACTTGTGATAAATTTACCCCAAATTATTTTTTTGATCACCAAAAATCGTAAACTCGCACAACTATGACAAATTTACCCCAAACTAACTTTTTTTACTATAAACAATCTCAAACTGATGCACATATGACAAATTTACCATTTGTTAGTTTTCGTTAAATTGAGTTAACACCACGAAAATTTCAAATTGATGCACTTGTAGCAAACATAGGGTAGCGTATACATTTGACAATTGTCGCGTGTAATCCAACTCAGCAATTTGATGAAAACTAACAGATGGTAAATTTATCACAGTTGTATTAGTTTGGGGTAAATTTATCACATGTATACCAGTTTAGTATTTTTCATGGTCAAAAAAATAATTTGGGTAAATTTGTCACAGGTGTACTAATTTGGGGTTTTTGGTGGTATTAACCCAATAAAAACTTTATACAGAAACGTCAAATAAAACATTAAATGTTGGGTTTTTCCAAAAAAAAAAAATTGTTGTTCCTCTTATTATGTCCCTTTCGTTTTTTTATATACAAAAGAAAAACACGTTTCTAATTATATATTACTTTTCATAAAGGATGTGAGGCTCTTTATTTATAAAATAAAAAATTTATACATAAACGTCAAATGAAATATCAAATGTTTGGATTTTTCGAAAAAAAAAAAAATCCGTTCCTTTTGTTATATCCCTTTCGTTTTTTTTTTAAACGCGTTTCTAATTCTACGTTACATTTCGTAAAGAATGTGAGACTCTCTATTCACAAAATAAAGAGTTAAACAAAAACGTCAAATGTAAGGCATTTTTTTTTTTTACGTTCCTTTTGTTATGTCCCTTTTATTTTTTATACAAAAAAACACGTTTCTAATTCTACGTTACATTTCGTAAAGAATGTGAGGCCTTTTATTCATAAAATAAAAAAAGTTAAATAGAAACGTCAAATGAAATATCAAATGTTGGGTCTTTCGGAATTTTTTTCTCGTCCCTTTCGTTTTTTTTATACAAAAAAACGTGTTTCTAATTGGTTATTTTTCGTAAAGAATGTGAGGCTCTTTATTAATAAAATAAAAAAAGTTAAACTAAACATCAAATATTGAGTATTTTCGAAAAAATTTCCTTTCCCTTTTGTTATGTCCCTTTCATTTTTTATATACAAAAAAAAAAACAAAATGTGTTTCTAATTCTACGTTACATTTCGTAAAGAATATAAGACTCTTTATTCATAAAATAAAAAGTTAAACAGAAAAGTCAAATGAACCATCAAATATAGGGTATTTTTTGAATTTTTTTTTTGCCATTCCTTTTGTTATGTCCCTTTCTTTTTCTTGATATATAAAAACAAAATACATTTCTAATTATACGTTACTTTTTGTAAAGAACCAGAGGCTCTTTATTCATAAAATGAAAAGGTTATAAAGAAACGTCAAATGAATCATCAAATGTATGATATTTTTGAAAAAAAAAATTGCCGTTTTTTTTTTATATGTCCGTTTTGTTTATATACAAAAACAAAACGCATTTCTAATTATACGTTACTTTTCGTAAAGAACCAAAGGCTCTTTATTCATAAATGAAAAAGATATAAAGAAACGTCAAATGAAACATCAAATGTATGATATTTTCAAAAAAAAAAATACCGTTCCTTTTGATATGTCCCTTTCTTTTTCTTGATATATAAAAATAAAAAACGTTTCTAATTGTACGTTACTTTTCGTAAAAAAATAGAGGCTGTTTATTCATAAAATGAAAAAGTTATAAAGAAACGTCAAACGAAACATCAAATGAATGATATTTCCAAAAAAAAAAATTGCCGTTCCTTTTGATATGTCCCTTTTTTTTATATACAAAAAAATGCGTTTCTAATTGTACGTTTCTTTCTTTTTCGCTTTCACTCAGAGGCTGCAGAATTTAAGATGAAAGCTGGTTATAAGAAATTCTTGAGTCCCGATCGAGGTAGTGTGGCTCTTCTACCTCCAGCCAAAAGCCTTTCGGCTGAAGAACCGTGAGACGTTCACTGCTGGGACCAGATTATGTGGCTTTATCGATCTTTGGCTTAATTCGTAGCGATTTTCGTTAGTGATGCTCGTGTGAGAAAACAGGAAAGAAGAAATTTAGATTTGTCATATCAAACTTTAGACGTGCCTTGGACTATAGAGATGCAACTTGCTCTCTCCCAAGTTTGACTTTAATTTCTTAGCAGTCTCTGAGCTCATATGATCACCGTAAATCAGGCTCACATGATGACTTTTGGGGTAATAGGAAATCAGGAATGAAGAAAGGAACTTGCAGGAGTTTTGGACATTAGGAATGAAAGAATGTATATCAAATTCAACATGTTTCTCAGCAAAATCACTTGCAGATTTGACGAGGCTAACATATATTCCTCTGACGATTATTATTATTACATCCTCAGAGAAGTACATCACAATCCTTCTAACATATAATGGTCTGCACCAGATGAAGGAAAATGCCAAAAGCAGCAAAAGCAAATTGCAATCTTTCCCTCTCGCTCAGCTTCTCTCCTGTCTTCCATTACAGCCATCATCGATCTTGACTTTAGCACCGCAACAGCCGTGCCCGTTGGGCTTGCTCTCTAATTGTTTCCTGCAGCACCTATATTTGTCCTGGCCGCCTTTCTCAAGCTCTGACTTCCTTTCCAGAAACTCCTTATCCTCCTTCCTGACCTTTCCATTGGTGTATACCTCTTTCTTCCAAATGGGGGCAGATCCCCCATTTCACATTCTCTCCCTTTCAAGGTTGACTACAAGTGCCGACAGAAGAGCTTAACTTATTTTTGCCGTTCCTTTTGTTATGTCCATTTCGTTTTTTTATATACGAAAAAAAAAAAACCGCGTTTCTAGTTTCACTTACTTTTCGTAAAGAATGTGAGGTTCTTTATTCATAAAATAAAAAATTTATACAAAAACGTCAAATGAAACATCAAATGTTTGGTTTTTCCAATTTTTTTTTCGTTCCTTTTATTATGTCCCTTTCTTTTTTTTATTAAAAAAAATGCATTTTTAATTGTACGTTACTTTTCATAAAGAATGTGAGGCTCTTTATTTATAAAATAAAAATTTTATACAGAAACGTCAAATGTTGAATTTTTCCGAAAAAAAAAAAAATTCCCGTTCCTTTTGTTATGATAAATATGGATGAAAGTTGTTTTGCCGAGTGACACTGTTAAGCGAGCTTTTGATCGACCGTCGTAAGCATTTACCATGTCATTTAACATTCACCTTCTCCTGCTCAGTCAATAATTTTGCTTCACACAGTTGTCTTAATGTTGGAAAGATATCCATCCTCGCAAGTGCATTCAAATTTCACATAGTCATAAAGACTCGCTTTGAATCTATTCCTTCCAATCTCTCTACCCCACTAGGGTTACATTGGGGATTTTATTGGACATAATCAACATCACCTACAACTTAATCAAAGCTTCTAAAGACATCATGGTCTCTGTTGGATGCTGAGCTCCCACCAGAGATTAACCTCTCCCAAGCTCCAGAGGGGCCCACACATAGTCCCACATTGTCCAATTCATTTTCCATAGGCCCATGCCCTAGAAGCTGCAAAATACAAAAGGTGAATCAACATTGGCCGATCTTTGCAGAGCGTTTTTACTAATGAATTTTCAATTATGGTCAGCAACTTAAGAGAGAGTAGATTACCTTGGGTTGATATTATCCAATCTCTGTCGTAACTTAGAGCCCAAAAGAAGTACCCTCTTACCCCAAGGCCCCGAGCTAGCCGAACCTTAGTAGCCGTCGAGATGACACCATCGTACCCCACCCACGACGTCCCTTTGAAAGAGTAGGTCGACACGGTGGTCGCGTCGTACTTCACGGTGGCTTTGTTCTTCTTGTTGAACGTTTCCACTTGGGAATAGGTAAGCACGCCGTCGTCTCCGGGGCCGAGTCCGACGGCCGGCGCCCCGATGCCGTGGACGCTCGGATCCTTGAGCTCCCAAGTCCTTCCGTAAAGGGGCAAGCCCATGACCACCTTCTTGCGCCGCATCCCGGCCTGAATCCATGAGTTGAGCCCATAGCTTGAGCTTATGTTGCTATTCGGGTCGAAGAATGCGGCTTGGGCCCCCGTGGCCGAAGTGTTCCACGAGCCGTGATAGTCGTAGCACATGGCGTTGATCCAGTCCAGATTCTGATTCATCGAAGCCACAGGGTATTTACGATACGTCCCCGAGAGGAAGAAGTCCACTGCAAAGTAGACGGCCGCCGTGAGAAGCAGCGGAGGCCGAGCTGTGGCCTTGGACTCCCTCGTTATCGCGCTCCGCCACTCGAGGAACAACAGGCCCAAGTCGGCCATCTGTTTCGGGTTCTCGGGCATTTCCCAATCGAGGTCGAGCCCATCGAAACCATACTTCCTCGCAACCTCGATGGACGAGTCTATGAAGAGCTTCCGCGTCGAAGCGCTCGACGCAATGGTGGCGTAGAGAGCCGGGCCATCGCCTCCCCCTCCAATAGATATGAGGGTCTTCACGGGCGAGCTCTTCCGGCGGAGGGAGGCAGTGAAGTTCAACAGCAGCGGGGCCGTCGAGTCCGAGACCTCGAACTTGTAAGTCGAATTGCTCGGGGAAAGGAAAGCGTAGAGGATGTGAGTGAAGAGCGACGTCTCTATGGACGACGGAGGTAACTCGCTCGAGAGCCACGAAGGGTAATAAGCGCCTTTAACAGCCGCCACCAGAGCCGGAGCCGAAGCCATGGCAGCGCCGTCCGCAGCAGCTATCGAAAAAAGAACTACGAAGAGCAAATTCAAGGAGCTGAAATTCGCCATGCTTTGCGGGAAAAAAAGGGTTCAAAATGTCTGAAGCATGCGTACCAAGCAAAAGGGTCAGAGCCTATATATATATATAAATATGTATAAATCAATGTCTTTTAATTGGGCATTATTCGGATCAGGTTCGTGAAAAGAAAATTCTTGGGACCGCGAATTTTGTTGATTTTGTCCGTAAGTAGCGTGATACTGGAGCCACGTTCTAGAGGATAAAGAAATGGAGAACGTGTTAGCGAATGGTGGTTTTGATTATAGTTGAGAATCGCTGTCTTCATTGGTAAAACAGCATTAAAGAATACGAATTCAGACATATCTCCAGAAGGCTGCCTTTCTTGACCCGCTCCATTATTCAGTCCAAAGTGTTCTGTCCATTATCTCTGGAGCTCTTATGGTTTGGCATCATTCACAGTCGCATAATGTTGAGAAAAATTATCCAAAAAGTCTTAAATCTATTGTATTTTTTACCAATTCAGCCATAAACTTTCAATTTTGTCCATTGAGTCTTAAACTTTTGGATATCTTGCCAATTGAGTTTGTCCGGCCAATTTTGATTGAAACCCGCTAACACGAATAACAGTATTTTTTTTTTCCTCTCTTTTTTTTTTCCCTTGTTTTTTTCTTTCTTTAGCGGCCGGCAAGGGTCGCCGGGCATCAAGTGGATCATGTCATTATTCTTACCGAACATCGAATGGGGGCAATAGGAAAGTCAATGATGATTTTGCAGGTATCAACTTGAGCTCAAAATTCAATACCGACGCTGTGCTAAAAAAGTTAAATGAGGTCAAACTTGAACGCAAAGGAGATTGATCATGCAAGTTCATGTTGTTGAGTACATCTAATTGCATGTTTGACTTAGCTTGCAATCTAGAATGAAATCGACGCTCAAAAGAGTCAAAACCGCAAATCGCTCTTGGGACTTTCATAAGTTGCTTCTTACATTACGTAACTATGTTGATTATTTTTTTTTATCAAATCTCGTATGTTTTGACTATTTTTTTGTCCCGATTGATCAGAGAGAAATGTTGTTCCAGAAACACTTAATGCAATTGCAAAGTCATTGTGCTGATATTTGTTTCTTATGATGATGATGTTTCATTCGTGCGACGGTCCACCACTTGGTGTTGTGCGGTCCTATCTTCGTTCGTTCAAGGTGGAGGCCCAATTGGATATGACACATCAATTTGATATTAGTGATGATAGAGGTCCCCGAGCCAACTGCCAATGAGGAGATTTTGAGTCAACCCACGACAGACGATAGTATTGATGGTGAGGTGAAGCTCACAAAAATGCGAAAAAAAAAAAAAACATTATCGAAATGGTGATAAATTCATTGTAACCGTTCAGTCCTATATATATTTTTTTTTTTGCCAATTGATTTTTAAACCTTTTACATTTATATCGATTCAGTCTATCCAGCTAATTTAGGCCGGTCGGCACTAATGCAGATGTTGGCATTGACATGGATAATTTTTAATAGTATTGTAATGTATTTCGAATTATCTTTTTTATTTTTCTTTCAAAATCTTTTTTATTCTTCTTCTTCTCGACGAGAGACAATGGTTGGAGCGGGTGAGGTCATCCTTGCCAGCCCTCGTCTCTTACAGGCAAAGAAGGATTATAAAAGAATTGAAAGGAAAAAAAAAATATGTTAAAATATCATTAAAAAAAATTATCCACGTTAGCATCAACCTGCCAAAATGTCCGGATGGACTGAACTGGCACAGATGCAAAAGGTTTCGGATTCAATTTGCCAAAAAAAATATTTATGATTAAATTGACACAAACGAAATAGGTTTATAACTTTTTTGTAATTTTCCTCAAAAACGCTAGTGAAATGCAGATAATAGGTTCAGGAATTTTTTTGGTTATTTAGGTTGTGTATGGTAACGTTTTTGTTCCTTGGAGCATTTTTTGAATAGAAATAATTTTTTGTGTTTTTGTTCCCTGTTAAGATTTTTAGGAAAAAAACGCGTTTGGTAAGTAAAAAAAATATTTTTTTCCGTCGTCGGCCGACGGCCGGTGACCGCCGGCGGCCGGCGGGTGGTGGCCGCGTCGGCGACGATGGGTGATGGTTCCAAAAGTGTTCCAAAAGTGTTTCAAAACTCAGAAGCAAGTTTTTTTTATTTCTTCAAAAGTGTTCCCTAGTACAAAAGTGTTCCGCGGAACACTTTTGAAACATTTTTGAACCATACGCGTTTCTGTTCCGGAAGTGTTCCCAGAACACTTTTGGAACAAAAACAATTTCCCTGGCTACGATCCATGCAGGCCCTTAGTGTATGTTACTTTTGACAGGCATGGAGTTGAATTTCTCGTCAAATTGGAGATTTGTCGATTATGGCCCAAAATTAATGCCGATTAATTTGAAATGCGACCCATAACTAAACTATAAGGAAACTCGGGCCATGTTAAGGAAGTCCAAATTGGACTCTTGCCAATAGGATCGTGGGTGGTGATGAAGAGGAAAATTAATTTCTCACAAGGCTTCTTTTTCCTCATTGAAGATGAAGTCTACGTTGACGTCGGAGAAGTGCTCGTAATATTTTTGCATACAATTTACAAATACGTTGTCGTTGAGTCTGGTCTTGCGCAATGCGCACATAATGAGTTCGCTAAACATGTCCCAAACTTGTAAGAGACAACAATAGAGAGCAATGTGAGCCGTCGCCCAAGATAGTTGAGAGTGTGAGAAAACTTATTTTTTTGCGATTAAATTCGATCTTATGGGTTCGAGTCTAATCTCCGATGGAAATTCACTCACGAGTGAGCGGACCGAGCGATTGTAGTTCATGGCAAAAGACGATAAGATCGATGTAAAGCTAAACATGATAGCACAATGATTTCGCAATTTATCATGTAGAACGGAACGACCATATGAACACAAACATCTTCGAAAATAATCAACAGTCAGTTAGATGATTTGTTTAAGTTAAGGGCTCGTGGGCGTACCTAAACCTCTAACCGGTAGTGAGTGGCTTTTTGTGCCTGGCTTCTTGCATTGAGTAAAATTCATGATCTGGAAACAGACGAAGAGCAAAAGGTTCAAATGGTGCAAATACAAGGGACGATGACCGAGAAATATGTCATCCGTGTCACTCTCCGACATCATCCGATGGTCTCGTCAGCTTGATCTGGTCGGATTTAGCACCGGAGAGATTTGATTAGACGGATATGTGGAAGAAGAATCACTTGGTTAGAAATTAGAATAATTCAAAATATCAGGGCGTAACTGAAAAATGTATGAAAGTATAAGGACGAAAAGTAGAATTCTTCTACTATAGGATTAATCTTATTCATACGGACCGTGTAACTTATAATTAGACATCTCGTACCCTCCCTTCCGCCAATGAAATGAGCAATAGATTACTTGCTAAAAGTGAAAAAACAAAAAAAAAAAACAAAACAAAACAAACATCCTCTTTATGACTCAACAATGAACCCTATTCGTATATTCATGAAATTTTATATTAATTATCATATAACTCATCGAATTAATTATCCACTTACTTTAAAAAAAATGAAAGTAAAACTTAAAAATTAATGTGTTATTAAGTTAACGATGGCAAGAAATCGATATAAAATACAATGTCAAGATAGTGATACTTTTAGCAATTGTAGATTGTGAGTAACCGTAAGATGTCATAACTGATAGTTTTTATCAAAAATTTACCAATTGTATATTTTTGATATTTATAATTTGAAACTTTATCTAATTATTTTCCACACAGGGGTTACAGCTCCTCCCGCAAGGACTTGCCCACCCTATCTCGTTCTCGCCCCCGTGCTCATCCTTATATCTGGTCCTCGTGACCGATGTACTGATGGCCAGATCTTCACAATGTCTCAACGACGACGTCGAGATGTCATCGAGATTCGATAGTTGATAATAATGCAAAAGTATATAGACACCAAATGAAAAACAATTTCCCGACCCCAAAAAAAAAAAAAAATTCGAAAATTTTCCAACTGGTTCGTGGGCTTATTTTTGTAGCTCAAGGCTTTGCGGGTCCGATCAGCCCATCGAGTCCATGGTCCCCCAAAAGTCTGTGCGCCATGTTCCCCTCAAGTTTGCCACCAGTCAGTCACCACCCACACCCCACGCCCCTTCCACTCTCTCTCTTTCTTCCCCACTCCCTCCCTTTTTTTTTTCCAAGACTCCTTCATACCTCAAGCTTGATTTCGTGGTAACGTTGTCGACTTCCTCCACCGAAGTGGAAAATTTTGTCCCCGTGAATTCTGAACATTGAAGCGCAAACGTCTCCAAAGAATTAGCTTTCTCTGGATCTGCTCGCTCGTTTTAACCTTAGTGCTTACTCTCG
Organism: Rhodomyrtus psidioides; assembly: GCA_021437785.1. NCBI lineage: Eukaryota > Viridiplantae > Streptophyta > Magnoliopsida > Myrtales > Myrtaceae > Rhodomyrtus > Rhodomyrtus psidioides. The sequence goes on from JAILYB010000069.1 coordinate 3,367,896, forward strand.
AAAGTCGAGCATTCCCCAAGCCTTCTAAATTCCTCTCTCGCGGAGCTTAACAGTGGGTTTACCTGGCATTTGCTAATCAATTGGTATCTGCTTTGCTGCTCTTCTCTCCCTATTTAGAGTTAGCTCTAGATTTGGATGATGATGCAAGTTTCGGTGAACGGCCATCGATGGTATTATGATGCTACGAAAAATCCGTTATTGTGGGACGAGCAAGTCGCAGGCCTTACCAAGTAAATTAATTTTTCAGATTTGCACTGCATTGTAACACTTTGGGATTGATTTTATCTAGAAGTCATGTATTTCTCTTTTATGTAAAATGAAAATTTTCCTTTCGAAAAATAAAAAAATTCCACTCAAGTTTAAAGCACCATGAAATATATAATTACTTAACATTAAAGTTTAACCCACGTTTATCTAAAAGGATCATAGAGAGGTCATCTTACACTCAAAATATAAGTTTGCTAGAGCCGCCCAAAAAAATGGGTGTTGGTGGGTCAGTTCGTAGCAAATATGGAGCCGGTCGATAGAGCCACCCATTCTTCAACGGCGACAATTCAAGAAGAAAAATTATAAGATATGATTTTTTTTTATAGAAAGATATGAATATATATTGTATATAAATTGGTTAATTCGGGTCGAACCATTTTCGACCCGATCAAAACTCAACTCAGCCTCACCCACCCATTTACTAGGCCTACATAACATATATGAATTACGAAATTCAATCTTCCCATGATCAAGAAAATCATGATTAAACCCTTTTGAGAAAGCCGTGACTTTTTCCAAGGATTCTCGAAGCCATTTTGGAATTTGGTTAGGTCGACCCTTGACTTGATGGACCAACAACTTTCCACGAAACTTGGAATGATGACGAGGGTTTCTTTGGCTGCATTATTCTATGCATGCCAGATCATGAATTAGTAACCGCATCTAATTTAAAAAAAAAAAAATCCAATTGTTTCGAACTTTGCTTTGTTTTCCACTTCCCGGAGATCATCACAATCCGAAACCCAGTTGGTAAAGCAGAATATGTAATTAGAACCCGTTGAACTTTAGGGGAATTAGTCAGTTGTTAAGCCTACATAATCCATTGAATAATCAAACGAAGGATTGTGCCCGTAAGATTCTGAAGCTTCGATCATATGACTTTTGTCTCATCCAACAAATCTTTGACTAGGCCAGACGATGATGACCAACAGGACCGGAGTGTCCTCGCCTCCCGACCTCGTAACATGTTTCGTTTCAATCAATGGCCCCCTTCTCGGAATCTCAAGTGGACGTGTATCAAATGGTCCCCTCTTAGACCCCCCCCCCCCCCCCCCCCCCCCCCCCCCCCCCCCCCCCCCCCCCCCCCAGGTCTTTCTCCTCAGAGGCTGAGAGATTCGCAAGGAATTACTTTTATTTCATGTTGAATAACTCCGGGTGGAACCAGGTAAGAACCAAGCTCGAGACGACCTCGCGTTTCTTGAGATGCAAGATCCGACTGTTCTTGCGGTTCGACTAACCGTCGGGTTTCGTGGGCAATTGCTTGGTCTCATCTAATTTGTGTTGACGGTTTTGATTGTAATCGCTCAAAATCCTAACTGAAACACCCTCCATCCTAGATTTCGGCTCCCTAAACCTTTGCTGATATAGGCAAATACCATCGTCCGATTTTCATTTGTCCTCATGAATTTTGATCTCATTTAAGACCTAATCCGTGGAGTTCATGGAAAATATATGTTTCCCTACAAATCTTGCAAACACACGCTTCAACTTTTTGCAAAGTTGCAAAATATATATATATCTATGTGTGAGCGCGCGCGCCTTTATAACTCCATTTAATGTGTGTTTTCCTTGCGTGTAGACTAGCTCCAAATCAATTTCAAATGGTAAGCATGACGTGTGTGTACATTGAGTTTCAACATAAAAAAAGATTTATAGTACTGTCCATTTCACGATGGAGGTAATGTCATTTGACAATTCGTACTCACGTATCATAATCGTGTTTGGAATTTCATGTCCACCTAAAATTTCTTTTTTCCGCTATATATGCCAAAGGACAGGATTACGAGGAAATCACCTTAGTCAATGTGAACGTATAAAGGGACTGAAAGAACTCCAGAGTTCTTTGATTCAGGTACCTTTCATCCCCACTTGAACTGAACACACATGACACTCATCCCAAAAGCTCCAAATCCAGAGAGTCTAGATCAATTTCGGCCTATTAGTTTGTGTAATTTTAACTATAAAATCATATCAAAGGTAATGGCAAACCGCCTAAAACATTGACTGCCGGACTTGATAGCAGATGAACAAAGCGCCATTGTTAGCGGAAGGCAAATTCAGGATAACATTTTGATAGCACAGGAGGTTCTGCATCAACTCAGAATTATAAAAAGAAAGAAGAAATTTCAAACAGTGCTCAAATTAGACATGAAAAAGGCTTACGATAGAGTTGAGTGGGATTTTTTCGGAAGCTTATTTACTGCAAATGGGATTTTGTGCAAAATGGGTTTCATGGGTAATGCATTATGTGACTTTGGTTGGTGCCTTTGAGCATAAAGTTTAATGGGGAACCCCTAGCCTATTTCCATCCCTCAAGAGGGATGTGCCAAGGAGATCCTCTTTCCCCTTATCTTTTTCATTATATTGGCCAATGTGTTATCCAACCTACTTAATAAAGCAGTTGAAGACGGAAGCATCAAAGGGATCAAGTTGAACAGGAATTGCAACTCTAACTTCTTCCTGGATGGGCAGATTACCGAATGCCAGAATGTGGGGAACAATTTTAAACCAGTATTGCTTCGCGACAGGATAGGCTATCAATCTCAACAAATCAGGGATTTTTTTTCAGTAACGGATGTCCAGGGAGTCTTCGTAGGAACATGGCAAAAGAATTGAGGGTGCCGGAGATTGAAAAAACCGGAAAATATTTGGGGATTCCATCATATCAGGGACACACTAAAAAAGAAATATTTGCATGGATTTTGGCAAGAGTAAATATGAAACTTGAATGATGGAAAGAGATGCAAATATCCAAGGCGGGCAGTGAAAGAGATACTGATAGAGCAGTGGCGCAGGCCCTCTCACAATATGTAATGTCAATTTTCAAAATCCCTGTATCCATTTGTCGTGCTATCGAAAAGAAAACTGCAACATTTTTGGTGGGAAAACGGTGAATCTAAGGCGGAGCTACATTGGAAGAGATGGGATGTTCTAAAAAGAAGTAAGGATAATGGGGGGGGGATGGGATTTAGGGATTTGATAACCTTCAACAAAGCCATGCTTGGAAAACAAGCTTGGAGAATTTTTTTCAAAACCCATAGCAATTATGGGTGCAAGTTTTGAAAGGGATCTACTACCCCCAACAGCAATTTCTGTAGTGCAGGGAAGGGATCCCATTCATCGTGGGAATGGCAAAGCATATTGATAGGCAGAGAGCGTACTTCCAAAGCAGTGAGATGGAGCGTATTGGGTAATGGAGAAGACATAAGCATAAAAAATGGTCGGTGGATCCGAAGAGGAATAATTGGAGGTGAGGTATTAGAGGGAGAACCTAAAAAAGTAGTGGAATTGATTAACCAGGAGGACTACAGTTGGGATGAACAGATGATTAGGAGTATGTTTGATGAGCAGATGGCTGAGCAAATATTAGCAATCCCGCTAAGACCCAATGCTGAGAAAGACAAGCTAGTGTGGACATGCTCCAAGTCAAGGCAATATTCAGTGAAAAGTGCCTACAACTATGCAAGAGGGACGGACGAACAACAACAACAACGACGACAGAGGGCATATCTTCCTATCAACCACCCAAAGCACTATGGAATCTCATATGGAACCTGAACACCCCTCAGAAAGTCAAGTTGTTTATTTGGAGTTTGTGCCAAAACGCTATTCCCAGATAGAGAATTTGTATACGAGGAAAATCATACCTGATCCCTTATTGTGGCAAGCACCCAGTGACTATAGAACATCTCTTTCTTCTTGTGTATGGACCAAAGAGGTCTGAACGCACCCTGGTGTGAACATTACAATCACAGATCAAGGCCTGAGACGAATGGAAGACTGGTTTCTGGAGAAAGGAAATACTTTAACAAGACTCTTTCACCTGAGTTAATAGCCGAGATCCTCTGGCACATTTGCAAGTCAAGAAACAACCAAGTCTTTCGTCAACAGCAGAACCCAGATCCGAGGTGGGGTTGTGGAAGCTGCCATGGCATCACGCATGAACTTTGAGAAGTGGAACCCGAGAAAGAACGAACCTACTCGATCGAAAGCTCACCTCACCTGCCATATGGAAGCCACCGCCGGAAGGTACCCTCAGAATTAAACAAGTCATTTCCCATGTGGTTCCCTTCGTGACTTGTTATTCTTTTTCTTAATCATTCAACAGTTAAAAACTCAATCAATTGGGTCCATTTGTGTTGGATAAATTTGGACAAAATTGTCCAACTGCCAAAATTTTGGAATATTAATTGACGATCCACAAATCACACGTCATTATTAAAAAGATGACTAATCATGTCGATCTAGAATTTCTTCGCTCTACTTCTACGTGCCAAAGGATAGGATTATGAGAAAACGACCTTAGTCGATATGATCACATAAATTAACCCATTTTATGTGATTTACCTCATGTCATACGCATGTCAGTCATTCGACCAAAAACGTATATGTCGTCCACATGACTCGTTAATTTAGCCAATCTCCAAAAGCACATCATTCAACAGCTAAAAAAAAAAAAAATCAATCGATTGGGTCCATATGTGGTGGATAAATTCGGACGAAATTATCTTCCAACTTCCATAATTTTGGAATATTCATTTGACGATCCAGGAATCACGGGTTGTATTTGGAAGGATGACTAATTTAGGGGTGGCGGGATTAAATCGTTTTCTATAAATGCCGGATTAGAAATTTATCATTCAGCATTTATGGGGGTGAATAATTTAACAGATTCTGGATCGATAATGTCCAAACTAGAAAGTTATGATCACGAAATAATTAATCCTTTTGACAATGACAACAAGAAGAAACTTGCCTCTTCCTCCTTCTTCTTCTTCTTCTTCGAGTGGTACGATGGAGACAGCAGTTTCATCATTCCTACTACTTTTGCAGTCTTCACGACGTACGTTTTCTGACATTTTGTTTTTGGTCAAGAAGATGAAAACGTACCATGAACCCTCGGATGAGAGAGAGGGGATGGAGAGAAACCACCATGAGCGGAAAAATAGTGATTTAGTGCATAAATTATGCATTCAACTTAAGGAAATAATGTTAAATAAGACACAAATTCGGGGTTCGATTTTCAGTGCGAGTATAAAGAAGCGAAAACGAATCAATACTAACGTAAATCAATAAAACCGCATAATACAAAATCTATTTGTGAATATTTGAAACGAATTGTTAGATTTTAATAGTATGTCACAAATCCATGTGTAGATGCACGCGGGTGCGTCAGTCGTGATCTTCATCAAAAGCATCGGAAGGAGCCTAGCAATAACAACAATTTTCGTTTTTGTTTATATGTTCGAATTTCTTTTTATTCTAGAACGTGACTGATCATCCTCTCGGACTAGCTACTGATCCTCATTTTGGTAAGTTATTGCCTCACTAACTAGCTAATCAGACGCAAGCCCCTCTTCAGGCGGATTCCTCCTTTTGTTCCTCAACCTATGGGGTATTAGCAGCATTTTTTCAGCTGTTGTTCTCCTCCCAATGGCAGGTTCTTAAGCGTTACTCACCCGTCCGCCACTGAAAACACCATTTCCCCCCGTCTTGCATGTGTATTCAAGGGATGTGTGTGCTTGTATGAGTTATGGATAACCATAGTCAGCTTTTAGATGTACGCATTTCACAAACCCTAGAGGAAATAGATTTTGCCATCGCAAAAAATCCGTTGAGCAGTTAAACATATTAGCATAAGTGTACTAAACAACAAACATGAATTTCATAGCATATCTAAACCGGAATTTCTAAGTCTCATTGTTTTTGTGCTTATGTTATTCATTTGGAATGTCCAAAATTGGTTTAGCCAAGGTCATATTGGGAATATAGAAGGGCTCATTCTCCTCAAAGGTAGTCAAGGTATGTTGAATTGGACTTATCAATGCTCATCCAAATTCAAAAAGTTGTCACCAACCCATAAAAAGGTAACTTCTTCTTTATTGGTATGAACCATAAATTCCATAAAAAAAGATGACCTTTTCTTTTTACCTTTGTCATGAGAAAGGTAACTTTGACAAAGTAGGATATAAAATAAAGGGTGCTTACATTGGAAGTACGTTAATCAATTTACCAAGGTAAGAAGAGGCCATGATTAGCTCCCCAAGTCAGAATCCATGGGAAATGGACGGTTGAGATTGATGAATCCCATAAGGTAAAGCAAAAAGTCTGCTGATTAGGAAAGGAAAACCAGACAAACGTTGAAAAGCCAGACACTCTGTTTCGTTAAAAAGTCCCCCCACACTGAAACCCAATCAGGGAAAGTGTGTGATTACCATAAAAGAATTGAATTGAGCTGCGAGAGGAGGAAAACATTATAAAAAAGGGCAAAAGCTTCCGAGGAAATTTGTAATCGAGAAAAGCTAAAAGCTTGAAAAGACTTTAGCTTCACTAAAACACAAAAAAGAGATCTTTGTTTTATTGGTTCTTTCTCGCTTTCAAGAACTGTTTTTTGAGCTTTCACGCTCAAAAGTTTTAAACTTGCTGTTCTGTTCTTGGTGGGTGCTTCTTCTTTTTCATCTTTTGGGTGTCCTTGAATTGTGAGAGAACCGATGAAATTTGAGGACAAGAAAAGTGATCTCGTGAACGAAGATGGGAAGGACCGATTTCCGGTTGGGATGCGAGTTCTGGCCGTTGATGATGATGCCTCTTGCCTTAAAGTGTTGGAGGGTATGCTTCGGAAGTGCAGATATCAAGGTTGGATTGGTGTCTTTAATTATGACTGCAATTGATATTTCTGTCACCCTTGTTTACATGCCTTTCCAGTGTGTGTTTGAGGATGTCTGTTTGTGTTGGTGATTTTTCATTTCCCATGTGTGTAAGGGCCAATTAGATAGGCGGATTACTTGCTTTCCTGCAAGTGCTGGTGGAGTTTTTGGTGTCAATTCTGTGTCGTAGAATGGCTTCAGATCAGTGAAATGTACAGATTTTTGGATTTTGGCTTTAATTTACAATTGCTGGACAGTTTGTGGGCCTTAGATATTGTTTATCTGCCTTTAAGGGTTTTGAGGAATTCATTCAATTGAAATTATGTTTGCAAGTTGTGATGTTCTGGTCTTGTATTTGAAATGGATCTGAATTCTTATCTCAGTTGCGTCTTGTTCTTGTTTAATTCTTTCATCTTTTGTAGTTACAACAACGAATGAGGCGGTCATGGCACTGAAAATGCTGAGGGATAAAAGGAACGAGTTTGACCTGGTGATTAGCGACGTGAACATGCCTGACATGGATGGTTTTAAGCTTCTAGAGCTTGTGGGTCTTGAATTGGATCTTCCTGTCATCAGTAAGCCGAAATCCCCTGTTTCTTGGGAGTTTTATCTACTGTTGCTTTCCTTGAGGTAAATTCGTCGGCTTCGATGTAATTTTGGTCTATTTGATTATGTGCAGTGTTGTCAGGTCATGGTGATACTGAACTTGTGATGAAGGGAATCACTCATGGCGCTTGTGACTATTTGTTGAAACCCGCCAGAATGGAGGAGCTCAAAAACATATGGCAACACGTAGTGAGGAGAAAAAAGTTCGAACCAAAGGAAAGAAGCAAATTTGCCAATGTAGTCAAGTCTTTGGATGGATCTGGGGCTGGTGAGCAAGGACCTATATCAACCAGTGATGAAGATCCAAATGGAAAGCCCAACAAGAAAAGGAAGGACCAGACGGCGGACGAGGAAGAAGACAGTGAAGAGAATGGAAACGAGAATGATGACCAGTCAACCCAAAAAAAGCCTCGAGTTGTTTGGTCTGTTGATCTGCATCGCAAGTTTGTTTCGGCTGTTCATCAATTAGGCTTTGAAAGTGAGTTCTTGGCAGTTGCAACATAGTTTGGTTGTTTGTTCTTGTTTATGCTAACTGTTGCAGAAATCTTCTCCTTTGAATGAACCGCCTTTTGTTGTTACTGTCAATACAGAGGCTGTCCCTAAGAAAATCTTGGACTTGATGAATGTTGAAGGCATTACAAGGGAAAATGTGGCCAGTCACCTACAGGTTGAGCCCCTGCTCCTCGCCCTCTTATGAATTTTCTTTGTCCTTAAAAAGGATTTTCTTGATTGAGACACTGTAGGGGCATTGAGAGTGCTCTTATTTAACAATTTATTCTTTCAACCATCCGACAATTTTCACCGATTCTTGGTGCTCTAGTTTTATCCTTCATTTCCTATGACTGGACTATTATTTTACAACGTAGGTTATATGGAGATGCATCAATTTATTTCCTCAATGATGCTTAGAATGGAAGGCTGGTCGCCCATCTCCAAATATGCTAGGATTTTTTGCTTATCACTATTACTATGAGCCAGGCCCCTTTTGCATGACTAGTGTCTTCTAGTGTCCTTAATGCATAACCGAACCGAAACGATCTATGGTCTGATGCTGTTGCTTTGTTACAGAAATACCGGCTTTACCTGAAAAGAATCAGTAACGGGACAAGCCAGGCTGCATTTGGAGATTTTCATCCATTAACTGGATCAGGAAGGCTTTCTAGCACATCTTTATCCTCTTATCCTGCAGGCGGGATGCTAGGTAGGCTAAGCACACCAGCTAGTTTAGGGTTGCGGGGGATCACATCCTCCGGAGCGTATCGGACAAACCATATGCAAAAATTTAGCAGTTCAGTAAATGCTGTTGGGACCCAAACTGCCAATCCATTTCAAGGAATTCCGACATGTTTGGAGCTAAACCAGTTGCAGCAGGCAAATGTAAAGGCCCATGTAGGAGAGTTCAATATCGATAAAAGGAACGCTAGAGTTGCCACTAACCTCTCAGATGCCCGGGCAGTGACTGGTGTCTCAAGCAATTCTCTATACAATAGTCCAAGAAGCAATCAGGGATTCGTGCAGGTTAATCAAGTACAAACTCAAGACATTGGAGGTTCTGTATCCGGACCCAAGTTTGTCGATAAAAGTAGGTCAAATGATATGTGGCATGGTTCCGTGCAGTTGTCCAGTTTTCCTTCTTCAAATCCTCTGCCGCTGACTGGAACAATGAATCTTGATCAAAGGTCAATGGGAAGTTCTTCTTTGGCCAACCCGCAATTTCTTGGAGGCCGAATTGAGTTCTCATCAAATGGCGCAATGTCCGCAACCATGGATGATGATAGAAGTAACATTAAGTGTGAAGCCGGGTTGGTTAATATTGTTCAGAATGTGAATTTTGGACAAGTCCAAAGATGGGAAGAACAATTCCAGAATTACAAACAAAATCTGAGTCAAAACGGTGAAATGAACTGTCTAGTTCCTGCTGGTGGTTCTGCAGGTTCCGTCAGCCATATTATGGGGCAAACTAATGCGCACTGCATTCCAAATGCTGAAGTTTCTCTGCCTAGCCTACTAAATTCATGTGCTCCGTCTGCTGTTTGCCATGCCGAAGTTGATATATCTTCTATGGACTCAATCATAACATCTGGTGATAACAACCCCTTTGAGCAAACAAAGGTGCAGGATTGTATCTTTGAAGGTAGTTATGAGTCCTTGGACGAGCTGATGAATGTCATCAAGCGTGTAAGTAACATATAAGAAGATGCATTATTATTTAAGAATCTCTTCGGCTTATTACCATTTGTAATGATTAGGCTTTAGACATATACGTGTAGTATGTGATATTCTCTCTATGGGGAAACAGCTAGACGGCTTCATTGGTCAAATGCACCTGTCGGCTCACCTCAGTGTTAGTTACCTCCTGGTGTTACAATAAACCTCGTCTGAAGGTCATTGTTGACTCTGGTACCATGTTTGATACTATGTCTATTTGCTCTCTCTTGGGCCTAATATAACCAGCAATTAGACTACGATTGTGATAAAAGAAAGTTAGAGATATCTGTGCACTTTGGGTCTGTGATACTTTCTCTTTTAACAGAACTCACATATTTCGAGATAAACGGAACTTGACAAAATAAAGTATTTTCACCTAATATGTAATTACATAATTCTGGCCTACATAGTTGCACTACCTTGAAAGTTTGATGTGCTAGGAACTCATCATGTTTCTTTCTCCTTCTCTTCCCTTGCCTTTTCACTACTTGAATAAAAGGTTTCTGCAATTTCTTCGGTTTTCTGGAACTGCAACTTTGTGTCTTTTTGCAGGAACATAATGGAATTCCGCTGATGGATGCAGATTTGGGATTTGACCCCTATCCTCTTGGGTCGTGCATATAGGATTTCTCAGCTGCTTATTTTGTGATTATCTCGCATCATGCTGTAATTTAGTTTTTTTTTTCCTCTCCCGTATAGTTTTTTCTTCGGAGTCTTCATTGTCTAGATGTCGGTTAGAAGTTCTGCTAATCGCAGTTCTGCTTCGTTCATATTGTATTGTTCATAACGATAATAATGGCACCAGAATCTTGCAATGTTCTGTTTCCATGTGATCATTCTCCTTTCCGTTTCTTTGCTGATATGATTGAGACAATCCACATAATGGAAGTTCAATTCGGCATGGAGTTATATATTTGCTTATGCTTGTTCTTGAATCTATTTTGCTAGACAATTAATCAGGGTCGGTTATTGCGGATTGTGTTTTACTGTCATTTATCATCTTTTTTAGATTTGATGAACTGACAAATATCCAAGTCCTAGCCGAAAATCTAAGGTGCTCGATATATCGCCCAAAATTGTTTGTGGACTTTGAAATGCAGAAACGCGACGAAAAAGAAGATACAAAATTTGCAGAAAAAAGAAGAAGTTAAAAGGCCTACAAGCTTTTTTATTATGATTAGACTTCGCCATTTTAGAATCAACAAAAAAGGCGATAAAGAAGATCGAGTACACGGAAGGGTATAAGAGGGATAGGCAGAAGGAAATAGAAATCAAAGAAAGCTGGTCTAGTAGTCATCGAGCTCAACAAGCTGAGCTCTTCTCTCTGCTGCTTTCTTCCTTATGAATATCCCCCATCTCAAAGCAGCCTTTAGCTTAAGCCAGCCCACGACGGCTTTTCCTGAGCTCCCGCCACTCTTCCGCTGGAGCTGGCAATCGGCACTACTGTCATATGGAGCCCCACAGGTGAAACTATCCTCGTTCGAGCAGCGGAAACCGGCTCCCATACCAAATGACCACAGCAGTTTCTGCATATCATCCCTCTGAAGCATCTCCATGCTCCTGAGCCGGATTTCCTCTGAGATTGTATCTCCAGAATAAGAGGCCCCCCCGATCCCAGGAGTTGCGACGGACAAGAAACCTGTGCCAACACTTGGAAATGCTACTTGTGGAGCATCTAGAGCTTGAGTTGCAGTTTCATGAGGTCCAACAGTCGGAAGTGCCATGAGCGGAGGAACTGGTTGGCAGATACTCTGAACTTGGCAATGCGTGTCTATCTGTTCACATCGTGATGGATTTAGCTGCGAGTACTGTGTTGTCATCGTGTGGTGCTGATCTCGCACCAGTGCATTGTCGGTTACTGCCATTGGGAAACCTGAGGATTCCAATCCTTTCCTCGTACTCGAGATGGAGCTTAGGACCTTGCTGTCATATTCTACAACTTGGCTCCAGTTCTCATAGGCTTTTTTTACCAAGGAATCTACTGAGACCTGTCGACAGAAACAAGGGAAAACCCAGGTTGCATAAACAAAAGAGAGTTCTTTGTCATAATAATTCAGTTGATTGAAACTCTCTCAGCACAAGCATGGTGAAAGTGAGGGAAACAACATTTCAAGAAGATTATAAACAACAGATGACTCCAGCAAAACTTTCCAAAAGTTGCAGAAGAACTAACCTTTTGCTTGTGGGTAAGATTTTCCAGAGAGAAGAACTGCCCATCTGTAAGAAAGCCTCTGAGCTCACAGATATCGTTGAAGACCACGCCGGTATCATGATTCACATCTGTGAAGTAAATGTAGACCTTCCCACCCATGACGCACGTCTTTGCATGTTCGACTGTATTCTCCCACATTCTATTTGACATTCCGCTCCCTAGGATCTGTAGTAAATGTCATATCAGTACCGGCGCAGAATGGTCATTTTGCAAGCAGAACAAAGCATACTGAGGAAGTCCTTACACTTCTTAATTTCTGAGAGTCCCTGACAAGAAGCCGTAGAAAATCCTCGACCGTTATGATTTCAGCGTTGATTAGCTTCTTATGCAGAGCTCCATCCTTTGCTATTCTGTCCAGTCTCCACACTTCATCGTGTAAAGCAGGTGGGTAATGTTTTTTATACACTGCAAAATGCAATCCATGTCATTGTAACTATCTAAACCTGCATCAATGGGCAGATACAATATAGAAGCACCAAATGGACTATCAAGTGGATCTCACAGTTTGGTCTATGACTCTTGTCTCACTAATTTAATATCCTTAAGTTTTTCGACTAAAGTTAGTGATCTGATTTCGCTAATTCAAAGTGAAGCAGATGTAGTATCTCTATCTGAGCATATGAAGTGCACGGTCTAGAGAAAAAAATAGCTCACATTCTCCCCTATGGTCTTTGACAGCAAAAGCCTCTGTCTTAGCCTCGCGAACACGGACCCCTTCACAACATCCCGGGGCGACCTTCACACCTAGCCTGAATTTTCTGCTCCTCGTCCAGCTGGAATTATCGGTGAAACTAAGTTCCCCAAGAGTTCCAATCCCTTCCTTCAGTATTACCTGGAGATCCCCCGCGAGAAGCGGCCTTTTGCCCTCCCGCTCCTTCACTTCGAGACTCTCAAAGTGCTCCTCGCTCCAATCACCTTCATGCTCTTCATTGAAGTCACCTTCAAGGACCACGACATTTAGCTTGGCATTTGATGAAGCCCCATCTTGAACCACAAGACCAGTGGCTTTGTCTATTAACACGACATGAATAGCTGCGCCCCGTTCGCCCTCGAGCCTCCCTCCAGTAAATAGGTGGGGAGGCATTCTGGTCTTGAATTGAAGCTGCATGCCTTTTTCTTCTGGATTTTGTATTCTAGGCGGGGCTGACCTGTAGAGAGGAATCTGTGAGACCAGACTGTAGTCAAATGGCCATTGCTTGCTCTCATTGCATTGTCATTTACAGTTTCGGGGGTCTGCACATCTGGTATCTTATGTTAACATGATGATATTGGAGGTCATAGAATCAACTCAAACAACGGAGATTGAAATTACTTCTCTAGAAACAGAATTGCACATTAACTAGAGTTCATTGTTTTGCAGATTTTGACAGGAACATTCGGGCAGCAGTTCGAGAAATTGCTTGAGATGGAGCGTGCTAAGCCATTTTATGGGATCTAGCAGCAGAAAACAACTTTTATGCAATCATGCAAAGATAGGATAGTAACTAACACATTCACTGACGCTCCTTTCTGCATGCAAGTATAACAGATCATTATTCCATTCCATTGTGACATCTACGTGCATAATGCTCAGCACATGCACGAAAAGTTCTCTACATGAGCATGCGTATCTCTGTTTCCGTTTGGTTAGTCAAGGAGCACGTATGATTGCCAAGGAAAAAGAAGGAATCACCCCTCTAACTTGGTCTATGTCCTTCATTTAACTTAGCTACATACCTTTCAGCCAGCCTAGCGTGGCCTAACCTTGTCAATGCCCTCTCTACTTCTTCGCTCACCTGTTTTATAACAGGAAATAGAACATCAAAGTTAAAATGAGTGATGTTTACCTTGCTTTTCACAAATGGCACGGTTAATGAACCAGTACAATTGTATGACAAATATCGCCTAACGTTAGCACACGCGAAAGACATGTGCAGACAACCTGCATATCATATGAAAGAGACCATTTCTCAATGTGTTTATGGTCTAAACGAAGAGGTGACAACTCACAATTCTTCGCAGAAGAGGCTCCAGCGATGAGGAAAATCTTTGCAAACTGTCCACCTTCAAAGCTTCCACGACCACGCTGCACAAACCACACTTGATTTTCTCAAACGGCCTCCCCCTTTGGAATTTAACAATAAGGTCGTTCAACAAGCCTAAACCTCAAGGCTTCAGCCGACAGAATGCAAGTTAACAGATTTTGGCAGTGTTCCAAGGCACCCGCACGTGAGGCACATACGGAAGCACGTATAAGAAGTATATCATCGCAGTGATTTCTTTGCATTCATAATGATAATCTTCCTTAATCTGTAACGTCTCTCTAACCATATGCAGGTGCCATTCTCAAGTATCTCAAGCAGCTTGCACCTTGTAGATGGACTGGATACAATTTCTCCTTTTATTTCCTTTTTGAGAGGACTCTACATATCATCTTCTACTTTAGAAAAACTACAAATTGTGTTTCAGTACAAGAAGTTCCACTTCCAAACAAGTTGAGGAGTCAGTATTGCTAATCATAAGTAACTCAAATCACTTGGAACAGTATTTCTAACACTCAACTCACACGTGCAAATGGAACTCTCTGTACAGCTAAAGTCACTAACTTCATATCACCTGGAATGACTGAGAAATCGAAATCTAACAAATACCCATCATCGGAGAAGCATCAGATTACTCAGTTAAGTGGTGCAGAACAGACCTTCCCAAAGTGGGCAATTTCCGCTTCTTCGATTCCCCGACGACAACTGCACCATCTTCCAAAACGCCAATCCCATGATGGTATCCTCTCTTCTTGTTCCTTGAACTTTCCATGCTGAGCAACAGTCCACACTTGCTAGTAAAGATTCATTTTTTCAAGAGCTCTGCTCCTGATTTGGGCAACTCTGAAACATTGCCCTGGGGAGCCTCTCAGGAAAAACAACAACGGATTAACAAAAATGTCAACCTATATGGAGACTCCCAACGCTATCAGATCCGAAAGAGGCAAAGACAAGCTGCATTTTCTTTCTGTGACCTGTTTTGGATACGGGAAGATCTGGTCTCAATGCAGCTTGGCTTAGATCTACACGAATCTGCATATTTTCAATAGTTTAATGGCCCTGTATATGTATATTTTATTATTTTATACGCCCATTGCTGTTTTCAGTGAGCTGTCTGAGCGCATGAACGTTGGAAAAAAGGGAGTTTGAGAAAGCGCGTTCTTTTTGAGGGAAAAAGTCAAAAGCGATGATGAACGCCATCTGCATTAGGAACTTGGTGATTGCCCTCCTGAAAATGACATGATTTGTTTGAACACATCATATGGAATAACTCAGATCGGTAAAGTCTGGTGCATTTGGGTTGACTCTGCCTGGGACTGGGCACGAAATTCAAGAAATCCAGGGGTTGGATTGAAAAAAAAAAGAGTATGGAACCTGGGGGGCGTCGAAGAAAAAGCCGATAGATCGAGCCCGAGTAAGCAAAAACACCCAATCTTTTGGTGTGACAAGGTTGAGTTTGATATTTCCTCAACAAAATCAAGCTCCGCTAACCATCTGTACAATTACTGCAACAGATGTTCGTATTTGTGTTGCCATTAGTCATTGACTCAACCAGAGGAACGTGTAAACTTGTTTCTGAACTTTTTTAGTTAAGACATGTTTCCCCGCTTGTTCACAGAAGGGAAATTCGATTAATGGATCAGGAAAGCTTTCTCCTTGTTACTTGCTAGTTTGCAAAGTGTCGATCCCTCATTTTGCGGAGATCTCTTACGGCAGACAATTTCTCTGAGTGTTCTTCCAAAGAACATGAGGGTAAATACAATTTCCAAAAATTCGCTAAAGCAGGGCATGATTTTCAAAAGAGAAAAACTAAGAAGACCGTCTGTCAAAGTGACGGACCCACGCGCACTACACATCTCCACATGATATGCTTGTCAAAAGGAAGTTGCTAAAAGCCAACATCCTGAAATGTACGGTCGCTAGCATAACTCGTGAAGGGATTCTGTCTCGAATACAATGGAGGTGGCAATATGATTCCGAAACTTTTTGTTTTTTTTTTTTATAACAGCATATTTCATGGGCCGAATGATAAATGGGGCAAACTAAAATTTTTAAAAAGGGGTTCAAATGGGCCCAACAAATGACATGCCTAATTACATATGGCCCAACTTTAGTTTTTTTCCTAGTCTCAGGGCTTTTAGGATAGTCATTCCCTATCAAGACATGATTCAGAAGCCCTCCACCGATTTAGTCTCGTACCTTGTTTGTGATGTAACGAACGATCAAATTCCAGACATACTGGAAGAACTTTTAGCTCAATTAGTCAGGAATTCAAGCTCCGATATGGACATGGATCGATAGCAGCTTCGGGGACGGAAGCGAGCCCCTGGTTAGTGGTTAGTAAGCGAAGAAGGACCAGGTGGGTGTTCCCGCTACCCCCATCAAGCCAAATCTCTCGACACATACCGTCTCCACGAGGCTTCCTGAGCTTGAATTCGGCAAAGCAAAGTGGTCTTTGAATGAACTCAGTGGGATGTTTCGATGTTCAAAGCGATTGCTTGTGCCAAGTATTTATCTAGACACGCTCTCGATTCCCCGACGGGGGTCGTTGCGGTGGCAGCGAGCAGATCTTGGTGCTGGCAAGGCCTGCGAAGGGGCGTCCAGCAATGACATTGACACTAAGGGCATGCATCATAACCATTCTATTTTTTTCGTTTCTGTTTCAAACCTATTTTTGAAATTGGAACAAAAACTCGTTTGGTAACGTAATTCTATTTTTCTATTTATGGAACAAGAGGTTGTTCAAGAAATAGATTTGAATGAGATATGAGAAACAAAAATTTTCTACTTCTTGGAGAAACAGAAACAGAAATTTTCTACCCCTAACTTTTTCTCAAGTACCCGCCGCTGCCGGTCGCCACCCTCCGTCGGCCGTCGCCCACCACCCACCGGCGACCTCCACGTGCCGCCACCGCCGGAGTAAAAAAATAAATAATTATTTTTTATTTTTAAAAAGTAAATAATAATTTTTAGGAGTAGAGATTTTCAATTATTGTCAAACGAATTTCTGTTCTAGGATCATAAAATTTATGTCGCTATCAAACGTATTTTTCTGCTCAAAAAATCATTCAGAAATAAAAATATAAAAAAATTACTTTTCTGGAACAGAATGGATTTTCATTCACCCCTTAAAAGTTAGGTGGACCTAATGCCATAATGTTTAGGAGAGGGAGCACTAAGCTCTTTTGTCGAATCTCTTTTCGACACTAACATAGTTGCAACGCATGACTGAGTGCTCCACTCCATCCTCCAGGGCCACACTTCGCATTTTTCCCTCTACAAAGCACCAACAAATTCAAAGGCTCTCTCATGCCCTAAATCGTGTTGTCAGTGCTTCGATGGATGATGGCCTCATCAAACATGTCGTAAAGTAGAGATGGTAAAAAAAAAAAAACACACCCATTTTATAACTCGTTTTTATTATGTCAAGTGAGATGTCTCGTTATGAAATATGATCAAATTGATTTTGAAAAGTGAACCCTATTGAATACGAGCCTTAATGAATACTGTATTCCGTCACATTTGGACCAATTAGGTGAATATAAAAAAAAAATAAAAAAAAAAAAAAAAAAACGAGAACTGGCCATAGTTAAAGTGAATTGAAGTGACTCAGTTTTGGAAATCACATAGGCTATAGGCCAAAAATTGAAATAATGGAGGAAGAGTGGCCAGTGGCACACCACTTCCACTAGCCACCGCTCCTTGCGACTTTGCCTCTTGCACGTACATAAAGCATTGTGAGGCGAACCTTGGCAGATGCTGAGCATCATAATTCCATCGGCATGGAAGATCTCGCTATACGCCTCAACAGTCGCTCTCTTACATTCTCCTCACTACTACTACTAGCACTACTCCTCCTGGCCTCCCGGGCTTCACCGTCACAATCATGCAACATCGGCGCCGTCTCTGCCTCCGCCTCCGCCTCCGCCTTTGCCGCCACATGCAACCACAGCCGCAGCCTCACCAGCAGCCGCCCCATCGCGGACGACATGGGGCTGGAGTATCTGATCGATTCCCCGCACATCCCAACCCGTATTCTCGCGGGCAATACTTACGAGACCGATGCCACAAGGGACCGAAACAATCCGGCTAGATGCGATAGACAGACCCCGCAAGGAACAACTTACGGATGCACTCCCCAAAGGAACCCAGATCCCCGTTGCGAAAGTCCATACTACCGAGCGCGCTGCTAACCAAAATGAAGATCGAAGCACCGTGCGCAATGCACGTTCAGGTGGTCTCAGGGTTGATGTTGCGGTGAAATTTTAGTTTTGCTGGATGAATCTGCCTGTGCTTATGTAAGTTCGGATCATATGACAATACTTGGTATCTTGATGGTTTGCCTCTTTAGACCATGGAATGGAGGCGACGAACCCAACTTCCTAAAATTTTTTACAGTGTCGTAAGTAAATTACCGACACTAAAGTAAAGTTTACCACCGTTCCAACGATATGATACGTTACCAGCTCCTTCGAATTATTACAAACATAGTTAGTAATACACCAACTGCATAAGGAATTTACCACCATCAAAATAAACTGGTAATCTACCCATGTCTTCCAAGTTTTGCGAGAGTTGCTGGAAAATATCAGTACTATGAGGAGTTTACAACATCTCAATAGTATTTATATTTTGACCAAAAAAAAATAGTATTTATATATATCAATAGTATTTAGCAAGGACCTGTTTGGTAACGTTTCTGTTTGGTAACGTTTCTGTTCCAAAAAAGGTGATTCTGATTAGAATTATTTTTTTTATTTTGTTCCCTGGATGAGTTTTAGAGAATCAGAATGTGTTTGGCAACTGCATAAATTTCTATTTCCGGAACAGAATTGCGTTTGGTAACTGTAAAATTTTCTGTTCTGAAAAATAATTTATCTTCCTAATTTGTCATTTAAATCAAATAGGATGAAAGAAGAGGGGACTTTGATTATTTTTTATTGTTCAAAATGAGTAAAATCCATCTTTGCCACATAAGTGGCTTAGTTTTACCCTTGGATATCACACGAATGGTTACTAATGCAGCATGGTACTTCGATAGCAAATCGGGCACGGCTTTAGAAAAATCAAAAGGCAAAATCACTAAAAACAGGATTGGCCGATTAAATAGACCCATTTCCTAATTTTTGAGATTTTTTTTTTAAAATTTTCGGGATTGTTTGGAATAATTTGTCCATGATAGGCAAGATCATCATTTAGGAGAAATCAAAAGGCAAAATCGTCGAAAATAGGATTTTCTAGTTGAAATGGCCCATCTCCTAATTTTTGTTATTTTTTGTTTTTGTAATTTATGGATTTTTTTTATTTTTCCAATATTTCCAATTTTTTTAGATTTTTTTATGAATTTTCCATTTTTTGGATTTTTTAATCATTTTATTTTTTTATTAATTTCCAAAATTGTATTTTAAAAAATTATTCGGACCTGTTAGGTTAACCTGGCCCACGCATCGCTGGCGCCCAACAAAAGTGAAAAAAAGACTATGGTTGCCTTTTTTATTCTCAAAAGTGTTCTTTTTTTTTTTAGAAACAACTTTTTTTTGTTTCTTATTTTTGGTGCAAAAGTGTTCCCGAGAGCAGAATCAGAATTATTTGTGTTACCAAACATATTTCTTATTCTTTTTTGTTTCAAGGAATATAAACGTTACCAAACAAGCCCTAAGTTACCAACCTTTTATAAGTGTAATAAATTAGCAACCCAATTATGGAGGGAAAAGTACCAAAAAAGTCCTAAGCCTATCGCGTCGGTACCAATTCAATACTAAACATTTCAATTTGATTAGTTTAATCATAAACATTTTTGTATTTGTACCAATTCAATCCATCCGGCCAATTTAGACCGAAAATCGGTGACATTGACATTATTTTATAGTTTTAAATCTTTTTTTTATTTCTTTCACTTTTTTCTTTCCCATTTATTTTTGCCAGTGGTCGGCCATCCATCGGCCACAAGCGAGCGTCGGCCCGTCAAGTCGCACTTGGGAAAGCGCCAGCGAGGGCGGCCTCGCCAGACCTTGCATGAGCGAGGCCGCCCTTTCCTAGGCAAGTCGGCCTCACCCTATCCAGTGAGGGGGCCCTCGCCGGCACTTGCCCAAGTGAGGCCAGCCCTGTCGGTCATAGCCACAAAATGAAAAGAAAAAAAAAAAGGGCAAAAAAGAGAAAAATTCAAAAGAATCATTAAAATGTCCACATGAGCGATTTCCTGTCTAAATTGATCGGATGGATTGAACTGGTACCATTGCAAAAAGGTTTTGGACTAAATTAGTCCAATTGAAAATTTAGAACTTAATTGATACCAATGCAATAAATTTAGGATTTTTTTGGTAATTCTTCCCAATTATGCAAGTTATCATTGAGCCAATAAGTTAGTAAGTTGACTGTATTTTTGAAATTCTTCAAGTGTGGTTAGTAAATATATACGTATGTATTAACTTATAGATTGATATAAGTGCTACTTATGTTTTCAAATTCTGCCACCCCTCCTCTTTCTTTTCCCCAATTCTCATTATGATATTTTTCTGAAATTTGGATAGTATCCTATTTTCTGGCAGGAAATCAGAAAGTTACTATCTAGTTCCCGAATTCATTAACGTTGGTAATTTACTAAATATGTTCTTAAATTCTTGAAGAAGTTGGGAGTTCACTAATTTATTGACCAATTCGTCCCAGTGGGAAATTGGTGACATACAAATTTATTGGGAAGTTGTTAGTTCCTTATAGGATTAGTGTTTTATTAAGAAAAACTTATAAAATCTCTAAGAAAGTGGAAAGTTGCTAATTTAGTGAAATGTTGATAAATTTATCATAGTGTCAGTAGGTGACAACATGTACATTTGCTTGTTGGTAAAATCATGACGAAGTTTGCAATTCTGAAGAAGTAAATAATTTAATGATTCGTCAGGGTGTCGGTAAATTCATAAATGTGTTGATAGTTTACGAGTCACGCTTGCGAAATTTGAAAGAAGTTGGAAACTTTCTAAGCAATTAGGAGATTGGTAAATTCGCTATAGGTTGGTTTGTGATAAAATCACGACTTGTGAAATTTCAGTGGGTAAGTTAGTAATTAGCTGGAATGTTGATTAATTTTGGTTAAGATGTTGGTAATATGCTAACAGCACTTGTAAAATTTCTAAAAGAAAATAGTAATTTATTAAAAGTCGTTTGTACGGGTGGTAAATCCTGATAATGCTGGTGACGAGTTCAAATGCACTAACGACAACAGTGGGACATGCAAGTACCAGAAACAAAGCGCTTAGGACATCTTGGGTTTGTTTGTCCTGCAAATGGATGAACAACTTGAAGAAGATGTAGGAGGTTTTGAGCCATTCCTGAAGTCTAGTTAAGCAATCACTTTCTCTATATCTCAAGTCTCAACATATGTTCGACCAAAAAAAAAAAAAAAGTTTCAACATATGCAGCATAGCTCCCGAATAAAGCAACGTCATAAATCGAATTAGCGACTATCGTAGAGGAATAATCACCATTCGTTGCTTGTATCGACTTTGGATTCGGCCATACGTCTCTCAATCTTTTTATCCCATCTTTAGAATGTCAAAAATTCCCTCAACGTTGAACCACGGCTTGGTTCACCAATCGGGACAATAGTATTTACGGATCGACTCGTGCCAAGTCTTGCCTTAGGGGTCAGGTCCCTTTCTCTCTCGCACTAAAAGCTCCCTCACCTCACGGGCGCCCCCTCTCATGTGAACATCATCAATGGACTTGATCATGATCTTCCGGAGAATTCAGAAGTTGCTAAATGCAATGGCCATAACAAGACAACTCTAGAAGGTTCCCTTATCCTAACCCCTCTCTCGCATTTCACAATCACACAAACATGCGGCCCTAATTCCTCCATATGTAGCCGAACCTTCAAAAATATCTCCTGTCGCCAAAGCTCGTTTCCCCTTATATCCGACATTAGAAGAACCCAAAAAAAAAAAAAAAAACCAATCCGACTAGAAAACATTGAGGAACATCTTCAAAGAGACCTCTCCACAATTCAATCCCCTCCCCGCATCTCTCCTCCACCTTCGAAGAGAAAACAACAGAAATGGCGAAGAAAGAATTGGACGTTGTGAAGGGCGTGGACTTGGAAAGGTACATGGGAAGATGGTACGAGATCGCATCGTTCCCGTCCTTCTTCGTGCCGAAGAACGGCGTGGACACGAGGGCGACGTACACTCTGAACCAGGACGGGACGGTGCATGTGCTCAACGAGACCTGGAGCGACGGCAAGAGAGTGGCCATCGAGGGCACGGCGTATAAGGCGGACCCAAAGAGCGACGAGGCCAAGCTCAAGGTCAAGTTCTATGTCCCTCCGTTCTTGCCCATCATTCCTGTCGTTGGGAACTACTGGGTGTTGTACCTCGACAACGATTATCAGTATGTTCTCGTCGGAGAGCCCACCAGAAAGTACCTCTGGGTATGCCGAACTCTTATCCGTAGTATTTGTCGTTCTTAGGCTCGCAAAGCAGGACATGTTCGTGTGCCGATGTGAGTTTCCTTCTGATAAGGTTTCTAAGTTTTTCCGATGCTTGTCTTCGTGTTTCAGATATTATGTAGGAAGACTCGTCTGGAGGATGAGATCTATGAGATGCTGGTTCAGAAGGCTAAGAAAGAAGGCTATGACCCAAGTAAACTCCGCAAGACCCCACAGCACGACCCTCCGCCAGAAGGAGGTCCCCAAGACAAAGGCACTTGGTGGCTCAAGTCCCTTATCGGTAAATAGGAGGCGATGATCGATCGGCGAAAGTGGCCTCCCAAACATTCCCCGGAAAATAAAAAGGGAGAACCCTCTCGGTCTATGATGTCCCGGAGTTTGTGTGTTGTGAGTGAAATTAGAAACATGTAATTATAGATCGAGCCGTGTAAAGTTGTTGTGATCTTTGCAAATGTTGAATTAGTGTTTAAGAATGAGATGAATAAAGATCGCTATGCGAAACTCCCTCTTTTGATAACTAATTTCGCAGGCTACCATCATTTTGATGCATGTCGAATGAGCTCGTTCTAACACACTCGACCACTGCTGAAGAGTCTGAACCATCTCCTATCCTTCTTGGGAAAGCAGTGGAACTCATGGCTCCCCCAGCTGGCACCAGACCACTGAATGACACTACAAGGACTCATCGGCAAAATTTAATCCAACATGCATTATGCAAAAGAAGAGTCACAAGTTCAAAGAAAATTTCAAAGTTGGGATTTCGAGAATAAAAAATCAGTCAAAAAATTCTCGGCTGGCAAAGTCCTCGCAGTCTTCTGTCTTTTGTTCATTAGCATGAACTACCAGTTTTCGTGGATTGTGAAGTTAGGAGTGCAAGATGATGCTCCTTTGTCAGATTGATTTTAGACAAGATAGAGACCATATCTATGAAAACCTAAGGAGCAAAGTTCAAGAACATGACCGAAAGGAAAACAAAACGATTAGGAACAAAAATGAACCAGCTGGACTGCTCATCACAACAATCATTGTTTCAGTTGAAAAATTAACAAGAAAATCAAACACATTGGACAATCAGCTATGGATGCTAAACAGCTTTTATACATATCTAAGACAGATTCAGTATACCAAAAACCTGGAACCATAAGTTTGCAATTACCAAGGCAGCAGAAAGAAGGTATATCACCATGATGGTAAACACTGTGCCGTTTGCTCTACATTCCCCACGCGGACATGCATCGACCACTATTGGTACCAAGTTACGTGGTATTCTCTTCACTCTCCTCAAACCATTACAGTAATGTGCAGCACTGGTTAGTTTTCTTGGCTTGTTTGTAAAACAACTGTTCCAGGAAACAAAAAGATTACTGCATCAGCAACTAAGTGTAGGTTCTGATACAGGCCGAACAGAAACTGCTACTGCTACAAAGATCTTCCACCTCGAATTAGAGGCTCGACCAAACTCAGTGGGAAACTCAGATGTCGAATCACTCCAATAAACTTCTCTTACATTATTGACACAGCTAATATTGTGATTCCTACCTTACAGTGATCTGTCAGAGATATACTCTAGCACAACAAGTAGTAGCCACCAAAACGAAACAATTTTTAGGTAAAAAGCATAAGCTCAAGATCTGAGTATAATATGTAAAGGGTAAACTTCACGCTGAATATAACAGTCAAGAATCAAGTCAAAAAGGAGCGGCTACGTTTGAGATTATAAACTCCCAGACTTGATGTGGAAGAGTTATACTGTGGATTCTTCAAACTTTAAGCACACAAATTCGAGATGTTCGATCAAATCCAGCAGAAAATGACATCTGTTGCATTGTGACGGAAGATACTTAGCAGAAAATCTGCCTCAAAAGGACAGCAAGTCGACAGTGGAAATGCATGTTCAGACAGGTGACCGAACACTGGACATGGGCAGAAAGAAATGAGGGTATTGAAACTTATGAACTCATGCTCAATGCAGATTACTAGTGGCGGAGAGAATATTTAAATGCCAATGTTCTTCTTTCAATCATACAAAGTACCTGTGATGATGCACTGAGATCTGAACTCTTCTCAACCAAACTGTCCAGCTTCTCGCCTCGTTCAAGCACACTATCGATAGTTTTGTGCTGTGCCAAAGAGAAAAGGGTCTCAGAGATGAAGGAAAAGTCGAAGGCAAATAGGAAAAGCCAAACCAGTCTTATGTTGCTAATGGAACACACTACATCCTTTGAACATCTACATATGTTCTACACAGCATTGATCTAAGAACAGGACACAGGACAGCACCATCAAGGATCTGCACTTGAACACTTATACAAGGCAATGACATTTAGACATATGCTTAATTTTTCCCAAGGGCAAACACAATACAGGAAACAAATTTAACACTTCTTCTCTGAATTGTAAATTGTAATAGGTATCCCTAAGTTAGCTCTGTAAGTAGATGCAACAATACCATGTATGCCCATAAATTAAACTCCCCCTTCAAATTTTCACTATGATGCCACTAACTGAAAATTATGCCAGTATCTCCACATGCACCATAGTGAGTTATCAAATTCACATATTTGTATTCCACATGAATTTGCTGCGGAGATATCAAGTGTGCTATCACACAGACTAAATCACCAGTGCAAAACAAAGTCCCAAACTTCCCGATTTTCTTTCTTCTTTTTTCTTTTTCCTTTTCTAGTGTCCACAGAAAAGTAGTTTTAAATAAAGCAAACTGTCAAAAAACTATGCAATTACATGACCAAACTAAAGCTTATGATCATAGAAGAGTATCTTGGAGACTCTGATAGGCACATACCAGTTCTATCCAATTATTGATATCAAGGATTTCTTAGCAAACTTATGAGTACTGTAAGGGGAAATTCTCAAGCACAAACATGCATGCGTGAATATGATCCTGCATCAGAGTGACAATTCATACTTTTTTCATTGTGTTCATGTCAATGAGCGTTGCTGTTTCATGTCACTTGGTCGCTTAAATTTTGAACCACAACATAATAGAGAGATAATACTCACAAAAAAGGGGTCAAAACAGGTCATGTCCTAGCAATTTGGATTTACTCATGCTCCTGTAATATGAGATTCAAGTATCTGTCCATGATTTTCTTCGTGCTTATGTTGCATTCGCATCCGTGCTTTTACATTTACCATGATAAATTGCCACCCCAGGAATGTCGATGGAGGCATGCATGGGAGAAAGGGGGACACATATGAAAATGTATATTACGTACCAGGATAATTTTTGTTTCATCCAACTCCCTCTGAATTTTCAACAATTTATCAGCCTCAGCTGGATCCTGAAGATACGTAGAAGGAAGCAAAAATAATCACAAAAGGAGGACTTTGTCTTAAAGCCCCTGCCCATAACCCCAGGGATAAAGTAAAACTCAAAGGACCATCAATTTACGTTGCTTATTATCACTCGATGTGATGGGTGAATGGACAACCTGAAATTTATTCAAAGCTTCATTCAAATATGGCCATGATTGAGTGCTATCAGAGTTTGCACTCCTCCATGAATCACCGAAATTCTTCTGATACTCATCCAGAACCTGTTCCCAATAAAAGCATATATAATCCTCTTGTATCAATTGAGCAAGCTAATAAAGCAATGGAAGGTCAGAGAGCAGTTAAGTTTCAACTTTAGACGTGCACATTTCTATGGACATGCAAAGATTTCTCTAGCTACAGTGTCTGTGCTTGAAACCAAATGACCGGGTTGCTTTAAGTTGTGATCGATAAGTGAGTGTCCTTGAAGCTCCTTCTCCCTTGATTTCTTCAAGATTCATGTAGTTAAGTTTTCAATGAAATTTCTCAATAATCTTGAAAGTCATTAAAGAATTATTTTTTAATTTCTCAACTAAGTTATTTATAAAGGATTCAATTATAAAGATAGTTATTTTAAGGAGGATTTTGGTACTTTATTTTACTACTAAATCCAATGAATAATGGTAGTCACTCACCAATCCAGGAATCTTTTTAAGTCAAACTATTGTCTCAAGTCATCAGCTAAAAGAGTCCTTCAAGTACTCGAGAGTAATAGTCTTATCACATCATTTATATTCTAATTCCCAGATGGCACTTATAAGAACAGTCCGGAGTTCTAAGAGTCTACAAGAAGCCCCCTGTCTGTACATGCAATATATTATAGTTTCTCACATGGACATCCAACAACCTATCCATTTCAAGGGACTGTTTGTAAAGAATATACCAATCTAAGTGGTGCGAAGTTCATTCAGCCCTTCGGTTACCAGACTTGACAAGCAGAAAAGGCCTGAATAGGTAACAAATTGCGGGTTTCTACCTGGTTCAGCAGAGAAAATGCACTTCGAACTGGATAATGGTCATCCATGAATCCCAATGCACAAAGGCCATTTCTATTGTAAGCGTGCACCTTGTACTCTGAGAAAAAGGACAGAAAAAATGACCAAGCAGATGATTTCACTGCTCATACAACTTGCACACAGCATGAAAACACTTTTGCACCCAGAGAAGACAGTGACCATACGCATATCATGCACAGTTGAATCTAACCAGGCTCTGGCGCACTACTTCGCACAGATTTATGGGCCCAGGAGTCAAGAGCAACACAGACACAAATCTAGCGCCAACTATTAACAGTCTCTTTGTCCAGATAAGGCAATAACACGAGTCATGACCAAATTACACGACCTACGAGAAGTCTGCGGGGCTCATAATTCGCAATTTAACAGTTCAAGTTGGCCTGCTACCCAAATTAAACCTCACGGATTAAACAGGCAACATGCCCTCGTTTCACGCAACGTGATCAAACGTCCATCAATCGACATCCAAACACAGCGAGACCTCCAACACAGATAGATGTAATCGAATTCGATACAAGTTGAAAACCTGCATCGGGAACAGAAAACAGTCTCGAATCGAAACGGAATTGAGACTGACCTTCGTGCTGCACGGATTGGCGCTGCCCCGGTGGCGTCCGCCTGGCGACGGTGCGGCCGACGAAGACGATGAACTCCTTGACGCTGGAGCGCTGGAAGAAGCCGAAATGGCTGACGTCGGTGGCGTTGGCCAGGATCACTGGATCGGAGCCGCCGGGATCGCATTTGAGAACCAACAGAGCCGTGATCTTCATCTCTCTCGAAATCGAAGTTCGACGATCGATGGAGAAGAAGGATTGCCGAGAATGATTGCGTGCACCGACACGAAATGTAACGCAAGAGGAGGAAAGAAGATGGAGAATCGGATTCCTTATTCATTCCCTCCATGAAGGCTACCTAATTTTATTTTCTTTTTTCTTTTTTTTCTTTTGTTACTCTAATTTCATATTCAAGTACAAGGTTACCCGCGCTATACATACATACAAATATTTGTACGTACACATATACATAAACGTACATGTATATATTATCAAGTGGAAATAAATAGATAAATAAATACTATAGATATGTATTGACTAGGGTTGTCAAAAAGGCTCACGTCGTCGGCCTTAAACTTTTCCATTGTTAATACAATTTTTTTTCTTTTTTGCTTTTTTTGTTACCATCTTCCTACGCACTTTTTTCCTCTGTTTTCTAGCTAATGACAACATCACCATCATTAGTGGATTCTCGTAATAGTTTCCTTCATCTCGTGCTAGATAAATTTTCTAAAAAATATATTTTAAAATTATGAGAAGAAATCAATCTTGCAACATATATTATAGCACATATTTGGCTCTTTTAATCTTTTATTTAATTTTGATTTATATTTAGATAATTCAAAAGCACGAGCACGGAGATTTAAGTTATTTCGAGACGTATGGAATAGCCCTACATGCCCCATGAAATAGTTGATCGGAAGTCGAAGTTTTTTATGTTTAGGTACGGTCTATTTACCTTGCAAACTCCTTTTAGTAAAAGGCATAGCTTTATGGGATAGAATTTCGCTTTTAGTTGGCAAGACTTATACTAAGCTATACATCCATTACTATCGAGTTGGAAGCTCAAAATGAAGAATAGTTACAGCTTTTTTCTTTTGGTTGTTACTCACTATGCTCTATAGCCTATTGCCCTAGGCCTTTACTTCGACCAAAAAAAAAATCGAAACCGAGCCGACCCGAATAGTTGGGATGTATGTAATTCGGGCTGTGGTAGGGTTGAGCTAAGTAGTATTTAGTTTCGGGCCGAAACCCGACCGTTTGACACCCCTAGGGCCCTAGTGTTGACCGTATAGTTATTTAGATGTTAGGATCAATTCTTTGGAGTTGTGATGATATATTTTATTTTAAAAAGTAATTGCGCGCTATTTTAAATTTCAAATTGGTTTTTGCTCAGTTGAATTTTCCAAAAAAAAAAGTGTAAATACTAAGACATATTGAGGGTACATTGCTCTCACTAATCCATAAAAAGATAGTCGCATCCATTCGGTTCTTTAGAGCTGTGAGGAAATATTTTATTCTAGATTGCATTTTCACACTATTTTAACCTTCAAACTGAGTTTTACCACATTAATTTTTTTTAAGTATAGATAAATCATATTAAGGGTAAACTCACAAATCCATAAAAGTCAGCAAACAATCCTTATATAAATATAGACAAAACCTTAGCTTTTATCAAATGTTTTAGGCAAAGAACATTGTTTTTATTTCTAAAACAAAAGAGTGAAGAGAGAATTCTAAAGATGGGTCATTAAATACTCATGTTACTTTCAACTTCATCATTCCAAACACATTTACTGGGTATAATTAACTTACCTAACAACTCAGCTCATCAAATATGAGTCGAGGAATGTGTCTATACGAAGATTTAGGACTTGCGGTTGTGAAAAAAAAAAAGAGAGAGAGGCAGAAAACAAACCCAAAATTAGCAAATAGGTAAACATGCTTCGAGTCACTCGTATTATCTGTTGTGTGTGCATCTGATGTAATTTCGTCGAGTAGTATAATTGAAATTTGCAAATGAAATGAAAATGTCACAGACATAAATTATAATAAGGCACTAAGAAGAGATACAAATAATAAGTTTATGACCAAATTTTTAGTCAACATCCTCCTCCATTTTTTTAAAGAGAATTATCAAAAAAGTCATAAACATATTATACTTGTACCAATTTAGCTTTAAACCTTTCAATTGTGATAATTCAATCATAAACCATTTGACAACTTGCGAATTCGATCATAAACCTTTCAATTATGCCAATTTGATCCTAAATTTTTTAATGATTTGTCAAATTATTTGTGAAAAGAATTAAGATTAAAATGAAAAAAAATCAAAAAATTTAGGATCAAATTGGCAAAATTTTAAAAGATTTATAATTAAACTGACATATTAAAATATTTAAGACTAAATTTACAAATCATCAAAAGATGTAAGAATGAATTGACACAACCAAAAGA
This sequence comes from Rhodomyrtus psidioides, assembly GCA_021437785.1. Taxonomy (NCBI): domain Eukaryota; kingdom Viridiplantae; phylum Streptophyta; class Magnoliopsida; order Myrtales; family Myrtaceae; genus Rhodomyrtus; species Rhodomyrtus psidioides. Next base: position 3,397,657 of record JAILYB010000069.1, read on the forward strand.
TTTATGACTAAATTGACATAAATACAATAGATTAATTTTTTAAAAAATAATTTTCCTTAATTTTTTTTTTTTGGACGGTGGTTTTCAAATTCCTTCTTAACTATTCGATATAAATAAGAGTCATCTTGCAAGTAAGCAAACTCTCTCCGGCTAATTAATCCCATGCATGGTAACACTTCTGGCCAACTTCTTAACTTCTGACCATAAATTGATTTCGCTACTTCTTCTCAAAAACAGAAATTGATTTTTCTACTTCTACTCCAAATTGACTTTTGATCAAAGATTTTTTTTTTTTTGGTAAAGTCTGCTGATCAACGACAGCGGTTGGCGACTGGGCGGCTACGTCCGGCCATGAGTGGCGACGGTTATCGACCGAGACTCGTGTGAAGTGTTTCTGGAATTGAGAAGTTAAAAAACTTATCAAAATTGGCCAAAAATTCAACAAAAGTAGAAAATTCTACCATAAGTCAATTTTTTTACCAAACACATTTATGTTTCGAAAGTGATTTTACCAAACAAATTTTCCTACCAAACTGACTTCTGATAGAAAAATTATACTTCTAGTGGGTTATCATACAGCACCTAAGCCACTGCATGGTAACACTTTTAGCCAACTTCTCAACTTCTGACCAGAAATTGATTTATCTATTTCTCCTCAAAAGCAGAAGTTGATTTTTCTACTTCTACTCCATATTAAGTTTGGTAACGATTGAAAATTTTTATTTTTGAAATATTATTAACAAAATCATTGGCGGTGCCGACGGGCGATGTCCGGCCACGGGTGACGACGGTGGTCGACCGAGGCTCGTGTGATCGAAAAAATGATTTTGGAGCTGAGAAGCTTTTCAAAATTGACCAAAAATCCAATTAGAAATAGAAAATCCTACCAAAAGTCCCTAAGAAAATTCTCCTTTTAATAGGTTATCATGCAGCACCTAAACAATTCGAGCACTTTCTTACAGTACATTTTGCAACATTTTTTTAACCGAGCCAAGCTAAACTGGTCAACATCTTTTGTTCTTTTTTTTCCCCTCTCTTGCTCAATCTCGTTTTATACAAAAGCGGCGTCGTCCTAGTAACCTTTCTTTCAATATGGAGGACCGCAATTACTTTTTTAACCAACTAAGGACAGACAAAAAAAATTGTTTCAGGAAATGCAGATTTCTGCAGGGCATCGTCACTTCACTCGTTTTGCATCATCTTCCCCAAATTTCTAATCTCCTCCTGATGGTTTTGCCGAGAGCTCCAACTCCGGTGACCATCAAATTCATGCGACAATTAACCATCTCCGGCGAATACATCATAGCCGGCTAAAGACCGAGACATATCTGCAAGTAAAAGAAATCTTGGAAACTCCCCTTGAAGCAAATGATGAAAAGACGGTTCCTCTTTCTTGTCGATGTAAAAGCTCAGAACTCAAACAAAGGGGAATTAAAAAAAAAAAGTGCAGAGAAGAGAACCCAGAATCTGTTAATGCGAAATCAAGAGAAACAGAGCTCGAACAATGAAAAATCAGAGAACTTAGGGAAAAAGTTACCGAGAGAAAATTGAAGAAAAGAACTGAAAATCAGGCACCGGCGAAAAGGGCTGAGAAAGAACCCGCCTTCTTCTCACGGTAAAACACAAGAAGAACTCGTCAATAAAAAAGATAAGCAGATCTGGGAAAAAGGGCAAATCGGGGAGAAAATTGTTGGAAGATCGCGAGGCTCAGATTCGCTTTAGATCAGACAACTGAAAGGAACCCCGCCATGGCTGCAACCGGTTCTGGCCGCCCCGCCAAGATACGGCCGGTTCTCGGTGCCTGTCCGGTTTGATTTTCCCTCTCCTCCTCACACGTGCGAATCATCACAGCCTATTCTCTTTTCTCTTTTGTACGGAACGCAATGTCGTTCGTTTCCACCGCGGAATCCGCAGTCATGGGTGGAGGAGGAGAAGGGCATGTAATTGAAGTTTTGGGAAGATGATGGTGATGATGATGAAGTGCTGGAGCAGAAGTGTTGCCATGCGCACCCTTACCCTTCTCAGCCTGGGCATCTTCGTCGCCTCTCTCTCTCTTTTTTTTTTTTTTTTGGCATTGTTTGGGATGGTGTGTACATATATATATAGATACAGAAAGACACGCATACATACACATATGTACACTGGTAAGTTCAGCAAGAAGGTCTTCGTTAGGGGTGGTGAAATCATCGGCTCCGCCGTCGACCGGAGAGGGGGCAACCATCGCCGACGGCGGGTCGCCCAAGACACTCTCCGGGGGCAAAGCCTCCTCCGTCCCCTAATCAGTGAAAGCCTGAGAAAGGCGCTCCATTTTCTATCCATGGAGCTGTGTGGGATGGTGGAGGCTGTTATTACTCTTTTGCCCCTTCATGATGTTATTATTTGCTGGATTGCATTTTCACACAGCCTTGGAGGAAGGAGATGGGGGCAGGACAAAAAGGTAAATTCGTCATCCTTTTGATTCGAACGAGAGAGCGACATCGGATTTTTATTTTTATTTTTTCCCTTTTTGATCGGAAGCGACATTGGATTGAACGAAGTTGGTCGGGTCATGTGAGATGAGACAGACACGTTCGTGTATCCTAACGTTATGGTATTCCCAATGAAATTTGGGCTAATTCCCATAAAAAAATCTCGATTTTAGGTCCGATTCTTAGTGCGTCCCAAATGCTTTTTTTTTTTTGTAAAAAATGAAAAAAATATTCAAACTTTCACTCCGGTCCCTCGCGTCCAAAAATCGTTGTTAATTTTTTTTTTAAATAATGCTAATTTCTTTTAGAGAAAATTTCGTTTAAGGGCCTGAAGTGTACTCTATTTCAAAAAAGGACTTGAGTTGAAATACCCTTTTTGTTTCAAAAAAGGGTTTAAGTATGAGCATATTAGTAATTTCCTTTTTTCTGAACTCTTTCCTTTTCTGTTTTTCCTTTTATTCTTTTTCCCTTTTTTGGCCCTAGCTCACCGGTGCAGGCCACCGACGAGGGCCGGGGCGAGCAAAGGGCGGTTTGAGGTCCGGGCTGAGGTCGCTAGGTGCGGTGGTCCGCAAGTCGTTCAACGACGGGAAGGCCTTCGAATTCGTCTTCGTCCCGGAAATCAAAGCCCGTGGAAGAGGGCTTCAGAGAATCCTGAGAGGGAGGAGTTGGGAGGTCCGATTCATGAATCTGCTTCGGATCTGGAGTCTGGACATCTCCGGGTTCCGATTGAGCCGGGGGAGGGACGGAGGAGGACGCGATTCGGATTGAGTCAGGGGAGGAAATCGAAGATCGGAGAACAAGCAGGCAGGGGCTCGAACGATTCGTCTTCGTCGTCGCCCTCGAAGTGGGAATCATCGAGGGATTTCAAGGAAGGGAGATGGATGAGGAGAAAAGAGAGCAGGGAGAGGAGATAGAGGGAGCGTATCAGAGGCGAGAGGAGCTAGGTTCTCACCAGATCTGGCCGCCGAGGGCCACCCTCTGCTCGCCCCAGCGAGCGCCGCCCTCCGCTCGCCGGGCGAGGCCGCTGCCGCCATCGTCGGTGGCCTGCAACCAATGACCTAGTGCAGAAAAGAAAAAAAGAATAAAGGAGAGTATAAAAGAAAAAACAGAAAAGGAAAAAAGTTCAGAAAAAATGAAATTACTGAAATGTCCATGCTCAGCCCTTTTTTTGAAATAAAGAAGGTACTTTAGACCCTTTTTTGAAATAAAATTCATTTCAAGCCCTTAATTAAAAAATCGTGAGCATTTCAGACCCTTAAATGAAATTTTTCCTCTCTTTTAAATAATCAAGAATGTTACTGTCGTTCTGTACGAAGGTGAAAGTTACCGAACCCTGGATAAATTTGAGAATAGGGCCAAATTTGTGGATTTTTGTATATAAAAGAAGTTTGTGATAGAAACTTAATGCAAATTTGTGGACCATGTAATTGTTTTATGGATTGTAAAACATCTATGTATACGTAGCACAGCTGTCAAATAGGATTGGGTAAAGTAGTTCTCCACCTTATCATGCGAAGAGCTCTGAAAAAATAGGTTACATATCATGAATTGGTTCGATCAAAACTAGGGGTGAGTATGGTTCCCGGTTCTGATGTACCTGGTTCCGGTTCCCGATTCCTTATTTTGAGGAATCGGCGGTTCTGGTTCCGATTCCCGGTTCCACTATGGAACCTACCTGAAACCGGAATCGAAATCGTGTGTTGTAAAAAAAACCCTAATTTCCTATATCAGTAAAGTAAACTTTCCTCAACGATGCAGCACTTCGAGTCCCCTGGGCTGAGGTCAAAGTGAAGGAGGCCGATCGCGCGAAGCAAAGCGAGAGAAGATGGAGCTCTAGCGCGGTGTTCCTCCCTCTAATCTCAGTGGCGATCGCCCTCGCAGTCTCTTCCAGGAACTCCGCGAGTATCGTCTCTCTCCTTAAGAGTCGCTCCTGTCGCTATCCTCAGGTGCTGTTCTGTTTTGCCTTCTGTCGTTCATGCGCTTGTTGCTCTTGCATGGATCGATCTTAATCGTCACTGAACACGAACTCCGGCTGCATTTGTCGAATAGGCAAAGAACGGTGTGGCTGAAGGTGAACGGATCCTGCGATTACGCGAGCTGTGTTCGTTTTTCCGTTTCCTCCCCCCCCCCCCCCGCGATGGTCTTCGACTCTTCTCTTGCCGAGCGATTCATCAAATTAGCTCAAGAATCTGAGTCCTCCAAGAACGATTGCTCTGAATTCGCAAGGCAGACCGACCGCCTGTCCCAAGATACTTCGATCCGCTGTTCGTCTTGCTTCTTCAACTCTGTCCCTCAACGAACGACCCATTAGACGAATTGTCGCCGATATCTCCAAGAACCTCGACCAAGTGCTTACCGTCGTTCGCAAGTGCAAGGCGCTTACCTCCCAACGCACTGACACAGCACGCCCGACGGCCATCCCTCACTGACGTCACCCAAGGTTTGTTGATTTTGTGGTTCGATTTTGCTGTTTAGGCTTCTTTGTTCCCTGTTCTTCCTCTTTAGTGATTTTTCGTAGCTAGGCAAAGTAGCTTCTCTTCCCTTGATTTATCTACAGAAAGACAACACAAAAGGGTGGGAAAAAAGATGAAATCTTTGAGTGGAGAAAGATTCATTCGTGTGAATGATTGTGCTCGCGGGTTCAATTATGGTATTGCACATAGAATTTGGGATTTTCTGCTGAGGTGTATGTTCACCTGTTGGACAATTCCATACATCCACTCAGTTTCAAATTATGTAGTTTATGTTTCCACTAATACATTAGATTAGAGAACCCATTACGGTGGTTTAACAAGTTGTGATTGCTTGATCATTATGTGACATTAATGTGGTGAGCTGCTGATGAACAATATCAATAAGTTATGGTGTTGAGTCTACGAATATTATTTTTTAATGTGTTTTTACTCTGGTATATGCTCTAAGGTTTCTTTATTTTTTTGCAGGATATGTGGACTGAATTATGTCATCCGTGTGGAATTTATCAAAAACAGGTCAAAAGATTGTCTTTCTTTTTTCTTTCAAAAATTTCAGTTGTTGGCAAGAATCAATCCTTCATTTATGTCATTTTTTCATGCAATTATGGTTGAGTGAGTTGCATTTCGTGAGTATATAAGTGAGTTACAATTTTTTGCTTCAAGCAATGCCCTTTGATTGTTTATGTAGCTGAGGATGCATTGTCTGATTATATTTTGACTCGGTTTCCTAAACTCATATCTTTCTTTGTTAGAGACGCAAGTCTTGGACAGTGTAATTGTGAATGCAGATTTCAGATTTGGCTGATAGTTGTAATAATATGAAATAGGGTTAGCGAATGTCAGAATGAAGAATGGAATATTTAGCTTTTCATCTTATTGTTCTGTGGGGAGTTATGGTAGCTTCATTTTTGTTGTTAAGCTCACTGTTTTAATAACATTGTCTTTGAGGAGATCGCTTGAGATTGCAGATCAATTGTTCATGATGGACAGCTTGAGCTTTCTGGGTTTGGAGATTTTGTTTGTTATGTTATTTTTGGTAAGATTTCACTTTGTTTTAACTGTTGTACTGAATCTTTAACTGAGTTTCAATTGCAAGATGCATAGTGATTGTAGTCAACTAGTTTGTTTCTTGTCCTTGTTGATGAGCCTTCTATTGTTTCAATGACAGGTTACTAACCTAGCTTCTAAGGCGAAGCGAGAAAGGAATGCATACTGCTCGGTTGTTGTATCGAAACCACTGTCCAAACATCTCAGCTATTCCTATGTTACTCTAGGCAATTGCATTTTCCTTGATTCAATTGAACTTGTTACGTATGTGAGGTGAACTGACAAACGGGATGGAAACAGTTGAACGTGGAAAATACTCCACCTCATAACGTATTAGAAAGTTCTTTCAATAATTAAGCTGGCTGATAAATATTTTGCTGCAATTGGTTCCTCTTGTTGTCAAAACAGAGATACTAATGCAGTTTTGAATTTTGATGCAATTGAATTACATTGGCAGGTTCTCGAGTACCCTGGAACCGGACCCTAAAACCTGTGACAGGGTAGGTTTCAGGTTTCAAAAATTGAGAAACCTGTACCAGCGGGTAGGTTTCAAGTTCCACCTGGAACCTACCTGAAACCGCTCACCCCTAATCAAAACCACAATCCTTGTTGAAAGGATCCTCATCATTTAAAGTCAATTTGCATTCCACACGCAAGAACACCGTAATCTTCAAGAAAACGCAAATGTCTGCAGATTCATCACATTTCACCTGCTTTGTGTTTTACCCTTTTGCTGAAGAGGTTACAAACAATAGTATGGTCGCTTTACTTTGGATCGTCTTGCCCAAAATTTCTAATCCCCCCCCCCTCAAATTGTTGCAGAGAGCTCCAACCAGAACGAAAAATCAATTTCGCGCGACAGTTCACCGTCTCCGGCAAAAGCTTCATCGCCGGCTGAAAACCAATTCATTCGCAAGCAAAGGAATCTCTGGAAAAACTCCCTTAAGGCAAATGCCATGAGAATATGATTTTGCTTTTTTTTTTTCCGCTTCCAGTGATCTTTCGGTGAACTCTTCAGACTTGATCCACCTGGAAAATCATCCATGGCAGTTTCTGTCGAATCAAGTCAGTGCCAAAGGCAAAACTTGGAACCGCAAGCAAAGCAAGAGCAGTTAGAAAATGCCGCTTCTGCAGGAGCAAAGAAAGAAGAAAAGAGACGAACTTTCTTGGTCCTTTCTTTGTCGATGCAGAACCCAGAACTCAAAACACAAAGCAAAAGAACAGAAAAGATCAATTTCGAAAAAAATCATTTACAGAGAAGAAAACCAGAATTTCGCAGAACAAAATCAAGACAACCACGGCTCGAACAAGAAAAAGGGCCATAAAAGAACCCACCTTTTCGTCACAGTAAAACACAAGAAGAACTCCTCGTTCAGCAAGATCATCAGATCTGGGAAGAAAGAGCAAGAAAGGAAGCGGAAATTCGGGACAAAAATTGTTGGAAGGTGGCGAGGCTCAGATTCGCCTTTGATCAGACAAATGGAAGGAACCCCGCCATGGCTGCGACCGGCTCTGGCCGCCCCGCCAAGATACGGCCGGTTCTCGGTGCCTGCTCGGTCTCATTTTCTCTCTCCTCCGTATTCTTGCGAATCATCACGGCCTCTTCTCTTTTTTTCACGGGTTCTCGTTCTTTTTCCACACTGGAATCCGCAATCATTCGCGGGGGAGGAGGAGGACGTTGGTGTGGAAGTTCAGGGAAGTGTTTTTTTTTTTTTTTTTTGGTCGGAGGAAGTTCAGGGAAATTGTTCAAGAAGAAGATGGCGACGAAGATTGCGAAGAAAATGAAAGCTATGCATAAGCAAAAGCAGAAGCATTTCCAACGATGGCAACACATCTAGAGCTCTAGGGCGCGCATGACAACACTCCATTTATAAATACAGATACATACACACACATGAACGTCCAGCCAGAAGCCGACAACGACAACGTAGGACGGCGTTCGGGGGTGGTGAAATCACCGGCTCCGCCGTCGACCGGAGAGCGAGGGGGCGACCAGCGCCTATGACGCGGCACCCAGGACACTCCCCGGGGGCAAAGCCTCCTTCACACTAACAAGGGATCCGGATCGTCAACCCTTCCACCTTAGAAAAGGCCAGGCGCTGCTCTTTCAAGGAAGGGCAGATTTTTATTACTCTTTTGCCCCTTCCCGATGGTACTATTTGCTGGACTGTCCATTCCTTGGAATTGGCCACGTCAGCCAACTTCTATTCACCCCTTTTTCATTGGGTTAATTAGTTTTGAATTTTTTACGATTAAAAAATAATTTAAAATAAATTTATCACAAATTTATTGATTTAAAATTTTTCGTAATAACTCTTTTTTTATTTCATACAGGTAAAAATCTCTTGTAATTTCGCATTTTTCATTTTTTTTCTTAGTCATGTACCTACGTACTCATTTTTAATTAGCTTGCAAAGTTCTGATCAATTCTCAATTTTTAGTGGCGACACATGTTAATGGGCAAAATTGAGCCATGAAGCCTTCAAAATCACCTTGTAATTACTCTGTTTTTTTTTTTTTTGTTCCATTGACCCGATTTGATTAATTGGAGTCGCATCGACATTTGGCAATCGGATTCATAAAAGAGAAAAGCAGGAGAAACATTCACCCAAAAAGGAAAACCACAAACATCAGCTATGTTCTACTCGTTTTGCATCATCTTCCCCAAATTCCTTTCGAATCTCCTCCTGATGGTGTTGCCGGGAGCTCCAACTAGGGTGACCATCAAATTCACGCCTCAGTTCACCATCTCCGGCGCATATCATCATCGCCGGCTAAAGATCGAGACAGATCTGCAAGTAAAAGAAATCTTGGAAACCCCCTCAAAGCAAATGATAAAAAGATGACCTTTTCTTGTCGATGCGAAAGCCCAGAACTCAAACCAAGGGGTAATTTGAAAAAACAAAATGCGTAGAGAAGAGAACCCAGAATCAGTTGATGCAAAATCAAGACAACCACAGCTCGAACAAATGAAAAGGCGAAGAAGCCACCCATTGACGCGAGAGAAGACAGAGCAAAAATTACGCAGAGAAAAAAAGAAAGGAAGAACTGAAAATGGGGCACCGGCGAGGGCCCGGGAAAGAACCCACCTTCTTGTCACAGTAAAACACGGGAAGAACTGGTCATTAAACAAGATCGCGAGACTCAGATTATGGGAAAAAGGGAAATTCTGGGCGGAAAATCGTTGGAAGATCGCGAGGCTCAGATTCGCTTTAGATCAGACAACTGAAAAGGAACCCCGCCATGGCTGCGACCGGTTCTGGCCGCCCCGCCAAGATACGGCCAGTTCTCGGTGCCTGTTCGGTTTCTTTTTTCCCTCTCCTCCGTGCACGCGCGAATCATCACAGCCTCATCTCTTTTTGTTATCCTTTTGTACGCGATCTCGTGCGTTTTCACGGCGGGATCCGCAGTCATATGTGGAGGAGGAGAAGGACATGTAGTTGAACTTTTGGGAAGTTGTCGATGAAGATGACGATGATGATGTTCGCAAGGAAAACGAAAGCTAAGTAGAAGCAGAAGCATTTCCACTGATCTTTCACCTTTCTCGGCCTCGGCTTCTCCTCCTCCTCCTCCTCCTTCTTCTTCTTCTTCTTTTTTTTTTTTTTGTGGCTTTGTTTTGGGATGGTAGATAGATAGACACAGAAAGATACATGCACACATACGTACACTGCTAAGTTCATCGAGAAGGTCCGTCGTTAGAGGTGGTGAAATCATTGGCTCCGCCGTCGACCGGAGAGGGGGCGACCACCACCGACGGCGGGTCACCCAGACCCTCTCCGGGGGCAAAGCCTCATTTACGCTAATCAGTGAAAACCTGAGAAGCCTCTCCCCATCTTCTATGCGCAAAGTTGCGGGATGGTGGAGGGTGTCATTACTCTTTTGCCCCTTCCTGATGGGATTATTTGATTCATTGGAGGGGCTGGCGGCAGGACATAAAGGCGAATTTCATCTTCCTTTTGATTCTCGTGAGAAGAACGAAATCGGATCGAACGAAGAGGTGGGGGTAATTCCGTCATGTGAGATGAGATAGGTTCGTGTATTCTATTTTTATGAAATTCCCGATAAAAGTTGGGTCAATTTCCAAAAAAAAGGGAAAAAAAAACCTTGATCATCCAATTTCAATTTTATCCCTAACTTTTTTCTATTTGACAAAATCCTCAACTTTCACTCGATTCTTAAATTTGCCCACACGTCCGAAAATGGTCCTGATTTCTTCAAAATGATCGACTTCAGGAGGTGGTCATCGTAGGTTCTAATAATGAAACTCTAGCCAGCCGTAACGTTGTAATTTCAAAGAAATTTGGTGCAATTATTAAAAGCATGGACAGATTTGATGTTAGAGTGGGAGTTGTAATTTTTTTGTATATAAAAAAGAAGGGTTGGAATGATAAGTTTGCAAATTTGGTCCCATTCTCAAGGGTTTTTTATTTTATTTTATTCGGAGTCCCATTCTTAAGTTAAATATATGTTCTTGATGTTGCTGCTAGGGTTCATCACTTTCGGGGAAAGTCGGTTCCAAACATGAAATCCATCATTTTATAATCGGTTTCCAATTTTTGAAACCCGAAGCCTGCAATATTTTCCTCGAGCCGGTTTTAGAACCTACCCAATTTTTTGGGTCTAGTTTCAAGGTCCATATGAGAACTTTTTTATTTTATTTTATTTTTACAACAAAATAGTACGAGCATCGATGATCAACAAAAACACCTATTCGCTGGACTCGTGATCACATTCAACTATAAACGATGAAAAAGTTTAAAGCTCCGTCCACTAAGCTTATAGCTTTTCTTATGGTGTTTCGCTTGGTTAACCACACACGCTTTTTTAAATAGTGAAAAGCTCAAACACGTAACATAAAATATAAATTATAAAACTCTACTGTCTATTCATCAAAATAAAATTTTAAACTCTATTCTCTATTCATTTACGAAAACATTGCTCCAAAAAATAGAAAGAAAGAGGCGACAAAAAATGGAGAATAAATAAATAAGTCGAGACATAGTTAGACTCAACTTGAAGAAGTTATGTTGTTTTTAATGTAACTAAGAACCATTTCCAAAATCGGCCTGGTCCCTAGGCGGGTCTTCATTTGGAATCAGGAAATGGACCTTGTTCAAACCAATCGGACCCGTTCATGTTGGAACCGGAAATAAGACCGATTTTTCGAGCGGCCGGTCCTATTCACACCCTTAGCTGCTGCTGCTTCTTCTTCTAGTGAATATGACATTCCAAATGAAGTTTTTATATCTCATCCCCTCCCAAAATTAGATAATTGTTACATTTTTTTGTCTCGTTCTTAAGATGCTTTTGTGCATTTTAAAGTTTGACTGTTTCGAACTAACCTAATGCTTTCTTTTTTTTTCCCCTACATTGCAAGATATGAACTGAGAAAAAGATGTGTATCATGTAATTGTTTCCGAATTTTATAACATCCCATACATGGCACAACTCTCAATTAGGACCGGCTAAAGCACAATTTTCTATATACATGCAAAAATAAAGGAAAAATAATAATCTAAAAGCTCTCTTATTAAGATATTTGATTTTTGATACAGTACCATACGAAATTAACAGTTTACACAATAGAAATTGCTAGGTGGAAATGTAGTGAAAGGATTTTGCACAATTTATGGCTGGCCCAAATGGATTCGACCTAATCTAGCGGTCCTCATTGATCTTAATACGAATAATTTTTCATATAGATAGCATAGACCCTTCGTGGCTGACCTTAGGAATGCACCACGTGAAACATGTCATGGGCGATGGAATTGGCTAATTCCTTGCGTGCAGAGAGCATTTTAAATCTCGGTCGGGGGAGGATTTCATCACTCCTTTCGAAAATAAATAAAATAAAAAGGATTCAGAAGTCAATCGAAACAAATGAAGGGTTCGGATTCAATCGCATTCTAATTCTATACGGGTCATGGGGTAATTTCCCTTGAAGAGAAAATATCTCCTTGAAGTCAATTTACTTATTATCCCTTAAAGTGATCATAAAATGCTCAGACATGATCACTTTGCTCACTTCGGACCATCTTTGCCCAAAATGTCTAATCCCCTCCTCCTCGTATTGTTGCAGAGAGCTCCGACTACTATGAAAAAAAATAAAAAAAATCAGGCGACAGTTCACCACCGTCTCCGGCAAAAGCATCTCGCCGGCCGAAAACCGAGTCATCTGCAAGTAAAGGCATCTTGAAAACTGTCTTTTCCTCTTCAGACTCAAGCAATCTGGAGACTCATCCATGGTAGCTTTCGTCGAGCGAAGTCAGAAATTTCTAATTTCCAAGTGCGAAGGGAAACTTGGTACCCCAAAGCAAGAGCAATTAGAGAACGCCGCTTCTGCAGAGCACGCAGAAAGAAACCCAAAACCCGAACACAACTCAAGGAACCCAAACGAAATTTTTTGATGATTTGAAAGAGAACCCAGAATTTCCGCAGTGCAAAATCAAGACAAACGCAGCTCGAACAAGAAAAAGGGGCTATAAAAGAACCTACTTTTTAGGAAGATAATCAGATCTGGGAAGAATTAGCAAGAAAGGAAAAAGGAAAATCGGGGCAGAAATTGTTGGAAGATAGCGAGGCTCAGATTCGCCTTAGATCAGGCAACTGGAAGGAACCCCGCCATGGCTGCGACCGGTTCCGGCCGCCCCGCCAAGATACGGCCGGTTCTCGGTGCCTGCCCGGTTTCATTTTCTCTCTCTACCCCGTATACGTGCGAATCATCACAGCCTCTTCTCTTTCTTTCTTTCTTTTTTCACGGGTTCTCGTTCTTATTTCACACTGGAATCCGCAATCATTCGCGGAGGAGGAGGATGTTGGTGTGGATGTTTAGGGAAGTTGAAAGCGAAGCATAAGCATAAGCAGAAGCAGAAGCATTTCCAATGATCTTCTAAGGGCGCGCATGATAACAATTTCTGGACTAGCATTTCCAATTACCTTTCTCGGCCTCGGCTTCTCCTCTGGGGGATTTTGATTAGAAGAGAGGCTCAGATGTGAATACGCTTCTTTATCAGGCAAAAAGAAGAAACTTGGAACCCCGCCATGGCTGCGATGCACGAGCTCCAGATGCGGTCGCCATGCCAAGATACGGACGGTTCTCTGAAGCCTGAAGATCGTTTTCTCTTTTCAGCAATCTTCATCGCCTCGCCCAGCTCACCTTTTTCTTTAATGTTTGGAGCAAAAGAATGTATCAAACCAGAGAAACGCATCTATCTCTGTGTCTCTCTCTATATATATATATATATATGCATGTATAAGCCAGCGTAGATGGCCATGAAAGTGCATCCTTTCGTTTTCATCTGAAAATGGGACATGAAAATGCTTCCTCGAAACAAACGGAGCCTGATTCTGGTACAGCATTTTCCCGAGAAAAACTGAGTGCGTGTTTGGGCGACCGAGAAGCGAACGGGAAGAGATCGTCGACTTCGCTGCCGATCGGAGAAGGGGCAACCTCCGGTCGGACGCCGCCGTGCCTCTCCGAGAGCAAAGCCGAGTCTGCTTCAGCTTGAAGCCCTTGATTTTCGAAGCAAGACTCTCTCTCTCTCTCTGTGTCTGTCCTGACGCGTGGCATCGCCCCAAATTCATTGTACTCGAAATTACGAAAACAGCCCCAGCTACGGAAGGGTTTTTTGCTGAACCCCATGCAAGTTCGATTCGGTGTTTCTTTTGAGATAATCGTACGGTCTTATACCCCTCAGTGTAATTTCGAAACGGACAACCTCAAAAGACGTGACCTTCTTCAGTTTCAAGGATTCCTCCGTCTCGTGCAGGTCAGAAACCCCACTCAATGTCCCCACCGGAGCCCATCAAGCATTTACTAATGGGGTTTTCTTGTGTGTGTGTGTGTGTGTGAAGGGGTCTTCTTCAAAGCAAAAAAGATAATAATTTTTTTTTTTATGGAAAATGAAGAAAATCTTGTTTTACTCTTGAAACAACACGATTCTGTCGATCCCAACAAAAATGAAAAAGAGACAGATTATGAATTCTCAGATCCCGACCGCCGATCAAGATGCCATGACCGGAGAAACAGATCAACCAGCAATCTTGAGATCTCATGCACAGATTCACCAATTCTCTGCCTGACAAAACCAGAAAGGACGGCCAAAAACAACAGAAGGACACCACTTGAGCTTCGAAGCAAGAAAAAGAAGAGATCTTGGAGGCTCAGACAAGAGTTTTCATAGATTATCAGGCACTAACAGGACGAAAAGTGGAACCCCGCCATGGCTGCGACACGCCCCCCCCAGAATCGCCATGCCAAGATACGGACAGTTCTCCAAGAAAAAAAAAAGCCTGAATATGCACAACTCATTCCTCATCGCCTCATTATCACTTTACCTCTATGCCATTCGAAGGCGTGGGGGCCCGGGGGGGCGATTTCTCTCGAAGATCGAGCAAATGTTTCTGGTTTCTCATGATGCGATGCAGTATTGCTGCGTGTGTATGTGTGAATGTATGTCTGTAGATACAGATACAGAGAAGACTTTGGCAACGGAGAAAGAGGGACAGATCGTCCACTTCGCTGCCGATCGGAGAGGGGCAACCGCCGGCCGGAGGCCGCCATGCCTCCCCGAGAGCAAAACCTCGTTCTCCAGTCTCTCGAGTTCTATTATTATTATTATTATTATCAGTATCATGTGGGGCAAAGGCGAGGCCAGAGAGAGAGAGAGAGAGAAAGGGGGGCTGAGAAATTGTTAAATGAGCATAGATGGCTTTAGCCTTTTGAGGGTTGGGCTTATATAATACGGCCAATGGGCTGGGCTTTCTAAAATACAAACATTTTCCAATTGCTCGGAGTACATTTTTTTTAGCTTTCACCATCTGTTTTTAGTTCAACCTACGCGTCAGGTAGGGATGAAAGTTGTTGTCTTTAGTAATTAAACGGTGTAGAGTGGAAAGACCGTCGCTTAAAGGAATAAAAATTACGGTGGGGGATAACATGTCGATCATTCTCAAAAGTTTACATCGACTCGCCATCCGGAGTTGTAATGTATTTCGAAAAATCGGGCTGTGTGTGAGTTGGGTTCCCAATATTACGAGATTATTATGTTCATATTGTTAGGTCGTTATTCGCGTGTTATTCCAAATATTATCGAAAGAAAACCTTCTAGGAGATATTAAATAATGTTGATTTAGCAATTTTGTCCATACCCCAACAGCGGCATTTGATTTTCTTAACATGAAAATGACTTGGGAGAATTTTGTTGACTTTGAGTCAAAATAAAAGAGGAAAAGCTCAGGTTTCTCGGAAGGCCCAGCCTTTTTCTGAATAGGAGAATAAAATGTTCGCGTTAGCTCTACGATCTGAAAACGAAAAGCAGTCCCAAGCCCGAGGTCTTCGTCTTCCCTCCAGCTAGGGTTGCGAATCATTTCTCTCCATCTCTTCCTCCGTGCTCTTCTTCGTTTTCTTTGATCGGATTGCTTGATAACAAACGCCGCAGCCGGCGATCCAGATCGCGGGCGAACGAGCGATTCCGGCGACGCTGCTGTTGGGTTCCCTGGTTGCCACCTCCGCAGCAAGTCCGGGATCCTGCTCGCATTTCTCCGTCGCCTTGGTTGGGAGTGTTCTGACTTCCAGAGTAGTGATATTATGGTAAATACGCGACACACCGCGAAGTCGATTATCGTCTATAGGTCCGCTTGAGTAGCCTTTGATGCCGTGTAACGAGTTTTAACTGAAAATCGCAAGCTTGATATCTTTCAATGAGTTACTTAGATGCTTGGTGTTGCCATGATAGGATTACTCCCCCCTTAAACGATTCTCTTGAGCCACTCGAAAAAAAATTTCGTAGGAAATGTCTTCTGTCGGTGTGGTTGTCCAGTTTGCAGCTCGTACACACTTTCGAAATCTGCACTTTGAATGCTCAGATTTTGGAACCTTAGGTCAATTAACAACTCTCGGTACGATTTAAAGCCTGAATCGGTTTACAGCATAGGGGAGAGTTTTGCAATCCAAAGGAACTAGCTACTCGTTCTATTAATGTGAATATGTAAAAGAGTCAGCAGTGATGGCATTTCGTGGGTATTACACAATTTCTGAATAAGCGTTGGGCATGCTGAATGCTGATGGTTAGCTATCCGTGCTTTTCCGTGTAGGCGAACAGGCACACTATCATTCTCATGCAGACTTCTCAAAACAGAGCAAGCAGGACTTTCATGGACTACGGTTCAGTGAGTCAAGCTATGGATGGTATTTATGCTAGTTATTGCACTGATATTTCTTGATAGTTCTAACCGCCATCTCTCATCCTTTTATTAGATGAAGAAAAACGAGTAGCCTTCCATGAGTTTTTTCGGTATATTTTGCTTTCGCATCATCACAGAATCTGCTTTGTGTTGCTCTGCTTTGTCTTGCCAGCATAGGTGTAGATTTTCTTCCGCAATCTCTTTATGAGCAAAACACTTGTAAGGGATACAATAATTTGATTTTGCTTGTCCTAGGATAGAAGAAGGCATTGGCTTTACTTTTGCTAGTCCTGGTTTATTTGTAACATGGCTCTGTTTGTCATCGTTCATTCATCGGCAACTGATTTAATGAAAGATAAGTTCTGAGACTTGGAAAATCTTATGTTCATACATTGAATGTCTATCATGCCAAGAGTGTGTATCTGCACTTAGAAGTACGGCTGTGAGTTTGTTGAAACTTCTGGCAGATAGGTTATCTTCCAGCAAGTTAACAGCCCATCAAGATGCTACATATTTCTCATACGAGTTGGAAAGATTAGGCTGAAAGATGCTTATCGGAGCAGTATGATTTCAGGTTTTGTGTACTTCACTCTTCTAAGTGGGTAAATGGACGAACTTCACCCTTTTGAGTGAAAAGATAAGAATGGCGGATACCTGATTGAAAGAAGGGTCAAGTTTGATCCATTGGTTGTTGTCTAGCATGGCCTGGCCCAGTATTTGTTACAACCAAAAGAAATGCATGTAAGGATTTAGCATGATTGAGTGCAATGCATAGTGTCAGCATACATGATAGAGCTATATTAATTATGCTTCCACTTTAACAGTTATGCACTGAGCCATAGTCAGTGGAAATATATAGTTTAAACTCACACAGACGTGCTCAAGGAAAGGGCCAATTCCTCTATTTTGGTGCTAAAAAATGTGATTATATTGATGGATTACTTGAGTAGATATCAGAGATATTAGAGGGTTATTCTATAGTTGAATTCTCTCATCATATGCATTTTTGCGCAGGTATCTGTGGATTATATGAAAGAAAACTCAAGGAGCTAAATCCCGCCATCAGAAACATCACTTATGATATTGCAGATCTTTACAATTTCATAGATGGGCTCGCGGACTTGAGTGCTCTAGTGTATCTCTCTCTCTCTCTCTCTCTCTCTCTCTCTCACACACACACACACACACACGCACACGCATGTGCTGCATGCACCATGCAGTATGCTTTCTCATCTGCCTAAAAAAGGTGTGAAAATACTTCTTCCGTTGCTGAATTGGATTTACCTTCTGAAAAGAAGTTCAAGGATTTTGCATGGAGCAATATAAAAATTTTAGCTATTACAATATTGTTTTTCCTTGATTTAAGTTTACATTTAAATCTCTTTCCCTTATAAATTTAGAGACGGACTTTCTTTTTATGTTTGTCTTTTGTTTCACCGCTGATAAGTGTTTTGCTTGTCTATACTTTACTATATTCTTTTGTCACAATGCTAATGCTCTAGCCTTTTTGTTTGAACCTGCAGTTACGAACATAATATCCAGGCATATCTGCCCTATGACAGAGAGTGGATTAAACAACGCACCTTTCAACACCTGAAGAAGATGGCACGATGAGAGGCTTGCTCCTTTTCGCAAAGCAATATTTGGTAATCATCTGTGTAATATGTAGAATTTGGTTTCAGCAGAGACAGTATCTGCGTGAAGTTCATGGAAAAGTGTTGCCCCGATCACAATGTCCTTTTCGACGGTTTATACTCAAGAATAGCAAGCGATGTGAGATGGTTCCTGATTATTCTGTAACAAGGTTCTCCAGTTACGTGAGGAGTTGGACCTTGGATCTGAAGATTGTGGACTCGTGTTACTGGAAAACTATATTATGTTGTGAGGATATGGCTTTCCCTCTCCCTCTCTCTCTTTCTGAGACTATATTTATGGGAAAGTGATCTGTATATCAAGATATGATTGAACCATGTCCTTGGCATTACTGATGCAAAATGGCCTCAGCTCGTGAGAGGAGTATAATGAAGCTGTTCTTGCGGTAACAAGGCACTTAGTCCGCGACTCGTGGGTGTTTTCGGACGTCTGTGAAACTGCTTACCCCTTTGTACCGTGCACGTGTATAGTGACCCTTGTAATATATTTTAATTGGTTTCAGGCTTGGAAATCCATGCCACAAGACAGATTTAACAAATTTCAAACAAAATCCACTGCCCGGCCCGCACTTAATCTTGAACGAATCAAGATGCGGTGGAAATCATAAGCGGTGTAATTTGTGATGCTCGTATGCACCAGATAGTCAAAATTTGAGCCGAGCTTGTTGTGTATACTTCCACCTGCGCCACATGAACACTGACGAGAAATCATGTGCTAGATCGATTGCAATGTAATTCAAAACACATTTTATGTCACGTTATCTGTATTGTTTTGTGATATAGCTTTGTTATCGCAAAATGAAATAATTGGAATATAACCCTTTCAGCTCACGGTCATGTCAATGCATGACTACGCCCTACAGTCCTGCTCCGAAGCCCCCAAGTGGAGGTACCGCCATATCTGCATAATATTACTATTAACATTACTGTCATAATAGGGAGGAATAATCATTGAGACGATCATTTCATCAATCAAAACAGAACATGCCGACCCTATTTAGGATAAGAAAGATGACCAAACTGGATTACCTAAAAGAATCAATGTATGTTTCAATAGTCTTCACAACAATTTCACGCGTCGGTAAGAAAATCAGGATCATGGATATGCTCAGAACCTGATATGATCTCCTCGCCCAGGACAGAAAAATACAAAATAGAAGTTTGCAGTTGAATATGGTTTGAGTGCAAGGTATCTTGATCTACCGATTGGATTCTCGAACAAGTGACTCCTGTAAACCCCCATGATGTGGTAACGGGAGGATATCAGGAGGCTAACCAAGTCAGTAGACTGGACTTCTGCTCCTATGTCGATGTTTTTTGAAGGTCCCTTTGAGCAAGGAGCGGGATAGATCGGCGGGAGAAGGCCCATTGGATCTATCCAAATTCAAAGCCCGCCAACAATCATGTGTCACTCCGCGGGCATCATCATACCCTACCTATTTGTCTACGCTATTTTTCCCATTTCGAAAGAAGAAGAAGTAGCCCTGCCGATGGGAGCTCTCTACCAGGATTCTAGAGATCCGAGAAGAAGGTCTTGCTAGTGTGGACCGAAAAGGCCTCGCGAAGCCGATCGCTATATGGTCTAAGTGCTTCTCTAACTTGAAGAGTAGAAAGCCATAGCTCTTCCTTGTACGAGGGGAATTGGGGATTGAAAATATCTAGGTATCGGCAATAAGGCAATGAGTCAACAATCATATAGAAGGTGACCTCTTGTAAACCCCCATGATGTGGTAAAGGGAGGATATTAGGGGAGTTTTTTCAAGATGTAGTTAGAGTTCTAGAACGTATGAAATTCAAGGGAAAGACAGGACACCAAGAGATAGGGTGGCCTCGCAAGGCAAAGTGCTCAAGTCAAGGCTCCATCCTACTCGTTGCCTAGAGCCTTGACTTTCTATTATAATCGATAGTGAGAGCAATCTCAAATAGTTGATGGCTAACTGCCTCGTTTTGCCTTCTACAGATGCTAGGGGTCCAGCCCTCATAGAAGTTGCCTAGAGTCATAGGCAATTGTCACGGTCAGAGGTTTCGAGGCTTAAAGGACCATGAATCATCCAAATGGATATCTCTCTTCAGTTCTCTAGAATAATCATGGGAGCGGGCAATATTGTAAATGTACCAAATTATAGAGTATTCCTTGTGATCTGATTGGCCAATAGTGAGGTGCGCTCTCATTAATAGATAAGGAGGCTCAATCTCCACTATTGGATCTACGATTGATTAGTTGTAATTGAGAGTCTTTGTATATATATGATACCTGTTCCTTCATTTGTATTACCTCGCTAGTTAACACAATACAAAGTTTCTTTCTATAGTTTCTCTCTATGAAGAAAGAAACTATAGAAAGATGTTCAATTGAGAGTCTTTGTATATATATGGTCCATGACCTTTTGAAACATATTCAACTTAATCATTGAATTATAGAAATATGTTCAATGTAACCCTTCCTTTAGTTCAAGTTTAGAGATGGTTTTGAACATTTTCTTATAGTTTGAGGACTAAGTTGAATATGTTTCAAAAGTTCGGAGATCACATTGAACAAATTGAAAATTCAAGGACCAATTATACGTTGGGCTAAAGTTTATGGTTCATATTGATCAAATTAAAAGTCATTTTTATAATTGGAAATAATGATGTAACTGTCGACACTACTCATATATTGTTATGGCTTGGTAATCTTACGTATGTACACTATTGTTTTATCATGTTATATCGATAAATGAAATTATTAATTCCTACACTAGTGAAAGAAATTTATAATGCTTTAAAATCTTGAAACAGAGGAAGAGCCCAAACACGTGAGTTCTTCCTCTTCCTCTTCCTCTTCAGCTGGCTAGGGTTTCGAATCAGTGTCTTCCTTCGTCCTCTTCATTCTTCTTCTTTCACCAGTCCAATCTCTGGAGAGCGCCACATCCGGCGATCCAGATTGCTCGAATTGCAGGCTGACGGGCGATCGTGGAAACCCTGGTTCGGTCCACGTGTCTGTGCAGTGTGCGCCCAGGGTCTTCCGATTCATCTTGCCCGCAGTGATATGTGATTTCAGCAGTTCTATGCGAAGATGAGCTCATTCTCCATAACCCGCAAGAAGACGCCTTTCCAGAAGCACCGAGAGGAGGAAGAAGCGAAGAAGAAGGTGATTCTCTACTATACTTTGTAAACTATTGAGTTTCCTGTAGACGTGGTCGTTCGTTAGCAATCTGGTATTGTTTACCCGTTTCCTATCCCTCATCGGATGATTCTTCAGAGGGCTGAAGATGAGACGGCTCGCCTTTACGCTGAATTTGTGGAGTCCTTTCAAGGAGATAATGCACCTGGGTCAAAGGCTTTTGTTCGAGGAGGATTGATCAATCCAAACGATCGAGCGAAGGCTGATTCTGAAGGTTAGCTTGACAGTCTAATCTGGTTTTCACATTTTAGTTACAGAAAACTAGTGTTATCTGTTGTTTTATTACTTATCCATGCGATATAAGTAAATGAGTGAATTTTTTCATCTAATCTGGGGACAAATTAATAAAAGTATGGGCCTTTTTCATTCATTCACGGATGGCAGGTGAAAAGTCCAAAGATGGGATGCCTGTTCCAAAGAAGGGAAGTAGGTAAACGAGTACTTTTAACTGACCGTGCTACGATCCTCTATTGTTGAAGGCTTCATTAGTAGAAAAGACACACGGAGATGACATTATCATGTCTGCCTTTGTAATATCTAGGTCCTCAAGTGTAAGAGTATATATATGAGTGATTTAGTTGATGCTATTTCCATTTATTTGCGACTTTGTGCTTGTCTTTCCTATGCTTACTTCCTTTTGCTTGTGCTGTTATTAAGTCATATATCTCCAGATGTGATTAGCTCGAACCCTCAGCGTTTAAGAAATAGTTCATGTGGTTGCATGTGAGCTTGATCAGCACTCCCGCTCATGTTGGTGTCATTCTTGAGGGACATTGGATTGCTATGATCAATTGCCGTGACTGTGATCTGATTGTGTATTGGCATGTAAAAGATGGGGGTTAATTTTGTTAGCTGCTGGCATCACACAATTATTGGGTTAGGAATATCAACATTGAACTTATTATTGCATGAAGTTATTTACATTATTCTATTCAAGTATGCATGAGCATATCTAAGATATCTATACTCTTTGCGATATCTATAATGCATTTGGTGCTGCATCTATGGGTATATGTTCCTTGATCTTTGGTACTGTGTTACTTAGTCTCAATAGTTACTGGCATGGTTTAAACAAATACTTGAATTTCAAAGAAAATTTGCACATAGGAGAGAAACTTATTTGGGCCAAAAATGGGTAGATGCACGAGACTATTGAGCTTGAAAACTATTTCCTGTTTGCTTTTTTTTCCCCTATTCAAATCTGACATGATTTAGAATCCTTTCCTTATTTTACTCTTGTACTATGCCCAGTTTTTTGAATAATTAGCCAATTCTAGGAAACTAATGGTTTAGACATTTTTAACATGGTTCACATCATTAGAGCTTTGTTTCAATGCTTGTTCTGATCTGGAGAGGTTGCTAAGCCTCGAATTCGGTTTTTCTGTCTTTTGGTGTAGAGCTGTAATGCCTTAGGCTGTTGGAACCGCTACACAAATGTAAAAATTTTAGACAACTATAAAAACCATCCCTGGGACCTTCCTTTTCTGCTGTATTTTACACAAGAGATGATAGTTTTACGCTTGCATTTGATTTCCTTTATTACAACAATCTATGCTCTAGCTTTTGAATCTTGGTAAAATGGTTTAAGGGTTGGACCAATATTAACATAGTCTTTGATGCAGCGACATGTAGGGAATCTCATTGTAAGTTAATGTTGCATAGGTTTCCTGTGTTTACTTCTAATAGTTGAATGTATGGTGTAGTATTATTTTTTTTTGCACAGTGCTTCATGTGAAAAAAAAAAGAGAGCTATTTTTATGAGATGAACCCCATTGATATTTCGTTGGAGCGTACCCTTCTTAGCGACGCGTTGCATCGGCGCCCGGGTGTAGCTACAAATGAGCAAAGGTCCTTGTACCAAGATAAGTGGGTGCAGGGGGTAAGGAAGCTAGCCTTGGACCATCATTCCCAGAGTGATGCGCCACATCGGTGCCCGGATGTGGTGATAAGTGAGCAAGGGTCCTCACACTCTCGTGGGCAAGTGTGGGGGGCAAGAAAAGCCCATGGGGTAAGGATTTGATTGGGGAGTTGGAACGTAGGAACCTTAACGGGTAAGTTGAGGGAGCTGGCAGATACTTTTGCTAGAAGGAGAATGAATATTGCTTGCTTGCAAGAGACTAAATGGAAAGGAGAGAAGGCTAAGGAAGTGGAAGGCTAAGGAAGTGGAAGGCACCGGATTCAAGCTATGGTACACAGTCACAAATAAGAGTATAAATGGAGTTGGGATCTTGGTCGATAGAAATTTCAAGGATAGAGTTGTTGATGTTAAAAGAATAGGTGATAGGATTATTTTAGTTAAGCTAATAGTGGGTGATTTGATTATGAATATCCTTAGTGTGTATGCCCCTCAAATTGGACTGCAAGCATCCGAGTAGAGCAGATTTTGGGAAGATTTGGAAGAGATTTTAAGGCGGATGCCACACGAGAAGAAAGTATTCATAGGAGGAGATCTAAATGGACATGTCGTTCAGACTAATGGTGGTTTTGACAGAGTTCATGGAGGTTTTGGATATGGGACTAGAAATGAGGCTGGCGAAGACATCTTGAGTGTTGCCTTAGTTTATGATTTGATGTTGGCAAACACCTTCTTCAGGAAAAGTGAGTCGCATCTAATCACTTTTCGTAGCGGTCAAAATTGTAGCCAGATTGATTTCTTCCTTACAAGAAGAGAGGATAGAGCCTCGTATGTAGATTGTAAAGTATACCCTGGTGAATGTGTAGCTACACAACATAAGTTGGTGGCCTTAGAGGTTCGGTATAACAAAGTACAGAAAATGAAGAGAAGTGCCCAGCATCCCAGAGTCAGATGGTGGAATTTACATGAGGAGAAACAAATAGAATTCAAGGAAAAAATGCTACAGGAAGGACCGTGGCGGCCGGAGGGTGAAGTAAATATGATGTGGAAGGAGATGTCTAACTGCATTCAGAGAGTGGCAAAAGGGGTGCTAGGGGAAACTAGAGGGAATGGACATCAAACAAAGGAAACTTGGTGGGGGAATGAAGAGGTGCATGAGGCAATTAAGCAGAAGGAGGAGTGTTTCAGATGTCTACATAAATGTCCTAATGAAGAGAATTTGCAAAAGTTTAGATTGGCGAGAAGAAGTGCCAAGAAAGCGGTGCGAGAGGCTAGAGGCAACGTTTTCACCAATATGTACGAAAAACTTGGGAGCAAAGAAGGAGAAAAAGGTATTTATAGACTTGTAAAGTCAAGAGACAAGAAAGTAAAGATTTGACACAGGTTAGATGTATCAAGGATGAAAATCAAATACTTCTGGTATGAGATGAAGAAGTTAAGGGTTGGTTGATGAGTTATTTTAACAAACTTTTTAATGGGGAGAGCGATAGAAGTGAGGTGGATTTGGAAGATGCTTTTGATGATTTAAATAAAAGGTTTGTGCATAGAGTCAAAGCACGGGAAGTTAGGGAGGCATTAAAAAAGATGAAGACTAGTAAAGCCTTGGGACCCGATGGTGTTCCTATTGAAGTGTGGAGATGCTTAGGGGATGTAGCAATAAGTTGGTTGACTAGCCTTTCTAACGAGATCCTCCAAAATAATAGGATGCTTGATGAATGGAGGGAGAGTATACTTGTGCCTATCTATAAGAACAAGGGGGATATCCAGAATTGCTCCAACTATAGAGGCATTAAGCTTATGAGCCATACAATGAAGTAGTGGGAGAGAGTCATTGAGCATTGTTTGAGAATAGAGACCAAGGTTTCTGTCAATCAATTTGGATTTATGCCAGGAAGATCTACCATGGAGGCTATTTTCTTGATACGACAATTGATGGAGAGATATCGAGAACGAAAGGAGGACCTCCATATGGTGTTTTGGAGTTTATTGGTCTCGAGAAGGCATATATGATAGGGTTCCAAAAAAGGTTCTGTGGTGGGTCTTTGAGAAGAAAAAAATACCTTCAAAGTATGCAGATGTAATCAAGGATATGTATGACGGTGTTACTACATGTGTGAAGGCTTGTAATGGCACATCAAGTTATTTTCCAATCACAGTAGGCTTACACCAATGTTCTGCTTTGAGTCCTTATCTTTTTGCTCTAGTTATGGATGAGCTAACAAAAGATATTCAAGATGAGGTGCCGTGGTGTATGCTATTTGCAGACGATATTGTGCTTATTGATGAGACTGGGGCTGGGGTTAACGCTAAATTAGAATTATGGAGAAACACGTTGGAGTCTAAAGGATTTACGTTGAGTCGAAGTAAAACGGAATACTTGAAGTGTGAGTTCGACACGGCAGGAAGAGATGATCAAGAAGCCATAAATATGCTCGGACAGGAGGTACTCAAGAAAGATACTTTTAGATATTTGGGATCAATATTGCAAAAGGAGGGAGAGATTGATGAGGATGTAAGCCATAGAATCAGAGCAGGTTGGATGAAATGGCGCAGTGCATCAGGATTTTTGTGTGATCGCAAAATTCCTCTTAGGTTAAAAGGAAAATTTTATAGAACAACAGTAAGACCTGCCATGCTATACGGAGTTGAATGTTGCCCAACACAGAGGAAACATGAGCATAAAATGGGAGTAGCGGAGATGAGGATGTTAAGGTGGATGTGTGGTCATACAAGGATGGATAAGAAAAGGAATGAAAATATTCAACGAAAAGTTGGAGTAGAGCCGGTGGCAAAAAAGATGAGAGAACATAGATTGAGATGGTTTGGGCATATTTTTCGAAGGTCCCTAAATGCCCCGGTACGAACAGAAGTTTGTTATCGAGAGCATATCATGGAGAAAGAAAGAGGTCGGTCGAAACTTACTTGGGGGAAGATAGTAAAACAAGATTTAAGGGAGGGAAATAAATTGGCGTACGGTTTGTCTTATGACGGAGTGGAAGAAGGCTATTAGTATTGGGGAGGGGTAGTTAGTGCGTGTGTGTATATATCTTTGTTTATTTATTTTTACATATTTTTCTCTATTTTCTCAATTGATTTTGCTTTATTTGTATGAATCTTTGGGGTTCATCGACTGCCGACCCCAACTAGTTTGGGATAAAGGTGGTGTTGATGTTGATATTGATGTTGACAGTGCTTCATGTGACTTCATAAGCTGGTCAGGTATTTCAAGTGCTTGATTTCGTTTTAGGACTGCCATTGAGTTGGGAAATTTGGAAATAGTCTGTTACTCTGGGACTGGGTAGGTGGTGGATGGCAGTGTAGGTTTTGTATGGCCTCATTTTCAAATATTAGAGGACGTATTTTGGAAAAAGTGATTGCAATCTTCGCTTTGCATTCTCTTCTCTATCTAGTTTTGTGAATAATTTTAGATTCAGTCCTGAGCAGGTTTAGTAACCATTAAATGGTTGGAATTTTGTTATGCAAAGTGTAACTATGCATTGGGTATGGAATGGAAAATATACTTACATTTTTTGTTTGATTGAAAGAATAATTCCTGTATTTGACAACAATTTCTTTTAGCTTTGGGCAATCGACGTCTTTTACCATTCTTTTCATGGTACACATACCCTCTTGTCTAGGTTTATGTGATGAACTGATGATTTGATGGAGTTGATAGTTACAAAATGCATATTATGTATTTAGTCTGCTCTTTCCTAATCGTGCAGTTGTTGAACATATTCTCACTTCTTTCTTGGGAAGGGTTTATGTTACTTGTGCTTAGCAAAAGAAAAAAAAAAGAACAAAGAAAAAGGAGTAGGAGACATTACTGTCTGGTCCTTTTTCCATTCATCAAGTTCATATGCAAGTTATAGTCTCCTTCCCTTTTGCTTTGATATTATGCTGATTTTTTCGTATTTTATTTTGTACTTCAAAAGCTAATTCTAGCTGATGCAGTACACGTGGGGAAATTCCCTTGAAATTATAGTTTTAACTGGGTCAGTATCCCACCAACTCCTCACAAATGATGTTATTGTGATCTTCTCTTCTTCTCTTCTGCAATTGTTCTAATAAAGTGACAGAAATGTTTTAGTGGACATAGGTATTGATATATCCTTCTTCTCAGGTATGTTCCTTCTTTTATACCACCCCCTCTTTCATCCAAAGGAAAAGAAACTGAAAAGAAGGTATCTGTTGTGGAGACTTTTCGATTTTTCGATTGTGTTGTTTAATGGACTTGATTTGAATATTCTGCATTAATATCTAATAGTTTTACAAACATTTTAGAAAGACGAGGAGAAAGCAAAAGAGAGAGAGAAAGGGAAGTCACGAAACATAGATCATTTCATGGAGGAGCTGAAGCATGAGCAAGAGTTGAGGGAGAGACGGAATCAAGACCGCGAACATTGGCGCGATGGCCGCCACAGTGAAAATTCTGCTGTATGTGCCTTTAATTTTGGACCCACTTTCTGGGTTTCTTTAGCTGCTACAGTTAAATTAACAGAATGGAGTGTGTACAAGAAAGAGGGGGATGAAAAAATTGTGCATTGCTCTCACATTCTTCATATGCTTGTATTTAGCTTGTCATTCTCTTTCTCTTTACAGCCATCTAGCCGATTTGACGAACTGCCTGATGATCTTGATCCAAGTGGAAGGTTTCCCGGATCATTTGATGATGGTGATCCGCAGACAACAAACCTCTATGTTGGTAACCTTTCACCTCAGGTATGATATATCGCCATGAGATGAATTTCTTGAGCTTTCTCTGGTACTCAGTGCTGTATCTGACCGAAGCTATTAGTGATTTAACTTATATGTTGTGATAGGTTGATGAGAACTTCCTTTTACGGACTTTTGGAAGATTTGGTCCCATAGCAAGTGTAAAGATAATGTGGCCTCGGACGGAAGAAGAGAGAAGACGGCAGCGAAATTGTGGATTTGTGGCTTTCATGAACAGAGCTGACGCACAGGCTGCAAAGGACGAAATGCAAGGTCCGAATTTGTAGTTCTTGCTTATGATTGGTGTAAGTATGCAGTAGTTAGTATGCTAAGGAGTATGTTTTGGTGCTCTTCTATATGTTCTGTCCCCTTCTGCACACTTTATTTGGCAAAATGGAACCTCATGGCAGTTTAAACGGCTATGCAAGGGCGATCCAAGTGGCCATGGGCAACCTCCTGGACAAATTTGGTTCTGTGACACCACCAAATTGTCAAGCTTCTACTTCTTCCGTCATATAGTTCTTTGCTCTCTCATCTTTAAGTTTTGTTGCGACTATGCAAATGGACTTAATAAATAAGTGTGCTTTCAATCAACCTGAAGCCTTATTAAGCAAACCAAATGTACCATTAGCAGCTATAACTAACTGTTAAAAGCTCCAGCATCTTCGTGACGTATTTTATTCTTTTACAGAGCCTGAAGGCACGTTCATATTTGAGTTAGCTTTAGTATGCATGGGAAAAGACAGGTTGAGCTTCATATTTTTGCTGTTTACTAACCTATTATGACAAATTTTATGCAGGTGTCATTGTTTATGAGTATGAATTGAAGATTGGATGGGGTAAATCCGTGGCTCTCCCATCACAAGCTCTTCCTGCTCCTCCACCGGGGCACATGGCCATAAGGAGTAAGGAGGTCTGCTTTCTTACTTTTGCTTCAAAAGCAAACTGGTTGATTTACTTGCTGGAGATTTGGTGCTGATTTTCCTCTTTGAGCTCATACTTGAAGCCAACTTTTTTCTTGACAGAAGTCCTGTAATTGCACTACGGAGTAGCCTTATATGATGAAGGCTGGGAATGAATAACGATATTATTTCATGTTTTACAGGGCGCAACAGTGATTTTGTCTGGTCCATCCGGTCCACCAGTTACCACAGTCCCCACTCAGAACTCCGAGTTGGTATGTTATCATTATCCTATTCTTCAGTGCAGTTAAATCATTTGCAGCAGTTGCGTAGGTCATTTCGGGAACTGCTATGCTCGTTTGAGCCTTCTGGTTGTTTCATGCTTTAACTTGGGAAAGTGCCTCATCTCCCATGTACCTCTTTCATGTGATCGATTGCCTTTTTTCCCCTCCCCTTCTGTAAAAAGACCAATGGACAATTTTAATCTCTTTTTGGGGTTTATTTTACTCATTTGATGAAAGCTGGACAGAATTCAAGTATTTTTTGACACCTTGATTTCTCTGCAGGTTTTGACTCCTAATATACCTGATATAACTGTTATTCCACCAGAGGATGATCATCTCCGGCATGTGATTGATACGATGGCCTTATATGTATTGGATGGCGGATGTGCGTTTGAACAGGCTATTATGGAGAGAGGTCGCGGGAATCAACTTTTCAGTTTCTTGTTTGAGCTTGGGTCTAAAGAGCATACCTATTATATCTGGAGGCTTTATTCTTTTGCTCAGGTGAAACTTCTTGATATAGTCTAGTTGGCCTATTAAACTGGTGTTGAATTGAGAGGCAAAAATTAGGCTTCACTTTCTGCCCAATAGTGGAACTATAGTCATTCTGTCTCGTTCTATTGCAGGGCGACACTCTTCAAAGATGGCGAACAGAACCTTTCATCATGATTACTGGTAGTGGAAGGTAAACTGCCATAAATTGTGCTAGTACATGCTACCACATGACTGCCTGGGGTTTTTTGGTTGTTTTAGAGTAATAAACATCCCGGAGTTTGATTGCATCATTTGTCTTATTCCCTAGATGGATACCTCCACCCTTGCCTACTGCCCGAAGTCCTGAACATGAAAAAGAATCTGGCACGACTTTTGCTGCTGGGAGAAGCAGGGTATCATCTTTCTTTCCTGGGTCTCCAATCCTTCCTTCCTTCTCTCTCTCTCTCTCTCTCTCTCTCTTGCTTTGTTTGCATGCATTTAGTGCTATTGAGTGTGTGGGCAAACTGCCTCCTGCTTTGATTGTCTGAATCCATTGAAAAGATACCTGGAATTGGGATATATTCATGTTCTGGCATTCAAAATAGTTCTAAATCTGAAATTGCTCATTGTCATTTTCTTCTCTTTGCAGCGCGTAGAGCCAGAACGTACGCTGACTGATTCACAGAGGGATGAATTTGAGGACATGCTGCGTGCATTGACGTTGGAGAGAAACTTGATAAAGGAGGCAATGGGTTTTGCTTTGGACAATGCTGATGCTGCAGGAGAGGTGATACCAGTTTTTGATGTCCACTAAGTGATTCATATTTCATTTTCGTATTTGGCTCTCTTCCTAACTAATTAGTTGGATAAAGATTAATTGTATATCGTTATTGTGATGTACATATGCCTTAAAAGGTCTTCACTCATTACAAAAATGCTGTTAAGTATCAATACCTTTTCAAATGATAATCTGTAAGAATTTCACTTCGTGGCTCATGAGCATACTATTTATTGCGTTCCTATTTTTCTCGAGTTACTTTTTGGTACCTCTCGTTTTTAAACTCACTACTTTACCTCTGTTTATAGTCATGTATTACCTAAGATGGAGTTAGATATGCATCCTACCTAGTTTGGAGTGTATTTCATGAATATACATTTTGACTTGCCTATGATGATTGTTGGAATGCAGGTCGTTGAGGTTTTAACAGAATCTTTAACGCTTAAGGAGACACCTATCCCAACTAAGGTTGCGAGGCTTATGCTGGTTTCCGATGTCCTCCATAATAGTAGTGCTCCTGTAAAGAATGCTTCTGCATACCGCACTAAATTCGAAGCAACACTGCCCGACATAATGGAGAGCTTTAATGATTTGTATCGAAGTGTAACTGGAAGGATCACTGCTGAGGCACTTAAGGTAATTGTTATCAGTTGATTTGAACTTGTTTTTGAGGAAATTCTTGAACAATTCTCATGGTGTGTTTCTTTGGGTGTTTTGCCTGTGTGATTCCTTTTGAAATCTGCAGGAACGAGTCTTGAAGGTTTTGCAAGTATGGTCCGACTGGTTTCTGTTTTCTGATGCTTATGTGAATGGATTACGAGCTACTTTTGTGCGATCAAGTAATTCTGGGGTGGTCCCTTTTCACTCTTTATGTGGTGATACACCTGAAATAGACAAGAAAGCAAACTCAGAAGAGTCGGGTGATGGAGTTAAGGTCAACCAAGATGCTGCTTTAGCAATGGGCAGAGGAGCTGCTATGCAAGAGTTAATGTCTCTTCCCCTTGCTGAACTCGAAAGACGCTGTAGGCATAATGGATTATCTCTTGTTGGTGGTAGAGAAATGATGGTTGCAAGGTTGTTGAGTCTTGAAGAGGCAGAGAGACAGAGGGGCTATGAGTTAGATGAGGACTTGAAATTTAAGCAGAGTAGCGCGAGCTCTGGGAGGTATTCAAGTGGTCAAAGAGAAAATAATGTTGATGCTGGGCCTGTAGGATGGAATCGTTATGGGGAGGACGAGATGGCTGCAAAAGGAGAAGAATCTGTTTCATTGGCTTCAACCATCCCAATTCCACCGCCTGAGCTGAAAGTCTTCACGAGAAAAGAGAAAAACGATCCTGTTTTGCCATCTTCAAAGTGGGCTCGAGAAAATGATGAAAGTGATGATGAACACGAAAGAGGTTCTAGAGGCCTAGGGTTAGGCTATTCATCATCTGGAAGCGAGAATGCTGGGGATGCTCCCGGTGATGTTGATGGGATTGAGTTGGCGACTGATCCAAGCATGCCCTTTCAGTCAGACAGCGGAATGAGTGAAGAGCAAAGGTTATCTCACCTTAACTAGGCTTGAGGTTCCATTAATATCTTCTTTTGGAGAACCTGTTCTTTTATGTTTGCTTGAAAAGTCTTACCCTGGTCCCTAAGGACCCTATAATTGCTGATTGTCGACAGCAGCATAGCTTCTCTAGTTAATTTCTTTTACTACCACCAACTTTTTCGTCTGGCAAGTAGAAGATGTGCATCCACAAATAAAATTTAGGAACTGCTGTATGATGCTTAGATAAGAAAGTAGGGTGATTTGTTTTGGTTACCATGGTGCATTGCTCTTGATAGGTCTTGCTTACATTTAATACCTCGCTTCGATCCATTCGTATTGGTTGATTGATTTCTCCTATAACAGACAAAAATTGAGGCGTCTAGAGGCTGCGTTGATAGAATATCGTGAATCTCTGGAAGAACGTGGGATAAAAAATGTGGAAGAAATTGAGAAGAAAGTTGCCTTGCACAGGAAACGGCTGGAGGTGGAATATGGGTTATCAGGCTCTAGTTATGATGTTTCTGGGAACAGTAAGTCATAATGTCGATTATTTTTTTTTTTTTCTGTTTTATCCTCTGAACTGCCAATTAGCCCTTAAAATGCATGCTTTCCTTCTCCTTTGCTTTACGTTCTTACTCTACTTGTCATTGTCTCCTATTGCAAAGAATTTTTGTAAAGGTATTGGGGCATTTGTCATATGTACTCGGAATAATTTATTTTTTTGGGCACTGGTTGTGCATTACACTAGGACAATCAAACTGCAAAGTTTTATTAATTGGTTGCCTAACGAGTGTCTATTACTCTTTAATCAAATCCTTATTGCAACAACTTTGATTTTGGAAGAGCTACTTCTCTGTCCCCATGTAAAGTTGTCCTGCCTTGTTCACTTCAGGGAGATCTTCATCAGAGAGGAAGGACAGAAGAGACGATTTCCGCGATTCATCCAGAAAACGCCATCGCAGCCGAAGTCAGAGCGTTAGTCCACCACGAAGATCATCCAACCGTGACAGAGATGGTAGGACTCATCACTTAGAGAGCGAAAGAAGTAGAGACTGTGAGAAGAGTGGCAGCAGAGAGAGGGATGATCATGACAAGGATAGAGGTAGAGAGCGAGAGCGAGAGCGTGATAGGAGACGGCGGACGTGACCAAATGGTGATTTACGGGTGAACTGAAAAACGACGGCTTGGCCATTAATTATATGGGCTAGATATCTGTCACAAAGCTGGTATGCAGAATCAAGGGAAGTAAAGATAGGACTGCATTCTCATCCGAGGTTGTTCCATATGCAGTCCATGTACGAGGAAAATGTTCAGTCTCTTTCTCTGCTGTTGTTTTGTTTGAAGAAGAATGGTTTGCCATTGAAAATCCTGGTGTAGACCTGGGATATGAATCAATGATTATCGCATTTGCTAAAGAGCACAGTCTAGTGAATCGAGTCAAATTTTTGTAATGTAAACTTCGGATGTTCCTTCTTTCCACCTAATGAATTGTTAGGATTCTAATTTTTTAGTTGAATCGCTTAACATCTCATTCTTATTACTGCTTCTAATGCCGAAAGGATAATCCGGAGCATAAGAAGGAAACGTTCCAATTGAAATTCGAAACCACAATCTGGAGACGAGTTCTTTCCCGCTCTCGACACGTCGAATACTTTGATGCAGGAAATCTCCAGTGTAAGGGAGGCCTTTCATTAGCCCCTGCCATTGCGCCCCCCCCCCCCCCCCCCCCCCCCCCCCCCCCCAAAAAAAAAAAAAAAAACAAGGGCAAAAATAGGAGCAAAAAAGGAAAGGAAGTCAACTGGTGGATGTCAGCTTTTGCGTTGTTGGTACGGAGGCATCGATCTTCTTGCCCTTCTAGTTTTCAGATATATCTTGCAGAATGTAATTTCATTTGCTCCCTCTATCTATATATATGTGTAGCCGATCACACCACATTAGAGATCACACCACATGAGAAATACCAATGACGATGACTATTATGGTACCCTAAGTAGCACCGACACCGACACGGAGGCACGATACGACATGATACGCCGACATCATTTCTCAAAAATATAAAAATCCGACACGTCGGGAACACGTTATATATTAACTATATAATATCACATATACACATAATAAATTATTATTTTTAGGATTATTTCAATCAAATTAATTTGATTCAAATTCATAATAAATAGAAAGTAAAAAAAAGCCTTAGAATTGATCTCACATCGGTGATGACTGAGAGAGACAAAAACAAAATAACTTGAGAAGATCCGAGAGTACCACATTGGTGGTGAGTGAGAGGGATAAATATGAAGTCACTTTAAGAAGCTATGAATGAGATCTCGAAACTTACAATGTGAAGAAAGGAGCCCTACATTGGATGCCTAGTGAGAATAACAACTACATTGATTCTTTAAATTGTCAAGAATGAGATATGAAGAATCATTTATAATGTGTATTTGGCTAATGATGAAGTGAATATATATATATATTGTTAGTGAAAAAGCTTATTAATGCTCGACACGTGTGTCGTGCAAGTGTTCGACGAGGTGTCGGAAATCAACACGCGTTGATTTTCGACACCTAGTGCTACCCAGATGGTACCTTAAACTCTCGTAAATGTCTCATATGATTATTATGGTATCTTTATCTCTCGTAAATGTCTCATATGACGACAAATGAAACATGCATCGATGAAAGGCGGCCTCCTCGAAAACTTGTCACACCAATCGGTGCAAAAAAAACCAGACATAAAGGAATAAAAACGAGAGTCGTGACAGCAAAGAATCAAAAGAAGAATCACGGCAATGAGTCAAAAGGAAAGTCATGTCAGCAAAAGAATCATAAAGGCAATCATGTTAGCAAACCGTAACATCACATGGAATCACTGTACTATATGGCACCCAAGGCCAATTGCACCGTAAACTAGCATGGACTCTTAGTTGTATCGACATATATTACCATTGTCTTAGAGATGGCACTCGTTGAGCTCCGATGCATCGTGAGTTTCTCGCAATCATTTGCAATTTTTTAGTATCTTATAAGCTGCCAGTCATGCATATATAGTGAACGGACGAGGAATAGCATTTGGGTGATGTGGCCTAAGTTCACTAGTTTTCATCACTAGTTTTCATGCATTCTCATTTTTTCCCCCTTCTGGTTAAGAGTTGGTAAGTAAAATTTCTTGACAGTTTTTGTCTTCTCTTTTCTTTTTGATATGAGACTGAGAGGTGTTGCGTGATTTTCAAAAAATTATTTCTTTTATGTCCGACCATTGAACTATTGTAGGTGCTATTGTTCTTTTTCTGTCAATCCCAAAACAAAGATTAAAAATTTTACTGGGTTAACTATACATACGTACACACACATTTTATAGTTGATTTTATTTAACCAAACACAACAATATACACGCGATATGTGATTATAGCACAAGGGATGATCCTTTTTATATAGTCTCTCGCCATGTTCTGCTACACAGCCCCGTCCCTCATCTCAAGTGATTTCCTTGACCCCATTGGCCTGGTCTTATCTCAGTAAAATCTATTATCATGAGAAACCAAAACTTCAGAAAGCTTCAGCTTCCAAACATAGGCTAACATCATTCTAACTGTAGTCAATGGTTAGTATGAGTTTCCTATCTATTAACATTCCAGATCCTGTTCCTAGCAAAAGTCACCTTCAAAAGAATTTTGAGTCTCAACCATTTCTGCCTTCATCTCCCTTAGTTCAGGACCATAAACCACATATAACACTCAGAATTGAAGGGCAAGTGAGGACTATGGCCGCAGCTTTCTTAACAACCATTTCTTCCGCAGTGGAGCATCAAGTGCCAAGAAGGTCCTGGCTTTTCTTTCTTCCTCCAAAAGATCGCAAGCATCCAACAGGATGTCGTCATCTATGTCCGGTATCTCTTGAAGCGCACTAATTGCACCTTCAATAGTATAGCTCTTCAGCTCTCTCTGACTCACCGGAACAGGTACTTCGTCCACTGTAGCACCTTCATTGGTATGGCCTGAGAGAACTCCCTGCATCTCCCTGGTTCTCTGCAATTTACTAGCAGGAACATTTTCATGGGATGGCGTGCTTGGTCGTTTTCTCGGTGGATGAGAAATGTGATAATCTGCTGATGGAGATTGAGCATCCGTACATCCAGTATCTCTCTCCAAATTTTGAGCATCGTACATACCGCATGTTCCGGGGTCCTCACTAATGAAGTTTCCCTCCACCGTATTAGAGTAAATCTTGCGTGAACTGTCATAGCAACATAAAACTTTATCTCTGTATACACATGCATCTGGATCAACCTGCAAAATTCCACAACTCAATTAAGTAGTTCAATACCAGTAAATTTCTACAGAAGTTTTCTCTGTTATTAATCATTTTGGCCGGACTGAACGATTTCAATTTCTATATGTTAAACATACTATTCTAATTTTCAGTAGGGATGGTTAGAAATCCTCCCCATAGTTCCTGAATAGAAACCTTTGCATTCCACTATCTTCTGTGCAACATTCCTGAGATTTTTAGCATGAGATCATGCGAAGGACTGGACCATAATGTGCTAAAAAAGAGATGCGACTAAAGCTGAATCATGGCGGAAGGCTGGAACAGGAAGTCAAATGATTTAAAAAAACAAAAAAAAGAAAAGGCCGATACGCTCAGAAAGGAACTTGACCTTCATATAAGCCTCCCAAACCTCACCATCTGCAATTAACATCTGCTGCATTTCATCCCATGCAAACCCATCATGACTAAGAAGTTTGCTGATGTCATCATGCTGCTTCATCAAGAACATATAGCGACTTTCTAAATCAGATCTGCCACATTGAAGTCCAAATCTTTTATTGAAAGAAGTAATCATCTGAACCCATGCTACATCATCCAACGTCGAACCATTCTTATTCCCCCCATGCCCTATCTCTATCAAAAGGTCAGTAAAATAACGATCCATTTGTTCGGTCCACTCTACCCCTGAAGATTCATTCCTTGGGGAGTATAAATGGTTAAGCTCGTCACCTACAAAGAATAAAAGAGGCATCATTTAGAAAATCTGATTTGATGATGCAAGTCATGTCGTGTTATTCTCATCACTAATAAAACATCCACGGTGAACCCCCTCCAAATTCCCAAGAATTACATACCGGCCATCAAGACGGATATTTCACAGCTGGGATCTATAGTATCAGCGACACGGTTATATCTTCCATCAGAACTCCCTTCTCCAAAAATCACACAGAGTTTATGATAGCTCGGGACTGTTCTGACTCTATAAGATCGAGCATCAGGGTGTTCCTATAATGATGCACATAAGAGACCGCATAACAGAAAAAGACGATCTCACAAAATGAGGATTAAATTCACCTTGATATAAGCATCCCACAGCCGGTCATCAGCTGTTATCACTTCCTTTGATTCATCCCATGAAAACCCATTCTGTTTGAGAATATTTCTTATTTCATTGAATTGCTTCCTCAAGTATTTGTACCGGTTCTTGAGAACATCTTTCTCATAGTTAGATTGAAAATTTGCATTAAAATGTGCAACCATGACAGTCCAAGCCTGTGTTATAAACGTCTGACCAAGCTTATTTCCTCTGAGAGTCTGGTCCAGTAGCAAGTCAATGAGGTGGCGGTCCATAGGTGGTGTCCAGTACGTCCTTGTGCGGTCACTAGTACAGGATTTGTCTACCAGAAAATCAGAAGATGGGTCATGTAGACATTCTACTAGTTATAAAACAAACCACGTACACATCAATCAGATATTCGAGCCTTTTGATATGTATGAAGTTATGAACTACACACATGGAACAAACCAGGAAAAAAAAATAGAGGCAGGGAATATCAATGAGGTTAGGTGCAACACATTGGCAATTGAAACTAGAAAACGAAATGGGCATAAGAAAAGAAGCAAGCTGTAAGACAAGACGAAATATTATAAGAGTATCCTTTGAGTCTTCATATGGAACACAGACCAAACCTTGTAATACTCTGAAAGATGAGAGAAACTAATTAGAAAAAGATAATCCTTCTCACCAGACTTTCTTCCCATGTTGTCATCTTCAGGGTTCTTTTGCTGATCAAGTCTACTCTGAGACCCATTATCACATGTACTGCCGTAAATTAGGACCAGATCATCGTAGTTAGGCAGGACCTTGGTCCTATATGTTCGTGCATGCGGGTTCACCTATAGTTATTATATGACCATCAATTATTTTAAAAAGAAGAAGAAACAGTGAGGTAAGGAGAGAGAACCCTGTACTAATCTTGAAGACCACATACCTTGATATAGGCATCCCAAATATCATCATCAGCAGTGATCATTTGGCGTGTTTTATCCCATGAAAATCCATCTTCTTGGAGAAGAGTTGTGGCATCGGAGTAGTACTTCCACAATTTCTTGTATCTATGCCTCAAAACCCTCTTTCCATACTGAGGACCAAGTTTTTCATTGAATAAATGAAGCATATCCGTCCATGCCTGCTTGGTAAATGTATCACCAGACTTATTGCCTCTCCCTACTTGGTCCAGCATAAGCTCAAGAAAGTATTGGTCCATTGATGGGGTCCAGTCTGTCCTTGGACGTTCGTTATTTAATGGCACATGACTGCTTGCTCCATCTACTACAGATTGAGATCTAAAAGTTAGTATGAGTTTGACATATTCTACTAGTTGAAACAAGCTGAGAAAATAAACATCACATTGACACGGCATCTCTTCACCAAGAGATGTTCTGTATTTGCTTAGTAAAAGTATGGGATGTCTGGAATTTTTGTGGACTGCAAACTAAAAAATGCAAAACAGAAATACGTGGTATTTAA
Organism: Rhodomyrtus psidioides; assembly: GCA_021437785.1. NCBI lineage: Eukaryota > Viridiplantae > Streptophyta > Magnoliopsida > Myrtales > Myrtaceae > Rhodomyrtus > Rhodomyrtus psidioides. The sequence continues at coordinate 3,435,991 of JAILYB010000069.1, forward strand.
TATTAAGAGGAAAGGATTTGTCCAAATCACAAAATAACCAGTCCTAGGCATCCAAAGTTTCCTTTTGATGTTGATCCTTCTAAAAGTAAATCACAACATAAACCATCGTCGCTCCTACACACTAAAAATTGACCATGATCATGAGGCGTTGAAAACCAACCCATATTTACTCTCTGGATTTCATTGTCGAAGTCCACATCATGGCTGGACCGGCTGTATCTTCCATCGGCGGATGTATATCCATAAATTAAACATAAGTGACTAAAGTTCAGTACTGATTTTGTCTTGTAAGTGCGCGCCTCTGGGTGAACCTGCATCATTTGAATAAAGTTTCAAATCAAGGCATAGACACTTAATAAAAGTACCCGTGGTAATTCACCTTGAGATAAGTGTCCCAAACATAGTCATTAGCAATAACCATCTCACGAGTTTCATCCCAAGAAAATCCATTCTGCCCCAGAAGGTTCTTTACATCGTTGAATTGCCTCCAGAGATTTGTATAACGAAGTTTGAGAACATCTTTATCATATTGAGATCCAAATTTGGCATTGAATACGGCAAGCATGTCTGTCCAGGCTTGCTTATTAAAAGTATGGCCAATCCGGTTTCCTCTGTGCATTTGCTCTATCATAAGATCAACAAAATACCGTTCCATTATAGGCGTCCAATATATCCTCGAACGATCACTGCTCACAGGGATTTGACTGTCCATTTATCTCCCTAGATATTGGATAGAAAATGAGAAACCTCATTAGAAGCAGAGAAAGGCATACGGGCATATTAACAATGAAAACAAGCATGGAGGAGACCATGGCAAAAGAGTTTAATAAATCTCTTCTGCGTTAAGCTCTCTTGAAGGCAACGTTAACACAGGATGTTCAGGTAACAAAAGTGTAGCCATTGTATGGATACTGTACACCGAGATGCCTCAGGAAATAATACCATAGAAGAATGTCCAAAAGTTTGAGCGATACAAGAATCTTATTCTCGTCTTGTCATCGAAGTAGGCGCATAACTCCATTCAGAAGCACATGTTTTAAGGAAAACACATAAAAAGTTGACTGCTAACCTCTTCCGACAGTATATTGAATTCACGGAACACCAGAACCACACCAACCCATCCTACAGGACATCCATATTTTAGATTGCAACACCGACACGAAACTAACAAGGAGAGCTAAGGAAATATAGGGAAATTCTGCTTGACAAACACTCTGACGCTGCAAAATGATAGGAGCATTACACATCGGAAGAGCCAACTTTTTCTGTGAAAGGGTATCAAGAAAGATTGGATTTTTTATTTTATTTTTTGCACCCGGCAATGGCGAACGTTGAACATACTCAGACATGCAATGGCAAACGCACGAAGCTTTGTGAAGGCTCTGTTCGTTTACCTGTTTGTGATACAGTGGAAGGAGGAGGAGGAGGAGGAGGAGGAGGTGATTGGTGCGTGGCACTTCTGTGGAGTTTGGCGCCTAAAGGGAAATCTGCGAAAGCGAAGAAGAGTTAACCCTAATCCGGAATAACACCCCTCAACTGGTGTTTGGTAACAGACGCGATATCTCTCTCTCTCTCTCTGCTATCCCAAGTCTTTAGGGCATTGAAACAGTCTTGGGCCTGAAGCCCAACATCAACATGGAGGATGTATCTGTCAATCCATATTTCATACTCTCTTCTTCCCTGTTCACCGTCTATTTCATTTTTTCCTAAACCATCGAAGGCTTGAATTTTGGAAACCGAACCAAACCAAGATTAGAATTTACAACGTGTGTCTGTAGATTAGTCACATACCCACGTGGTAAGGCCATTTCCCGGACTCATTTTGGGAAAAAATGTGGACAGATGTGTATAGTTGGCGATAGTATGTACTGCAGCACTAAGCGTTTGGCAAAGAGAAGCGGAACTTGACAAAAGCAAGCGAAATGCTGTATGCTTGGATTTGAAGGCTTAAGAATGGTTGTTTTGTTCGGCCTGTAGAGGAATCGGAGTTTTCATTCCTGAGGTTTAGTAGAATAGACGCTTCATGGAGGCTGATGCTGTGGCTCAGGTTGTAAGGCACGGAAGCAAAAGCCCGAAACCGTGCAATGTGCGTGTGGGAGCACGCACCCGCATGAGAGAGAGAGAGAGAGAGAGAGAGATCCATCTACGATACATCAACAATCTGAACGAAAGCGGATGAAACATTGAAGCCAAATGGACTTTTTCATGATGCCGCTGTGTATTAGTAGTGAGGACAGAGTACACTATACATGAATGAATCCCATAAAGAATACTAAGCACTTAACAGTGAGTCTGATAATAATGTCTGTCCAAGCAGGGGATGCTCTAAAATTATCTCTGCATCTTGTTCCCATTTTGGGGTTCACCCAATCACATAAACCTCCATCCCTCCATCCTTATGTCAACCATCACATGCAATTTGTGGTGATCTCCATAACCACCCTATTGGAAACACCCATCAACGTGGTCTTGCTCTAGCAGCAACCTACTACTGACATAAGCGAATCCCTCCGTGAGGAAGTTGGTGCGCAACCAGTTTCGTCATTTGCTTTGTGGTACAGCATCTTCTGCACGTAGAAGATCATGTAACATTGTGAAGCTCGGACAGTCGCCTCATCGACCTCGTTTATCCAAGCATCATCGCATCTGTACCATTGGTTTCTTAAGCGCAGATAAGTCACATAGTGTCCAGATTCCAGCATGCCAGAATGTGTAACAACAGCAAAGATCTCATATTCAGCTGAGACATCAGATTCGTCGCCCTCGAAAGAAAGGATCCTATTCCCAAGCCTCTTTCTGATGATCGAGGAGGACAAGTAGGGGCTCATGTCCAAAGAGAAAGGAAACTGTAAATGCCAATCTATTTTCCTTGATGTTTTCCTTATCAATGAGTGTTCAAACCTTTTTACCTGAAGACACAGTGTCAAAGGGAGCCTCCTGATGGACAGTTGCTTCGAAGAATCTTGCCTTTCTTGACAATTTTGGCAGTGAAGTTTCTGGTCCGATCCCAACTTTTCCGGTTTCGTGAAAAGATCCAAACATCCAACAAGGGTGGATGTGGATATGCTCGTGTTTCCATTCAATTTGGAACCTTTATTAGTTGTATCTGATGAAAAACAATGACTCGGATCCAAGTGAAGTGAAATGTCCATAAAAGGGTCATAGGTCGTGGAAGTGAAACCACAAGTCAGACAGGTGACATCTGATCTCAACAGGCCAGAAAAAACCCTGTGAGCTATGCATGGACAATCTCCAGCATCTAAGAAAAAGAAAAGATGTTGTTAGTACACGAGAGAGTACCTAAGCAACGTGATGAAGTGCTGATTTATCTTCAGATCATTAGACCAAACTTTAGGTAAAGCTCATCTCTGCTTGCCACTAGTAATGCGCAAAATGCAGCAGATAACTTCATATGTGCAGTCCAGGATGTCATGCTAATTACTGCGGATCCAGGTACGTGTGTAAGCACTTTCATAAGACAATGTCCATATGGAATTCACGTACATACACGTGCACCCAGCTCAGATCCAAAAGCAAATTCAAACCATATAGTCAGAAACTTCTTATATTGCCCTTGCGAGCGAGTGCACAAAATTAGAGAATTGCTAACTAAGAATAACACTCTGTATTGATGCTCCCGAATTCTACTGCAACTGACATGAATCTGCATTATGCACCAATAAATAACAGATGGTATGACCAATCAAGGATGAGTGCTCAGAGCTACTGTACCTCTGTTCATGTCCCTCAGTTTGTTCTCCTTTTCATGGATACCATCCAACAGCGAAATGAAAAACTCATGAGCATCTTGCTGCTCGTAACTAGCTAGATTTGCTGAATGCTGCCACCAGCTTCAATACAACAGTAAACAATCTCATAAGTACAAGAATATTAAAGAAAAAGACACTATACATAAGCTGTGGAATTTGATGAGGAACACATCCGAAACACTACAATCAATCCTTCTAAACCAAAGTTGAACTGATGTATTTACATTCAAACCCTTCCAACCACAAAATGGCACCGCTACATTTCATTCAATCAGGGAACTAAATCTTCTCAGAGTGCTGCACACAATGGACGCTTCATCAAAATAGCTGATTTTCAGCTTTTATCTTACGCAAGTTGATTAATCCGATGAGACACAACCAAGAGTACTAATTTGAGGCACAAATGATGATATCACAATCATACACAAACACAAATGGCAAATCTCTCTTCAAAGACTGATTCTTTATCAGCTGGAAAATTGAGCTAAATGCAAAGGATATCACATTCAGATAAGAAGTACACACCTGTACAGAAATTGAGCTGGGCTATATGGGCTCCGATCACCCGAAAACATGGCTGAGAAGACAATGTCAATGTCACAAAGTAAACAGAATCGATCTAACGACCTCTTCTGGCAAGTTCCACGGTTATGCCTATCACTAAGGAAGTAATTCCTCAACGGAGGGGCATGTAACAATGCTTGCAACACAGAATTCATGAAACAGGTGTTCCCCAAATTATTCAATCCTCTCAAACCCATCGGATAACAAGACTTTGCCCTCTGATCTCTCATACAAGACAGCTCCTTCCACTTCTTCAAATCCAAATCTATCGCAGAACTCAATCTCCTCCTTTTACTCGACCTCTCCCCGATACTCTCAAAAGCATTTCTGTGAACTATCAGGTCCTTTTTATACTTACTGATCACAGCAGAGTCAAAAGCAGGATCATAGACCTGATCACGACATCTCCGACAGTAAAGCTCGGATCTTTTGACGTCGACAGCTATGTCGTGTCCACAATCGGATCGGGTGTGCAAGAGGACGTGATCCAAGCAAGAAACGGAAGAGCAAATCAAGCAAAGGTAAAGTCTTTCGTGATACCCATCGCAGAAAAAGCATCTGAGTATCTTCTTATCGGGCGTACAAACTATGGTGTTCCCATTTGAGCCAGTTACAAAGTTGTTCCGGAGGGAATCATAGCCAGTCAGACCGTATTTGAGCTTGTAATCAGCCAAGTGATTGCAGGGTTTGGGGACAGAGCATCGAGGTTTGACTGAGCACGGGTCCATAGATATAGATCCAAATCAGGGTCGTTCACGAGAAGGATACGCACAGATTAATCGAAAAAGAAAAGGGTATCTTGAGACTTGAAGGTGTAATCTGCGGCGACAATGAATTTCAACAGCGGAAAAAAAAAAGTACAGAGAGGCGATTGAAACGAAACTAAGAAAGAATGATCCGATATGGATAGGAAGAGTTGGAATGGAATGGATTGGATTAGAACCGCAGTGTGGAGTCTCTGTCGATTTGGGGAGAGAGAGGAGAGATTTCATCAACTGTTCGTTGGGGAATGACTTAATGGAGAGGAGAAGAAGGTTCTCTTTTAGATTGGTAGACTGACCGACTTGCCATTCCACTGTCTCCACAGTAATGGAGCAGACCCGGCCCTTTTGCTTTCCATTGTCTCCCACTGCAGATGTCCAAAGGAAAATGCTTATCAGACATAATTATCGACACTGTGTAATCTTAATCGTAATTTACGTATCTGTATAAAGCACTTCTTGATTGGAGATCGTGCGGTAAAAAAGCTAAAAAAAAAACACCAATCAAAGTGATTAACACGATGTCAAATTTAAAAACTATTAATCGTAGAATCAATTCATGAATCACCCGAAAAATCATTTCTAAGATAAGTTCCGTGTCTCATGTGAAGGATCCTTTTGGGTATTCGGATCCAGTATAAATGCATGTTTGTTAACAACAGACTTGTACAAGATAATCCATTTTGAGACACTAGAATGTAAACAAAAAGTGCTAAGGTCATGAGCGCAATTACGAGACCGATAAACAACATTTTCAGCTTTGTCTCAAGCTATGTGGGATATCAGTAGAAGAGATCGAATTTATGTCTTTTATTTCATTGTTGAATGCTGCCAACTCAATATAATTCGATTGTTTTCAACAATGGCAATGCAGGTAACCATCAAAGTGCCATGTTTATGAAATTTATGGGCTATAGATTCCGAAAGTTTCGTTGGAAAGAGACTTTAGAGCTCATACCTATTGTTTCTCATGCCAATTCATGCCTTTTAACTTCAATTCGATATCTCCCTTGGAGATTACTTGTCTTTGATTATACGATGTATCGTAGTGAGGCATCGCTCGTCAGATGGACACCGAGTTGGAGAACAAAATCTGTTGAAAAGGCAAGAATTTGGCAATGGGGAGTCTCTCTCAAGCTTATAGTATGTGAGGCATTGATAAAGGTCCTCGTGAGATGTTGGATTGCCAAAAGCCCGAGACAACAGTAAAGCTATGCAATCATGATGTCTCAACATGGAATTAATGAGTGTGGATGTGGATCTAGCTGTTGGAAAAGCAGAAATACAAGCAGTAGCTTCTTTAAGTCAGCTACGGCCAACAGAATCGACGAAGTTCATGTGCCTCATTGCAGAAAGAAACTGGAGATGGCACCATGGCGTAGTGATATTTGACAAGCTCTGCAGCAAGATGGTCAACCCAAAGTCGCGCGCCACATCTGAACCTCAAAATAGCTACACGCACTAGCAAAGGAGGTGGAACGAAACATTCGCCGCTCGTCTCAGTAGATGCGCAAATTCAGCGCAAAAATGATGCGTCTCTGAAGAAAGCAGCAAAGTGAAGGACAGAAAATGGATAAAAACAGCCAGAAATAGGTATCGATTGTCTGTAAAAGGCAGACCCTTGTATCGGCAGGCAAAGTCGAAGATGCAGGATTATGGCGCTCATTCGGTCAATAAGTAAAAATGTGTATAAAGTTGATAAAGTTCATGGGAGATCCACTGAGAAATCAAATTCCAAACAGTCCTTGCACGCAAAGTCATATATAATAAACAGTACAGACAAGGTTGAGATTGCTTACTCATCCATCACAAGAGTATACTGTGAAGGTAGGACATGTCATTGCTTCCTTCAAAATAATTGATCTGAACAAGGTGGAAAAAGTCGACACTAATCTGGCAAGGTTTTGGTTACCAACTCCCAACTCAAGATTTAAAAATTGACGTAACAGATCCAACCAAATCAAGACATTAACTCCAACTCCAGAACCAATCAAATCCCAATTGGACATCTAGCTCACACCCTATCCACAACCGAAACCTCATCATAGGTGCACCCTTTATGGTAAAATTGCTTTCCAGGCGTTCTTGGGGAGGAATCCCGGACAGGTGAACATCTATTGGGACGAGTGCACAAAAACATGGTTTGGCTGTATAGCAACAGGGATGTTTGATAATCCTCTTTTGAGCCTCAATAAGAGTATGATCTCCAACCTAGATGATCTACACGAAGATTCTATCATGCTCTTAACACTCCTTGGTCACAGCAATACCTTTACAGGCGTGTGGCACATATCTAAACTATCGAGTATAACCGTCGATGGTCGTCCAGCATGTGAGGTTAATGAGAGATCTATGGCAAGCTCCTCTCTTTTCTGGATGATCCCCTCCGACCTCATAGAAAGAATAAGAAAATGAGGTTAATGGCCAATGAACGACTAACTGATCTAAACCTCAAAAAACGTGCTTCGGACAGTGTGTGGACATCTAAGAATGCTCTTCCCTGAAAGGAGAAAAAACGTAAGCATGGACAGACTGCTGACATAGAGGTGACAGTGTGGGACAATTATTGCTTCGACAAAGACATGAGGAAGATGAAGAACACAATCGAAGTTCCTCTGAATAGAATCATTCTTTATAGCAGACTAACAGTGACAATAGTTAAAATGAAGATAAATCTCCTACCATACTCGGGCAAACTTATCTTAAAAGTTCCCCTAGGCACCTGAGACAGTCATTAGCATATGTACATGCGAAGGGCAAACCCCGGATCACACACACTTGAACAAGCATGATGCAATAGAACTCATCAATGTGCTGGATAGCTTCTCTATGACATAATGCAGCCATATCTGCTACCAACAATATCATACAACATATTGCAATAACAATCTTAGAGCCACAGGCCACATAAAAGGGCTTCAACTCTCTCAAAATCCAACAGAACCATTCATCTCGAGTTAAACCATTAGTGCCTTTATGATGAGATGCCCAGAATCCCTTCGACTTCCGACAAAAATCATGATTCACCCGCCTACGGACACGGCGAAAGTATAACACACTCGGGCACAATCAGACAATCATAAGTGGGAAAAACACAGTGCAGAAGACTGTTTACCATACAACATCTTCTTTATATTGCTACTAGCACAAATCTTAACAATCAAAAGCCTAAGATTATTACAATCCTTATTCATCATCCATATACGATATCCACTTAATGTCTTGAGAGATTTCCAGCATCAAAAGACACAACAACCTTATTACACCACACGAGCAACTCCAGTAACAACAGGACAAGAGAATACATGATGTGGATTAACCAATTAATTAAAGGTTAGGACTTAAGAGGCGACGCGGCCGACGACAGGGTACTTAGCTTCGAACTTCTTCTCCCAGTCGTCGAGGACGCCGATCTCCTTGTCGGAGAGGCCTTCGAGGGAAGGAGAGACGTCCTCGTCGTTCTTGCTCATCTTGGCAAGAGCCCGGCTCGCGTCTTTGCCCGCGAACATGGCGTAGGCCCCGCCGGGGCCGTAGAACGACTTGCCGGTGGTGACGTCGAAGACCCGGCCCTTGATCGCCACGTAGATGGGCTTCGAGGGGTCCGCGCCGTTGAACTGGATCAGCTCGCTCGGTGTGAACTCCATAGCTCGACCTGATGATATGGTACGGCTTTGGTGTGGTAGGAGTGACCCCGTTCTTCAAGGAGAGTGAAGGGAGAGAGAAAAGAGATTGCTTGGACCTGTCACCTCAATAAGAAAAAACTGGGCCCACAGCAAAAAGAAAAACTCCACAACGGAGCGGACGGACAACATTATTACCTTAACAAATGTTATTTTAATAATTAAAAAATATTTTTCGTGGAATATGATAGCATATTTTGCCAGAAATAATAATTTGTAAGAATTATTTTTGTTTGCAACAATAATAATTTAAGTCCGAATAATTAAGTAAATATTTTTCATTCATTTATATCAATAATATAAGTGATTAAATTCTAAAAAATATTTTCTCTACCAAAATGAAGCAACCCAAAAACTGTGATGGGGAATGTATGCTGGCGTTTTGGGTCAGGACCACAGCGACGTGAACAATTCTTGGTTTACGCATTAGGTGCGTAGCGATACTAAAGAAAAGCTACAGAAAAGTTGATCCCCACATGTCGTAACTTTCCCTATGATTCAGCCCATTTAAAATCAGATAACATTATGTTTTTTCACATAAATAGAAAAGTCTCCCCCTTTCTTCTTCTTTACTTTCGTTCGACACAATGATTCACGAGAGCACTAAGCGTTCGGTCACAACTCATTTCAGTTGTGCCGACAAGGACAAATATACCGTGTTGGGGTCTTCACTTTACTCCTTTCCCACAGAATTTGGGCTTTATTGGAATTCTATTGACAGAACTCACAAGCCAACATGATCGGCATCTGCCAAGAACCACTCACAAAATGCATACACACCGGTATTTGCTTTTGCTTAGCCCATATATCGGGCTTACTACAAGATCACTCATATGTCAAACAGGGAAATCAGAACCTGATGGATGCTTTAATAAACTACAGTAATCAGAGTTCAAACCATTCTGACCCAAAAAAAAAAAAAAAGTCGAGTGACAAAACAGTGGGTGAACCATCATTTTCAGATGGTGCCTCCTTAATGCAAGAGTGGCATTGACTGGGGAACTAAGTTTAGCATCAGTAACCATCCAACTAATTTACTCGACAACTACAGCGATGCTGACGAGACCTTGGTAGATGATCAACCAAGACTGAACCACTCCGCCGGCGACGGTTCCAAGGATAACAAAATGGATAACAGAGAAAAATTCATTCCAGCACTTCCTCCCATACTTGGAGATTGATCTCGAAATTGTAGACACTCTTGCGTTAATGTAGAGGGATGCCCCCACCCGAGTATTCAACCTCCTGAAATACGCAGAACATTTTTCACATTAGCAGCGGCCAAAAAGTGAAGGCATATTGTGACTTATACGCCCTTTGGCCATCTATGTTGAGTGATGAATTCATGGTAACATAAACAAGTAGATTAACAAGCTAAGTTTGCAAAAGCCAATTTTTAGGATATTCAAGCCCCAACATTTATGGGGAAAGAAAAACCCAAGTCATGTTCTACTGAGTGTCTACTTGGCGTAGCTATGGTTGTGGTAGACTGAAGCAATGCCGTGAATTGACATTACTTGTATGTATGGTGAGACATGTTCTAAAATTGCAATATCTCAAGGTTGGGCAACACAGCTATCTAGAAAAGTATGTAAGCTAATGCAGCTGTGAGAAGTTTGCCCAACACCTCGTGAAAACCACAACACCTCTTTTTTGCAGCTACAGCTGCAGTTAGAAAACCGTACCAAACATGCTCTTAGTTAGGTTGCCTATGTGATCCTATGTTTCCTACTACACTGGTACATGACAATTAATGTTATGCAAGACTCCTTACACAAAGGAAATGGATTACAATCTAAACTGTCTCAAACTCCTATCATTTATACAGAGATCTCTGCCACTGATTTCCTTTGATCAATACACTAGTTGAACAGAAAATACAGTAGAAAGGTCGCAATTCATCCAAAATGAAATTTTCAGTCACAGTTTCCTAAGGAAATGCAGATTTCAGGAATGGTAGAACCAAACCTGTGCTGGAGGTAAGGATGAGACCCAATCTGATGCGTGCGTAGGAAGTAGGCCAAGTGTATTAAGCTGCCAAGAAGAAACAAATTAGCACAAGAAAACATGCCCCAGATCTTTCTGCTCTCCAGATCTGCAGGGCCAAGAGAGAAGGACCCTCCTCAAGAAATGCTTCTGTGGGTAGAGGGAAAAAGTCCCTAATGTAAGCATCTCACCTTCCAAACACCAAGTGCTAAACCTCCCAGATTGAGAGCTATGTAGAGTAACTTTGGCACAAGAAGTTCAACCTTATTGTCCTTGTATGGCTCAAAAACTGCCATGTGACAGAAAAAGAACTTTCCTGAGTATGACAACCGACTAAAATACAATACAACAAGCAGAACAGGTTAAGAACATTAAGGTCCCCTGCAAAACGGTCCATCCAACAATCAACTTTCAAAATAGTTCCACAAACTATTCATGGACCTTTATTGATGTACTCAAGCAACCCCCAACCAGATATCCATAAGTGGCAATTTGATACCCACACTTTTAGTAGCTTGACCTTGTATCGCTACTGCTTCACCTGCTATTGGATTCATGCCCATCTGGCAACCATTCGCAACCCCAAAAAAGCACCCAAAAAGGAAATGGGGGGACTCTCTCCTCAATTTTTATGACTACAAAAGCACTTCACTTTACAATATAGATGCAAGAGTAGATGAGCCCCACCAGATGTTCTGAGGCACCTGACTCACTCTCATTGATTTCCATTATGTCTCGTAACAATATTATCCAGATCTCCATTTAATTAAGCGATGATAGCATAGCCAGGATATAATCGCAACACATTCAGTAGTCAGAAAATGACATCAGCAACTCGCAAGAAGTTGACCTTTGTGAGGCAGTCGGATCTCTAACTTAACAGGCGATTGAAACACTATACACTCATTTTGGAGGCTATTGTTGTATGTTTTGATCGGGTACCAAAAACATATTCAAGCAGACAATACAATTTTGAGACAAACTAAAATAAAACGAACAGAGTCGAGCAGAACTTAAGCAAGATTCATTACTTGTACATCCTGCTAAGCCACAGATGTTAGGGCGTCAGTTAATCACGTTCGATAGTCAACGCATCCCCGGGTCAATGCGAACAAACAAATGTTTAAGCCAATCCGCTATTTGAGATTTGCACACATGTGGTACTTCTTTCCACAAAGACAATAGATCGTAGTTGCAAAAGCAACAGAAGTACTTCAAGCCATTTAAAAACCAAAGGCCAATCTATCTACTAGGCAAGTACTAACCGGATTCACATACATGGAAACTTATAAAAGAAGAAGAAGAGAACAGATACATAGGATTAATACTAGCCATGTCTCAATTTCATGTTGGATTAGCAGTATTCTTCTCAAAGATTAATAGAGAAATAACACATAATCTAGATCTAAGAGCATGAATCAAGCTAACCAACGATAGTGAATCATTCATGATCAGTAATTAGCTTACCCTTTCCAACTCCCTGAAGAGCACTTATTGGCTGCCAAAGGGCTGAAAACGTGATACCAATGCTAAAGAGATGGACAGTGCTTCCAGACATCCACATCATGAACCCCATCATCATCAAATTCTTGAACGGGGCTTGCGCCACCTCCCACGCTTTCTGTTTAGAAATCACAGGAGAAAAAATTCACAGCTTACCTTATTGATGCTCGGACCGAAACTCTTCCACCACGTTGAATTACCGACCCCCCCCAAAAAAAAACAACCTTTTGTTCGAGTAAATTGTTTAAGACTAAATTACATGGACCTTTGTATCTCCAAACTACATGTTTTCTACATCCTGGTGTTTAAACTGAGAAAAAAGGCCGAAAACTTCAAGTATAGTGGTTAGAACTGAATCTTAACACTAACACAGGAAAAAGTGGTCAAAACGACATTCTTCTATTTTCTTTGTTACGTTAGCTCAAACATATACAGTTTCAGATCCGAAGATCCTCACAAGACTAGTAATAGCAGTTCCGAAAAGGAAGGAGGAGTACCTGAGCTTTCCAATTAGCTTCAGCGTCCTTCTTTTGTCGAGTGACCGCAGAATCATCCTGCAAACAAAAGGACAAGGAAATTGATTGAAAAAACACACGAATTCGATGCCCAACCAAACAAATCAAGAACGTGCGAACTCAGAGCTGTACGTACCTGGTCGAGAGAAGCGCGAGAGAAACCGAGAGGATCGGGGATATCGCGAGAGGCGGGAGAAGTCGAATTGTCCGTGAAATCGATCGCCCACCGTCTCCCCATACCCATCACTCCTTTTCCCTTCTCCATCTCCTCCTCCTCCTCCTCCTCCTCTTTTCTTGCCTTCGGCTTCACTCGCTGCCGGTTTTGGCCGCTTCGCGATCGATATCTGCTGATCCGGCTGGTCTTCTTCCTCTCCCCTTCCGCTCTATCTCGCTGTGGCTTTTTCCTCGAAAGAGGACTCAGTGTTAGGCCTTGCCGTTTTTGATAGGCCGACCGGAGAAGCCGACGAAGAAATCGTTAAGGCCTTTTTCGGCCCAACATCACCCTCCTTTTGTATCTCTTATTTTTATCTTTTCTGTCCGATAGGGTTAATGCCACGAAAAATTTCAAACTGCGATAAATTTATCCCAAATTATTTTTTTAATCACGAAAAACCCCAAACTAGTATACCTACGATAAATTTACCCCAAATTATTTTTTGACCACGAAAAATCTTAAACTAATACATTTGTGACATATTTACCCTAAACTATTTTTTTTAACATAAAAAACCCTAAATTGATATACGTGCGACAATTTTACCCTAAACTAATTTTTTTTACCACGAAAAACCCCAAAATTTATAGCCGTGATAAATTTACCTTCATTAAATTCGGTTAATATCACGAAAATTTTTAAATTAATACATATGTGACAAACAGAAGGTAAAAATCTTAAACTGGTACACCCATACATGCCATCTAACTCATCAATGTGACATTTAAATTTAACAAGAATTAAAAGAAGGTGAATTTCTCACAGATGTACCAATTTGGGTTAAATTTGTCACAAGTATACCGGTTTGAGATTTTTCATGGTCAAAAAAATAATTTGGGGTAAATTTATCACATATGTACCAATTTAAGGTTTTTCATGGTATTAACCCTTTCTGATAAATAGGATTTAAGATAAGGAAAAACAATATTTTATTAGCGAGTTATTTGGCTATTTGTTAAGCTATCAAAGAATAAAAATTTGATATTTTCCATGCTTTTCCTGTTATGTGTAAATAATGTTTCGGTTCATTTATGTTGCTCAGACAGAATTCCATCCATTTACTTATATTTTTTAGGATAAATTCAGGCATACTATTACGTATGTATCACAAACAGATTTGTTAATTGATGATTCAGATTTGAAATGGGTACCTTAATGAAATTCATGAAACATCTGAACATATTATTATGCTATCAAATCAACTGGCACGAGTCTGCCAGAGACTAGTACATATATGAAAGAGATTGAATTGAATTACCAAAGTAAAATGATACATTCGTTTAAATAAAGTCTTCAAAGCTTAAGGTGAGAAGTAAAATCAATTTGGAACTTGAGAAATTTGTTTCCCTAGTTCACAATTTACGTTGTTTCCCAATGAATAGAAGAGTTTTAAAAAATGATGCTGAGAAATCATTGGAATCTACATTTCGTTTAATTAATTTGGCCTTTTCTGAAACGTTGTAATGTGTCCTTTTTTTAAAACTTTTGGTCCGAAGCAATGTGTCCTTTTTTTTTTGGTCGAATAAGTAATGTGTCATTTCAATGATGACATTTTGTGAGAATTTTGCACAAGAGGTTAGATTCTATTTCCCAGGTGAAAGAGATGAAATCCAAGAGGCCGGCCTCCCTGTAGGCCTTGCATTGTTTCCAGGTAGGGTAGGATGACCATGAAGGGTCTAAAACCAGCACAAACCTTAAAAGAGTTGAAATGTTCACCTGGTCAACACAAAGATTTTCCTGCTGCTTCCCATTTAGTTCGTCAGCATTGAGTGAAAAATCTGCCTACAGTTAAGATGGAAATGCGCTGTATCGAAGTAACTTGGCAGTAGAATTAGGTTCTTGCTGCACGGTAAATTGCATGTATCCAATGCTTTTTTGCTTTTTTATTAGTAGGAGGATAACTCACTCCTCCCTGAAGGATTACACGACCTACGTAATGTATGACTCGGCGATGAATATGAAAACTACTACTGTTACAAGGAATCAGTATTTGTGGGAAAAATCTACAACATCAAAAAGCTTCTCACCCAGGTTTCCAACCAAACCATCCCGCCCAAAAGTTGGTCCAGGAGATCAAGCTATGTTGTGCTATACTGAGGTACGAAGCTTCTTTGCTTGACCAGCTCGTGGAGATCATGAACAATCTTGAACACCGCATCGGGCCTAGCCAGCTTCAACGCATTTTGAGACATGGCCTTGAGCTCATCCGCTTTTGGGCCAAACCATTCTGCGACGATGTTGGCTATCTCTTTTGGTGATTTCGAGAACTTTCCAAATCCGTTGTCCACCACGTACGGGACATTTCCCACTTCCTGTCATCGGCGAAGTTAAAAATTGGTTGGAGAGGGATTACAGAATTCAGCCAGCAATCATTAGGAAAAGTGCAGTGCAGATACACTCCCATAAATGGAGGGGAATGGATTTAGAAAAATTCACATTTTCCAGAAAGGCCACAGATACAAGCCGGGTTTTCATGGAAAACCAGGACCCAGCTCAATCCAAAATAGCCTACAGATCATCAACACCATTTGGTCGTCCAACAATGACCCACCATTTTCATAAACGCTTCTCAATTGTTCCCTCGCAAATGACAACCACCTAGTGTGCCCTCTCAATCTAGTCCCAGTTGGAGCTACTTTCATTTCCGTGGCAGTAGCAAGTACGCGCACATACATTTTTCAGTAGTTCCTTTACTCAAAGACAACATTCTCATCTTTGTCATCAGATTAAAACCACAACAGTTTGGTTTTTTATCTGCACTAATTTTCTGAAGATAGCTTTCCTTAAGCATTTGATATTCATCTCAAAGCATAATTTCTAACCTCAAAGGTGATCAACTCAGCTTAGTGGCTCTAGGAAAGAGGTACAAAAAATAGGTACAAAAAATAACATCTGAATGTTATATATAGTTCATGTTGTACAATGATCATCTGTGCCACTTCACAACCTCCAGTCGTTTATTCATAATTACGTCTTATATCCACGGACAACATAACAAACTCGGAGATCCTTGCGCATATTTTGAAAACTTACATATTCACATTGTTACTATATAACTAAAGGACAGCGAATTTTTCAGAAGAGAGTTTCAGCTTTCATTTTCATGATTCATTTTGTCTATATAGAAATATATAGACAAATGAATCATGTATTTATTTTTATATAATTATTTCTTTTCCCTCAATCGGTCTTGCTTTTATTTTATTTATTTTTGGGTTCATCGACTGCTGACCCTAACTAGTTTGGAATAAAGGTGATGTTGATGTTGATTTGTCTATATAGAAATGCTACTACTATTCTGTGAAGTGAGACGTTCCTTGGACTGGACAATTGGGTACGACTTGTATCACCCACAAGATGCACACAAATAAATCCAAAATGAGGATTCATGTGAAAAGGTACTAAACATTTTTTTTTGGTTGGAAATAAAAGGTACTAAACTGAGAGAGGGCAAAAAGAACATTTTACTTCAAACCAAGAATTACCTGCCCTGCTATATAATTATTAAGAATGATAGGGAGACCTCGAATCATCGCCTCTGCAATGGTCCCAGGGCCCGCCTGAGAAGAAACTTATCAGTAGACAGTTAACACACAACATGGGAATCATACATTCGATGGTCCTGATAGGTTTACCTTTGTAATGATGCAATCACAAGCACCCATGCATTCCTCCATTTTGGTGACAAACCCCTTCACCTGGATAAATGCATGGAAGAACAGAAGCATGCCAGTCAATTCACATTTCTCTCATTTTCAACAATGTTATTATTTGACTTTCTGCATAAGCATTGCAATCTTTGAAGTCATATTAACAGCGAAGAAAAGCATCCACTGGTAGCACATAAAAAGGGAAAAGGGCAAGAAAAATGCAAAATTAAGCTTGCAGAAGGACATAGAAATAGGTCAAATTCGATGGACATTATTTGAAAATTAAAACCAGATACCCTTCATTTCAAAAAGTAGACATAAAAAGTAAAAAAAAAAACAATCAAGGCGCAGCTCTCATAGCATGCGAGTTTCATTTGCCTGATAGAAGTATGGCTACAAGCATAAAAAAATTGGTGGTAAAAGTATGCAATGTTAGTGTTTTCCTTTCAATTGTACGCAGTAAGCAACACATTGACAAAGGCAGATGTGATTAGGGCTGTAGCAGTGACTTCAAGGATAGACCCATCAAATACCTGGACAGGAATCTTCCAATCAATTGAAAGCAATCTATTGGCGAGCTTTTTGTTGCGGCCGCAAATAACAAGGATCTGACCAATTGGCTTCATAAGATCCTCATCATACAATGCATCACCAAGTGCACGAGCAGTGGCTTCAATTGGACCCATTCCTTCTCCTCCTCCCATCAACAGGACAGCCGGAAGATCCTCATCCATACCCAGTTCTCTCCTTAGTTCATCCTATCATCAGAAATTAAAAATGGAGCTTAAGGTACATGTCTTCCACAGGAATCAAAATTGTCGTGAAGCGGTTTAATGAAAAAGGCATGTACTCAACCCACTTTCAATTGATTAGTCATAGTTTAAAAGAACAATTAGCATATAATCAAAGTTCACGACTCCACTCTAATGTCAACAGATGCCCTTGCTGGAGCACATTCATATATGAATGTTCCTAAAATAATTAAAAGTCCATCATAAATTTTCTAAGACACAATCCAGATCCACAATATAATTACAGTTACAGCTAAAAATGCCACATATCTGTCAAGGAGATAAGACAGCTTAACATATGGAACCAAGTCACCAACCTTTGGCCGGACAGGCTTAACAAATGAAGGTCTCACAGGAAGGCCATACACCTTAATCTGTGACGGCTGCAATCCAGCTTTCAAGGCCCTCTTTGCTACCTCTGCTGAAGGGCAGTAACATCTAGTCACAAGCTTATGAAACCTGGGCACAGAGAAATCCAAATCAGAACCACACTGAAAATCTGTATTAACAAGAGCAACAATGTTTGACAGACCATGTAGGATGGCAAGTGCTTAAATCTGTGACAACCGTGGTAAAAACAATCTTCTTTAGAAGACCCTTTGCCCTTAGAATACGAAGCGGAACATGTTGCATAAGTGGATGTACACTAATAATAATATCAGGTTGGTACTTCATCAGTCCTTTGGCAACCTCTCTGCAAATAAGCAACAGGATAGGATGAGTATTCATCATTGTCACGACATAGCCACAAAAGAACATATAATTAAATCAATAGAACCACTTTTCTAACATTATGCAAGTATTTGAAAAACAAAACAAATGTTTTGTCGTAAAACATAACTGCTTGATCACCAAGCACATCTGACTATTGTTCTTCTCTTCTTTAACTGAGTTTGAACTTCCCTTTACATTCCAAGCCAAATAGGACTCCTTACTTGTGAGAAGTGATTTTGAGATCTACCTTTGGTTACCATAATTCGGCCACATATTCAAGTTAACTTGCAGCAAATGATTCTATCAACTGACAGAACATCCTCTAAATGTAATTAACATAATCATCTTTAATTCTTCAAAATTGAAGAATTAGATTTGAAGGATATTGAAGAGCTCCACCATTGGCTGAAGTAACTTATTGCAAGTCTTCAAAGAAAGATGGTCATAAGTAATAGAAGAGGATCCTCCCATTGTCCGATGGAACTCCTACAGGCTGGCCAATGGCTTACAGTAGGACTTATTATTACCCCAGGGCTGTGACTTTCAGTGGGAATGAGAAGACTTATCCTGCAACGATCCATGGAGGAACTTGTACTATGGCAAGAAAGTACTGTGCTATATGGACGAGAAAATGGGCTCAGCTGGAAGAGGATTGTATCATGAGAGAATCAAGGATATCAACCTCTTTCTTTCAAATATAAATATACAACATGGATTATCTCGTGAAGTCACCCAACTAAACTCCTGCTGGTTTTTATAAAATTTGTTAGAAACCTCGATCTCTATTCTCAAACGATGCTCAATAACTCTTTCCCACAACTTCATTGTATGTCTCATGAGCTTAATACCAGCTATGGTAGAACAGGAGGTACCCAAGAAAGATACTTTTAGATATCTGGGATCAATATTGCAAAAGGGGGGAGAGATTGATGAGAATGTAAGCCATAGAATCAGAGCATGTTGGATGAAATGGCGCAGTGCATCAGGATTTTTGTGTGATCGCAAAATTCCTCTTAGATTAAAAGGAAAATTTTATAGAACGACAGTAAGACCTGCCATGCTATAAGGAGCTAAATGTTAGCCAGCACAGAGGCAACATGAGCATAAAATGAGAGTAGCAGAAATGAGGATGTTAAGGTGAATGTGTGGTCATATAAGGATAGATAAGACCAGGAATAAAGATATTCGACGAAAAGTTGAAGAAGAACCGGTGGCAGAAAAGATAAGAGAACATAGATTAAGATGGTTTGGGCATATTCTCCGAAGGCCCCTAGATGCTCCGGTAAGAACAGAAGTTTGCTACCGAGAGCATAACATGAAGAAAGGAAGAGGTCGGCCGAAGCTTACTTGGGGGAAAGTAGTAAAACAAGATTTAATAGAGTGAGAAATAGATTGGCGTACGGTTTGTCTTAGGAAGGAGTGGAGAAAGGCTATTAGTATTGTGGAGGGGTAGAATTCTCATGTTCCTGACTGTCATTTTTAGTTATTTCTCCATGTATATATATCTATATATTTTTATTTTTGTTTATTTATACAAATTTATCTCTTTTCCCTCGATTGGTCTTGCTTTTATTTTATGAATCTTTAGGGTTCATCGACCGCCAACCCCAACTAGTTTGGGACAAAGGTGTTGTTGACGTTGATGTTGTTCTACCATAGCTGATAAATACAGTGGAAAAATTCGATTTATAATGCATCTTGCATAAACAACTCATATGAAATCGGAGAGAAGAAGATATAGGAGAACTACGGTGCTTTACTTCTATGAAGCAAAAGAGTAGGACTACGAGAATTAATGACAAAATAAATTCTGCTAAAAGAATGTCGTTTATATATTAAAGTGTGCATATACATGAATTCAACGTGGTAAATATATTAGCTACCATAGTTGAAGAAAATAAACCAACAGAAACTTGAGGTACTTCCATAAAAGCAAAAGCTTGCAAGGCCGTAGTTACTAGTTCTACTCCTAGTACATCTAGATTTGGGCTTTCCCTGAGTATGAACAATATCTGCACATGCGTAGTAGTAGTGGGACCAAAGGCTCAGCAAGAATAAGTGTTAGCACATATGAAAGAGATAAAGCAGGATAAAGTTGACAAGGGGAAGATTGGCAGCACATGCCTATGACAGAAGCTCACCGAGCTATAAAGGTTGAAGTTGCAGCAAAGTTCGATTGATGAATAATTCTCGGAGCACTTGCATAATAGGTCATCTTCCACAAGGGCCCGTGTTTCACCAAAAAGTTGTAGCTTCTAGGTAACTGGTTAAATGGCCAAGGTGTATGGTCTGCCCACAAATCAGTAACAAAAACCTGCAATAAGAACTCTTTAAACACAACATATTTGATCGTCTAATCTGCCATTTGCAACACGCATCACTTTCCCCAAAACTCATTTTGGTCCATGAATTTGCAAGTCAGTGAAAGATTGTGGATATGAAGAGAGGAGAAACACATAAAAACTTCTGTCTGCTTTCTGTCCGCTTTTGACTTAAATCCCAGATTCGGCTTTTGTTGTCACAAAAGGATCTTTATTACTTCTGTTTCCATCAGACATACGAAGTGCCTGCCACCTTGTTGAGCATTAGCCAAAGTCTATAGTTGATTTTGGACCTCAGACTTGAAGACTCGACAATCTAGAATCATGTCACTTCAGCAACTAGTATACTCCAGCAAAATGAATCTCATGTGTATGCTAAACTCCCACGATTTATTACCCATATGTTTATCAACACTTTCCACGTAATAACTTAATCCAAATAAAATCAGACAATCATTGCAAGCAGAATTATATTTAACATTAACAGGAATAAACTTGACATGGTGTAACCTTTTTCCTGTCACAGACTTAAGACAAAATTAGCCAGATGAATGCATTAGCTTCATGCCCGCTTATTCAGGACAAACAAGAAGTTGATTAGGCAAGGCATTGTTCATGATCCCTCGGCAACCAAACAAAATCTGAATAATGAAACTAAGTCCTATGAATTAATCCGCCAATATTGACCCAACCCGCTTATTCAGGACAAACAATAAGTTTATCAGCCAAGGCATTGTTCATGACCCCTCGGCAACTGAACAAAATCTGAATAATGAAACTAAGTCCTACGAGTTAATCCACCAATATTGACCCAACCTGCTTATTCAGGACAAACAAGAAATTGATCAGGCAAGGCATTTTTCATGATCCCTCAGCAACCAAACAAAATCTGAATATTGAAACTGAGTCCTAAAAGTTAATCCACCGATACTGACCTGATAATCATCCCCAAATTCTTCATGAAAAGCTGCCTTGATAGCCTCTGCAGAAGCCCGATGGCCGCCGCCAGTATCACTCATTAAAATGAGAACTTTCTTAGGGGTATCAGCCTCAACACCATTGACATGTACCCCATCATCCACCAAAACACCACAGCCATCATATCTCAACCCATTATCACTATCCCCATTATTATTACTACTATCGCCATTACCGTTACCTGAATTAACCTGAACGGAAGCGAAACCAATTGGTATTCTGTCACAATGGAACCTAATAGCCTTATTGAAGTCGCTCAGGCACCGGCGAATGCTCGAAGCACTGCCTCTGGTGCTCAAACTCAAGGAAGAACAAAACTTTGGCCTCTTAAAACCGATCGAACCGTCAAAGTAGAGATGGTTAGACAAAAACGGAGAGTGCCCTTCAGAATTTAAAGGTCGCGAGTTTGAGTTGAGCGCGAAGCGACCCAACTGGGACACCAAATCAGACAGAACACCGGGTTCTTGATGAGCCGTCGAAGGGTGACTCATGGTCGGTCTTTTCAGCGATCCAGCAGGCGTCAAAGCAGTAGCCTTTTCACTTGGGTTAATCAGTCCATGGTGGTCTTTGTCAAACGGGAGTTAGCCAAAGGCACAGAGAAATTGAGTGGAAGCGCCGTGGAGACCGAAAGTGAAGAGGGTCAAGCGACGGAGGGATTTTTATAAGTGGGCCTCCAAGAAGAGAGTGATATGACAGGAGGAAAGAAAATTCAGCGAGGGGCTTGCAACCACAGAGAGAGGATTTAGGGAGAGAGAGATTCTGGGAATTGATGAGGAAAAAAAAATACCTTTATTTAAGTGGGAGGCTGAGGAGCAACCAAGGCAAAAAGCAAAGAAGAGCAAGAGCGAAGAGCAGGCCGAATGATAATGGATTGGGTTTGGCTGGAGCCATTCAAAAACTTGTGTCTAAATTTGGTGGGGGGGAGCCACCACAGTCTCGTCTCGGCCGTGGGAGCGAATGGGCGCACGCCACGTCAGACACCGGCTTCTTTGGTCATTCCGATGAATGATGGTGATGGAGACGACGAGCAACGCGAAACGTTTTCTTGGTGTCTGATCGAATGAAGGCGGTGCGATCTTTGTTGCGCTTAATGATCACTTTCGGCCGGTCTGAAAATGAACCGACAATGGAGAAAGGATGAATGCGATGCTCATGGACATCGCGCTCCCAGCGAAGGAAGTGTGACTAAGGGAAAGGAAAAGTAGCTTTGCCTTTGCCAACCATCTCTTCTGCCTTTTTATTGGGAATTTTCGCAATCACCGACCTCGATGTTGAATTTTTATGATTGGCCCGGTTGCTTGTAAGGTCGCGAGGACCGGGTCGAGAGATTGGTCCGAATCCATTGGACACTCGAGCTTAGCTTTGAACTCTGCTCGAGCTTGAAAGATGATCTTCCAAACCCAACTCATTCAGATGCAAAATAAGGAGAAATAAAAATCCGATCCAAACTCCATGGATCCTCTTGCATGATGTTTTTCATTTCGATGATCAAATAAACAAGCAACGCGAAATAATATCGTTCAAGCTTAACATTTGCAGTACTTTATTGACCCTTTTTTTTTTTCCGTGTGGTATCGGACTCAATGTGAAAAGGGAAAAATTTTCAAATAAGGGCCTAGTATGCCCTCATTTTCTTAAATAAAGGCATGAAGTATATCTAATTTCAAATAAAGACCCGAAATGTCCTCATTATTTCAAAAAAGTGTCCGATCAAAGGCATTTTCGTCATTTATTTTTTTTTAAGACAAGGTCCACATCAAATTCTTATTTAAGAAAATGAAGCATTTCGAGCTTTTTATTTGAAATTTCCCAACGTGAAAAGTATGTCATTGTTAGGTAAAAGGGAAGTTCCCAAGAATAATAAGTGACATAACTAAAGGTGCTTTAATGCAACCTCGTCCTTAAAGCGTGTATTCTTTTGGTTTCTACATTTGTATAAGGAACCAATCAGCATTAGTTCAACTCTTCTCCAGTCATGGTCATGCTGGTCGAGCTCTTGGACCCATCTCTGTTCTTGGAAGATGATGGTGCACATTACCTGCTGATCCTTGGCCAGCCGATAGTTTAGAAGAGCGAGGGTTAAAATTCTATACTTGTATTTATTGGGAGCGCGTAGCAGAAGTCCTTCATTTGAGAAGATCGCCAAGAGGGAGTCCAAATTCGAACCCGTCAATATATCTAGTTGAACCCACATTTACTTAAAATCTTAAGCAAATAAATTACGAGCTAACTTGGTTATATTAACTACTCCACACCACACAACTCACACGTGCAACCTAACAATATCGAACAAAGAATCATGTGGTGCACATGCCGTGGACCGTGACTTCCACCGATTCACGGGGATGTTTGAAAATATAGAATGGGAAGGCTCACCGTCCATTCCATGGTCAACGGAGTTTGGCCTCTTATCCACCGTCCAAAGGTGCTACACTGTGTGGACCCCTCGTTTACATACCTTTACTTACAGAAAAAGGGGAAATCAAAGTTAATGAAGGCAAGTAATTGAGACGATCCTTTCGCTTACGAATGTCACAATCAAGAGTTTTTTTTTTTTTTTGATCGAACACAATCAAGAGATTTTTTTTCCTTGGTCGGAACACAATCAAGGGATTGACGGGGCCTCATTGGATGAAATTAGCTCAAATTGTCATACTTTAGAATATGTTGTATTATTGTATATAAGAAGCATCAAAGTCTTTTTCTTAAGGCTCTGTTTCCCGAAAAATAACTTCGAGAAAAATACTTTTCGGATATTCCGACGTTTGTTTCATGGGAAATAAACGAGTCGAGAAAAATATTTTCCATTCATGGAGATAACACCTTCAAATTCCTTCCTCCAATCTTTCGCATTTTTTTTCTTTTTAATTATTTTTAATTTCTTAAGAAATTTGAAAACTTTGTTTTTTTTATCATTTTTATATTTTCTTTTTCCTTCTTCTTCAGCCGACCAGCTCACCTTCGGCCGAAGAATAGGGGAAAAGGAAAAAAAAATAAAAGAGAAAAGAATAATAATAAAAGAAAAGAGGAAAATAATAATAAAAAATTAAAATTCTAGCAGATACAAAAATAATAATAAAAGTTATTAAAAATAAATGCATGGAGAAAAATCAAATCTGATTTTTCATATCTTACAATGAAAAATATTATCAGCTCATTTTCAGGTTGCAGTCGAACTCCCAAAAATGACATTTTGGAAACACTCGATTTTTTGCGAAACGAATAGAATCTCATTAGTGTAAATATTTAGATATTTTCTTCTTGCTGTTTTTTTTTTTTTTTTGCCTTTTTATAGGTAAGAGTTAGTGGCTAGGAGAGCTTTACCAAAGTTTCCATGAATGATGTCCTCGAGTGAATTTGGACCCCTCCAACGTGAGTGGGTCTGCATTCCACTGTCCCATTCCCCTTTCAGTCTCCAATGAAGATATGAAATGATGTTTGGCTTGAATCCATTGCCCAAATTCCGACCAAAAAAAAAATTAAGTTCCATTGCCCAAACCTCTCAGCGATGGGCGTTGACTTCGGAGCTTCACTTGGAGGGAGGTGGTTGCAAGAAATAATGCCACCCAAATTCAAAAGGCTGCGTTTAATCGTTTGAATTTATAGTCAGTATAAGATATGATAAGAAATCAAACAATTTTTTTTTCATATCATATTTATTATTTGGTGAATTGCGGACATAATGTCGAGTAACTAGAGGCAAAGCGCAATTGAGATCAACTCTGTTCTGCTAAAACTTTATGATGCTTTAGAAACTATACATTGATGAATTCTGATGAGCGAGTTATTGTTAAACATAAATTTGCGCCATCTAAATTCAGGCACGACTCGATCAAGCAGACCCAATAGAATCGGGGGTCTTGATTTGGAGTCGAATCCTTTGAGAATGAACTGCTGGCCTTATTCATTGCCTTGCCGAGTAAGTAAATAAGTGCTAAACAATGGAATAATTTAGCGACTTTTCACGATTTGAAGATGCACTCGTGCATATCGTCTAAGAGAGCTACACTCGATGATCAATTTTGAGTTTTTCATAACATGTCAAGACCCCTTTCGCTGAGGGAGGCCACACTTGGCAGCCGCCGTCGCTATAGAGTAAACCCCCTACTAGAGAGGTGGCCCGATCACGTATGAGAGGTAGCCCAAGGTGGAGAAGAGGTGGTGGTTGTGGAAATAATATAGTTCTCCTCTTATCCGCTCTCTTGAGAAATCCTATCCATGTCTATCCCGCTCCCTCTACTATGATATTTTTATCTGGATTATTTCCCTGTATATTCCCTTTTATCATATCCTGGACATTTACAATATGATAAAATATATCATACCCAGATTTTTATCTCGACGACCAAACATAACCAAAGGGGAAAAAGATCGGATATTATATTATTATCAAAATAGATCTAGCATGCTAAAATTCTACGCATACGAGTCTACATTCGCAAAAAAAAAATAAAAAAAATCCCGCTCTTGTGAAGAAAATTATACATCAACTATGCGAATTCACGACATATGTCATTGGCAATTGGCAACAACTTTAGGAATCATACACGATACATGTCATGCGTCTAACCCGGCACATGTAGATCTTTACGGGCTGGAATGAGCAACCGGCGGGACTACTTTCTCGTGGCATTAGATTGTGCAAGAACAAGAAATCCTTCCTAGCTCGGATACTTTGCGCCGACATTGTGACGGACATCGAGCAAATCCAATCTCAAAAAGCCCAAATTGAAGAAGTCCATGATGGAATGTGAATTGCAGGAAGTCGTACGAACTCACCATGAAGCTTTTCGACTCCCAACTTCCTCTGGCAAAGCCCAAATTGTGGAAAAGAAAGCTTTGATTTTTCTCGGACAAACGTGATCCCGAGGACAACGTTTGCGTCCGCTCGCAGTTAAATCTTCTTTCTTATCAAACATTCGTTAGGATTTCGCCTCGTTCGCCCACTGGAATGGTCCAAGCAAACCGCCAAAAGAATCCTCAAAAGTTTTTTTCTTTTTTTTGGTGTTATTCTCCGCTATAAATCGTCTTCCTCGAGCAAATTCTTCAGGTTTCTCAGAGACCCGAATGATGAGCTGTGCCTGCTGTTGTAGTTGCAGACCCTTGAGTGTGCCCATGCTATCCGTAGATTGTGGGAGTTCACAAGCCCGTCGAAATGCCGTCGGCCTGATTTCGCCTCATGGTTCGACGGCGAGGGGTAAGAGGTCTAGGTTCGTTGGCGTGAGAGCTTCAATGGTGGATTCGTATGAGAGCTCCTCTGATTTCGCGAAGCGCATGGAGCAGGCCTGGTTGATTTCTCAGGTATCTATTCATATGAATTGAATAGAGAAAAGTTTGGTTTTGTATGTCTTGATCGAGAATTCATGTGCGCCGCTATGTCTCTGTGTATGAACTTTTTTGCGTAGAGTGATTGGGCATGTTAATTAAGGGCCTTTGGTGTAAGATTGGATTTGTTGAGTAGAATATATTCATCTTTTGTATGCTTGCTCAACTGTTTTGGATGCTACAATTGAGTGGGAATTTCTTTGCATTTCATATTTCCTGGAAGAGGTTAGAATAAGTCGGGATCCCTTCCCTTGAATCGAGTTAATATCCTCATGAGCATGCTGAGACAATGAATTGAATTGCCTTACCGCGTGGGATGAATTGAGGATCGAGTCAACTCAAAATTGTTGTTGTTATTGCTTAATTAATGAGTAGTCTTAGTTGTGTAAATGTGGAACTTTTGTTGTGGAGTATTGCTATGGTCTCCGGATGTGTAAGGGATGTGTAGATGGTGTCTAGTGTGTTGAAGAATATTAAATATGTAAGAGGGCAACACTGTATTAGCATTTAGCATGAACAATTCTTAGTATGTTCGTTCACGTCGATGTCCTGGAGGAAGAGCTCTTCTATCGGCATCGAATTACCCATGCATGAAACCACGTCTTGCTTTGCTCGAGCAATAACCTCCTCAATAGAAGACCGGAAACTCCTTATATCTTTGCTCCTCATAGATCCTGCTATGACAAGCCCTTCGTTCACTGTTTGAGTTAGCAGTTGCTGGGCAAGAATGCTTGAAGAACTGTTTAATGGTTCTCGAACACCATCTTTTCACAGCTGTTGCAGCACTAACGGTACATATGGCCACGACTCATACAAACATTTTATGATAGAAGAGAGCTGTCTTGTAATCTAACTTTGAATAGCCTTCGATGTAGCTATTAACAAGATCATAGTTCCTGTCTCTTGTTGTCTCACCAGCTAATTGCGCATCAGTTAATTGCTTGAGATTGGCTTTTGCACTTCAGGGTTATGACATTTGATTATGCTTCTTGGACTTACGGGATTGTACTTCTACTCTTTTAGCTTAATTGATGCCTTTATTTTGGATGAAAAAGTATCATAAGCTGAACTTGCTGCTTTCGGATACTACATGCAGTAAAAATGTTACAAACTTGGTTGAACATTGGGTTCTTTGGGGAACAATTTTATGTGTGAGGGGCAAGAGAGTCCCGGGGTCCCCTGTGATGCATTTTGGTAAAGATGACTAGTACTCCATAGCATCCGAAGCTTATTAGAAACAAGTTATCTGTGAGAAAGTTTGCTATATATAGGAAAATGTGCTTAAAGCTTTTCTCGTTCTTTGGATGTTAGAGGATTTGATGGTTTATCTGACCAAATGCAGCTAAATTGGGTTATGGTGCTTCTTAGTAGTTAATCAGATACATGTGATGTTTGACAGAATATAAGGAAGAACAATGTCACCTTCAAATCTTATAATGTTGTTTCAATAATGCATGCAGCAACCTAGGCCGGTAGCTTGTTCCTCTTGCAACTCAAAGGGGCATGTAGAATGCAAATGGTGTGCTGGTACCGGTTTCTTCATCCTTGGAGACAACATGCTCTGCCAAGTCCCTTCAAGAAACACAAGCTGCGTCATATGTGCTGGAAAGGTAAGTGCATGGCTTGATTTAAAAAGCGCTTATGTTACATAATCTAGTTCATGCAATCTATTAAAGAGGGATAGTCAAGTACAGTTCTTAAGGGTGTGATAATGAACTTTATAGGGTTCAACGTGCTGCTCAGACTGTAAGGGGACCGGGTTTCGAGCCAAGTGGTTGGGAGAGCCTACCACTTCGAAGCAGTGATGTGCTACTTGGCGAATGTACCATGGCTTTGTAAACTACCTCAGCCATACACTTGTAGCTGTTCTCTTTTCCCTTTTCAGTCTAAATTCAGATAGTTACGACACAGTTTCGTTGCTTCAAGAGCACATCATTCATTTTGGGTTTCGCACGGACGTGTATCCTGTAACATTTCTTTGTAAGATCAGATGTAGTATTCTTTCTCAGCTTATTCATTGTTGCCGGTGAATGGCCTGAAAATTTTGTCTTGGAGATTGAAACTGAAAATCTGTGTACCAGTTTGTGGAGCCTCTCAAGTAAAACTGCTCATATGGCCCGGACAAGCATGGGCGATTATATTGGTGTAGGATCAGAATTCTGAATGAGGCATCGAGTTATCTAGCTTTAGAGGATGGATCGTGTGCTGGCTTCACATGATTTCCGAACTCATATAGAGGCATCTCCTGTGGACTTGCAATTGCGAGGTCGGGTCGCGTAAGCCAGAAAGCTAGGACCTCGATTCGGTCGAGGTCGTGCAGTTTACAAGTTAATCTACATCCATATTTCCCAATGCTCTGAATTTGAATCCCGAGTGAGAAGCATCAACTCTGGCATTTAGGAGCCTGAGATCATGAAGGGAAAGGGCTCTGAGTTCATACACATGGAGTATGATTTATGTAATCTATCTTCAACACTGCCTTATAGTTGTATCTGTGTCATCAAGGCTATGATATCAAATCTTGAGAATTCGAAGAGACGAGACGATAGACAACTGGGGCACTTCTATGGACCCTCTAAGTGCGCCATACAATATTATGACACGTTAAGGTTGCATTTGTTTTGCGCTTTTTTTTTTTTAAAGTAATCGGTTGTGTTGCATTACCCAATGATTTTTTTTTAATTATTGATATTAATTTGTGTTTATTTATTTTCGTGAATGACGCAAAGATGGTTTTTTTTATAAGCGATAAGTTTTTAAAAATTATTTTTCAAATTACTTATTTTGCTCGAAATAAACGAAGCCTGGAGCAAAAAACAAGTCACTGAATCATATAATAGTTTCGACCAAAAAAAAAAAATCATATAATAGTCTAGATAGCCCATGGCACTGAATCAATAACAGTCCGATAGCCCATGGGCTCTCCAGTCGGCCCATGATGATCTGACTCAAGAGCAGCTTGCGGATCGTTGAAGCCTCTGCATAGATCCGCTTCTCCCAGCTCGCGTGTCCTCCTCTCCAGCAGCGACAAACCCACTCGCCCGTAAGCGTCCCTGCAGACCCCGACAGCTGACCCCGACCGAGAATTGCCGCACCAAAGACCCGTCAACGTTTCCAGAACACCCGAAGGTGGGAGGAGCCATCGGCCGGAAGGTAGGTACGGTCTCTTTTGCTTTCTTTCCTTTTGCTGCCACACCATTTCGCGTGGAGTTTATGATGACGAAGGAGGCGAACATGAAGCTTGACCTGTGGGCTGTTTGGTCCAACATTTGAAGCCCAACAACAACTCGCGAGGAGAACACTCCGATGCAGCGCAATAAACGACCGCAGCTTCACATCCCACACTACCGGCCTAACGGGGACATTCCTTGACCAGGTGCTTCGTCCTCGCTCTTTACGTCCTCTTGCCCTGCTTCTGCTTGTTTGTTGTTGCCCGTTTCTTTTATCCCACGAGCGATCTTCTGGCATTTACATATTGTCAGCTCTCACTAAATGCATGCTTGGTTGGGTGTCCTCGAGAATCGGCATGTACTGGCTAGAAGTTCCTTGTTTTTTTAAATTTGCCAGTCCTTTCTTTTTCCGAGTTTCAATGTAGTTAGCTTCTTAATCTTGTTTACAACAAACGGATGCTTGCAAGGTAGCTGTTAGACGAAATGATTACTTGCGCACGACCCCCCTCTTTAAATTTGTTTCAATTTTAAGTCTTCCTTCGCCCTGATTGTGGGTTGCATACAGCTTTATTGGTCGTTTTGTGCTTGTAATTCATCGTTAGAATGCTGGAATTTTGACTAAGCTCATCAAACTCGTAGGGACAATCTGAAACCTCTGAATTAACTCCTGGTCGACTGTTAGGCCAATGAATATAATGTGCATTGGTAGCACAGTTCCTTGTTGTAATGGCCATCGGTATAGAATCAAGCCTGTTGATTGATGAGCAAGAAGAGAAGCTCTTGTTTTATCCTATAAACTTGCGGTTGCTGACTACTGTAGTGTATAAGCTGAGATTTGAGACTGGTGGCTTCAAGAGCTGAACTCTTTAGCAAGTGGGCTGGGGCTTTGGGTTGAAATTTGTTGGTGGGTGATCGTCGTGTGAGTTTGTTATGATTGATGGTGTGATATCCGACGTTAAACATATCACTATGATACTTTATGCATATCTCACTCTAATAACACATGCACCTAGGTGTTCTACTTCCTAATTTTTATGCGACATATTGATCTCTTGATTCTTGAACTTATTGTGATGAAATGATGCTCTCTCAGAGGAACATAAGTGCTTACCGTGGACTTCATTGTGATGCAGCATTTGAGGCCTTCAGCACAATAGGAAATTTAACCGAAGCGTCTGGAAGGCGGCTCTGGTTCTTATAAAGCGTAAATGGGTGAACAGTCAGTTTTTGATAGGATGATGTTTAATCTTCGTGCAACATGCAAGTATGAACATCATCCTCTTTCTTCACTTTATTTCTTGTGTTTGCTCATCATTCTCCACATTTGAACACTGGGTCTATGAGTAATTGATATTTGCGCTATTTTGCATGTTCGTGAAAAGATACCCTCAATTTAAACCCCTTTGGCAGTGGTTGTCTAGCTAAGCATATTTTGTATGTGCTTTATCTATTTAGCAAGCATTCTTTTTAAATAAGAATGGCGACAATGAAGAACTTGCTAACCTTAATAGTGGTGCTTGACACGACGAAGAACTTGCGGTTAACAGTTTTCAGAGTGTAAATGGTCAAGCAGGATTATGATTTTTCAGCACCAGCTTTTTAGGCATTGCCTTTGAAACTCTTGTCTGATCAAACATCTCGTCCATGGATCTCATGGTCACTTCTTATTTTTCTATAACAAAACCTCCATAGATACTATACTGGTTATCCAAAGGACCTTGGACCATCAAAATTGATTCATTTTACGTCCGAACGTGAGTTTGTGCAACTTCTTCATCAAGGTCATCCTGTGGTTGTTGCATTCACGATCAGGTACCCTGTCACTTCTCCCTCTTTCATTTTTCTCCTCCTCGACATTTTTCCCATGGTTCTGACCATACTGATGATACAGAGGTAATTACACAAAGCATCTGGACAAAGTGCTGGAGGAAGCAGCTGTTAATTTTTATCCTCTTGTGAAATTTATGAGGGTAAGTCAGTTTTTGACTTATATGCAGTGAACATGTTAGCAAATAGGTCTTTTTTGTAATGTTGCCGTTAGTTGGCTGCTCTACATTAATGCAAATATTGTCTCTTTTGAACTTTTGATGTTTCAATTTTCCTTGGTTGTCATAGCCAGTTTTTTGAAAATTAGTCTTTATGATGAAGAATTAGCTCGATATGCATCTGTTTCTTGTGTGCACACTTTTCAGGTGGAGTGTCCAAAATTTCCTGGGTTC
The DNA here is from genome assembly GCA_021437785.1 of Rhodomyrtus psidioides. Lineage (NCBI taxonomy): Eukaryota > Viridiplantae > Streptophyta > Magnoliopsida > Myrtales > Myrtaceae > Rhodomyrtus > Rhodomyrtus psidioides. Next base: position 3,468,152 of record JAILYB010000069.1, read on the forward strand.
TGTATATCACGGCAGAAGAAGGAATATCCATTTATTGAGATATTTCATAGTCCTGAACAGGCAAGAGGACCTTTGTCACATAATTTTTTTTTTTCATTCTTCTATCTCATATCTACTGCATTATTGCCGCCTCTCTATTTGGGTCTTTAATGTGCTATTTTCTCCTTATTGGGATGGATTCAAAGCCAAGACCATTCAAAAAGCACCTTTCTTCTTTAAATTTTCAGAAGCATCGGTGATCATGTTGGGATTACTCATTCACCCAGGATCGCGATGTTATCCATAAAACTTGGATCCCTTTATATATATATATATATATATCAATGCACAACTGAAACTGTAGTATGCAAGCGGGACTCACGTATTTCACTATCAACTGAAACTGCTTCTTGATGTCTTGGTCAAGCAGGCTTCTAATCAGGGAAGAGTTGCTGATCCTAACATTACAAAGTACTCTGTCAAGGTTCTACCAGTAAGTTTGAAGCTTGTTTGAGGCGTAACATCAGTGAAGTGATGGCTTGCTTAAGTTGATGTCATGCATGTTGCTGTTATAGTTAGATTAGAGTTGGGACGACCTTTCACTTATTGCATATTGGCTTTTCTTCCACTACATTTTCAGAATAAACTTGAAACCGCTTGGAATAAGTGAGTGTCAAACCTGCTCGTAGTTGGGCTAGCGGATGTGGTCGCCAAAATGCTTCGAAACTAGACAGAATCTAGTTGTCATTATGTCCTCTCTCGCCTTTGCTTTTAGTTTTTCCTGACAATACTTTTCTCCTATTTTCTTCCCAGTTCAATTACGACGAAAGTGTGTACGGATTCAGGGAATATTTCAAGCGCCATGGAATAAAGTCATCAGATCCTGTTTAATAATGGCGACGAGTATGGTTTGCAACTTAGGTAATCAAGGCAGCCAGTCCTCTTGTAGAAAATGATTAAAATTCCTGTACATTTTGGGTGCTTCCTTTGTGTTCCTGATGTAGCCATATCTGAGGCACGATGAATCTATTGATAGATCTTCAAAATCTTCTGGTTATACTGTTTAGCCCTAGTCAACAGGCTATTAGTCTGACCCAAAAAAAAAAAAGGCTATTAAGCTTAGATCTTTAAATGACTTGCGTGAACAGTGGACTCTGGCATTGGATATTATTATCAGGGGACGTGCAAGCGATATGCTTTTTGTTGGGTTATTCGACAGAAATTCGGACTTCTGAATGAGGAACAATTTTTTTCCTACCTCGTGTATTCCCCTAACGCGACATGCTTATGATTTTGCAACATTTATGTTTATCGTAGCAAGCAATTTAAGTGCAATTTCGTTGAGCAATATCATTGAGCTTATATTCAATCTGTCTCTACATGATCAGCAGGAGCGGTCTAGGGGTTATTAATCTAATTGAAGTGCAAATTTGAGGCAAAAATTTTAGTGCAAATTGCCTATTGAGCTTAAGGATCTCGCATATGTCTTTATGCTTTACAAAATAAATCGACTAATCATTGATTATGCATGATCTGTATTCATTTTATTAATGATGTTATATAGGTTGATTTTATAGTGATAAGACGTAATTATTTGACTTAAATGAAAAAAAAAATTAGAAAGAGAAATTGTTCCCGAGAATCGAAATTTTGCGCTATTAAAAAAATTAATTAAGAAAATAATTGTTTTGAACATAATTGTTTTTTTTGGATCAAAATCGTTGCCGACCGTGCTTTTAATAATTGAAATAATTGAAATCGGATTCGACGTTCTTATTTTGATGGACGTTCTCCATTCCATCTTATCTGTACCGTTGGCTTCTTTGTTATACGTGCGGTTCTTTTTTCTTGTGAAGAGTTTTATTACATCTTATCAATCCTCTCGCTCATTTATATAAGTGTCAAAAAAGTGGGTTGGGTTGGGTTTTTGTCAAGTCGAATATGATCCGATTTATATTGACTCATTTAATCTGTTTTGATCTTTCGACCAAAAAAAAAATTCTGTTTTGATCTATTTTTATATAATACAAACTTAACGATCCACACCAAAAAAAATGTTTTTATTTTTTTTTTACTTGAATACTTATATATTCAATTAAGTCATGAAATAGTTGTTTCTTATAATTTATTAAGAAAAATGATATTACTAAAATACTTTTATGCAATCGAAATTTTTTAATTGCTTTAATTTTTTTATTTTTCTTTTCCTTTTTCTCCGAGTAGCAGTCGGTGACAATAGTTTTTGCATTTAATTTATTAAATGTTCACCATTATCTCTAAAAGACTAAATTAAACATGCACAAAAAATCAAGGGATCACATTTAATAAATTAAAAGTTTATAAACGACATTATACGTAAAATTAAAACTCAGGAACATTTGGAGATCACATTATACATTGAGTCAAAATTTAAATTTGTAAAATCATCGAAAATCTAGACGGCCAAAAAATTGAAAAACGTTAATCGCATTAAAAGTACGGAGGTCTCAACACGTGCATGGCAACAATTTTGCTTAAGAAATTAATTTCTGACCAAAAATTGATTTTTCTACTTTTACTTCTGAGCATAAGTTGATTTTTTATCAGTGAAAAGTATTTAATAACATGACAAAATTTTTGTTTATGGAATAGAAATTCGTTTATTAACCATTGAAAATTTCTATTTATGGAACATTATTAACACAAAATCTTTTACGAAAAATTATTGTTGATGGCAGAATTTTTTTCTTCATTTTAAATTTTTTTAAATTTCTTTCAAAAATAATAAAAATATGATTTGTTTTTCATAATAAAAATTATGATTTATTTTTTACTCTAGCAGCCGGAGACGGCGACTCAACGGTGATGGTGGGCGACTCAACGGTGATGGTGGGCGACAGTGATTGACAGAGGTTGGCGGTGGACGGCAACAACAGAGGTGTGATTGGGACAGGTGCTAAAAATATAAAGAAGTTGAGAGAGATATTGATGTTGAGATTTTTACTTTTGAAAGAGAAGTAATTTTTTTGGGAAAATATCAAAAAAGGGCCCCAAGTCCCTTAGTTTTTTCAAAAGTGGGCCTATAGGGAGCTTTGTTTCAAAAGATGGCTCTCAAAGTGGCCAAATTGTTTCAAAAAAGGGCCTACCGTTGTCTTTTGGTCTTTTAATCTTTTCTTTTCAGTTTTTTCTTTTTTTCCTCCGTCCCCACCCCTCCTGTTCATCTTCTCCTCCGTAGGCTTCATGGGTCGTTGCCGCCACTGCCGTCCAAGCGTCTCTGTAGTGCGCCTTGAAAATGCAGAAATGAGCCCGGGCAGGACGAATCCGAGGCTCGAGACTTTGCCCCGTCATTTCCACCGGCTATCAACCGTAACTCTTTAAGACTTTAGTTGCGGATTCCGAGCTCTACTCACTTATTCGTCAGAGAATTGCGAGTTGCAAGTGTAGCGTCTCCGCCATCGTCCACAAGGAGCATGAAGGAGACAAGATGAACGAGGGAGAAGGAGGAGAAGATGAGAGACTCTGCTAAAGTAAATGTGGTTTCTTCTTTTTTCTCCCAAATTAATCATAATATAACATAATAAAATGTCACGATAAAATAAAGAATTGATTGGTTTCATTGGAACCAATGAAGAACAGGTTGCAATGGCTGTAGTTCCGAAAGGGATTGCTGTAGAAGAGCACGACAAGCCCAGAGACGATGATCTGAACAGCGAAAGCGGCTCTACGCATGCGGGTGATGGGGGTAACTCGAGCTATTTGTGATCTCGAGAAACTTCTGATCTTAGCTATATTTGCTGGCTTCGCAAGAGCGGTGCTGGTCGAAGAAAGGGGCCGAGATGAAAGGCGGTGCTCCGGTGGCGACCACCGCAGGAGGCAGCGTGGGGGAGCTCTGGGTTCGGCGGGGTTAGATTCTTCGGGTGGGAGAAGAGGAGATTTGCGGAGGTGGAGGTGGCGGCAGTGGCGGCAACGACCCATGAAGCCTGCGGAGAAGATGAACAGGAGGGCTGGGGAGGGAGGAAAAAAAAGGAAAAAACTGAAAAGAAAAAATTAAAAGACCAAAAGATAAAATTACCCATTTGGTAGGTTCTTTTTTGAAATAATTTGGCCACGAGCCCTCTTTTGAAAAAACTAACGGACTTGGCCCTTTTTTGATATTTTCCTAATTTTTTTTAACTTCTGAAATTGGCTAAAAATAATTTCAGAACTAAAAATTTGCTTTAAAAGTAAAAATACAATGTTGCAGGTGAAAGATAGGGGTGAGCGGTTCCAGGTTCCGGGTAGGTTCCACCTAGAACCCGGAACCTACCTACCCTGTGTTCCCTGGAACCTGGAACCTACCCTGCCACGGGTTTCGGATCCGGTTCCAGGGTACCCTAGAACCTGCCGAGCCACGAGAAAAGATTTTTTTTTTATATGAATATACAAGTTCAAATGTGAAGTAATACATTTTTATATTATAACACCATTAGTCATTTCAATGAATCATAAGGGAAACAACTATAGGAAATAGAAATAGATAATTAACTATTAACAATGCACAATTGAGAAAAGTTCAAACATTAATATAAGAAATTAGGATTTTTATTTTATAACATATACGGTTCTGATTCCGGGTAGGTTCCATGGGGGAACCGGGAACCGGAACCGGAACCGTCGGTTCCTCAAAATGAGGAACCGAGAACCGAACCCCGACACATCGGAACCAGGAATCGACGGTTCGGTTCTCCGGTTCCCGTTCTACGCAGGAACTATGCTCAACCCTAGTGAAAGGAACGAAATGGATTTTTGCTTCGTGAGCACTTATGGGGGCATAAATTCATTTTGAGAAGACCATACGCGCCCTAGACGGCCCGTCGTTTCGTTCCTTTCTCCTTCGTCTGGCTATCTCCATGCCGGTGTTGAGTTTCATTTCATCCTCTCCAGAGAACCGACAGGGCAAAGCCAAAGCAAATGGCGAACGAGGAAGAAGAAAGAGTTCTAGAGATTCAGCTGGAGCTTCAATTGCAGGAGCAGAGAGACTCTCTTTCTTCACTCAAGGAAGCCCTTGCCTCTGACCCTGCCAATCCCGAGATCCTCGCCGTGCGTCCCCTTTTCCCTCGTTCATCTTCTTGGTTCTGTTTTTTCCTTTTTGAGCACATTTTTTGGTCCTTGGAATGGATCTCCTTCTGGTTTTCGAAAGCTTCTTATTCGCGTTCGATTGTTTATTGGCTAATATGCGTCTTGGCATGTTGCTTGTTATCTGGGCCAGTTTATTTTGTGTACTTTATTGCTTTGCTTGTAATGTTTGATTGGTGCTGAGATTTAGGAAAGCTGCTGAGAACCCTAAGTAATGATTTAGAACATTTTTGGAAGAGACGCTTGAGAAACCTAAGAGCAACCCGGGAGCGATTGAATTATGTTGAGGTAATTTTACGTTGGGCAGAGTAACGATCAGCTTATTTCTAGTTGCGAATTACAGATGGTTTTTGCATTTCGAGTTTTGTTCATATTGGATAAGGATACTTGTTTGGTTCTAGTTTCTGCTGCATCAGTGAATCCTGCATTGGTGGTCGATACTTTGTGATGAAATTTGCATGTCTACGGGTGTAAGGTCCTCATCAATAGAAAGTCAGTGCTAGTGGTATTTTCTTTTCGTGTGCGTCCCAACATACTCTGTTTCCCAGGTTCATGAAGAGCTGGTTTCGGCAATAAGAGATGCAGAGGAAGGGCTATTTCACCTTAAACGTGCACGTTTGCTACGGGAAGTTGATTCGGTGGTGCAGAAGTCAGATTCTGCTGTTGAGGATGTTAAGGTGGAGTCTTTGGATCCAAATGATGTTGAAGCTGAGCCTCTGGAGGAGCAAAGGTACTCCATTGGGTCAAAATGTCGATTTCGCCACAGCAATGGTCGCTGGTATAATGGTCAGATAGTTGGATTGGAGGGTTCACAATTGGCCAAAATCTCTTTCCTCACGCCGACAACTGAAAATATGCTGGTCAGTGCAGCTTTTATCCCCCATTACAATAAGCATAGGCTTATGTATTTCGTTCGTCTTAGCAAAATCAATTTAGGACAACTAAAGAAAATACGATTAGTAGTTCATGTCACGATTTAAGTCCTTGTTTGAGATCCTGATAGTGATTTTAGCTTGGCCAGTCTGCCCTTGCCCTAATGTGGACTAGTACGCTGTGAGAATGACATTGTAGGCGCTTCCGTTTTAAGATAATTCAAGCTGATTAACTGCTGTCACTGGCCACGGTATGAAAGCAATGGGGGATTCTTAACCTAGCCTCTGAGTATCATCCGAAAGTTCCTGAGGAAGTGTTCATCAAAATGTTTTTCTTATTTAGAACACGTGAAACCAGCTAATTGATTGTGAAGAATAATGCAAAGCAAACTTCCATACAAGCAATTATGGATAAATCAGACAGAGAGCATCAACCATACATTGAAGCTCTTGCGCAACCAGTACAATCTTTGGGATGCATAATATTTTATATATGTACATTTTGTTCGTTCTTACTATGCATGAAAGTTTGCTGCCGTTTTTTCGATCTTTGTGCAAATGGAATTACAGCCACTCTGGGTAGTGTCTCACGCAGAAGAAAATGAATTCTATCCAATCTTCTTTAGCATTTATTACGAGGACCTCCACAATTTGTTGTGCTTTTGTGTCCTGTATTGTCTGGATCAGGTTGTACTATAAATCAAACTAGTTAGGTAAATGGAACATCATGCCCACATCACATCCTAAACATGATAAATGTAGTTAAGGTCAATGAGAATATGGGCCAATTCTCGGTCCTGGGTGAAATGTCTAAACCGCTTCTTAACTTTTCTGAGGCTTTTTGAATCATGTTCATTGCAAAGATTATGATGTGAGGAACTGGTTGTAGATTATATTAACACCCATCTTTAAGTTCTGATAGGGCATATACATGTTTTTTTTATTGGGCCTGACACTATTCTAATAACTCTGTTAATGATTCTCTTTTAGGTTTCTTCTCTATAAGTGTTCCTTTGACCTATCTATACAGCTCTAGGATGAAATATTTGCATGTTCTTTGGTGGATGTGCCAAAAGAACAATTCTTCATGTTTGCTCAAATGTGATTAGTGTCACATAGTGGATGAAAAGCTCTTGATTATGGTGTCAAATTTGACTAGTTATTATGAGACCACTAATGATAGACCACCAAAGTGCAGATATGCAAGTTCTTTCTGCAGCAACGATGTCGGTTTGGTACTAGCTGCCGCTTATCACATGGTATGTTGCAACTAAAAGAACAATCACAACCGGCAAAGTGACGGGAAAAATTATAAATTTCCAATGTTTTTCACTACATATTCTTGTCACCATAGTCATCAGCATTTGTCTGACAGTTTTTCCATGTTCTGTTTTGGGAAGACATGTACTACCTTTTTCACCTTGTAGCTTTACCTTTTCGCAAAGATGACACCAATCTAGATCCTGATATTCATGTATTTTATTGCATCTTTTTTGTTAGCATCTCCTACCTGACATTCATGTATTTCTCAGGAGTAGATGTTCCATTGTCATCCTTAAGGAAATTTGTCCCAACAAGTTGGGAGCAGTCATTGGTGGGGTCTAGTATATGGGCAACGTCCGATAGTAAAGCTGGTGTATGGAGAGAAGCTGAGCTTGAATCATGGGATGATGAATGTGGTCTTGGACAAGTTGTTTTCCGGGATGATGGAAGCTCTGCAAAGCTTGGAATAGATTTTATAGCGCTATCTGAGCACGCGGAAATCAGCGATGAAGAAGAGAGTGATTCAAGCTCAGAGCGATCTTACTCTAGTGACTATGAAGAAGAGGACCCTCAGTGTCTAGGATTTCTTGAAAGCACTGCAAAACAGAGGGGCATCCAAACAGAAACTGCCATTTTTGGTAAGTGGGAGAATCACACCCGTGGCATGGCATCCAAGATGATGGCCAACATGGGCTATCGTGAAGGGATGGGTTTAGGCAGATGTGGGCAAGGAATGGTTGAACCCATTCCCGTGAAAGTCCTTCCACCAAAACAATCACTAGACAACGCCCTAAAATCTAATGAACATGACAAAGATCATGAAAGTCGAGTAAAGAAGCGCAGTAGAGGTGGAAAAAGGAAACGTGAGAAGAAGTTTGCTGCGGCAGCTCGGGCAGCAAAAGATGAAGAAGAAAGGAGACCGGATGTCTTTAGTCTGATCAATACACAGCTTGCAATGCATGGGGAGGCGTTGAACGGCAAGTCTGCAAAGAAGCAGCAACTTAAAGATTCTGGGGAGAAGAAAATAGATAGGCAGGCTCTTGTTGCTTATGATGACGAGGTGAAGGAATTGCGAATGCGAGTGGAGAAGCTTGAAGAGATGGTCGTTAGGAACAAGAACGACAAGGTAATGAGTGAGGCGGCCATGAGGAAGTTGGCTGAAACTCGCAAAGCTTTGGCTGAGGCTGAGGCAGCTCACGCTTCTGCATCTCAGGCGATTATGTCCAAGGAGAAAGAAAAGAAATGGCTGAAGTTTTGATATCAGATACTGTGTTCTTGTATACAACTTTTGTAATATGCTCTCTTAGATGTAGACTTGAAGGTTGGCCATGGTGCTTGTATTCATGCATTAAGGAGAGCTTGTCTTTTCCCCTCTTGAGAATGATTTATTTAAGCATATTCATCAAACTAATGATTAGATGATTATGCACCTTTCTGCAGTGGTAAAATTGATGAGACACTTGATCTGGCTACCGTTGTATGGTATGATTACAAAATCCAGCGAGAATACTAGTAAAATCTGTGGAACCGGTAAGCAAGTATATTCCGAATGGACAGACCATAACGGTAGCGAACAGAAAATCCAGCAATTGCAGAGGTATCATTGACAAAGGAAGAGCATTTCATTCGATATTCAACTAGATACAAATTTGCTACGCCACTACATTTTATATGAAAGTATTTCCTGCCATCCTAAATAACTGGAAGCATAATGTGCAACGATCAAGGACTCACAATCTACGGTGAGTCCTGATGAAGTTTGTAGTATTCATAGCAATAGCTGTCGAACACACATAAACTCCACCAAAGCATGCCGTTGCCGTCACCAAGAATATCGCCTTCCACTGTCTAGCAGACGCTAAAATAGCCAATGCAGTCAACGCAGTGGCCAAAGCAAGAAGCCCATTTTTCCAAGCTTCAAACGCTTTAACAGCATTCCTGCATCCTTTGCAATGAATCACATGCCTGAAGTATCTGTTGGCCAAATTAGGAGCATGCATTGTCCCAATACCTCCCTTGGCAGGTGAAGACGCAGAGGCTCTGGCGACTAAACCAGCCGGTGCGTGTTCCACCACAGCAGGCTCCTTCGGCAAGGAAACGGTGCTGTGCCCAAAATGATAAGGCATTCCGTGCCCCACTTTGTCCATCCACTTCCTGTACTCAGCTACCCATGTGTCTGAGGACCTCAAGTTAAGGTAGAGCTGCTTTGTGGGAACCTTTTCTCTTATCAAAACTTCATTTTGTGATGAAAGAAATCCCATATCTTGCTCGAATACTTTACTTGCATTCTGGTGGAAGTACCATTTAGGGAAGATCTTAGCCAAAGGAGATCTCATCGTCCCTCCAAACCTCACAATAAGCATGGACTTCCCTTGACCAGTTGGCCTACAGAGGAATAGACCAGTGAAGTAGTGTTTTACTCCATTCTTGTCGATGATTTCTCTATTGTTTTGAAGAACACATGGTGCTTCAAAGCGCAAAAAGTTAGGCAGTGACTCGTCCTTCTCTTTACCCCACCATCCTGCAAATCCTCGGTCCGTCCGTTCAGTTACCTGGAAACATAGGGGCTGGGCATCTTCCCTTTTTGCTGTCCAATCTGTTCTATCATGCGAAATTGGGATATGGGCTGGATCCATTAGGTTCTCCAGCAGTATGGAATGATCGTAAGGAAGCTCGTGAGTAGTCGAAGTGTCTTGAAACCCTGGCCTCGCAAAATTCTCGAACCAAGGTATCTTGCTGAAGTTTGGTGGTGTCTTCAGAGACATCCACACCCACACTACTCCTTGAGAATCCCTCACCTCATACGTTTTAACACAAGCAGATCGTGGAATTTTCGCATCTGCTGGCAGCTGTAACATTAGTAAAGACACGTTACTTTCATTTTCCATCAGTGGGGCGTGTGGTAAATCCATTACTTGGAACAAAAGAGCTAGGTCAAAATAAGCAAGGACCAACCTGAGGTATCTTGACACATTTTCCCTCGCCCTCGAACTGCCAACCATGGTACAAACATTCCAATCTCCCATCAATCAGCTGGCCTTCTGATAGCTTTGCCAGCCTGAAGAAAGGATTCCCCATCAAAAGGTTTGAACACCAACAACAACCATGTAAGTTAAGTGAAAGCTTCTATCCTCATAAGGAGATGTAAGTAGACACTAAAGCCAGTGAAACCCGGAAACACTTTCCTCGAACTGTAATGAACACAGGATCTTCAAGCGATCTATGAAAACCTAGCTCAGCTAAATTGTTAAGACAGGAAATGCAGGAGCTTTTTGCCCACTTAATCGCTAAAGCTCTATTTCGAGAGGCGATGCAGATGAGAAAACGAGGCCAGGACGAACACTAGAACAGCTCACTCCCCAAACTCCTACCGCAGTACAGCTAGAATATCCGAGTTAGCACAATAGATTAAATGCTTCAACAAGCTACACCACTCATGGATGATCATGGCTCGTCCCTTCTTGTCATGATAAGAGGAAGAAGATTCAAAGTTATCTCCTTTGTCCTGTCCGGTAACTGGAACAGGAGCCTGTTGCAACGCCCGAGAGACCAAATCGATAAACTTGATCACACCCATCAATCAAGCTCAGAGAATGTCAAACACCACACGAATAATATACGATCAGGCCCTGAAAAAAAGACGGCGTTACCTGTGGGGACAGCGATCTTCGTAACACCTGAGCAAGCCGTCGCCGTCTCGGTAGAGGACGAGCTGCTTGTCAAACACGGTGAGGCCCAACGGGGCGTCGTCGGGGAGGTCGTTGGTGAGGTAGAGAGGGTACCACTCCTCCGTCCAATCGTAGTCCGCCACGACCCTCTCCCCCCTCCGCTCCTCCTCGCTGGCGGGGCCCACAAGGACCTGCGCATCGTCGTCCCCGAGCGAAGGAGCAGCGTCCCTGAAGCCTGTCGAGACCGCGTGAAATCCGAAGCCGGAGGTGGGTCTTAAAGGGAGGGAGGACTTGAGAGGTGTTGGAGGGGTGAGAGAGAGCTTAGGTTTGGTGTTGATGGGGGAGGAGGAGGAGGGGAACCATAAGGGGTGGAAGTGGAGGAGAGACATGGGTGGCATGGACGAGGAATGAAGAAGATGCGAGAGCGAAGGAGCGGTGGAGAGAGAGAGGGTGGCAGGGGAAGGACTGGAGTGAAGAAGAAGAAGAAGAAGAAGAAGAAGAAGCTGCCATGAGAAGGAGGAGAAAAGTAGACAGACACCGACAGAGTTGGGGGAGGAGTGAAAGGAAAGGAGAGGTCGTTGGTCATTTGCTTGGAGGATCGTTGCACTTCTCTCCTCCACACAAAATTTTTTCGGCACCTGCTATTACTCGCTCTTGTCTCTTTGTCACCTTCTCAGTTCTCTCCTCTTCGAGAAGTTCAACACCAAAAAAATACAATTAACTCCTAGAACTTTTAAAAAGTAATATTAAATTTTGAAGCTTGTTAAATTGGTATAGTTAAGCCATTCCATTAAGTTCATCCAATTTAGCTAACAAAAAATTGCCGACGTGAACCTTTTTCTTTTTAACAACTTTGACTCTCCTACGTGATGCTGTTGGCGTGGCCAAAACAAGATAGATAAATTCAAAAAATAAACTAAATAAAAAAAAGGGCAAAACTAGTGAGGCCCGTCACCCTCACCATCGTCGAAAGGGCCGGCGACCCTGGCTGACCACAGGCGATGGCTTGCAGCCCCTCCCCCATATCAAGTTCGTCACCCAAACCAGGCTAAGGGCCGCCACCACTAGTGGGGTCGCCACCCAAACCCACCCCAGCTAGCGACTTGCGGTCAACCTAAGTCACCGGTGACCCCAATCGACCCTCACTCCACCATTGCCGGAATAGCCGGCAATGGTGCGGACCACGACGATGGGCCCTCACTGGTTTTATTATTTTTAATTGACATTTATATTAAATATTTTTTTTTGGAATAAAATGACGTCGTTTTGGACATATCTTTCTTGTTTTGCTCACGCAGGAGAGATAAAGTAATAAAAAAAAATTCACGTCAATATTTTTTTTTATCGAATCGGATGTAGTTAACGAAGGGACTCGATTACACCAACTTGACAAGTTTTATACTTTGATTGTACTTTTTGAAAGTTTTAATATTTAATTGCACTTTCGTGATAATTTTTACGACTTATAGTAGTAGTACACAGGTCTCCTAAAAAAATGCCAAATTTATTGCAAAAATAAAAATTATCTTAATAAATTTAATATCATCGTTTCTTTAGTCACTTCGATTGCTTTTGTGATGCTGAGTACGTTTTCTATCAAATTATGAATACGAAATAGAATTTTCATGAATTATTGAAAATTACTTTGAAGATCATTGCAAGTTTCCTAGCTCAACATAGAAAAAGGAAGGTTTTGCTAATCCGATCACCGCGATCGCGGGTTCCTATTTTGAACACAAGCATAGGGGGGGGAAAAAGAAGAAGCCTCGACACATTCACTTGTCCAATCTACCAACAATATCTCTCATGTTCTAATGCTACACTTGATTACAAGCCCACTAAACCAATTATTCATGGATAATTACACAAATAATTCCTGAACTTTTATAATGTGACTTTAACCCTATATATATATATTTTATCATTGAATTTTTAATTTATTTAATACGGTCCCTGAAATTTTACCAAATATTTAATTTAGTCCTCCAGACTATATGAAAATTCAATATTAACCTCCCATTGATTCAGCTTCAGGGATGATATTGAATGTTTTTGCGTAGTCCAAGTGTTAGATTGAACATGTATGAAAATTGCACGGATCGCATTGAATACATTAAAAATTTAGAGATGGTATTGTACATGATGTCAAAATTCGGAGATCATATTTTATGTTATTTTCTCAACTATAGTTGGAAAAAAAGACGGTAAGAAAAATGTGTTTGAATTCATCTTGGGCCTTTGTAGTGGTCGGTCAAAGAAGGATGTGAGCCCAATCCGTCAACAGGGCGGAGCTCGCTTTCGTCCGCCGTTTCGCCTCCACCGGGCGGGCAACGGATGCTCCTGGTCTCCGAAACCCCGCATCGACGATGGTGATTTGGCGATACCAAGCTTAAACCCTAGATCCCCTCTCGCCCTGAATCCTGGTGAAGAGCAAAAGTTCTCGATGAAGATAGCCGTCGAAGGTTGTATGCATGGAGACCTCGACAGCGTCTACAAGACCCTTCAGTACATCGAACGTCAGCGCAACATCAAGGTCGACCTTCTCCTCTGTTGCGGTGACTTTCAGGTAGCTCGCCTCGACACTCTCTCTCACGTGCGATATGCGAGCATTGTCAGTCTGCGTCTCGTGTTAATGTCAAATTGATGCCCGATTCCGAGTTCAGTTGAAAATCCTCACTCTGCTTAGCTCCGTGGGAAATTGGCTTCTTTTGGCGTAGACAAGTTTCTGTTCTTGAAGGCTGAATATGTTTTGACATTTATCTTTAGCTGATGAGACAATAACCCGATACCATATCAATGATGGATGTTCAGGCTGTGAGGAATGAGAGTGATTTGGAGAGCTTGAATGTGCCCAGGAAGTATCGGGCAATGAACTCGTTTTGGAAGTACTTTTCCGGGGAGGAGGTTGCGCCTGTTCCAACTATATTCATTGGCGGGAATCATGAAGCTTCCAATTACTTGTGGGAATTGTGAGTGGATTCTGTTTTCAAATTTCTGGACTTTTAAAACTTCTTTGGTGTCTTCCTTCCTTTGACCCCTTAATCTTTCATTGTTAATGTCTTGAAGTTGGCAATGTGTGAAATGTCGCTTAGACCAAAAAAAAAAAAATGTGTGAAGTGTTGCCAAGTGGCAGTTCCCCTTAGAATTTGCTTAATAGAAGCTCACTCATTTCAGTTGTTCCGTCTGTCTAATTACACACGCAACTGAAAGTAGCACCTATACTGACATTTATGGTCTTTCCTGCGTTTGGAGGCCTTCAGTCCTGTCTTTATTTAAGTGTATGGCTGATTGTATTTGCGCCGGTTGGCTTGATGGTTTCATTTCTTCACTTTCAGGCAATTCTTAGTTGATTTGTTGTTATTCTAGGTACTATGGAGGATGGGCAGCTCCTAACATCTACTTCTTGGGGTTTGCTGGCGTGGTCAAGTTTGGGAACATCCGTATTGGTGGACTCTCTGGAATTTATAATGCACGTCATTATCGTTTAGGTTAGTTGTTCTTCGTTCGATTCTATTGAATACAGAAGACAGAATGGTGCAGCACTTGTTCACTCACACAAGTGATATTGGTACATGCACTGCATCTGCGTCTGAATGAACTAGGCCCTTGAATGCAGACTTTAAATAATGTTGCATATGATATGTAGTAGTAACCATATACATCAGGATGCTCTTTATGATCGAACCAAGATGGTGTTTTATGGACAGGACACTATGAGAGGCCTCCTTATAACGAGAACACCATCAGGTCTGTTTACCATGTTCGTGAATATGACGTGCACAAGCTTATGCAAGTTGAGGAACGGATCGATATTTTTCTTTCCCATGATTGGCCTCTGGGCATCACTGACTGTGGAAACTCTAGGAAACTAATTCAGCAGAAGCCATTTTTCGAGAAAGAGGTAACAAGAAATATTTGATAGTGATGCCACTATGATCTAACAAGCCTTGTATATTACTCTCTCTCTATCTGGAGAATTGCTTAATTCAAGCTTGAGAATTGTTTTCCAGATTTATCAAAAGACCCTTGGAAATAAGGCTGCAGCTCAACTGCTGGAGGAGCTAAAACCCACTTACTGGTTTTCTGCCCATCTACACTGCCAATTTGCTGCTTCTGTTCAACACGGTGAAGGTGGTCTAGTGACCAATTTTCTTGCTCTTGATAAGTGCCTACCAGGCCGCAAGTTTTTACAGGTATGATCTATTCTTTGATCAATTGTACTGAGTTCTGAAGTGGAAGCTGATGTTGCTTTGTTATTAGATCGTTGATATTGAGTCAGAGTCTGGACCACATGAGATTTTGTATGACGAGGAATGGCTGGCAATAACGCGGACGTTTCATTCTGTCTTTCCTTTGACCACTAAAAGTGCAGATTTTGGGTTTGTAAATGTGCATGCCTCGCAATTTTTTTTTGCGTAGCCCATCCATGTGGGCAAACATCATTGTTTATATGTAATGACTAGCTGGTGAATCACTATAACAGGGCTGTTCAACTTGACATGCAAGACTGTCGAAAATGGGTCAGGAGCAGACTTCAAGAAAGAGGCGCTCGACCTTTTGAATTTGAAAGGACAGTTCCATGTCACAATCCCTCTCAATCCTCTTCTAATGGTTCACCAGGTAGGAGTTTTGAGGTCACCAGTGTGACTCCTCTTTGATTTCTCGGCTTCTTTTTGTACACTAAGAATATCTATCCGTGTGTTTTTATGTGGTAGCTTGGTCTGAATGCAATCGCATTGTGTTGGATAATTGGCCGAAAAAATTATATTAAGCAGTGATATATTGGCTTATGACTTGACATTGAAACCCTCGAGTTACTGCAGCTAGATTAAAAAATGATATTTTTATATTGACAGTTACTTTGGACTTTTTAAATTGAGCTGTTATCATCCATATACGATTCTTTCAGGAGATATGCGTGGTCCAGGACACTTGGATTGTAGAGCCAGTAGTTTCTTCTGAAAGTTGAGGAATGCCTTATTCTTCAGCAAGATGTCTTCATGAGAGTTTAAGGGCATCCTGCTATATAAATATTAAGTACAATGGCTGAGAATTTTGGCAGTGATTGTCACATTTTACAAATGCCCAAAGGCTTTTGCCTGCCGCACTGTAGTCTGACACATTGCTTTATCTATGCTATTTATATGGTTGTATTGGAGCTGTATTTCCTTGTATGAATAAGCCCTGTTCAGAACTGTAGTCTACCGTTGTTTGCTATTGCCACCAACTAAGGGGTATTAATTTATGGTAACCAAGCAAACATGATTGAGCTTTCACAAATTATGCTGACCCTTGGCATGATTACATGTACGTTCTACTCCAGCATTGCCTCGAAACCCTCAGACAGAATCATTATTGCAACTACTGGAACTTCCTTACCTTCTTGATGCCACATCAGAATCAAGGGATCCAATCAGCAGTCCCGCTTCAATGATCTACCAAGGTAACCATGCTGTTAGCTTATGTGTTTATACCATGGACTGCTCTCTTCGCCCAGAGACGTACTTTAAATATTTTCTAATCAGTTTCAGTGTACATAAGCTAGGCCACGCTGTTTAGCGGCTCTCCATAAATCTAATTGAGTTACTTACGTGTCATAGGTTCTTTGGGTGCCGATAACGAAGAAATTCCTATTGATGACATTGATGAATTAGAAGAGCTTGAAGAAGATAATGTCAAGACCGAGGAAGAATAGCCACGGAGATCATGAGTGTCTGCTAATTTAAGTCCTCGGTGGAATTAGTTTACTGCTGGCCTCTCGTGCCTGGGATGTGCATATCAGCAGTAATGGGTTATAAGCTGCGGTTCTTTCTACCCTCTTCGACCACTGAGGTTCGCCACCCCAAAGAAAGGTTAAAGATATCATGAGAGGGCCTGTATTGTGTAGGTTGACAACTTGCCATTTGCTTCACATCAATGTTCATAATTAACTTCTTATTGAATATTCTAACTTTTACCAGCAAACCTTCATGGTGAAGTGATGTAAACGTACTATGGAAGTTACTGTTATATCTTGCAATGTATCTTTGATGTTTTTGAATTTGAATATGAGAAAGGAAGTACTTTCGATTGACCGAGGAAACTGATTTTGCCACCCATATAATGCTTGTATCGATGTTGTGAGTTATTCTATTTCCCGCCAGAAGGGAGAGAGAGCTATTTTATGACTGTCATGCAAACGAACAGGTGACAGATCACTCTTTGTGCAGATCCAGAGTGAGGAATTCATAAAACCTGAGCCTCATCAGGATGCGAACTTTTTGGAGCCAAAACCAAGAAGCACTGGACTTGATTTTGATTGAGGTCCCTACTCAATCATTGAAGCCAAGTCATGGAGAAGAGCACACCACACGACCATAAATGAGCCTGTGCTGCCATTGGCCCCTTTGCCAGATCAGAAACCATATCTTCCACATGCATGCAAGCGTAGCTCTTTGAAACTGATCATATTATAGTGTGTCCCGGGCATAGATACTAAATCTGTGCCTGCGCAATTGGTAATGAAGTCAATCTAGGTGAGGGAAAAGGGAAAAATGAAAGCAAAACCAGAAAGAAAGAATGATGAATAGGCAAAGAAGGTGGTGTCGCAGTTGCATTTTGGCCGGTAAATAACTGTGACTGTCCGCTGGCGACGGTTCGCATTCATCGCTCAGAATAACGAATCCTACTCTACTCATGTATGCTCTAGTAACTAGCCCTCAAGATTCTTAAGACTCTTCGTCCCTTAGGGGATAGAACTTTTTCAGGGACGAACAAGAGATAACGAATTTTCTCTGTTTTCATTCATTCAAATTAGTCCTAGCAACATACCCTCTTGAGTTACGCAGTAGAATTTTCATTGAACTGGTAGATTCGTTAAAGCTGTCTTGCAAGTGCAGCCAGCCAGCCATTGAATTTACTGTAAAATGAACACCCACATGACAGTGAATGGCAGCTTTGTGTTTCGATCCAAAAAAGACTAGGGAAAAAGCACAGGCAATCCTGGACAGTACTGCTGCATTGTTGTGCAGTTGAGACAGAGCGCATTACTTGCCCGCTGATGTTGTCAGAGCTCTTGACTAAAGCAAGGGGTAGATAAAGGGGGAGAAAGAGAATGCAAATGGCACACGATCGTCCACAACCTAGGCGTGCTTCATTACGCTGTAGAAGCAGATGGAGTGTCTTTAATGCTTGCAGAGTTGTCCTCTCTTTCTCCAATGTGCAAAATTTGGATTCCGGGGTAGGTTCACATGTTCATCTTTCTATAAGCTGTTAATGCATGGCGACCCCAAGAACCATCTACCTTCTGACATCACCCAATTTATTAAATGCTACTTTAAATGATGATGAGAATCAATTGCCGCCCTCACTCCGATTGATTGTTTCCAGCAGCTCTTATAAGTGATCATTTCTGTGCAGGATTCACCTGAAAGCTTCATGGAGACCAGAGTTTTCAATTTGAACCCTCTCGTCTCTCTCGTCGTCTTCCTAGCTCATGTGGTTGCTTCTTCCGCTCAGCTGTCTTTTGGGTTCTATGCAGCTTCATGTCCTGCTGCTGAATTCATGGTCAGCAACACAGTGAGATCAGCTTCTTCCACCGACACCACAATCCCTGGGAAGCTCCTCCGTTTGCTCTTTCATGACTGCTTCGTGGAGGTTAGTCTTCTTCTCTTTATTGCTCACTTTAGAAAGAGAGAGATTCTCGTAATTTTGAAACTAGTGCAAGTAATGTACTTCATGCCTCCGAGTGTCAAATGGACATCTTCGCATAATGGTTCTCAGTAGTAGGACTGAACAGTGAACTTTAATGGGTTCCTACAGAAGGAAAGTCAAGCCAAGTTTGACTCGTGTCTGTTGAATCTGTGGAGTTCCTTTTCAGCCATAGGAATTTAAAAGCTCAAGAGAGCGACTCGTGTCGTATATTACTTTGCTTCTAATGCTAGGCCAAGGAAAAAGATCTCATGAATTTTATTGGCAGTCCTAAAGAAGTGAGAAATCTTTCTGAGGCCATAACGGATGAATTATCTGAAACTAAGAAAACAGGGACAGCCGTTTCATATTCTGAAAGGTTTAGTTTATCCAAGCAATCTAGATATCTAATTGTAAAGAGAAGTCTCTCCATCCATCATCGTCAATGAGATTACTCACTGGAAAATTTTCCTGTATGCGGTCTTGCTGACACTTCATTACTTCTCTTGAGTCTGTCTCCTAACTTGAGCCAACAAATTACGCCTGTTTCTGAAGTGGCTAAAATTTCGAAATCAAATTGACTGATTACTATGATATGGTAGTAGGGTTGCGATGCATCTGTGCTTATACAAGGAAACGGAACGGAGCAAAGTGATCCAGCTAATACATCACTTGGAGGATTTTCTGTCATAGACTCAGCTAAAAGGGTTTTAGAATTGTTCTGTCCAGGAACCGTTTCTTGCGCCGACATAATTGCATTAGCTGCCAGAGATGCTGTTGAGCTGGTAATGCAGATCTAAATACTATCTTTTTCCTTTCCACCTTTTCAAGTACAAAACTCTTGCACTTAATTATGCATGCTTCAATGCAGACTGGAGGGCCTGCAGTTCAGATTCCAACAGGTAGGAAAGATGGGAGAGTTTCTGCAGCTTCAAGCGTACGACCCAACATTGTGGACACGACCTTTACAATCGACGAGATGATTAAACTCTTCTCATCTAAGGGGCTGTCCTTGATTGATCTTGTCACCTTGTCAGGTATAACTGGAATATATCAGCTCCAAATAGCAAAACATGGTCAAGAAGTGTTAGTAGTACAGGCATCAAGTTTGCAAGATTTCCCTAAGGGTAGTTGTTAACGAAAGTATTCCCAGGTACTTGCATGCCAAACTGACCATCAAAAGGAAACTGTTCCAAGGGAATACGAAATTTTAGGATTGATGGGTCGACGGAAAAGTTAAGATTGTAGAAAACAGATCACTTATGCAAATTTTGGTTGCTAGTTCATGAAATAGAGGAAATAAGGTTTAGTTTTACGGACGAGACCATTGGAGCCTCTGTGGTCTACTGTTGATAACATCATGTGCTTTGAGGTGACAGGTGCACATACCATAGGAGCGGCTCACTGCAGTGCATTCAGAGGCAGGTTCCAAGCAGACTCCACGGGGAAGCTCTCGGTAATTGACTCATCCCTCGACAAGTCTTATGCAGAGGATCTCATGACACGGTGCCCTGCAGGTGCTAGTCCTTCCATTACAGTTAATAACGACCCCGATACATCCTTGTCGTTTGACAATCAGTACTACCGAAATCTATTGTTGCACAAGGGGCTATTTCAGTCGGATTCCGTATTGATAAAGGATAACAGAACGAGGGAGCTAGTAGAGAATTTCGCGAATGACCAGGACAGTTTCTTTGCAAGTTGGGCTCAGTCATTCTTGAAGCTCAGTGCAGTTCAAGTAAAAACCGGCAGTGCTGGGGAAGTGAGACAATCTTGCTCTGCTACTAATTGATGAAAATGGAAGGTTTTCGAGATTTTTTTTCTCTCGCTTTCTCTGAAACAAATAAAGAAAAATGTAATTGCTCGTAGTCCTCTGTCCAGAGCTGCTATCACTTGAAGATAGTCCTATTATTCATAGTGTCAGTTGCCAGGAAGTTTGTATAGCCACAGGATCTTGCTTTTTAGAAGTTTCAAGCGTGCTTGGTTTTACCTAAAATCTGGTTCGTGTGATGAGATAGCAAACTGCTTTCCCAAGGGTCCGGAAAATCATTCCATATCTTGTCACTTTTTGACATCAGACGAGGAGGAATTCCCAAAACATGCTGTACTGCACATTTACGGATGCGATGCTCTTGTAAACTAGTCCAACTCCAAAAGTCAACTAAAGTATACTTAGTAAGAAAAGTGAATCAAGAGATACAGAAGCTGAAAATGAAGTTTCTCCTCGGAAATCAAGCTGATCACCTTTAATCTGTGCTAGGTTCTACTGTCTAATTCATCCTTGAAGGAGTCTAGTCTGTGACTCCATCTTCATCTCAGAGTTAGCTCTATCTATTAAAGCTAGACATATGAAGTTTTCTTTAAATGAATGATAGGTTTGACTAGGTTTGACTTGCAGCTGTTTAACACAATCGGGTCATCCGCTATGATTAGCTGATATTTCCTTATCACGAATAGGGGAACGGTGAGATTGAAAACGACAATTTCGGTTCATTCTGGTTCCTATCACTCGGCGTGAGGGCATGAACATCCGATTGCTCTATCCTGATAAAGTCCTCGCCTCAACAGAAGTGATCTAATCCACAACTTCACAAGACATGACTGCATTCCATTAGTATTCCAGCATGTGATGGCAATAATGGAGCTCAAACTAATGCACGAAAGAGACCTTAACGTGTGAACAAGGAGAAGGATCTGTCCGCAATTAAAAGATTCCGGGCTTCAGAAGACTATAGTAAGTGAATATACTCGACCAAGCTTTTGGAAAAAGAAGGAAAGAAAACTGATAGCTGCCGATTGACGGTGTCTTCATCTGTCTGATGTATCTTTTTTTTTTTTTTTTTTTTTTTAAAGAGTGGTTTTTCTAATCTAGGAGGGTCTTTGAAAACATCTGTGTAATCCGTCTGCTTGTATTGACTATTGACTGTTGTTGAGTACTTAAGAGTCAGAATAGTTGTGAACATGTATAACAAGAAGAAATGAAAGATTAGCTGATTCTTATGATGTGAACCCACCACCTAATCCCATTTGATTGATCTTCGTAGGTCATTCAAGCAAAGCATGATTGAGTGAATTAAAATGGAAAAATGGGGACCTGGGAAAAGAATTTTTCAGTTTTTTCTCCTCCTCCTTTTTTTCTCATTCTTGTTTAAGTGTGAATATGTTGAAACTTATATCAATTTGGGAGACTGTTAACCTATCAAATCTCTGCCTGTCGCCCTCCATCCGATTGATTCCAGCTTTCACCACCACCCACTTGATTGAACTGCACAATTTAGGTCTCTGCAGATGAAGATAAACAAGATTCTTCTTCTCCTTCTTCTCCTCTCTCTCTCTCTCTCTCTCTTCAGCCCCCCCCCCCCCCCCCCCCCCCCCCCCCCCCCACACACACACACACACAGATTCACATACAAACATAGATTCCAGGTTCTGGCCATCTTTAATCCCAACATGGGTCCACACGTAGAACAAAGATTCCAGAGCAACATGAAATGCTTGGCAGGTCCACCACTAAGCCCCAACTCTGGACTGAATTTTTGCTGGCTTCATCCGGCAATGAAAATGATGGGGAGGTTGAAGATCTCGTGCATTTTTTCGTTTTTCATCCAAGAAAAGAAACCATTTTCAGACTAATATAATGGAGGAAGATAGGTCTGTGGGCTTTGCACTAAGAGACTCTTTAGTGGCATTTGCATGAACAAAATGATAGGAAAGTCAGTCGTGGAAGAACCATGCCTAATGGACGACCAAAATACGTGTGGTTGGTTCAAGATCACTCCCACTTCCAATAATTTTTACTCCCCTTGTGGTCTTGCGTGGAGCCAATATTGTTTGGTGCTCTGTATTTGCGGGTTCAATCATGTGTAGCAGGAAGTCATATTAAGCAAGAATCTTCTTTTTGATTGGACAGTGGATGTGGGTCACTTCAAATTTCCATTGGGAGCTCGTTAAATCTCATGTGTAGAGATTGGAAAATCTTGTTTCGCCTTTTCCGGGTAGGAGCCACTTGTGGGTTGTCCAATCTCTGCCCTAGAATGGCTTCTTTGTGGTGAGAAAGTGATTTATCTTGAACTATTCAATCCAATTAAACAAGTGCTGATCGCCACTTGATCGCCTTTCAATATTTGAAAAAGGGGAATGCCTCCTTGATAATATTGTCGGGGATGCTACAATCTCAACCACTCATTAATCAGGACATCGTGTTGTCAGAATAATTGACAGTAACTGTCAGATTGTCAGGTTAGCAGCTTTCCCGGATAGGTTAGGCTCTTGATGAGATTATCTAGGACCATGGTTGTTTTTTGAACAAAGAGCATGGTGGTTCCATGCCAGCTACAAATGTCGGATGAAACCTCAAAATCCTACTTTGTCCTGTCTTATGGTTCGGTGCTGGTGTTGTTTGCTCCACGCCATGCATATTCCAGGGGCTTATCTCCTAATCGTTTCCCTCTTCTTTTTGGCCTATACTCTCAATTTGAACTATGCAAGTGCCTCCTAGGTGGACCCAATTCCAACACAGATCAGCCAAACATACATTAGGTTGCATCATCCTAGAAGCATTATGGGATGGGGGGAAAGCAACTTTACAAAGCCAGAGGCTGCGTCGTCTTGCAGTCCACTATAATGTGTGTGCGTGTGTGGAACCAACCATTAATCCAAGATATGAGAGCAAGTAAGAAGACAGGAATTTAGGTTAACAGCATTAATGCTTATCATGCATGTTGCTATAAACTTAAAAGTTATTTATGTGGGTTAGGTGATGCCCGAAATATAATGACAGAAAACCTATTGTCCTAATGGAACAAATTCATCATGGTGGGGTTGCTTGCTGAGTTAGTGCGAGCATGTCAAGATCAAGCGCTGCACAATATAATATAACAGACACTGTATGGTAGGGATGGAACGCATGTTTAACAAGAAAAGATAATAATAGTTACTACAGTAAATTAGGAATGTGTTTTCCCGCCGGTTGGGGGAGGGGAAAAGAAAGCAAAAGCTGCCAATGACGGAGGTGACGTGTGGGTGGAGAAAATATTGACCAGGCAATGAAATGGGTTTGTAGGGATGTGGCCTCCTTTAAAAAAATGCTTATAAAGGCAAACCAAAGATATCAAAATCTCATCAGAATATTGTGCTTTCGAACTGAGTAAAGAGAGCGAGCAGCACAGCAGAGAGGGCAAGCAAGAATGGCGACTGCGGTGTTGCATCGTTCGACTTCCATTAATTTTCTGAGTAGTGTGGTTGTGCTGAGCTCTCTTTTGCTCGGCTGCCTCTGCTCTTCTCCTGATGATACTCATCACACCATTCGAGTCAGCTCTCTCCTGCCCGACTCTTCTTGCAAAACCTCCCTCACCCCTCAACAAGGTCTCTCTCTCTCTCTCTCTCTCTCTGAGTTTGTGTGGTCATTATTAAGCTTTTTGCTGCCTTTTCTTTGGTGGGGGTGATGGGAGATTGTAGGAATTTTGCTTGCCTTGTCTGTGCTTTTACCATCGAGACATCTATCACACTCCGCAGGTTTGATCTTAGAGAGGGTGGTGAGTGACAATCCAAGTAACCACCTACCATCACGTACGAGTCCATATCAAATTCATTTTTACTTGGCTCTTAGGGAGGAAGACGAGCCCAGGCACTTCACAACCAAAGTTAAAACCTCTGGAACATTATGTGTTCATAAGAGTGACGATACCCGTTGCATCGTTTGACAAGAAGCTTTCTATATGAATCGATTCAATGGTGGTCTAAGCATCAAGTCAATTTTATCAAATTGTAATGTGTGTCTTTCTCACACGCAATTCACTGCTCTTTCGTGCTAGGCCATAGTAGAGTCATTAATGAAGAATCGGATGTGATGTGGCACTCACTAAGAACTTTTCAACTTTAAGAATTGAAAATTGCCCTTTTAATTGCCAAAAACAAGAAAAGAAAAAGGAATGAGCACTTTGGTGTCAATCATGAGAGTCGAATATCGAAAGGAAAAAATTAAAAAATTTATTGTTTTTTTTTTTTTACTCGCTCCTAAAAATGGTCGAGTTCTCGATGGTTCAAAAAGTGAATTATGAAGTTTTTATTATTATTTATTAATAAAATATTTAAATCGAATGGTCGGTCAGAGGGTAAAGAGTATATGCTAAATCAATTACCAAATCTTTCAATTAATTTTGCTAATTCTCTTGGCCAATTGGGCGTCACACTCGGACTATCTGTGGTCAGCCTCAGTAAACGAAGTCTGCTACCAGTAGACCTCGTCAAGCGCCTACTACTTCCAAATTTTCATCCTTGTCAAAGCCAGGAAATTCAATGTTGACCGCTAAATCCCACATGGGAGAAATCCCTAGGTGAAATCAGAGATGACGTGTGCATCACGTCATCAGGTTTTTAGTAGAACATGCCTACCATCTTCAACATCAAATTGATATTTACAGCAAAACTGTGGTTTCCGTTTGTATTAACCTGATCCCATGTGGTTCTTGTTCTGTTCCTTTCGCTGCGGAAACGGCCAAATTCAGCGCAATCTCGATATTGTTCGATAGGTACGTGCACGGACCGGGCGATCTCCTCGCACGGAAAAGAGATTTCGAAAGTCGATCTAGATAAGGAGTAATAATCAGACATAGGTCCATTCCAAGAATTCGATACATTCCTGTCCTTTTCACAGAGCAGAAGTATTCATGTGAGTAAACAATAGCTTCCATTGGACAGATGCAGAAGGAATCGGAAGAATTATAGGACTCTTGCTACCTAATAATCTTCCAAAACAAGTTCACATGTGATGTTCCCTACGTTTAAGCCCGTAAGGCCTTTCACTGTCGGTCTGAAAATGAATGAACTAGGAGCAGAAAGAAGGACTGGCCTCCTCCTTTTCCTGTGTCGCAACTTCTTATGGCTCGAGTTCGCTAACCCGTTGGAGGAGGAAAAATGCCTCCCAGACGGCCGACTTGATTATCGAGAACCGGTAATGGATGACTTCCCAGAGAAGTGCGAATTGAAAAGGCCGGTGTGTAACCTTAGAGAATCGCATGTGTCCCGCTAACAAGAAGTCCATTAGGTCATGATATTTATGGTGTCTGGCAAACTTGTGTTCATTTTGACTTTAATCCTCAATTGGAAGCTCCCTCAATCCATGTGTTTTGTTCATTGTATGTGCTCATTTCTTCCTCAGCTGACGACAAAAGATCATCGCTGAGAGTGGTCCACAAGCATGGCCCATGCTCCCAACTGGTTCAGGACAAAGCAGA
The DNA here is from genome assembly GCA_021437785.1 of Rhodomyrtus psidioides. Lineage (NCBI taxonomy): Eukaryota > Viridiplantae > Streptophyta > Magnoliopsida > Myrtales > Myrtaceae > Rhodomyrtus > Rhodomyrtus psidioides. The sequence goes on from JAILYB010000069.1 coordinate 3,493,931, forward strand.
TGCCCCAACCCATGATCAAATCCTCCTCCGAGATCAATCAAGGGTCAAGTCGATTCAATCAAGATTCTCCAAAATCGCCAGTACCGGTACCAGCGAGACCGATCGCGTGAGGGACTCGAAGGCTGATCTTCCGGTGCAATCAGGTAGCATCATCGGCGCCGGCAATTACATAGTGACAGTGGGCCTCGGCACGCCGAAAAAGGACCTGTCCCTCATTTTCGACACGGGTAGCGACCTCACTTGGACCCAGTGCGAGCCGTGCATCAAATACTGCTACAAGCAGAAGGAGCCAACTTTTAACCCTTCACTGTCCGCATCCTATACAAACATCACCTGTACCTCCTCAGTTTGCTCTGACCTCATTTCTGCCACAGGTAACCTTTTTTTACCATCTAATGAAAAAATTTTGGTGATCAAAGAAAATTCAACTATCTTGAAAGTTAACTGGAAAGGAACAAATTTGTCAGCATGAGACCAGAATGATCTTAACCCTCTAAATCTTGACAGAACTCCGCAAGACTTGTAACAAGTATAGGACTGCATCTCTCCGATGAATTTTAAGAAACTTTGCTTCTACATCTTTGTGTGCAGGCAACACTCCGGGGTGCTCGGCATCGACATGTGTCTACGGCATACAATATGGAGACTCCTCGTTCTCAGTCGGGTTCTTCGGAAAAGAGAAATTGTCATTGACGTCCACAGAGGCGTTTGACAATTTTCTATTTGGTTGTGGCCAGAACAACCGTGGCCTCTTCGGCGGGGCCGCGGGGCTGCTTGGACTTGGCCGAGACAAAATCTCTGTAGTGCAACAAACCGCGAGCAAGTACGGCAACTATTTTTCGTATTGCCTACCGTCGTCATCTAGCTCCACTGGACACTTGACCTTTGGCAAAGGCCGTGGAGTGCCTAGTTCCGTAAAATTCACACCCTTGGCTACAATCTCGCAAGGTGATAACTTTTACGGTGTCAACATAGAAGGAGTAAGCGTAGCCGGGACTAAACTATCGATCTCCTCGAGTATTTTCTCGAACGCCCCTGGGATCATAGACTCGGGCACCGTGATCACTCGCTTGCCGCCCACTGCATACAGTGCACTCTCTAGCGCTTTCAAGAAACTGATGACAAAATATCCGACGGCACCTGCTCTTTCTATCCTAGACACCTGCTATGACCTCAGCAAGTATAGCACGGTGGCAATACCGAAAGTCAGCTTCATTTTTAGCGGCGGGACAAACGTCGACTTGGACCCGACAGGAATATTGTACGCCGCGAGCGCGTCGCAGGTCTGCCTGGCATTTGCTGGGAATGGGGACGACACGGACGTTCTGATATATGGGAATGTGCAGCAGAAGAGTTTCGAGGTGGTGTACGATGTCGCTGGAATGAAGCTCGGGTTCGGTCCAAAGGGTTGTGCCTAGAAAATGAGCTGGTTGTCGGGAGAATCCCTGCACCAGCTCTTGATGCTTGCCGATACTTACAAAGGTAGTAGAGTAAGATTTTAGAATAACGATCCCCCGCACACACCGAACGAATACGGTGTACAGATTGTTGTGGTAAGCTGGGAATCTGGTTTGGCTTTCATAATATATGTAGAAGAAAATGAGTGATAGGAAGACACCGTTACAATCAATTTGATTGCTATGTAAGACACTGTTGATCATCAATGTGATGAGCCACACAGCTTCAAGATTTGCATAAATCGGAAAGCTGAAGCTCTGTGCTTTCCCTGCCCATTTTACTTCTCCACTCTGAATTTGGTCATGTGGGGTTGGTTGTTTCCTGAAATTTTCTGCTCAGGTGTTCTTCTTGTTACCAATCTGAACTGAGGGCTAACAGATCAATCTCAGATGTGGGAAAGCACTTTCGAAGAGATAGCGCACCAGCTGCTTTAAGATCGCCCAAAGTAGTTTTGCCAATTTTGTAAGCCTTTGATGTCACGCTGATGTCCTTTTTCTCGCCCATTAGTCCTCGTGAATGGGGGGCCATTATCGATGCGAAAGGCCATCGGTCGACAAGAGGATGTCTATATCAGTCGGTTAAATTCGATTTCTTTCGTGAAGACGAGGAGTACACATATAGAATGGAGTGGACAAAAGAAAAGAAAATGACGTGTATAGTTAAAACAAGGTGGCAACCGGTGGATGGCACTTCATCTTGAATCGACCTTGCCATGTCTCGATTTGGAAATCCATCGAATGAAACCACGATGATATATGTAGGATTTATTCACTGCGGACCATGGAAGTTATCAAATTCGATCTGTGCTCAGCTTCGTGAAAACGTTGGAACTTCAAATGGATGGACTCCTGGTAGTTTAGCAAGTAATTTTAAGATTCAGAACGCTGTTACAAACAAAATTAGCAGCTCCAGTTTTGAATCTCTCCCACTGAACTGCATCTTGTTTTGGGCAGCAGAGCGAACAGCCCTTGCTGTCCGAGTGGGACGTAAGCATGATGAGAAGATGACTAATAGCCGGCTGGACGGGAAGACCCACCAGTCGCCACTAGCCTAACTTCTAGGATTGACAAGGACATTGCAGATTTGAGTTGAGTTGGGTTCTTAAAAGCAACCAAGTTAGTGCGAGCATTCATTTATTGGTGAGGCTCGCCCACTTTCTTTACCGCTTGAGCTTTTATGGCATTTATGGAAAGTCCCCCGATTCAGTTCATCACCCACTTCTTCTGGTGGGTTTTTAGCTGCAGAACCGGTTGAATCGGGCAGATACAGATAGCCTAATTTGGCTCTATTGAGGCAGACTCTTCCTCACTTTCTTGTGGGCTTTCAGTTGAGGTGAAACTCGCCTCGTTTTGTTGCGGGCTTTCTTGAGTTGATACCTTGTTAAGATGCGACTGAATCAAACTCCAGGAAACATGTTTCCTAATATCATGATACTTACTGCATTGAATGTTTAGCTGGTTCGGATCGAACAGTTGATGTAATTCAAGCCCTAGACCGAGCTGACATACAAGGCTGGGACTTTCAGCACGACAGTTTTAGTGTTGAGATGCACGTGCAAGTTATGTTAGAAAAATCTCACATCGGAGAATTGACGTGGAGTTGTGGAATTGAGCAATTACTATATTCTAGTTGGCTCATAACTCATATGGCTTAAGCTTTTAAGTTAATGTGGATCTAATTGGAAATATTGACAGGCTTAGACTTGGCCTTCTATTCAGGTGAAGGTATCGGATTTCTTGGACTCCCTCTTGGGGGGTTCTTCGACAACATATTGTGAATACCTGGGTAATTGCGGCACACAGCGATAAAAGGCTTGGAACCCAATTCTTTTCTAGGCACATGATAACTTTCTGCTCTCGGTGTAGCAATAGCAGCACATGGCGCTACAAATTCTGCTTTTTTATATGTTGAAAAGGACGACTATCGATCTTTCTGACTCAATTCTTTTCTTCACTAGTGGCTCGCCGGCTCCTACTTCTTGACTGTCATTGGGAATAATACAACTTTGTCAAGGAATAAAAATACTCTGCAATGCATTTTTAATATGGATTCCTATTCAAAGTAGGGGGGCGAAAGAGAAGTGAAAGAACAAGGAAATCCTGCAAAATCTGGTCTAAGCCTTTTGGCCCGGTGATGGGGGCGTGTGCATGCATCTGAATATTGCCAGCCACATGATGACAAGGAGAAAACTCAGAAAAAGCGAATCAATCTTGCAACGCCAAAACATGATTGTCGTATAAGAATAATATTGGATTTGCGTACGGATTTGTCGTGTGAGCCCAGACAAAGTGGCCATCGCACTTGAGCTGTGGGGGAGGGGAGGGGAGGGGAGGTGTGTGGGAGATCAATCATCTGAGTTCGTACAATTGGCTAAGCGAGAATTGGTAGACTTTCAGCGCCCTCGTTTCAAAGCTACCATGTTACCATATGATGAACAGAGTAAACAGAACGACTATGTAAAAGAGTAGGGAAAAAAAAAAACAGAGAGCCATGCCCTCGTATGTGTACAGCGTGCAACTTTGGTTCTCATGCGATGAATAGGTATCGCGTTTTATTTTAACAATGCTCGACAGCACATGAACCTAGAAGGAGCCATAAATCAATAGTCGCGACTGACCCATGATCCCCGAGGCACTATAGCTCTGCTTTGCCAACTTATGAACCCTACCACTTCTGCAGTAAATCAAGTTGACACATCCCCCTGAAATGGGGTAGGAGTTTTATTTTGTATTCATGGATCAATCAGCGTGAAACATTGTAACACTCTTTTATCAGAATTGATTTGTACATTTTAACCATGTCTTAAGGAAAGAGAAACCAACTGTGTTATCTAAACAGTTCAGTCATACCAGAGAAATGGTACTTTATGGAACAATTCTACAAATACCTGCTCCCCCTAAAATAATCAACTAACGGACTAGGGAGTAGGGATCAGTGAACTACCACCACGTTCCTAGGAGATAAGCTACTCCAGAAATGAAACAACCAATAATTCAAGTTAGTCTGAATTCACAGAATATGATGACCGAGGGCACATTACTAACTTTCTCACGCCTTGACATCTAAATGTTGAAGCTTGGAATGGGAGCCACGAAGTCAGCCGGAGCTCTTCGCCGGAAAATTGATCCGGACCACGGCAATGGGGTGTCTCTGGTTCCCGCCCCTGGCTTGCCCTCTAATGCTTAAGTTAACAGTAGAATGTAACAGTAAGAAAAAAAGGTTGGGGTGGAAGGGGGGACTCCAGGAGGGTTTTAAACAAAGAGTTGCTGTTACTAACTGTGTGCTTGATAAATGTCGGTCATCGTCCAATCATGCAATGCCCCACGCCATGTACCAAGAACGGGACAAGAAACTGTTGAAAAGCGGTGCAATGATTTCAGGAAAAAATGGAGGTCCATGGACATCAAAATGCACAACCTGAGCCACCACATTTCCAAGACGCTTTCACTTCCCAGAAGCTCCGGTTCCCAATTTTAAGAAACCACCATCTACAAATCAAGTTTGGTGCTTTTTGTGGGACATCAAGAAGAAAAAGGCTCCTTCCTAAAAGAGGCACACGACTCAGATGAGCAGACATCATCAATCTGGGTCGTCCCATCCCAGAATAAGTAGTACGCAACCGACCTCACCCTCACAAAGGAAACGTCAATCTTGTCAAAAAGACATACTCTCTTCTCTTCTTATCCTTCCTCGTTTTCTCCATGATTATCGTTTACCAAACAAAAAGGGTTGCGTCGTCTAAAACAAAGATCCTAGGAACAAGCGAGCTTTTCCAGAAGCAGAACTGGGCATTGTTATTTCTCGCAATAAAAATGAGATTCAACTATCTACAAATATCAGTGCTCCCCCCAAATAAAAAGGGTCGATCCAATTTCACATCAGGTGTTTTTCTTTTCTTATTTTCTTGTTTTAGCATAAAGTCAGCCGCAGAGGACGATTCACATGAACGCGGAGTGAGTTGAGGGCTTGAAGGAAAAGGAGTTTCACCTATGCAGCAGTCTTCTTCTTCGCCTTCTGAATCAATCCTCATTGCCGCCGTCGTCGTCCTCGTCCGCGGAAGTATGGTGGTTCACCCTAGAGAACCCGTGCCCGCGCGCGTGAGGCTGCAGCGGCGGCGGCGGGTGGGGCGTGTCCATCACGTGCGCCGACGACATTTCCATCTGGCACACCCTGACGGCACCGATCAGCTTCTCCGGCAGCTCGTCCTCCGCCTGGGCCTCCACCACGAAGCCCATGTCGATGGTCACGCTCGTCACGTACCCCAATGCGAGGTGCAGGATCGCGCTCGCGATCTTCGAGCTCGCGATGTCGACGTCGATCTCGAAGTAGTTCTCTCCTCGGTAGTAGTTACACGTCAACGCCTTGCCCAGCAGGCACGCGCTGTAGTTGCCGACCGCCTTCTTGACGATCCACGGCCCCTTGACGATCCGGTTCACGATCTTGAACCGGCTGTTGCGGAAGTTGTCATCCTCGTTGACGAAGCGGTAGAGGAGCGAGCCGGCGGGGATGGGTTCTTCGGCGACGAAGTAGAATACGGCGTTGTGCTGGTCCTTGCCGGGGACCTGGAGGTTGACGGCGAAGATGAAGGACTTGAGGGAGCGGCCAAGGGACTGGGCCTTGCGGAGCGCCTGGGCGACACGGTTGTCGGGGCGGGCGAGGACGTTGTCCAGCTTGACGGGGGATCTGAGCCAATCCATGCCGGCGGGGGAGAGGAGGTAGTCGCCGGAGGGGGACTTGTGGCGGTTGCGCAAGTAGGTCTTGGAGCGAAGAGAGAAGACGTCGCCGGGAGGGGAGGCCCAGCCGTTGGTGCCGGTGTGGAGGTCCACGCGGCGGAGGGACCCGCCGTGGATGGACTCGCCGATCCAGGAGGGGTCGGGGGAGCCGGATCTGGAGCATTCGGCGGAGCGGTCGGGATCGGAGCCCCGGCAGTGGTGCTTGGTGGTGCACATTCTCTCTCTCTCTCTCTCTCTCTCTCTCCCCGCCCCCGCTGAAAGCTAGAGACTAGAGAGAGAAGGCAATAGCAATGGGAAGTGCGTGTACCGCAGGGTAGTGCAGAGAGAGGATGGAGTGCCGGGGAATCAGACTGGGAGTGGATAGTGAGGTGAGGTGAGACAGAGATTGGGGTTTGGTGATGGATCGTTGCGGTATGGGGAGGAGACACCCCTCGCTTTTGGCAAAAACTACGAAATTGCCCTTCCTCTGGATACTTCATACATGTTATTTCTGTTTTAACTGATGCTAACCTTCTAACCCAAGCAGGGAGATCCTGCGTTGTTGGGGTCTCTTTATTTTGGTTCTAAAAGGGCATTGCCTGGTTTTGGGCAATAAAAAGATACATAACCAATTGGGGTGCCTCTCTGGCTGGTCGGCTTCTGGTGTCTCGCGTTGCCGGGACGCCTTGCCCCGATCTTCTGTCTTGGGGTAGAAGAAACCAGAAGGAGGTAGATATATTATAGTTTTTCTATGGCATATCCTGTCTTCTTCCACCCTTCAAGTTAAAAGGCTTCTAACTGCCCAAAAGAGGACAGCCCTGGTTAGAAGCCTTAGAAGAAGTCTTCCTCTGGACAATTCATACATTTTATTTCTGTTTTAACCGATGCTAATTAGATCTTCCAAAAATAAATACCTACGCTAATTAGACGAGAGACAAGATTTGTTGGCAACGTTCATCTTTAATTAAATCACCATCGTATCAATTCGAAAGACGACAAGTATAAGTTTTTAGGCTGATGTGGGCTCTTGCAATTTTACGAAAGTCATATCTTTTATTCTTTTATTCTCCATAATGAATGATTGACATCCGACGAAATCTCCCTCCGTTATAAAATGAATTTGAGAAATCTCTTTTTTGTGCATGAATCAAGTTTTAGAGGGTAAAAGGCAGTGATTATTATAATTATGTCCATTATTTTGTTCGTTATTAAATAGAAAAAAAGGCCTTAAATACGCCATACAATTAAGAGTATGCAGTTTTGCTATCCTCCTATGCTTATTTAAAACTTATCACTTCCCTTAAGAGCTAGGCCTTCCTATTGCAATTGTAGCATGGGGCCAAAAAAAAATACTCTTTTGACCTCATATTACGGCGCTTGACGATCCTAATTTTCCCGATATTGATTACCCTCATATGTAGTTAACCTGTCTTTTGAGTCGATATGTAACTAAACTCACGATTAACCGATCAAGCCTCACCATTTATCGATCGCAATGGTTTGATTATTTTTGTGTGTGAAAATGTAAGCATTGTAAGTAAGAAGGGACCCAAATTTGCCGTATAACTGTCTAAGAACACGCTAGACGAGTAGGACAGATGCAGCCGCTCTTATGCCATTTAAAGTATATCTCTTCCCTCGAGAATTAAGCCTTCTTTTTGGGATGAAAACTACCCTTTTGACCTCGGATTCACCATCACATTGGGTGGTGTGTGTTGATGCTATATGTCAAACCATATGAGTCGTACATGGCGTGCTACAGCTGAACCTACGAAACCCAAAAGAAAAAAAGAATTGCTAATCCCGTGATGCACAACACATTAGACATCTCATCCTCATCGGCGAGTGGCAGGTTACGTAGATTCTCGAACAAAGGAATGGCAAAAACGCCCAGCTTGGGCGGGAAACGAAACGGGGACGACCACTTTTCGCGTACTCGTTGACTCCGTTGATGTTGACGATCAAGATGGGGACACGTAGCAGAATAAAGACATTCAAGACGAACGAATCCAAACCAAGAACCATGGGGGACGAGCCCACATCGCGTCATCCGTCGGCGTCGACCTGCCCCCTCTTTGCAAATTTGGTCGGTGGGTTCGCAGAGAACCCCCCACCATAAGCAAGCGACGCCGCTGGAGACAACTGTGGGAACTAGGACGACGACGACGACAGAAGCCTCAATTACATACGCAATTCATCCACAGATGTCAGCAAATTAATAAGTGATGTAAAAATTCGACCAAAAAAATAAAAAAGGAGGCGATGTAAATAGCCCCACAAAGAAAAAGGAAAAACGAAAAAAATAAATAGGAAATTGTCAAATTACAAGCCATTTCTCCAATATCTTTTCCTATTTTCTTGGGACGTGTCAATTTCACGTAATAAGATCAAAGTCCAAGCTCATGCTTGGAATGGAGTGCAAGAGAGAATACGCAGCCTTTGCCACCGTGTTGATTTTCCTTGAAGGCTAAGGATGGAAAAGCAGAAAAGCATGGCTAGCAATGGACTTTTCCATCACTTCCACCATAAAACTCCACGAAAAGATCACTTTGCTCTGCTAATGTGGAAAGGTGGACCACATTGCTGGCAACGACTATTCCTCCACTATTAAAGTTTTGCCCAGCTCTTAATTGTAAGGGAAAAATAAAAAAATAAATATCCTTGCCAAGTGAAATAGCATTTCTCTTCTGACCCCAAAATATATATATATATTAGCATTTCTCTGTATTCATTTAGATCAACTAAATGCGCAGACAAGACAAGACCAACTAAAACAAAATGTGCAGACAAGATAATGGTAATTTGTCAAAATTACTTTACTGAGCATAGTTCTTGCGGTCAGCATCCTACCAACACAAACATTCTCCACATCCGATCCAACCAACAGCTTGAGGCTGTCTAATGCAGAAGTCAGTACCCAGAAAGAAAACTTCCTTCACTCACGAAAAAATATGCAGTATCAATCAACTGGATGGCTGGTTGCAAAGGTAAAACAGAATGACTCCAGGCAAATTGCTTCCAATACCCCAGCCACTCGTTAACCACTTACCTAACACAAGAATGAAACCCGGAAGTCCAAAGTACTCTGTACAAAGTAAGAGCAACGGCTTTGAACGTAACGAGAAGGTATGATGTAAGAAAACATGTGTGAAAAGTTCTTGCTCCATAATAGCAATACATCCTTCGGATCTTCCCCTAGATGGATCATCCTAGAACTGTAAACTTCCTGCACATAATCACAGTACTGTTAGGTTCCTCATAACTACAGGGGGACTGTCTATCTGTTTAGTATATGATAAAGACTCTAGTGTGAGCACACCCAAAAAGCACAGAAGGAACCATCATCTTCCAAAAGTATATATTTGGATCAGAAAGCTGAAAGTCAATCTTACAAACTCATTTCCAGCCTCTCAGAGAGACAAACCTTAGTATATCTAGATCATGTTGTCATACGGCTGCTAACCGCTATGATAAATATGAAGGTAAAGCCACGAGACTCATCTAGGAAAAGAAATAAAAAGACAGCAAGCACGTGATGCAAAGATCTGCTATGCTAAGGCTGTACATAATGCAGATAACTGCCCAAATTGGGTTATTATGTAGAGGTAATACAAGATGAGCGCTCTTATGAGAAACAATGTCACCAACTTCGAGACCAAAAGGTTCAAATGCCTTAAAACACACACACACATAAAGAGTTCAGGAAGTCCATAGCCAACTGGGATTTAAACATTAAGAGCAGGATAGAAAACACAATTACTAGACAAATTGACCAAAGCAATACACCTAGGAGAACCAGAAAAAGGCTGGCTACATTTAAGAGACTGAGGAAGTATTACTCATTGTAAGTGGCCACTATTTCGCAGTAAAACATGGAAAAAGCAGTTTACATGCATAAAGAATGAACAGAAGATGTCCTTTACAAGTTAGTCAGCATTGCAGAATGTCTCTGCTGGTAAGGAGAAAAAAATGAGAATCAAACAAATTGCCAATCAAGAAAAGGAGATAGTGATTGAAGTCAAGCTCCCAGTAGTTTCAATAGTTCCCTCAAATCACCCCCAAAAACAGGGGAAATAAACTTTTGCTAACAGTACAGAAAAAAGGCTTTCCCCTCTCTTCTCCTCCCTCGAGAACAAGCAGGTACATTCTTGACTATGAACAAAGCAATTCTAGCAGGCCTCTAAGTATTTTGCATCAATACGTGGCCAATGAGAAGAGAAGGAGCAGATTAAACTGACATTTGTTAAAACCTATTTAATGCATACTAATCTAGCATGTTATTAGTTTACTTCCCACCACAATCTTCGTATTCCCCTGCGACTTTCACCTGAATCAAAGCTACTTCAAAGCCATTACATCAGATTGGTCAACTACACAATCAATAAAATTGCATCTGCAAAAACTGCCCTTCCTACTATTATGTACTTAAAATAAACGGAAGTATCACTCAGATAGGAAGTAATGGACCCTTGGGCTGGTGGGCATTTCGGGCCCCTCCCATGTGTTTATAAAAATTCTTAGGGTGCATTTGTTTCGAGGAATGCGGATGTTTCGAGAAACATTTTCCTAAAAATAATCGTCTGTATCCTCCACAAAATTGAACAGACGAAAAATATTTCCATCATCCACGATAATGTTTAGACATAAATCGCTGTCGACAATGACAACATTTTTCATCGACTAACTATTTCAAGCCAAACAAGCAATTATTTTTAGAATTTTCTTTTCCAAATCATTCATACTCCGCGAAACAAACGGACCTTAATGTGTAATCACCCACTTGGCACTCTTCCAATTCTCCACAAAGAAACATAATCCAGAGAATCTGTTGTTAACCCTCAGATGTGCCTTCTCAATAGCACCTAGGAACCTATGAAACCTTGTCCAATTCTCGATAAAATATCATAACCCCAGTTCCCAGACGTTTGATGAAATTCCTGATTTGCAATCTTCAACCTTAACACTCTTACAACTTTTCACCAGATAATATTAAGCCCTTGCAACTAATGTTGATACTTAGTAGTGCCTTCTCAAAAGCACTCAGGCACTTTTAGTTTGTTACAGCACAATAGGAAGATCACCGCAGATTTGCAAGAGTCAGCATAAGATTCTCTAAAAGATAAGCTTATTGATCCCAGCAAATGTCTGTCCACATGAACTAGTATAGAAATTTCTTTCACTGACCGAAACAAACAATCGTCGCATGGCATGGTTAAATTACCCTCTCAACTTCTAACAACTCCAGACAATGGCAACAACAGTAATGCGCCAACCTTCCAAGACTTATTTTCAACACTTCCAACAATATCAACAAAATGCATGGACTATATGTCGACGAACGTCGCAAAATCGCCATCAACAGGAAAACAGGTCCGATCATGACAGAGCAACTGGCGGAACAAATCAGGGTTTTCGACAAACCTTCGCTGTCGCAAGCAAATGGACAAGTTCTTCAGTGAGCCTTTCTTCTCTGAGGCTGCTTCTCTGTAGCCAATCTGTATATCCAGTAGACCTTAGGGACGAACAATCAGAAGCCAAAGCATCAACAACACTTGAATGTCGGGGTTGAAATGCGAAAGAACATACAGGGAACGGAAAGAAAGAAAGAAAGAGAGAGAGAGAGAGGAGGTGGGGTTGAGAGAGCACCAAAGCGAAGACATGAGCAGCTATTAGAAGAACCACCAAGTAAGGCGCTGCTTCTATGATCCACGGCCTCGAAGACGTTTGCTGGTTTGCCATGCTCCGGCAAATCGAAGCTCCAAATCCGCCTTAGGGTTTTCACAAATTTCAGTGACTTCGCCGGCCAAGGGATTTGCCAATCCGGCGAAGAGAGCGTGAGGTCGTCGGGATCTGCTCTCGGCGGGAAGAACGGTATTCGAGCTCAGCAGCTGGCGAGTCGCTGGGGGAGCGGTACGCGATGGAACATAACCTCTTTTTTTTTTTTTACTTCCTTTTTTCTTTTTCCCCTAAATTGGCCCGAGCGAAGCTTAGGTCGACATATTTTCCGAATTTTCAGTCTCTATTTTTTTCTTTATTCGTAGAGAAGTACTGTTCTGAAACACTTTATTTAATTCCATTTATAAATAATAGGAGAAGGATCGTTAGATGAATATTTTAAAAATAACGACATAAATGATCCATGAACTTTGATTTAATATGCAATGTGGTCCCCGAACTTTTAATTCGACTAATATGCTTCATAAACTTTAGCCCAATGCATAATGTAGTCCATTAACTTTTAATTTTATCACTATAGTCCCTGAACTTTTGAAATATGTTCAACTTAATCTCTAAATTGTAGGAAGATAGTCAATATAGTCCTTCCCTTAATTCATGTTCGGAAGTGACTTTGAACATTTTCTTATAGTTCAATAACTAAGTTGAACATATCCCAAAAATTCGAGAATCACATTTTTTTTAGCAAAAAATGGACCGCATTGAATAAATTGAAAGTTTATGGATCACATTGTATATTGAACTAAAGTTCATGGATCATATTGATCGAATTGAAGATACATGGATCACATTGCACATTGAGTGAAAGTTTATAAATTATTTATGTCATTTTCTTAATATTTTATGGATGAATTTTACTTATTTGAATATTTATCTAATTTTTTCAAGTCTTATTATTTTAATATATTAATTCTAAAAATGTGTTGCGAATTAACATAGTGATATAGCATTGTTTAACTAATTCACGTGTTAGTTAGGATTATATTTTTATCTTTCTCCCAGTATATTTTAGAAACTGAATTTCGTTTTCTACATATTTTCAAACTTTTCGAAAACGTTTTGGATGTATTATCGTCAACGCATACGATCCGTGTATCTAAAATCAAAGGAACATGTTGATTAATTAAAAAAAATATAAATCTTCTTCTTATTTCGAAACACATTTGTTATTTTTCAATTTTAGTCCATTTCTTCATCCAGTAATCGTATGAAAAACGTAAAATTCTCCTAACGCACACATGCCGAGGGGCTTAAGTACATATCAAGTGCCATAATTTATGTATGACGCTCACTTTAGTGCAAAAATTTTCAAATCGATCACTTTAGTGCTAAGTTTTTGTAACTTCGATCACTTTAGTGTCAATTTCTTTTAAAAACGACCACTTTAGTGCCAACTTCGATTTAAACTGACATATCTCGTCGAAAATCCGACACGTGTATTTTTTTATTATTATTTGAGCTGACGTGACTCATTGGACTAAGCGATCGTTTTTAAAAGAAGTTAGCACTTAAGTGATTAAATTTATAAAAACTTAGTATTAAAGTGATCGATTTAAAAGTTTTGGCATCGCAATGATTGAAGTTACAAAACTTAGCACTAAAGTGATCGATTTGAAAATTTTGGTACTAAAGCGAGCACCGTACACAGCTTGTGACACTGCTTGAGGTGTACTTAACCCACGCCGAGGCAACCAAAACATCGCCGGCGGGAGGAGCCGGCTCGGTTACCCCGTGAGGTGCCAGGTAAACTGAGATCGTGAGACGTGGCAGTTTTCTCATTCTCAATCAGATCTCTATCTCTCTCTCTTCAAAGCCTGGCGCTTCACACGTTCTTCTGACCTGCGGCAATTCATCGAACAAGTGCCTTGCACATAACGAACTCGCGAAACTCACTCCAATGGCTTCTCATCCCGAATCAAGCTCATGAGCTCTGTCTTTACCCGCGTCGGCCGCCGCCGCCGAAATGTCGCACTTCTCTCCAGGGGTAATCGCCTACTCTCCGCTCTCACTTCCCTCTGTTCGCTTCCGACCACACGCTGGAGCTCAAACGGAGCCTCCAAGGCTTCGTAGATTGATGCCAATTCTTCACTTTTATGTGCTGGTGGTAGACGTTCTGGATCAGGAGTTGTGTGGTTTTAGCTGAACTGCTTGTCCCTTGGTTGCAATTGCATATTGTGCCATAGCGGTTTGATCACGTAGTCCCCTGTTGTCTTATGGGTGTTCACTACTAGGGGCGTTTCATCAATTGAGCGACTTATATGCATTCATAAATCGAATGATTGTCTTTGTATTAATTCGCTAAGTTTGCTTACGCAATCATATTATTTAGGGGAAGTTTATCTACATACCGGCGTGGCTTGCTTTTTCCTCCATTTCCATCAGAGGGGTGTTGATAATTTGAACTGACTTAGTGCTGAGACATTCCATGTTTCACTTGTTCCTGGTTAGACAATAAGTAGTTATGGGTATTCCAATGTGCACACCGCTTCTTAAGAAATGGTACTTGAGATGTCATCTAGGGTTGGTGTTTGCTACAAAGTTCCTCATTCTAATGGGTTGAAATAGTTAAAATGGTTTCATTTCGTGGATTTGCATTGCGACAAATGTATTATCACTGGTAGTGTTCCACAAGCTATTGTGTTGGAGGAAGAGCAAATATTCTGTTGCTTTTAGTGAAGTTAATTTTTGGTATGTATGGATACTGTTGCTCGCATTGATCGTCCCATCCTATGAGGAAATAACTTATATCCTTGCATTTTCGATTTTACGATTGCCTAGTAGGTTTATGCCGTCATAATGGAACTGAGAGCCCTGTGGGAAATCTTATATTAATTGGTAGCACAAAGGACATTGGAATTTCAACAAGACAAGAAATCTGTTTTCTGCAGTTATTGTCACGGCAATATTCGTGAGTAGTTTATCTTGAGCAGTTGGGCTTTGGTATAATGATCATATGCCCTATAAAACGAATTACTCACACCTATCACAACGATGTCTGTGAAGGTCCTCTGCAGGATTTACTAGCGTGCATGGTGAAAGGCCATCTGCTGAGTACGCAAAATTGAGGAAGGAATCATTAGAAAGTGAATTTGGCCATGCTCTTGGAACGTACAGCTCCAGAAGCTTCTCTGCAGTTTATCGATTCGGTCCCTTTTTAGCTTTGTACAGAGCAGCAATTATTTCATTCCATGTGTTGCAGTTAACCATTTGGCGGTTTTTTGTCCAAGACATGAAGAAACGAGCCGTTAAGGTATTGTCACTATCACTTAACACCCATGCTTAGGCCCTACTATATGGCGAACTGGGCACTTTTGTTATTGGAATGGTATATTAGCACTGACTATGAAATCTAAGATGCTTTATTTTGGCCGGTCTGGACTAGAGATTTCTATATCTTTGCTACTCTTGGGGGGTGCATGAAAACAAATCAGAAACAGTTTCTAGAACAGATTTCTATTTCTGGAATAGATTTGGAACAGAAATTCGTTTGATAACACAATTGTAAGAAACTATTTCTGGAACAATTTTGAGAAACAGAAATAGATTTGAAGCAGAAATGAGAAACAAAAAAAAGTTACTTCTTCGAGAAATAGAAATAGAAATAGAAATCTCCGTCGACGACCAACTCCGCCGGTCGCACCCCATCGGTCGCCGCCGCACCCCGACTGCCGGCCGTCGCCACTGCTGCACCTCGACCGCCGCCCGCCGCCCGCCGCCCGCCGCAGCCGCCACCGCCCTCATTCGCCTCCATCGATCAAATAAATTTCTATTCCAGAAATAAAAATTATTTACCATTATCAAACGCATTTATTTTGCTTAAAATAAACTTACTCTAAGCATGACGTCATGTTTAGAGTAAGTTTATTTTGCATGGGCTGGGGTATTACATGCTAAATTTTAAAGCTGTGGATTTATGAGATATTAATGTCGCTGTTTGTCTGAACGTGTTTGCTTTCTTCCTAGTCGTTTCTGATTTATTTTTTTGTGATTCCTGCAGTTTCGTGAAACTCTTATACGCTTGGGTCCATTTTATATCAAGGCAAGTCTTTTCCACCCCATCTCCATGCTTGTTTGTGTAGAATTGGTTCTCACTAGTCATAACATAGCGACATGTGGTTGGCTGAAGTCTTATGTTTAACTTTGTACAGCTTGGTCAAGCTCTGAGCACTAGACCAGATATTTTGCCCTCAATATATTGCCAGGAGCTAGCTAAATTACAGGTAAGTAGCCTTTCTTTCTTTTATAATATTCTTTCTAGTTGTAAACTGAGGAAATTGTTCCAGATTTTGATGATTCATTAAAAGCTGATCATACTACAGCTGAAATTTTCTTTTGTGCTAGGATCAAATACCACCCTTTTCAACTTCTGTTGCCATTAAATCTATTGAGGCCCAATTGGGAGTTCCTATTTCAAAGATTTTTGCGGACATCAGTCCAGAGCCAATTGCAGCAGCATCTTTAGGGCAGGTGTACAAAGGTCAAAGAATCACTTCTATGAGTAGAAAGATAATATATCTGCTTATCTGTTGCTTGGTGATCTTCCTCCGAACTGGGTGTTAACATTCCAATCTCTCTTTGTTGTGCCAAGTCCTGCAGCTCACCTTCCATCTGGAGAGCTGGTTGCTGTTAAAGTACAAAGGCCTGGAATGACGCTTTCATTGACTCTTGATGCTCTTCTATTTAATATGATTGGTGGTCAATTGAAGAGGTTTGCAAAGGCACGCAAAGATCTTTTAGTAGCCGTTAATGAAATGGTGAGCATTTTCATGCAAACCTCTGAAAATTCCTTCTGATTTTCTTGCTAGTTTCTGTTCTTTACTAGTCATATTAATGCTGGATATCCAACATTGTGAGAGTTGGTCATCTTTCAGAATACATTTTCAAGGTGAGTCTGGAAATGCACAATCAAACTATGCAGCAATGCCATTATCTGATTTTCTGGATCTTCCCACCAGTTGTTTGGCACTCTCTGACTTTATTTTCCCTAGTGTCCGGGACAAACTTCTTTGCTATTAGTTTTCATTGGGGAAGGGCGGGCTGTGCATATGGTCAGTGGGGCAGGCTAATATTAATTTCAAGGTTTGGTGGGATTTTGGGTGTAGCTCGTCTACACTGAGTAGAACTTCTAAGCAGGGTTAAATATATTCATCGAGTAGTTTCTTTCTTCATGGACTGGTGTGAACCCAGTCAGGTGCATCTTCTCCTTGGACAGACTCAAAATTTTTCTATGAAACAATTGTTATATCAAATAGAGCACTTGTAGTTGAGCATCTTCATTTTCTTCTTAGTAAAATTTCGTGTCAATGTCTGAAGTTGGAAATCTTTCTGAATTTGGAAATCTTACTGTTTGACTATGCTGATGAATGGTAATCCCTGCGCCCCTTGATACTAGAGATGGTTATGTTATACGAAATTTCTGATGGACTGAGTTATACATGTATGGCTCTTCATGAGCGGGCTTGCTATTGCATTACTTGTTTCAGACATTCTGAGTGTAGAATAGATATATTTTTATTTGTTAATTTGTTCAGTGCCAATTCTAATTCATACAACACCATGACATGAAAAGATAGGCATTTCTCATAGCATTCGACACAAGACATGAAGTAGGTTCATATTGTGATGATCGGGATATCTCAGACTTTGTGATATACATTAATTTCTATTGGTGGGTCGACTATGTTACACTGTCCAAAATACTGATGTCAAATTCAAATTTGGGAGCATGCACTTTCTTGGCCTTTTTTTTTTTTCTCTCTACATATGAATTCCCATTTGCGTTATATATTATGAAGGTCGTGGTATATTCTCTACTTATTGACAGGTTAGACACATGTTCGATGAAATTGATTATGTTCTGGAGGGGAAAAATGCAGAACGCTTTGCTTCTCTCTATGGTTCCGTCCAATGTGAGTCTATATGCCATATATTCAATAAGCAAAAAATTTCCTGGAACTGTAGGATATCTACTTTGAAGTATGCCCGGAATATTTTCTGATACAAGTATGTCCATAGTTCAATTATGGCTCATTTCAGGATGATTTATGATTTGATCTGTCAATAACTTCATTGTTTATGGTCACACGATGTTCTTCTTTCAATAGTTTCATAATGTGTCTTATAAGTACTAATTTTTCTATAATAATAGAGTCATCCTTGCAAATTCTGGATATTTATTCCTGAAGTGTGCGATATCCATACTAGAAACATTCTTTGCAGTATCCTTTGCCAGATAGCTGGGGCTTTTGCAAAACGAAATACCACTTCCCATTGACAAAAGCAATTCCACATCTCTCTCTCTCTCTATATATATATATATAATGGATGGCTATATGCATCTGTCTGATTTGGATCGGTATTGTAGCCATGGACAATCTTCTGTTGGTGCACTGATTATAACTTTTTCATGATAGTTGATGACCAGAACATGCAATCAAAAGCTGCAATGAGGGATACCAAATGCAAAAATACTAACTTGGTCAAGGTTCCAAAAATATATTGGGATTTTACTCGCAAAGCTGTTCTGACAATGGAATGGGTAGATGGAATTAAACTCACTGATGACGCTAGCCTGAAGGAAGCTTCTTTAAACAGAAGGAAACTCATTGATCAGGTGGAAAAAGAATACCTTGTCATTTTTTACAGGGCCATCAAATTTTTATGCATGTCTATTCGCTGCCATCTTCTAGATATTGTTTTTATTCACATTGAATGGAAAGACAATGCCAATTTTTTCACTTGAGCTCATTGAATGATTCCTGAAAGTCATCTAATTTGTAGTGTGCTTTATAGGGATTATACTGCTCATTAAGACAGTTGCTTGAAGTTGGATTTTTCCATGCCGACCCGCATCCCGGGAACCTTGTTGCAACTCCCAGTGGTTCTCTTGCTTATTTTGATTTTGGCATGATGGGAGACATTCCTCGCCATTATCGTGTTGGACTAATTCAAGTGGTACGAGCATTCCCTTAATGCACACGCAATTTAGCATTGCTCTTTCCCTATCAAGTTAATGCAAGTTTACATTATTTTGGAAGAATCAGAAAGATTTGTCAGCCGGGACGCGAACATACGCAATGCCCCCGAATATGCTAATTGCGGTTTTCCCCAAAATGGATCCCATAAACTGACAATAAACTACCCCCAACCAGTGCGCAAAAAGAAGTTAAAACGAAAAGGAATAAAGAAAAGTTACAACCAGGCTGCATGGCTGGCACCATATGATCTGCATATTCACATGCTCTCTCCTGTAAACAAGTTGCCCATTTAGTAGTTGTGAGCATCCTGCATCATTTTACCGGAGTGTTGTCATATGTAATATGCTGATTCGACTTGTTGATCAGTTTCTCTCCTTTCCAGCTTGTGCACTTCGTTAATCGTGACTCTTTGGGTCTAGCAAATGACTTTCTTTCTTTGGGATTCCTTCCTGAAGGGGTTGATGTACAAGCAGTTGCAGATGCATTAAAAGCATCCTTTGGTGGTGAGGGTACCAGACAATCTCAAGATTTTCAGGTTTACTCTATTAGCTGCTACAAGTCTTCCTTTTTACAAGTTCGGCCATTTTTGCAGATGCATGTTTTCATATCAAATAGCCAAGTCAGTTGATCTGTTTCTGCATACAGGAGAAAGCATCTAGGTTTTGTTGTTCATAAACTTGCTCAGAAATACTGCGATGAAAGAAACAATAGGAGTTTGTTTCTAGGTAGCTGACCAAATTGGTTCGTCTTGTTCATATGAAACAACATCAACATCAACATCAACACCTTTATCCCAAACTAGTTGGGGTCGGCGATCGATGAACCCCAAAGATTGTTCATATGAAACCTATCACTAAAATATTCCTAGAGTGGGATAGGACCAAATGCTGCAAAACAGCCTTTTCCTAAGATATGAAACGGAAACTGTTACTCGCGTGTAAGTTTTGTGAACATGCGTCTAGAAGTGAGCAAGGAATATCTTTTCTTCTTCTGAACAGAAATTTGTGTGCTGATAAATGGTGCGCGATTGATTAATACAACTAATTTTCTGATGTAATTTGCTCCCGGTGGTTCATTCTGGGTAATTCTTTGATGAAAACCATGTGTCAACTAGAATTTGATTGATGCTTTTCCTGTCCATATTGACAGCCCTCTGATTTAGCCTTGTGTCAAGAAGTGGAGCAGAATGCTCATGCTTGCTTCTTGGGTGCAGGAGGAAGTATTTCACGCGCATTTTTTTTTTTTTGTGGTAAAGAAACCAAATTGTGTATGCTTACTGTTAATTGTAGTTTCTGATGGAGAGTGAGAAAAATTTGTTGAAGCTGCTGATCAATCCCTTTGGCTTTTACCTGGCATTAATCGTGTGGGATCTAAACAAAAGTATTGCATAGATGTTATGGACTGTTGCTGTACAATATGGATGAAACTAAACTGTGAATTACTGTTGTTTTGATTGCAGGGAATAATGAATCAGATGTATGATGTCATGTACGAATTTAACTTTTCACTCCCACCAGACTACGCCTTGGTGATAAGAGCTCTAGGATCACTAGAAGGGACCGCGAAACTTCTAGACCCTGATTTTAAAGTTGTCGAGAGTGCTTACCCTTTTGTCATTGGGAGGCTTCTGGCAGACCCCAATCCTGATATGAGAAGAATTTTGCGGCAACTTGTTATTCGGAATGATGGATCTATAAGGTGGAATCGGTTGGAACGACTGGTGGGCCATTTTGCCTTGTCCCTTTTTTTATATCTTGCTTATCTAGAGGACATGATCGCATATTGTCGGAAATGTATACTTTTTTCTCCAGTTGCATCTGAATGTGAAATTCTTCTATGGTACATGTATCACTTGACATATCTTCTATTGGGAACGTGAATCCGTGGACGTACATGCTAGCGGGGCTGCTGTCGCTTACTTTGAGTTACTAGAGTGAGAAGCACATTGCCGCATCTTTGCGTCTTTTATAATGTGCCTCTATTTGCAATTATATGATCAATTTGCAACCTGAAATATCACCTTTAACTGAATGTTTGCCTGGTGAATCTGTTTTAGTTTCTGAGACAATATGCTGCATATGGTCTGTGTAATGGTCAGAAATTCTCAGGCTGTTTGGGATGATTATATAGACCTTGATTCTGTCATCATGTCATTGCTCTTGTGAATCCTCGCTTGCATGTGCTTGCTAATTGCTGTCCAACCTTGCTGAAATTTGGACGGCCTTTCTCTTGTTTCAGATTGTAGCAATATCTGAACAGGCATCTGAGTCTGCAGAGGACTCCAACACCAGAGAAAGCTCAAACCCTCTGGGCTGGAAATCTTTTGACACTCGTGCTGTTGTTTCTGCTACTGAGGATCTTTTGCTATTCATCCTCTCTGAAAAGGGTCTGAGGGTGCGTATTTTCCTCCTTCGGGACATAATTAAAGCAGCAGATTCCTTTCTACTGAATCAAGCACTAGGTTGGACATCTCCATATGAGAAGGTTGAAGCTGTGCAAAATTCAGACTCGGAGGTTTGTGAAAAAAATTGTGTTTTGGGAGGCGGAGAACATGTGAGTATGATCTTCATGAGAAGCAGCTTAACGATTTGTGATATATGTATTTGCAGGCTCAGGCTATGCTAGAAAGGGTAGCTCTGGGATTCCGATCTCTTGGACAAGCAGTGAATATGGCCCCAGAATTGTGGTCGGCCATGTTTCTTCGAATGGTATTGAAGCCAGAGTTTCGTACATTTATTTTAGACATGCTATCTACTTTATTTATTCATTTGAGTCATAAAGCACCGGAGACTTACTGGATTTGTATTTCTCAACTGATTCATAAATTGGTTGACAACCCTCGTTGAGTTATAGCTTGAAACAAAGCTTCTTCCCTGCCAATTCTTCTTTTGGTTCCCTCCCTATCCGTCATGCTAATTCCTGTGCCAGAGTGGAGGTGTATTTGGTTTCGCAATAACTATGACCGTGTTCGACATTGGTCTACTTTAATACGGTGACTAAAGTAGATAATTTACCTGAAAGAAACCTCTAATTGATTGGCCTAGGCCACATTTCCATGCATTAAGCAGCTAAACATGTCTGCATATGCCTGGTTTCCTGTGTCCTTTTAAGGAGTTGTTTCGGGTGCAATAACAGAAAATGCATTTGTATACAAGTCTCATCATTACCTCAAAGCACAAACTAGTAATGAGAACTGGGTTGGGTGGCTGTGCTGCCGCTAAGCCAAGTTCAACCTTCTCCCCCCCCAACCATAACAAAAAAAATAAAATAAAATAAAAACTAAAGAAAAAGCAAAACTTAGCCAAGTTCAAACGGGAGAATGTAGGAGCAGATTTCGAATGATCGAGGACTCAGATACAAATAATAATTGCTTCGTCGGCAAGGCAATCACGCCGTTACGAATGGCGAGCGAACAAACGATTTGTCATCATCGTCCTCCTCCTCTCATACGAAAAGAAAAGGAAAATGTACTAAACACGCAAAAAGAGTGAAGAAGTATCGTGAAGGAAGCAAGACTACTCTTGGCAACTCAATGGTTGCAGAGTTTAAGCGAGGACAGAAAGATGGGGGCTCATGTTACCTTCTCCGCAATTGGAAGAGGCGAGTGAATGATTTTCCTTGAGCTTGAGCCTGAGCCTGATGCCTTTTTATAATGCTGAATAACAATGTCAGGCTTCCAGGTCAGCGCTTACGTCATGGTCAGAACAAGAGAAAAAGGCCAAGGGGGGTCTTCTGCATACTTTCTGCCTTGCTCTCCAAGGCCTTCGAGTATTCTATTCGAGAGTTATTTGGCGCACATGCATTTAGGTGTTGGGACAAACCACTAACTATATGGTTGAAGAAAAACGATTTGAGAACTCCGCAAGACTTGCGAGGTCCGACGTATTTGACCATCCAACCAAAGGAAGAGAATGTCTGAATAGCTTGAGGACAGAGAGCTGCACTTAGAACAGTGAGCATTTGTTGGAAACTAAGGGCTGGTCATGATTAGGACTTAAGTTGGATGCGTTGCTAATCTATAATTATTGTGGTTTCTTTCTTGATCATCACGGTTTTCATCATTAATGAAGACTTGTTTCCTGGTCCACTTTGACCGACTAGTTCAGAGGCACCAGGATTCAGACATGCTTTGCCTATGGGTCTCCACAAGGACTTGGGCAAAATTGAGCCCACAATCTTCCTCAAAAACGAAATGTATAGGCTTCAAGTGTTAGTTTGTATTGTCGTCAACACAACAAGAGGAAAGGCATTTGTACTAGAGCTGGGTCAATGTGGAATCTCATTTATCTTGCCCAGTGATTTTCCATTTCTTATAAGTTATAACACGACATGGTGTCATGAGGTTTTCTCTTGGAAGTGATGCTGCCCGTATGTTAAAAATCCCACGAACACATGAGCTTGTGTAAGAATAACAATGATGCACGTGGTTTTTCTTTGATATAAACAACAACCTCCTTAAAACGATTAACTCACGAACTACTTTACTTGCCAAGGCATTACGTCGAATTCTGCGGGTGTAATTGGAAAAATTACCAAAAAATTCCTAAATATATTGCAATTATGCCGATTCAGTCCTAAACTTATTTTTTTTTTTGCCAATTCAATCCTAAACCTTTTGTAATTGTGACAGTTAATTCCATCCGACGAATTTTGACCGGCCGGCGCTAACGTGGTCGTCGGTTGGCCGACGACAAAAAATTTTAATAATTTTTTTTATTTTTTATTTTGTATTTTCTGTTTTTTTTTTTAACTTTCCCTTCCCAACCCACCCAATCCCCCGCGCGCGCGCGCGCATACACACACTCTCTCTCTCTCTTCTTCTTCTTCTTCTTCTTCTTGACCTTCCATGGCGTCCTCCTTTTCCTCTTACCCTTCCATCTTCTTCGTCTAGCCGTCGCCGGACCTCGGCCAAAGCTTGGTTAGTCGTTGTGCACGGAGGCATCACTGACTGTACATGGAAGGTCACGAAGAAGAAGAAGAGGAGGAGAAGAGAGAGGAGGCGGAGAGAGAGATAGACTACGCAGATTGGGTGGGCTGGGAAGCAAAAGTAATAAAAAAATACAAAATAAAAAATAAAAAAATAAAAAAAATATTAAGTCGCCGGTCGGCCGGCATCCACGTCAGTGGCAACAACAAAAATTCGCCGGATGGACTTAATTGATATAATTGCAAAAGGTTTAGGACTAAATTGATAAAAAAAATAGGTTTGGGACTAAATCGACATAATTGCAATAGGTTTAAGACTTTTTTGATAATTTTCCCTGTGTAATTTGCAACATTTTGAAAATGTGCTTATCATCACTGTCATTCAGTGTATGGATGCATTGCTACCCATAGTTTAAATAGTTTTACCTGAAAGACATGTTTAGAATCACCAACCTTTTTCCTACTGCCATATCTTGTTAAGGTAAAGCTAAGGATGTCTATGAAGAAGAGCATGTGGCACATTAGTCTTTGAATGAAAGTGGGTCCAACATGTTGATGGGTTCATACTTTGGCTCCCTTTTGACGATCTTCCTTAGTGAATTTATCGAGCTTCTACTGCACATTCTCAACAGATGATATGTTGATTGGCGGCCTACTCTCAATGTGTAGGTATTTGGTGAATATATCAAGAAAGGAATATGGTGACTAACACGGTTTCTGGGTAGACGGGCGTCCTGGTATAGTAACGTGGGTCCGACGGTAGACTTCATATGATTCGATTTGGAGAAAGAGATCAATGATTAAGTTGGGCATTGGAGATTTTAGTTGATATAAGCTGATGCAAAATGATCACTTGAATTAAGGGGATCAAACATAACATTGGGGCTCAGACATGTTGAGATCATTGAAATGCACGTACGAATTATGTTAGAGAAGTAACATATGAGAGAATTGATGTGATGTGTAGTTAATATATCTAAGTTAGCCCATAACTCATTGACTTTAAGCTTTTGATTGAATATGGATCCAATTGAATATGTTAACAAGCTTGGACTTGAGCTCTCTTAATAATCTCACCCAATTGTCCACGAAATAAAATTGCAATTGTGCTAATTCATTTATAAATCTTTTCACCTTGTGCTACGTAGCACAGTTGTTGCTGACATGGATGATTTGTATTAATATTTTAATAATATATATATTTTTTCCTTCTTCTTTTTTCCCTTTGTTTTGCTTTTCTGGGTTTTTTTTTCCCTCAACGGAAGACGACGTTTGCAAGGCCCACGCCAGCCACTGGTGAGGGCCGCGACGCCCTCGTATAAACGAAAGAACGCTCAGGCATAAGGAAGTAATTATTTGAGTAATGGAGAGGACTACATGTTGGGTAATGGTTAATACGGATCAAGCTGGAGCCCCTACAATGTGGCAGCAACAGCTGTCGTCGTCGACGCATCCGCCATTAATGGATTTCCCATACTTCTCGACGCAGGTTTCCACACACTTCTCCTTCGAGCAGTTCGGGACACGAATGTAGGGGTACTCACATTTCTGTGCCTCCCCTACCCTCACCCCTGCAATTTGTGTTTGCACAGAGTGAAAACATTTGATTAAAAAAAGAGAGCTTTTTGTACATCAATGGAGTGACGTGCTTGAAGAGAGAGATGGTCGATGGAAGATCAGATACCCACATGAGAAAACCAGCAAAGCAATGGTGAGGACAGAGAAGAGGAGGGCAGAACAAGGCGCGGTCTTCATCTTCATCTTCGTCTGCGTCTTCATGGGTTGGTTTGTCTGTGAGACTTGATGCGTTTTTTTTCTTTATATTCATGAGGGCATCCTTACGAGACGGATTCTCTATATGTCATGAAATCTGTGACTCATCTACGAATATGGGAAGCGCATTTAGTGGCAGATTTGTTTGTGATTTGAGAATTTATTGTCTCAATGTCACCAGAAGTAGAACTTAGACGTGACCGGTTCCGGTTCCACAAAAAAGGTGGAAGGTTCGAACCGGATTTTGTAATTTAAAAAAGAAAAAAGAAAATGAAGGTTCTTGGGAAGAGCCAAACGGCTCTTTCCCCATGCAAGGCGGGTCCCACACCTGGGGAAGAGCCGTTTGACTCTTCCTCTCCCGGTCTCCCTCATTTATTTATTTATTTTTTATTTTTTTAAAACGGTTCCGAAAAATATGGAACCAGAACCGGTCTTGTTCACGGTTCCAAATGGCCACGCCTAGTAGAACTGGTTAGTTCTTTTGGGCTGAATCATGAGGACTGTTGGCTAGCTTAGGCCTACGAAACTGCCAAAGGCTGCTTCTGACAGAAATTAGAATCAACTGCCGCTGTCCAAAAAGAGTTGGGTTCAACTTCTTTTGGGCTTAATCATGAGGACTGTTGGGTGATTCCATTCTTGATGATGTCCTCATTTGTAACCGAAGAGAGTTAGGATTGAGCATTTTGAAATCCTACGTCAACTCAATTGCCATAATCCGTAGCGATTTTCGATAAATGTCGTGACATAGGTGTGAATAGGCTTGAAATGAATGGCCCATCTACGACAAAGGGGTATGGTATCATGAAAATGGGAATTGGCTCTGTGTTTTCCTACGTGGTCTTCTTGTCCATCAGGATGAGGCCGAATGCATCGCTGTACCGCTCAAAGACCTTCTCGCAAAGGCTGCGTGCGTAAGGGTATGCAATCGACGTGGTCATGAGATAGGCTGCGTGCTATTGATGACATATACTTATCGATGTACAAGGCGATCGTTCTTTGGGTGGATTTTCAAACACCGTGCCTGCGAAAGCGCTATACACAATGTACAAGTGTTGTACATGCTCCGTACATATTTTCTAGAATAACTTATAATAAAGGACTAAGAAAAAGAAAAGTATAAGGACGACCATGAAACCAAAATTAACGACCATTGTCTAAGTGTCGCTTGGCAAAACTGAAAGTTACATGGAGTTTCTGCTGCGTCTATACGAAGAAGGGGGGGAGAAGAACACCAAGTCCTTTTTCGGTACACATTCAATCCCTTTTGTTTAGGTCTCGGTGAGTTACAAAGGCTTATGGAGGTTTGTCTTAACCAAGAACAGAACATCGTAAAACCACATTGTTTTTCATAAGATGATTTACAGGGGATTATGACGAATTTGTTGTATCCAAGAATAAAAACGTCAATACTTTTTGTTTTTTTTTTGTTTTTTGTTCTTTTTTGTTTTTTTTTTTTTTTGCGACGACACATCGTTGCCATGAATAAATCGGCATGACATTAATGTTCTATCATCTCTTGTGACAATTTATAAACATTTATGTTAGTCCCTCATAACTCTGAACAAAATATCTTAATATTGAAATTCTTGTTTCTAACTTATGATCAATTACTGTAAAAACTTTCGATGGTTCGTCGTATCAAGAACGACATAATATAGTAATGGAAGCTTTTTTTTTTTTTTTTTCTTATAACGGTTTTGCAATGGTGCTGTTTTTTTTCCGTACCCACAAACAAAAGAAAAGGAATAAAATCATGAACTCGTTATGGCTTAACAGTATATGTGACAATATTTACTTAAAATATTGTCACAAACATGAAGAAGTGAAAAACGAACAATGCCGCTATAAAATAAAGTAGGCCGGTTTATGTTAATTCACTAATCAGGCCGACATGAATCATGTGATAGAAATGGGTTAGACAGTATCTATTTCGGGTTACACGACGGTCCATATATTAACGCATTGAAGATGACTATAACACCAACCTCTCGTCGATATAAACCCAAACCACGAAAATGGTCACTTCTCATTTACACATGTTTACCTGCGCCGTCCTATTTACTTCCCTCTACAAATATACAACGGTTGATTTTATTTAAATTTTTGGGAAAATTTCAAAAAAGGGTCCCAAGTCCTCTCATTTTTTTCAAATAAGGGCCCAAAGTGAACTTTGTTTCAAACAATGGCCCAAAGTGTCATCAGTTTTTCAAACAAGGGCATGAAGTGAACGTTGTTTCAAATAAGGACCTGAAGTGGCCATGAAATTTTGAAAAAGGGCCTGATTTCAAGGGCATTTCAGTCTTTTCATATTTGCATTTTTTATATTTTCTTTTTCCGTTTCTTTAAAATTTTAAAAAAAGATTAAAAAAAACCCTAATAGAGCCCCTCTCGCCTCTGGCCGCCACCCCACCTCCCCGGGGGGGTGGGGGGAGGCGGTGGCGAAGGACGGCAGGGTCGTCGGCGCCTCGGCGAGGGCCGGTTGGCTCTGGGCAGGGGGTTGCCGGCCCTCGCCTTGGCCAGGGGAGGGGCGACCCCCGCCAGGTCGAGGGAGGGGGCCGTTGATCCCCGCCCAGATCTGGAAGAGGGCCTGACCCTCTCTCGATTTTGGCCAGGGCCAGAGGCCCCCGTCGACCCACCATCGGCTGAGGGCCGATTGCTGTAGGTGGGAGGGGCAGCCATCCTACCCGTGGCTTCTTTTTTATTTTTATTTTTAAAAAACAGAAAAAGGAAAAAAATAGAGAAAAAATAAACAAAAAAAATCAAAATGAGAAATGACGAAAATACCCTTCAGGTCAGGTCCTTTTTTGAAACTTTATAATCACTTCGGGCCCTTATTTGAAACAAAGTTCACTTGGGGCCCTTATTTAAAAAAAAAAAGAAATGCCAGAAAAAGGCCCAAAGTGTACTTACTTTCTCAATTAAGGGCCTAGAGTGCTACTTGTTTCAAAGGAGGGCATCAAGTGCCCTTTTTTATTCAAACAAGGGCCTGAGTAGGGACACTTTCGTCATTTTATATTATGTGATTTTTTTTCTTTTTTTTTCTCTTTTTTTTTTTCTTTTTTCCTTTTGTTTTTTCTTTCTTCACCCGCCGGCAGCCATGAACGACGAGCTCTGCAACCCCTCCCTTTGGTCCGCCCCCTCGTCCGCCTCCAACGGCTCTCTTCTCCTCCGACTCTTCTCACCACCTGGACTTCGCCGGCTCTGGCGGTGGCGCCCTCGACGAGGCGCGCCTCCGCTACAAGAACTCCGTCGCTTCCCTCCGTGCTGTTCTCGCCGTCATTCCCACCTCTCACAAGATTTTTCCTCGCCTTCTTTCCCTTTTGATGGGATTTATCGCACACCGAATCAGAACGATCACACAAAAATCAAGAAAAATTGAATGACGCACGAGATTACCCAGGTTCACCCCAGAATAGGGCTATGTCCTGCAAGAGATTTCACTATGACATTCGGTTTACAGCCACTCAACTCGTTACAATGATCAGCATAAACGAGCAAAATATATATGCCCTAAACGGGCCCAAAATCTAAACCTAGCGAAACCTCTATTAAGCCCATAACATACGGGTTAACTTAAATAAAAGTCCAAACCCGTTGAGGTTTCAGGGGCGCTGCCCCCGAACCCCTGCCCGCTCACCGGCGAGCGGGGCAGCCGTCCACTGACCGGGCAGCGGAAGCCCTGCCCGCTGACCGGTCCCTCCCGCTGACCAGTCAGCGGGACACCCGTGTCGGGGGCGCTGCCCCCGAACTCCCGCATCCCGCGCGCATAGGTCACATATCGTCGGATTGCACTTTGGTTTCCCTAAGCTCATGTGGGCATACCCGGTGTGAAAAACAAGGGTCCCCGAAGTATTCGCCAACTCCAACACCTTTTCGTGTTCCCTCTTTTACGGATCTTCCACTGGTTTCCGGTGACAGAGTTTGGATCACGGACATTTCCAAAGCATTAGGCTTCTCGAAAATCGCTGACGTGTCCATCCGGAGAGGGACCGGTCTACCAGGATTTCGAGGGGCATTTCCAAAGCATTAGGCTTTTCAAATTTTACAATTTCAGCTTAATGGTTGCCAAATTCCAAGCGGTTTGCTCGAGATTTCGAGGGGCATTTTGTTTTCTTTGAATAGAAATTTTAGATCGGTCGAGCTCCGTTCGTCAATGGCAGCTTCAGTTGCACCTTATTCTTCTAAGCTTTGGCCTCACTCTCTCACTCCCCACAAGCTCTGCATGGCAATGGCCACCAAGTCCAGGACCGTCGCCGAGCCCTTCTGCCCAGTCCGCTCAGTCTCACGCGACGGCTTGCCTGAGCGATCTGACGGGGCTCCCCTCGCCGGCGGTCGCGTGGCAGGCCCTTGCCTGTGCAGAACGAGGGCCAATCTCGCCCGATCTGCCGGCGGCCGCAAGCCAGGTAGTCGCGTGTGGCCGACGAGGTCGCGCAGCCGGCTGTCGACGGGTGCAAGGGAAGAGGAAAGGAAAAAAAACAAAAGGAAAGAAAAGAGAATGAAAAAAGGAAAAAAAATCACAGAATATCTGCTCAGGCCCTTGTTTGAATAAAAAAGGGCACTTGGAGCCCTTTTTTGAAACAAGTAGCATTCTAGGCCCTTAATTGAGAAAGCAAGTGCAGTTGGAGCCCTTTTTTAATATTTTCTCTTAAAAAAATGAGAGAATTTGGGGCCCTTTTTTTGAAATTTTTTTCAATTTTTTTTCATAGCAAATCGCTGCACAAGATATATGACAAAAGCTAACGACATGTCGTAATTACGAAGCTGCCCCCACTAGTTATTATGACGCCGCTTTCTTCTCTCTTTTCAAAGATAAGAGAGAGAGAGAGAGAGAGAGAGAGAGAGAAAACAGCAAACGCGGTTCCGAGTCGCCGCGCGAGGCGGACAACCCTACTGCAGATGTTTTACACGTGGCTCAGGATAAAGAGGCCCCGCAACACAACAACAGTCCGGCGTCGGAAACTCGCCGGCCACCACCGCCGGCGTGGAATGCGAGGTGGGGCGAGTACGCGATCCATCAACTTCTCTGCTTTATTCCCCACTCAACTGAATTAACAATGTCTCGTTTGCGCAATAAAGGTCACTCGCACTAATCTAGCTTCTTAGTTCTTACTCCTGCTTTGATTCTGCCTTTGCTTTTCTTTCCTTTTTCAATCTGCGAGCAATAAGAACAATTCGTCCTGTTTAATTTGCATTTTGATTAGGTCGGAGGGTGGTTCAAGCCTTGGTGGTGATTAATCAAACTATCTGGGGATGAAGAGAACCCGTTCTCATCTCAATTCCTCTCCAGAGAAGATGTACATTTCCCGATTAGCCAAGAAAAAAAGGGGAAAGAAAGAAAAAAAAAAAGAAGCTTCAAAGCCAAAATCGAAACAAAATTTCGTTTTCTCGCTCTCCTCGGAAGCAATCCGAGGCTGCTCGCTAATTCTGTAGCTGGGTTTGATCTCCTGCGGCTGCTCTGTTTTCTTCAGCGGCTGCTGAATTATGACCGTGAACGACGTGACCTCCAACGTCATCATCGTTAACGTTATTAGCCTCCTTGGTCTTGTCGAAATTCTCATCCTTCTCCTCCTTCTTCGCATCGAAGCTCTCGTCATCGTCGCCATTGCTTTTGCCTTGGGAATCGCCAAAAGAAGGGCCTCTGCTGCACACAGGCGTGGCGAGGAAAGTGGGCTTCTCGTCCCCGGCCATGATCACCACTATCTTCTCGTCGTACATCTTCACCGCCTCGCTGTACCCTTCTCCGTCCACCGTCTTTGCTTCGCCCCCGTCCTCTTCGTCTCCCCGGGCGTTGCTCGAGCTGCCGGAGAGCTTCCAGTAGGAACATGCCAGGATCAAGAGAGCGAAGCCTATGAGCCCCAGCATCGCCGCCAGGCCTCCGAACAGGTACGGCACAGGAGAGTGCCACGGCGACCGCTGCGACGCCGTCGGCCCTGCGGGCGGGGTCGAGACCGTCGCCGCCGATTGGGGTGTGACGCCATATGTTGTGTCCACGAGGATTCTCATATCTCTTGCGTTTTTCGTCCTTTTCTCAGGTTCAAAGTTCAGGTATTGCAGTGGGTATGAGGTAGGAGGAGAAGAGGTAAAGAAGGAAAAGTTGGAGGAATGCAGAGTGCCGACTGTGTGCCCCTTGTATAAATAGAAGGGGAAGAGAGAGAGAGAGAGAGAGAGAGAGAGAGGGGTTGTGACACGATGACGACATTAGCACTGAGAGCTTTATTCTTCTGTTTCATATATCCCTAAGGCTTTGATCCTTTGCACTGCACTGTTTGCTCTGGTGGAGTTTGCATTGCAGACATGTGTCCTCAAAGGTTTAGGAATTTACCCTCAAAATTCTCAAAATCGTAGACTTGACAATTAGGAGATCCAAATCTTCATCCATCTCTTAACGAGGGAGGCATCTTATTGTATCCCAAATAGATGTGGCAGTCCAGCTGCCTATCTCGAGCAAATTCCGTCAAAACTAGAGCACCTAAGTGGGAAGTTCTTTGAGCAATTTCAAGAAAACCCACCAACGAAGTGATTCAAAATTAGATTTTGAACAACAGACACGAACGTGCCTGGATAGCTTTGCGGTACTTTTGACGAGTTCTTACAATTGAGCAAGCTTATGTTGACCCCGATGAAATTTCAAGCGAAAACGATTTGGGAATGCACGGGCTTTAAGAGGCCACTTGTAGCTCGTCAATCGCCTAAAGAACCTAGAGAATTCACAAGTGAAGGTATCGAGATCTATTGCTAACATTCAAATTTTTCTATGCAACATACTTATCCAAACATCTCCCTTTGCAAAATAGGTGAGTGATGGAGATGCAATTTACAAGAAACCACTTCATGGCCACGAGTCAAGGGGACATGTTAACAAACTAATCAAGAACATCCTAACGTAAACTAAATATAGGTGCAATCTCGGAACTCATTCAGATTTGATCGTGGTTTAGGTGGTTGGTTAAGATATTTGTGGGAGATAGTCTCCTACTAGAACAAACTTGAGATGATATGGAGGTATGGAGGTAAAAGCAACGGAGAGTTGATGCCTAGCCCCAGTTGCAGTTGAGATGCACACCCACAAATGGTGGGATCAAATCACCCCCCAAAAGGAGGATTTGGTGCTGTGTGATCCAGAACTTTCCCTAATAAATGTATCCATCTAAGCATGGAACTTCAAGATCTGCGACGGTTCTCTCTCTCTCTCTCTCTCTCCCCAAAACAGCAAAACAGATAATATTCTTGGGGGTGGGTTGAGGCAGCACTTGGCTAATCAGCTATGGCGCACTAGCACCCCGGAAGTTAGAATGACACCATCATCACCATTGCCAATTCGCAAATGAAGCATGAAAACGATAGGGAATATAATTACAGGTAAAGTGGGAACAACGCGTTCCATCTTTCATTGCAACTTCATCATTTGCCCTTTTGATCTTAACCCTCAAGGTTCTCCCCCTTCGCCTCATCATCCCATAATGACTCATGATCTACCCACATCACATGAATTATGCAGATTCTTTCATTTTGAGGAACCCCATTTCGGCAGATATGAATTCTTGATTGGTTAAATGCCCAACCATGCAAGTCATGAACCGAAACAAGAACAGGGTCGAGTTAGGTTTTTTTTTTTTCCAGTTACGCCTTTGGAACCACGCAACCCCCCTCTCTTTGGGAGATTCCTTCTGGCGAAAGCCTACATTCTCAGCCGGTTCGTCTTGTTGCTTTCAAGGTGCCCTGTGATCGCGATAGCTCTTGTGAGCGATGTCAAGAGCCGTATCATTCAATGGTCCTAGCCAAATCGTCCAAATGGACAGGAATCTAATCTTGACTTTGGTCGAGCTTCTTAAGAAAGACTCCTTGTATTCGTTGTTCTGGATGATTCTCATTGTCCTCTCCCTTCTGACGAACTTTTTCCGATTCAATTCTTTAACTACTAACGAGAGCATAAACTTGACAGTCATATAAATTTCCATTTAGAAAACACTCGCCATCTTTCATTGTGGGAATGTCTTGGAAGTCGATCACTATATCCTAATGTGCTCTCTTTAATCTACGAGTCTTTCACATGTATGAACAAATTTAGCAATCAGATTCCGACAATATAGCTTGTGTTGCCTCAATTGAGAGAATTGGGTTCGACATCGTTGGTTGGCCGCCGCCTTTTTGCCACCATATTTGCCCCCATTGTATCCGGCGATTCAGGCTGCTTGGCCCCCCAATCTTATTCTTGGAAACTCACGTCACTGAAAAATTGCATACGTGATGCACGGTAAATAGTACTATCGATCTCATTGCATGAGAAATTGCATTGTTAAACGCCTTCAAATACAGCAAGTCCCGTAAATTTGTTCTTTTAACCTGATGGAATGAGCCCAGAAAGTATTTAATCGGCATTAGTCACCGGTCGCTATCTTTACGGGACTCACTTGTTAACGCGATCGCACCCAATCCATTATATATGTTTTTGATACAAAACTTTCGGGAAGTGCCCTTTGCATCCAAACAATATAATATTTCTCTCTTCATAGAGAGATTGCCTCCACAAAACGAGTCGCAAAACATTTCATCACCCTCCATCCAGACATCTTACCTCCACATGAGAGAGGGAGAGGGACAGGGAGAGATCTTTTTGGGAACAAGCAGTCATGGGTCGTGACTAAGAAAACCACTAACGTTAATGCGCTACATCCTTCCTATGTTGCGCCAACGTCATTATTCGATGCTCTTATATTAACATCGGTCTGTCACGCCACGGTTGTCCCTTGAGCTGAGACCATTTGCACTTACGGCTCCTTCCGTTTCTTTTTCTTGTTGTTTTACTCCTCACTGGTTCGTCCCTACAGGTTTCACATCTTTGTTCTTTCAACATAGCGTTATCGATGTCTCTGCACGGCGATGGTGGTGATGACGTCGAACCTAGACGCGCGCCGCAAGCCATTGTGAATGGAGTGAGAGATCTCGACATGTGCTTATCACCGTTAGTGATTTGGCCGTTGAAATTTCACAGCGATGGATTTGTTCTAGAGGGTTAAGAGTGTGCCTTTAGCTACAAACGTGTTCTGTTATTTGGTTTCTGGCTTTTGTTTTGTTTAGTAGTTGATTAAAATATGCTAGACTTGAAAAATATAACTCTCGAGTTATTATCATGATACGAATGACATCTTTTTTTTTTTTTTAAGTATCTTTTTTCTTCCCAAATCCTGATAAGAAAATCATTGATTTTCTTAGTTTCCTTGAAGAGCGTGATGCTATTGCTTGTTGCTTTATAGATGTGAGCACCCATAGTTTTTTCAATCACGAAGAGAACTGTGCTGGACCTTGTTTCGGTTCTCATCACGTCCGTTTTGCGATTTCAGATGCCAATTGAATCTTCTTGCTTTTATTTCGTTTGTTTCTGCTATTGTCCAAACACTGTTCTGCTCCGCTTTGAGTAGGCCCTTAGAGCCACTTGGAGCTGAAATTATGCCTCACCTCTTTGATTCTACATAGGTCCCATCAATCATCTTCTTTCAATTAGAGTTCTGATCATGTTGGTTTCGCCCCATACATCCAATCCCATCTGCGGGAATCGTTTGCCGGGTGATGGCCCTATCATCATTGTCGATGTGTCATGTCATCACTAGACTTTAGAATAAGTTTCTAAAAAAATTATGCAAACGAGGTTCACCTAAGTTGAGGTTTTCGGTTTCGTGTCCGGGCAAAAAAATAAATAAAATAAAACAAAGAACCAGATGCGCAATCGGCGGTTTGGTCCTCATGATTCGTGACATCGTCCCCGCTGATTTCTAACATCGCAAGATCGGATTTTTTAACGTCACCAAGATAAATTAAAGCCAAAGCCACTTTTGTTCATGGGAAATAAAAGAAGAAGAAGAAGAAGAAGAAAAAGAAAAAGGGAATAATACCTTAATTGCATCATTATGGAGATGGTTTGATGTGATGGCAACATCACGCATTTTCAATCATAGAGAAGTTCGATTATGGAAGAGACATAAGAAAGTGTTTAATAGTGGATATAGCACTCAATCCAGGCCAAATCCCATTTTTTTTTTTTAATAAACCAATCAGATGGGTGCTGGAATCTGTGTGTCACCATGCATGATAGAATATTTTCTCGAGAGAGAGAGAGAGAGGGAGAGAGGGAGGGAGCTTCTGTTCCCTCGCACTTTTTCCTGTTCTTGTCTAAGCTTTTTCCATTATTGTAGCACTCTAGGCACGCACAATCACAATTAAGTAGTCGAGTTGAGTTTGCGTTGTATTCAGCTTCTCGATCAGTAGAGGGTCGTACAAAAGCCAAATAACCCACATCCTAGAAAAGGGATCTCTTTTGTGGAGTAGCCATAGATTTATCACTTGGGGCACCCGCGCGCGGATAAGGGTGATTGATTCGAGGTTCCGCACACATTTTCTGTACAACTTGAAACCTACCCGTCGAAACTTGTTCCTCACTTTTCGAATTTTGAAACTTACTCTGCATACCTTAAAACCTGAAATCTTAGGTTCTAGGGTCTACCCAAGTTCCATCTATATTCTTAATTTAACGATTTGCACTAAACCATCACTTGCTGCTATACTATATTGACACACTCGAATAAATATTAAGAAAGTAAATGTATCGATCATAAATATAGGAAATGAAAGTTTAGGATAGTGGTTTCAGATTATACATTCATCATCGAACGCCATAGAATACTGCAGGATCGCACGAAGACATATACCAAGAAGGGTTAATACCGCGAAAAACCCCAAACTGGTACACTTGTGACAATTTTACTCCAAACTATTTTTTTGACCACAAAAAACCTCAAACTGGTACACTTGTGACAAATATATCACAAATTATTTTTTTAACCACCAAAAACCCTAAACTAGCATAACTGTGACAAATTTACCCCAAATTACTTTTTTTTCACCATAAAAAATCCCAAACTGGTATACATATGTGTTGA
Source organism: Rhodomyrtus psidioides (assembly GCA_021437785.1). Classification (NCBI taxonomy): domain Eukaryota; kingdom Viridiplantae; phylum Streptophyta; class Magnoliopsida; order Myrtales; family Myrtaceae; genus Rhodomyrtus; species Rhodomyrtus psidioides. The sequence goes on from JAILYB010000069.1 coordinate 3,530,447, forward strand.
CACCTAATTTCGGATCAGCCTTTTTTAGCTCATTCTTAAAAAATTCATAAAAATTCATAAAAAAGTCAAAAAATTACAAAATCAACTTTGGTGGCCTTGGCCAAGCCTAAGGAACCATTTTTGACAAAAAAATAATTTTTCATATTTTTCGCATTTTTTTTTATATTTTTAGAAAATAGGAAAATACTTGAAAATTCAAGAAAAATAGCATTCGAGGTCACAAAAATATGAAAAAATAGTCAATATTTTTATTTTAAATCCTTTGTCTTTTCGACTTCATAAAAAGTCCAAAATCAAATTCAATTTTAGGTGTTCTTTTGTTACACATATGATTGAATTTGGTAAAAAAAATGTCAATTGAGTCTTTTAATTTACAATTTTGGTATTTTTTATGATCTTGACATTCAATCTAATTGTCCCTTATTGCAATTTAGCCCAATTGTTTGCACAAATTGCACAATTGCATGAATTGGGCAAAATTACATACTTAATTTCATTTTAGTCCTTGAGTTTGTGCATATTTGAAATTACTTTCAATTCATGGACTATCATTGCAAATTGAAGTCACTACCCAATATTTTTCATCATTTTGAATTGATTGGAATAGGCGGTTTTTTCCAATTTGATCATTTAAGCTTCCAATTTCACGATTTGCCTAATTGCAATTAAGGAAAAATTTGGGGTTTTTGTAGAAATTGACATGAACTTTTGGGCAAAATCACATTTTTAGATAAAATTCATGCCCTAAATTCGATTTTGATGTTCAATTACAAAAATTCCAAGTCAATTTGGGATTAATTTTGAAAATAGAGTCAGAACTGGTTTTGACTGGTCAGATCGCTCGGTCAGACCGGTCGAACCGGTTCACTACAGTGTCGTCTTCCTCGTCTAGAGCTCGTGAAGATGAATAGTGCTAGGCTCGATTTTGATCTCAAAATTGAAGATGAAAACGGCTACAATTGGAGGAGTTTGAGGAGGGGTTTTGTTCCTCATGCCATTCCCCGTCGATTGAAACCAAAATCACGACTAATGGCCGCCGGAGGAGGAAGAAATCGATCAGTCAACTTCCCGACGACCGTGAAAGTTAAACTTCACATAATAGCCCAAATCAGACGTCCGTTTGCACACGCCGGGGAACCATTTCGATCTAACGGAGTTGCCCATCGTCTCCGGCGCCGTTTGGATCAAATGGCACTCGCACGTGCCATTTCAAGTCAGTTGGCCCCCCCATTCGGCGCCAAAAATCGCAAGAAGGGTATATAGCCTGCTAAAGGCTTTCTAGAAGAGGAGGAGGATGATTCTGTTATAAGGGGAAGAACAGAATCAAGAGAGGGAGAGAATGCAAGAGAGAGAACTCGCTCTCCGGTCCTTACCGTCGAGAGTTCAAGCTCGAAATCAAGGCACTGGTTGGGCCGTCTCCGGCCAAACCGAAGCCAGCCAAAGCCTCAAGAGCACGCCTGAAGCAATAGGAGTCGATCGCCATCGGCCACACGACCTATCACTCCGAAATAGGTGAGTTCAGTTTTCAAGCTTTCATACTGTGCTTTAATGGCGGAACTCGATTCCGACCTTGATTCTTTGAGTTAGAGTAGGCGTTTTACTCTTCAAGCATCACTGACCATCTTCGCACTTTCATTTTGCAATGGCCTTGTCTGAATACCTCGAATTGAGTCTTCAAATTCAACCTCCATTGCCGATGTCCTGTTCACTTTTGCCTAGCCAAATCTAGGCCGTGCGAGCTCAATCGGAGCTCGAGGTAAGTGTTCCGAACCCCTTTTGATGCTATCATGTGATTCAATTGCCATGATTTGGTGTAAATTGTACGATCGAACCTTCATGGTCGTACTCGGCACTTTGCATGATACCCGTGATTCAGTGAATGAGATGCCATGATTCTTAGATATGTTAAACTATAGATTACTGCGAGTCGATTGGTGCCGGTCTTGTGTAATTCCATCGAGATTTCGCCGTTGGATTGCCGTCGGAAGTGCTCAGCCGTTCGTTCCGTCGGGGTCGAGAGGTTGAAGACGAAGCTGACGTGGCAGGTCAACGAGTCAGCGTTCCTAGGTGGCAAGCTGTCATTGGTCCACGTGTTCGTCCAGTCAGTGTGACCGTTGGAGTTTGTTATTCAAACGGGCTGATCGGACGGCTTAGATAAATCGCGTTTAAATTTTAGTAGCCGTCCGATTAGTAATTAGGATATTAGGTTATAATAAAAAAAAAAACGAAATGGCGCCGTGTGGTTAAGTGAGCGGGCGACGTCGTTTAGGACCGTGTGAATGGATGGTCTAGATCAAGTCTGGGCTTTTAATCTTAGCCGTAGATTTTAGTGCGCCAATCGAACGGTCCTGATCAAGTCTTCGCTCAAATCTAAGCCGTAGATTTAGGTAAACCAATCCAATGGGCGTCGAGTAGCCACGTGGTTCAATAGGGACCGTCGGATTAAATCCGAATTTTCGAAAATTAAAAAAAAAACTAATACGGCATCGTTTTGGGTAGCCGTGGGTCGCGCGGGTCCGGCTCTAGGTCGGGTTCCGACTTGAGTGGGCCGGGTCGACCCGGTCCGAATCATTTTTTTAATAAAAAAAAAATAAAATGGTTTTAAAAAATAAAAAAAAAATCGAAAAAATCCTAGAAAATCCTAAAAAATGCTAGAAAATCCTAGAAAATCCCAAAAAAATGTAGGAAAATTGTGGGAAAATCCTAGACACTCTAGAAATTCCCAAAAATTGAGGATTGACCACAAACAACTGGTCAATCCTATTTTTGGGGTTTCTTATCCGTTCTTCCGAAAATTGACGACTTTACCCTTTAGGGGTAAATCGTCTTAGCCTTGCATATAAGACAAGTCAAGGATGCTAAGATAAGGATTATGGTCAGTTAGGTGACCGATCCTTCTGCTTAGGTTCTCGAGTTCTGTCTTTCCTTCCAAATGACGATTTTACCCCTCAAAGGGTAAATCGTCTTTCCTATTCCAATCGAGTCTTGAAAATTGCTTAAAATTAGGGTTTGGGTCAGGTAGTCGACCTACCCTAATGTTTGAGATTTTCAATTCTCATCTTCGCCCGAAATGACGATTTTACCCCTCAAAAGGTAAAATCACTTCTAAATTTCAGAAAAATTCTGGAAATTCCCGAAAAATAGGAAATGAAATGGTTTGATCGCCAATCCCATTTTCGTCATCTTTTGACCACATGTTTCATCTGAAATGACAATCTTGCCCTTCTGGGGCAAATTATCCTCAAATTTCTCTAAATTACGATTTTGCCCCCTATGGACGAATCATGCCAAAACCACTCCTAATCCTTGATTGATACTTTTCTAGGCTAATAGGGCCTTACTAGGGATGCCATGCTGCTTTCATGTGATTTATCCGCATGATTTGGATTCTTGATTTGCGCATTTATTTCTACTGGTTGTGAGTGATAGGGTAGTCACTCCTATCTGCATGAACTCCTAGATTGGGTTCGTACCCCCACTCATATGTATAAAATCTGAGGATTAGATAAACCATTCAACTTAGGTGCCGAAAGGGCGTCGACTCTGACAATTGGCGTAACAAAGCCCCCGATCCCACGTTTCTGGTTTTCGCAGAATCGAATAGATCGCTCCCAACAATTCGATAGGGTTTCCGATCGTACCCTTCACGAAACGATTGGTGGCGACTCCTTGGCATGTACACGTATCATATCACTAGACCACACCGAAGGTCGACCACATATATCCAGCCATTGCGATTTGGGTAATGGACCTTGGGAGAGGCCCACGTCCGATCAGGCCACATCGGGCGGCCCATTAGCCCCCTCCTCCGCACGAGAGGGTTGCGACAATATGACAAATTTACCCTTTATTAATTTTCATTAAATTGAATTAATACCATGAAAAATTTCAAATTAATACACATATAGCAAATATAGGGTAACGTGCACACCCGATAATAGCCACGTGTCATCCAACTTTGCTATTTGACGGTAAAATTTAACGAAAATTAACGGAGGGTAAATTTGTCACGGCTATACCAGTTTGGGGTAAATTTGTCACAGATGTATCAGTTTGGGATTTTTCATGGTAAAAAAAATAATTTGGGGTAAAATTGTCACAGGTGTACCAGTTTGGGATTTTTGGTGGTATTAACCCTACCAAGAAAAACGACACAAAAACTTGTTTCGGGTTCCATCTACTTGGGACCCGTCGAAACAGGTTCTCTAATTTTTGAAGTTTGAAACGTACCATATCCTAAAAAAGAGGTCTTTTGTGGAGTACACATAGATTTATCAGTTGGGGCACCCACATATAAGGGTAAATAGTTCCAAATTCCATACAGGTTCTATGAGGAACCTAGAATCTTCTCTACCACAGGTTCTAGGGTCGATTTCAGGATCCTCTCCAAGTTCCACATGTACTTTATTTTAGCGATTGTAGTGATCCATAACTTTTAATAATCACTAATTACTGTTACAATCCATTGTCCATAACTTAATATTTAAACACGTGAACAAATATAAAGTATTAACAATATAAAAGTCTCAATCATAAATATCACTAGAAAGCTCAATCTAGTGATTCCAGATTATTGCACTCATCATCAGACTGCCATGGAATAGGGCATGATTACTAAAGTCACGAGTTAATACAAAAACTTGTTCCAGGTTCTAGAAACCTATCCGTATAGGTTTCCTAATTTTTTAGACCTAAAACCTACCAAGCATATCCTAAAACTTGGAACCGGACACGTTTCCAACCAACCCGATTCTAAGTTCCAAGTTCTACCATGCTCACCCCTACCCGTAGTCCTGACTGTCGGTTGCAATTGAGAGATCAAAATGATTGGCTCCTTTCATTGGTGATAGGACTTGTTAAAGATAGCAGAATTTGGGAAGTCCCTGGAAGTGTTGTCCTCTGAAGAAGGTTTGAGATTTAGAAGCATTAAGATGCTACAGATGTCCCCTGTAGCTTTTCACAAGAAGTTAGTGAAGAGAGTAGAGATCCAAATGTTCGGGGATGTGAACTGGCCGAGCTGAGACGGATTATTGAAATTACGAGTTAATGTAACTCAACAAAGAGAAGATGTGGAACTTTTCTCACTGCAAAAGAAGTTGGAGGAAATGTTTCGAGCGGAATGGAGACAACACAAGCCTGCTGCTGATGGCTGGAGAGCTAAGTTCGAGCCCAAAGATGATGATTAATTTTACCAAACAAATTGTGAAGATAAAGAAGGTTCATGGTGGCGGTCATGTCAACAGAAGAAAAATAAAGAAAGAAGGGTTCATGTTGGTGGGCTTGAGTGCTGATGCTTGATAATGAAGAGAGAGACTGCAATTTCACATGGTGTAAAAGTTAATTTTATTGATCAAGTCCACACTCTCTACTGTACTCTAATTTTCAGGAACCCATTAGCACTTCCCTTTTGGAAGTTTTTGGTTTTTAATCTTTGGATGTTGATCACCTCCGGATCTGAGTAGGTAATATCATAGGTCTTTCGTTTACAACATGGTGTATAAATTCTTTTTCCTCCTCTAAACTTGCAGAAAGAGACTGGTTGCCATTGCTACTCAGAAGCTTGTTGCAGATGTCGCTACTGATGCATATGTAACCACAACAATCTCTTTGTCATTCGATTATTCGGATAATGCGTTTATCATAGGCGTCATTAACGTAAGGTAGTAAAAAACTTTTCATATGCGAAAGACAATGTCCTTGTATGTTTATTAGCATTTGACTTTTTACGTCATTGGCCACGAATGGAGATGAACACATCAAGCTGTAGAAGGTCTTTCGTGCAGTTGTCGCGTTTCTTGTATTTCACTAGCCTTTGTTGCAGTTAATAGTTCCTTTTGGCCTAAGAAGCTTTGGAGGGACAAGACTTCATGAACGTGGAGAAGATCTGTGTTTATACGTTGTATAGAAACTTAATTGTGCACCTAGTCTGATTAATCAGACTTCCTGAAATCCTTTTATGGGTCCCATCCTAAAACAGACTGCGAAAGGCGACTCAGGCTACAGTTGTTAAAGATGAATGGGTTAAGAAGCAGCAGGTTCTAACGTTCCTGGTCTCAATTTGATTATAATCTTGTCTTACTTTAGGATAAACAGCTAATTATGATGATGGAGGATTTGTCAAAAGTTGTGCATGCGGATTTGGCTAAAAAACCTAACAATCTCCCCCTCATCGATGGTGAGGGGAAGATTGTTAGGATGTGCACGTGTGAGTTGTGTTAGAAGAGTCTCACATTGGAGAATTAATGTGGTGTCGAGTACTTAATATATCCAAGTTGGCCCATAACTCATTAGCTTAAGCTTTTGAGTTAAGGTGGGTTTGACTGGATATGTTAACGGGCTCGGACATGGGCTCCCTCTTGGTGATCTCCCCGAAAGAAGGTATCGGACTTCTGCGCACTCCTATCATGTGCTACGCAACAATCCGGATATTCATAAGAGCTTAATATGCACCACCTTTGTGATTTTTCCATCATCACTTCTCTTCTTTTGTTTTTTTTACACCTTCCAAGTAACAAGGAACGATGAAGGACTGGATAACTGTTGGAGTTCAACACCTAATAGAAGCAAAATTAATTACACTTGCACCATGGAGAAGTAAATGCAAGTTTAGGGCTTGTCACCAAAAGTGTGTTAGAGCATTCAAATTTGCTTCAATGGGTGTTGTCTTGGGTGTTGTGTTGAAGCAAATTTGAATGTTGTCTAGGTGTTGTCTTGGAAGAATAATTAATTAGGTGTTTGTCTTTAGAAGAGTGTTGGGTTTTGCTATAAATAGGGTAGTCCTCTATGTTGTTTTCTAAGCTTTCTCAACCTAGAGAAAGACTTCAAGTGTGGTGTGTGGTATGAGAGAATAGGTTGTAATAGTTGTATGAGATAATCTCTGATTGTTATACTTTCAGTTTAGTATAACGAGTTTATCTTGAGTTGTCTATTATATTTTTCTCGTATTATCACCACAAAGCTTCCGCATATCTGAGAGTGGTATATCTAGCAAGATTGCGCACTCTTACAATAACAGCATTGAGGGTTGACCTGTATGGTTCCAATGTGGAGCACGGGAATGCTTCATAGGACACTGCCTGGAGAGATGAATGAAGGATAATGATGTGGGATAAAAATCTCTTGATCAAGAGAAGGAAAGAAATTTTACTTTGAAAGAGTTTCCCGAGTCTGCAGCGTTGTAGAGTATTGCAGAGATGGGTAGCGTTTCTTGTAGAAACTCCTGCTTGAATAGCTGTTTTCCCAATAGTGTTAATGAGAAGAGACCGTCTGTCTCATAATATTCTTAAAATCTCTTCTGTGGAAATTTCGATATTCTCTTTGCTTAGCGCTCATATCCTTCCATTAACTTGAAGGTTGAAATACCCTCTATCTCCATCCTCAAACATTTGCATGTTTTGGTTTTGACATTTTGGTGGGGAACATCCTCTAGTGGGCTACAATACATAGTGCAAATGCAATTGGATGAACCAGTTGATGCATGCTTACCTGTTCTTAAAGGAAAGATGGATACAAAACCCTGTTCTAGGATAGTTTCTCAACGCTGCGACTAGAGATTATATTGGTTCACCATGATCAATAAAGATTTTCACCCTGTATATTGCGAAATGATTATGCTCCGGCTTCATTAGGGACTAGTATGGGACTTATAGTTCTATGCGTGGCCCTGTCCAATCTTACTTGGAATGGGAAAAGAAGAGGAAAGAAATGGTTCTACTCTACACATGGCCGAGGAATACTTTACATTGATTGCAAAACTTTCCTACATGTAAGTCACACATTCAGAGGGGTACTATACAGGGGAATTACATCAAGTACTGCTCCAGACACTGTTTTAGTTTCTGAAAAGTGACAGGTTTCGACACGAATGAGTCCATACCATTTGCGAAACATTCATCTGCGCTCTCTGCCAATGCATTCGCTGTCATCTGCCAATGTGAAAAAAAGTTACATAAATCAGCAAAGCAAGCAAAATCAACCGAAATTGCACATTATCTTCGATATACTGTTATCTGGTACTGAACTGGTTACGCTCTTGTAACTTATACAATCTGTTGCTTTAGGCGACAGATTCTCAGCTAGTTTTTCACAAGAAATCATTGAAGTATTTTCGCGGGCTCATCAACCCTCATTTTAGCAGTTACATCAAGTCGGTGCCTCTAACTGAAACCGTTATAAGGGTAGTAATTAGATGAGCTTTGAATTCGCTATTATTTGAGCATCATATGAAGGGAAAGCAAGAGGACATTAATAAAATGCACAAGTGCAACTCTGATGCAAGTGCTAACCGCAATAATGGGAACTCGTTCTTTGGATTCTGTAGGACTGTGACTGGTGAATGAGTCTGAAGAGACTTGCTCTATCCCCGCCCTTACTGCAGCATCCCAATTTCCTGTCTCCTCGAAGGATCGGATTATTCTGGTCGCTTGAAGGCCATCCATGACAGGCATGCAGACATCCTGAAAAGGAAGTACGAATTATCCAGGACATCATCAAAATCAAGAAACAAGTACCATATGACATGTTATGGACTCATTTTCTGAATAAGCAGGAAAAGTTGAGATGCAATAGAAAGCTAATGTAGACCGTATGCAGACAGAATACAGAATGCGGAGTGATCAGCTGAATACGCTTTTGCCTTAGCACAGAAATGAACATGAGTTGAAGTTACAAATATCTGCAGAAAGCTAACGTTACAAAAGAAAAGGTAGGTTCAAGTATCTGTGTATTACCATCAGAATGAGATCATAATTATGTCGCTGAACAGCCCGGACAGCTTCAACTCCATCGTTCACGACATCCATATTATGCCCTAGCTGCTTCATCATTGATTGGGTCACCATGACATTGATCTTATTATCTTCCACCAGAAGGATCTTAGGCTTTGGTTGGGGTTTTGGTTCTTCCACAATGCCACTGGACGTGCTCTCTGAACTTGCAAAAGATTTCTCCAACCCTTGACATGACCCTGGGGGTTCACGTATGGGAAGCTTATCTACTTGTCCTTTTTCCTCTTCAAGATGAGAAATATTTGAGCTTGAACTTTGTGATCTGCATTCTGTACCCTGTGGGTTCACTTTGCCATTCTCCACGTCAACCTCGCACTCATAATGTAAACTGGGACTTACTGAGCATTCTGTTTCTGCGGAGGTCTCAGCAGCATCAGCCGTAGAACAGGCATCCTCGGGTGAAGCTAACTCTTTAACTCTGAGGTTGTTAATTGGAAATGCATAAGAATCCTCTGCAACCCCGTTGAGCTTGTTTATACTAGTGGATCCAACATTAGGTGATAATAGTTTCTGTGTCCTGCTGGAACCGTTTGAAGAGAAGAGAGAACCCAGAGTGCGTGGCTGGAATTGGAAAAAGCCATCGGTGATGTCGTCAACAGCAGAATCGTGATTAGCCATAATTGCAAGATCGTCGGAATCATCGGAGTTATCACATATTGGTGAGACCTTGTAAGGTAGCACAAATGTGAATGTAGATCCAATATGCTCTCGACTAGACACAGTGAGACGGCCTCCCATTAACTCAACCTATGTCAATGCAAAGAACCCTGTGAGAGAGGTCTTATGGAGCTAGCAAGTGCTTGCAATTCTCTGACCAAAAAAAGAAAAAGTGGTTGCAATTCATGAAAAAAGAGTGATTGAAATATCTTTAGAGGTTCTCCATTAGACAGAAAGGGGAACGTTTTAGACTTTCTAATAGCAGAAAACAGGGATAGCTGTTTTCTTTTTGTTCCATAGCAAGTTGTGGATCTTCACAAAAGTTATAAAAAAAAAAAACATAGCTCAGAGATTCACCAGTTGTTTGCATATGGCTAGGCCAAGTCCTGTCCCACCGTACTTTCGAGCATGATCAGCCCTGACTTGCATGTACTTTTTAAATAAAGTAGGCAAAGCGTTTTCTGTTAGATGATAATAGAGGCTATGATTAGCATTACTTGTTAAAGGAAATGAAATTGAACATCAATGATGTTCCTGAAGCCTTTAACAATAACAGAAGCTAGAAAAATAAATCAGCTTAATAGGAACCTGGGATTCCAATTCCTGTGTCATACACATCACAGCAGATCCATACTGTTGTCTCGGGCGTGTCCTCTTCCTCCTTATCTCTATCTGCAGATGCTTCGCTCTCACACATGTTTCGAGTTTTATCATGCAGAGCATGATTTTGGCAGAAATGGCCATTCTGACTCTTCACTTGAACAGGTTGTTGGTCAGAACTCGCTTGAGACACTAAAGAACTTTTCTCTTCCTTCATTCTGTTCTCTGGTGTGGTTGACTGACCTACTTGTGACTTCTCAGGAGATTCTTCTATTTTCTCCAGAGATGGTTCTGGAACCACATACAGATTTATTCCAACCTTCCCTTCATGTGTAAATTTGATGGCATTGCTGTAGCAGATAATGGAAAGCGTAAGGCCGGATTGCATAATCTAGTTAACCATCCATGCAGCACATATTAGAATTTAAGTCTTTGACATCATCTTCAAGTTTACTGGGATCATCCCATTTTTCATGAAACAGTTGCATCTCGCTTCTAACTTTGTCTTGTCATTTCTTTGAATGCATGCCAACTGAAATCATCTACAGATATAACGTACAGGATTGTGCTCTAAATAATATATGAACCATATCAACATTTGCCGCTTGGCATGCAACTCTCTGGAACTTTTCTTTCGATCATTAAATCTATCATGAGCCCTGAAATACAACAGGGATACAACATATCGAGCACAAAAATTAAGCTAACAGAGCTCACTGCCGTAGAAAAGTGATGTGCAGTCAAAGGAGATGGAACTCTAGGAAAATGCTTAACAAGAAAGAAAGCCTTGACAGTGTGCTAAAATGATTGGTAATCGGCCTCTCTAACCTACATTTCCTCTAGTCCTTCACCCAATTTAGATATTGACATGTTCGAGTAGATGCAATGACCATTATGCATCACGAATTGCTTTAGAAAACATAGAGGGAATGGTCAACTAAGAATTGGTTTTACCAGAAATATAGAGCTACCTATCTGGAATTACAATATCAACACAGTAAAACTGGTACCTGATCAAGTTGGTGAGAATTTGTCTAATTCTCAGAACATCTCCAATGACCTGAAGAAGTTGGAGAAATGCTTGGATTAATCAATTTGACAGCCAGTATGAATTAGTGATGACCCCATTGTTCAGCAACATTAATTTAAGAAACAAAATGCAATTCTTTCCATCAACTGAATATCACGACTTTGTCCAACAGCTCATCTAGCATCCAGTACTGATAACCCACTTTGATACGCCAGTAAAAGAATCAAATGACAGATTTCACCCATCGAACAATTCAAATAGAACCAAAAAACTTAGATTATGAATTATGTGAAGTATAGGGAGAGATGTAGCATCCTGACATAAGCGAGAGAGAGAAAGAATGGAGGAAGACAATATATCGTGATTTTAACAGACTGACCTCAATAGGAACATCATCTGCTACACGTCCTTCCAATGTTAATATCTTCTGTAACGATGCCGCGGCAGTCTGCAGCACATGCTTTACTACCTCCCTCGGCCGGAATTTTGTAGCTTCCAACTTCATTACCCCTATTACAAAAATGAACGGAACGTGCTTGTATGGCTTCTTTCAGCTATGAGGAGGAAAGTCTGACAATGGTTCGAATGAAACACCACTATTTCTTTTCGTATATAAGATTGATGCCATACCTGACTCAACCTTCGAAAGGTCAAGAATGTCATTTATTAGTTGAAGGACCAAATCTCCTGAAGAAAGCATGACCTCTAACAATTGCCGCTGCTCCCGATCAAGTCTAGTTTGTGCAAGAATCTCAGTCATGCTGACAACCCCAGCAAGGGGAGACCTTATCTCATGTGACATTGTTGCCAGCATTTGTTTTGCTCGCATAGTCTCCTCTGCAATATTAGAATGTTCATAAGTATTGGAACATGGATAATGCCGAAGCTATATAAAACCGCCTGAAACACTTGGAAGGGAATAAAGTGATGTAACCTGTTATATACATGGTTTTGTTCATCTCGGTTTCCTTGGCATTCCGCACTGCCATCTCCTCTCGAAGTTTTGCTATTTTCTCTCTTATTCTTACCTAGCAAGAAATCAGAAGCACTATCACCATTTCCTGTTGATTGTAGAAAGACCTATTATGAACCAATGAGAAAACCGTATCTAACTCACCTGATCAGTAACATCCATTCCCATGTAGTTAATTCCAATTGTTTCCCCATCCTTGCTAAAGACAGGCGCGACGTGTATCAGAAACGTTTTTGCACCAAATAATTCTGTATCGAATGTAATTTCTCTCTTTGCAGGTAAACCTTTCTCCAGGACTTCCCTCTTAAATTCTTGAGACTCCTTCACGCCAGCACCGGTGAAGATATCGATATCTGTTTTTCCAATAACATCCTGAAATAAATCTGACAACTTGAGACTTCTTCTTTTTGGAAATCAACAATATGATAAGAAGCAAAGAAAAAATATTGCTGGTACTAAATACTTGACTAGTCAGTCATAGAGATTAACCGATACCAGATACTTGCAAAAACAGAAATTTGCTGCAATTTTATGACATGAGTAACTTCGTTGACATGATCTCACCTCCTCATGCAAAGTAGGATAAGGATTGTAGATGAACCGATATTTCAGATCTTTATCCTGGAAAAAAGAGAGAGAGGTTAAGTTTCCTGGAATATCCTTCCTAAGTAACCAACTGATTTGGAGCATCAAAAGTTCCATAACTTCCATTGAAGTTAATAGAAAACAAGATGGAAGTAAAGCAAGCAGAATACACTAAACTTCTTTACAAATTCACCCATCCATAAAAGATAAAATAGTTCAGGCTTTTCTGGAACGTGAGATCTTGATATTATTTCTCCTTGCAAATATTTGGCTGTAAAACATCTCTAGCCTAAGGATGTAGCACAATTCCAGCGTAAAGGCATCTTTGTGAGTCAAGAAGCAGTAGCAATTCTTTTCTTACCTGGTGTCCAATCACAACAGGTGCATTCTGAAGTATAAAATGCAAAAAGTTGTCAGCTCTTTTTAGGATCTGAGACAGCTCTTCTACAGGAGAGGACTGGGTTTCCATATTGTTTATGCTTTCCTGTAGCTTTTCCATGAGCGCCTGCTCTCTGTGGATACTCGCCTCCAACAATTTCTCCAAGTGCACTGCACGCTGCTTCCAGTAAACGACAGTATCGTACTCAGCATCAATCTCAACCCTCTTATTTTGGATAACTACATCGCTTTTCCTTCGAGGGACATCTTGCCATATATCAAAGGCATCATCAAGTATAGATATCGGGCGCTTGTCACCACCGTATCCTTCTTCCTCAAAACGATGCTCCTCGAGTATCTCCAATTTCTTAAGCTCAACTTCCTGCCTCTGTCTGCTCAGGATGTCAAGTTCCTCTTTCAGAAGGCGTACTGCATTGGCCTGCCTGTACTCCCAGTGCTTTACCAGGTATGCCAACTGAGAAGCGCCCTGGTCGGTGTAGTTGGTTAGCTCTAAAAGCTGCCTAAAATCAAGTATCTTGTGCTTCCCTGGAATCGTGACATCCTTCAACATATCTTCATCCCCTCCAGGGTTTTCGATGTTGAACTGCTTTCCAGCATCATCTCTGATATCTTCAGGCCACATCGAAGGCAGGACTTCGATGTCCATATCTTCAATAGGATCTTTTTCCATCTCACACACCATCGTGGCTCTTCACGCGTGAGTTCAATAAGTCTCCAAATATGAGCTTGAATACCTTGCTTCAGTCTATGCAACCAGTTCAATGCAGCTCCTACATTTAACTTGGTCAATGATGAGCAATATTGGTGAATAAATCTAAAACCAGGCTAAGGGGCAAAGAAGGGTCAATTTGACCTGCAAGACAATCATAAGTCGAAATACGTAAGGTATGAATTTGGCTCTAGAATTGCCAAAAACTAAAGGAAACTTAGCGATGTTATATTCTGATAGGGAAATACAGAAAGAGAACATTAAGCAGGATTAATCTTAGTTCAAAACTGGTATCTCCTATTCGACAATAGCTCTCCCGGTTCTAATATCCACCTTGGTATATCTACATCAAGGTCCAAGAAAAATTCATGCCTAACAAGGTGGTGAACACGATAAAAGCCTTCTAATTCCTCATTGTGGGATGAAAAGCATTTCATGTTATTTTACTTAGAAAAGCCTGGCGCCCTACATAGTCTCTTCTGTCTAAACATTCTCAATGAGAAGCCTTGGATTGATAGGTAGGATTATCCAATAATGAAGCTTCGAATACGCAGTCAAATTCCCTTGAGAAAAGCAGTGTCATATGACTGCTTCGCATGATGCACACTAGGAATCTGTAAAATCAAATTAAAACCAATCCAGAATTTTTTTTAAGGCAACCCTGTTCACAATTTTCTTCTGTTCTCTTCATGGAAGCTTATCAGGCAAGGAACATATATTGCTTAACTTAAAAGTTTCCCGGAGCTACAGTGTTGAAGGATACTGGCACCGATATTAGATGTTGTGGATATTATACTTGTGAAATGACAGAACCACAGATGTTATTTGGATGTTAGTGACACGAATAGATTCACAATTATGGCCTGTTCAAGCAAAATCAGACTTGTGCCAGAGAAAATAAACGAGGAAGCATGCTATGTAATTTTTACACCAACAGAAAAGTAATCTTTGGTTATACACAGCTTGAAAAGGAACTCATCTTTCGATTCCCATCCCTTATGCTGATTGAAGGAAGACACTGACAGAAGCAATACGCTGAGCAACTCATTGGCAAGTAGAGAACTTAAACCAGATCATGCAGATTGGTGAACAGAGGGTGAAATTAAGCTGACATTCGTCTGTCAAACGATAGAAAAGATGGGCAAAAGTCAAATGGGTCATCACTACTCACCAACCAGCCTCCATCGCTGCTTGATTCAACGTTCAACGTCAGGACTTGCTTCCCAAAATTCAGAGAAGAGAGACTGACAGAATGCAGCAGGAAGAGCCAATCGAGAGAAGCGGACCTTTCCACAATGGAGTTTGAGCCTTCCGCCAAAGAAACGGCCTCCCAAGTGAGAATTGAGGTTGGAATCAGCAAAAAGCCTCGCACTTTAGATCTGAAACGTGCCCAGTTGACGAATAATCAAATGCACTGAAAAGGAATAACTAAAGTATTAATGGAGCGATGAGCTTTTAGAGAGATGGAAGGAGGAGAGCATGTGAGGGGGGGAAATAAGAAAACCAGAGGAGAGGAGGAAAAAAACAATGAAAGCTGAGAAGAGGAGAAGCCCAAGAAGCCATGTGCGCTCGGAGGTCAAAAATATTAGAGAATTCTTGGACGGTTCTTGTTACCAAGTTCACTTATAAAAAAAAAAACAGAGTCCAGCTTATTAAAATCCGGATTCCTCGCTACATCTCTTGGTGCCTTCGTTCGTTTCGTCTCATCAGCTTTGCTCTGTCACCAACAAGAAAGAGAACAAAAGAAGAAAGAGAAGAAGACTTCAGCTCTCCACCTACACAAATCGACGTCGCTCGCCATGTTCCTCCATTCGCAAACACTCTGTTTCTTGATTTCATCTCTTAACGGGAACAGGATTTTCAACCAAACCAGCCGCACGAATATTTTTTCCCAATTATTTTCTCGGGGCAGGGGCAGAGACAGAGAGCGACAGAGACGCAGAAAGAGAGTAAATTTGAGGAGCGTTATTTAAAGGGAAGTCCCCCCCGCCATTACCAAGGTGACGTGTCGGGACGGCGCGTGCGGGCGACGGCGCCGGAGCGGAAGAGTGAGCTTGGCACTGCTGTGTGCTGATTCGCTGCACCTCGTGAGGTGTTTCGTGGGGGAGTGAAGAATCCTAATCCTACATTTGAGGAAAGCAGCGGAAAGGTGGTGAAAGTAATCTTATTTATAAGCGACGAGCCGTGAACAATAAACATGATTTAAAATCTTAGTTCAACGGAACGAGATTAACTGATGGTTGGTTGAGCTCGAGTTAATCATGGACCACGGTTAAGCAAAGATGTGACACTGTGCAGAATGGCAGATGACAGTGGCATGACGTCGCTTAAACCACCAGCGCTACCGATTCCACTTAGATGATGTTCCCCCCGGATTCAGAAATTCAGCATCCACACTTTTACCTGCCATACGAAATCCGTTTGATAAAATATTTTTATTTTTATTTTTATTTTTGGAAGGCAAAAAAATTTCTTTTACTTTTCTATTTCTGAAATGGAAACCTTAATAAGAATTTTTCTCATCGCTCACTCACCCTCTCTCTCTCTGACGTGCGGTCTCCCTCTCTCTTGCGTCTTCGATCATCGATCGTCGGGATAAGTGTAAAAAAAGTCTTAAACCTTAGTTCAGTCTTAAATCTTTTTTTGATATCAATTTAGTCTTAAACCTTTTATTGGTGTCAATTCAGTCCTAAACCTTTTGCATTAGTGCCAATTTAGTCCTAAATATTTTGCATTTATGACAATTGAGTCGATTCGACCAATTTTGGCTGAAAATCATTGGCGCGAACATCAATTATCCTACATGGCATGGCTTGCGCTAACATGGATATTTTTTAATTTTTTATATTTTAAATAATTTTAAAAAATATTTTAAAAAAATAAAAAAATTGCTTAAAAATTATTTAAAATTATAGAATAATATTTAAAAAATATCCAAATCAGTGTTTATCGTGCCATGCGAGACAATCGATGTCCACGTCAGCCATTTTCGATCAAAATTAGTCGTATCAACTCAATTAGCATAAACACAAAAGATTTAGGACTGAATTGGCACCAATGCAAAATGTGTAGGACTGAATTAGCACCAGTACAAGGTTTGGGACTTAACTGACACCAATGCAAAAGGTTTAGGAAAAAATTGGTACCAAAAAAAGGTTTATGGCTAACTTGACACTAGTGCATAGGTTTAGGACTTTTTTTACACTTCTCCCATCGATCGTCGGCTGCCAATCTCTGCTCCCAACTGCCGTCTATCGGCCATCGATCTTCGGCCGTCAATCTTAGAAATTTTACGTTGTTATCAAGTTTATTCCTGTTTCGAAAACATAAATTTTATGCCTTTATCAAACGCACTTCTCTACTCAAAAAATTATCAGGGGAATAGAAATAGAAAAATATATTCCTAGTTAGAAATATCTCTCGGAACAGAATGGCTACTATTCACGTTCTTAGAACACATGGCTTTCGATAAAATTAGCCAAGTGGCATGTTTGTTACGAGAAAAAAAAAATGATCTCCCATAAATAAGGTTTAACAAGTATTTTAAGGGCATTTTCTCAATATTTTCTATTTTTGAATGTGAAACTAACAAACTCACAAAGAAAGATTTCATTAGTGAAGGTCAAGAGGAAAAGGAGCCAACTGCGATTTTTTTTTCTTTGGTCTCGAATTGCGAAACTAAGAGGACCGAAATAACATAAAGAAGATGCAATTTCGATTCATGTGAAAAATCGAGAGAATTGTATGTATCATAATATTTTGGTAAATAAGATGATGTGGGCTATTTGACTTCAGTCGTGGGAGTTCATACATTTCAATAGGTGTTGCTATCTTAATCATTCCAATTAATCATTGAGAACTTATATATCTTTGTTTGATTAGTACTGGGACTGTAGTTTAATAACAATTCGAAACTCAACTTGACGGGGGACAACTTATTAATAGTCAATAATTGACGTAAGTTCCACCCAATAATATTCTTGAATACGTTTATACGTACAC
Source organism: Rhodomyrtus psidioides (assembly GCA_021437785.1). Lineage (NCBI taxonomy): Eukaryota > Viridiplantae > Streptophyta > Magnoliopsida > Myrtales > Myrtaceae > Rhodomyrtus > Rhodomyrtus psidioides. Next base: position 3,548,188 of record JAILYB010000069.1, read on the forward strand.
ATATGTTTATGTGCAGCATATGATCTAGGGACTGGCGGTGATATCGCAAAAATTATATGAGTCCACAATGAACTGTTCTAAGCTTATAATCTGTTGGATTAAGTCGTTATTTATTATGTGAACATTTTAACGCTCCCCTTCACATGTAGGTTGAACTCCGACATAAGACTAGCGCATACAAAAAAAAATTAGAGGGATGGAAATAAGAGGACTAGAAAAGATTTGAACTCGGCACATCTTACTCTAATATTATGTTTAATTTTGTGAAACTGCGGTTAATTGTCCTAGAATTTAAACTATTAGATGAACTGATGATTTAACATCCTGCCTACCTTAAGTTCCAAAGTTTTCTTTGGTATTAACTAAATTTTCCTAAACAAACTAATATGCTTAAAAGAATCATGATAATAGAGTTAAAAATAGGATGATTTAACATCCTGCCCTTCGAATTTATTAGTTCTCGATCGACCATATGTAGTGTGTACAGGCATTTACTCAAATCGAACTAAAGTGGACTATTTGAATCTACTTTGCAAACGCTAAATCAAGATCTAACTTGGCATTAAATCTACATTCAAGTTGAATTTGACTAGCACACAAGTTAAGCTAGTTTAGCGGGCAAGTAGCAAGAAAGCTAGAGCCGTGAACTTAATATATATCATGAATGTGCATAGACTCGTGATCAACTTATGGGGTATTTCCTGAAAAATGAATAATAAGCCACAAAGAGATTCCATTAGTAATTATTCAAAAATAAAAATCAAATTAAAAATAATAATGTCAACTTAATTATATGAAACGAAACCAATAACATTAAGGAAAAATTTCAAATAAGAACTTAAAAAGGGGTCATTTTCTTAAAAGATCATTTAAGTGACATACGTTTCAAATAAATACCTGAAGTGTGGCCAAGTTAGTTTCGAATAAGAGCCTGAGTCGCTTCACATGAGATACACCTAATCTGACGGTGCACGTGAATTGAGCTTACAAGTACTGTTTTGACTTTTATGGAAGACGTGCTTGTACGATAGGGACGCGCTACATGTTTAAAAGACGATGTGGCAAAGCAACATACGTTTTTATCAGTTCCGAAGGTATTCTCCGATCGGTCAAATCTCAACGAAATTTTACTTTTTTATTATGACATATATTCAACCAAAAAATTATGACGTATATGTTAAAAAAAAAAGTCAACAAGAAAAATCATCAATCATCAAAGAAGTAATAGATCGAACTCCTATATGTATCATGCTTCTGATTATCCTCGTAAACGTATTCATCGTGCATAAAATAAGATTTAAAAAATAATAGGACATACGTTTGGCTCAAACGATATTATTTTTCTAATGCTTAAACAATCAACATGATAGGGGTCAACTCTAAAGAAAGTGCATAAATTGATAAATAAACACAATCGAGGATGAGTTATCGTAATTATTGTTTAATGAAGAGGTGGGACTGTTGGTGCATCGATGCTAATGGCGAATATAAAAGCTGCTAACCGAAGGTCGATCAAAGCCACGACCAGACGATGTCGTCTCAAGTTAGCAAGGCCGTCCTTTCGTTACCGGAAGCGAGTCGCACGAGAGGTCGGATGCGACGGCTCGTGACAACGAGGCCTCGGTCTAAGACTAAACCCGATGCTCTTTCGGTGATACAACTAATCACGGTTAGTCAATCATGTTACGTTAAGATGGACCGTATAACTCACAAAAAAAAATGGACATCTTATATGTATTTTGATGAATTTCAGACAATCAATGAAAATAACACAGAAGAATTAACGAGGTTCGGCTGTAAGCCTACGTCATCGGACAAATCTCTCACGGTGTTTTTCTTGTCGTGAGTTTAGCCTTTGTATCATTCCCTTTTATATACAAAATTAGGTTGCTACAACAAAGGTAACGGGCAACCTGAAAAAGGAAAACACTCCTAAATAGATAATATGATCAAAATACAATATTTGATGGTATCTCCTTTCCTATGATAGAAGATATAATCCCGCAACACTCCCCCTCAAGTTGGAGCGAAGACATTGTCATAGGTCAACTTGTTCACCATATCTTGGAATGCCCCTTTGGGAAGAGCTTTGGTGAAAACATCTGCAAGCTGATCTTCACTACGAATGTAAGAAGTCTCAATTGTCTTATCTTGAACCTTCTCCCTCACGAAGTGACAATCCACCTCTATGTGTTTAGTCCTCTCATGAAAAACAAGATTGGAGGCAATGTGGGTTGCTGCTTGATTGTCACAAAATAACTTTGTGGCTTTAGTCGTAGTCTCACAGCCCAATTCTTGAAGCAATAATCGTAGCCATACAATTTCGGATGTGGTGGTTGCCATGGCCCTATACTCTGCCTCTGCACTAGAACGAGCAACAACATTTTGCTTTTTGCTCTTCCAAGTAACGATATTGCCACCCACAAATGTGCAAAAGCCTGTAGTAGATTTCCTATCCATAGGGTTTCCAGCCCAGTCTGCATCAGTATACCCAACAATCTCTGTATGGCCATTATTCTTCATCAATATTCCTCTCCCTGGTGAAGCTTTCAAGTACCGAAGCATGTGGTTTATCAATTCCATGTGCCCCTGTGTTGGATTCTGCATAAACTGACTCACATAACTGACAGAATAAGCAATGTCAGGCCTAGTAATGGCCAGGTAAATTAGCCGTCCTACTAGTCGCTAGAATTGCCCAATATCCTGTAATGGTGTATTATTAGAAACAAACTTACTGCTATAATCCATAGGTATATTGGCCGGTTTGACTCCAAGTTTGCCAGTTTCTTGTAGCAAGTCAAGAACATATTTTCTTTGCGACAAGAATATTCCTCTATGAGAACTTGCCACTTCAATACCCAAGAAATATTTCAATTTGCCAAGATCTTTAACATCAAATTCCTTGCTCAAATGAAGTTTGAGTGTTTCAATTCCAGATGAGTTACTACTAGTAATAACAATGTCATCAACATAAACTAGAATGATAACAATACCTTGATTGCCTGCTTTAGCAAACATCGACGAGTCTGCAGCACTTCTTTTAAAGCCAAACCTGATAAGTGCCGAGCTGAGCTTCCCATACCAGGCTCTAGGTGACTGTTTAAGTCCATATAATGTTTTCTTCAATCTACACATCACTCCATTCTTATTTTGCAAGGGATGTCCTGGGGGAGATCCATATACACTTCTTCTTCTAAATCTCCATGAAGGAAGGCATTTTTTACATCCATCTGAGATAAAGACCATCCACAATTAACAGCTACAAACAACAACACTCTTACCGTGTTCATTTTTACCACTGGTGGGAAGGTTTCTTTGTAGTCTATCCCATAGGTCTGAGTATATCCTTTGGCAACAAGGCGAGCTTTATGTCTCTCAATGGAACCATCACTGTTGTACTTGATTCTATAGATCCATCGACATCCAACAGTCTTTTTTCCTTTTGGCAATTGTACCAATTCCCAAGTGTGATTACGATCCAAGGCTTGAAGTTCATCTTTCATAGCGTCAATCCATACACTTTTATCCTTTGCTTCAAAGAAGCTAGTAGGTTCCTGTTGCTCATCAATAGAAGATAAAAAACTAAAGTGGTTATGAGAAATCTTGTCATACCCAATAAATTCCTGGATATGATGTTGAACAACGTAATAGGTGGAGAAGTCCCGAAGACGTGTTGTAGGCTGAGTAGCACGTGATGACCTTCGAAGTGAAACGATTGTTGGCACCTCTTCTGCTGCATTTTCATTCATCATACCCTCGGGAACAATTTCTGCATTAGCAGTTGGGAAGGCATCACTGTTAGCAGTATTATCATAATCGCGTGAGTGGTCATGAACCACTTCTGGGCATGAACTTGTGGAATCTGCAGGACTTGTGACATATGGCATCCCCTCGGGCAGTATTGGGATAGGAACAAAATCGAGAGAAAATTCTCCATAGTCGTCAGTATACTCCCCCTGAGTTTGGTTCCTATCAGAAAAAAACATGTGATCTTCATCAAATAACACATCACGAGAGATATATACCCGGTGGGTACTTGGGTCATAACATCTATAGCCTTTCTTGATGGAGGAATACCCAATAAACACACATTTCCTGGCACGAGGATCAAGTTTACCACCGGTTTGGGAATGTACATAACAAATGCATCCAAATATCCTTAAATGAGAAAGGTCAAATTTTCGGCTGTGTAACACTGCCATAGGGGTTTTGTAGTCCAAAATTCGACTAGGGAGCCGGTTAATTAAGTAGCAAGCCGTGAGAACAGCATCGGCCCGATAAGTTTTTGGCAGGTGACCGGAGAACATCAAGGCCCTAGTTACTTCAAGAATATGGCGATTTTTTCTTTCGGCAATACCATTCTGTTGAGGAGTACCAACACAGGAGGTCTGATGAAGAATGCCCAAGCTATGTAAAAAACTTTGAAACTGCTGATTAGTATATTCTGTCCCATTGTCTGTACGAAGAACTTTCACATAAGTATCAAACTGATTTTTTACCAAGTTACAAAATTCTTGAAAAACACGAAGAACTTCAGTCTTTGACTTAAGAATGTAAAGCCAAGTAGCTCGAGATTTGTCATCAATAAATGTAACAAAATAATGAAAACCTTCCTTAGAAATAATAGGAGAACTCCAAACATCAGAGTGTACCAAGCCAAATAATTCAGTAGATTTATTTGTGCTAAGAGGAAAAGGCAGTCTATGTTGCTTAGCAAAGTGACAAGGATCACAAGTGGTAGAATCATGACTGAGGGACAAGTCAAGAATACGGAGTACACGATCAGAGGGATGACCCATGCGCCAATGCCATAAGCGAGATGTGTCTGCAACAGCCTTGCTTGCCATCGAAGCTGTAGGGTGCGACTCCAACATGTACAGCCCATTCTTCAGTGTACCTTCACCAATCATCCTCCTGGTAGTGCGATCCTGAAAGAGCACCTTTTGCGGGGTGAAAATAACATTGCAATTCCACTGTTTAGCACACTTACTGACAGACATCAAATTAGATGACAATGCAGGGACCAATAAAGCCTCAGACGGTTTTGAGAAAAAATGGAGTTGTCCATTCCCCGTAGTAGGAACTTGCTTACCATTAGCAATAGTGACAGTAGGATGCAAACTACTTGAGACAATATTAGATAATATATGTGGAGAATGACACGTATGATCTGTGGCCCCAGAATCAATAATAAACTGAGAGTGAGAAAGAGCAGAATTGGCATACACATTACCCGAAGCCTTAGCAAGATTTGCAGTGTTCGGGGTGGTAGAAGAAGATTCTCCCTGACCACGGCTCCGAAGTAACTACTGAACCTAAAGTGCAAGAGATTCCAACTGTGTCTGGAATTCTACTCCATTACTATGTACTGCGATATGAGCATTTAGACCTTTGTCCTTGGCGGGACGAAGGTGCAGATAAAGAACCCAACAACGATCTTTAGAGTGCCCATCACGGTCACAATGATCGCAATGAAAGCGAACAGATTTCTTGAATTTTCCCTTGGCAAAACGCACACTGGACATCAAAGCACTAGACTCACCTCGTTGAATTTGTGGTGCGACACTAGTGGTGATTGTAGTATTGTGAGCCAAGTTTTCCCCCATGGCCGTGAGAGAAGATGGAGTAAAATTCATGACTCGCTTGCGGGTCTCCTCATTTTGTACAGTGGCGCACACCGAATTGAAGGAATGAAGAATAGGACTTGACAAAATTTGTTTTCTTGTATCTTCAAACTGGGGTTTAAGGCTTGCCAACAACTGAAAGATTTTGTCTTGCTCTTCTCTTTTGATATAATCAGCAACATTCTGGGTGGCGGGTCGGTATTGGCGGAGTTCATCCCATTGTTTTTTCATGTGACCCAGATGTTCAGTAAAAGATTGGTTCTCACCTTGCTTGGAATAAGCCAGACCTTGCTGCAATTCAAAGATTCGAGAAGAATTGTTAGCTTGACCATACACTTCATGAAGAGATTCCCACAAGGCTTGAGCAGTATCAGAATATGCAAAGATCTCATATATTTGAGATTCCATAGAATTGAAAAGTCATGTCATGACACTATGATCATTGGCTTGCCATTCATCAAAAGAGGGATCAGACTCTTGAGGAATTTTTGTCCGACCAGTGATGTGACCCAATCGAGATCGTCGACCAAGGGCAATCGTGACGGCACGAGACCACGGTAGAAAGTTTCTCCCATTCAGTAACAAGGACGTCAGTCTCTGACTATGTGCCTCCTGCACAACGGCCTTTGATGACCTAATGTCGATGTTCTTTGATGACACCTTCCCCTCAACAGTTTGCTCATTATCACCCATAACTCACAGCAAACAAGAACAGCCACCAATAGGAACAGCAAAAAACAAACGTGTTGAAGGTCTGCAACAATAACACAAACAAGCTAGCAGAAATCAACAGGATATGACCTGCTCTGATACCATGATGAATTTAAGACAATCAAGGAAAATAACACAGAAGAATTAACGAGGTTCGGCTGTAAGCCTACGTCCTCGGACAAATCTCTCACGGTGTTTTTCTTGTCGTGAGTTTAGCCTTTGTATCATTCCCTTTTATATACAAAATTAGGTTGCTACAACAAAGGTAACAGGCAACCTGAAAAAGGAAAACACTCCTAAATAGATAATAAGATCAAAATATAATATTTGATGGTATCTCCTTTCCTATGATAGAAGATATAATCCCGCAACATATTTTATGTTTTTCAATTTGTCTTTCCTGAATTTGGTATCCTTTTGTACGGATACGGACCAGGAAAAATTTATAACTTGAAATTCGGGATAATTACAAACAATAAAAAATAGTTATAAACCTATTATATGGATGTCAATATAGATCTAAAACATTTTGATTTGGCCAATTTACTCCTAATTTTTTTTTACTTTTTGCCAATTTAGTCATTCTGGGCCAATTTGGCTGAAAATCACGACAGTCGTACGTGGCACAACCGGCACTGACGTGGACGATTATATATATATGGCATTTTTCATTAATTTTTTGAATTTTTCACATTTCTTTTTCCTTGTTCCTTGACAATGGTAGGTGATCGGACATAGGCTAGGGCCACCGACATCACCGACCAATGGAAGAAGAAGGTAATGAAAAGAAGAAAAAATTATGAAAATTTGTAGAATTTTTTTTTTTTAAAAAAAAAAGCGTACACATCATTGTTGATCGTGTCGCATTAGACGATCAACGTTCAAATCTGTGATTTTCGACCAAATTGGGCTAGAATGATTATATTAGCAAATCGTCAAGAAAATGAAAGATTTAGGACTGAATTGACATATACATATAAGAGGTTTGTGACTTTTTTTTGTGATATTTTCCTTGAAATTGAGACAGGTAATTAGGTGGACACGTGTTGTGGCTAGTACAAAAGTATTAGAAAGCTGAGAAGAGGTATCCTAAAGATAATCAAACTTTTGGCTTGGTACAATAGTTTTATAGTGCGGAAAGACGCAATTCTTTAAAGACAAAAACACTTTCGTCGTCGGGTTTTCCCTTGGGATTCTTCATAACCAGAAAGCTACTTACTCTAATCAACCTCATTAATCTTGATTATCCCCCCCCACGTTGCGGATCCAACGCGTACGTGGTGGATGAATAAACCCCCCAAGTGACCACGAAAGCCACCCCCTTAAAGTAGACCCTTTCCCCTCCTTACCTGTTACATTAAACAAATGACTCGGGTCAAAGAGACAGAAAGATGGGCTTAATAGAAAAATCGCATTTGGTAAATTTGATTAATGGTAGTGATGGCGAGGGACGGATCTGATTGGGCAGACAGCTTCCCTAATACCCGGTTGTGTAGGGCTTAAGTGTCATCGGCGAACGTGATGCGGTCCCCCTTTTTACTGGGTTTTCGAATGGGGACAGCTTCAATGGACTCTCCTACGTAATCTTGAAATTGAAATTGACTAATTAAGACGTAAGAAATTGGCCTTTACACTGTGTCAAACGGGAATCGGGGATCAACTCTACTTCCGTTGGATTAGGACACGAAAATTAGTGGGAGGAATCTATCGTGCGTCTCCAAACCCTCTTGCCTATTATTCTATACTCACACATGTACTCCACATAATTGCCCGAACCTGTATAATACAATATTATACGATATAATGTATTATATGTCTGTGAGCGTGCGTGAGTGCATTCAAGTCTCTTTTCCAACAGGGTACCCGGTTCACTGTAAATCGAGAGATCCAACTTCTTATTTTCGATGCCTTCCCTCCCCCCCAATTGGTTGAGACGACGTGACGCATTGCTGGATTTACGAGCTAAATTTGAAGAGCTGGCCTGCGTTCAAGAGTAACAATTTACCTACACAGCAAATGTAAACGAGACGATGGTTGAATATTCATGTGCAGTTTTGATAAAGAACCGTAATCTAAGTGAAGCCAAGCATGCTAAAATCTATAACCCATTTCGCTAATGATATTGTATTTTCCATTAGACTGATGCAAGAGGTTTTGGTTGGATGGTGTTATCCTAGAACACTTGCTATTCGACGCGAATAAGAAAGAGATTTCCAGGGCGGTGGAGGCAAAAAAAGAGATGGTGGGGCCCCGGGGTTGCGCCACCATTGCGCGGCACCTTTCCTAGTACAGCTCGTCCCAATCATCATCCCTCAATCATCAGTCAGAACCATAGGAATGTCGTAATTACTTCCTTTTTTTTTCCTTGCCCTTTTCGAGGGGAAAAAAATGATTTAGCGCTATCATGCGCGAGTTTCTGCCGAAGATATCGAATTTTTAACCCGTTCGATTATCTAATTAAGTGTTGAAAATTGAAAATTATTCATTTAATGAGATTAGACTTGCTTGAGAACCTTAATTAGCATTCACTTAATACACTCAATTAATAAAATACAAAAATCTAATAATGTGGTAAGCAAAAAAGGAATTACTCGTAGCGAAAAAGAAAATGACAGGCAACTAAGGATTTGCTAAATATAGTGCTTAAACCTATTGACAATCGGAATTGTAGTATCTTTGGCAGGAAATCGATAAAATTTAAGGGAAGTGATTAAGTGACAATCGTAATCGTAATTGTGATATCTACTGTGAGAATAACGGTCTGTTTTGGACCTTAAAAAAAATAACTAATAATTATAAATTACTGTGGGGTTCACTCCTTTAAGAATTCATGGCTTACAATATATTATTATTCTCACAGCAGACCCAAAATTTAATTGTTATCATTTGATTATCATCAAATAATTTGCTTACTCTATTTTTAACTACTGAAATTCAGTGCTTAATTTTCTCTATATATCAAATAAGCCCTTACTTGATACTGTATAAGTAATATAACAAGAAAAACTATCCATTAAAAAAAATTAAAAAGGGAATCTCCTTATATATATATTGACTGTTATATGGAGGTCAACGAAACGAATTTGTGCACGTGTAACGAGGTATTATTCATCATATTTCATGTGGTGAACTAAAGGGCTACGTCTACGTGTTCGACCCAAAAAAAAAAAAATTCTAAAGGGGCTACCTGCTTTCATGATGAGACAGTAGCAAAGCGTGACCAGGTCCAGAATCTTTGATTGATCTCTTCCTTGGTTCTCTTTTGCTTCTTCTCCCTGAGTTTCAGGGCTTTCTGAAACTCTTCGCCTTTTCACCTCCCCCTGTGGCAATTTACAAGAAGGAAGTGGATTGCACAACGTGTAATTTATTCCTGTGTTTTATCTTCTTGATGTTCAAAAACCAGTTCGTTGCATTCATAAGCTAATTTTATGTAACATGGTATGCTGAACACTAACTCTTTGCTCTAATAAGTGCATTTTTGGGAGGTACTATATTAAAGTGAGACCAAATGTACGTTCCATTTATGTTTTCCCTTGTTCGATAAGAATTTTTTTTTTTGGGGGGGATCAAAACATGTCCGATAAGGTGAGTGTTGCTTATGTTGTTATCTGATTAATTGTTGGAAAAATTAAGTTAATGATGAACGACATCGGGTTGTGCATGAGACACAATTGCATGTAGAGGATCAAGATCTCCATCTAGCAAGTAGACCCCAATCCATTTTTTAGAAAGTATAGCTATGTGAAGTGCAATTTTCATCAATAATGTTCATGTTCTTTAGAGCTTTCCTTTAAGTTTGGTTGTGAATATATAGCCACCATATACCAAGTGTTGATTTAAGCGAAAAAGAAATAGCAAATTACTTCGTTTAAGGTACAACTACAGTTGGATAATACTGTTGGCAAAGTGGAACCAAGGAAAGGGTCGGCCTCAAGCACGGATGCACTTGTAAGAGAGGCACTAAGATCGGAGGATCGATTTAACCCACAAAGGTTAAAGAACCAACATCACTCCCAGAAACACCGGAAGCACTAAAGGGACAGCTTGGTGACAAAAATGTGTAGGGACCCAACATCACCCCCACTCGATTTCTTTCCATCTCTCTTCTCAACGTAGTTTTTAACTAGTACCTTCCGCAACTTTCTACGTGCCAAGCTCCATAATCTCCCTTTGCCTTCTTCAATCATCGTGTTCTGGACATGTCCATGAAAGTTTTCATGGGCGAGGCGCGAATTATCGACCGCGTGACGAGAGGACTAGTGCCATATGGTCCGAATTTCATGGCCTAAGATGGAGTTTCCCTGATTATTTGTCTTTGACACACCCCCAATGTTGAAGACGGTTTGACAAGGTTCGTTCTTCGCCAAAACCAGTCCGCGGATTTGCTTCTATTGCTTTGAGGTGTGCAACCCATCAAACGGTGGATCGTTGAGCAGTTCTTGGTTTTCTGAAATAGACTGAGAAAAAAGAAAAAAGAGGATAAACAAAGAGGGAAGTGGGCAGCATCACTCCGTGTTTTCTTGCTCATTGCCATCTGCCTCTTTTTGGCCACCTCGGCCTCCTCTATTTTGGAAACACGTCTGCAGTTAATATAAAATGATGGTACGCTAATTATTGGTCCGGACAAATAAAGTTGCAAGCCGCTTTCATCACCTCACCGGTCGCTTTCGTTTACCCAGTAACACGTAGAGGACAATGATTCGACTTTCCCTAGGCATAACAGAAACTTCAGCTCATCCCACTAGGAGAATGGCTTGATTCATCATCTCTATTATTGGCACACATTTTTATTATGGTTTGAACAACCTGTTGTTACACTTCTTTTCGACTACAAACCATGAAATTGCCTATTCCGACATATTAAAAACAACCAACTTGAAAATGCCGTCGGTCTCGATTATTAACAATCAATCACGATTGACGGCGGCCTTTTCTTCCTTCTCGAAAAGGAAAATTGATTCGGGTTGTCAAATACATAGCTAAAGGAATAGAACTGATCGAGGGCAACTAGTTGTCTGATTCGGGCAGGAAAGAGAAGCATGGAGCAAAGGGATATACATTTTGGTTGTTTAGAAAGCAAATTATGTGGTCTTCATGGAGTGAATCTGTAGAGGATGATTGTCCAAAATGTTCCAAACCTATCATTGGCCGGTTCAATCCTAACTTTTCAATTGTATTGATTTAGTCATAACATTTTGACAATTTGTCAATTTAGAACTAAAACTCTCAAATGTGTTGGTTTAGTAATAAATGCTTAAAAGTTTGTCATTTTAGTCATAACCCTATTTTGGATAATTGGCTAGAATTACTACTACATTGACAAAACCGTTTAGGACTAAACTGACAAACCGTCAAAAAGTTTATGATTAAATTAGCATAATTGAAAGAATTTTATGACTAAATTGATAGTCGCATAAGAGATTTATGACTTTTTGGACAAGTTTAATGAATATGTAGCAAGAGAGAGAGAGAGAGAATTCATGTGCCAATTGGTCGATAGATTCTTCCTTACCTGGGACAAATAATGATCCTTAAAAGGCGAAGCAATGATGTTTGCCGATGAACCATCAATGCCCGCATTAAGGAAGTCTTATGAATCCACTCGAGGGAAAACTAATCGCTTCGCAATTTGCTTTACAGATGGATACGGACAGTTAAAAAGCTTCGTGCATCAGCTGCTTTTAATGAGCGCTCCAAGCGTGATATCTGATCTTATAGTATAAGAGCTTTGCATGTGAAGAAAGGAGAGGGAGAGTGGGGATGCGCTTTTGCCTTTCCAAAGTGCTTTGAACATAGAAAAGATTAGTAGGACTCAAAAAATAAAGATGTTAAGATTACCAAATAATAATGGAACCTTCAATAAGACACATGTGAGTTAAGAATAGTACCGGATGATCATGGCAATGAGAAAAGGTTGTATAAAAAAAAATCATTTCAAAGGTATTATTAATGAAATTTTAATAATGTCTAAGCATTTCTAATGAATGTGTCTCACTTATTCACATTCACAACAAGCGTATTAACGAGTTTACAGCACATCCCTTTATAAATAAAAAAATAAATAAAAAGTCACAATCCGTAAAATTTTTCTTTCTTTGCCTTGGCAAATGGCTTTGTTTTGCCTAGACCGAGCGATCTAAACCATAAGTTGTGTGGCTCCATATGAGACCCACCATAACAAGTGGCTCGAAAAAATGGGTCAATACTAACAATGGACTGAGTATTGGCGAGGACTTCACTTCATAATTTTTTTTTCCAAGGCCCATCTCATGGCATCCAAGTTGAGATAAGTCCCGGGCCGTTCACGGACCATGAGAAGGAAATGGGGGCGGCTAGACAACTCTCTCGAAGGAACTCGGCGGAATAGCGGTGGTCATGTAGGCCCATGCATGATGTCCGTAGATCATAGATATAAGCAGCTTCAAGATTCTAACATCTTGGCTTGGGCTGGCAGAAAGAGCTTCTGACTTCGCCCTTGGGCGTTGTCCTATTTGTCCACGAAGGTAGGTGATATGTCTTACCGTGAATGAACACAACATCGTATCAACACTCTTCGCTAGTTTTTTCTCTTCTTCTCGGATTTTAGTGGGGACAAAGGTCCAAGGAAATAGATCATGGGCCTAGCCCACCAGTTAAAGAATTTGGAAAATTTTATGGGCAAACCACGTAATATTCCCCGACGAATGCAAGGACCGAATCGAATCAAAATCACCCGGACACAATTTCAAAGAAAAGTGAAATCAAACTCAGTAAGTATAGTATGGAACTCAACCAAACCTACCCATTAGTGCCATAACCTTAACGTTCTTCTCCTTTTTATTCCTTCCTTGCCTTTTTCTTGCTAATTTCTTGAACTCATAACCCGGACAAACTTGGAAAAGCTTACGAAGACTACTACTTTCCCGGAAAAAAAACACGATGCAAGACGCGATAAAATCAGATGATGAAAATGAAAATGGAAGCTTCTTATATAAAGGGCGAAAGACTTAGCAAACAACCACGCGCGATTCGACTTTCATATGCCGGTTCATTAATTTGGTTTCCGACAAGGAGACCAACCGAAAAAACACACAAAGAGGAAAGTGTCATTGGTTGGTTCCAACCCAATCATAGAGACGAAGAAATCAGTTTGTTATGGTTGAAATCGATGATATGATTTCCTAAAGATTAGTCCTAAAGTATTTGTTAGGGAAATGATTTCCGGTATGCCTTAAGCTTTCTTGTGCCATTAAAACCGATCGGAAGGTCCTGAATTAGACCAATGAAAATCCGTTTGTTATAATAATAATAACTAAAAAAGCACTTCTGAATTGATCCCATCCTTCAATTGACCGGATTTCATTTTTCAAAATTGCAACTACCCATTGCAAGGAATTTAGTTCTTACAAGTAAATGCTCAAGACCTTAAAACACTGGTCTTTCCAATCGGGACGTAGAGAAATCGCAGATGGATCTAATAGTTGTTCCATCGAGATCGGCTAATTGTTCTCGGATAGCACTTGCTCCAGTAGAAATTTCTCGATTTCGAAATGTATCGAAGCCCCGGGGCACAATTGAATGTAGATGTCATGAAGGTGAGGTGCAGGATACCAGGCCGAGAAACCCGAGCAACCACTCCCCTATGTGTCGATAGCTAGCGCATACAGGGCCCCGTAGCGTCGAACGCATTTTCGAAAGGCGGGGTAACGGTAATCACGGCTTGCCGGAGGAAGACCTCCTAGGGATAAGAGACATAGGACTAAAGAGAGAGCCAAAAAAGGATCTTTCGTGTATAATCCTGCATAATCTCGTTGAATATTTTATGTTTCGTGAACGACACACTTCAATCATTTATGATGATCGATTCCACATATCGAGATCGGAATGGGATCGGGTGTTTTCGCGTCTCACCATGAGGCACGCAACGGACCTTTTTCATCTTCTACAACCTTTTCCGGGCTTTGAATTCAGTAAAAAAGAAATAGTAATTTTTAGTTGGACCTCGTGAAAAAAGACTTCTTTATTTTGCGAACTAATTACGAAAGTGTAATTTGAGTATTAAAGCTTGCAAAAAGATGCAATTAAGTATTAAAACTTGTCAAATTGATGCAATTAAGTCATTTCGTTAACTTCATCCATTTTGGCCGACTGAAAAAAGCTGACTTAACTTCTTCTTCTTTTCAATTTCTCTATCCTATGTAGTTAAAACGACATTGTTTTGGTTCAAATTTAATTTTTTGCAAAATTTTATTTTAGCAAATTAAAAATAAGCTAAATAAAAGAAAAGAGTTAAAAACTAGGCGGCGAAGGTTGCATTCGCTGCCCGTAGCAGAGGCAATCGTCACTGCCTGGTTTCTTGTTTATTTATTTACAACGTCTCACTCTCAAAGGTGGCTCTTGAGTTCATTTACTCTTGGTTTAATTTGGTGTCCGTCTAACTTTTCTCTGAGTGACTTGAGTCTAGCTCACTTAGCGGTAACTTGCCTTTAAAATAGCAGCCTTTCTTCTCCTCCTATATAGGTCATGGTCAACGAGAACTTATAATCGAGGACCGACAAACTGAAAAAATAACTATTGTCGTCGATCCCTAAATAAAATCATTCAATTTGGACTAAATATGATTTCCGAACTATTGTAATTCGTCCCAATAGGTTCTCCTGTATTTTCTCAGGAGCTTTTTTTTGTTTTATTTAAATAAATAAAAAAATTACATATTTGGACTAAAACGACGTTGTTTTATACGTTTACCCACGTCATCGCCACGTAAAGGAAGAAAATATTTAAAAAGTTATTTTTCGCTAGTCAAGTTAGACGAACGAAAGGTCCTTGATTATAATGATATGCCTTGGTTATTCCACCTTCCCCGACTCGCTCGCCTTTAGAATTTTTGTATCTGATTCTTTCTCCGGTCACGCGAATCCGGACAATGCTCCTCGGCAACGCGGGACATGAGTTAACCGACATATTAAAAATAACACCAATAAAGGGGAAAATTTTATATAAAAAAAAAGAGAGAGTAAAAAGATAAATTTATCTTTACCGCGATGAAATGAAGAGATTTGATTGGTTGACGTGTCTAAAAAAACCTTTTTTTCGGTCGTAATAATATAACATCATAAGGAGTTGCATGTCATCGTCATCACGACAAGTACAACAAAAGCATCTCCATTCTTCCCACTCTTTCTGGAAAAACCCACCACTGATTTGATGTTTTTTCTTTTTCTTTTTAAAACTTGGCAAGTCCATCTTTCACCGTCGGTCGAGTGAGCCTTTTACCTGGCCGACTGATAAAAAAGCACGGGAGTATTGAAAATCAAGCTCCTTTCCGCTTTGTTCATCTCCGATTTTTATCTTTTTCGTATCGGTTTAAGAATCAGTAATCGGATGCTCTAGAGGAAGATGAACAAAATTAAGAGATGCCAACTAGCACAAGTCCCTTCAGGTAGAATCGGTCATGACTTACCTCGATCGACCCTTCTTGTTTATATATAAAAAAAGGAGCTCCTAATTTACAAGCACGGCTAAACTTCTATGTCGCGATATTAAATTTGTACAATATTGGATGTCAATTTTGGTTACTTATCTTCGCATTTAAGCCAACCGTCGTTGCAATATCTGCAATGATGGGATTGATTTCCACTATTCTAATATCTTTCCACTAATTACAATATTGGCCATAAAAAAAAAAGAAAAAAATTCCTAAAATTACCAAAAGTAAATTAAAAAAAAAAAGTCAGAAGGTAAAATGAGAAGAAACAAACACCCACGCGACGGTGTTGCCTTCTAAAGAAGCCTAGCCTACCCCTACTTTTCTTGGAAAATCCCCTTTCCAACACCCCCAAAAGAAAAAAAAAAAAAAGAGAGAAAGAAACACGCACAGCACAAGCACAACACAACACAAACGCAACGCAGCACAACACAACACAACACAACACAAAGGGAAAGTGCAGAGCAATTGAAATTCCCAGTCATTGCTTAATAAAAACAACCTTTCTCCCCCAATCCAAATCATCGCCGATTAACCCTAATCCCCTCTTTCTCTGCATTAACTTCCATCTCCATCTCCATCTCCAAGGTCTAGGCTCGATTCCGCTCGAGGAGGCACTGTCCCAAGCAGCTGATTCCCCCCCAGCCTCCCAAATCCATTTCGATACCATCGCCCGTTGGAATTGGCTGTCGATGCGCTCCCCCGTGATCGATGAAAAACCCTAAGATCGGGGCGAGAGTTGCATAGCATGCATGTTTTGGGATTCACGCTGGATCTGTATTGGTTCCTCCAGTTCATCTTCACCGCATTCTTGATCTCCTTCGGCCTGATCCAGCTCTTGAAGAGCACCGCCTCCAAGTACTTCGAAGTCGACGCCAGTTTCGAGGGCGGACCCACTTTCCACACCGACCGCGGGAGGATCATGCCCGGCGCTCCCGTCGACGCCGCTGTCTGCGTCGTCTGTGGCAGTGATGGCCCCAAGAAGTGCTCCCGCTGCAAGGCCGTTCGCTATTGGTCAGTGTTCTCCCCGGTTTGATTACGTCTGTGCTCTTCATGTTGTAATTTCCGTCGTCATGCTCGTTTCCGAATACTGCCCTACCTTATTCGGCGGTTGCAATTCGAATCAAAGGTTGCTAAGTAGGGATTTGTGTCCGTAAAGATTCGATTGCAATGAGCATATGAAGCGTGCGAAAGGTCGTACATGTTGTTAGGTATTGATGGATTTGTGGAGTTGATTGGCCATACTTATAGCAAAGTGTTTCTTTCTTTTTTCTTCTTTTTAGTTGCTGCAGTCCTTATACGTATGTGTTCAGATGGAAGGAATTATGAGTAGAACGACGGTGAGGGAGCTTGTGGCATATACGTGCTGTTGGTTTAGAAGGAATATATGACAAGTCAGAGCGATCAGAATCTAGTCATGTCGTGAGGATAGTTTCCTCGTTAAGATTCCATTGGAGTTGGTATTTTGATGCTGGGGACTCATTGTTTAATCAAGATACTAGCCTTGTCCACTCCAACTTGCAATGCTAGTTTTAGGTACTGTTGACTATGTCGAGCTTTATCAATTTTTCCATCATAAAGAGATTAATAGGTGTGAGGTCCAAATTCATTAAATTGGTTTGTGGTGAAGCTGACAATTGAATGGCCATATCTGGCGTGCTCCAAGCTTTTGTTGCATATTTGTATATTATCATGGTGGGCCTTTGTGTACATAGGTGTAATGGATGTTATTTCTGATGTCGATTCCTTATATTCCATTATTGCCAAATTTGCTAGTTCTGTGTTTGTTGGATGTGCTCAAAGGTTTTGTTGCATGTTCGTATATTACCATGGTGGGCCTTTGTGTATATAGGTGTAATGGATGTTAGTTCTGATGTCTATTCCTTATATTCCATTATTGCCAAATTTGTTAGTTCTGAGTTTGTTGGATGGGCTTGATACTAATGGCATTGAGATGATTCAAACAGTTTTGCTTTCATTCTTCATGCAGCTCCCAAACATGCCAAGCAGCTCATTGGAGAAGTGAGCATAAGTCAAAGTGCAAACTTTTCCAGTCATCGTCCGATGTATTTTCTACAGAAGCTTCCCTGATCACCCAGAATGGAACTCCCAAGCCAATTAAACAGTTGAAAAAGGTGAATTGTTGGTCGACTCTTTTTAATTCATGCCTCTGCAATAAAGGTTATTCCTTTTAAACTAAATATTTTTATTGGCTCTTTAATTACAGATACTCTTCCCATATGAAGAATTTGTGGATCTTTACAACTCGGAAAAATCAGGATTTCCTCCATGTGGACTGATAAATTGTGGAAACAGGTTCACACATGGCATGTGATTTCCTTTTGTTAGAGCTTTAAATTCAAGATATTAGTTTCACCAACCAGCATTCTTAAAACAAAAAATTAATCTGTGTGCGTGTCATACTAATTATCCTCAAACTTTCCTTGCACAGTTGCTTTGCTAATGTGGTTCTACAATGTCTTGCATCCACACGGCCACTGGTTGCCTACCTTTTGAATAAGGGCCACAAGAAAGAATGTAGGTTCCTGGATTTTATTGGTGATATATTCTCTGTTTACAGTATTTTAGCTGAGGTCAATTGTTGATGTCACGATTGCTGGTACTTGTCAGGCCGACGTAATGATTGGTGCTTCCTATGCGAATTGCAGACCCATCTTGAAAGAGCCAGCCAGAGTCCTCATCCTTTTTCGCCAATCAATATTTTGTCACGGTTGCCGAATATTGGTGGTAATCTTGGTTATGGAAGGCAGGAGGATGCTCATGAATTTATGAGGTTCCACGCTGTGTTACTTTTAGTTAATTTTATTTTATGGTTTGAACCAATGAGAACATGAGAGATACATTGCCTCTCAGCATCATTGGTACATCTGATTCTTAGCTATGGTAAACGTTTTACCCTCTTTATGCAGGTTTGCCATTGATACAATGCAGTCAGTCTGCCTAGATGACTTTGGTGGTGAAAGAGCTGTCCATCCAAGTGCTCAAGAAACAACCATTATCCAGCATATATTTGGCGGTCACTTGCAATCTCAGGTAATGCATTTAAATCCGATGCAGGCTGTTTCGTTTCTTATTGCTTGATACTGTAATTATATTTTAATTTGGTCCAGTTCATACTAAGATTTGCCCTATAATTACCAAAGACGTATATCTTAATGGCATCCACTTCCCAAGCATGCTGGTGCTTTTATTCCTGCCATCAGTCTTACACAGAATTAAGCCTTTTTATATTTCTTAAAATGAGGCTGATGTATTATCTACTTCTGAAATTGTTTCTTCAGAAAGTTTGAATCAATTCTGTGCGTGCTTTTTGATAGGGCATAGGTGATGATATCTGGTAATAATCACGAGAAACCATTTTTATTCTGGTTAGTTATCTGGAAATGGCTCACTGTAAGAGTAAATGTCACCTCCATATGTTGTGAGACTTTTCTTTTGGATGAGTAAAGGGACTTTTACTGTCTATCTGGCATACTCTTATCGTCTGACGATGCTTTCATGAAATCTAACTTGGCCTTTCGTATGGTTTGTATTTTCATTTTCTGTTGATTGTTTGACTCTGTGTTGTCATTGTTTATTTCCAGGTTATCTGCGCCAACTGCAATAAAGTCTCAAACCAGTATGAGAATATGATGGATTTGACCGTTGAAATTCATGGTGATGCTGGGTCTTTGGAAGAATGCCTAGAGCAATTTACTGTCAAAGAATGGCTCCATGGGGATAATATGTATAAATGTGACGGGTATGGATGTTTTCTGTCTTCTCGGATACTTTTTGTCCTGCCAATTATCTCCATTTAAGTTTGCGTCCCAAATGAACTAATGGTGGAGATTAATGGCTTTTACTGGCCATTCTCTCTCTATGGTAGCCTGTTGAGGCTTTTCCTTGGTTGATTATACCTTTCCATTTTTGCAGATGTAATGACTATGTGAAGGCGTGGAAGCGTCTAACTGTACGACATGCTCCGAACATTCTAACAATTGCCTTAAAAAGATTTCAGGTCTGTGTTGTTGCTTCTTGTTCAACTATGCAGATCTGATTATTTGATGTTCAGCGTGGACATCTTAGCCGAATTCTCGACCTGTTTAGATGATTTCCTTGGGCATTACACATTCAGGTCGTAATGAATGTGTTGCATAGGTTATGGAAGGTTGCTAACTTTGATCCCCACGTCGAGTTTATTTTGGAATTTTAACAAATATTGATCAAAAGATATGGGGAGAAGGGGAATGGTAGTTTAACTTTATTTTCTTCCAGACAAAATTTTAAGTGGTTCTCATAGTTTTTCTCCTCAGAGCTTAAGTTGACCTTTGTTTTGGTCCTCATGTTTCACACCCAAAGATTTCTTTTCTGGCTAGCTGAAGAGAGAGATTACATTTCTGCATGTCATGATACACTAAATGCACAATTTAAGGAGTCAATACATACATGCAGCATTCAAAGAGTCTCTCAGAAATGTGCTGTCTGGGATGTCACAAACACATTCCTAGTTTCAAATAGTTTGCATGTAATGCTATGATTCTTGGCTCGGTTTATCTGTTGAAAGTCAAGCATTTAAACTCTTGTTGCTTAGCCCTGCTTCATGCAGGCTCTTGTCTATATTTGTTTCCCGTAATGCTAAACAAAGATTTTTATTCTTCTATAAATCGACTTGTTCTAATGTTAGAAATGGATTGTATGAAATCTCAAATGAGCATTATCCTTTTTGCATGCTTGTATTCGAATGCATATGTTTGTGAAATTGTAGGTATCAGTAAAACTGAACAAATAATTACAGTTATAGATGGGCAATACTTTTAATAAACCAAATTCTACCTTAAGCTATGAGGTACTGAAATCCAAATAAAAAAGGAGTTTAAAGAATCTAATTGCAACCAAGTACAAGATTAAAATATGCAGTGGCATACAATAGGTAATGATATGTTGGGAAATTTGCAAAATCTTATATTTTCGATAATTTGAACTTTTAATAGTTCTGTGGAGGGGCATTTATGTATTGTAATTTCCAGGAGTGAACGATATTTTATTGATATCAAAATGTACAATTTCAAGGCAAGTGACTTCATTTTAGCCATTGACAAAATTTAAGTAAATGCCTAAGTGAAACACATATTGCACTGAATGACCACTGTCTCCATTATGTTTTCTTTAAAGTAGAGAAATTTCATGGATTTATGTGGTGGAAAAAGTTTTGTCGGAGAACTTTAATGGTTGTGCTTGTTCATTTCACAATTAAACAGGCTTGCGTTTATTTATTTACTGGAAAAATACCCGCCGCACTATGCAGCGGGACAAAAATAACCAAAGTACTACATTAATTAATGGAAAAGAACAATTTTACATATTTGTCATCTATCCCCAAATAATAAATGACTGCTTGAAAATAGACAAATGATTTCATCTCTCGTCATAGTTTTAACTTTTCCAATGGTTTTAACAGTTTTGTACATAGTAAGCAAGGTTGGCTAAATCATAATTTATTTCAGCCAACAAAATAAGAAAAATAATGTATGCAATGCAATTCTAAGATGGTTGATAATGAAAAAATTAATGTTATAAGTATTGAAGTAGTAAAGAATTTTTTGGGTCTAAGTTATGATTATCCTTGAGTTTGATTTTTGAAAAATATAACAGAAGTACAATCCTAGCACAAAAGATAAGCTGGGATAAGAAACAAAGGAAAGATAAATTATTGTAAATATAATAAACAAAAAATTAATTTTTGTTTTTATATATTTATTTTTATATAATTATCTCTTTTCCCCTCAATCGATCTTGCTTTTATTTTATATATTTTTGGGTTTATCGACCGTCAACCCAACTAGATTGGGATAAAGGTGATGTTGATGCTGATGCTGATAATAAACAAAGAGAACAAAAATAATGAAAGAAGGAAATACTGGATGACCATATTGCTTTTTGGTCACATTATCTGATATTTGTTGAGAAAAATAGAATTGAGCATTATTGAAAACGAAAACGAAAAAGGCAAAAAAAGAACGAAAAAAGGGTTGGGGGTTCCTCTAGCAATATTAATTTTTCAAACAAGGAAGAAAGAAAAATGATATTGAGGAGGCCAAGGAGATTCAAACCTGCGGCCTCCATCTTATAAATGTGGCCCAGCTTCTTCCCTTTCCTTTTATTATTTCAATCTTATAAACGTGGCCCGCATAGGACCAAACGGACCAATCACAAAACAATGTGACGAATTCTGGTGCACACCTGGGCTCTCTCTTGGTGCTCCACTTTAGTGTTTTTAAAGATTTTACATGGACTAGATATTAGATGTTTCTGGATATTTATCTTTAGGAGTTTCATCAAGAAGATTGTCGAGAACTTATGCGACTTAAATATGCTTATTCTTTTCGGTTCTTTAGTTAGATTAGCAAGCTTTACCTGTGATATTAAAGCTGTTGGTGAACTTATGCAGAGTGGTAGGTTTGGGAAACTCAATAAGAAAGTAAACTTCCCTGAGACTCTGGATCTTAGCCCTTACATGAGCGAAGGAGGAGATGGCACTGATGTCTACAAGCTTTATGCGGTTGTTGTCCACGTGGATATGCTGAATGCGTCCTTCTTTGGTCACTATATTTGCTACACAAAGGATTTTTCTGGAAATTGGTATAGAATAGATGACTGTAAGGTGGGACATCTCTCTCTCTCTC
The DNA here is from genome assembly GCA_021437785.1 of Rhodomyrtus psidioides. Taxonomy (NCBI): domain Eukaryota; kingdom Viridiplantae; phylum Streptophyta; class Magnoliopsida; order Myrtales; family Myrtaceae; genus Rhodomyrtus; species Rhodomyrtus psidioides. The sequence continues at coordinate 3,570,675 of JAILYB010000069.1, forward strand.
TCTCCCTCTCCCTCTCCCTCTCTCTCAGTTATGCTAAGAAATTTTACGGGATATTTGTGAGTCACTGCTCAATCATCCAAAGCCAACATATTTTTCTGGACAAAGATTTGATACTAGTTTCAAATTTCGCTGATTTCGTGTTCTAGTCAATGGATAACATGATGGATTTAAAATTGCTGTCCTTCTGCTACACATTTACTTGGTGAAATACTTTTCAACCAATTGAGCTTTCTTGATATGATTGTGTAGAGGACATATTGTAGAGGACATATTATAGTAATCATCTACATGTTCTGGGCCAATATACCGATTGCAAGTCCCCCTACCTGATAATATATTCAAATTTATTTTAGTTTTAACTTTGCAACTTTGGCAGGTTACGAGTGTTGGATTCGACGAGGTGCTTTCACAGGGTGCATATATGCTCTTATACAGTCGGTAGGCCTCTCTTTAGGAAAATTATATCTACGAATCATTTTCCGGTCATTAGAGTGATGCCTGCCATCCGGTGGGGTTGATTATCCTAGATTGAGCAGTTACCCTAATTGAGCAGCATATTCTGCAGTGATAAGGTCAGATGTTAGAATGGAAGAGTAATATCCAGATACCCTGCTTGTTTAGCCGATAATTTGTTCCCGATTGGCTATTTTCATCCTTTAGATGTTCTTTGTAGGCTAATGGCCATCACTCCTCATACGAAAGAGCATTGTGGAAACTGCAATTGAGGGGAGATCTTTCTTGCATCTGTTTATCAAGTGATAAATGAAAGTGGTGGAACCTACGTCGATTAAGGATTTGACTTGAGTCTTGACAATCTCATGTCGATTACTTCCTGGCTTGATTCTTTTGTTTCTGTAGTTTCCGGAAATTAGTCATATGTCCGCTTTCAAGCTCTTTTATGTGCGGTGTTAGACAAACCTTATCTTTTACATACAGTAATTAAGTTATCCACGTAGAAACAAACTACTTGGTTAGTCTTCATAACTGATTTTGTGTTTGAACCAGTTCATGCATGCAAGTGGAGGCACAATATCAAGGGCTTAAATATGACTCTAATTTGGGCTTGTCTGCGTTGCAGGGTTTCCCCCAGACCCTCATGTCTGATGACTGCTGAAATCTCAGCAGAGGAGAATCATCAAAAGGCAGGAGGGGAAATAGCATGTTGCTCTCAAGATCAATTTGAAGGTTTGACATCTGTTGATGGCAATTCAGTTTCCGGACATTCTAGTTGTGAAGCCTTATCCATTAAAAAGGGTTCTCAAGATGATGGAGCAGAGCCGATGGATATTGATGTTGAGACGAGTTCTGCTTCACAGAAAATTCCCAACGGTGAGATAGAGTCGTCGGCTGGCCAGAGGGTGAGAGTGGTGACACATGGGGATTTTGAGGATCCAGATGACATCAGCCTTGAGATACCTTTATCCAGCCCAAAGATCTCCTGTTCTGAAAACGGGCCATCTACTGCAAACAATTCTAATGCTACAGGAGAAGATGCAGACGTGGATGTGGAAAATCTGGAATCAGGGCCATCCATTGCAAAGGATAGTGCAGTTTATTGCAACGGACATAAGGATTTACGAGTAGTTGCTGCTGCTGCTGATCTTGACAACAATCTGACAGCTGAATGTTCTAGCGGTATAAGTAGATACCGAGAGGATCCTAGGAGCAATGGCAAAATGGCTTGAGTCCAGTCCTAAAGAATAGGAAGGAAAAAAAAAATAAATTGCCGATGGTTCCCTCTTGTAAGCTATGATGTCTCCCCAACTTCATGGTAAAAGGGAGTTGGGTTTTTTTTTTTTTTTCATTTCCGGGATTTAATTATTTTCGAAAATCTCGGGGTCTTTACGATCATTTTTAGTTCACTCCTGGAAGTGAATGTCAGTCTAGTGGCTTAACAATCACAGGCAATTCATTGTTCACTCCATGGGTGGCGTTAGTAGTAGCAGCGGTTCACTGATTCTGTCGTGTCGTATCATGTATCCATATCTGGTCATGCCATTAGTTTTTCGTTGTTGGGACCCCATCCTGAGGCCATGAGGAAAATATCGATCTGCCCGAGACAGATGCTTTTCGGTTATTTGGGCCGGCTCCGGTATCTTATGGTAGGGTCTAGGTTGGCGGGGCAGCCTGAATTTGATGTAATGGGCCTAGCAGCTTATTGGGCCTTGTTGGTGGGGCTATCATGTCTTCTGGCTTGGTGAGCCTACATTCTCTCAGTTTTGGTCCACTTGCTACTTCTCGGCCTTGGTGGTAGGGGACGGCATTTTTTGGTCTTAGTGGGCCCACAATATTGGCTAAGAAAAGGTCCAATATGTATCCACATATGCCTGAACCGAGGCCCAATTGGGACCCACTTGAGGACCAGGCCTTAAATGGGCCCAATAAGGCCCAAGTTCACTCACACTTCAGCCCAAACCTGGGCTAGATAAGCCACAAAACATGGGCTCAGAAAACTCGACCCTAGGCCCAAATTATGGAATAAGATGGGCCCATACCATTGAAGGCCGATTTTCCAAATCCTGAGAAGGCCCCACAAGCTGGGCCTAGAGCCCAAATATGGGTTCCAGCCCTGGTCCAAATTTCTGGATTAAAAAGTGGCTCAAGTTCGGCCCCAGATCAGCCCAAAAGAGGCCCAGGTACAATCCATCTCCCGAGTGCAATATTGGGCCCAGATCAATACCAACATGGGCCCAGAAAGGGCCTTCGAGGACCATCTTGGGCCCAAACTTTGGGCTAAGCCTAACAAAGCCCAAGTTGAAGTCCAGATCAATCCAACTTGAGCCTGGATAAGCCTAAACCGAGGCCCAACCTTGGACCAATAATGGCTGGACTGCTGGAGCCCATTTATTTAGACTAGGTGGGCTGGCTCATTGGGCTTGGTGGGCCTGAGGAGGCCCATTTCTGCCCTAATTACTATTTTGGGATTAGTGGTCTGGGCGAGCATTCTTCTGGGGCTTATTGGGCCTCCCTGGCGGGCCTTCTTGGCCTGCATATACCCTTTTCTTGGGCAGGTGCTGCTTTCGGGGATTTTAAAGATGGGCCTTTATATCTGAGCCATTCAGGCCCAACAATATGATACATAGGTGAGATCGACTGCAATTCTTTGGGCTAAATAGACACGTTTTGGGCCATTTGCGGCCCAATTCACTGTTTTGGCGGTCATGTGGCCTGGGCCTGCTTGTCCAGATCGCCTAGCCTTTCCTCACGCCTGCCCTTGGGATCCGTGATGGACGGCTTAGATATCCTATTTTTAAAGGATAATTTTTTGAATTATATATATATATATATATATATATAATAATTTGGGCCGCCCATTCATAATACGAAACGCCTATATTTCAAAAGTATGACCTAACTTTCTCAGGAAAGATTAAGCAACCCCTTTCCTGCTTGTCCTTAGTGGGTCTGTACTGACCGAATTTTGACCGGATTGCTACTTTCATGCCTTGGTGGGCCGAGGTTGCTCGTCGTTTAAGCTTAGCTTGTCTTTGTTTAACGGCTCTGCAAATTTGGGCACAAATCACTCCTTTTCTGTGTCGCGTCACGACAGCGCCATTTTTTCTTAATAATATTCTGCTGTCCTGTCAATGTTTTTTTTTTACTTTTTCCCCCCAACAGCTACAGCGTTCTACTCATAACTTAAAACAAAAATTAAGGCCTCTACTTTCGGAATCCGAATCGTCTGCCCTCAATCAACGAGGGCAGACGATCCGTTCTCTCTACTTTCGAGGCACATGCATCACTAACATCACCCATCCCTAATATGCAGGAATAAAACATAGTCTAGATAAACATTGCATTTACATACTTACGGCTAAGCATCAAGCGAGTGACGAGCACACCATCTGCCTAAAGGAAAATTTATGACTGATGAGCTGCGCATGAACTGAGCTTCAACATTTGATTCAGACCAGATTCCTTGATCTTCAGATTAAGCTCGATGGGTCCCAATAAGCACAAACAAGCTTAGATGACATGCCTCGTGCAGCGCATGCCTTCCCCAGGAGAGCTTTCACCCAGTTACACTAGCCAACTGATTATCTAAAGCGCTCAGTCAACTTGGGGTACCCTAACCCATTTTCTAGGGAATTGGATGCTTCAAACCAACGACATTGAACAACAAAAGCAAGACCACTGCAAATCAAGACAATTAAAAAGAAGAAACAATAATCAACAGCCTAGACTGACTCACATAGGTGCTCTGGAATTGAACCTAAGCAGAATGACGGGGTGTAGTAGATGCACCACCTTTTCATATGCATGGGGCGTAATGCATCATGATAGTACGCTGCAATCAAATCATAGTTTCCACTAACCGTGATGTGTGCAAAAGCTCCCAGGTTGATTCTGCAAAGGAACAGCACGGTGACAAATACATACAATTGCTAGATGGACCTCTTGTACTAAAAGCACGCCATGAAAAAGGATCCGTAGGTTGACACTGGACAGAGAAGTTGATGTCTGGCTGCAGACTTCCGGGATTGACATCTCTTTGTTAGTTGTATCTATTTTTTGTGCGCCTCAAGATCTGTCATCGTCTTTAGTTGCTTGCCTTTCTTTTGCTGATATTTTGCGTAGGAGTACCACACCCCCCCAGCAGTGTTAATCATCAAGCCAGTCACATTTAGGGCATGTACTTGCACACCACCCAGCAAGACAAAACCAAGAGTCTGCACGATAAAGCAAATTCTTTATATCGTGCATAAGTGAACTTATATCAAGGGTAAGCATTCTATTAAATTGGAAAGAAGAAAGCGTAAAAATGAAATATCAAATAACAGCACTGAAACCAAAGGTTTTCTACATACCGTGGAACCAACCCCTTTGAGGACTCCAACTATTGTTGTTGTGAGGGCCGAGTTGACAATTGTACACAAGAACATGGTGAAGTTGAGAACAATCCCCATGATAAGTGAAAGAACGACCAGCATAAAAAATGATAACGAATTACTCTGTTTGCAAGACAAATAGTTCCATTAGTCAAAGCAATCATGTAAATATACTGAAAGATACCTTTCCAATCCTCAAAGAGGCAGTTCCCATGAACTCACCTAGACAACCATCTCAATAGTGATATATATGGAAATGAGATATTAGTTTTATCAACATATCTAGAATACACTGGCATAGATTGCACTTTTAATTTTCATTGGAAGTCTTTCCGAGACTTGCTCCTCCTTTTCCTTCCACTTGCTTCACATAATGTCTTCATTACACATTTGTTTTCTCACATCTAGCCAAACATCTCATGCATTTGTATGTGAAAAAAGAATTGTGAAGAGAAAATGTTTAGAGATTCAGAGTATTTTAGGAAATAAATTTAAAGCATTAAATAATGAAGGAGATTTTTGCAAAATTAAGGATTTGGGCACTATGCACATTAGAAGGCCCTCAGTGTCTAGAACCTTGATTACTTCTAATTTTTCAGACTCGAAATGTAGCTAAATTAATTCAGGATACAACCATATTCTGCTAAAATAAAGTGAATTTGAGATAAAAGAACGAGGCATGGGAAAAGCAAAAAGAAAGAAACGAGGAAAATCCTAACCTTTGCAATCAACAATGATAGGGAATTTGGAAACTCCCCAGTGGCAATGATAAGAAAAAGCAGGACTGGAAGTGAGAGAAAACTGTTGTAAAACATTATCTCAACAGATGAAAGTCCATCTTCTGCACCAGACCTCTCCACTAACACAAGGTACATAGTCTGCATTAAGTATCTGTTGCTATTAAAAGGCTCAAATTCTTAAATAAATGTGTTCAAACAAATCATTTTGAAATTGAACATTATCCTTTTTTTGATTCTGAGATCTAAAGCAAAATAAAAGTATCGAGATAGCCATATAAAGATGGAAACTCAATCACAAACCTGGAAAAACACAGAAGTAAAAGCCATGCTATATCCATAAAGATCAAAAGAAAAGTCTCCGATGGCAGCAATGAGACATCCAGCGGCAATCAAAAGAACGGAGAGAGTAACCTGAATTATGACACGAGAGGCCCCATTAAAGCATTAAAGCACCTAAATATAGGTTGAAAAGGCGAATGCCAAAATGTTCAAGCCAAAAACTGAAAAACCACACCTGTGTAGTAGGTGTTCCCTTTCCCCGAAAGAATCCAGCTATTAGTACAGCAAGTGGTGTGAGTCTCTTTATTGCTATATACATAGGGATATTAACTCCTTTCAAGCTTGCTAGAGCAAATGCAACATTCGCATTATAAAATAGTGACACCAGGAAGAGCTTTTTCGCAGTTTCCAAGTTCAGTCCTCGTGCTTTTGTGTATCCTGTGACTCTTCCGAAGTGAATAAGCAATGTTGTAGCCAATTGCTGAGGCACCACAAATGAGAAAGTTACAACGTTGTCCATCACAAAATGAAATTACAAATGTGCTGAAACTCCCTTTTAAAAATCACCTGTAAAGTAAGAAGGGTCATCGAGTGTGCATATTGCATTAGAACTGCCTTGTTAATGAAGACCATGGCCATCGAAGCAATCCCATAAGAGAATGCAGCAAAAATACTGCATTGACATATTCAAAAGGAGTTAACGTGAGACATTGCTCAAAGGTACCAAAAATCAAGACAGCTGACAAAAGTACTGAAATGCTTCTTCTTCTTTTCTTTTTTTATACCAAATACAGGAAAGGGTCATGGGAGATCAGTAACTTCAGATGATCACTCCAACTTAAATTACAAGATTTACAAGGACATGCAAGCACAAAGGTATATCGGGAAATAATCTCTATCACAGCTAAATCTCCAAGCCTGAAACAAGCAATGACGAAGGAAGCATCATTCAGTGCATCGAATAGGCGACATCATATCATAACACAAAACTAACACAGCGAGGTGTTTTCGCAAAGCCAACACAGATCGATTCGTTAAAACCCGGTGAAAAGGCAACAACACAAAATGCAACACCACAGCAGAAGCGGCATAGGGTGAATTGAATAGGTGATTGATTCATAATGAAGTAAATTCTTAACAGATGCGAAGACGATCTGGAGGTCAAAGGCATGGCTCGATTCATTCCGAAAGATGCAACAGATCAATCGGCCGAGTGAAATATCTAGTTTACACGAGAGGGAGAGAGAGAGAGAGAGAGAGAGGGAGACCTTAAGAATGGAGTTGCGTCGGTGTCGCCACGATTATCCATGGCAGAGACGGAGACGAAAAGCGCGCAATGCGCTTGTCTTGAAAACGAATCGAAGCGTTGGCGCGCCTCGATTACAGCCGATTCACCATGGGAAATCACGAGCGTGGAGTACAAGGAAGAGGAGAGAACTTGCTAGGGTTCTTGGATCGCGAGCTCCAGGCCTCTCCGCGCGCGGACTGAAGTGAAAATTGGGAATGATTTGAGGGAAGGAAGATATCTGGAGTGGCCACTCCCTTCAACGACCGACTGGCGTCCCAGCAAACAACTACCGTTTCTGTCAAAATTGTTACTTAACACGTGTCGATTCGTATCTATTGTTACGAACAAATTCAAATTTCTCTCCGTAATTTAGAATTTATTTATTTTTCAAAAAATAAATAATTTGAAAATCTATATATTTTTTTAAATAATGTAGCTAGTCAATAAAAAAATATTTTTCTTATCGGCAACAAGATATTTGTATAGACGATACATTCATTTTTGTAAGTGATGCAAACGATCATTTCTAGGAATTTCAAATTGTCATTTCTTTGCAAAACAATGGAGCCTTAACACCTTGTTTGAGTGATCGATTCGTGCGACGTCAATAATCGCTAATCGCCCATCCGTCGAATCTAGATAAGTAAGGTAAGGTGGGCATAAGGGATAATTTGATACTGCCCATGTGTCGATAATAATAAGTACTACATGTTCTAGCGCTGCACCTAGAGAGATACCTTAAATGCAATCTAGAAATTACGATGGCTTATTTAAGTATAGATGAGGCCGATAATGTGATGAATATTGAATACTCTATTTGGGGTAATGACGCTTTTAACCCTTCAACTTTTATTGAATTGCGCAATGTGTGTACTCAAGTATCTCGATTGGAATAAGCCTTGAGGTGTTTCGTGAAAAAAATAAATGATTTAAAAGATATATTTTTAAGTAGTTATTTATATTGCTTATAAAAAATGATCTAACGAAAAGAAAACTTGAATTATTGCCTATAATGAGATATTTTTCATTGACTAATTATTACAAACGATTATTTTTAGGAATTTTTTTTTTACAAGTCATTAATTTTTCACGAAACAAACGTTATCTTACGGTACCTAGGTTTGGAGGTGTTGTCTAGTCTTTTAGACGGATAGCTTCTTTTAGCATTTTATGGCAAAACAAAGGCAATTTGTGTCGCACCCCAATTCTTCAAGAAAAAGGGCATGACACGGCCGTCCTTTTTAATCAAAGGACGCAGCCTCAAACAAAACCTGATATCAATATATATATACCTGATAACAAGGTCACATGTTCACAAAATATCAGAGCTCAATTACTATAACAAAACGATATATATACATATCCTCCACATCTAGCTCAAACTCACCAACGATATACAACTTATCCAAAAATATAATCCCAAAAGTCTTGCAGCTAACGTACTCTCGATTCTACTTGCGACTCGTCGTAGAACCTGAAAAACAAAAGAGATAAAGGAATGAGCGAACCATAGCTCAGTGAGAAGTACAAACTCTTCTAAGCGGATCGAGAAATTACTATACATTCATCAAGTAAATCAAATATCAACTCATAGTAATAACAAACTATTAATGGTCTAATCCATTGATTAATCTCATCAAAACAATCTTCGATGGTCTATCCACCGAATAATCTCATACTTGTCATCCATTATGGTCACTTTTAACGCTGTAACAAGGCGACCAAGTTTACCCCTTTTTGTTAGGTCTATCGCCTATTTCAGCCGGCAATTCGGCTTAATGACGTTCTGGCAGTATGCATACTACCCCCACCTCAGTGGGTTCTAAACATAGAAATATGAACAGTAACTACAATATCAAATCTAGGAAAAACCACAACCATTCAATTTTACAAACTGAATCCACAGCCTTCCACAAGCATATTTCTCAAATAATCAAAAGGGCAGTAATAGCTCGATTCTGTTCATGCAAGAAATAATACTCGAAACATCTCTTTCTTTACATTGTCAAGAAACTAAATCAGAAAACACGTATTCATCTTTAAAGACATGAGTTTTATAAACTCTTAGAAGAGAAATTATAACTCACCTTAAAATTCGAATACCAAACTATAGTAGTTACTCAAGTCGCAAGACTTGAAATCCTAAAAAGAATAATAGAAAACAACATCAAAAGCTGAAAAATTACTACACTAGCGAACAATTGGACTAAACGATGCATAAACATTGATAACTCGACACTTAAAGACTAAAAAGCTATTGGTCGCGCATTGGACAACTCGCGCGCCAAACTTCAGAAATTTCGTTCGGGCAAATCGTAAACCCGATTTACGAACCGTCGAAGCCATTAGCTCCATAACACCCTTAAGTTTGTTTCCTGCTTTGTTCACGGCTGAACGACACCAAAATCAGGTCCCATGACACAAAAATCTCCAAAATTCAGATTTTCCAACCTAATTTGCGAGAATTTCCTTAACTTTCTCATACAAACCCCGATTAAGGCCATCTTACTGTCCACACGAAGCTTATTCGACGTACTACAAAATGCCCAAGAAATCAGACACAACGACTGATTTTATGCCGAAATCCGAGTTGAACCCTAAAATCCGAAAGTCGCTTCAATAAAAGGAACGAGAGTGTCAGAACTTACCGGACGTTGCTATTTGGTGTCGGGATAGCTTGACGAGGTAACGAGACTTGATTGTGAGGAAAAACCCCAATCCTTTCTCTTCTTCTCTCTTTCTCTTTCTTTCCTTTCTCTCTCTCGATTCCCCCTCTTCTCGTCCTTTCTTTCTTTCGTTCTCGTTCTTCTTCTTCTTACGTTAAAAATCTGCCAAGAATAGTTAAAGATGGGTTGAGTGGGTCTGTTTATGGGCTGGGTTTTGGGCTTTTGTTTTGTTTTGGCCCATATATTACAATTTGTAGCCTCTTTTCCCTCCTAGCTTGGTTTCTTAGAGATTGATACTGTGTTGTTGGCCTTGGCCACGTATTCTGGCTGAATTTAATTGCGGTCTCGAGCTCGCTAATGCGTCTCCATCATTCCTCCTGTTGTGACGATGGACCAAAACATAAGTTCCTTGACGAGCCACGGCGCATTGGACCGTCGAATTTTAGGCCATGCATAACCACAATTTAGACCACGATCGACGATTAGTTCGATAAAAGCCTTTGTGTTGTTTTCCTTCTCGTTTGCATGCTTTCCAAAACATTATGGGCTAATATATATGCCCACCTTGTTCATAAGTTTCACTTGTCGCCGGATATTGTTATTGAACTCATACGTTTGTGTTGACCCCTTTGAGCGGACATACCATTTGCTTGATTTGTATTCCGTGGGAGGTACTCTCCTTGAAAGCTGCGGCTCCATACCTCTCACAGATTGATGGCTAACTCGAAATGAAAGATGAAATTTCACAAAGGAACTATGCAATTATTTGACTTAAATGACAAAAAATTGGGAAGAGAAATTATTTTCGAAAACAAAAATTTTATGCAATTACCATGTAGAGAACAAAATCAGAAAAAAATAATTCTAAATCAGAACCACTTTTTCGGATCAGAATCGTCGCGATGCAGGCCCGGAGTAATACGTTATGCAGGTCGGACCATAATGAAGGTGATCATTCGCCTGGCGGCCTAATGGACCCAATTTAGCCTCATTGATCTGAAGACCAAAATAAACAAGTAATCACCTTATAAGGCTTGGCTAACCAATGCCAGGAAAAAAAATCAACAATCACGGGCTAATCTGAATAAACAGATTTTTAGAGATGACACATTAGGCCCAGCCTGCTTATTCATTTGTTTTTAGACAATAATAACTTTCTGTTTTAAAAAAAAAAAAGGAAGTGGTATCAACGACTTTCGACATACAAGCATGATTGTCTACTGCAATGAAGGATTCATACATAATTTATGAACCATGTCACTATCCCTCCCAATCAATCATGACATTATCTTCTAAATCAAAACCATGTTCTTTGAAAGAGTATGATGATGTGCCACATTCGTACTGATCAGATTAGGGTAGCAGTACTTTTTTGACCAAAGACAAAAAAAAAAAAATTAGGGTAGCAGTACTTGACCAAAAGAAAAAAAAAAAGGATTAGGTACCACTTAGACTAGACCACAGTTCAGGGGCAGAAGAAAAACCCCACTTTGCTTTGCTACTTTTGAGCAGATTAAAATTGTATGTCGTGTCATGGTTTACTGACGTAATCGATCACGTTATCTAGATTGTCCAGGGGGCAAGCTACTTGACAGTTGACGTGAGTAAGCTATTCGCAGCCCTCGACCAGTAGCTGGCACGGACTCACAACTCTCGTCACGATCTCTTGTCGACCCTTAACAATGTAAAACAAAAAAGAAAAGAATTAACAAAAGTACCAATTTTTTTTTTTAAAAAAAAATCTCACGTCAACGTCGACCGTGCAACATGAAACAACCTATGGCTACTCATTAATTTTCGGCTCAATAGATCAAATGAACTATATTGACAAATTATTAAAAATGTTTATAATTAGATTGGCCAAATTAAAAAGTCTAGAATTGAATAAGCACAAATATAATAAATTTAAGACTTTTGTTTTTTTTTTAATATAATGTCCCCTCAAATTCAAGAGGACCAATGTTTAATTGGAGAATCAACTTTCCACGCAACTCACCTTCAATGGAAGAAATATTGTAAGAGTCAGTTGGCAAGTGGCAACAAATCGTTCGAGTCAAATTCATTTTTAAAAGTTCTGCACATTGTCTGAAGGATGGTGCGAATGCCATCAGTCCGCTTTTGTTTTATCGAGCCTGAATTGACTTGTCGGAATAGTCCGTCAACGGTGCAATGGGGAATCTGCGTGGGGCTTTCCTCGGTGGCTAGAGTACCAAATCTGGTGCTCGCAGGCGAGAATTAGTCAGGTCTTGTTCCGCTTGTATGTTCAAACCCAACCAGTGTAACGTAGCTCAATCAGTTTCACAGAGAAAGAGAGAGACACACACATACACAGTACAGTACAGAGCTATGGATTCTTCTTGTAGCAATGAGTTCGACGTGATAGTGATCGGCGGAGGCATCATGGGCAGTTCCACCGCTTACCAAACTGCCAAAAGAGGTCACAAGACGCTCTTGCTCGAGCAGTTCGACTTTTTGCACCACCGCGGCTCTTCGCACGGCGAGTCTCGCACCATGCGCGCCACTTACAACAAGGACTACTACACCAAGATGGCCGTAGAGTCTTCGAAGCTGTGGAGAGAGGCCGAGTCGGAGGCTGGCTACAGCGTCTATACCGGCACCCACCACCTTAACATGGGGCCGGCGGGTAGTGCCAGTCTCAAAGCGGTCATAGCGAGCTGCAAAAAGAACTCGTTCCCTTATCAGATTCTGGACCACGGCCAATTCGCCGACAGGTTCTCCGGAAGGCTCAGCATACCGGAGGATTGGATTGCGGTGTATACCGAGCTTGGCGGAGTCATTAAGCCAACTAAAGCGGTGTCCATGTTCCAAGCACTCGCATTTCAAAAGGGAGCTGTGCTGAGGGACAACATGGAAGTGAAGGACATTAGGAGAGATGAGGCGAGAAGAGGCATAGTGGTCTGTACCACCAAGGGCGACCAGTTCTGGTGCAGGAAATGTGTGGTCACTGCCGGGGCTTGGACCAGGAAGCTGGTTGGTTCGATTGCTGGGCTTGAATTGCCAATTCAACCCGAGGACATCACAGTGTGCTATTGGAAGATCAAGGAGGGTCAAGAGGAGAAATATGCCATCGGAGGCGATTTCCCGACATTCTCGAGCTACGGAGATGTGCACATATACGGTACGCCGTCCTTGGAATTCCCGGGGCTGATCAAGATCATACTGGACCACGGATGCCAGTGTGATCCAGATAAAAGGCAGTGGCGGCCGGAGCCGGACTTGGACTCCCTGAAAGAGTGGATCGAAGGGCGGTTTCTGGGACTGGTGGATGGCTGCGCACCGGTGTCCATGCAATCCTGTATGTACTCGATGACGCCGGACATGGATTATGTGATGGATTTCTTGGGAGGGGAGTTCGGGGAGGATGTGGTGATAGGTGGCGGGTTCTCGGGTCACGGGTTCAAGATGGCTCCGGCAGTAGGGAAGATATTGGCGGACCTGGCGCTCGCTGGGCATGCAGATGGGGTGGAGCTCAAGCATTTTAGGATTGGAAGGTTTGAAGAGAATCCCTAGTGAAGGAACAGAAGCCAGTTCCCTATGACGTACTAATAATCTTGTGATCTGGTCTTTGGTTTCGAGTGATTTTATTGCATCAATCTAAGTCCCATCGAACATAAACAGCTAGATGTATACGTGAGCCGTTTGTGGACAACATCTGCTACTGCTTTCTGCTTTTTCTTGGATGTGAGCCAAGTGAACTGAATTTTCGATACAAGTAATGCTAGCTAGATAATCGATCATCGTCCCTCGTTATACTCAGCTAAACTCGTGACAGTGCAGATGAACGTCGCAACGACAGGAAATGAGCACGGAAGGTAAAGATCGAATGCTTTTTGAGCCGTTTCCTGACCTGACTGATATTAAGTCATGTCGAGTATATGACCAAATTGGTTGGCAAGTATCAAATATAGTCTGTCCGTTACTAGGAAGTGTCACTTGATAATCTATGCTTAAAGGATAGGCATGGCTCACTCAAGGAGAAGACAAGGCAAAAGAAAAACATAATTCTCCCCCCAACATAATTTATTTCGAGACCGTGTCTGCTTAAGTTTATTAAGGTAAAAGGATTTCAAAATCAAAAGGAGTCGATGCTAAACTCCAGTGGGGTTTCATTATTTGGGGAATGGTTCCATTCCCATGAGAAGTTACCGTAGCACAGGATCTTCCGGTTTCCGCGTTCAGACCCTGCATGACATCAATTGAACCAGTTCAGTTTTCGATCATGGCACTAACTGTATAGTAGCTTAGGAAATTTATAGGGAACGAGGTTCAAGTACTGTTGATAATTTATGTTGATATAGCCGGCATTTGGATCTGCTATTGATGCAAATGCTTCTTGTGACAAATCAATAGTTCCTCGGCACGCATTGGCAGGGCAAAGGTCCACAATCTTCACCACCGCTGATGCGCCTTCACGCTCACGGCATGGCTTTGCGACGCCTAGGTTCCTCTCGCTGAGGCACTCGACTTGGTAGGATTTGCTGCCGGCGGCACCGCCATTCCAAATTACTTCGTTTGCTGCTGCTATCAACACGTACCCCTGCATCTTCATATCCATAACAAGCCGAGGCTGCATTATTCCGACACACACAAGGAAAAAAACAGAACACCTTGTCACGTCAGCCCGTCCATTTGCATGAGACACCGTTAACAGTGGAAACAAACACAACGGAATGCCTTACGCTGGTACGGTGGAGTGCAAGATGTAGCGATCCCGTTGCTCTGAGCGGAGGCTCCAAAGAGCAAGATTGAAGTGAACCATAAGAATGTCACGAGAGACGAAACCAGGTCGGTCGATCGTGGCGCCATAAGCTCTAAAGGTCGGTGTCGAGAATGTCTTAGCTGAGATGCCAAATTGAGCAACTGAAGACACCAATTCGAGGGAGGGGCTATTTATAAGCGAAGATCATGCAGCAGGTCGCATAGTTGACCTGGATTGCGCTCATCATTGTAAATGATTGCTATGTTGCACTTGCAAATAACAATAAAGAATTAGCGTTTTCCAATGACAGTGGGCCACGCAGGCCGTAAGGAGTTCACGATGAGGCATAATCTCTCTCAGAACCCTCGGCAAAGCAGAGCTTTTGCTACTGGTGCAACTGCAACGTCTAACCATGAGATTAACTTGCAATGAGGCTCTGTTCTAGAGTCGATAATATGGAATTCGAAGTAACATCGTGACAAATTTCCAGATTTTGAGTTTATAAATGAACGATTGTATCTTGAAAACGTGGTCTTCATGCAGTGATAATGTAGAAACCATTCCAAAACGTGGTGGTTCAGTTCCAGGATTGGAAGAATCATGCAGCCTGGTGATTGCAGACATGTTTAGGTTCTATTTTGTTTTCTTTGTGAATTATTTGATGATTCCAGGAGTTATCTTTTTCTTATCTTAGGCCTCAAATTTGGCAAAGAGGAGATATTCTTCCTTCTTCTAAACTTGGTCTGTGTCATGGGGAATTGGGAAGAAGCTGTTTTGAGGCGTTGTCCCCTGTTCCATTAGTACAATCGATCAGCGTCGACGACTTTCGGCATGAGATGGGACGTACTTGTAGATGAGGTGACCCGTACAAACAGCATTGCGTATCGATGATTTTGTGATGCCACATGAAATAACTCTCGGAATATACACAGCAGCTACATTACAAGGGAAAGTCCAATTTTGCCGTGCTCTTCCAAACTCTTACCACTTTGCTCTCGATCTGAAAGATGTCATCATGATGTTATAGCATTACCTGGTGAGAAGTTCTGCTTGCGCACACGTATGGCTCTATATGAACTTGTTGTAATATTTATTTTATATTTAGATCCATAATTAGTGATCTAATTGATGGAATATCATAAATTCCATTATTAGTACGTAAGTTAATGGGATTTCATATTTTGAGAGATTTGATTGTCATATTATTAGGGATCTTATTGTACGTGATTGATTCCTTTATTAATATAAATATGGGATGATGCTCTAAGAAAAAAATCATCAACCCATTCCAAAAAGTTCTTCCTTTTACGTAGAATTCTTCTTGGTATCAGAGCTAGTTTTATGGTTCCCACCTTAAACCACCTTCTCCATTGTTGTACCATCACCATCACCACCACCACAATTTTTTTCACCATATCTCTTTGCCGAAGCCTGCAACTTTCTTAGTTAATCTCACTCTCTTTTATTTTATTTTTGGCCTAACCTCGGCCTAAATAAAGGTCACTTTTTTATGATCTAATCAGATCATAACCTTTTTTTCCTTCCATCTTGAGTTATCATCATTTAGCAGTGATGTCAGAAAATTCTGGTGATAAGGTCGATTCTCTTACTTCTGAAACCGGGCGGAAATATGAAAAAATTCTCTTCTCCGCTAGTTCGGTTCAGTTTGATGGCCTTAATTACCTTCTTTGGTCACACTCTATGATGATCAGTATTGCGTCCGGAGAATGTACTGGTTTTCTTACAGGGGAGAAAACAAGACCTACTACTCCTCCGACGGCCCTCTCGAGATGGTTGGCTGAAGATGCCTCTGTGAAGGCATTTCTTTTGAATCATATGACTGATGGTATTTGTAAACAATATATTTTTATGCAGACATCACGAGATATTTGGGTATCGATTAAGGATACGTATTCTGAGACAGGACATGATGTTCAGATTTATGAATTGATGAAGAAGATCCAAGATCTTCGACAGGGAGGTATGTCCGTTAGCGTTTATTTTTCAGAGCTACGTACTTTGGGTCAGGAATTGGAGGTTTATGATGACACTTATGAGGGACTTGCTGCGAATGTCGTTGTTCGACTTCAACAAAAAGAAGATAAGAAGCGTGTATATCAATTTCTTATGGGTTTAAATCTAGAATTTGATATCGTGCGTCAAAATATTTTACAAAAGGAACCTCTTCCTACCCTTCAGCAGGCCTATGCCTTGGTACATAAGGAAGATAACCGGCAACGTTTGTATTCTATGACTCATGCTCCTGCTCCTGACCGTTCGGCTCTTATCATGTCTTCCACCTTGAGATCCTCTCAAGTTCATATCCCGCGATCAATAGATAAGCCATATATTCGCTGTGATTATTGTGGTAAACCTTATCATGTCAGGGAGCAGTGCTGGAAACTTCATGGAAAACCACCAGGAATCGGTAAGGGCAAAGGCGTGAATAAGGGTCGTTCACAAGCTCATGAAGCCGAGGTGGTTGGACCAACTGGTTCTGAATCTGCAAGTCCTAATGATATTGGGAATTTTGTCACCAAAGAGGAGATGCAGCAACTTATCAAGGATATGATTAATCTGAAGAGTCCTAATTCCTCTCATGTGGCATCTAGTGCATCTGCAATATCTTCTTCTACCACTCATTCTTTTTCAGGTATATCTTCATATTCATCTCCTTGGATCATAGATTCGGGAGCCTCTGATCACATGACAGGATGCTCAGGTCAGTTTGAATCATATAAACCATGTTCCGGACATGACAAAGTTAGGATAGCCGATGGATCTTTTTCTCCTATATCGGGAAAGTGATCAATTTCTTGCACTCCATCCTTGACATTATCTTCGGTTCTTCATGTTCCTAAATTTCCAAATCAATTACTTTCAATTAGTAGTCTTACTCGAGATCTCAATTGCAAAGTAATATTTTATCCCACATATTGTGTCTTTCAGGACTTGGTGACTGAGGTGAAGATTGGCAGTGGTAGTGCACGTGATGGACTTTACTGGTTAGATGGATTACCGGCTACACCTATCCAAGCTAGCACTGCAAATTCCAATTCGGCTGCTATTTCTTTTCTGCGACAATGGCATCGACGTTTGGGGCATCCACCACTTCATACTCTTTATTCATGTTTTCCTAGTTTAAAGAATCAAATTAAAGATCATCAGTTTTTCTGTGATATTTGTGCTTATTCTAAGCAAAGTAGAACTATTTATCTAGAGTCAAATAATAGAAGTCTTGTTTCATTTGATTTGATTCATTCTGATATTTGGGGTCCTTCCCCTATTAAATCTGTTATTGGGTATGATTGGTTTGTGACCTTTATTGATGATTATAGTAGAGCAACTTGGGTTTTTTTTACTTAAACATAAAAATGATGTTTTCGAGGCATTCAAAACTTTTTTCAAAATAATTCAGACCCAGTTTAATTCTACCATTAAGGCTCTTCGAACAGATAACGGTAGAGAATATTGTGCCTCTTCCTTTCAAAATTTTTTACGAGAGCATGGTATTCTCCACCAAACTAGTTGTGTGGATACCCCTGTACAAAATGGTGTGGCAGAGCGAAAAAATAGACATCTTCTTGAAGTTGCGCGTTCACTTTTATTTCAAATGCATGTCCCGTCATCCTACTGGAGTGAAGCCATTCTTACAGCTGCCTATTTAATTAATCGTATGCCATCTAGGGTCCTGCAAAATAAAAGCCCAATTTTTATGTTGATTGAGAAACATTCATTTATTCTCCCACCAAAAATCTTTGGGTCTGTTTGTTTTGTTAGGGATCATCAAGTGAAAAGTAAATTGTCTCCTAGGAGTCTAAAGTGTATTTTCTTAGGTTATTCCTCTTCTCAAAAGGGCTATAGGTGCTATCATCCATCCACTCGTAAGTTTTATGTCTCCAAAGATGTTGTCTTTAATGAGTATGAAGCCTTTTTTGATAATTCACTCTCTGAGATATCTAGTTCGACGTTTATTGAACCATTCCCTGAGCTCTCGGTCCCATTATCAACAGAACAGACAGAGGAGCCTATTGTGAATCAAAGTGTAACCCCAGAAGAGGTCTCACTTAATCAAAGAGATTATTCACAGGTTTATTCTCGTAAACAGGCTACTTTGCTCGGTAATCCTCTTGGTGAGTCTTCACAGACAATACCAGAATCCAATACAACACCACCGGAGCTTAGTCCTATTGAAGATAACAAAGTTGAGGATGAAACAATCCCAATTGCTCTCCGTAAAGGTAAACGGTCTTGTCTTGGTAAGCCTAGGTATCCCATCAATGAATATACTTCATATTCTGTTCTTTCTCCATCATATTCGTCATTCGTTTCTTCTTTAGACTCTATGTCTATTCCTAATACTGGGCAGAAAAATCAGATTTGGAATTTGGTGTCACTTCCTCCTGGGAAGAAAACAGTGGGATGCAAATGGGTTTATACAGTTAAACAAAAAGCTGATGGAATTGTGGATAGGTACAAGGCTCGACTAGTGGCCCGGGGTTTCACTCAAACTGCAGGTGTTGATTATCAAGAGACATTTGCCCCTGTAGCAAAGATGAATACAGTGAGGATTCTTATATCATGTGCCGCAAGTTATGGATGGGATCTTCAACAATTGGACGTGAAGAATGCATTTCTTCACGGGGAACTCGATGAAGAAGTTTACATGGACATTCCACCGGGTTTGGCAGATAGCACTACTATTGGAAAGGTTTGTCACCTCAAACGTTCTCTATATGGGCTTAAACAATCACCTCGAGCTTGGTTTGGCAGGTTCACCAAAGCTATGCGAGCTCAGTGATACACCCAGAGTAATGCTGATCACACCTTATTCATTCGCCGTAGTGGTTCTCTCTCAACTTTCTTAATTGTGTATGTGGATGACATTGTGGTGACTGGAAATGATATTAGTGAAATCGTTAGATTGAAGAACGCATTGGGAAATGAATTTGAGATTAAAGATCTTGGAAAATCGCGATATTTTCCTGGAATTGAAGTAGCTCGCTCCTCACATGGGATCTTCCTATGTTAGCGTAAGTACATACTTGATCTTCTATCTCACATAGGAATGCTTGGATGTAAACCTATTGATACTCCACTTGATTCAAATACGAAGATTCGGGCCAAGGTAGGGGAGCCGGTAGATCGCGAAAGATATCAAAAGCTTGTCAGAAAGCTCATCTATCTTTCTCATACACGTCCTGATATTGCAAGGTATATTGTTTCGAAACCATGGTCATTTAAAGGTTGAGGCATTTACTGATGTAGACTGGGCCAGTTGTGTGGATGATAGACGATCTACTTCAGGTTATTGTTTTTATGTTGGAGGTAACCTAGTTACTTGGCGAAGCAAAAAACAAGATGTTGTTGCTAGATCAAGCGCAGAGGCTGAATTTCGCTCTATGGCTCAGGGCATGTGTGAATTGCTATGGGTTCAGAAACTTTTGGATGATCTGGGATTCCGAGTTCAGAAGCCAATGATGATTTACTCCGATAGTAAATCTGCTATTGGTATTTCACATAACCCTGTCCAGCATGATAGGACTAAGCATGTGGAAATTGACAGACACCTCATCAAAGAAAAGCTTAATTCAGGAGAATTTTGTACTCCATTTGTTCAATCCTCAGAGCAGACCGCAGATATATTCACTAAGACAGTGAGCAAACGAGTATTTGATTATCATGTGTCCAAGTTGGGTATGTGCGACATCCATACGCCAACTTGAGGGGGGTGTTGTAATATTTATTTTATATTTAGATCCATAATTAGTGATCTAATTGATGGAATATCATAAATTCCATTATTAGTACTCTAGTTAATGGGATTTCATATTTTGAGAGATTTGATTGATATTATTAGGGATCTTATTGTACGTGATTGATTCCTTTATTAATATAAATATGGGATGATGCTCTAAGAAAAAGATCATCAATCCATTCCAAAAAATTCATCCTTTTACGTAGAATTCTTCTATACATTGAGGGAGGAGATCTGATATTGTCTCTAGTGCTTGCTTTTTTCCTTTCGATAGAACAACTGACGGCGTTGAGTAACCAATGTTGGCAACTCTTCCGCGAGTGTTATTACATCAAGTCACGGAGTATGTAATTCGAACCATAAAAGCTGGCTCGCAGGATCGAGACCATAAGAGAGGACCCAAGAGCCTCAAGGCGCCAGATGAGAAGGCCCGTCGTCGTAGTGCCATTGAAATGCTTGTGACGTATAAGCATCAAAAGGACTATCGGTCTCGAGCAGGTTTGAACTGGAAAGCCATAAGACAGGATGATCCCTTAACCTTGTCCAATAGGCTGAGCACCTCTCCAGTACTTTTTCATACTGCATCTTGAAAGGATAATAATGTCTCTTATCTACTCTCTTTTTGGGGTCGTCGTCTTCTTTTTTTTGGTCGGGCTTGGTCGGATGCCATCTGAGCGTAGGTAGAGCCACCATCGAATGCCCGAACCTACTTGTCTACCCACCGGACGCCTTCCAAGCACCCAAGTCCAATCCTCTATACGACCATCTTGGTCCTGCATCTTTTCAATTCACACAATTCAGGCCATTCCCAGCAACAATCCAAGTCGAATCTCGAGCTCGGACTCAAAGACATAATCTCAATGCGTTTGCACATTCGCCAAGTTGCAGTCTAGGAACGGAATGGCATTGAAACATTTTCAGGATAGCTTCTGGTAACGAAGATCGGTGCGCCTCGAAAGATTATTAAGACCATTCCAAGTGTTAGGGCATCCATCTTGTAGAGTGCGCAACCTTCCTAGATATACCACGTAGGTATGCGGAAGGGTTTGAAATAAAAGGAATCGTAACGTCGGAGGATGTGGTGATGAATACTCAAATGTATGAGAGAATAATACTAATATTCGCTAA
This sequence comes from Rhodomyrtus psidioides, assembly GCA_021437785.1. NCBI lineage: Eukaryota > Viridiplantae > Streptophyta > Magnoliopsida > Myrtales > Myrtaceae > Rhodomyrtus > Rhodomyrtus psidioides. The sequence continues at coordinate 3,592,083 of JAILYB010000069.1, forward strand.
AAAAAACCGCATTTGCTAAGGCTTTACACAAAATACACAATGAGCATACCTCTAAGCTCTATCTACCTTGCAAGCGACAAGCTTAACTCTCTCTCTCTCTCTATTACATGCTCTCGACACACCACTACATATGCTCACCACCCTTTACTGTTTGGCATGCACCAAGGCCGCGTTGCCTTGAAAACACACACATGCTAAGGCTCAACTATGGCATAACGCACCTTAAACAAGCTTTGCTCATCCCTATTTATAGAGGAATTCCACCGCCATGGAGTCCCCCCAAAAACTGCTGACTATGGGTGAACATGCATGAGAAAGCCACCAATTTCATGCTACCGCAATTTTGGTCTCATCCATGTGCATGCCAAGTCCAAGTTGAATTCTTCCTTTGACTCTAGCTGTCTTCTTCTTCCTTCTTTGGCTACTTTTTGACCAAACCCACCTTTACTTCTCACGTTCACTTTGCAACGCCAATAGCCATCTTCATGTCTTCTACGTGAGATATCTTCGTGGGATTCAACTTGCCTTTTTCTGCTTACTTAACCGACTTCTTCATGCAATGAGTGTGGTGGCCAAAAAATATTCAGATGTTCGTATTAGGTGTTGAACTCCAACACATCTTTCCCCAAAAGTTCAATTAGCTAGCGCAAACCAACTCGGAAACCATATTTCATTTCTCCCTCTTACCTAATCATGCCTTACACGTGAACGCAGGCACATTTAGAAAACCAAAAGCAAGATACAGGTTGGTCTTCTTTTTTTTTTTTGGTCGAAGACACATGTTGGTCTCTAATATCAGTAGTTACATCATTTAACTGGGCCAAATTCCATTAAAAACCCTCAACTTTAAGTCTAGTCCCAATTATATCCCTAACTTTTTTTTGTCTCAAGAAAAATCCTCAACTTTCAGTTTAGTCCCAAATCTATCCCAATTAACTTTCCATCCAAACCGCCGTTAGTCATATGACTTCAACGTAAGAAATCAATCCATGCCCCTGCCGACTTGAATTTGAAGTACTGTTCATCGTCCCCGTCCTCTCCCAACTCATTCAGATCTTTTCCTCTCCCTCTTTTTTTTTTTCTCTTTCCTTTTTATTTTCCTTTTTCTCCTCAACACTGATCTTGAGCACCTTCCTCACCGTCACCACGTCGCCTTTGATCATGGCCTCGCACACGACCGACTTGCCCCTTCCCTTAATCCAGTTCCCAGCTGCTGGCTTCTTGTCTGAGCAAAAGTTGCCAGAGATACCGATGACATACATGTTGGGGTAGTCGTTCTAGTTGCTCTGCAGGAAATCCATGGCGATCTGGACTCCCTTCGAGACCATGTTCATCCCATCGCGTCACCAGTGCTGCACGAGAACATTAGGTAGAGGTTTTTCTTTGCGATTGTGCACTTTATGCTCTGAAGTCGTGCGAATCTGCTGGAACTGCCACAAACAAATGGAATTCAACATCAGAATTGTACACTAACCCAAACACAGCCAACTACAGATTTAAAGACCGAACTTTGCCCGTCCAAGATTGAATTGCTAATCAAGACTCCCAGACCGAAACCAACCTTTGGAAAACAGAGGACAGGGCTTCGAAATTCGCAGGGCTCTCTAGGTAAAACTTCAGCTCTGCGGCGCTATTTGCCGAATCGAACCGAACTGCATGATCGACGCCCTTGTCATCCCATCCCTGAAGACGAATCTGCTTGCGGGAGAAGAGTAGTATAGGATGGCGAAGAAAACGAAGATGACGAAGGCGTTAACAAAAGAGAGGGAGGGCGGGATGACGAGGGCGTTGTTTAGCTTCGATTATGTTTCTGTTTTGGTCTGAGTTCTGACCACGTTTTGATTTGCAGGGCCAGGAGAACAAAGAAAATAAAAAGGAACGAGAGAGGAAAAAAAGAGTGGAAAAGATCTGGATGAGGGGTGGGAGAGGACAGGGATGATGAACAGTGCTTTAAAGGGGGGCGTGGATTGATTTCTTACGTGGTGGAAGTAAGATGGCTAACGGTGATTTGGATGGAGACTTAACTGGGATAGATTTGGGACTAAATTAGAAGTTGAGGATTTTTCTTGCGACAAAAAAAAGTTGGGGATATAATTGGGACTAGACTTAAAGTAGATGGTTTTTAATGGAATTTGGCCCATTTAACTGATATATAGGGTCAGCAAGAGCACTTGCGTCTCTTAACGACATGAAAAGAAAGCAGCTGGACAAGATACCTTTCCGTCCCATATTTAAAAGGTTGTGATAAAATGTGGACCTAATCACGAGTCACAAAGATGGTGGTGCTAGCACATTAATCCACTATCTTGTTCACAAAATTCCGAAAACCCCACCAATTCATCTCCCCGCGTGATTCTCATGCTGGTCCTGGCCTCTGGTTCTAGACGAGAATAGAAATGGGTCTTGCTAGCATGACAATATGACAATGGAATACTAGGCATAAAATCATATGAGGGTCCGCCATGATTGCTAAATATTTTTTGCCATTCATTATTATATTTGGAGTTGAGATTGCACCATTATACTGTTGCACCACTAGCTTCTCAAAGCTCGATGGAAAGATAACGCTGAACCGTTCAAGTTTTCTTTTTTCTCTTTTTGCTTTAGGTGCGTGAAGCGACCCTCTACACGTACAGAAATCTAATATGAATGACAACCACATCAGCATAGGATAAATCCGAAGCTTTTCCATTACTCAAAAGACCTTAGCTCTGGAAGGGATTGATTAGACATGGTTAAGCAAAAAACTTGGAAGTCGTTGAAGGATGATAGCACTCTTCTTGTTTCTTTTTCTAAACTGACCCAATTAAAAGGTTTAGAGCTTGAATTGATTAGTCTTTGGCGTTATAATCGCTCCTATCAATATCAACCTGATATTTATGAGCTTTAATAAGACAACTGAGATGACGATCCTGTTGTTTCGAGGAAGTTTACAGTGTGGACAGCCGAGGAAGAAAAAGGGGTTTTCAGTTGATGTTCGAGGAAAGTGCTGAGTATTGACCGGTGATGATTAAACAAAACCAATCCTCAGTCGCAGATTCCAACAGCACGAAAGTGCTGAGGACTGCGGTCTGAATGGAGTCACGTGGTGGACAAGGTCAATCATAAAGGACAAGAAATCATTGTCATAACGCAATTTCTTAATTCGTGCTTTTCCAAATGAAACAAAAGAGATTCCCGTTGCTGCGTTCTCGTCCTGATGCATAACCCCAGAATTCCTTCAGATGGTTTGAGGAAGGTACGTGCATTACGCGCACGTGAACGATTTCATTGGACATGTTAATATAGCAGAAAGAAACACGCCCTGCCCCTGCTAATGCTCTCCAACTCTTTAAGTTACATTTTTTCCGTATATAGAGTAAGATAAATGTCCTCGCATGCCAAATCCAATCCTAAACGTAACGAATGCCTGAGCGATTCCCATGAACACCCCGTGGGGCAATATCTTCTGGCATTATTCACAGTTAATTGATGCCTGAGATGGTGCAACATCTGTTTCAACAACGATGCTGATTGCAAACCACCCAGATGAGAACTCGAGAATGACTCCATTCAACACCTTTGCTTATGCAAATTTTAGCGGCATTTGTTTCATGGAAAACTTAAGAATTGAACAATATTATCTGAAAAATAGTTAACGCACGAATATTTTTAGGATCGACAATAGTTATTTTCTATATTTTTCATTCATTTATCTTTTGTAAACGATACAAACGATCATTTTTCAAAAAATATTTTCAAAATCTTGTGTTTTCCGTGAAACAAACAAATCCTAAAAGGGTTTGACATCTTTTTTTTTTTTTGGGTCAAAATTTTGACATCCTTTGTCAACAAATTGTTTAAAGCTATTATGGTGCCTTGAAACTTGGCGGAGCAACTTCTAGGAGCCATAGATGGCGCTGTAGCGGGATGTTGCGCCGATGAGAAACTTGTCAAAACCTTGAACTCCTCCTCATAGTTAAGAAGAAGAAGAAGTAGTTGCAGTGCTGAAACCCTCACGTCTTCGTTTTCATGCCACCGACCGCCCTAACTCTTTCTGTCTTGGCCATAACATGCAATAGAATAAAAGGACAAGAATATTCGACTTCAATGGGAAATTCTTAGCATTTTTAGAAAAAGGGAAGTGAAGAATCTCTTGACCTATAAAGGAATATCATATCATGCACATATCTATGTCACTATAAGTATTCTTTTAATGCTTTACATATATATCACACGACAATGGGAATCTTTAGCATTTTTATGAAAAAGATAAATAAAGAATCATAAAGATATGTCTGAACAAATATTATAAGCCGATTCATTTCCCCTCAGCCTATGCAAGTCAGGATTCGGCGCACACTCACAACAAACAAAAGTGTAAAAAAGCGAGATAGATATTCATTAGCCAAGCTCAAAAGTAGAGCCGTCAATATGGGTTAATAACCCATTTTTTACCCATATATACATCTAAATTGGTTATATATGGGTTCTAAGATTTTAAGAGCTCAATAAAAATAGGTCTGAAATATTTAAGTTGAATCAGATGGATCATAAATGGGCCACACACTTAAACCCATTTTTTTATCCATTTTCAACCCATAAGAGCAAACCCACAAATTGCACATCGGTCAGGGGCCTTAAAAGGTTTTGTTATTTTTATTGTTTTTATTTTCTATTTTTATAAATTAATGAAAGAAATCAAAAAATGAAAATGAAATAAAAAATTAAAACTAGTGGCACAGGTCGTCGATCACCCCCCGCCGTCGGTCGCCGATCGCCTCCGCCTCCGTCGTCGCCGGCCGTCGGAGAAGAAATAAAATAAAAAATTATTTTTAATAATAAAATTATTTTTTGAATAAAAAATTTAAAAAAATCAGGATTTTTTTTAAAAAAAAGGAAAACATTTCACTTGATTAAAAAATATTTAAAAAATAAAAAAAATTCAAAAAAGTCATAAAAATTTTTTAAAAAAGGAAAAAATTTCTCTTATTTTTTTATTGCATGAAAGTATTTCAGTAATATTATTTAATTAAATTTAATTTTTTTAATCTGATGTGAAGTTTTTATCTAATAACATAGGCATGTGAAAAGCTTAAAATAGGTTAAATGGGTTATATAAGTATGATTTGATAATATGAATCACAACGGGTCGGGTCGGGGTATGGGTCGGCTGCGGGTCGGGCCGAGTATGGGTCATTGAATATTGGTCAAAACAGGTTAGATGTGTCAATATGGGTAGGACGATATTCGACCCGACTCAAACCCAGCCTGACCCACCCATTTGACGCCTCTATCAACAACTGAGTCGAATCGCTAGTGGCATACAATCTCGGCGTATTCCAAGGGAGGCCGCCCCGCAGCTGATGGAGCCGATGAAGAGTCCAAAGTAAGGAGGAGGAAAAGATGAAGAAGGGAAAAAAAAAGAGGGAATTTTTATTTTTTATTTTTTTTAAAAGGAGGAGTGGGGCTTGCAAGGGGTACTATGGTAAAATCAACGTGACATAGAGTGTCTAGTGGTATGGAAAATACGTGAACCGTTGAATTAACATAAAACACGGAAAATGACTTTGGTTGGAGTTATTTTTTTGGCGCCAGCTTTGATGCACCCGATTTATGAGAGCCCATTCTAGTTCGACTAACTATTAGTATATTGATCATGTGGGGGTGCGCAACGACAGAGATGAAACGGACTCACATGCTAGATGCTACGAATCGCGTGCAAAGAATATTCTCATTTTCTAGGACGAGTCAAATTCAAATTCAAACTCAAACTCAAACTCAACCTCGACACGTCATCTGAAAGAGTATAGAGAGAAAGCGCAGAGGAGCCATTAAATCCCCACCGCCCCCTCCCCTTTTTATAGGGGGCAAATGTTTGTGGGCGGTGGGGATTTGTCTGCCTTACAAAAAGTAAGGTAGACGATCTAGACGCAATGCAGAGGGGCAATTTAAACTCAGCATTGATGTTTCCTTTATCTCCCAATTTTTCAAGGATGAAAAGGATCAAATTATTGAACTGAGGGTCAAGTTCAACCATTGCCTCCTCCGAGCCTATACGACTTTGGCTATTGGTCAAAGAGCGATTTAAACCATCATGGAATGGAATCGGACGAACAGTAAAGGAGATGATGCAAAAAGGGAACTTCCACTGTTGAAATTGATGAACCTACTAAGCTCCTGACAATTCTCGTGGGGATCTTTCATTTTTAGTAAGATGTGTGGTGATTTGGAATTTGCTGAATTGAAGTGGCACTGACGCAATTTTGAGTCATCCGATGGCTACTTTTCCGACTTCCCACCATATATCTACCCAAGCTCTTAGCCAAAAACCAACCCACCAAACACTTTGCCCAAGTTCCTCCCACATAACACAAAACACACACGGGGGAGGGAGAGAAGAGATGGGTTCAAGCGCCACCCAGTTCGACATAATAGTAATCGGTGGAGGCATCATGGGCAGTTCCACAGCTTACCACACCGCCAAAAGAGGCCGCAAGACGCTCTTGCTCGAGCAATTCGACCTCTTGCACCACCGTGGCTCTTCTCACGGCGAGTCCCGCTCCATACGCGCCACCTACCCCGAGGACTACTACGCCGACATGGTCCTCGAGGCTTCCAACCTATGGAGAGAGGCCGAGTCGGAGGCCGGATACAGAGTCTACACCAGCACTCCCCATCTCGATATGGGACCCGCTAATGAAGCTAGTCTCTGTTCTGTCATAGCAAGCTGTCGAAAGAATTCCCTCTCGTTTTGGATACTCGACCCCCGCCAAGTCTCCGATAGATTCTCCGGCAGGCTCAGCATACCAGAGGATTGGATCGCGGTGTATACCGAGTTCGGGGGCGTCATTAAGCCCACCAAGGCAGTGTCCATGTTCCAAGCGCTAGCATTTCGAAGGGGTGCAGTGTTGAAGGACAACATGGAGGTGAAAGATATTAAGAGAGATGAAGTCAGAGGCGGCGTAGTGGTCTACACAAGCGGGGGTGACGAGTTTTGGGGTAGGAAATGTGTGGTCACTGCTGGGGCTTGGACGAAAAAGTTGGTCCATTCTGTTACCGGCCATGAATTGCCAATTCAGCCCCTGGAAACTGCAGTTCACTACTGGAGAATCAAGGAGGGGCACGAAGAGAAGTACGCCATCGGAGGCGATTTCCCGACGTTCGCAAGTTACGGACAGCCTTACCTGTATGGGACGCCGTCTCTGGAGTTCCCGGGGCTGATCAAGATTGCAGTGCACGGCGGAAGCCCGTGCGACCCGGACAAAAGGCCATGGATGCCCGGAACGGACGTAGCATCCCTGAAAGAATGGATCGAAGGAAGATTCCTAGGATTCCTGGATTGTAGCGCCCCTGCGTCCACACAATCCTGCATGTATTCAATGACGCCAGACGAGGATTTCGTGTTGGATTTCTTGGGCGGGGAGTTTGGGGAAGACGTGGTGATAGGCGGTGGGTTTTCCGGCCACGGATTCAAGATGTCCCCGGTTATAGGGAGGATACTGGCAGACCTTGCGCTCACGGGGAGTGCGGATGGGGTGGAGCTCAAGCATTTTAGAATAGGAAGGTTTGAGGAGAACCCGAAAGGGAACACAAAAGAATTTGCAGACCAGGTTGGTTTCAATTCAATTGAAGTCCCTACCGGGTGAAACACTTTTTGTCCGTCCAGTCCAGGTGAGGTGTGTGCTGATTGGTGTCCATGGAACTCTTAATTGCATCCGTGTGATTTCATCTTCTCTTTGATGTGAAGGGCAGAAGAATGATTTGTATGTTAATTTAGTTGCAATTCGTCGTCTAGTATGTGTGATGTGATCTATACAGAAGAATCTGTTCTGCATGCTTTGCTTTGCTTTGCTCCCTTCTTTTCAGTCTTTCACATTACGTTCACCACGCGCGAAGAAAACAACGGTCAAGCTAAGCAGACCGCGCATTAGCATATGCATCCCCCTCAAGAAAAGGACACTACTCGGGAGATAAGATCACAATTTTCGTGTTCATCCAGTACAGTATGGACTTCATCAATTGATATCAACCTAATCTGCAAAGTCAACCGCCAATGAAGACTTGGCTCGTCCAACTATGTCAAGTATCTCATACATATCTTCGTCATTAATGTAGGATTGCGCAAAAGAATGAGTCGATACTAAGATATGCATACAGACTCGCCAAAATCGCAAAGCGCATTGCACTTATGGCGATACAAAATTGAGGTGAATTAGCACCACCTCTTGCAATCACCATCCTTCGTCTGCTTTTGAACGGTCACATGTGCTCCTGGTCCTCACAAGTGCTGAATCAGACCCCAGTCTCTGGCATCAACAGGTAGCACAAAAGTCACGAGTCTCAAACCACACATCTTGACTTAGTAACTACCACACAACAAGCAAAAGGGTAGACGCAAATCCACAGAAGCAATAAATAAAGCTTATCAGCTAGATTATCGGTCGGAAACCTAAGCACATCTTCTAATTCTATCGCTGATCTACGGATATCTGCTCCAAATTTAACTTCTTTATCACTTTCGCTTGTCTTTGCAATTCATAGCCAGAAGAATAATAGTTCAGGATATAAACAACCTTGAGTGTTTGAACGCAGCAACTACAGCCTGTTACTTTGTGCTGCAAGCTATCTCCTACCACTCGGGATGTCTACTCAACTCTGCGCTTCAATCCTTTCAACCGTCTTCAGTAGCTTTAGGAAGCAAATCCCTTGCACTGTGATCAAAAGATTGCTTGTCACGACCAGACAATTCTTCAGATGGAGAATATGTTAGTAAGTTTGGGAAAAAAAAAAATTCTTAATCAGCATACATCAAAGGGAATTCACGAATTATGCGACAAAACCATTCCAAAGTTTCTAAATCGTTTCAACCGTCAGATTCCTGCATCGCCACCATGCAGCGACATATGAGGGCTTACTGCAAAATCCAAATTTGCACATGACACCGCCATACTCATTACAGCTGATTGATAAAAGCATAAGCTTGTTGCAAAGAACTAAATAGGACGACTTCTAGACGGAGGACTAACTGCCCGATTTGAACTCTGCATTTTAACTATGACAAAAAGTATAAAGCATGTGCAGAATAAATGAAGTGACAGCATCAAGCCATAACAAGCGGTCAATAGTTAGAGCTCCTCCAAGAATGCTCACATGTTGACACCGAGGTTAACTATGGTTTGGATTGCTGTGCCCTGGTATATAATTCAACAGTAAGCATGCATGATGTACTTGCGTAGTAATGCATGTCTTTGATCAGGGTAGGCTTCCACAGATTCTTAATGCTTTTCAAGAGCATCTACACTTGAAATATGCATGATGCATGAGGCACCGGTGAAAGACCGTCGTCCTGCCATATGCGACGAAGACTCTATTTGACATGGAGTAACAAATGCAGTCGCAACTCAAAAATTGCAATGCAGCACATGTTGCATTACCGCTCATTGAGATGTTGGCAATCGTCTAGGCACTAAAACGCAGACACGGGATCGTCATAAGCCGAAGAACGTTTTACCTTCAAACCCACTGGGGGTGGGTCCGATGCTGTCTTCACGCTCTCTCGTGCTGGCTATGCAGTAGTTTCAGTCAGCGTCCACAAACGAATTGCTCGCCGTGCTTGAGACGATGAGGCTCTGTCTCATCTCTCGCGACAAAAGGAAGACCGAGGGTGAAGGCCCAAAAGAGGCAACGACTTGTGAATTGGCCTTGGGCCAGGCCTCAAACAAAAAAATACGATTTCGTTCGGCGAAGAACATGTTGTGGGCCGCATCTATTTGTCAATTATTCCTCAAATTAAACGACCCTGGATCGCCTTTTCTTATTTCGGTCGCAAAAAATGTTGACTTAGTTGTGTCATGTCATGTCATGTCATAAGAAAGGGAAGAGTAGATGAAAGATTAAAAAGAGCACCGTCCTCAACTCAATGATCATATTACATTTTAAAACTAGCATCGTAAGGTGTCCTCTTTAGGCAGTCATTCGTCGGGGGATCGACTTTTTTTACCCAATTTTGAGTTATCTTCGCATTATAGAATGAAGGAAAAGGAGAAATCTCAAATCACTATTCACTACCATCGTCGAGGTGGTCAAAAAGTGGAAAAGTTACCAAAGGCATCCTCCAAGGGGTCGGTTAATTGGCCACTTTCTACCATAATATAAAAACCTAGCTGGCCTCTGCCATGCAAACATTAGAGGCAAGTAAGTAGTTCCCACGATGGGGTAGATTCTGTCCGGTGTTTTGGAACTTTAAATTTTTTTTTCTTTATAGGTCCGGCCCGAGTAATTACAGCGAAATAGCAGAGAGTGAGAGAGGGGGGGAAAAAAAACAAAGGCAAAGGTGACGATGCAAAGTAAAATAAAAAGAAAAAGATTAAAATTATTCGGTCCGATTCTCCTGCTCGATCTGATCTGATTTCAGATTCTAGAACCGGGATGGAAATATCAAATCAGCACGCGCACGCTCACGCTCGCTCGCTCGCTCCTAACTTTGAATATTGAAATTTCAGATCACGTAAGAATCCGCATGCAAACATTTGGTGTGACCTTTTGTCTTGACTCTTGACCCAATAAAAAATCAAGCTTTACTCGCTCGCTGTCTTTTTCAATAATTTAGTGGAACGAAAATTGGCCCCCAAGTTCCAAGAGTGCGTGCCACAGCTCAGACCCACAAGCTTTTTCGGTCAACTACGTTTGATGATGAGGTGGTCGAATGATTTTTGAAATCGTATCTCTTCCCCCTCCCTTATCTTTCCGAATACTTAAACATGAGCGATGGAATCAAATCTCTGCCCAAATCTCCTTTCCGAGCAGTAAACAAACTAACTTTGCATAATGGAACCTCCAAAGAAAAGTCAACCAACACGACAAATTGTTAATGACAAGACAAGGGAGTTATGTCTTTTCGTAAGAACTAAGGATTTTGGCTATTTTATTGAATTGATTATTGAGATTCCTTCCAATTTATATAGTGATTTCTGGAGATACGACTGAGTAGAGTAATGAAGATCGGCCATCTTTCTTTCGTTTGTACTTGGCCAATTTTTGGGGTGTGTGTATGGTCAACCGCAAGATTGCCGTCGGCGCATATTTTACATACGGATTTTGATGCGTTTTAGTTGGAATCTTTACTCAGCATAGTTCTATTGGTTCGTACCTAAAGATATGGATTATTGGTTCCGAAAATTATTGGTAAACGACTTTGGCTCCATTTATTCCGCAGGAATTAACTTTAATCATTTTTCGAATTTTTCGGGGCTTGATTCGCGAAAAATAAGGTTTTTTTTTTTGTCAGAGGAAAATAAGCTATTCAAAGATAATATATTTCACTCATGAAAACAAATCATTGAAAATAAGGAAAATATTTAAAAATTAAAAATTTATTGAAAATAAAAAATTTCGTAATTTTTCCTAGGAAAACCAATTCCTTGACAAAAGCAGAAATTGTTTTCCAGTTTATTTTTAAGTCTTAGTCAAACACCGAAAAATATTTTCATTTTCTTAGAAAATGACTATCCGGACATCAAATTTTTCGGGAAACAAATGGAGCATTGTTTTCAAATAACTTCTCTGTAATTTACCAACACCTTTCATACAATAATCAACTTTTTTTTTCGATAGTTGCAAAAGAACATTTGTCGTACCAACTTTCATTTACATAACTTACCGTCATTTCAGATTTCACTAATGTTTACATGAAATTACCAAATTTAAATTAGAGTGACTTACCAATTTTTTTTCAGGCCTAATACCCTAAAAAACTTTCAATTTTAGTATTTGCGACAATTATATCCAAAAAAATTTGTCTCATAAAAAACCTTTAACTTATACTTTTGTCTCAATTCTACCAATCTAATACAAAAAAAAAATTAACTTTAGCATTTGTCCCAATTATATTCGAAACTTTTTTTGTCTTATAAAAAATCATCAACTTTTACTTTTGTCCTAATTCTACCATCGTTAGTCTTCCGTCCATAATCGTCGTTAGTTAATCCTAAGTGGCTCGAATTTTGTTGTCAAACTTACCAATAAATTTTCGAAATTTAGAAACAGTAGGTTTCAAAGATGATGAAATTTTACATTGTTCATCCAAATATCTCCAAGTCTTGCCATTCTTTGGGCTATTTAGTGCCAAAAAGAATACGAAACGTGCTGTCTTAAGTGACTCTGTATCTCCCGACAATATTTAGGGGGAGCAAACAACATAAGGTGTAATTCATTAACGATGTGAAAATGCCACGTGAGAGTAACTAATTGTGATTATGGACGGAAGGCTAATGGTGGTAGAATTGGGACACAAATAAAAGTTGAAGGTTTTTTATGAGATAAAAAAAATTGGATATAATTGAAATATATGCTAAAGTTGAGTTTTTTTAGTAGTAGGCTGGTGGAATTGAGGCAAAAGTAAAATTTTGGGATAGAATTGGAATAAAAGTAAAAGTTGGAGATTTTTTACAAGATAATTTTTTTTTTGGATATAATCATCACAAATACTAAAGTTGAATTTTATTTTTGGGTATTAGGCCATTTTTTTTTTCATATTATACTACCAACTATTTTTGGATTATCAATACTCGTTTAATTTACTAACCAACTTTGGATTGTTTTTTATTTTAGTAACTTTTTTTATGGATTTACCACCTTTTGATTATTTTGATTAGTAATCCCTTACATTAACTAACTATCATTCTAAATTAGTGTAAGTCACAAACTTCTTTCCCAACAAATTACCACATCCTATTGGGTTCCCAACTTTTATTTGAGATACTTATGGCCATTTATTCAATTTAAGAGCTTTTATTTGACAAGAAACAAAAGTTGGTAGATCAAATGGGCAGGAGAGAAAGAAAGAGGAGTAGAAATTTTCTACTTTTCTCTTTCTGAAATAGAGAGAGAAATTCCGGCCAAAAAAAAAAAAGAATAGAGAGAGAAACAATAAACTTTCCAATTGCTCATTTCCTCTCGCTCACGTCCCCGCTGCGGTCGCCTGTTGTGATGACTCGAAAATCCTCACATGTTTATGAGTGAATAAGTATTTAATGAGTTCGGATTATTGAATAAGTATTAAGGAACTTTTTTTCCGGCTTCAGGATATTTTTTTAGGAATTATTAGTGGCCCCGTACTATTTTTAGGGACACAATTTGTTGGATTTAGGTTCCATCGGGTCAAACATGTATAAAATTGGGACAACAGAGGGCAGGACAAGACATGTGGCCGTACGTGGACACGTGAGCTGCAGGACACAACCACGTGTTAGCATGTGGCAAGGTAGTGTCACGTGGCAGCCATGCACGTTGTACACGTGTCACGCCATGGTTTGTTACAAGCTACTGACTCGTCCTCAACTGCTGACTACAAGCTCGCTGGCCTTCAGCTGCTTCCCCTATATAAACCTTTGTAGTCAGTTTTTTCGTCAAAACAATCATCGGAATGTCGTCACTCTGTTTCCGTAATCCTCTGAGACTGTCAGCTGCCTAGCTATCCGTATGCCATCCACGACTGCCGCCATCGACACCGCTCACCACTTTGACCTACGCCGTCCGTGCTGATCGCCTCAACCACTTGCCGCCTTAGCTAGTAGTCGTCCATCTGTTCATTTGTTGATTGTTGTTTCTAAATAGTTTGTTCTTTTCTGGATTAGTCGAGGCAAGTATATATCTATCCTTATTACTACGCTTTCTATGATTATGGATAAGAGTATTGGATTCTCGTGAATCATGTTTGGTGATAGATTGAGATCTACTGCCTATGAGGATTGTGTTTGCGTTAGTAGGATTCGGATATCTTCTACTGATGTGAGATACGTTTGTTTGTGCTGGACAATCTTCAATTTTGTTATGTTATGGTTGGTTTAGTCATTTGGAATATAGTTCTATTGCTGGGTGAAATCCACTCACTCCGTTGATTCAAATATTTTTCAGTTCACTAAGTTATATATGGATCCAATGCCCTAGCACCAACGTCAATATGGTTATCTTACAAAGATTAGTCATACATCTAAAGAGTTCACCTATCCTCATCCAAAAATACCACATGATCCAATCTACAAGTTAGTTCATTCCATAGTCTTTATAGATGAAGGACCCCTTGATGGAATTGTGGAGCAGAAATATAAGGCGATATACTATCGTGGTTTAGCAAGGTGTATAGATCCTATAACTCTTGATAGGCTTGACCTATTCGCCTCTTGCCAATTGCAATGGAGGATCCGGCTGAGAAATCGAATGAGGATACAATCGAGAGTTCAGACTCTGATTCTAAGGAATATGTGGGTAGCTATAGTATTTTGAAGTAGACTACCCCTCCATTGTTTACTCTTCCCATGTAAATATTGTATATAACTAAAGTGGTTGTGTGAAGCCATGGAAATTCAACTCTTGTAAAGTGCTTGAATTCAATAAAAGGAATTAAACTGAATTTCAATTTGTAAAATATTTTGGATTGTAAGGACTGAAGAGACGATAATTGGATGAATTCTGAAACTTCGGTCAATTTAGATTAGGTTTCGAAATTCTTAGTTGTCGCGAATTAGGATTTGAATCATCGCGCTTGAGCCTAATCTTGACCGAGCCTAGCCTGTGAAAATACCAATTTTTCCTTCGTCCGGTGAACCAAATTTCGTTTCAATCCGAAATTTTCAAATGATCGAAATGTCCCTCAATCATTCACTACGAGACAAAATTCAAATCCCCATGTGTGGGCCCCATCCATCAACTCCCCACCAATCCATCACCTCAGTGTCACTCTCTCATCGCACTCTCTCCTCTCTCCCGCCCATCTCCCTCTGCTCACGCTCTCTCTTTCTCTCTTCGTGGAACACCAGTCGAGACATCCTTCCTCCCTTCTTTTTGTGCGAAACCCACTCCCGACCACCACCTCACACCTCTTCCGATCACCCGCCGCTCCTATCGTCAAGCTGTTGCCGCCGTAGGTTGCCTAACGGTCGTGAGGAAGCCCTTGCCTTGTTTTCGCTGCATCTTCGGATTTCTCTGGCCAGCCACCCTTCGATCGCTCCCGACTGCCACGAACCACCTCACCGTCCTCCTTCAGAACCTCAGGCCGCTGCACCAACGTCGACAGCTGTCGTGGAGTTGCGGAACAACTCGGGAAGCTTGAGTGCCCTGTTTTGACCCAAAGCTCCGTTCTGGAAGTCCGGGGACCATTTCATCGCTTCCAGCTGCCGCCCTTAGGCGACCCCCGTGACTCTTCTCAGCCGCCTCACGGCCCTTCAAAGCATTTGGAAGTTGATAGAAGCCGTAAAAGCCCGAAACAGACTGCGAGAACACATCTCCTGTTTTACCCAAGAACCTGCCCTGTTTCGGCCGGTTCTGTTCCGTTGCTGTCGCGCCGCCTTTGGCCATCTTTCGCTGCCCTCACTAGTCCGATCAGACACCCTCGGGTGCTTGGTGAGTCCCCTCGCCTCCCCCGGGCTCGCGTTAGCCTTTGAGGCGAAGATCCCCCTCGAAACAATCCGGTTACCTTGTTTTCGTTATGACCGGTTCTGTTTTCAGCTAGCCGCTGCTCGCCGGAGCTCCCCGCCGTTGTCGGACGACCCCTGCCGACCTCCCTCACGCACCTCAACCGCTGTTAGATCGAGTCACCGCGCGATAACCCTAGAGTTCGCCAAGAACCGCTGCCGTTGCCGCCGCCGCCGTCGTCGCCGCCCATGCCGTCACCGTTGAGACTGCCCCATGCTAGCTAGATTGTGAGTTCACCCTAATCCTTGGTTAGGGCACTAATTGCACCTAAGATTAGTCGATTAGGGCATTTAAATAATGCGATTGTGGTTGGTTTAGAAAGAAATCGAGTTTATGATAAATGGCCATGATCGATTATGTTAGTTAGATTTGTTTAAGTCTTCTATGGCTAATTGATTGCTATATTGAATTGATTGGTTGGTTGGGCGATGGATTGCCGTTGTCTGATCGCAAGCGAGCAATGGATTAGAGCCGAGCGAATGATCGATGATTTCTAAATTGAATTGACTAATAAAGGACCATTGCACGAAATTGAGCCTTTTGTGGCCTAATGGGATTTGTTTTCTTGTAATTGAATTAATGATATGCATTGAGTCGTTTGCCTCGTTGGAATGGCTGATTGAGAGCTTGAATGTTCACTGATTGATTGAATGTTCGTTTGGAGGTTAATTACCTCGTTTGCAATTGTGATGACTAGTGGATAGTCTGCGTATGTGACCGAGTGCGAAATCAAAGACATAATTTAGCATGAAAATGGTCGTGGGTCGAGTTTTTGAGCACGTCTGTGTGAACATCCGGCCTAAATCAAAGAAAATACAACTGATTGATTGTCGGGTATATTGTATGGTCATATGAGAAAACAATGATAGGTTTTTCCTAGCAAGTTCGTACTGTATCAATCGTACGGAACCACACGACTTGCCAAAAGCACAACAATTCTGATTCAGTGCCAGCTTGTACGGATTCAGGGTTTGTCGGATGCCGGTGTCGCGACCCTCTCTCGCTCGGAGGAGGGGGCTAATGGGCCGCCCGATGTTGCCTGATCGGACGCGGGCCTCTCCCAAGGTCCCATTACCCAAATCGCAACGGCTGAATATACGTGGTCGACCTTCGGTGTGATCTAGTGACATGTGATACGTGTACATGCCAAGGAGTCGCCACCAATCGTTTCGTGGAGGGTATGATCGGAAACTCTATTGAATAGTTGGGAGCAGTCTATTCGATTCTGCGGAAACTAGAGAAATGGGATCAGGGACTTAGTTACGCCGACTGTCAGAATCGACGCCCTTTCGGTACCTAAGTTGAACGGTTTATTTGACCTTAAGATTCATGTTGACAAATGGGGTACGGATCCTAAATCTAGGAGTTTATGCAAATGGGAATGACTACCCTATCACTCACAATCAATAGAAATAAGTGCGCAAATCAAGGATCTAATACATGCGGATAAAATACATGAAATCAGCATGGCATCCCTAATGAGGCCCTATTAGCCTAGAGAAGTATCAATCAAGGCTTAGGAGTAATTCGACATGATTCGCCCAAGAGGGGCAAAATCGTAATTTTGAGGAAATTGGGGATGATTTGCCTCAGAAGGGAAAAATCGTCATTTCGGATGAAATATGCATTCAAAAGAGGATGGAAATGGGATTGGCGATCAAATCCTTCAATTTCCTATTTTTCGGGAATTTCCAGAATTTTTCTGGAATTTTAAAAGTGATTTGATTTTACCCTTAGAGGGGTAAAGTCGTCATTTTGGACACGGATGAGAACTGAAAATCCCAAATATTAGGGTTGGTCACCCACCTGACCCAAACCCTAACTTTAAGCAATTTTCAGGATTTGATTGGAACAAGAAAGACGATTTTCTCATTGAGGGGCAAAATCATCATTTTGAGAAAAGAGGCGGGACTCGAAAATCCAAGCCTAAGAATTGATCGCCTAACCGACCCTAATTCTTACCTTGGTATTATCGGCCTTATCTCGCATATACAGCAGAGGCGACTTACCCCTAAAGGGTAATATCGTCGGGTCTCGGAAGAACGGATAAGAAACCCCAAAAGTAGGGTTGACCAGTTGTCTGTGGTCAATCCTCGATTCTTGAGGATTTCTGGAGTGTCTAGGATTTTCCCACAATTTTCCTATATATTTTTTTGGAATTTTTTTGTGATTTTCTAGCATTTTTTTTTGGATTTTCTATGATTTTTCTGTTTTTATTTTTATTTTTTAAAATCATTTTCAGATTTTTTATTTAAAAAAAACGTTATTCAGACCGGGTCAACCCGACCCACTCTGGTCGGAACCCGGCCCGGACCCAGACCCGCGAGACCGCTATGCCAAAATGACGTCGTTTCTGCCATTTTTATTTTCGGATTAATCGGCTTTGATCCAACGGTCCTCATTGAACCACGCGGCTAATCCGCGACCATCGGATCATCTGACTAGAATCTATGGCCTAGATCAAACGAAGACTCGACCGGGACCGTTGGATTGACTTACTAAAATGCACGGTCCAGATTAGAACCTAAGACTCGATCTGAGCCGTCTACCCGTACTAACCTAAAACGACGTCGCCTACCCACTAACCTAAACGACACCGTTTCGGTTCTGTTTGATTTTTCGAATTAAAACTATTTTCAGATAATCCTAATTACTAATCTGACGGCCACCAATTATTGAACTCGATTAACCTAGACCGTCCGATCTACTTATTCGAACAACAACCTTCAACGGTTGTGCTGACTGGACCGACACGTGGACCAATGGCCGAATGCCACCTAGGACTTTGACCCGCTGACTACGCCACGTCAGCTTCGTCTTCAACCTTGCGACTCCGGGGGAACGAACAGCTGAGCTTCTCCGACGATGATCTGACGGTAGGATCTTGATGAAATCGCGCGAGACCAACACTAATCGACTCGCCGTCACCTCTAGTCTAACATATCTAAGAATCAGAGCTCCTAATCCACAGAATCACGAGCATCATGCAGAACGCCGAGTACGGCCATGGAGATCCAATAGCACGATTCGTAACAAATCATGGCAATCTAGTCATAGAATAGCATCAGAGGAGGTTTAAAAGACTTACCTCGAGCTCCGATTGAGCTCGCTCGGCCCAGATTTGGCTGGGCAACTACGGACAGTGGTCGGCAATGGAGGCTATGTTCGAAGACTCGATTCGAGGTATTCGGACGGAATCAATGCAGAATGAAGATGCAATGATGGTCAGTGATGTTCAGGGAACAAAACGCACATTCTAAATGCAAGAATGAACAAGAAATGCATGAGTCGCTATTGATGCAGAGTGAGAAGCTTGAAACTGCAACTCACATGTTCCCGCGGTTTTAGGCTGCGCAACCGATGGCGATTGCTTCCTGGCGGTATGGGCGGCCTCCTGAGGGTCTCTCCGAGCTTTGGTCTAGCCTGGAAAGGCATGACCGACGCTTTGCAATTCCGAGCTTCGCCCTTGACAATGGCGATGGAGGGCGAGCTCTCTCTCTTCCTTTTTCTCTCTCTTTCAATTCTGTTTACCCTCTCCCAACTGAATCAACCGTTCCCTTGCTTCGCGAAGGCCCTTTGGCTATATATTGATTTCAAGAATTTTGCCGCGCATTGGGGGGGTCCTCTACCCACTTGAATTCACGTGCCATCACGTGCCAAATGATATGCTAACGGCGACGGAGAAGCTGGGTATTCCGTCCAGTTTCATTTGGTCCCCCGACGAGTCTCATCCTACGCGAATTTGGCACGAATTTGACCTGCATTTGGTATTTGTTGACTTTTGCAGGTCCCGCGTCTTGACCGGCTGATTACTCCTCGCTCCGACGGCCATTGATCATCATTCCGGTCCCAATCGACGGGGAATGACCTAAGAAACTAAACGCCCAACAATGTTTCTCCAATTATAGTTGATTGGTCGGTCAATTTTGTCATCAAAATCAAGCTTGGCACTGTTCATCTGCGCAAGAATCTGAGGAAGAAGAAGACACTGTAGCGGACCGGTCTGAACCGGCCGATTACTCCTCGCTCCGACGGCCATTGATCATCATTCCGGTCCCAATCGACGGGGAATGACCTAAGGAATTAAACGCCCAACAATGTTTCTCCAATTATAGTCGATTGATCAGTCAATTTTGTCATCAAAATCAAGCTTGGCACTGTTCATCTATGCAAGAATCTGAGGAAGAACAAGACACTGTAGCGGACCGATTCGACCGGCGTTCTGACCGGTCTGAACCGGTTCTGACTTACAATTTTCGAAATTAAGCCCAAATTAATGGAAAATTTTTGCAATTGAACCTTAGAATCGAATTTAGGGCATGGATTTTATCTAAAAATGAGGTTTTACCCAAAAATTCACATCAATTTCTATAAAAACCTCAAATTTTCATGTAATTGCAAATCAGGAAATCGTGCAATTGAAAGTTCAAATGATCAAATTGGGCCAAATTACCTATGCCAATCGATTCAAAATGGTGAAACCCATTGGGCAGTATGTTTAATTTGCAATGATAGTCCCTAAATTGAAAGTAATTTTAAATATGCCCAATTTCAAGGACTAAAATGCAATTAAGTATGCAATTTTGCCAAATTCATGCAATTGAGCAATTTATGCAAACAACTGGGCTAAATTGAAATAAGGGACAATTATATTGAATGTCAAGATCCTAGAAAATGTCAAAATTGCAAATTAAAAGACTCAAACGACATTTTTTTACCAAATTCAATCATATGTGTTACAAAGGAACATGTAAAATTGAATCTGATTTTGGATTTTTTTTGTGAGGTCAAAAAGACAAGGGATTTAAAATAAAAATGTTGGCTATTTTTCCATATTTTTGTGACCTCAAATGCTATTTTTCTTGATTTTTCTAGTATTTTCCTAATTTCTGAAAATATTAAAAAATGCGAAAAATATGAAAAATTATTTTTTTTTGTCAAAAATGGTTCCTTAGGCTTGGCCAAGGCCACCAAGTTGATTTTGCAATTTTTTGACTTTTTATGGATTTGTTTATGAATTTTCTAAAAAATAACCACAAAAAGGCTGATCCAAAATTAGGTGTCAACAGTCGGTCGTAGCTTGTGAAGGACCGACGCTCCGTATAGAAATTGCCTACCGCCGTTCCGTGCAACGGGTGCACTGGATACACTGCTTGTAATAGCCGATGCCGAGGAAAAGATGAGCGTAGCCTGGTTCGTCCGGATGAGTATGATATCGTACTAATTGTGAGAGTCAATCACGCCAATCGCGTGGATCCTTTCATCAATTTACGCCAAGGGCGTGGTTCATCGTTAATAAATATCATGTGCATACTTGTGGATGCTATGTTGTGTTTAAGTGATTGACTGTTATGAGTGCTAAATCGAGTCAAGCATTACATTATGTGTGGCTGAAGACTTGTAAGTATGCATGTGGATGATTATTATATCGTGTATGTGCTTGGGTGTTATATGTGGGCATATGATGTTGTGATCCTTGTAATTAGGATGTTTTAGGCGAATCGGTGTCCTAACCGAGCTTAGGCTTGATTCATTGAGATTTATTCTCACCCCGTTGTGAGATAAAATTTTCAGGTCCCAAGTGACGAAGCCCATGGATACCAAGGCTTGGCTGTTAGAGTAGTCTTTTGAAGTAGATGAGAAGTTAACCTTACCCGACTGAGTAACCTTTTGAGGTCTTAGTGAGCCGCCCCGAAGCATGGGGTTGTACACGTATGCTAGTAGCTCAGTAGGGTTAATGTTTATAATTATTTTTTGCGAATGACTGTTGCGGCTTCCTACTTCTCTATCCCATGTTGATTTGTTGTCATAGAGAGTTAACACGTTTCCACATGTGTAAGTAAGAGATGGGTCGATAGTGTGTCTGAGACGCTATCCTCGGGACCTAGTGGCGATTTGACAAGGGATGTCACGGGTTCGAGAGTCGAGGCATGATAGGTTGTGTATGAATATGTAAGAAAGAATAGTTGATGTAGTTGAATAAAGGAGACATGAATAAAAACTGTGTGAGTTGGATTGTTGTTTGTTAGTTGTGATTGAGATATGTGTGACTCAGTTAGTGAAATCGATTAATGTCGTATCCTTTATATAGGTGTGTCTTTCATTTGGTGTTTTTGCAGTGGATCAGGATTTTTGTGTGATTGCAAAATTCCTCTTAGATTAAAAGAAAAATTTTATAGAATAACTGTAAGATCTGCCATGCTATACAGAGTTGAATGTTTGCCGGCATAGAGGAAATATGAGCATAAAATGGGAGTAGCGGAAATGAGAATGTTAAGGTAGATATGTGGTCATACAATGATGGATAAGATAAGGAATTAAGATATTCAACGAAAAATTGGAGTAGAATCGGTGGCAGAAAAGATGAGAGGCCATAGATTGAGATGGTTTGGGCATATTCTCCGAAGGCTCCTAGATGCCCCGGTACGAACAGAAGTTTGTTATCGAGAGCATGCCACGAAGAAAAAAAGAGGCCGACTGAAACTTACTTGGGCGAAAGTAGTAAAACAAGATTTAAGGGAATGAGAAATAAATTGGCTAGGACGGAGTGAAAGAAGGCTATTAGTATTGTGGAGGTGTAATGTGTGTGCGTGTGTGTGTGTGTAATATCTTTATTTATTTAGTTTTACATATTTTTCTATTTTTCCTCGATTGTTTTTACTTTATTTTTATGAATCTTTGGGGTTCATCGACCGCCGATCTCAACTAGTTTGGGATAAAGGTATTGTTGATGTTGATGCTTGTCACGCCCCGACTCTCGAGCTCGCGACATCCCTTGCCAAATCGCCACTAGGTCACGAAGGATAGCGTCCCAGGCGGACTATTGACCTACTATCATATGGCGCATGCGGAACGTGCAACTTCCAAAACGATAAGATCGGCATGGGATAGAAAAGCAGGAACAACCAGGCAAACAAAACAGAAGCACTATACATATGAGAATAGATGATCCAAGACCTTACAGAGCTACCAGCTAACATATACAACCCCATGCTTCGGGGCGGCCCTCTAAGACTCTAAAAAAGATACATGAGTCGAGTAAGGTCAACTATCATCTACTCCAAAAGGGTACTTCCTCAAAAGATCCTCCAAAAGCTCGGAAAGATCACGGTTAAGGCTAGTGACCGCGATGGTCCAACGGAGGAGCCGGGTTGTTGGGATCGTCATAAGAACTATTACTCGACTGTACAGAAGGGGCTACAGACTGCTCGGGCTCGTCCTCAGGCTGTGTGCCGGGCTCGGGATCCACTACCTCCCCGTCAGGCGTATCGATGTCCATCAGGTCCCAGGCTGGGGCATTAGCGACCCCCTGAACAGGCGGTCCCTCAAACCCACGAATCGGGCCGTAGAGATCTATCCCGTCACGAAGGTACCAGGCCTTGAAGTGATGAGCCATGTCGCGACCCGTCCGGAAGCGGACGCGGCTAATGGATTACCGATCGCGGGCCTTGGATCGGCGCGAGCCCTCCCAGGCCCATACCAAATCGCGGCAGGAGTGTCTTTTGAGGGATTCGACGATAAGAGTCGATCGCTTTCGACCTTCAGTGTGGTCGTGGTGGCATGTGCAACTTATGCATGCATTTGGAGTCGCCACCGGTCTTTCTTGGAGGGTAGACCGGAAACCTTACTGACCGATTGGGATAGATCGATCAGTTCTGCGGAACCAGAGATTTTGAGTTCGGGGACTTGGTTACGTTGGTGTCATTACCAACGCTCTTTCGGTACCTAACGCGAGTGATTTTTCTGACTAAGAGTTCATGCAGATGCAATTTTGGGTGAGATAGGTATGGTCCGGGTTTCATGCAGATTGGAATACTAGTCCTATCAATCACAATCAATTTAAATGAAAGCACAATCAAGTACATAAATAAATCACTTCAATGCACATCAATTCAGATCACATGGACTCCTAGTATAGCCATAAGGGCTTATGGAAAGCGTGATTTCAGACCAGGGGTAAAATGGGAAGATTTGGGGGGGCGATTAGCCCGAAGGGCAAAATCGTCAATTTTTGGAAGGTTTGGATACCGAATTATCCAAAATATTCCATGACCAGTTGTTTGTGGCCATTTCCCATTTTTGAGAATTTTTTGGAATTTCTTGATTTTTCTTCAATTTTTGGAAGACAATTCGCCCAAAGGGCGAAATCGTCATTTTAAGAAGGGTCGGGGTTCAAAACACCCAGAATGAGTCTTGGCCAGTTGTTTGTGGCCATTTCCTATTTTTTTGGGATTTTTCTAGAATTTTTTAGAATTTTCCTTTAATTTAATTTTTTTAATTAATTAATTTAATTAATTTAATTTAGTTTAATTTTTTGTTTAAATAAATAAAGGCCGGGTCCAGATCGAGTTTTCAGATCCAGACCCGTATCAGGCCACCGGGCTTGATCCAATCCGTGAAGTAGGACCTGAAACGGGTCAGGTTTGCACCAGAAAAATAGGCCCATTTTCCTTTTAAACCTGCCGAATCAACTCGCCTAGCCCAGTCCACCTCCCACCAACAATAACGCGGGTCCAGGCCCAAACTAAATTAAATAGCTGTTGACACCTGATTTTTGACCATCTATTATTGTGATTTTTATTCTTTAAAATTAATTAAAAATATCAAAAAAAGTCATAAAATTACAAAATCAACTTTGGAAGCCTTGGCCTAGCCTCGGGAACCAATTTTTAACAAAAAATATTTTTTAGTATTTTATAATATTTTTCGAATTTATTTAATTATAAAAATACCCAAAAAATCAGAAAAATACCATTCGTGGTCAGAAAAATACACAAAAATATTAAATAATTTTGTTTTAATTTCCTACTCAAGTGTGTTACTTTAGATCTTGAAAATTCGGTTCGGGTCAATGTTCCTTCACGAACATAAACCCGAACCGAGCCAAAAAAATGCCAATCGAGTTTTTTAATTTGTAGATTCTATAATCTTGACGTCGACCACCGTATGCAATAAACGCCAATTGTTTCTCTTCTTCGTGAGGGGACTAGAATGATTTAAAAAAATGAAAAGAGGAGGGAGTGGAAGACAGATTAATGGAGCAAAGGTAGGGGAGCGGCGCCTCAACCAAAAACAAGAGTATAATATAAAAAAAAAGGGAAAAGTAGAGGACAGCAGGAGCCTGTCCTCCACCATGCAATAGAAAAGAAGGATTAAACAAAAAAGGAGGAGAGAGGACATAGCATATTCGGACATGCCAGAGTTAGAGAGAAGATTTTTTTTCCAAGACCGGGGTGGTGGCAAAAAAAAAAAGAGGAGACAGACAGCTCTCGTGGATCGAAGCGGGGGAATGGTGACTTCTCTCGGAGCTCAGGTTTCGACTAAAAAAAAAATGAGGACGAAGGAGGGAAGAACCTGAGGACGAGGAAGGAGAGGATGCTCCATGACTGCCTCGAAACGGATCGATGAGATATTGAAATGAACTCCGAGGGGCGGCTTGGGATTTGAGCTCGTACCCGAGCGCGGCGAATCGTCGACGTAGCACGCCAACGACCTGAAGATTGACGAGCGAGGCGACGACGAACCAGGAGATCGGTCTAGACGAATTCTCGCACAAAGACAGCCGACGACGATGTACTAGGATGAGACCTCGCTCCAACGGTTGGCTATGTTGGTGAAAGTTGATGGCTCAGCAGCCGAACCCACGCGATGCATGAGCGTCAACCGTCGAAGCGCGCCAACCGCCGAAGTCGAACCAGAGCGATACCAATCTGCCAGGCGTGACGCAACAAGCCAGTCCCTACGACTCACGGCCGTCGACGGGCTAAGGTGAATACCTCGAGCCATGCAGTTCTGAAGTGCCATATCGGGAGCTCATGTTCAGCCTTCGTAGAAGCTGTCTCGAAGAAGAAGATGGGCCATAATAAAGGAGAGCTGAAAGGATAAAACACAGTGAGAGAGCGGGAGGGGAGGAAGGCAAGCGGCGCAAGAGGCCAAGGAAGCTTCATTGACGCCCAAGAGTTCATAAGACCACCGTCAGAACCTCCGCCGTCGCCGGTCCCACACCTACAGGTCGGTTTTTCTTCATACTTCGAGCTTCCATGTTTTCCCGTTCGACTTGCTGTAGGTTTACTTCCGCATATTTTTGGCCAAGTGGAGCCGAAACATGTAATCCCAGGCGATATCCTACGCTCCTATAGCTTAGTTCGAGTAGTCCTTCGCGTCGTTGTCACTCACAGACCCCGATCACTACCAGTCGTATCGTGCCCCGCCCTCTGTGACGTCCTCATTCACCAACTTCTCCGCCTAGCCGCGAGCCGATGCCGAGAGCTACAAGACCCGATCCAAGCCCAACCCCGTCACTCAATCGCCGCATCCCAGTCAGCATCGCCAGAGCCGACGCGAGCTTGAGCCGCGAGCAGGTCCGTGACCGCTTTTCACGTCACTCCCACCCGCCTCGGCCTACCGCGGTCCTCAATCTAAATTTGAGCCAAGCCAGTCAAGTTCCAGCCACCGCGAGCCATGAGAACCCCGCCAGTCACCTGTAGTCGCCTCCTCTGCCATTACACAGTTGAGTCCCGCGTGACCGAGCTGTTGCTACAACCCTCAAGTCCCAGCTCAGCCACACCGTCATAAAAAAACTGCAGCCCCGACACCACTCTACTCGAATAC
This sequence comes from Rhodomyrtus psidioides, assembly GCA_021437785.1. NCBI lineage: Eukaryota > Viridiplantae > Streptophyta > Magnoliopsida > Myrtales > Myrtaceae > Rhodomyrtus > Rhodomyrtus psidioides. The sequence continues at coordinate 3,618,147 of JAILYB010000069.1, forward strand.
CATCGCTACCATAGCCACCACCCAACTGTTGTTCTCTCGCTCAACCGTCGTCTAGGTTCCACTTCGAAGCCGACGTCCTCCTCTGCTCACATGTCCTAACCGAACCTTCCCCTTGGATTTTCAAGCCAGTTGATGCCTTTGTTCGGTTCGGCCGCCACTTCAAAGCTTCCATAAGCCATCGCGTGACTATCGGATATCGTCCCCTCGGACTTGATCGCTACCCAACCCATGCATCGGAGGCTACGACGACCATCCAACTTGGAGTCGGCCGGTCCGAGCTTCCCCAACCGTTCACCCGTCGGCCTCGATGGTCGAGAAACTTGTGACTCACCAGCTTCGAAGCCGCTGCCCGTCATCTTGACGCCAAAACCGGAGCGCCTCTTCGCGACCTGATGTCTCGACGCCCGAACCTCCACCGACCTCATTGACTCTGCATGAGGAAGACGATGAATAGTAGGTTGGGACTTACTTTCGTGTTGGGTTGGGTATTTAGTTTGGGCCTAGACCCGCGTTATTGTTGGTGGGAGGTGGACTGGGCTAGGCGAGTTGATTCGGCAGGTTTAAAAGGAAAATGGGCCTATTTTTCTGGTGCAAACCTGACCCGTTTCAGGTCCTACTTCACGGATTGGATCAAGCCCGGTGGCCTGATACGGGTCTGGATCTGAAAACTCGATCTGGACCCGGCCTTTATTTATTTAAACAAAAAATTAAACTAAATTAAATTAATTAAATTAATTAATTAAAAAAATTAAATTAAAGGAAAATTCTAAAAAATTCTAGAAAAATCCCAAAAAATAGGAAATGGCCACAAACAACTGGCCAAGACTCATTCCGGGTGTTTTGAACCCCGACCCTTCTTAAAATGATGATTTCGCCCTTTGGGCGAATTGTCTTCCAAAAATTGAAGAAAAATCAAGAAATTCCAAAAAATTCTCAAAAATGGGAAATGGCCACAAACAACTGGTCATGGAATATTTTGGATAATTCGGTATCCAAACCTTCCAAAAATTGACGATTTTGCCCTTCGGGCTAATCGCTCCCCCAAATCTTCCCATTTTACCCCTGGTCTGAAATCACGCTTTCCATAAGCCCTTATGGCTATACTAGGAGTCCATGTGATCTGAATTGATGTGCATTGAAGTGATTTATTTATGTACTTGATTGTGCTTTCATTTAAATTGATTGTGATTGATAGGACTAGTATTCCAATCTGCATGAAACCCGGACCATACCTATCTCACCCAAAATTGTATCTGCATGAACTCTTAGTCAGGAAAATCACTCGCGTTAGGTACCGAAAGGGCGTTGGTAATGACACCAACGTAACCAAGTCCCCGAACCCAAAATCTCTGATTCCGCAGAACTGATCGATCTCTCCCAATCGGTCAGTAAGGTTTCCGGTCTACCCTCCAAGAAAGACCGGTGGCGACTCCAAATGCATGCATAAGTTGCAAATGCCACCACGACCACACTGAAGGTCGAAAGCGATCGACTCTTATCGTCGAATCCCTCAAAAGACACTCCCGCCGCGATTTGGTATGGGCCTGGGAGGGCTCGCGCCGATCCAAGGCCCGCGATCGGTAATCCATTAGCCGCGTCCGCTTCCAGACGGGTCGCGACAAGCCACCAAAAGTAACATCCCCTCATTGACCCATACAGTCGTGACGTGACGCTCCCAGACCTGATTCGTACCTGGAACCGGATGAGACGTGACATCGTGAGACGAGTGGGTAGGGGTACCGAATCGCACGGGCCTTTCCATTACTTCGGACCTGAAAGGTTAACCCACGACGGGGTGAGAAATAAATCTCAGTGAATCAAGCCTAAGCTCGGTTAGGACATTGATTCGCCCAGAATATACTAAGCATCACAACCATCATACAGTTCAGTCATGTATCTCAATAAAATATAGTCACAATATAATAACACCCCATCAAGGCATCACAATTCGAGCGCACACCAGGCACCACACAAGTTCATTTATTCAAGATGACCCACGACGCTGGCGTGATCCATTTCCACAACGCGATCCAGCACTTCAGTGCGATCTAGCGTTCTTCCGGCAGAACCGGACTACGTCTCTTTTCCCTCTCAACGATGGCTACTACAAGCGGTGTATCCAGTGCACCTAGCACGGCACCAGCAAGTAGGTATCCCTAAACGGGGCGTCGGTCCATCACAAGCAGCGACCGGCATCCGATAATTCCTTAAGATCGTACGTCTGGCACGGGGCATGAATTATCGTGCTTCTTGCAAGTCGTTTAATTCCATACAATAGGTATGGTAAGTGCACGAATAGTACAAAACGAACTTGCCAGGTAATCGTAATATGTTCCTCATATAACCACACAATTCACACTTGGCAATCAATCCATTAATTATCTTTGATTAATGCCAAATACTCATACAGACATGTTAACAGACTCGGCCCACGGCCATTCAAGACACTCAGTCAGGGATGTCAACGAGGCGATCAAATCCATGAGGTCAATGACTAAATCACGAGCAACCAATTCAATCAGGCAATATCAAGCTCAATTCGTGCCATGACAATTATTAACCAGATTGATTTAACACACCAATCGTTCGCTCGTAATCGAATCACAATCAATGGATTATCACCTAATCAATCAATCACTAATTTTATCACAATTAGCCACAGATAATAAAATCACCCCAAATAATCTAATCGATCGGCCATTTAACATAGCCCAATTTCTAACTAAACTGGCCCCGATCGTGTACCCAAATTTCACAATCAACTAATCCTAGGCGTAATTAGCGCCCTAACCAAGGGTTAGGGTCAACTCACTGAGTGAGTGAGCTCGAGCGGTCCCGGCGGCGGTTCTCGGCAAAGCACCAGCGGTTTCAGAGCTTACCACGGCGGCTCCGGCGAATGACGGGCGGCGGGATAGGTTCGGGGCGGTCGAAGGAAGGCTGATGGTCGGTCGTGAGGCAGCGGCCGGGTCTGGCAGCGTCGTGAATGACCGGGGAAAGAGCTGGAAGTGCTCGGGCAGCAGGGGTCGAAACAGGGCACTCCGTCCCGAGCTGCTCCCGCGGCTGACTGGCGGCGAACGGCGGCCGGACTTGGACGTCGGTGGTGACAGGGAGTGGCTGGAGGTGGTGGTGGCTGGCTGTGGGCTGGTGGTCGCGCGAAGGAGGAAGAATGAGGGAGAAATGAGGCTCGGCCGTGGGTTTTGTCTCCAAAACCGCAAGGAAAATAAGAAGAAGAAGGAGAGGAGCAGCAGCTGCAGCGCAAAGAAGAGAGAGAGAGAGGCGACGTGAGCTGATGGGCTGCATGGGGAAGAGAAATGGTGGGGTTCCAATGATGACTTTGGGGCAACTTATCCATTAGGGCTTAATGGTACTTTGTCCCATATACATTAGGGTAGGGGCAAAATGGTCAATGGCCATGCCGGGACTGAAATGAAATTTTGGCGCACAGGACGAAGGAAAAATTTTGTAATTTCACTGGCTAGGTTTGATTGGGATTAAGCTCGGGCGCGAAAATCAAAAACCTAATTTGTAAAGGATAAGAAATCGAACCCTAATCCAAAACGATCGAAATTTCGGAATTCGTCCAAATTATCGTCACTTCAGTCCTAACAGTCCAAAATATTTGTTGATTGTAGTTCCATATAATATCCTCATATTGAATTCCAAATCTTACAGAAGTCAGAATTTCCAGGACGTCACAATACTCGTATGGCTGCCTGCTTGATTTTCTATTTTTAGAGTTTCTGCATGTGCTAGCTACTCTGAAAGATCTATTAATTAAAGAAAGGGTGCGAGATATGGCGAGCCTTAACCTTCGGGTGTGGCGGTATGGGACGTCACACCAGTCACCTGCATTCGCCGTTCGCCGACCCTCATTCACCGTTCGCTGGCCACAGTCCACCGGCCACCGGTCTTTGTCTACCCGTCACCGTCCGTCGGTATCCAGTTCGTCGATCTTCGGTTGCCATCCACCGGCGATGGTCGCCATCCGCTAGTCGTCGTTCGCCATTTGCCAGCCTCTGGCCCCTCCTAACTACTGTACGCCCATTGTTGGCCGCCGATCTCCGTCTACATCATCGTCCGTTGGCCATCGGTCTCCCAATCGTAGAAATTTTATGTTGTAAAGAAATGAATTTCCATTTCGAAAACATAAATTTTGTGTCATTGTCAAACGTGTGTCTCTGTTCAGAAACTTGTCCGTAGAATAGAAATAGAAAAAAAAATCCATTTTTGACTAGAAATAAAGCCCGAGAAGAAAATAATTGTCATTCGCGAACTTCCTAGTCCAGGAAGGTACAAATCGACCAAACATGTCTTCCCACCAGGTGTACGCGTTTCAAAGCCAAAGAAAACACACCTCGAGGGAGACCTTTTCAACGGGCATGTTCGTTCTCAGAGAGCTTTTTCTTGTTGGTAATTCTCAAGTCGGCGAGGGCTTTTCCCCCATGATCACGAACCGACCGCGACCCTTTCGTGTCCTTTAGAAATAGAGATGGCATTGGACCGGACGACCGAGTCAAACGTTGATTCTTCGCGTCTCCTACGAATATCGTTCCGAGTCCACCCCTCTTGTATCGACCATCGGAAAGCGTCGGACCCCGGTCTTCAGCTGGAGCTCTGCTTCGGCTGTTGAAGATTTCATTCTCAGCCCCACTCGATACGTTAAGCATGTGAAACCAGCTTCGTCTTTCTTTCTTTGTTTTGTTTTCTTGTGTTGAATGGACATATAATTCCTTGTTCGTAATCACACCATGGGGAAAGAGATCCTCTAGCTTAAAACAAATGCCGCGAAAATCGTCGCACTTTCTTTGGATCAAATATGTCGCCAGTTAGCGGTCTTTTGAGTCAGGGAAATCAAACGATAGCAAACTTAAAAGAGTTTAGTGGCGCGTATTTATACATGTGAGTTAGAAAAAAAAAGGCTATTCATTAGATATTGTGCCAATTGTGGGAGGTCACCTCGTCTCCTTCCTTGTACACTTAATAATATAGGTAAAGAGGGGTTAGGAATCTTGACAACCGTTGATGCCTTGTCAAACAGAGACATCAGTTCTTGATTAACTTTCCAAACCCTTCATCGTCACGTGCTTTTAGTTTTTCCTACTTGTGTGTGTGTGTGTGTGTGTTTGTGTTTATTCTCTAAAGAAAACTTCCATTTCAGTAAGACAATCTTAACATGTTTCCCATTTGTTTGTTTATTCCCTAAAGAAAACGTCCAATTTTGACCCCCCCAAAAGAAAAGAAAAGAAAAGAAAAGAAAGCGTCCAATTTAATTAGACCACCTTAACACGGCTACTTATGCTTGTCATGGATCTCATGATTCACTTCGAAGCCTTGAACCTTTCTCTTTCTACAAGCTGCCCTATTTGGTCATATCTTTAACAAGAGTTCTTCGGTTGAGTTGGCTTTGCATAACTATGTTAGTTGGGAAAATTTGTGCAAAAAGTCCTCATTCTACTTTTCAATTCAACCATAAATATTTTAATTTTTCCAATTGAGTCATAAAGCCAATTGAGTCAATACGGCCAATTTTGACAAGGAAATCAAGCTTTTATCCACACTCGCTCACAACCGCTTATTTAGTTGATATTGTTGGCTACGGCCAGCGGACCTCCATCGAAAAAGGGCAATCAAGTTTTTATCCACAGTAAGATTGGTGGGCTTGTCATACTGATTTTGTCCAAGGAACCAACGTCTTATAACCTGTTTGATGGACTCAATTGACAAAATATGAAAATGTTCATCACTCAATTGGCAAAATTAAAAGATTTAGAACTATATTGACAAAAGTGCAATAGATTTTGAATTTTTTGGATGATTTTCCCAATGTAAGTTACACAAAGCAAACATCGAAAAAGATTATTTCAGGTTCAATAACATAAACGTTAACGAATCCCATAAATTGTTTCTTTGTCATATGATACTAGTTGTCTTATTCGTTCGTTCCACTAAATTTTATGGAATCAACAAATAGAGATTTACTTTCTAGCGCTATATTAATCTTAACTTTGCTATAGCGATAATAATGGATAATCGTACATTAAAAACCAGAAACTATATGTTTCGTGATTGTTTTCCCCTCTCCTAAGGGAAAGGGATTAATCGATAAACTACAATCAAACACCAATTTTTAGTTTGGCAACAGAAATCATTAGCAAAGCCGAGTCTAATCACTTGGCTAGAGCCTAGAATTTCTGCTCCCCACTGTGATCGTATGTTCAGCGTATACGTCAAAAAGTAAAATGCCATGGTCAACCCCTCTTTGGGGGCACATCAGCCCTTGGATCGAGCGAAGACGATCCAACGGTTGGAGGAAGGGCCAGCAGCGAATCAATTGAGAAGTGTGGGGTCAACTGTTGCGAGCTTTTAAAAAAAAAAAAAAAAAACCCTCCCCGTCCCCAAGTCAGCTTTCAATTGGTACGCGTGCGGTGTCGCATCCTCAGCAAATATTCCTTAATATTTTTGTTCGGATTCGCATTCATCGGCGATGAATTCCGACCGATGGTCTCCTTGATTTTCTTTCATTTATTGTTGTGTGGAATTAACATTTAATTTTAGGTATGGTGGTGGTGGTGGTGGTGGAGTGGAGGGTTTCTAGAACGAAGGTGTTTAAGAAATTCGAAGTGATGATGCCTTTGGCTTAGAATACGAAGCTCCATTATCGCGGAGGCTGGCTATAGGGTAGTGCTCATTCGCAAAAAAGTCAAACGGGTGGAAAGTCAACTGCCCTGGGGATGATTCGTGAAATTGGTTTGGAGCACCTAACTTGCGACAAGTTTAATAGCGTGGAGGACACTTCATATCTTCCCTCGCTGAAGCAATCTTTGAATGTCGAATCTTAGTTTGTAAGGTGATGAAAAGGAATGACTCCCCTTCCGAATAAAAATCATTCTAGTTTCTGCAACAATGCGGGTGATTTAACAGTTCATATGCCATGGCTTGGGAAGGCATTTTAGGCATCTCACTAATCGCGCGCTAGACGTGAGCTCTAGATTACTAGCTCTAGACACGTCGAGGGCAACATAATAAAAGAATTTCATGGATTTTTTTTTTTCGAAACAAATGGTGTGCACATAACTTTGGTAATGTAATCTAAGTCGCACACACTTTTTTTGGGGGGGGGGGGGGGGGCGAGGTGACGCGTTGAAACACACGTAATTTTAACAATTAAAATGATTCGGAAAGTCAATAGACAAAGTAAATTCGTCATTCGAATGGCCTTTTTAAAGTTCGACTACTTCATTTTCACTCCTAATTTCATGCATCTGAATTAGCATTTCCATCATTGCTATTTATCAATCGATGGGATGGGGAGCGGGGGTAAAAAATATCCGTAGATATTTCGCAAATAGGGAAATGAGCAACGGAATATATAGATTTGCGCGTTAATGACATGACATCGGGTTCCATTTGCATCCCTTTTTTTTTTTCCAAGCTGTTGACCGGTCAACCAACCCCCCCAAAATTGTCCGAATTTCCTATCCTTTCCTATCCTCGAAAATTCAAAGAGCGAGAGCTCCCACAGTTTTGACTTTGACCAGCTTTCCCCCCGAGCTGCTCCCACTTTCTCAACCCTGGGGCCCACCATCTCTTACCTTAGTACTGGCACTGTGTACTCTCCCTCCTCCTCCTCCCTCTAGAAACCTCACGGCCCATCTCAACCGTCCATCACAGTAACCTCCTTTGACCACACTGTTTCTCTATTCTCTCTTCGGGGCTGTTACCGGGTAAACCGGTCACCTCGTTCCCCTTATATCAACCCCCCCAAGAGTCTCCGCCTCTTCTCTGCCATTACTCTTTTCTTCATCCACACAATTTTTTGGTATCCATGAAAGCTTGAGATTGAGAGCTTCGCCACCGTCGTCACCCGCAACCCATCTCCTCTCCTCCCGGGCCGTCCGATGGCGATTGAACTGCTTGGCTTCCCCAAGATGGAGGATCACACGGCGATACAGGAGGCTGCGTCGCAGGGGCTGAAGACCATGGAACACCTGATCGGCCTCCTCTCTCGCCAAAATCACCACCCCAACGTCGCCGATTGCACCGACCTCACCGATCAAGCCGTCTCCAAGTTCAGGAAAGTCATTTCCCTCCTGGACCGCACCGGTCACGCCCGGTTCAGGCGCGCTCCGCTTCAATCTTCTTCTTCTAAGTCCATCCCTGTCGCTTCCCCTATCCCCCCGGTTCAATCTCGGAGCCAAGCTCTTGCGCCCGCCGCCATCCTGGCTCCGACGAGCTCGCAGCCCTCTCCGGCGAGCTTCCTCCACTCGCAGACCAAGCAGAGTTTGACTCTCGACTTCACAAAGCCAAGCATCTTGGGCTCCAACCCCAAAGGCGTTTCCGAGATCGAGTTCACGAAGGACAGCTTCAGCGTGTCCTCGAACTCTTCGTTCATGTCGTCGGCGATTACCGGCGACGGGAGCGTCTCGAACGGAAAGCTGGGGACATCTATGTTCATAGCTCCGGCGTCCGGCCCGGCTTTGTCCTCCGGGAAGCCCCCGATCTCGAGCGTGCCGTACAAGAAGCGGTGCCACGAGCACGACCACTCCGATAACGTCTCGGGCAAGCATTCCGGCTCCGGCAGCGGCAAGTGCCACTGTTCCAAGAGAAGGTACGAAGCTGTTCTATGTCAACTAAGCCCAAGTTCTGCATTAGCTGGCCGATTTCTAGCCCCTTGTTAAGTTAATTAATAGTAGGATTCGAAATTGATCTGATTGAAAGAAACATCAATTGGGTATGACTGCAAATATTCATGATGGGAAGAGGACGGCCCAAGGCAAACGAACCGATTCGCCCGAGTTGACTCGGTTCAATTCAATTAAAACCCACTTTTCGTAGTTTCTAGGGGTCAACGAGTGAGTTGGGGAAGGAACAGTTGGCCATTAATGGAGCTAGTCACCTTGCCCTCGCACAGCCAGCACGCGCGACAAAGACAAATAACATTAAATCATAGAACGTCAAAGTTTTTTTTTTTTTTCAGTCGGTGCGGTTTTAGTCAAATTTGGGTATCCAAGGTTTCACGCTTTGCCAAGCAGCAGAATTTGTCGTGTTATGTTGTGGGACATTTTAGTAATATACTAGGCCAGCGATGGAAAACAGATGAATCTGCTGTGCCAACGCAGGTTTTTGCTCTGCTTTGTTTGTTTTACCTGGATGATAAACGTGGTGGTTTTTGCTTTGAACAGGAAAAACAGAGTGAAGAAAGTGATGAGAGTGCCGGCGATCAGCAACAAGATCGCGGACATTCCGGCCGACGAGTTCTCGTGGAGGAAGTACGGACAAAAGCCGATCAAAGGGTCTCCTTACCCACGGTAACTCTCCGTCCTCTGCCTTGCCGTTGATTTTCCAATCGCACGGTCCAGGATTTTATGCAGCCATCTCTTACCCCCTTTTTTTCACTGTTGTTAATTATGTTTCTGGTCTACATAATACAGAGGGTACTACAAGTGCAGTACGATGAGAGGTTGCCCCGCGAGGAAACACGTGGAGAGGGCCCCCGACGATCCGGCGATGCTGATCGTCACGTACGAGGGGGAGCACCGTCACTCCCAGTCCGCGTCGCAGGAGATCGTGCCCGTCGGTTCGATGAACCTGGTGTTCAAGTCAACCTGAAGGGTGGGGTGGGGAGAACAAGTCAAAGATGGGAGGAGGGAGGGAGTAGGTTTTCCTTAAATTTTTAGTGGGATGTAAATTTTTTTTTTTTTTGGTTGGCAACTTTGTATTAAAGAAAACAGAAATTGCACAACATTTTCAAACTTGACTTAAGCTGCATTCCCCCAAAAAAATTAATTTAATGTAATCTAAATTCGTTTACTTTTCTGGGGTCCGAGAGTTTTTGCCTTTTTTTTTTTTGTCCGCCACTTGCGTGTTGGTTTTAGTGGGAGGGGTTTGATAAGGACAAGACAAAGGGCGATAATCTCTAGGATGTTTTTAGTCAAAGGTGTGGTTAGTGGCGGGGGAGCTTTAATTTTTTGTATTATGGTAAAGACGTTTATAATGGAAGGCATCAATCTCATGTCATTATATTAAGCTCGGTATGATATTTCTTTATATTTAAGTTGGGAAGCTATCGACGTCACGAAGCCCAAGGAGGAGAGAGAGAGAGAGTTGGAACCTTGGACCGGACTCCTGCTCCAGCAAAGCATATGGCATAATTGGTAAAACCGAATTGACAAACCGGCCCACTTTGGAATGCACGGTGGATATTGGGGAAATTGACGACGCTAGTTTAACTTTTAACACAGGATTGCTTTCTCTTTCCTTCATGGGTGTCATTCGCATGAATGAGGTCCGGAATTAAGAAAAATTTGAGATACAATTAAAAAAAGATGGCCTTCTTGACCCAAAAAAAGAAAAAAACAAAAGGTTAAAAGTAAAAGGCAAAGGCTTCTTCTTGCCAACATGCCTACCCGACCGGATGGGTTTGACAAAGGCTGGAACAAAAAATTCATCTAATAAAGTAATAAGATCACGTGCTGTTGCTGCTGCTGTCATTCAAGAAATCTGTAAAAATAGCTGAAGGGTGGGTTTGGGGTTGGACACGTCTCCCCCTATCTCAAGTCAAGCCCCCGCCTTTCATTCATTCAAACCCCTTCTCGTGGTTTATATTTTCTGTATATTTCGAACAACAATTTAAAGTGTGTTCGCTTGAGTGGTTTTTTTTTTTCTTTTTTTCATGGATTAATTTTCTTGGATTTTTGCCCGTTTGGTTTGCTAAAGTGAAGATGGTTGTTCGATGGAAAACCATTTAAGAAAATGAATTCCTTAACCTAAAAAGAGAGAAAAAAAATGATTTCTCGAAAGGATGATTTGTATGTCTGGCTTCCCTCGGTATCAAACCAAAAAATTACTACCACATGAAAACTAATACTTAAAAAAAAATGTTTATTTTAAGAATTTCGGAGTGACTTTATACATTAACAGTTGTTACCCTTCTACAACTTGAAAGTGTTTGTGCAAACCTCTCTTATAAAACTATACTTCACGAGAAAGGAAAATGCTTCTTTTTTTTTCCTTATTTTATATGGTCATGCTTTCATTTTATTTCTCCTCTATTCTTCCTTTTATTTTAATTCAATTTCCCCAACAAACCTCTCTTATAAAACAAGCGAGTTGTATTAATAAAGCAAAGCTGCGGAATCATTTACAAGGACTTGGCAGAACAATTTGCTACGAACAACAAACCAAGATAGCAACCGAACACCGTTCTCCACTTTCTACAAGTTTCTCTACATTGGTCCTGGAAATTGGAACTACAAGTTTGCAACCAAGATATCTGGAATATTTTTACTGGGAATAGGAAATAGCACACCAATACTGATTGAATAAACTGTGTTTGGGAATGTACTTTTCTGACCGAGGCTCGAATCTTACTCCATGCACCATGTGCCGTGGATTGCCCTGAGGAAGCAGCAGTCAATATGATCTTATCTCCCTTCTCTAGCACCTGTCCCCTGTCATAAGCCATTCTTTGTTGCACAGCAACCTTAGGGCATGCATGACAACACTTTTGCTTCAAAATTCAACTCATGACCAAATGTAGATTTTTCTACTTCTACTCAGAATCAGAATTTTATCTTTCAACTTCTGCTGCAGAAATTGACATATGATTGGAGAAATTTCTTTGGTAACGGTTGGATATTTCTACTTCTGAAATATTACTAACACAAAATCTTTTACGAAAAATTATTCTCGAATGTCGAAAAATTTCTACTTTATTTTTAATTTTTTAAAATTTCTTAAAAAATAATACTAATTATTAAAATATTATGATTTATTTTTTTAAAATTATTATTTATTTTTTATTCCGGTGGTCAGAGGTGCAGACTTGGTGGCGGCGACTGGTGGAGGTTGGCGGTAGACTGCGGTGGCAGGCGGAGGGGGACAGTGGTCGCGGCCAGCGGAGGTCGACGATGGGCAAAGGTGGCGTGGCGATGGTTGCGGGCGGCGATGGGCGATAATCGACAGTGTCCGGTGGTGGCTCTCGGTAGTTGGCGATGGGGAGCGGCGGAGGTCGGTGGAGGAAGGCGTGTGCGAAAAGAGGGTGAGGCAAGAAGTACTTCTTGAGTTGGCAAATTTTTCAATGGACGTCTAGCGAACTGGTTTTTGCATCATGTCTGACGAGACCTCCTCGTGGTCAGTCCGCAAGTTGACTCCCAACACTAATCCTTGCTACTGCTGCCACCACAGATGTAACGATGGACTCGAGCAGCCATCCGGATGAACTGCTATCCATGTCGTAGTCCCTATGCCAATGAATTTGTACTCGCTGATTCTGCTAGCCGCGCTTCTGCTTCTAAATCACTCCATCAATTTTTGTCAACTGATTCGTTAAGGCAAAGAAGCATTCGGAGGAGTCCACTCAGTTGAATATACGGCAAATTTTAAGTGAGGATCCACTTGAACGTAAAGAAATTGGGTACCGAATTCCTCATTCCACATCTTCACCAAAGTCTGCTAGAGTTCATCAAGTGAGAAAAGCCATCTTGCTATGTGATCCAGGCGAGGATCTATGTCCAGCAAGCATAGGCTCATATCGGCATCCTCAAAGTGCATCCACGAATTGGGAAGCTCATTTTACTTTGCAGAACAGGTCAATGATGAAACTACCTTTGAGCACAATCATTAGAATGGTACAAGTTAAGAATTATTATAATTGATATCCAGCTTTTACCAAACAAAGATATGATAGGAAATAAAGATATCCGACTATTAATCCGCAGCTCACCAAACAGGAGACGGGATTTGATCAAATCCATAGATTTCTTATTATATCCTATTCAGTCCTATCCTGACTAGAAATCCGGACGACTAAATGCAGCATATGTCTTCTTTATATCCTTATCTGACAAAAAAAAAAAAAAAAGAGGAAGAAGAGAGCCACTGCACCAGCATGAAATAGCATTGTAAAGTTGAAGTCCACCAGCAAAAGACAGGATGTCTGGCACTCCCGACTCCTCACCCTACTTAACATTCTCACTGTTAGAGGCTTGCGGTGTTTCTCAGGATAGGAACTAGACTAGAGGGAGTCCACATACTTTTCTGGCAAACTTCCCATATTGAATTCAGTAGCCATTCCAGCAACTTGAGGACCAATAAGTAACTTGTGAAATTCCTTTTCTTTCCAGCAATTGATTTAGGTTTATCTATTCATTTTGTCCACCGCATCGCAAGGGGAGCTAACCAATATATATTAGTTTTGAGTATAGGCGAGCTGATGATGGTTCGATCTGGCTGTTAAATATGTATTGAATTTTATGCACTCGGTCTAGTTCATCACCCGACCCGACACACTTTACCAGGATTGCTTTCTCTAATAAATGGTGTATGTAGCAATGTGCAAGAGAAGCCTTTACATAGGCTTGGAAGAGGTGAAGAGTTTAGAACTCTTCTTATGCAAATATAAGCTTATATGTTCTAACAAGAAGAATGGTATTCCTTTGCCTTTTTCTTGGGGAAGTTGAAGAGCAGAGAGGGTTTGGGGAGGTTCTTTAGCTATTGCCCCCAATCCCAAGTCCATGCGACTCTTCTGACTTCACTCCCAGGTCCAAGGCCCATCTAAACAGCTTCAGTTCAAGCTGCATCATGGCCCAAAAATGGAAGGCCGAATTCACTCTCCAGTGGGGTCGCGCAGCGGAAGATGGCATCCCCTGTTGCTGCTCTTCTTTCCCCCTGTCGTTTCAGCTTCTTCTTCCCTACGCCTCGCCGTATCGGATTCGCCATCACTACCCGGAGTCGACTCCGTTGGAGCTCCATGAGTCAGGCTTCGTCGGACTCCGTCGCCGAGGATGTGATGGTGCAGTACGTGGTGCTCAGGAGGGACCTCATCGACACGTGGCCACTGGGGAGCGTGGTGACCCAGGGCTGTCATGCCTCCGTCGCCGCCATCTGGTCTCACCGGGACGACCCTCTCACTCTTCAGTACTGCGGCCCAGATAATCTTGATTCCATGCACAAGGTTTTCGATCTCTCTTCTCCTTTAGCCTTCCGTATTTTCCGTATGATCCTCGCTGTCTCTGCGCACAAATTGCAACTATTCATTGATGGTGATCATGAGTTTCGAGAATGAATGGAAAGCTCACAATTTTTCAAGACTCGAAGGTGATAATTGATCCCACAGTTGTTAATTTTGTTTAGTCCCCATGCCTGAATTTAACCGACAAGAATTGTTTCTTATCATCGGGCGTGACTACACAGACCATTGTGATGCTGATCTTCTCTGCTGTGATGATGCCTATTCGGTTCATTATCTTACTAAATGGAGCTGTCCTGTTCAAGGAATTACGCCTTCTACTTTGCTCGTCATATTTTGAAGCTCAGTTTGGTGGTCTGTCAAGTTAACTGTTACTGATGACTGGAATAAGCACCAACTGTTTGATAAAAGGCTTCTCCACCTAAGTTGTCTTTATAGGTTTCTGCAATACAAGGAATGCCATTCAAGCAAAAAGTCGTTTATGCTCTTCCATGATTCCTCCCCCCTCTAAGTTGTGTGATTGCTTCTACTTGTAGGTTACTCTTGAGGTAAAGGGAGAACCCCAGATCTTGAATTTGGCAGAAAAGCTCAAAGCTGGTGACATTGCGCATAAGCTTTGGATAGAACAACCTGAGAACATCCCTTCCTGCCTTGCCACAAAGCCTTACCCCAAATCTGTTGTATCTTCATACTTTAAGAAGTTGAAGCTTTGCAAGTGAGTGGGAGTTACATTTTCTCAAGCCTGACCGATTCTTTCTCGTTTCCCCTTGAGCAAAATTTTGGGGGACATAAAGACATCGCTGTAAAGGACTGCTGGGAATCTTGGTACTTTGCCCCATTGAACTTTAGCTGGGACTTTGATCTGATAACTACGCGCAAAATATCTTTTGTAACTTGTGCATCTTGTCTGAATTATGGTGAGATGTTTATATCCCCTCTCTCGTGTGGTGCAATTTATCACCAGAAGAACTGCCATATTAGTTTGCTCTGTCTATTAGTGCTGCTACAAGCCGGCCGGCTACTTCAGCCTTGGAGATCTATAGTCTTCGTGTTTTTCCGTTTGTCTAACTGGACTGACTGAGCAGAAAGAACGACCTGCATTGTTTCCGCCTTATAGATGGGCACATTGGTGTGTTCTAGCTTTCTCGACATACCGACAACAAGCACATCATTCCCTGTGCTTGCATTTCTAGTTATGTTTTGCCTTTATGGATGCCGAGATGCCGATAGCCAGAACCGTGAATGGTACTGTCAAGATGACGAGTAATGCTCGTGTTGGAGAGTTCACTGGGACTATACAGTATATATCAATAATTACATGTCTAGTATGAATTTATTTATCTACTATTGCTGCTCTACAAATTCAAGCAGTCAGCAGAGAACATAAGTGCACATTAGGGATGAGCATGGGCCGGGTGAATAAAGTCTAGACGTAAACCCTAACACCAACCTTGTTGTGATCGATTTTCAATTTGTGGAACCGAGAACCTATTTTGTTTGTCCTGGAACCTGTTTTGGAACTGATTCCGTTTTTCGATTCGGTTTCAGGGTCTACCCGAGAACCAATTTTTCTTTTGTTTCTTTTTTTTTTTTCATTTTTTTTGTCAAAATAATATGCGTATTGATGAAATGATCCGATTGCGGTGAAGAGAGAGAGAGAGAGAGAGAGAGAGAGAGAGAGAGCCGATTGTGGTGAAAATAAGTGAGTGAGATCGCCTTGGGAAACATGATACAAAGGCAATGAGGTAAAGTTGGCAAGTGAGAGATATATATATTTTTTTTCAAAAAAGAAATTACAAACCGGTTCTAAAATAAGCCTGTGTGGGTTTTCACTTTCAACTAGTTCTCAAAAATTAAAACCGGTTCTCGAACCGGTTTTAACAGAAACCGATTTTCGATTTGAAACCGATTTTCGATCTTGTTTTTCGGTGGGTCGATCCGGTTGCACACCCCTAGTGCACATTGAGTTAGTTATTCTCTGTTTTGTGTGCTTGTGGGAATCCGGGGCTGGTGCTGTAAAAGATGGAAGAACTGTGTGTGATGTGTATTGCTTGACTTGCGGATCGTCTGCTTGTATAGAGCAGAAATCACGAGAAGCAACAAAACACCCTTCTCCCCAACATATATATAAATGGTAAACCAATTTTGTCACTTGAGAATCTTGGGCTGGGTTATCTTCTCAGGCATAAAGCACCTGACAATCACAAGGAGACAAATCCTGAAAAGCTTTCGGCGCAGCCAACACTTGCCACTCCACCCAAAATTTCCCGTCTTTGCCGAGCCTCACCCGTCCGACCCCGACCTGGAGCCCGCTCCCCACCACGTATATCACCCCTCCCTCTTCCTCCTCCTCCTCCTCCTCCACCGCCCTCGCAGCGAAAGGCTTGCGGAGCTCTTCCCAGGGAAACCTATCCCCTCCCACGTACCTCCACGTGTCCTCATCGGGGTCGTACACCTTCAGCTGATGGTCCCCGTGCTCCGATATCACGAACATCCTCTCTCCTACCACCACGCTCATCCCCGTCCACCCTTCCCTCATCCCCGCCCCCATCTCCCCCCACGTGTCCCCCTCCGCGTCGTACGCCGCCCCTCTCGGTGTGAACATGAACGGCCACGTCCACCCCTCCGTCACGTACATCCTCCCCCCCACCACCGCCGAGTCGTACCTCACCATCCCCTTCCCTCCCATCCCCGCCGCCTCCCGCCACGCGTCCTCCCTCGGGTCGTAGCACTCCACGGCCCCCGTCGAGCTGGACAGGTCGGGACCGCTCCCGCCGGCGACCACGATCCTCCCGCCGGCTCCGCCAACAACCCCGGCTGCGAAGAACGCCCGCGGGGTCCGCATCGGGGACAGGGCGGACCACTGGTTGGTGGAGGCGTGGTAGACGACGGCAGTCCGCATGGGAGACTCGGTGTCGGAGCGCATGCCGCCGAGGACGAACAGCTTTCCCTGGCGGGGGATGGAAGCGCAAGCGAACGCGGCTGGGCAGGCGGACTTGGGGCAGGGCATGGGGGGGAGGACGAACCAGCGCCCGGAACGAGGGTCGAGGGCTTGCCATTGGATCCTGGAGGTGGACTTGTGGAAGGCGAAGACGAAGAGGTAAGGGCGGGAGAGGGAGAGGGAAGTCTTGGAGAGGAGGAAGGTGGGATCTTGGAGGACTCTGTTCCAGGAAGAAGACACGGAGCGAGCCAGAGCTTGATACGGGTAGGGCAGGCGGAGAAGGCACAGCTCTGCTATGTCGTCGGGTAGCCCCGGGATGAGAGGCTTGGGAGGTGGGGAACTCGCAGCTGGTTGTTGTGGTCTGAGAATTGGCATTCTTGGAAAGGAAAACAGAGAGTGAATGAGAATGAGAAGCAAGTAGGTGGTGGTTTTATAGCTCAGGATGACTGGGTAGTCAAAAAGGTGTCGGAATTGTTTTATGGGGGTTCAGTTCTATAGTGGGGTATACGGATCTAGAATCCGGAATTTTGGGGGGAAGAGAGACTGAATGATTCGCTGGAGAAAAAAGGAGGAGAGAGGAGAGCAGGTTGTGATTCGAGGAATTTGAGGAGCCGTAAAGTAAAGCGACGTCCCCGGATACCTGCGACAATCTGAAACAACAAAAGAGTCGGGAAGAAGACACCAGGCAATCTTACGCCAAACCCAGAAAAGCAGGAGGAGGGCGAGAGCGAGAGGACGATCTGATCTGAGCTGAGCTGAGCTGAGCTGAGCAGTGTGTTTGGGGGGGTGTGGGTAATGGGAAAAGTAAAATCCAATTGGAGACGGAATGTGTTCCCACCTTTAATAATTGAAAGCAGGAGGAGGGCAGGGCCGTCCATTTCTTGTGAAAGGTCCTTCTCTCGTTTTTGGGGGATGGAGGGCGGGCCAACGACGACAACAAAATACTAGTCAAAAGGCGCGACTTCAATCAGACTGACCCGCCAAGTAAATAATTATTAATTAGACACAAATAAGAAACCACATGTTAAGTGCCGCGACCTGTCCTAGATTTTCTTCGTGTTGACGGGCGAATAGATTGTCGATCGGGTCCCCACTCTGAAATATGGATCGCGGGCTTTATCGACGCGGGCCCTCTCAGGCCCATACCAAATCGCGACGGAAGTATTTTTTGGGAATTCTCGACGATAAGAGTCGATCGCTTCCGACCTTTATGTAGTCATGGTGGCATGTGCAACGTGTGCATGCATCTGGAGTAGCCACCGGTCCTTCTTGGAAGGTGGACCGGAAACCTCACTAATCGATTGGGAGAGATCGATCAGTTCTGTGGAACCAGAGATTTTGGGTTCGGGGACTTGGTTACGTTGGTGTAATTACCAACGCCCTTTCGGTACCTAACGCGAGTGATTTTCCTAATTAAGATTTCATGCAGGCGCAATTTTTAGGGTGAGGTAAGTCTGATTCAGGGTTTCATGCATATTGGAAGACTAGTCCTATCAATCACAATCAATTTAATGAAAGCGCAACCAAGTGAATCATAAAGTGCACATAAAACGCATCAACTCAGCATGGCATCCCTAGTATAGCCCTATTAGCTTAGAGAAGGGACATTTGAAGTACGGAAGGAGTTCGGGGATGATTTGAAGATAATTTGTCCATGAAGGGCAAAATCGTCATTTTAGAAAAATAAATGAGAATTTCGCGATAAGAGGCAAAATTATCATTTTGGAAAGGGATAGGAACCCAAGAGCGTTAGAAAAAGGATTGACCAGTCGAAATGGCCCATTTCCTATTTCCTAACATTTTTTGGAATGATCTTCCCATGAGGGGCGAAATCGTCATTTTGGGAAAACAAATGCAATTAACCCATGAGGGATAAAATTGTCATTTTTAAGGGATTAGGAACCCCAAGAGTCGGAAAAAGGATTGGCCAGTTGAGATGACCTATTTCCTATTTTCTAACATTTTTTAGAACTTTTCCGACTTTCTTCAATTTTTGGAAGACGATTTGCCAAAAGGGAAAAATCGTCATTTTGGAAGGATTGGGGTTCGAAAGACCCAAAATAGGTCATAGCCAGTTGATTGTGGCAATTTTCTATTTTTTGGATTTTTTTTTGGAATTTTCTGAATTTTCACGATTTTTAGAAGACGATTTGCCAAAAGGACAAAATCGTCTTTTCGGAGGGAGTCGGGTTTCAAAAGACTCAAAATAGGCCATGACCAGTTGATTGTAGCCTAAGGTGATCAAGCAAAGTTTAATTGCTTTTTAGTTCCTAATCATGTTTTTGCAACCATGCTAGGCGTTCATGCAAAATGGAATTGTAGGGGTTTATTTTATGACATTCTTCTAATTTTCGAATTTTATCTTAAAAAGAAAAATCAACCAGAGCATTCAAAGGGTATAAAGAAGAAGTACAAAGAGCTATTCTAAAGCGATAAATAAAAACCCGCGGCCCTCAGGTATTTGGATACAAAGCTGCAAATAAAATGAAATAAAGCTAAACAACAAAGTCGTGTGTACAAAAGAAATGAGCCGGAATGGACATCGACCATCCACCATCGCGGAAATAGAGTCTAAAGATATTAATTAGGCTAAATATCCAAGAAAACTATATATTTTTTAATTTTCAAGAATTTTTTCTAATTAATTAATTTTTTGATTTTATAAATTCTGAAAATGGTGATCCGGATTGGGCTTCTGAACCCAACCCTTCTAGAGCCCCGAGCCTAGGAGGGAGCCGAGAGCCCAAATGAAAATTAAAACAAGAGAGGCCCACTTTTTCTAAAGCCCAATTAACCTAAAGCTGGACTAATCTTCTTTCTGAATTCTCTTCCATAAGCCCAACATATCCGGATTTTAAAATGAGCCCACGCGCCAGCCCAAAACTACTTAAATCCCAGAACGAATCCATGCACTACAAATCTGATATCTCAGACTTCTCTATTCCTCTTCTTTTTTGTTTTTTTAATTCCATTTTGATTTTTTTGATTTGATTTTTTTCTCTCTTATTTCCTTTCCTCTACCCACGTCATCTTCTTCCCCACGACAACTTTTTTTTTTTACAGGGACGCCCTGGGGGATCATGGAGCTTCTCCGAGACCTTCGCGTACACCATCTTCGTCCACCGACTGTTGCCTCGAGTTACGACACCGAGCTACCTTCATCACCGGACAACCAACGTCGGCACCGTCGTGATTGTCGCCGACCACCACCATCGTCAACTATCGGCACCAAAGTTGCTCACATAAAAAATGTCTGTCGACTTGACGGACCGCCCCGGCACCATCGCGACCATCTATCAAACTGATCTATCTCCCGACCCATGTTTTTACTTCTTTTTATTTTCTTTTTATTTTTTTGTCTTTTTGTTTCTCTTTTCTATCTTTTTTTTCTTCTAGGTCGTCTTCTTCCCAGATCTTCTTCTCAAGGGATGCCATGTGAACTTCACTTAGAGCTTCCACAAAGCTGGCTCCCCAAACCAAAGGCCAAGCTCCACCAAAACTCCACCATTTCAACACCAAAACGCAATCCACATAACCCTCATCAACACGACTCAAACTTTCAGTCCAGATCTAGCTTAAGACCAGTCAAACCTACCTCAACCGAAGCTACGCCCAACGACGAGTCTGAGACTCTGACGACCAACGCACATAACCTTCACGAAATGACCATTCAAGACCGAAGAGAGCGCAAAAAGCTTACCTGACCCTTGCGCCAGCTTGTAAGCATCTAGAACGGGTCATGGAGCTCGAAGATGGTTCGGTTCACTTAGGGCCGCCTCGAGGTACTTTTATGCAAGAAAATGCAAACAAAAGAGGGATTTGTGGTCAGTAAGTCCTTAGGAGAATGATGAACTAAGTTTCGCGAAGTAACTCAAAAAGACCGGAGGTCCGCCATTGACGAACGTCCAAGAGCCCATTAACGGCACTTACCATTTTTTTTTACGAAACTTCGTGCTGCTGAGTTCTGAAGACTCGTAAGATCTTTTTGAAGCTTGCCGACGCAATCCTTGGTCTTGGTTTATCCCCGTTTGTTCTGAAATGCCCTTGACAGGTTCGGACCTTCAAGCTTCCATGGCCGCCCGACGAGTCGCCGAGAGCCTTTCGTTCTCTTTTCTTTCGCTCAAAACCTCTCTTTGGAGCCTTGTCGCGACCCTCTTGAGGTTGTCGGGCTCTCGAGGGCTAATGGGCCGTCCTGTCTGGTCGGACGCGGGCCTCTCCCAAGGCCCATTACCCAAATCGCAACGGAGGTATGCGTGATCGACTTTCAGTGTGGTCTAGTGACATGTGCTAAGTGTGCATGCCATGGAGTCGCCACCAATCATTTTTTTAGGGTATGATTGGACCACCCAATCGAATAGTTGGGAGTTTCTATTCAATTCTGCGAGAACCAGAGAAATGGTTTCGGGGACTTAGTTACACCAACTGTCAGAGTTGACGCCCTTTCGGTACCTAAGTTGACTGAATTTTCTAGCCTGAGATTCATGCGGATGAGTAAGGTATGAACCCTAAATCTAGAAATTCATGTAGATAAGAGTGATTATCCTAGCAATCACAATCAGTAATAAAATGCCCAACTCAAGGAATCTAGATATGCAAATAAATCACATGGCATTCCTAGTAAGGTCCTATTTATCAATCACAGCTCAAGAATGATTTAGCTGTCCTAGCCATTCTACACACGATCTAACCTAAGAAAAGCATTAGGAAGCATCGAAGGAGTTCAAGAGTACTCACATGGGGTTCGCCGTGCCCTGGTTTGGTCTTGGACGAGCTATCGAGCTCATGCCGACCCGATTATATTTGGGGATCCACTCGGCGTTTTACATCATGAAATCATGTGAAACAAAAACGAAAATATTCAGCAAGGGGCATTTATTGTAGATGGTGGTCGATCTAATTGGACGTCAAGACTAAAAAAGATGTAGAAATTTACAAATTAAAATACTCGAATGACATTTTTTTGCCAAATTCAACTCTATGCGTCGTGAAGAAACACATGCAATTGAACTTGAATTTTGACTATTTATGAGTTCAAAATGTAAAAAAAATTAAAATAAAAATATTGACTATTTTTCTATATTTTTACGACATCGAACGCTATTTTTCTTCATTTTTCATGTATTTTTCTATTTTTGGAAAATATTAAAAAATATTAAAAAATATGAAAAATTATTTTTTTTTTATCAAAAATGGTTCCTTTAGCTTGGTCAAGGCTACCAAAGATGATTTTTTAATTTTTTTAACTTTTTATAGATTTTTTATGAATTTTTTAAAAATAAACTATGAAAGACTGATCAAAAATCAGGTGTCAACAAGCCTCACGCTTGAGCGTTCACAGTGAGCTCACTCGCTCGCCCTCTGTGTCTCGCTCGAAAGGCCATGGCCGAGCTCCCCACTCCGTTCTTCCTCCTCTCTCCCTCTCTCTCCCTTTCATTTTTTTTGCTTGATTTGCGATGGACACGCCGGCTCAGTTCATAGACTACTCGGCGAGCTCTTTTGTATCTCAGCTACCAAGTCTCTACGTGGAAGAAGGGACGGGTGGACAAAGAAAAGGTAGTGGAAACTCTGGCCTCTTTCTCACTTCCTTCAGCTTTTCTCGAGTCTCTCCCACACTCTTTTTTTAGCTCTCCCTCCTCTCTGAACAAGCTCTCAGAGTTCTCTATTCTTTTTTTTCAAACTCTACTGTTTCTGGTCCAAGCTTCACAAGAGAACAGGCGCGAAGAAGAGAAAAAGGAAGCCGCATGGGGGAAGGTGGCGCCGAGGAAGTTGTCAGATGGAGGTTGCCCGGTGGCCGCGGCAAAGGACTGGAGAAGCCTGGCTTTGATGCCGGAACCCCACGAAGAAATCAAACCCCTCGGACGAGTGAGCTTTGCCTCCAGCGCTCCTCGCCCCCGAGCTCCTCCTTTCTTTTTTCTCTGTGGAATCCCCTCTTATATCTCTGAAGCGATCCCCTCCCAAAAAGAACCTCACGCTATCCCCATGCTCTGAAAAGGAATACTGCCCTTCAGTCTTTAGTCGCCAACCCCATTTGCATTTTTTGTTGTCCTCTTGCTTTTTCTCTTTTTTGCACAGAAGATCACTGGAGATGTAGGCCTTTGAAGGAGGGTTGGACAATTTAGCCATTTTTGGCGTTGATGTTTGCTGGAAAACCGGAAAGAGAAATGAGTCGTTTCCCTATTTGTGGCTGCTGCATCAGTCTCTTTTTTTCTGCGTGAGAGAGCCGTTTCGTTCCCTTTCTGCAGACCCGCATCTGCTGGGTCGGGTCGAGTCCGACCGGGCGAATCCAGTTTTGACAAATCGATCAAATCGGGGCCCAATTCGACTATATTTTGCAAAATTAAGGCCAAAAATCGGATTGCTCAATATGCTCTTCATTGAAAACGGGTGTTTTTGTGGATTAGAAGCTTGGAAATTGAAATTTAAAGAGCTCAAAAAGAATTTTTTATGCTCAATTCGGGTTTATGATCATGAAGGAACATAGTTACCCAAGTCGAATTTTTGGGATTTAAAAAGAATAACTTGAAGAGAAAATTAAAATAAGATTGTTGACTATTTTTGTGCATTTTTCTGACCACGAATGGTATTTTTGTGATTTTTTGGTCATTTTTATATTTAACTAAATTCGAAAAAATATTAAAAATTACGAAAAATATTTTTTGTTCATGATTGGTTCCCAAGGCTAGGTCAAGACTTCCAAAGTTGATTTTGTAATTTTATAACTTTTTCTGCTATTTTTAATTAATTTTGGAAATAAAATCGACATAATGGATGATTAAAAATCAGGTGTCAATATTAAGTTGTTAAGTAATGTGTGGTCGGTTCAATTACACTCATCAATGTTCTTGTGGGGGCCAAAAACACATACGGAGCAACGTTTTCCTGACTATGGGTGATTGGTGAAACATGTGCCTTGAAAACACGAGCATTCCATCCTCGGGGCGGACGAAATGTAACCCAAAAGCTAGTTGGAATTTCCCAAAGAATTTAGTATCTAGTTAGAGAACAAGTACGTGGTTGTGGTTGTGGTTGTGGTTGTGGTTGATCTATAAACAAGGTTTATAAAAAAAAGGAGCGGTTGTTTTCTGATAAACATCACTTAAACTTTCCAGCTTCATATGAGTCTGTCCTAACATGGAGATTCACCAGCCATAGAAGGCCCAAGTAAATGAAACGTGCAGCAAAAGCTCATACTGTGGTGGCTGGTCGTAACCAAATATGTCAAGACTTGGATCCCAAGGAAGGGGCCTCAAGTCACTCGCGTGACGTCAATGTTGTTCGTCAGGTTGACAGCTCTTTTTTAAGTCCCGAACGCTGTTACTATTGCTGACACGCAACCGAGTAAAGAAAAGCGAGTGTCTTGCTGGGCAATTCTCATCTCTCAGCCCTATAAATACCCCCGTGACACATGCTATCCGCTACCACTCATTCTTTTCTTTTGCTGCGTTTACTTCGACTCATTCCCAGTTTTTGTTTTTACTCGAAGGAGGAAGGAACGTATAATGGGCACATCATCATCATTCAAGTGGAGGGTGCTACGAAGGAACTTGAAGAGGGGAGTGAAGAAGATAAAGGACATGCTAATTTGCAGATGGCAAAGAATAACCAATTCAGCCGTTAGCGGTGCTCATAGAAGGCGTTGGTGGCGGCGCAGTGCTACTTCACTGGGCTTGCGACACCACATTGAAGAGGCAAATCAGAATAAGAGTAGTTCAGAATCAGATGGAGCACTGGAACGTGTAAAGGTGGTATCTTTCCGTCGTGATGATGGTATCGGGCACAATGATGCATATGTATATGACTGCGAAGGGGATGATATAAATGGGAGGGCGGAGAACTTTATCGTGAATTTCCGGCGTCGTCTTCAGATGGAAAGGCAGGTTTCTTTGGAGCTACGATACTACTCACGACGGTATAGTTTCTGATAAGTTGGAAAGACGGGACTGGTTTTGTGCTCTTCTTTAATTTTGTGGTTTCTCTGCATATTCGGGTCTCAATGTTTTGACAATCAGCATCAAGTTTTGAGTTTGAAGCATCCTGTAGAGAGGTGCCACAATGAAGCTACTACGGTTGCGTTGATTAATGTATTGAATGAAGAAACAGATGAATATTCGTGTCAAACAAGCTATTGGTAATGACACTTTGAAGGCAGATCTCCCGGACTTTTACGACGTATACAGCTTTCCTTTCCTTCAAGAACTAAGAAAATCTGTCCTTCCATTGGAAGCGCTATTATAGGAAAAACGACATCACGCTGTGCTCAACAACAATGTCAAATCGTTAATAAGGTCGAATCGAATTCATTGAAGTCTGCATCCAAAGCCCAGCTGACTTACTTGCCTAAGGGCCAAGGCTGTATTGATAAAATCAAGAGACTCCAAAAGAATGATCTAAACATGATAGTAGGAAACATACATTTTTCGTTTTCGCGGCCATTTCCATCTTTGTTTCAAAAGAGTCTGCTGACACCTAATTTTGTCAACCTTGTACTTTATTTTCCTCCGCAAAATAGAATAGATCGATGTAAATATTCTCATTGTTCTTACAAAAAAAAAAGAAGAAGAAGAAAGAAAAAAAAGAAAGAAAGAAATAGAAAAAAAAAGAGAAGCAAAGCAGAACAAAAGATTTCGAATCGAGTCACTAAGCGAGACAAAAAAAAAGAAGAAAAGAAAAAAAAAGATGTCGCCACTAAAAAAAAGAGAGAAAAAGAAAAAAAAGGGATGTCGCCATTTTTAAAAAAGAAAAGAAAGAAAAAACACATGCATCAAGAATTTGAAAATAGAGAATGTCTCAGAATATCTACAGTGGTGGATATCTGAGAATATTGACTACGGCAGACAGAAGATCATATTCGCGTAGAGGATATTATCTACATTCAAAGATAAGATTTGTTGCAGAAAATATTCGCAGCTAAGGAATGATATTTGCAGCAGAGGATTTTGGATACGGAGATGAGATTTGCAGCAGAGGGCAATATTCACGACAGAATTTTCAAACCTAAGTTAAAACTGATACATACGCTACACCAGAGAAATTGAGGCGAACAACCTGTCGCTGAATACTCTGCACCTGGGATTTTTTTTTCTTTCGGTTGAAAGGACATAGGAGCAGAACTGGTTGAGGCAAAAAGAATGATGACTGATGTGACGTCTTGGAAATTCCAACTTCTGTACGATTCGGAATTCAATAAAAGGATATTATATGGAACTACAGTCGATAAATATTTTGGACCATTAGGACTGAAATGACGATAATTTGGACGAATTCCGAAGTTTCGATTGTTTTAGATTAAGGTTCGATTTCTTAGCCGTTGCGAATTAGGTTTTCGACTTTCGCGCCCGAGCTTAATCCCAACAGAGCCTAGCCTTCAAAACTATCAAAATTTCACTTTGTCCAGTGTATCAAAATTTCGTTTCAGTCCCGGCGTGGCAAATGACCAAAATACCCCCACCCTTATGCCTAAGAGATAAAACCAATCAAAGCCAAATGAGACAAAATGGCCTTCAAAGTCTTCATGGTGGTTGTTGACACCTGATTTTTGATCAGTCTTTCATAGTTTATTTTTAAAAAATTCATAAAAAATCTATAAAAAGTTAAAAACATTAAAAAATCATCTTTGGTAGCCTTGACCAAGCTAAAGGAACCATTTTTGATAAAAAATAATTTGTCATATTTTTTAATATTTTTTAATATTTTCCAAAAATAGAAAAATACATGAAAAATGAAGAAAAATAGCGTTCGATGTCGTAAAAATATAGAAAAATAGTCAATATTTTTATTTTAATTTCCTTTTCATTTTGAACTCATAAATAGTCAAAATTCAAGTTCAATTGCATGTGTTTCTTCACGACGCATAGAGTTGAATTTGGCAAAAAAATGTCATTCGAGTATTTTAATTTGTAAATTTCTACATATTTTTTAGTCTTGACGTCCAATTAGATCGACCACCATCTACAATAAATTCCCCTTGCTGAATATTTTCGTTTTTGTTTCACATGATTTTATGGTGTAAAACGCCGAGTGGATCCCCAAATATAATCGGGTCGGCATGAGCTCGATAGCTCGTCTAAGACCAAACCAGGGCACGGCGAACTCCATGTGAGTACTCTCGAACTCCTTCGATGCTTCCTAATGCTTTTCTTAGGTTAGATCATGTGTAGAATGGCTAGGACAGCTAAATCATTCTTGAGCTGTGATTGATAAATAGGGCCTTACTAGGAATGCCATGTGATTTATTTGCATATCTAGATTCCTTGAGTTGCGCATTTTATTACTGATTGTGATTGCTAGGATAATCACTCCTATCTGCATGAATTTCTAGATTTAGGGTTCATACCTTACTCATCCGCATGAATCTCAGGCTAGAAAATTCAGTCAACTTAGGTACCGAAAGGGCGTCAACTCTGACTGTTGGTGTAACTAAGTCCCCGAAACCATTTCTCTGGTTCTCGCAGAATTGAATAGAAACTCCCAACTATTCGATTGGGTGGTCCAATCACACCCTAAAAAAATGATTGGTGGCGACTCCATGGCATGCACACTTAGCACATGTCACTAGACCACACTGAAAGTCGATCACGCATACCTCCGTTGCGATTTGGGTAATGGGCCTTGGGAGAGGCCCGCGTCCGACCAGACAGGACGGCCCATTAGCCCTCGAGAGCCCGACAACCTCAAGAGGGTCGCGACAGACTGGCGACTCTGCTGGGGACTGGTTCTTAACCATTTAGTGGACTTGAGCCGATTAAAAAGTTGATTGATTCTTCTAACCTAATTTTATGCAGATGCTCTCGAAAGTGAGGTATATATGCTAACGAATGTGTTAGATGTTTTTGTAGACGGGAGAAATAAGGGGTGAAGTGCTTGTTAACTTTGTTTTATGCAGGCAGGAGTTTTGGATGTATGATTGTGTGGATGTTTATATTGAAGCGGTGATTGTTAAATAAAATGCATGTCTATTGCTTTAGCACGACACAATGAATACACACAATTGCGCCTAAAACCCCAGGCGCCCTCTTTAGGAACACA
This sequence comes from Rhodomyrtus psidioides, assembly GCA_021437785.1. NCBI lineage: Eukaryota > Viridiplantae > Streptophyta > Magnoliopsida > Myrtales > Myrtaceae > Rhodomyrtus > Rhodomyrtus psidioides. The sequence goes on from JAILYB010000069.1 coordinate 3,646,082, forward strand.
ATAGAAGGAATTGAAAATGGAATCTCTGTGAGGAAAAACATGGGGTAATCCACTTTTCAATTCCGCTCACTTCGAACTATGGATTGAGTCCCAATGCAACGATAGTTGTGCAATGGAATCGGCTCTTCCCAGAATTCGAGGTGAGAACCTTGGCTTTAGGTACCAAGCCCTATCTTTTGATTTTTAGGAGTTTTCTCTCACTTGTCTCATGCGTTTGTCTATGGAAGGTTAGTATACCTAACACTGCAAAAAATACAGAGAAGCTTGATTTTCTCTTAAGTTTGGTTGGTAAGACTTTTCTATCCCTCGAACTTGTTACAGCTCTTAATCATTATATTCATTGCATAATTCCGGTGATTGGATTAAATGCCATTTTGAGGATAGATATGTGTGTTTTCCTCCCAATGTTCTTGATGGAAGATGAAGATGGTGTCATCCCATTACGAGCGCCAAGTGGACAAGAAGAGCCTACTATGGACATCATTGAGGTATCATCTAATGAAGATGACAATTTGGAATAGGTGATCCTGAAGTCACGTCTCAAAGATCGAAACTGGGGCATCTCTAAGTATTAAGATCACATTCCTTTGTTTTATTTTTCATTTCTAGCCTTTTTGTATATGATTTATTTTGCTGAGATCCTCTCTATCTGATTCCTTAGATTGATTGTATTAGGGATCTATTTGTGTTTATATACATTCAGATTGAAATTTGTTGTATTTCTATTGACTTGTCATTAGAATGTGATAGTGGCATTTCTTCTAATCACTCGAATACTCCAAAATCAATTTTATAATTCCTTTGGATGAAATTGAAATTGGAAGTCTTATACAACCTTTTGGCCGTATAGGGCAATACAATCCCAATTTCGCCAGAAGGAACTATAAACTTGAATTGGTTCATGCATGTTTTGCATCATTGGTAATCCACAATAATTGATCAAGAGTACTCGTGTTTTTCAAATTTAATGAAAAGATAGATATCCAAATTACTCTCGTTCTTAGCAAACAGCTTTAATTTGGATACCGTATCTTCAATTGAATTTAAAACACATCGTAATTGTGTACTTTTGAACATTCCATTGATTTTCTTGGAATTGATCAAAGGCGATTATCGTGAATTACATTCCTTTCAATGATATGCTTTCCTTTGAGGAATATTGATAAAAGCTTTTGCATAAGGCCAAAACCCTTGTAAAAGCTCTTATCCATATTAATCACAAGTAAGCATATAATTGAAAGGATTTATGCTTTATTTTTCAAATTCTTTCTTCTGATTCTGCCTTTTCATTTGAAACAGGTTAAAAACAAGTAGAGAAGAGAAGTCTTTTTGTGGATAATCGCGGTGGGAGGTTCCTTTATCCGATCATAAGCAAGATTAAAAAATCAAGATGTACACGCTCGAATCATCAATGTCAAAGCGCAGCTTGCCTAGGTTGAGAGTGGTCAGGTGTTCGAGAAAGTCATCCATACAGAAGTTGAGACACACACATTAGAGCTTTCATTCATTTCGCTCAATCGAGGGACCTTAAAAGCAGATCATACAAATCATCGGGGTGGAAACATAAAACCGCAATGAGCCCTAATTAGCATCACAAAGGAACCTAGTTGGCCCTCCATATTATTGATGCTTTGCTTATACTCACCACCTCGAGACTCGAGATCTGCAAGCTTAAGAAGAAGGCGTTTACATTCCCCTTTAAGATTGGCAACCTTGGTCCCGTGATCTTCGGCGGCTATTTCCAGGTCCCGAACTAGTCCTCTCCCATGGGCTATATCCGCGGTAATGCTGTCAAGCCTTTCTTCCTGCCACTCACATTGAAACTTCAACACGACATTACGACGGTCGTGCTCATAGGTGGTCAGGGATAAGGCCAAGCGCTCCACCAAATTTCCCCTCTCGCGAAGCAACATCGAGACTCGCTTGTTGGCGAACTCAACAGCCTTTCTGTGACTATCGGCCACAAGGTTGGCCAACACCAAGCAGTTGGACCGATCCTCATAGCGAGCTCGCAAAACGTGAGCCACGGTAGCTTTTCGATGAGCGACACGGTAAGTCTCTAAAAAGTTTATAAAGAGGGTTGGGAAGATTCTATATTCCCTCTCTAAATTAGTGCCCTCGATGGAGGTGGTGTCTATTTCCACGAGCAAAATACGGATTTCATCTTCAGTTTCTGGGTGATCGGCTATATGAGCATAGCCTCGACCGAGGAGGTTATAGAGTTTTTCCCACTGGGCCAAAATTTCGGACGAGAAAGCGCGAATAGGAGAGGAGGTCATTTTCGTTGGAGTGAGGGAGAAGAAGATGAGTGTGGTAGAGTGATTAAAATACGAAAAGGCAATTATGTAAGAGTGTTAATCTTCTCTGCATTAACTCCTCCTTTTATAGCAACTCGAGAATGAAGAAAGGCACAACAATAATGCTCGTGGAGCCAAGTTAATTGGGTAAAGCAATGGTGGCTCTTTCGGTGAACCATCAGATTTGTCCCAGTCCGCGATTTCAGGCTTGATAAACCTAAAAAAGTTGTAAAAAGATATGTCGGTGTCACCATATTAAAATTGAACGGGAGTAAAGCGCAACTATCGAAAAAGTGGGAGACAGACATGGATATCGAGAAAAGGAAATCGATTTGGTGTCCCTCCACGTTGAAAAGAAGAAAGAAGACGACAAAGCGGGAAATACGAAATCTTGGGAGCAACGCTTGCCTGATGATCTTCATCCATGTTTAAAGAACGTTTCATGGGCATACAGAACCACTCAAAAGAAAATTTAGAGAGAGTGAGCATACATGAGAGAGTAGAGAACCCTGAGTGAGAAAAAATTGATCGAACATTTTTCGATCCAACATGTTTGAGAGTTACCATCAGTTGCTAGAGGTGACTGATCCAAAAATCTCAGAAAATGAACTACTGAGAGATCTCGAAGATTCTAGGATGGCGTCTGGTACCAGAACCACAGAACCCAACCCTTTCGGCAACGAAGTTCAGGATCTCAGCAGCGACGACAACAGCAGCAGCGATGGTCAATCCCGGAAAAGGAAACGTCGCCAGTGCCACACTCAGAATGAAATCCAAGAGCTTGAAGCTTTCTTTAGTGAATGCCCTCTCCCGAACATGAAACAAAGAAATGAATTGGGCCAGAAGCTAGGGATGAAACCTTTGAGGGTCAAGTTTTGGTTTCAAAATAAGCGAGCCAAATTGAGGGCTCAACACAGACGTCAAGAACTTGCGATTCTAAAGGAGGAAAACGAAAAGCTTCGAGCGGAGAACATGAGGTATAAGAAAGCTCCCAGCACTATCGCTTGCCTTAATTGCGGTGGCCCTATCACTCTCGGCGAAATGTTCCTTGATAAGCCTTATATGAGGATTGAAAATGCTCATTCACCACCCCACTCCCTCGAACCATCTTCGATACAATCGGATTTTGTTGGAGATATGCATGAACAAATCAATTCTACGAAGTCAATACCGATGCCTTCTAAAGGATGTGATATGCGTCACCATGATTGGAGTTTCCTTAACGATGAGCTTACTATCACGACCGACCAATCCAAAGCTGATGAATTCCCTCCACAACAATTTCCGGCTCGATCAAATCCTACTGGAAATAGGCCAGAGAGCAATAGCCAAGTTGTCAACACTGTTCCGATTCGCAAGAAGACGAGGGTCAATTGGTCCCCCGAGCTTCATCTCAAGTTCCTTAGTGCGGTTCAGCAACTAGGGATCAACTCAGCATATCCAACGCGCATACTTGAGATCATGAACATACCAGGACTCACTAAAGATGGAGTCGCGAGTCACCTCAAGAGCTACAGAAGGGCGCTAAGACAGCGCCACACAGCACTGAACCTGAAAGAACTCAACTTGTGCCTAAACACTAGGCATGGCTATAACTACAATGCCCCTGAAGTAAGAAATACCCTGCCTAATCTAGGCACCGACCAAGCTGGTAGCAGCACCATCGACTACTTGGGCGCTAATCAGAATATTCCCCCGAATCATCTCAGCACCCCTCAAGAGTATATGCCACAAGTGCAGCAGGTACGAACTCCTTGGTTTGAGCAGCAACTTTTCGCTAGTGCTCTTCCTATCCCCGATCAACATATTGCGCCTAGTGTTCAAAGATCTGCCCGGCTTGGGCATATGATTTCGGAAGATCAAGCGGGCGGATGCTCTGAGGATTTTTGTTTCTTCCATTCCCAAATGGAAGGTGCTTTTGATAGTGAACCGATCAATCATCCTCTTATAATCTCGAGCAACGACGAAGGTTCTAGCTCGAAGAATCAGATCGCTCACAACAGAAACAGGAATCCTTCAACGCCAAGCGATGATGGTCAACCCGAATATCAGTTGCTCGAAGAATCAAAAGATTTCCTTGATGAGGAGCTCCATATCTGGATCGATCAGTTTAAAACTGATGGACTTATGAAGTTATGATCCAAAATGACGATTATATGTCTGATTCATGGTGTAACTGGCTGATCACCGAGAATCCTCAAGGGAACTAGGCACATGTGGCTGGATGTATCATTAATCTTTCTGTCATAAAGTCTTCCATGCAAGATAATCTTCCTTAATGCCTAGAGTTAATCTGGGGCAGCGATCAGTACTACCTGCGAGCATCATCATGCTTGAGTGCGACAATCCCTTGTTAGATTAGAGTCGAGGCGAATCAATTGAACGCCACGAAGAAAAACATTTAAAGGCTTCACATAGGAAAATGCGAGCAAAAGCCCGAGCGAGCTCAAAGACGGTTAGCTCTGTATCGTTCTAAGGGACCTTTAGTCGTTATGAACTCTAAATTGAGCTTGTTTCATTCTCGATGGGGGTCGCTAACTGCTTCAAGAATTTTATAACAAAAAACGAACCAGTTAGGGACGCCAATAGTGCTGTGTCTTGGTAGTCAGTGAAATGGAAGTGGTACGAAACGTCAGGAGTTCGATCTCGGGATTGAAAAATCATTTTATCAGTTGGTCTATCACCCGATGAAGTTCAAAGAGATTCGACGCAGATGACTATAGAACTTGGGGCAATTCGAAAATCATCGATTCATTTTCATCAAGCGGCGAAGTTGGTATTGTAAAATGTGAAGCATGCAAATGACAAATCCGAAGCAGAAGGAGATGAATCATGATTCGCTTATCCAAGGTCGGGATTTCAACCTTCGACTAAAGCCAAATCTAGGATGAGTTTTTGATCTTGCCCACTCGACAAAACCCATCTCCACTGAAAATGGGGGCAAACCATTCCTACATCCGGAAAGCATGTCGAAGCCGAAGACATCAAATTCATCGTTTAATCCGTGGGGCAAGTCCCTGAAGCGATAGTTATAATCTGCAGAGCGTAATGGAATCCATCCTTTCAATTTAAAACGCATTTGGCCGCGGAGCCACCCATTTGGTAAAAAGAACGTATCGTTCCTAAATGATTTTCAATCAGATGCGGGGATAATGTTCTCTCATTTTCCTCTCAGGTGATGAACAGAGACGAGGCACCCAAGAAGCCATGCATTCAAATAACAAAACAGTGCATGAAACACGCCCAAAAAGATGAATGAATATCCTCCGACGTAAATCCTCGAGGTGGATTCGTTGCCCAACCAGACGAAGAAATCATGGCCACAAGCTTGAGGGCCGGCTTCTACAATCTGCACATTGGCATGCAGAATGGAATTCAAATCAAGAGTAAAGTAGTATCGTCCCAATTTGTTTTGAATTTGGAAACCCAAAATAATGCTTAATATTTATCCTTGGCAGGAGCTCGCCATCAGGGCAGACATATTTTCACAACCCTTGTACACTCGTTGGAGCATATGACCAAGGGTAAGATGTATCGTTCCAATTTTTGTAAAGTTTTAGAATATACGATGACATATCCCTTTTATATCTCCAGGATCTCCAGCCTCGATGGGCAGGTAAGTATCCCTTTTCCCAATTCATTGGAGATTAAAAACTTTCAGAATTAATTCGATTCTCACATCTAAAAAGACATAGAATTCTTACTTCATTGACATTCATGTTTTAAAACATGAGATTGTCTGAACATGAATTACACATGTATGGTGCATCACAAAATCCCTTTGAAGGATAAATCTTGATGAAATGAAATGAATTTTTCCAACAAGAGTCGTTTGAACTGTTCAAAAGGGTATTTTCTCATAAGAGAAGCGAGCCTAATCCAAACACGTCCCATACACACTTGAGAGATGAGGAGATTGGAAATGATAGCGAAACCTTAACCTATGGATATAAGGGTCATTCGCAACGATTACATGGATCGAGATGATAGAGGCATTTATTTCTTCATTCCAAACACTACAGATGCCCATTGAGAACCCCATTGAACGGCGATTTTCATTCTCAACCCTGTCAAGAACCACCCCACATTGGGGCAAATGAAGGTTAGTCCAACAGTATCAGAAAGTAAACGGTTTGAAATTTTCTTGCTCGGACTAACATAAATCTTTGTGTGTTGTTTATATGATAATCCAAGTGTCATAGGATGACGAGAATAATTCATTTCTCTATCCTACACACTGTTATCCTTTGCACGACCAAGTTGAGCCAGCAAATTCATTTCATCAACCTATTGGTGATCATTGCATATTCCAAAGCAAAGGCAACATCACTCTAGGAATGGAAGCGTGCCAAAGTTTAAGTTGCATATCTAGCATGATTGCCGAAAATCCTAACTCCAAAAGAAAAGAAAAACACGGGATTAAAAAAAGGGGGAAAAGAAAAATCCCTAGACATCAAGAAAAAGCAAAGTGCCTGGTAAAAAGCAAGGCTGATGTCTATTCAAAATATCCCCAGTAAAGTCTAGATATACGATGAAAAGACCCTGCAAAGGAGTCAGATCAAGATGACTACTCTCCAAATGATGTCGTGCTCAAATTGCAAACACACAAACAGACGGTCTCTTAATGTAACAAGAGACGCTTTTAAACATCCTTGTGCGCTCTAAAAGAGGAGTGTACACTTCAAGAAATGGAGATGTTCTTCGAAGGACATGTGGCAAATTTGCAATGATCACCAATGCCAAACCCTTCACAATTTCTGGGCAAAAAATAAGCCTTTTTCGGTCCCCAATCCTTCCAATGTTACAACCCTGAAGCAGTCTCATCTGACTAAGACACTTGGGTTAATGTATAACTTAGCTCAAAGAAGTACGAGCAAGACTATTTCTTTCTCATTTTACAGGGTTCTTGACTTGTAAACCCAGAGCAGATAGTGAAAATTTTTGTTCAACGGCCTTGACTCAAAAGTGAGTCCCCCTTGGAAACCGATATCCAAGCCTAACACTACGGTCCCGTGAAAGACCTCCTGATCGGTCGAAATGTATGCGTTGCGAATGATCCTGAAACCCAGGCACAGGTCGGTAGGAAATTGAGCACTTTCCCTATTAAAGATCATTATCATAGAGTAGTGATGAGCCTTCTTGGATGAGAAATACTCCAATGGATGTTTTGAGCAAACTCTTTTTGAAATTTTCAAATTGTTTGATCTAGAGTTTCCGTGCAAGGAATTTATGATCACATCTGTATATGGCAGGAATGTTTTGGATAACCTCCAGCAATCAAAATGCACATTTCATGACTAAAACTTAAGTCGTAGAATTTTGTCAGTTAGACAATTATTGTCTTCCCAAAGATTACTAATATCTTCTTGGCGAGGAAAATTTTTTCAGGTCTAAGCTTTCTGCAGGACTTTTGGCCGCCCCAAAGACTGGGTGCGTCATCCTTAGGTGAAGCCTTTTAGTAGGCAAATCTTTTCTAAGACCGATCCATAGAATGATCGAGTCTTCGACTAGCCCCGAAGAGCGGGTACGTCATCCTTTGATTCATATCAGTTTGGAATCTCATAAATGGTAGAAACCGCCTGAAGGGTCAACTCAATGGTAGAAACCGCCTGAAGGGTCAATCAATGGTAGAAACCGCCTGAAGGGTCAACACAATGGTAGAAACCGCCTGAAGGGTCAATGTATGGTAGAAACCGCCTGAAGGGTCAACCAATGGAAGAAACCGCATGAAGGGTCAAAACAATGGTAGAAACCGCCTGAAGGGTCAATGTATGGTAGAAACCGCCTAAAGGGTCAACCAATGGTAGAAACCGCCTGAAGGGTCAACTCAATTGTAGAAACCGCATGAAAGGTCAATGAATGGTAGAAACCGCCTGAAGGGTCAAAGGACTGGTAGAGACCGCCTGAAGGATCAACCCAATGGTCCGATCCACCATACGGATCAAAACCTTGATGAATCCCGAACGCGGGAGGATTCGTTTTCCCTAATAAGCCTTACATTAGGCAAGCCATTTCTAGTTTAGTCCACCACACGGATCAAAACCCTTGGCAAATTCCCAAATGTGGGATGCGTCTTCCTTAGGTTCCTATCAGTTAGGAATTCCATTATGGTTTGACCTACCATACAGGTCAGAGCTTAACATCCCCAGGACACTCCGATGACAAGTCCTTAGGAATCTACTTGAACCCATCAGACAAAGCAAATGCCGCAAGCATTCGACAGGTAAGGGGCAGGGAAGTCTATCTACTCCTTAACTTTCTTACATCATATCAGGGAATTGAATGAGCACATCTCTTTTTAAGGAAAAGCACACATTGATGGGCATGCAAATTGGATGTCATGATTTCTTTTATTTTCCCAGTCGAGTCGATCGGAACACAGGTGTCACCTTGTCTTTGAGAGAAACCTCTGACGAAATTCCTCTCAAAGAGGGGCAGCTGTTGACACCTGATTTTTGATCAGTCTTTCATAGTTTATTTTTAAAAAATTCATAAAAAATCTATAAAAAGTTAAAAACATTAAAAAATCATCTTTGGTAGCCTTGACCAAGCTAAAGGAACCATTTTTGATAAAAAATAATTTGTCATATTTTTTAATATTTTTTAATATTTTCCAAAAATAGAAAAATACATGAAAAATGAAGAAAAATAGCGTTCGATGTCGTAAAAATATAGAAAAATAGTCAATATTTTTATTTTAATTTCCTTTTCATTTTGAACTCATAAATAGTCAAAATTCAAGTTCAATTTCATGTGTTTCTTCACGACGCATAGAGTTGAATTTGGCAAAAAAATGTCATTCGAGTATTTTAATTTGTAAATTTCTACATATTTTTTAGTCTTGACGTCCAATTAGATCGACCACCATCTACAATAAATTCCCCTTGCTAAATATTTTCGTTTTTGTTTCACATGATTTTATGGTGTAAAACGCCGAGTGGATCCCCAAATATAATCGGGTCGGCATGAGCTCGATAGCTCGTCTAAGACCAAACCAGGGCACGGCGAACTCCATGTGAGTACTCTCGAACTCCTTCGATGCTTCCTAATGCTTTTCTTAGGTTAGATCATGTGTAGAATGGCTAGGACAGCTAAATCATTCTTGAGCTGTGATTGATAAATAGGGCCTTACTAGGAATGCCATGTGATTTATTTGCATATCTAGATTCCTTGAGTTGCGCATTTTATTACTGATTGTGATTGCTAGGATAATCACTCCTATCTGCATGAATTTCTAGATTTAGGGTTCATACCTTACTCATCCGCATGAATCTCAGGCTAGAAAATTCAGTCAACTTAGGTACCGAAAGTGCGTCAACTCTGACTGTTGGTGTAACTAAGTCCCCGAAACCATTTCTCTGGTTCTCGCAGAATTGAATAGAAACTCCCAACTATTCGATTGGGTGGTCCAATCACACCCTAAAAAAATGATTGGTGGCGACTCCATGGCATGCACACTTAGCACATGTCACTAGACCACACTGAAAGTCGATCACGCATACCTCCGTTGCGATTTGGGTAATGGGCCTTGGGAGAGGCCCGCGTCCGACCAGACAGGACGGCCCATTAGCCCTCGAGAGCCCGACAACCTCAAGAGGGTCGCGACAGTGGTCCCCTCTCCCTCTTCCCCATGCGCCTCTCCCATCATCAGCAGCAGCAGCCCACTTTTCCTCCCTGTTCACGTGCTGCAGCTGCTCCTTCTTCTTTCTTCTTCTTTGTGCCGTGGACGACCGAGACACACTCCTCCTCCATCGTTCATTTTTCGCGCGACCACCTCAGCCCAGCCAACCACCACCTCGCCCAGCTTCCTCCTGCCGTCGCCCCGACCCAAGACCGACCGCCGTTCGCCGCCGGACCGCCACGGGGAGGCTCGAGAAAACAGTGCTTTGTTTTCGGCCCTGCAACCCGAGCACTTCCAGCTCTTCCCCCGGCCTTTCGCGATGTCACCGGACCTGACCGCCGCACGTCGACTGACCACTTGGCTCCCCTCGACCACCCTGAACCGGTCTTGTCGATCACCGAAGCCGCCGCGGTCAGCTCTGAAACCACCGGTGCTCTGTTTTGAGGCTGGTTCGGTTGTTCTTGGACCCCGGCCGTTTCCAACACCTCCGCCGCTCGTCACCACCGCCGTTCGACTCCTCTGACCTCCTTCTTGCTTCCCCCAGCTCATGGAAGACCATCATCGCCGGTGGAGCTCGTGAGAAGCCTCGAAAATCTCCCCTGTTTTTTGCCGCGTGAAACCCCCTGTGTCGCCGGTTCTGTTCGTAGCTGGCTCACCGCCGTCGGCTGCCTTTCGACGCCCTCCGCCGGTCCTAGCTGAACCCCTCTGACCCTTAGGTGAGTCTTCCACCCTTGGCCGGCCTTGTCGCGGCCCGTAAGACCAAGAACCGCCCTAGAAAGGCCTTAAACCCCCTGTTTTATTCACTGAACAGGTTCTGTTTTGGTCGCCGGCCGCCGCTCGCTGGAGCTCCGTCGCTGGCCACTGTCCCGGCGACCTTGTCGGACCTTCCCGAGGTGTTCCCGAAGATTTGGTTCGAGTTGCCGCGCGGTTAACCCTTTTAGTTGCCGAGAACCGTCGCCTGTCGCCGTCGCCGACGACCGTCAAGACCGCCCGAGCTCACTCACTTTGTGAGTTGACCCTAACCCTTGGTTAGGGCTCTAATTGCATCTAGGATTAGTTGATTATGGAATTTGGGTACACGATCGAGGCCGGTTTAGTTAGAAATTGGGTTTGGATAAATGGCCGATCGACTAGGTTAGTCGGAGTGATTTAATTATCTGTGGCTAATTGTGGAAAAATAGTAATTGACTGGTTGATCGATTATTCGCTGATTGTGGTTCGGTTATGAATGAAAGACATGTTAGAGACGAACGAGCTATTGGTGTGTTAAATCAATCTGGTTAATAATTGTCATGGCACGAATTGAGCTTGATATTGCCTGATTGAATTGATTGCTCGTAATTTAGTCATTGACCTCATGGATTTGATCGCCTCGTTGACATGCCTGACTGAGTGTCTTGAATGGCCGTGGGCCGAGTCTGTTAGCATGTCTGTATGAGTATTTGGCATTAATCAAAGATAATTAATGGATTGATTGCCAAGTGTGAATTGTGTGGTCACATGAGGGACAGATGACGATTACCTGGCAAGTTCGTTTTGTACTGTTCGTGCACTTACCGTACCTATTGTTTGGAATTGAACGACTTGCCAGAAGCACGATAATTCATGCCCCGTGCCAGACGTTCGGTCTTAAGGAATTATCGGATGCCGGTCGCTGCTTGTGATGTATCGACGCCCCGTTTAGGGATGCCTACTTGCTGGTGCCGTGCTTGGTGCACTGGATACACCGCTTGTAGTAGCCGTCGTTGAGAGGGAAAAGAGATGTAGTCCGGTTCTGCCGGAAGAACGCTAGATCGCACTGAGGTGCTGGATCGCGTTGTGAAAATGGATCACCCCAGATGCGTGAGTCATCTTGAATAAATGGGTTTGTGTGGTGCCTGGTGTACACTTGAGTTGTGGTGCCTTGATTGGTTGTTTATTATATTGTGACTATATCTTACTGAGTTATGTGATTGAACTGTATGATGGTTGTGATGCTTAGTATATTCTGGGTGAATCAATGTCCTAACCGAGCTTAGGCTTGATTCACTGAGATTTATTTCTCACCCCGTCGTGGGATAACATTTTCAAGACCCAAGTGACGGAGCCGTGCAGGTGCTAAGGTGTTACTGAGGAAGTAGTCTTTTGAAGTAGATGTGGAGTTAACCCTACCTCGATCATTTCTCTTTTGAGGTCTTAGAGAGCCGCCCCGAAGAATGGGGTTGTATGTTGTTAGCTCTATAGGGTTAATTAACATCTGCTTTTGGTTAATGTAATGAAGTGTCTTTTGCTGCATTGACCGTATGGATTTCCTGCTTCTCTATCCCATGCTGATCTTGTTGTATTGGAAGTTGCACGTTCCGCATGCGTCGTATATTAGTAGGTCGATAGTCCGCCTGGGACACTCTCCTTCGTGACTAGTGGCGATTTGGCAAGGGATGTCGCGGGCCTGAGAGTCAGGACGTGACAACTGAAGATCATAGAGCAAGTTGCAGAGACTATCGAGTAGTAAAGACAAGTAGCAGCTTGATTCAGATTGACCCTAAGAAGCCGCAGGCCAATTGATTGGCTATCAAGAGAGGTGGAAAGCACTTAGAGCAGGAGAATTTCAGCTTCAGCAAAAAGAATGATGGCCAAGCGCAAGTGGCAAGTTGGAGCTGATGCGTAGATGATGTGGGCGGCTCTTAGAGGCTAATTTGAGATGCTGTCAAGTGGGAACAACAGAGAATATATGCTGCAACAGAGGGTGGGAATATCGGCAAGTGGAGGCTCAAGTGGACAATTCTTCTTCTGCTAAAAGAGGAGCCTGAGTAAGACTATAAAAGGAGGAGGAGGCAGAATGTAAAGGAGGCGGAGGGTGTTAAAAAACAAGAAAATCATAAAAGAACACACAAATTTACGAGGTTCAGCAATATGCCTACGTCCTCGGTCAAACACCTCACCCTCTCTTTTTTTTCTTCTATTTTTCATCAAATATGTATAGACTTATAAATATACAATTAGACGGACTTAATCTGCAAGTCAAATCTCTACAAAATAAGAAAAAGAATCCTCTATAAATCTAGAGGAAAAAATCAACTCTCCTACAAAAAAGGAAACTACAACTCATGCCAACACTCCTCCTCAAGTTGGTATGTAGATATCTTGCATGCCCAACTTGTCTAGTGAGTTATAGAACGCCCTACTTGAAACAGCCTTTGTCAAGATATCTGCTAGTTGGTCTTCGAATTTCACGAATGGAAACTGAATCACCTTGGATTCCAAGTTCTGCTTAATGAAGTGACGGTCCAACTCAATATGTTTGGTACGATCGTGTTGAACAGGATTGTGAGAGATATCAATAGCTGCTTTGTTATCACAAAACAATTCCATTTCAGAAATAGGAGCAAAATCGAGTTCTGTCATAAGTTTTCGAAGCCATAGGAGTTCACACAGTCCCTTAGCCATTCCTCTAAACTCTGCTTCTGCACTTGAGAGAGCTACTACTTTTTATTTTTTACTCCTCCAAGTAACCAAATTTCCTCCCACGAAGGTAAAGTACCTTGATGTTGATATTCTGTCTGACACACTTCCAGCCCAGTTTGCGTCAGTAAAACCTTCAATCTTAAGATGCCCACTCTTCTGAAACTAAAGCCATCTCCCTGGAGCTCCCTTTAAATACCGGATAATGCGCATTACACTATTCATATGATCTTTACTAGGGGCGTGCATAAACTGGCTTACAACACTTACTGCATAGGCAATATCAGGACGTGTATGTGACAAATAAATCAGTTTTCTAACTAACCTTTGATATCTTTCTTTATTTGTAGGCACCTGATCAGAATACTCTCCAAGTCTATGATTCTGAACAATAGGTGTATCTGTAGGTTTGCAATCTAACATTCCCACTTCGGCCAACAAATCCAAAATATATTTTCTCTGAGATAGAAAAATACCTCTGTTAGATCTTGCTACTTCTATCTCTAAGAAGTACTTGAGTCCTCCAAGATTTTTCATCTCAAACTCCGTTGAGAGCTTCTGTTGTAATTTCACAATTTCCTCTTGATAATCTCCTGTGATAATTATATCATCTACATAAATAATCAGCACGGTTATCTTACCTTGACTTCACCTCAAGAACATGGTGTGATCAGAGTCGCTTTGAACATATCCATTTCTTTTCATAGCCACACTAAACCGTCCAAACCAAGCTCGAGGAGACTATTTTAATCCGTAGAGTGATCGCTCCAACTTACAAACAAGTCCTGGTTGTGATGAAGAACTTTAACCTGGCGGAATGTCCATATAGATATCCTCTTCAATGTCGACATGGAGAAATGCATTCTTGACTTCAAGTTGGTGTAATGGCCAATCTAAATTCGCTGCAAGAGATAATAACACTCGTACAGTATTTAGTTTCGCAACAGGTGAAAAAGTTTCTTGAAAATCCACCCCATATGTTTGTGTATATCCTTTTGCTACCAACCTCGCCTTATATCTTTCAATGGACACATCAGCTTTATACTTGATCGAGAACACCCATTTGCATCCCACTGTTTTCTTTCCTTCGGGCAATTGCACCAACTTCCAAGTATTATTTTTCTGCAATGCTTCAATCTCTTCCTTCATAGCTCGAACCCACTTAGGATCTTTCAAGGCATCCTATACTCCTCTTGGAATATAAATTGATGATACATTCGAGACAAAAGCCCTTAATGGCTCGGATATTTTTCTAACAGAAACATAGTTAGTAATTGGATAGGCAGATTTCGTTTTCCCTTCAACATCTGGTGAGTATCGATTCAGAGGTTTTCCTCGATTGTGCCTATCAGGTAATTTATATCCTACAGAATCACTAAAATCATCATGTAAATAAGTAGTAGGAGAAGTTACCTCAGGAATTTCCTCAGGAGTTGGGACGAGTACTGAAGAAGATGGGGAAAGCTGTTCTGGAAGAGCTGACTGATCTTGCAAACTCTGCTTCTCGGGGAACTGACCTTCCTGAGACGATATTTGTTTCTCAACATCTGTCGGTAAATTTTGATCTAGTTCTGCACTTGCTGCCGGAGACAATATCGACACTCCGATTTGAACTCCCTCTGGAGCCATAACATCACTAGTCTCCCACCAATTTTTCTTTTCCATCTGTATCTCTCCCTGAAAAGAAGAATTAGTATCCCGAAAAAAAGATTCCATCTCAAGGAATGTCACATCCATTGTAACATATGTCTTCTTAGTAGATGGATTATAGTACTGATATCCTTTCTGATGTGAACCATATCCCAAAAACACACACCGCAGAGCACATGGGTCAAATTTTGTGTGTTGTGATCTGGGAATGTGAACAAAGGCGATACAACCAAACACCTTAGGGGAAATAGTAAGAACTGACGGTAAATGTACATGAGAAGAGAGAGCCTCCAATGGTGTCTGAAATTCTAATACCTTCGATGGCATCCTATTAATAAGATGGACCGCGGTAGTTACTGCATTATCCCAAAAACGGTAAGGGACATTGTTTTCAAATAATAAAGAACAAGCCGTCTCAAGGATATGCCTATTCTTCCTTTCTGCTACCCCCGTTTTGTTGGGGCGTCCCTGAGCATGATGTTTCATGAAGTAAGCCATGCTGCAGAAAATATTCTTTGAGATGCTGATTAATGTACTCACCACTGTTATCACTACGAAGGATCTGAAGCTTTCTACCAAATTGAGTTTGCACCATAGTATGGAAAACTTTAAACACAGTTGCAACTTCATCCTTAGTCTTCATCAGATACAACCATGTCATTCTAGTGCAATCATCGACAAAAAGAACGAACCATCGACTACCAGATACAGAAGTAATAGGAGAAGCACCCCACACATCGGAATGAATCAGAGAGAAATGAATTGCACTTTTATTCAAGCTGATAGGAAAAGGTACTCGATGGCTTTTTGCCAAAATGCAAGTCTGACAATTAAACTGATAATCATTCAAACCTAAAAATAACTTAGGAAATAACTTTTTCATATAACCAAACGATGGATGCCCCAATCGCTTATGCCAAAGCCATATCTGCATCTTCCTACTTGTAGACAAACTTTGAACCTGATTGACATTCCCAAAACTGAAGTCGTCCATGTAATACAGCCCCCCTTCTTAGTACCACGCCAAATGATCTCCTTCGTGAGGATATCCTGAAACAGATAAAAGTGTGGGTACATTAGCACAACACAATGTAATTCTTCTGCAACCTGCCCAACCGAAACCAGTTTTGTAGATAGTGACGGGACAAGGAGTGTATTTGGTAGAGATAAAGAAGGGGAAACATTAACAACTCCAGCTCCAGTCACTGGATATGTCACTCCATTAGCATTCGAGATAATATGGCGTCGAGGCTCTGTAATACTAACAAAGTCATCCGCAGTGAAAGTCATGTGGTCAGTAGCTCCAGAATCAATAACCCACTGACTACAATCACTATGTACAGAAGTAACTAAAGCAAAACCGTAATTATCTTCACCATCTGTGGATTTCTTACTCTGTGGTTCGTGCGGTGTCACTAGTGATAACTAAGGCTCTCCCATAACTAGAAAACTTTCCCTTTGCCACTATTTCCTTCCCCCTCTGCTTGTTTTCGAGCCTTCAGTTCCTTCCACCAGTCAGGATAGCCGTGCAGCTTAAAGCATGTCTCTCGAGTGTGTTTAGCATTCCCGCAATGAGAGCAGCTACCAATTGAAGGAATTCTCTATTTGAAGGCTGTACCAGTTCGTGCTCCTCCTGGTTTGGCCATCTGTAAATTCGGTTCTTGAGCTTTTCTTACGCTCAACTTGTCTCCGTGTGACAACATCGCCACAGAACTATGGGAAGTGCGCTCACTACTCAACATCACTGTCTGTCGCATGTCCTCCCTGCGAACCCGAGCATAAGCCTGCTCAACTATAGGGAATAGCTGCATCTGTGGCACATCAACTCTAATCTTATCTAAATGATCATCTAAACCATCAAGGAAAATATATACACGATCCTCCTGAATGGCTAAATTGTATCTTGCAATATCATCATGGCATACCATTGGATTCGGACGTCGAAAGTCGATCTCTCTCCATAACCCTTGAAGGCTGTTATAGTATGCTTCAATAGGTCCTCCAGACTGCTTCATTCGGGTCACACGCCTTTTTAAATCATAAACCTGAGAAGCGTCGGTCCCATCAAAAAAGGTAGTGGCTACAGCATCCCAAACTGCTTTAGCAGTTGGGAGGCGAATAAAATTACCGATCAAAGCTGAGTCCATGGAGTTTATCAGCCATCCTTTTACGGTGGAGTCTTCAGTTTCCCATCTCCGAAATTGAGGATCCGTAGGTAGAGGCTGAGGGAGGTCGCCATTGATGTATCCCAGCCTATCTTTGCATGTGATATACATCTCAACCACTTGAGACCATAAGCCATAGTTGATTCCATCCAACTTAATTGCAATCTGCGAAGAAGAAGACGAATCATTCGGCGGTATCGGTGTCGGTGGAGTCTGGTTCTGAGTCAGAATCTGAGTCAACCTGGTAGTCAGATTCTCCAAAAGTGCTTCTATAGTCGAATTTCCTCATTGATTTTGGTGGGGAACCACTTTGTCCGTAGGATTTTGATCTGCCATGGGTCCGAGGTCAATCGCTTGAATCGAGCCCGAAAATTTGTGCTTCAAAGCTGTGAATTCGCCTGGGAATTGCCTCTAAACGGTGCTGTTTTTACTCCAAGCAGCAGTAAATTCTGCACCTAATAGTGGTTGTAATGCACCGAACAGAGCTGAGCCTCAGTTCTCTGACTTTAGGTCGTCGAGCGCCGTAATTTTAGGAACAGACCAAAAATTCGCATAGAATTCAACAATGACCTAGAATTCAAAAAAGACCAAAAACCTTAACCTTTTTAATTCTAACAATGAACGATCCTTGTTCTTCCAACTGGACCGTTGTCATCTGCACACTGATCCAGGATGATGGCTACCCATGTGACTTTCCTTCTTCTTCTTCTTCTTCTTCTTCTTCTTCTTCTTCTTCTTTTAAATGAAAGCGAATAGACCTAAAATTCGCCGCTTCTGCACCTAACAGTGGCAGGGAACTGGAAATACCTTTTGCTCTTGAATTCTTCGCAACAAGACGTGGCAGGGCGTGAAACACCTTTTGTTCGTGAATTCTTGTCGCTCACCGGTGCAGAAATTTTTTCGAGTAGAAGAACGTAATGGATTGCCAACCAAATCGGACTCTCCCAATGGCTATTTTCGCCGTGCGACAGGCTTGAACTTCAAGGGACGCTCACGTACAATACTTCTAGGAAGCAAACCCTAGGACTCTGATACCATGTTAAAAAGCAAGAAAATCATAAAAGAACACACAAATTTACGAGGTTCAGCGATATGCCTACGTCCTCGGTCAAACACCTCACCCTCTCTTTTTTTCTTCTGTTTTTCATCAAATATGTATAGCCTTATAAATATACAATCAGACGGACTTGATCTGCAAGTCAAATCTCTACAAAATAAGAAAAATAATCCTTTATAAATCTAGAGGAAAAAAATCAAATCTCCTACAAAAAAAGGAAACTATAGCTCATGCCAACAGAGGGATCTCTCTTGAAAGAATGGAAAAAGAACAAAAAGAGAGGAAATTGAAAATGGAAGAGAATGAGTGAGGTCTGGATATACCAGACGGCAAGGAAGTCCCCTATGTTTTCCGACATCGAGTTCGCTATCGTTCCGCTGTTGTTCCAACTTTCAACAGGAAGTCGTGGTCGTTTAACTGGGGTTTCCATGTTGCTTGCTTCGCGATGCTCTTTCTACGTGTGTATGTGATCATTCCAGGAATCGATCAATGCGTTAGAAAATACATGCTGTCTAATTTCATATGGATCGAACATCTTTTCCCTCATAACACGCATGAGGAAGACTTTTTTTTTTCCTTTTTTTTTTTTCGATATGAATTGATGCTAACGAACCTGTTCATTGTCTGGGTTCAGCCTGTGTTCCAGAAATATGTCAAATTCATCACGTTGGGGTGGACTTTTCATTGTGATTTCTTTTGATATGGCTTTTGTTATTTAGTCCTAACTATTCTGTGCATACAGTAGTTTGCTTCCTGTTAGAATTTTGTTATTAGCGATCTTCGAGGTTTGTCATTCATGGCCATTGAAAACACTCCGTAAGACAATTTTGGGCAACTCCCTGTGACACGAGGGCATGGAAATGCTTTGATAAAAGAAAACCTTTTCATATAATCATTTCTGAAAAAATCCATGTCTGATTCGTTGAATTGATGTTTATGTTTGGCCTTTTTTTGTCTCTTTTAATAAAAGGGCAGCACCAAATTCTTTAGAAAAAAATTGCTTAGAGTAGAATACGTTTTCTTTTTGTATATATGACAAACAAAAAGGGCATAAAAAAAGGCAAAAAAAAGAGGAGGTAATCCACTTTGTACAATCTCACGTTGTTTTTTTTTTTACAATTCATACCCAATCTTGGTTTTTCCAGTTCAAATGTTTTCTAACATGAAGCCCCTTTTAGCGTAGAATCGGAAAACCCTTTTTTTTTTTGGTAAGTATTGGAAAACCTTTTTTTTTAATAAAAAGAAAGGCAAAAAAAAAAAAATCGGAGGAACTACACAACCATTTCATTCGCGTTTCCGCATTTCCTTTATAATGGAGGACGACCGATGTCCATTCCGGTCCTTTTTCGTCATGTAACCTATCATGTTTCATGTTTAATTAATCGAGTTTCCAATGTATTTTATTTGGTCCGCGAATTTATTTTTTTTGTAAATAATCATTTTTCTCTCTTTTCGTATGTTCATTCTGGCCTAATTTTGTTATATATCCGACCATTCTCGCGTCTGATTATCCGAGTTTGCATTTCATTTTGATTAATCCACGCGTTTACTCTTTCGTCAATGAATAGTCATTTTTTTTTTGTTAGCGTTCCGCATTGCATTAAAATTGCTTGTTGTTTCTTTTTTTCTTTTCTTTTCTGAATGTTAGACTAAAAGTTGAATAAATGAATGCATGAAAATGACAAAAACATCATGCCTGGTCACCTAGTTCTGGTTATATGCCTTTGACTTTCAATGTAATGAGTAAAATGCATGGTCAGTTTAGAAATATCAATTGGTTAGGTACCGAAAGGGCGTTAGTTAAATAATTAGCGTAAATAAGTCCCCGAACTGAGATGCACTGGTTGCGTTGAAATTGAGATAATACTTCTGTATCTCAATTGGTTTCTAGCCGACCCCAAAGGCTAGTGGCGACTCTTAATGGTCTAAAATGTTAAACGTCGCGCGAGGTAAGATTAGGGAGGATCTGCACCTAAACTGATAGGAAATACCTCTAAACCTAAACGATCCACCGGGAGGGGAAGGATAGGTCGCGACAGAGTCATTACAAGGAAGCAAGACAGCTACAGATGAAGAAAAAATTCATTGTTGCTGATAATTCGGCCTCGCGTCGCTTGTTTATCTGTTTACAGTCTACTTAGTTCATTAATCTCAGGTGCTATACCAGCCCTATGAACAAACACGCGATTAAGATGCTCTGAGATGCCGCTCATTCTTTGCCATAAATTTCTGCTCATCCTAAGGCCGATCAAAAGCTAAGGTAAACAAGAAAAACAACAAAACAAAAAGCTCGACTTTGAAGGGGTTAGGAAAAACAGAAAGGCCAGAAGAAGGCCCTTGAAGAAGGAAGTGAACTGAGGCAAAAACCATAATAACTGACGAATGTTCGTCATAGGAATATCCAAATTCATGTGTTTCTGGTTTTGAAAAGAAAGAAACATACTTCACTTCTCTGGACTTGAAAGGCTGTAGTGAGGACTGCTGACCAGAACCTGAGTAGTTCAGAATCAGATCCAGCAATTCTGTGAAAAACTTACAGATATGTTAGCATTCTATTATACTGATTGCCCCGGCGATTATGATATCCAAGGGAGGGCAGATACTTTTATTGCAAAATTCCGGGTCGACTTGGCATGGAATTTATGGGCTTCATTGGGGCTATTTCAGTACCTTCCAAGGAATCGCATTTGGCATGCTCTCTTTTCAAATTCAACCTTTCGATGTTTTAACTTGTAATCATGACCGCCCCAAAATGCTAGTCCATAAGCGCACATACCGGGATGTTTCTTTGTGCGTGTTTAGACTTTAGACGAGAAGTTAAAAAGAAAGGATGTCATTGTCAATCAAATGCGATGATACCATGGAATAATAGTAGAAGAAGGAGAAGAAGAAGCAGAAGCAGCAGCAGCAGCAGCAACAGAAGAAGAAGGCTCCATTTCCAAAGCTCGACTTTGATGGGGTTGTGGAATGCTGCGTTTTCCTCATTTTGGTGTTGTAATAGAGCCTGTTCTTCACTTTGAGATTGTTCATGTGAATAAATACCTAGTTTTTATCTCCACCTCGTTCAAAGAAGCACCGTCATAAATCATGACACGCGAGTGAAGTGCCATCCCAAATCTCCACACTTATTACACATCCCAAGCAATTTGCCTACTAATTTTCTATTTTACTTCGTCTTCGAGAGTCTCTGGATTCAACGGTGCATTGAGCTGCTTCTTCCCACCCTTTCATTGATATGCATGGTTTGATTTCAGTAGACACGACACGAGGACGCCCCACACGACAGTTTCTGCAATTTCTGCAGAGCGAGGACTTCATCTTGGTTCCACGCCATTCTCTTTTCTTTAGATAGATAGTGAAAGATTTCTCAAGCCTTGATAACGACGAGCTACGCCACAAAGTGTCATTCTTAGGATCTGTCCAAAGTATTGTTGGAATCCATCCCCATTAGTATTGTCATTTTCTTGAAAAAGGATTTTCTGAAAAACATTTTTCAAAAAGATTGTAGGGCCCCCATCCAGTTATTTGTGATGAGTCCTCCCATGCGAAGAATGGAAAATATTTTCTATATGCGACCCTAGCGGCTAGCGGCTAGCAGCTTAATGGAAGCAGAAGATTAGAACATGTCGTGATTAAATATCGTATCACACGATAGTGATGATATTGGATTGCAAAATGATAGATGTCGATCATTTTCGAAGCATTTGTGTAGGAAATTTGACAAAATGTATTTTCATGTAGTGATAAATATGGACAGCCCGGATTGCAAGGTTAGGTGCCTAATCTTCTGAGGAAAGGTTAGGCGATTCGGATCCGAGAATTTGGGGGAGTTGTAAAAAGACAAGAAATGGATCCCCTATCTTGACTTAAAATCTGGGCCGTCCAATTTAAAATGGACGATCCAGATCAATTCATGGAGTAAAGAAAAAAGTTTGATTTTGACGAGACTCGGAGGGTTCATGTGACAACAAAGTCACAGGAAGAGAGAGAGAGAGGGAGAGAGAGAGAATTGTGTATTATTTTTATTTAGAATTCTACAAAAGCAAAATAATTCCATAAAATTTATGAAATTATTTTGTTGTCACATGAACCCTCCGAGTCTCGTCAACATCAAGCTTTTGTCTTTACTCCATAGACTAATCTGGACCGTCCATTTTAAATTGGACGGCCTAGATTTTAAGTCAAGATAGGGGATCCATTTCTTGTCTTTTTACAACTCCCCCAAATTCTCGGATCCGAATCGCCTAACCTTTCCTCAGAAGATTAGGCACCTAACCTTGCAATCCGGGCTGTCCATTTTTGGACGGACGGCCCAAATCTCCTATTTTTATGGGGCAATTTTCTAAATTTTTTTAATATATTTTTCTTAATAATAATATGAGCCGTCCATCCATAACATGAACGGCTCCAATTGCAAGGTTATAGCCTAACCTTCTAAGGAAAGGTTAGGCGATCTCTTTCCCAATTTCTCTTTTTATTTCGGCGTTAAAAATCCTCCTTATCCTACCTTTACCTTCTTCGAAAAGGGATCGCCTAACCTTTCCTTAGAATGTTAGGTCATAACCTTGCAATCCGGACCGTCCGTGTTATGAATGGACGGCCCAGATTATTATTAATAAAAATATATATAAAAAATTCAAAAAATTACCCCGTGATCGGTTCCCGGTTCGGTCCGATTCCCCTTGGTCCGGTCCGGTTCCCCTCAAGAACCGAGAACCGGACCGGTGGTACCAGTTCTCAATTTTTCGAAATCGAGAACCGGACTACCGATCCGCTCCGGTTCCCGGGCGGCGCCGTACTTCATTAGCAGGATGCCCATAGTCCATAGGGTCTCTTCTAGTAACAGCTTCAAGCATGAGGACCCCGAAGCTTAGACATCACTCCTCTCATTCAACAAGCCAATATTAGCATACTCTGGTGCCACGTAACTGAAGCCATGCTGTGAGATAGACATCAAAAAATTTATCCGTGAACGGTTCTTCTCAAGGGAAAGCGATCCAGGAACACATACCCAAACGTTCCCATTACTCGAGTTGCAATGTCTTTCATGAACCCAGAAGCTTGGCTAGTCCAAAGTCAGACACCTTTCCATTAAATTCATCATCAATCAAAATGTTACTCGACTTTATATCTTGGTGAACAACTTTAGGTTCTATTGCCTCATGTAAATATGCAAGCCTGCAAAAAGTAATGCACTGTGAAACCAGTATGCTTCATTCACCAAATATAAAAAATAAAAATAAAATTTGATCGGTCCGGTTCGAGCGGTCCGGTCCTAGGATCCTAGAACCGAGAACCGAACAGCTCCCTCTAGAACCGAGAACCGGACCACCGGTCCCGATCCGGTCCGGACGGTCCGATGTAACAGATCTGGGCCGTCCGTCCAAAAATGGACAGCCCGAATTGCACGAAGGGATTGTCTGTCCTTCTCTTAGAAGGGCAGACCCCGCCTTTTGAATCCGGGCAATCCGTGTTATGCATGGATGGCCCAGATTATTACTAAAAAAATCAAAAATAAAAAAAGTTGCCACTTAAAAATAGGAGATCTAGGCCGTCCGTTTAAAAACGGAGGGCCCAGATCGCAAGGGCAAGTGCCTGCCCTTCCAAGAGAAGGGAAAACGATTCGGATCCCTCCACCTGGACTCCACCGGCCGGCGACAACCGGACTCGCGCCTTCCGAGTTCGCCTGCCATTTTGTTCTCTGGCCGCCTCCGCGCGTCGTCTCTCGCTTTTCTCATTTCTTGGGCCGATGAACATTTGGCTCCGACCTAGATCTATTATTGGGTTTTTTTCCAATTTAATATGAAAAAAAAATTATTTATAAAATTAGTCACTGTTCAAAACTATTTATGGATTTGGGTCTCGCGCGCTGGTTAAAGCAGCGCACGAGACCCGCGAGCTGATTAGAGCAGCGCACGAGACCCGCGAGCTAATTAGAGCAGCGCGCAACACTTGCGCGCTGCTCTAATCAGCACGCAAAGAGTTGCACGCTGCCTCAGGTAGCGCGCAATTGAGTTGCCCGCTGCTGCCTTGTGCGTGAAATGCACAAGGCAGTTTTTTTTTTTAAATTTTTTTCCTTATTTTCTTTCAATTTTTTATTATTCAATTTATTTTCAATTAATCATTTTTAAATTTTTTTCTCGCCATTCTGCTGCCCCATCGCCTCGCTCGCTCGATGACGCGCCTCGATTCCGTGCCCCCGTGGTCTCGCTCGTTCGCATAAAAAAATTAAAAAGAAAACAAAGAAAAAAATAAAAAAAAACTACCTTGTGCATAAAGCACAAGGCATTGGAGTGCGCAACTCTGCGGGCCGAGGCACGTCATCGAGCGAGTTGACGAGACCGTGGAGTGACAAGGAAAAAGATAAAAAAAAAACGAGCGAGGCAACGGGGCCACGGAATCGAGGCGCGTCATCGAGCGAGAGAATGAACGAGCGGAGCACCTCGATTCCGTGGCCCCATCACCTCGCTCGTTCATTCGCTCGCTCGATGATGCGCCTCGATTCCGTGGCCCCGTTGCCTCGCTCGTTCGTTCACTCGTTCTTTTATCTTTTTCCTCGTCACTCCACGGTCTCGTCAACTCACTCGATGACGTGCCTCGGCCCGTAGAGTTGCGCACTCCAATGCCTTGTGCTTTATGCACAAGGTAGTTTTTTATTTTATTTTTTTCCTTATTTTCTTTGTAATTTTTTTATGCGAACGAGCGAGGCCACGGGGGCACGGAATCGAGGCGCGTCATCGAGCGAGCGAACGAGCGAGGCGATGGAGCAGCAGAATGGCGAGAAAAAAAATTAAAAAATGATTAATTGAAAACAAATTGAATAATAAAAAATTGAAAGAAAATAAGGAATTTTTTTTTTTAAAAAAAAAAAAACTGCCTTGATGCACAAGGCAGCAGCGTGCAACTGAGTTGCGCGCTCCCTGGGGCAGTGCGCAGAGTTGCGTGCTGCTTTGACCAGCGCGCGAGACTCAAATTCGTAAATAGTTTTAAACAGTGACTAATTTTGTAAATAATATTTTTTTTCATATTAAATTGGAAAAAAACCCTCTATTATTCTCTCTTTGGTTGCGGCGGGTTCGTCTGCTGTTTCAGCACCCTCCTCCCCACCATCACCGCCTTGAGTCTGGCCCAGCGCTCCACCATCACCGTCCTCTTCTCCCTCCACCATCCCTGTACGTGTCGGTGCTTCTTCATATAAGTTCCGTTTACAATCTTTCTCATGCAAGAAGCCTTTGCATCTGTTTAAGGTCATTGTCCCAGTAAACATCGACTAACTCTTCACTCCGATTCTACTCCACCACATGCAAGCCTCTCAACCTCTTCCTCCATTTAAGGGACACACCGCAAGCATTCAAGGACTTCCTCTCTTCTCTCCCTTCGGAAGAAGGCTGGATCACCACCTCTCTCTGCTTGTACCAGGGCTTCTGGTTCCCCTCTTGGCTCTTGAATGGCATCCTCACTTGCCAATACCACTTCCAAGCTCACCCCTCCGACATCCTCCTCATCACCAGCCCAAAATCCGGCACCACCTGGCTGGAGGCCATCCTCTTCGCTCTTTTGAACCGTGCCAAGTACTCCGACTCTGACTCACAACGACGCCACCCTCTCCTAACCAAAAACTCCCACGACCTCGTGCCCTTCTTGGAGCTCCAGCCCTATCTCGAGCAAGAAAATACCGATCTCGCTGCTTTAGCATCTCCAAGGCTCTTTGCCACCCACATGCCTTATTCCTCGCTTCCGCAGTCAGTGAGGGACTACACATGCAAGCTGGTTTACCTGGGCAGGAACCCCAAGGACACCTTTGTCTCATTGTGGCACTTCGCCAACAAGCTGAGGCCTAAAGGGAGGGGCCAGATGCCGATCCAAGAGTGCCTCGACAAGTTTTGTCGAGGGCTGAGCCCTTACGGGCCTTATTGGGACCACGTGCTGGGTTACCACAAAGTGAGTTTGGAGAAGCCCGAGAAGGTGTTGTTCTTGATGGGACCCGGATCCTCTGCCTTATTTTTTTTAAGGCAGAGGGATCCCCACCCTTGATATAGGGGGGAAAAGCAAAATCAAGGGTGGGGATGTGCTGCCTTAAAAAAAAGTAAGGCAGAGGATCCTTGCCCTTCTTGATGTACGAAGAGATGAAAGAGGACCTGCATGCTACCACCCACCTGGGTGGCGCTGCTGGAGCGGGCGCTCTTCCTTTCACGAGAGGTTGAGTGTTCGAATCCCGGGCGTCGCAAAGGTGACTTAACCGGTGGCACATGTGTGGTGGCTAGCACGTGTTGCCCCGAGGACTAGTCGGGCTCCACGCCAGTTTGAGCTTGGTGCTCGCCGAAAGGTTTAAGCTCGGTGCTCGCCGGTTGCGCGGAAACCTCGGTCATAAAAAAAAAAAAAAAAGAGGACCTGCATGCTCAGGTGAGGAGATTGGCCGACTTCGTGGGGTGTCCATTCAGCGAAGAAGAGCTGAGAGACGGGACGGTGGAGGGAATACTGAGGATGTGCAGCTTCGACAGCCTGAGCGCATTGGAGGTGAATAAGAGCGGGAAGACGTCGAATGGAGAAGAGAACAAGTGGTTCTTCAGGAGAGGCGAGGTTGGAGATTGGGCGAATCACATGAGCGCTGAGATGGGGGAGAGAATCGATGGTGCCATGGAAGAGAAGTTGCATGGCTCTGGTTTGAAGCTTTGAAGTCGGGTTAAATTAGAAAACAAGTATCTGCAGGTTTACTTACTGATTAACCAAAAAAAAAAAGGCTGCCTTCTTTTTCACTGCGAGCTTATGGATTTATCTTCTTCTGTTCCGTTTCCGTTTTTTGCTGTGTGATTTATAAACATTCTAGTTCGTATTTGTATGTCGTCGGACAGAGATTGAGATTGAGTTGCTATATTTTCGCTTCTAAGTGAACAAAACAACGTAATTTCCATATCATGGATGATCTTTTATACCGATACAAAACTGTCATTTTAGGATTATCCAGTTTGGTTGCTGTTGCTTCTGCTCTGCTGGGTAGGCTTCCATCAATTTGTTTTGAGCTTCATACTTTACATGGTGCAATCGAGATGACGTCATCGTGGACAATTGACAATGACAACGACAATTCAAGGTAAAAATGGCCAACTTGTCCCATGGACGCGACGACGCGTGTTCTGTTATGCGCCTTCCCTTTGGTACGTTTTGGAAAATTCGAGTCGTCACGCTGCAAAATCAAGTAAAAGAGGGATGGAACTGTACAGACTGACCAAGTAGCAGAAGATAGAGGCAGAGGAGGTGGGACTACTGATCACTGATCAGAGGTGCTTCGAGCTCTGGAAGAGAAGGGACATAGCTTTGAGCTCACGAAGGGGACCGGCTAATTTTTTTTTTTTCTTCTGAAGTATTTTGATCATTTGCTTAATCAGATTTCAGTGAGAAAGGAAAAAAAGAGAGAGAGAGAGAGAGAGTCAATTGTCGGAGAATGGATGGACCAAGTGAGTGAAATGTATTATGGCAGCTTGGGGTTTTTCTGTGGGACTCATGAGCGGCTACCGTTTGGTGTCATGAAATAGGCAGAGCCCTACATGACACGGTGACACCCCGACGTTCGCATCTGGATGGAGATGGATCATTAGCAACCTCTTGAGCATGTGGTTGCTCGCTCGCTCAACCTGGTCAAATAGAAAGGATTCTTTTCCGATTGGACATCAATAAGTTTCGACGTTCATACAAGTCTGTCCTAAACAGAAGTGGCATGTGGCGAATATAGAATGACGAGAGATTCGTGAGCCATTTAGGGCCAAGTAAATGGAATTAGAACTTACTTGGAAGTTGGACATGCAGCTCAGCCTCACACTGCCTCTGTCTGCCTGTCTGTCTTCACCAACAATACATACATCAAGACTTAGCTCCCAACGAAGACGTCTCGAGTTAAGTGCATTTCTAACAACACCAGAAGCGCGACGTCAGCGTCATTCGTGAGATTTGACAGCTCAATTAGAGCACATAAAGTTAGTTGAATGATAATGATAATCTAAGTCGAGTTCTAATGTATCGTGCGACGGGGTGTACCGAATGGTAAGAGGTTCCTTGACAAGTTCAAAAAATTTAACTAATGGGCCACTGACTCAAAGCAGTCGTGGTTTGTCCACACAGTTTCATCGAGACTTCAAGGCAACTGCCATTACACTCGGGTGTGGCTTCCTAATTGTAAAAGTCTAAACGCTGTTACTGTTGCTGACACGCAACCTAGTAAAGAAGCGAGTTCGTCTTGTTGGGCAAATTCTCGTTTCATGTGGAGTGATCTCTAAAGCCCTATAAATAACCCCCCATCGCCCCTGCTCCCCCGCTACGATTCCATTCTCTTCTTTAGCCGCATAGACTTCGACTGATCCCCAGGGCCTATTAAAAGGAAAAGCTTTACTTGAAGGAGGAAGGCACGCATAATGGGCAGATCATCATCCCAGTGGTGGGTTTTACGGAGAAACTTCAGGAGTGCAGTGAAGAAGATAAAGGACATGCTAATTTGCAGATGGCGAAGAATAACCAATTCCATTCTTGGTGGTGCTCATGAGAGTCGCTCAGAATCAGATGGAGCACTAGAACGTGCAAAGATGGCATCTTGCCACTGGGATGGTATCGGTCGCAACAATCCATATGAATATGGTTGCGGAGAGGACGATATCGCAAATTTCCAGCGTCGACTTCAGATGGAAAGGCAGGTTTCTTCGGGGCTACGCTACTCTCTCACGACGGAATAGTTTTTGTTAAGATGAAAAGACAGGATTGGTTGTGCTCCTCTTTAAATTTTATGGTTTCTACATATTGGTGTCTGAATGTTCTTGACAATCAGCAATGAGACTAATTTACACTTGTCCTCCTTTTGAAATCCGAGTTTGAAGCATCCTGAAGTGATGGAGAGTCCCTAGTTAAAGATACTATAGTTGTGTTTTGTTGAATTTAGTGAATGAAGATAAGTGAGGACATTAAAGGCATATCTCCTACATATTTACAGCGCCGATACGCTTTCATTTTCTTCAAGAATGAAGAAAATGGTCATCCGATGCGAAGGAAATGGCGCTGCACGTACCAACAATGTCAAATCGTTTATAAGGTTGAATCGAATTCATTGAATGGATTGGATATTCAGTGCATCTCCTATGAAAAATTCCACCATTCATATTAAAAGTGACGAATTCATATGTCTGTTCAGGAGCTTAACATCTATATTCTAACCAAAATAGAACAAAAAAGGCTTAACCCAAATTGAGTGATGGAGTATTCGAGTAATTTTTGGGGAATGAGACCGTTGATGGAGTAAGGCTCTAAGTCAAGTCCAGTCAAGAGCATCCCC
The DNA here is from genome assembly GCA_021437785.1 of Rhodomyrtus psidioides. Taxonomy (NCBI): domain Eukaryota; kingdom Viridiplantae; phylum Streptophyta; class Magnoliopsida; order Myrtales; family Myrtaceae; genus Rhodomyrtus; species Rhodomyrtus psidioides. Next base: position 3,675,627 of record JAILYB010000069.1, read on the forward strand.
TGAAATTTCTCCAAATGCGTGTCTATAAATGAGTGATGGAGTATTCGAGTAATTTTTGGGGAATGAGACCGTTGAGAGTAACCCCCCAAAAAGAAGGTCTTTGTCGTGATTCAAAATCATGACCACGCTTTTTGAGGAGCAGCAGTTCAACTATAGTAGCGTGCAATGACACTTGCTAACAAACGGCATAAGTTGAAATAAGGCGCGAAAAGAAGGTTCATCCTGTTGTCCACAGAGTTCCCAATGTAACGACAGGGCTTGGATTCCTAGGCTTGCTTCTTTGTCCAGCTCCAACCGAGACATCAGAGGTGCATAAAAAGCAGGGGCTGCTGTTACTATCTCCGCACACCTTCTTGCTAGCCTTCGTTGGGAAATTTCATCGCAAGTCAAAGGATCAGTTGATTGCTTGCTTCTATAAAATTAACCCCATGTAGATTTGATGCTCTACCCTGACAGCAAATACTTCAGGTCGATGGAGAAAAATTTATGAGCAAATCAAAATGACCGGGGCTAACAAGGTACTTTAGGAGGGTCACTCCTAGTAGTACTAGCAACAATGTAAGGTTTTGCTCTAATGAGAACAGTCATACTCCACTGCACCGCTGGATTCAAGATCTAAAAGCCAAGCAGAAGGAGAAGGTTAAGGGGAAGAAGAAAAAGCAGCAGCAGAATTCGTTTTGGAAGCACCAAGGTGATGGCATGACGGTAAGTTTCCTCAATACATGGTCGCAATGGACCCTGTTCATTCTTAAATTATTCAATGCAAATAATTGCCTTGTTTATCTCTCCTCATCCAACCAAGCAATGTCACATCATGACAGAAGTTACCATCTCAAATCTCCAAAAATCCACATCTAAGGCATTTGCCCTTATGATTTTCATATAAATGGTCTTCGAGAGTCTGGATGTGATGGTGTTGCGATGCATTCAGCTGCTTCTTACAACCCCTTTTCTTGATATGCATTATTCGAATTCAGTTGACATGAGGACGCCTCTACACGAGATTTTCTACAATCTCTGTAGAGCAAGGATTTCGTCTTGGTTCCAAGCCACTCTCTTCTTTAGATAGAAAGTCAAAGAGTTCTCAAATCTTGATGACAATAAACTATTGGTAGGCTACATTCAGTGTCATCCTCATCTATCCAAGAATTGTATCCTGATTGAGTTGCGTACAATTATGCCATATATCCACGACCAACCAAAGATCAACAATACCACGAAGAAACTGTTTGGAGCTTCAACTTAACAAAATCAACAGGAGTGAAAAGTAATAGATATAGTAAAAAATTACCAAAGGATAACTCTTTTCCCATGTTTCACTTTGCAGACCATGAAAGCCACATAAACAGATAGTGGCTTTAGGACGAAGTATACATTCGCTGGTTAGGGTTAGTGATCTGTAAAAGGACAGATATCAAACAAGTTATTAGTACAATTCACAATCACCTTCGCAAAGAAACTGAAGAAAAGAATGTCGGATGAAAAATTGGCCCCCGAACCAAAAAAATAAAATAAAAAAGAATCAACAGCCCGAGTTGCAACTTGCAAGTGAAGAGAGGACCTTTGTAAAGCCGAATACGATAAGACTGTGGCCTCACAAGCTCTAAAAAGAAAACCATCTATTTCGACCTCAGACTAGTACTTACATTCGAGCATCATTCTTAGTCTTCTTGTATCCCCAGATGCTCTCCTTGAGCAAAGCTTGACCAGTGCTGCATCTTAACCGAAGAAGAGCATACCCAACCAACAGATTGATCCTGCATGAGCATCTCTAATGCACTGTCACTTCCGTTGGCTGTGTGATTGCAAGACCGAAATCTGTTTATGACAGCATGCAAATTGCATTCCTCCAAAAAGATTGTGAACAGAGAGTGGAAAAAAGTAATATACAAAGATCCAGTGACAAATTGGCAAACGGGAGATAAGAAGACTCGTCCAGTTTGACTTTCAACTTAAGTAATATTGCCAAGATTCAATCCATGAAGCACAGGGCACCTCATAAATATGACACTCGACATAATGCGGCAGCAGTGGTGCATGATTTAGGCTAACTTAGTGAGAAAATAATCACTCATGTACCAATCAAACGATGTAGTGAAGACAAGTTAATGAACTGGTCGAGTATGTCTCAAGATGCAGATGCTTAAAAATAGTTATAGCAAACAAACCTTCCGACACATCTCTACAGGAATATTGGACCAGACATCACTGAGCTTGAGAATGCAAGCATTACCTTTAGAATATTTTTCATCTTTCAGGAAATAATCTGTAGCATTTGCAAAAGAGAGAATGTTCAAATGCCTAACCAAAAATGTGGGGCATCGGCAGTCAGCAACTAGTTTCTCCTCAAACTCCTGCTGAATTTACTTCTGCAGTTCCAGTCTGCTCCATCAAACAAATTTAAAAAAGATAAAAGAAGGGAATAACACAAGCTCACTTTAAAAAAAATGGTTGTTTGTAAGAGATGCTGGATAGCCTCAGACTATCTACCAAAAGTCACTGAATACCTCAAATAAGCAGACGCAGACGCAGACCTCATCAAGACACAGAAAACCCATCACTGTGTAAATATATATTTCTCAAAGCCGAAATAAAAAATAAATAAAACTTACCAATCTAATCCAATTTAATCCACAGTAACAGATGAAGCAACTACACTCAGACAGATATCGGGGTTACACTCTGTTTCCTTATATCTTTGTGGTGTCCATAGCTACTCAAAAAATCTGGTGCACCAATGAATAAAGATCAGCTGTTACTCCTTTAGCCCTCTTATGCAACATGCTAAGATGCAGTGCCACACTGAATTTTTTTAAAATTTCAAAGTTCTGCAAATCGTTCATATAACAGATTCCAGAAGCAGCATCCCATGAGGTTTTCTCAAACACTTCGTTCTGACAAAAGTAAGTCATGATAAATATGACCATTATCTCCTTATGCTGCAATAGAAACAAGCAAGAGATCAACTCTACCTCATGCCTCTGGGACTTTTTGCTCCAAGCGAATGAAAGACTGAACAATTGATACCAACCACAAAGCTGATACCAATCGGTTAATCAAGATATCTTCCTATTCATTTCACAGAAGAAATATTAGAAGGAGAAGGAGTGAACAGATGCCTCATTCTAAAGCAATAGAAGGACAACGGTGCATTTCCACAACAGAGGCTAACTTCACCTTCTCTCCCCCATACTAGTTTAATAAACCCAGGATCTAATTTTAGCTTGCCAGTTTCACTACCTAATTTAGCTGGCACTTGATACAAAAAAGTTTGTCGACTTCACCACAGCTCATGCTTGAACCCTTGCAGAGAGAACATTCAAAATGAAAAGCGTCGGTTAGGGGACGAGCCTCTCTTATCTGTAAATGCACTTCTTTTCCTACTCCATATGATATTTTGAATGTCATGTGTGAAGCCACACTATTGTAGCTGTCTTCCACTCAATTGCCTACGTGTCACACGAATGACCCCAGCACTGTCGGCTCCTGATGCCCACATACCTATCACGCTAGCTACCATCTTCTCAAGCCACTGTCCTGCCAGACCCAGATGCACTAGTAATTTGCACACTATGCCATACCACAAGCATTAACAACTTAGATACTACTTTGTCTCAAGACATGCTTAAATCCACGTGGGCCAGACATCAGAAGACTGTGTGTCAGCCTGCAGAAATGTCCCAGTAATGACAGAGGCATATAATTGACACCCCAGCTGGACCCCAAGTGCGATCAAGAAAGATATCGACATAATGAGACTATATGTGGTCCTCTGTAATATTAGATTGTACCACATAAGAAAAAATACAGGGCATGTTGTATTTACGATTGTCGTATACCTTCTTCTGCATGTTTTCCAGATGAAGCTCAACAAGCATTATCTTTCAAAACTCAAACGATTTCTCCTAATACCTATAAGCAAAATATGTGAGGGTAATGGGAACGCACAACATTGTTGTGCACCATGGTTATCAGGAATTCCCTTGGCATAAATGTCAGGATCAGCTGCAAACTTGAGTTGGGAAAGGCCCGTTCTCACTTTCAGCAGAAGTTTAATGAAATCAATCATTGCAGCATCATGCTAACAATATCTGTTTTAGGCAAGAAATAATGTGTTTGTCTTCTATGTGAATACAGAATCGTGAGTGCCATGTGTTCTTATCGATGATAACTCGAGGAAAAGGCGAATGATCTAAAGCATGTACCCTCAAAGATTCAATACCTGATATACCCAAATACAGAAATAAGGAGAAATAAATGGAAATCAATGTGTTATTAATATTGGATTTCAAACAATGATGAGGTTCTAAAGTTACATACAATGGAGTACTGCAGCTCTTACATAAGTGATTATACCGTAAATCAAGTTACAGCCGGTTATCCCATGAAACATCCTTGAAATCGTCCTCATCAGCCATAAATAATAGGAAAAGGGTGTGTTGCACATTGATGGAAGAGGATTACAAAGATTTTGAACTCACATATCTGTTATAGATCAACCGATAATGGGACATCATTGCAAGTTCCCCATGTGTGGTTGCTAGTACTCCAAATTGTAATGCAAACCGTGCTGAGACCATGTACTTCAACTGGTTTTCTGCAATATCCACCCGACTCCTCATGGTATCAAGACAAGATGGCAATCAAGTGCCGATTGCCAACGACATCTTTCTGGAACTTGTGAACCAGAATGGACACACATTTGGCATGATCGAGGCATATCCATCACCTTTATTTCTCAAATGAACTCAAAGAAATCTTTTCAAGCAGCAATGGCCAGTCGTCCCCAAGTTGCTGTGGATTCAGCTCCATTGCAAGCTTAAAATCGACCGCAGATATGGAAATTGGGAATTTCCTCTCGGGCATCCCTCCAATGACATTGTTTCGCATATGCAAATGATTACTAGCAGGCCACATGCCATTAAGGACCTTGTCTGGAATCTGATGCTTCTGGACGAGATGACTATGAGGCTCAGGTATGGACCTTGCTCCGACCAGCTCGATACAAGACTTAATCAGCCGCTTCAAGTAGATATCCAACATCACGTTTAATACATTAGCACACTCAACTGAAACTCCTCCAATTCCTTGTGCAGCCGCTATGTGCTGCATACGTCTCCTCAGGGATTCCGTGTCAGCCAATTCCCCAGTTTCATGATAACTAACAAAATCATCAGAGTTCCCCACTGCCATAGCTTTGTGGCCACCACCTACACTAGCAGAACATAATGGAACTCCAAGCGGTGCAAGCAAAGGCATTCGAGAGAAACTAGAGAGGGTTGCCTGGTCCACCTCTTCCCCATCTTCCACAATAGCCATTGCAACCTCATTTTTACTGTGCGTTCTAGATTTATCGGTGGGTTCCTGAATAAGACCTCTATCCTTCTCAATCAGCCCAGGAGCAGATTGATAGTTCTGCAATGATCTTCGGTAATCACATGGAATCAAAAGCCCATTCTCAGTCATAATCTTGCTACCACTATCTTCTGTGGCAGTTGAATTGTACAAGCATTCCACCTTTCCATTTGGCCCCAGCGGACTTGACCTATCCTTGAGCTTCCTTTCACGAATTCCAGACCTGCTCTTTCGGAGAGAGACTTGAGGAACTCCATTTGACCAAACAGAGGAACTCTGGTTTTGATTCTGAACAAGTGACCCATTTTGGTCAGGACCGTCTTCTACGCTAGGCGAAAGTTTGGCATTTCGTGAGACAGGTTTTGCAGGATCTCCTTCATAAACTGGCGGTGGTGTTTTGGCTTGGCATGCATTCTTCAATATCGATCTTATGAACTGATTGTGCAATGGGAGATTCTCCCTTCCAAGCACTCGGCAGCATAGCTTGTTGAAATCAACCTTACTGAGCTTTTGGCTCAAGAACTGGTTCAGATAATAAAAGTACCGTTTTGATCTGTCTGCTCCAATCCTCTTCACAATTTGAGCTTTCAAGTCACCCAAATCAATTCTGGAGCCCTGATGTGGTTGCATTTCTTGAAAAATAGAATCATGCACCAAGCACGGACCCACGAATGCCCAAATCAATGCTGTTAATTCCAACTACAAATGATTTTCAACCATCAAATGCAGATAAATTCTCAAGCTCAGCACCTACCAGCAGATAAGTAAACCATCTTCATACGCACCAGAACCCCACTGAAACACCCAGCCACTGCTGCTATTTCTGTTTCCAAACGAAATATTCAGACAGCCACATGTCCAAAGCGCCAAGGCAAATACAAACTCTCGGAAATCCCAGAAAACCCTAGGATCAGCATGTCTGCGAAGAAAAGTCGCAAAAAAACAAAATGGAGCTCCCCAATTGATCAAGAACGGATACGAACATCAAAAACCCTAAGTTTCGAACCACCAAGCTCGGTGCTTCCACGAACTGCACCAACAATAAATTAAATTAGCTCACCAGATAAATCGACCATTCTCACACGTAATAGAACAGCTAGTTGAAAAGCAAAATTATAAATTCAAAACCACGACAGATGAGTGGAATCAACGGTGGAACCAGAAACGGAGAACGGGGTGCAACAAAATAAAAAACCAGCGGACAATGGAAGCTGAGGTGAAGCGGTGAAGCGCGGGCGATTAGAGCTGCGTAGATGGATTGAATTCTAACCTGGTGAATTGCAGGGCAGGAGGGTTCGAATCTCGCAGGTTCAACGTATCGTTTGCCTCTGTCTTTCGGTGGTTGTTTCTATGTGAGAGCTCGGTGGGGTTTCGAATGCGGGTGCGTTAGCTCAGAGTGCAGACCAAGTGCTTGAAACGAGAAGCTCGAGTGGGGTGGCAATGGCGGAACTTTTGCAGGCAGCAGTAGAAGAAGAAGAAGAAGAAGCAGAAGCAGCAGCAGCAGCAGCAGCAGCAAAGAGCAAGTCCTTCGCTGGCTTGTCTTTCTCTTTCTTCGCTCGATTCGCTCGTGCGTCAAAAAGGTCGGGATCGGGTGGGTCTCCGTCTCGGCTCGCGCCAACTTCGTGTAATGTCCTTGATCCGATCCATCCATCTCCGGATACTGCCCTGGACCACCCGCCCGTTTCTCCTACCCGTTCCAAAACCCCTCTCTTTCAAAAACGGGATAATTACATAAATGGTCCCTGAACTATGACAGAATATGCAATCTGGTCCCTGAATTTTTAATTTGTTCAATTTAGTCCCTGAACTTTGGCAGAATGTGCAATTTGGTCCTTAAACTTTTGACTTGTTCAATTCAGTCCCTGAACTTTTAGTAAATGTTCAATTTAGTCCCTGGACTATATGAAAATGTTCAATATAGTCCTTTTGTTAATTTAAGATTATGGACGACTTTGAACATTTTCATATAGTTTAGGGATTAAATTGAACATTTACTAAAAGTTCAGGGACTGAATTGAACAAGTCAAAAGTTTAAGGACCAAATTGCACATTCTGCCAAAGTTCAGGGACTAAATTGAACAAATTAAAAGTTCAGGGACCAGATTGCACATTCTGTCATAGTTCATGGACTATTTGTGTCATTTTCCCTTCAAAAACAAAGCCATGATAATAACAACCCCTAATCGAAGTAAATAATCATGCAAGAAAGCGTCGGCATTAAGTGAATGGTCAATGTCCTTTAATTACTATTTGTCATGAGCTATTCTTTGCGTTAGTTATGCTAGCACATAACAGCAAGATAACGAGAATTTTGTATTTTAAAATTCAGAATTAAAGAATTAACGAGGGATTGAATGTTTACGACTCAAAATTAAGAGAATATAAATAGATAAACATAAATCATAATTTCAATCCCAAAAAAAAAAAAATACGCAAATCACAATGATACAAAATGTAATTTAATAGCTATAACTTTCTCATTAAGAAAAATTTACTATCAAACCAAATTAAAGTTATTAGTGATTTAGTTGATCGCGTTTTAAATAGATGAAGTGTGTACAATACAACGATACTCCATGCATGTATTTTTTTTTCCTCTGTTTTATGTCAATAATAAGCGGATCCTTCTGTTCTTTTTACTTTTCTTGGTATTTTTATACGGCACTATTAAAATTTTTGAGACACAAAATCTAAAGAAAAAGTTCTTCCGAGACTCTACGTTCCGGGTCGGGTTTCTTTGAAAACCCATGGAGACCCGCTGAGGTCCAGTCCAGGACCGTATGATACAAATGATATTATGATAGTGTTTTGATTTGAAGCAATGCCACTCCAACTGCGACTGGAATTCTCTCGCTCTCTCTCGCTCCGCCTCTGTCCATCCTTTGAGATTTAACAACCAATCTGAAAACTTTGGTAGCAGTCGGAGAATAACCATCTTCTCTGGAATCTGCAAATACATCATCTGGGTTCAATCAGTTTGCTCCCTGACAAGTCCAGCTACAGCTATGGCGGAAACGGTGCTATTCATGCTCTCTTCTCTTCCTTCTTTTTCTTCTTCTTCTTCTTCCTCTTCATACTGACCGTCCCAAAATCCTTTCTTTCTACTTACCCAAAATTTGGAATTCGCCTCAGAACTTTCTGCCGGAGGATGATTTCAGATTGGAGACTACTCGATCCAGATGTAACCATTGCTCCCTTCTCCCAATTTTTGCTTCTGTTGTTGCATTGTGTTGGAAAATTTATCTGGTCGATTTCGTTTTTTGGCAGTTTCGAACGTCCTCAAAAAGCATGCGGAGTTATCTGAACGCCTTTCCAGGTACCTCTCTCCCTCATCGTTCGTCGACGCTCCTCATACAGATTCAGTGGCTTCTCTAACATTGCAGTCATGAAGTCATTAGACTCGAGATATCTGTATGCGCAGGCCACGGAAGTTTCCTAGACTTTGATTATGAGTTGAAATCTATTTGTGATTGCTCCCCAAGCTGTGACCTGAATATTTTATCAAATGCATTCATAATTGAGCTCTCTGCTGGTCCTGTGGCAAGAAAAAATTCCAAGATTGCTCCATAGCTGTGGCTATATAGTATGATTTCTTTCGTTCATTCTGACTTCATCGTCTTTGACGAGATTGACGTAAGTTTTTTCCACCTCTGTCCGTGGTGGACGTGATTTCTCATGACAACTTATGAAATTAAATGAGTAAATTAAGTTTTTTTCAAGAAAACAAGATTATCCTAGTCAGGAATCCGGAGGTTTTTTAGCATAAGATCAGTTGGGCAGGGATTATCGCTTGGTCATTGAAGATGCCCTATCAGTGTTGCCCTTCAATTCTTTTTCCTTTTATATCAATGAATGCGTCGGGCCTTATACTAGGGTGGAGCTCCATATCTTTCAAATTGCAACATTTTCAATTGAAAGCTCATAGATTCTTACTATTGACATAATTAATAACTTGATTCAGATTTGATTCTCATTTAAGCTAGTCATTAATTTACACTATAGTTACAGCTCAAGTAACCATTGTACCCGGTAAAAAATGATTATTTGGTATACAGTAAATATACATATTGGACAGAATACTCTCTTTATATTTCTGCCGGTGTACAATTACATTTGATAGATCTTTCAGGCTACGTGCTGTCTGGCCAAATGATATTCAGTTGTCTATGGTTATGCCCAAGATTTATGATGGCGTTCTTTTTCACATAACCTCAAGTGGTGCTCATGGTTGTGGTGCTAGTATGTTTTTTAATTCAGTGTCTACTATATGGATCTAATATCGGAAGATTGAGACAGCGTTAATTCTAATAGACTTGGGACTGAGGCTAGACTGATTTGAAGTTGCAGGGACTCTGACAAATCTGTTTTTGAGCGTCTACAGAAAGAATTTGAAGCTGCACGTGCTTCCCAAAGTCAAGGTATCTCTCGACATTGATAGCAAAATTTCCCATCATTTATTGACCTTTTATCTCCTTCAAACAGCATTTGCCTTTTGGATCTCAATTCTTGGTCACTTCTGATAGTAAATTATTCCATCTCAATTGCCTTCTGAAATCTCCAATCTATAATAGCACAATGTTCATTCTTAGGCGAATAAAAAAATTGAGTGCTGGGTTGGCCTGTCTTCTTATGGCTATTGTGGTCGACCTGGGCTATAAAAGCTGGTCCGATCATCTGCCACATATTTGTTTTGACAGATGCTTTTAGAGCTAAGCTGAGGCTCGTCCCTTGCCCGCCCTGTTTTGGCAATTAATAAGGTCCAGCCAAAACCAACTATCAATGTTCCATAAAAAGTGATTTCAAGTTGCCAAAGAAGCTTCTCTTAGGATTATGCTTCTGGGTTCGAATTAGGTTTTTTTATTTCCTTTGGGTTTTTTTTTTGGGTTGGGTGGGTGGGTGTGTGTGTGTGTTTGTTTTTGGGGTTGGGGGGGGGGTAACATTATTTATTTTATTTACACATTAGCCAAGGTCTTTTCTTCTTGTTGTGTCCATTAATTGTACTTGTTGCTGACCATGCTGACTATATTTCAGGCAGTGAACAGCTGCACCTCTTTTGAGGTTGTTAGCTTGTGCCATCCGTTAGTACCTGTACAAACTGTTTGACAGATTACTAGGCTTGTCAGCTATAATGTAGACGACTTAGTGCGGCATATATTGTTTAGACTCCCATTATTAGTACATCTTGCGTGCTCTTCCTTAGCAATCTGCTTAATTTGCTGCTTTAATAAAGTAAGCGCATGAATATCTTCCAGAGATTCATTTGGATGGTGAAGAATGGAATGATGGTCTCTTAGCCACCATAAGAGAGCGGGTACTTTTCTGCTGATTTATTCCAATTGTCTGCTAAGTTTTCTCCTCCTTATTAATATTTGGCTTCCATGAATAAAAAATTCTCTTTGTATTTTAGTAGCTCTTGCTATTACGAGTAATTGCTCGATTGAAATTAAATTGGCGACCTCACTCCTTTCGTTAAGGTTCACATGGAGGCAGAGAGGAGGGCTATGGAAGGGGATACAGCTTTCCCTTCAGGCACTCATATTCAGGAAAAAATTACTTATAAAGTCGGAAACAAGGTAAGCTTTTGATATTATTATACTGTGTTGTTTGGATCCTTGAACTTCTATTGATGATCATATAACTGCAGTTTCAAGATGGTCTAGTCTGTGGCTTGTTACAAAGTACACAGCAGAACCTCATACTTAAATATCTCGCAGGAATCATGGATACACAATCCTGTAGGTTTTATTGTAAGATTTGAATTTGTGGTGGAGAAGCTAAATATGTAAATTCTTTACAGAATTTATTGTTAGGCTTTAATATCATCTCTGCCAGGATTTGGGATAATTGTGAAAACTGATTGGCAGTTCCCTCTATTTGCAAATGAAATCTTGGGCTTTATATTGATTGGCCCTTTACATGCAAATGAAGTCTTGATCTGGTCGTAATTTTCATGAACAGGTGATTTGTTGTTTGGAAGGCGCAAGAATTGGCATACAGTATGAAACTTTTTTTGCTGGTAATTTGTTGTCAATTAGCAGGAGTATAAATTGTCTATCTGGTTTACATACCATATTTTTCATAGACTGTTTTTCTTGTTCCCATGAATTCTGATTCTTGGATAATCAGAAATGGGTATTTTGTATTTGATCGGACAAGGTGGGCTCGCTTCACTTACTGTAGCATGTCTATTGGTGGATAAAGTTTTACTTACCGATTTAGTGAGTCCGAAGCACTGAGTGCACTTAGGGATTGGAGTGAGACTAAAAGAGGAAGGAACAGTAAAAGGGAAAGAAGAGAGGTGGATGAAGTATTAGCTACCGAGGGGAAAAAGAAGAAGAAGAGAAACCCAGTTAAAACATGATCCTAAATCTGAAACCAGCAGGCTGAGCTGACGTAGGATTTGAAGACTAGTACTGAAGGAAGCGTTATGGGGGCTTTTGTCCATCATATCTCTTATTAATTCAGTCAGATATGCATCAAATTTACTCGCAATTAGTATCTCATGAGTCGTGAGACATGTTTCTTCCAATGATTCTCCCTTTTCTTTTTCTAGTTACCACAGATCTATTACCATACACGTAGTTGCCAAGTTGATTGAAGCTGCAATTCCAGATAGATCACAATGCAACAGTTAGTTACAAGCAAAGGCTATCTACATTATGATGATGTAAGAATTGAATTTGGAAGACTGTCTGGACCTACTCCCCCCCCTCCTCTTTTTCTTTTGAGAATTTGAGTTGCAGTTTTATCTGGTGAAATTTATGTCTGGTGACATGGGTGTGCACAACCGCCCATGGAATTACGTCATCAACTATTGACTTGAATTATAATTTGGTTTGGCTGATGAACTATTTTTGTCAGAGGCCTATAAACTATAAATAATTATCGATATTTCTACATTCCTTAACAGCAACTTTTGTCCATGAATTTAGGCTTTAACCTACCCCTATTGACATGACTGTTGTACCTAGTGTTGCATTTCCTTAATCGAGCATCTTGATCTTATTTAGGGGGTTCCAAGTGGAAGGTGTAAAGACAGCAGTTTACCCTATATTTTCTTGACCCCTGTCGTTCACAAACTGTTCGGGGAAATTTCATGCATCAGCTGGTTTTTTTTTTTTTTAAAGAATCTATCAAGGGTGATGGCACATCTTTTTTGTACCTTTGCAGGAGAGCCATGTGAATTATACCACATCGTTCTTGAGAGTAAATCGTTTCTTGAAAAAATGACTGTCCTGGAACATACAATTCCATTCTTTATACCAGTACGTGATGCGGAAAATGATCTCCTTTTTTCAAATGCAATGGTAAGGTCTCCTGCCTGAATCCTTTGGGGCTTGGGATGTTTGATCTTTTCTCATCAAAATGATTTATGTCCAGAAATTTATAGACCGTGTTGGAGAACTTCTGCAGGCTTATGTGGATAGACGTGAACAGGTATGTCATTATGGGGGAAGGCCTACCTTGAGTTTTACTACATCCTGGTTCCTTATGACGTTTTGGTTGCTTCGAGTCATTAATATTTAACTGCAAACCTCAAAATGGATTCTATTCTTGATATCGACATTGCTTGTCTATGCAGGTTCGCCTTATTAAAGAATTGTATGGAAACCAAATTGGAGAGCTGTATCACAGTCTTCCATTCAACATGGTCGAATTTGTACTTGATGATTTTGAGTGGTTGGTGTATTTTCTTTGATCTATTTATGTTATATGGGGATTTTCGTGGATAGCTTTTCATTTCGGACAATATGTTGATAATGTGATTTCATGCTCTGCTGTACCTTCTCTATGTTGATTGGTTTTAATGGTTGAGCCAGTTCTGCGGCTTTTCTCTTGTCAAATAAATCTGTTTTATGTGTATATATAGTGCTAGTAGAAGATTCTTGTCCCAGTTAAAGTTATCTTGCTACTCATCCTTGTTGCAGCATTGCCACACTTCCATCTATCTACTTGAATTTCTAGATAAATCGTTATGGTGGTCTCACAAATTCTACATGATCTCAGAGTAGGAAGTCCTTTGTTTGAATATCCAACTCTTATGTGTCTTTTTCCACAGTTTAATGTTAGGCTCTATCTTAACCTACAGATGAGGCGGATAGCATTTAAGTATTCGTATAATACACCTTTAATGTTTTTCAACTGGCTGTAGTTGTGTAAGAATGTGGTTCAATTTCCTAATTACTATACCTTCTTTCATTTGACGTCCCTGAATAGCTGACATCGACCATATCTTTTGCAGCAAGGTGACAGTGACTCTGAGGTATGAAGACCTCATTTGTGTACTCCCAACTCGTATAAGAGTCCTGGCGTGGCCAAGGAAAAACTGCACCAGTCCAGTCTCCATGAACCGAAGGGGAAATGGAGTTTCTGGAAGTCATCCTAGTCCAGCTCGTCTTTCTTATGCAGAGGAGGCCTTGCGAAGTATGAGCTTGCCAGAAGGTATATTTCCCAACCTATATAATTTGTGAAACTCTTGCTAACTTTCTCAGGTAAGGATGTCAAAACTCACTTGTAGAAAGATGTCAAATTCTCTCAAGGCTTTTTGCAAGTTGAAATTTTTATTTGATGTGCTGAACTGACAAACAAATTCCAGGCCAACTCCACAAGCTATAGATGTGAAGGCCAAGATATTGCTAAATAGAAATTTATTGGTATGAGATAATTAGATTGAGTCTGTATTCGACTATTTGAAATGAAGAACTTTGAGGAATGAAGGAATAAGTTCAAATATACGGATCTAACATCCTCAGTTAGTTTGGGATAAAGGTGATGTTGACATTGATGTTGATATGGATCTAACATTCAACATGGGAGTGACGGAGGGCTTTGTTGTCTTGTCGTCTTCTCCAGAAATAGGCATTATGAACTTGAAACTGCTAATTTATGTGAAACCTTGACATGGACATATCTTAATTTAAGCCAACAGACGAGTGGGAGGAATCCTGTCTATGTGCTCTCTTGTGATTTATTTGAGGGCCTCTAATTTGTTTTCTGTTTGTTTTCTCTCTTCCATGTTCAGCATTTGCAGAAATTGTGTTAAATTTGCCACAAGCTCTCCAGCAATTATGTCAGCATGCGCCTTCTAGAAACTTGGATTCAACAAGGGTCTAAACGGTACAATGTAACAGCAATATCTGAGGTACTCATGTCCAACTTCTGCTTGTTTGTCTTTTTCTCCCCAACTAGTTTGGAATAAAGGTGTTGTTGATGTTGATGTTGTTGAGTCTGCAGTATGCTTTGTAGCTATCCAAAAAGGAAATATCCTTGTCAAGTTTGGTTTAAAATGTGCTCATTTTCTGATAGTATCACTTTTTGTAACTTCCAACTTTGCTACACTCATTTTGAAAGTTCTGGGAATTAGTTGCAATTGCGTTTTTGGATTAGTTTTACTATTTGCTTATTTTTGCATTCTGGTCATGGTGAAAAGCAAAAAATAATCGGAACTTCCTTGCGATATTCACCTGTTTCATTTCCAACCGATCAATATATCCAGCATTCCAAATTGCTCAGCGAGGTCAACTTCTGCTGTTTATATTGTCAATGTGTAAAAGACATTGTTGTTCTTGCTTAACGACACTGCTATGCAACCCAATTGGTCCTCCTCCTCTTTCCAGTTTTACATTGTTGGGTCCAGTAATTATTGCTATTAGTTCTACCATTCTTTAAATATTTTTAGGCTTATCCTTTTCAGTCCATGAAGTGTTCATAGATTTTTTTCTTGGCTTCCTTGTTTGTCTGTTTTAAATGAACAATTATGAGCTCCTTTGCCTTCTGTCCCTTATCAGTTCGTATAGGATTTATGTTATTCTTGTTATTTCACTATGCAACTGTTCTTTACTGCCAAATCACAACGGTGGAATGAGGTGATGACAAGTGAAAACAAGGTCTTACAAGGGGCAATCGACTGCGTAGTAGGTTGTATGACCCGCAGGAGCTTCAAAGATAAAGGAGTCAAGGGGGTTGAACTTTTAAAATTTCATGCCGCATTATTAGCAAAACGCCCAAAGTGCCAAACTATGTCGTTTACATGAATCATTTGTACTGCTGATACCTTGTCCTAAGTAGTATAGGGACTTCTTATGGACTCAATATCGTTTTCCATGTTTTTCTCAGAGGATGCTGAATTGAGACCTATTAAGAATGGGAGACGATGAAAGAATAAGCTGTGGATGTATTGTGATTTGAAGTTCTCATTGGTCCTAGTTCTTGACTGTAATTACGAAGCTCAGAGGTGGAAATCAAAGGTGAGGCTTGAAGAAACCATCAACATTTCGACGGCAGGTGGTCACAGTGCTCTCAATTGTTTCCTTAAAATCCCATAGATTTTGTATCAACAGTCTCAGTAGTTTGCAGAGAGCCCTCAAACACGGGCTCAATGTCCGCCAAAAAAGGTGGACTGACTTGAATTGGTCTATATTCGAAATTGCAAATCTCTTTGGATTGTCGTTGTCGCTCCTATCGTGATGACTACCGCTATTGTGCTAGTATACTGATATACTCGCATGCCGTGCAAGTGATACCGATTTGTCCCCAAGACAATTTAGCAAAATTCCAGCTGTTCTTGGGTGGGCACTTTCTCCACCCATAACATCCTTAATTTTCAATGCGGAAGATTACGGGCTGACGTCACTGGCAACATGACAAAAAGTAGAGCTACGATTTATGTGCAGATGCTTTTCGGGCATGAAATAGAGTGTCCCATTACATTATTAACAGCAAATCATTCGCACCATAATCTTTGTTTTTTTATTTATTTATTTCTCATTCGTAGACAACCGTCACCTCCAAAGGAATAGGAACGCTTCCTTCTCCTATCCGCCACCTATTCCTTCTAGCACTAGAAAAAAAGCCGAATTATCAGTAGACGACGCACTTCAGTACATGCTGTAGATTTATTAGACTAAATAAAACATTAACATTTTCCAACGCCTCTTCTATAAAATTTACGAAGTGGAAAACATTTCTTCCCTACTGAGCTGGCAGTGAAAAAGAAACAGACCAATTTGGAGAGCCCCAACAGGGACAAAATACGGGCTAAAAAGAGAAAAAGATCACAAAGATCTGCTCACAGGGGCATGCTGCCCGGTATTATCCTATCCTACCATTCACTGCCCTTAATCTAAGTCACAACAATAAAAAGCTAAAAACAAGTTCACGACTTAATTTTGTTTTCCCCGTCCTCTGCCCTTCCTGCTGTATCTGGGTTGCTTTCTCCCTTCTTGTTTCTCGCTCACAATGCGTCTCTTACTGGTGCCACTGTGTTTTTCATGTGGTTGAGTAAGGTCCTGAGAGAATTCTTCATTATGCATGTTGGCATTGTTTTGGGAGCCAGTGGCAACACCATCAATCTCGCAACTCTCGTTTACATTTGGGACCTCAATAGACGTTTCGCTGAGGAGCTCACATGTCTCCTCCGCATGGGGAGAGGGAGGAATGCTTGACCCAACATGTTTGATCTCCTCATCGTATGACCTATGATTTTCATGTTCTGGTTCCAACCCAGCTGGCAAGCTACCAGGGGAGGCATAAAATTTCAGTCATATTTACCTGATATATGCATCACCAAAAAGAAAGGTCAAATAAGGCTCACCTCGCTCCAGAAGCAGGGAAACCATTAGCATCAAATGAACCTCCAGTTTGAGCCCCTTCTGTAAACATTGCAGACATTAACAGGTCAAGATTTTCATTGGTCTTCATGTGAAGCGAGGAGCTAAAACCTTCAGGACAGTTATTCTTCATAAGCACAGATTTCACAAACAGCGATCACATTCCAATAGACTAAACAGATCCACACTGAACTAACAACCAGGGACTGCAAAAGAAGGGAGGCAACACATAAATAAAAGCACCTGAAATTCCCCAATGACAATGGTACATCCTGATGCAGATGCAACTCAATATTTTGCACAAGTCGAGCTAAAAAGCCATCCATCTTTAAAGCAATAAGAGCCGAGCTAAAGCCTGGTGCGAAAAGATCTTGAACTGACTGATTAATCCACTACTTTCTAACTGAGCAATAAAGAGACTAGACTAGACTGTCGGTTGGAACTCCTTTTCCTCCCACAATAGAGCAGCATGAAACTAATCCTTAAGAAAGAGCACTCTTAATCAAGCTCCTTGAAAATGCTTGCAATCAATATCATAGCATTGATTCCCAATAGCTCCAAATTTTAAGTCGTTTAGCATCTTTTAGATTACAAATTTTTATACGCGTTCACTATTGTAACAAACAACAGGACATGAGATGAAGCGCATTCACAATGTGCAAACACTCTGAAAGATAGTTGCAATTTAGTTGGAAGCAAAATGCTTGACAATAAAGACGTAGAATTGATTCTGCTGCACATAGACAACCTCAAGTTAACATTTGACTAAATTCCTCATGGGCAATCGCAAAAAGTTCAAAGAATAAAGTAGATCACCCAGCCAAACTTACACATGATCATTGTGGATAACAAATGAAAGGACAATTACCAGGTATACTCGTCTTCATTGAACTGCCATCTTGCTGACTAAATCCATTGATGTCCTCGGGACCATCTCGAACACCAGTACAACCAGCAGCACTGTGAGCAAAATTACATGCGGATAAGAATATTAAAGAGAATATGAATGATGACTGACTGGAAGAAGAGATCCTCCTCAACCACATATAGTCAGGTGATGCCAATCTAACTTCTCATCAGTTAAAAGTACCTGACGGAAGCTAATATAACCACAGCGCACATGAAGCTATGTACTTTATGCCTACAAATATACAAATACTTGCAAGTTGCACCATAGCTCAACACGTGTAAGAAGACCACTTATGCTAAAACTTATCGGACCAAAGCAGGAGCAATCTACCTTTCACTCCATTTTTTCACCGAAAAAAATTACTAAGATAGTAACCCAGATGTCATTCCGCAATTCTCAAATGACCCTTTGTCAATCTGTCACATTACATATCTAATAGCAAGCCTGAGCTACTGGAACATTTTCCTACGAACAGAAGAGTATCATGCAGAAAGCATCTGACATAGAAGCTTGTATGAACAAGAGCAATGACAGAATTATGACTTCCTGACGCTCTCACAAAGTAAAATGCTCATGCGAGTAATAGCTATCCATTAAACAGAATAGTAGAAATAAGCTGCACCTTTTCAGCATTTTCTGCTAAAAAATATGTCCACACAGTAATTGATGCACATTAAACTATTCAAAATTGAAGTAACGAGAATAACAAGGCAATCAGAGATGTAGAGAGGCTAAAAGCAAAATGTTGAGACCACCACAAAACAACAAGAGATTACCTATATAGAACAGTCTCAGTATATCTTGAGCCATCCTGCAAACCTATATTACCAACTTTTTCAGTTAATACCGAGGGTTATATTCACATATACTTACTTGACTACTAAAATTTAAGAAGAGTACAGAAAAGAAAAGGCCACATGATAGCAGCAGATGCAAACAAACCACGGTTCTCATAAAAAATGTTGAAAGATATATGCAATCAGGCATACTGCAACGGCATGAATCTAGCATAATGATATAGAAACAAGTGGATGAGATTTAAGACAGAACCTCCTTTTTCTTCAGTCATGACCAGATCCCCTTCCAAATCCTTAAAAGCATCATGTAAGCAAAACATCCAACATGCAGTAAGTCACTTTGCACCATTAAGAAGATACATATATTCAGTAACTTATTTTGCACGCAATTTAGGAAAAACTCTTTATTCCTCACACACAACCCACAAAGTACCTTAATCTGTTCAGAAATCAAAGCAGGTGGAGAAGGTGACACTCTCTTTTGCAGATCATCTTGTGCTGTTCCTGAGATTGAAGTAGAAACCGATACCATAAAATGGTCACTATTGGATAAATATAATTGAAATGCTTGATGTTCACAAGCCTTTATACCTGATGGCTGACAAGCATCTTGTGGGTCAGGCATGTCCGAAGATGCATCGACCAATAACGCAGAGCCAGGCATTCTCTCTCCCTGGACAGCTGCTGGGTTACTGTCCATAAAAGAGCTACGACTACTTTCTTGTCCAAATCCAGACCAATCGATTTTTGCCTTGGATGATTCCCTCAGAATGGCTCCAGAGTCAACTTTTTTGGAAGATGAAGCCCTTAGCAATTCTTCTGTTGCCTTTGATCGCACCTTCCTTATTTCCTCGGAAATGTTCCATGATCCACTAATAGGCGAATCCCTTTTCAGCTGTATTCAAGTTGGGAAAAAAAGAAAAACAGTGTCAGTGATAAGAATGCAGTCAAGAAAAGTATATCCATATCACACCACTGTGCATAAAAAAAGGAGCTTTTTCACATATTTATAAGCCCTTTTCACACATATACGTGACAAATTAAACCCAAGTTGCCCCCTCTCTAAGAAAATGAAAACTGAGTATAAACCAACAAAAGTGATTGAGCGTTATGTCTTTCCTTTGTTTCAATTATTGATCCTTTGCTGGATACTAAATGTTGTAATAACTGAAACTTTGATAAATGGTGGTGTGCGCCATTTTAAAGTGAACTAATAATACTTGCTTCTTCTTCCACTAATTGAAGCAACTTGAAAAGTTAAAAGAGAGTAAACCATTAGATAAGTCCTATCTCCACTATTTAAAAAGATTAAAACAGTTCAAAAGAAGTCTAGCAATATATTTTCCATCCAGTATTCACCAATTCATTTTTTAAGTAATTCTCAAACACATTCCTCATAATAAGGCCTAATACACTAATTAACAATGTTAACGATGTACATACAGCAACAACATCAACAACACATTTATCCCAAACTAGTTAGGTTCGCGGTCGATGAACCCCAAAGATTCATAAAATAAAAGCAGGACTGATCGAGGGAATTTCCACCATGGTTCAAGCACACCCCTGCAGATGATATCTTGCTGCACGAATCCACAATGTACATACAGCAAACTGAAAAAAAAAATTGCCCCAGGAGACAGGTCCCTAACCTGAACCTTTGATGGGGATGAGGAATTTCCACCAATTGAAAACAGTGTATCTTCCTTGGAAAACGGCATCCTCACTGGTGAGGCACATCGTTGCCCAGCAGTATTTAAGCAAGGAGAGGCCCATGGAGGACGTGCACTCATATATGACTTGGCTACACCCACCGGTGAGCCAGTTCCACCTTCCATAACCTGGACCAAATGACAAATTTCAGATGCAACACCCTATTCAAGTTGCATGACAAGCAGCTGAGAACATAAAAAAGGTGGTCAATAATATAGTGGCACATAAGAATGATATTTGTAACTAACAAGATACATACAATGGCACATGAGAATGATATTGTAGATAACAGATTGACATACAGTGGCACATGAGAATGACATTGTTGATAACAAGAATGTTCAAGGGCACCAGAGTGAACTCATTTATATGCTTACTTCCTTGTTCCAGTGTAAGATCTCATTGAGAATTCGAATCCCATGAATGGAAATTTCTATGAAACTCTAATGAGGATCAGTCTTTCTGCTTAGTGCTAATAAGGAGAAGTCCACTCTGTAAGGCATAAAGCAAGGGCAAGGCATGATGGGCATTAACCAGCATTTCACTAGGGCTTAGGGGAAAAGACGCAATTAGGGAGGTGAAATCGTCTAGTGAAAAGAACCATGTGAACTTCTGCTAGATAAACGATAGAACTAGAAACTCATTCTTAAGAGGGAGAAATAAAGAGAAGAAAATACTTTGACAAAAAACGAAACCACATGGTTCAAGCACACCCATGCAGATGATCTCTTGCTGCATGAATCCACAAACATCATGTGATGTCAAGCATAGTAGCAAGAATAAAGACAAATGAATTCACTTAATCATCATTGAGAGGGAAGAAAATCGCATCCATTGTCAGGAAACATTAGTATTTTCTTTATCAAACAGAAAACCTCAGTATTAGAAGATATTATTTCTGAAAGAAAAAGAATTTCACACTAACATGTGGTGACCAACTGGTGTTTACACTGGGGGTTGCATTATCCAGATCCAACTCTAAATTTGATCCCAATTTCCTCTCCTGCAACCATTTCTTTGCTTCCACAACAGCTGTACTGCATAGATGAGGCATGTCTACATCTGAAAAAGAAAAAATCATACTGCATCTTTTCACCATGTTATCAACTATTCTCCTGTTGGGTCTCCAAACATCCTAAAAGGCAGTACCTCCACGGTTCGATCCGTCGTGAACTTCACTCATCTGCCCACCCTCTCCATATAAGCTGACGGGAGCTTCCACAACTCTAGATTTGATGATGCTAGTTAGTCTGTCATGTTCTTCCCTGTAAAAGAATCATTAATCTCAGTATTGGATAAGCCATACATAGCATGAAGAACAATTTATTTCGAATAAATCAAAACAATACTGGAAAGTTCAAAAGTGGTTAAAAACTAAAAGCCCGGGTATATAATAGATCTAATCACTAGTCTGCCCAAGGAATATAGGGCAAATCGCAAATGGGTTTATTCTTCCTCATTGAAAAGATTTTCTTTCATTTATTTTGATAAATGAAGAAATTTAATTAAAAACATTAGCAAGATGGCACTGCCCTTTGTATGCGGCCTGCCGCCTGTAAAGAACTGATTAAATTATTTCCCCAACATGTGTTTTTTTTTGTTTTTTCTTTTTTTGGCTCAAACCCGCAGACTTATAAGCAAACTACAAGGTTACAACATCGTGAGCTAATTAAAAAAGCACTCCAAGAGGAACATGAACTTAATGGAATTCGCACGCATACTAGATGGTATTGATCCATCATTAGTCCCAGCATTTGGTGCTGAGGAGATCAATTTGAATGAAAAAGAAATTGCATCTGGAAGTATTGCCTATGAAGAAATATGGAGAGGAGTAAAACCTCTGTGAAATGGATGCAACACACTATATCCTAGACTTCAAACATCCACAAAAAACAAATCCTTCAATTACCGAGAAAAATTCTCCTGCAAAATTAGCTTCTCAATTAGGTACTTTGCTCCAACCTTTCCCGCATTAATCGGGGCCTCCTTCCCTGGTTCTATCATTTCTGATGACAGATTCTCCTAAAGAAAGCAACAATCAGTATTAATCCCACTCTTGCACAATGGTTCAACCATTACCAGAAAATAGAGTATCAGAAAGACGACATGATATCAAGATTTGAGCACGCCAATTTATTTTCACAAATCGGACAATGTGAAAGATATAAGTGTACCTAAACCAGAGATATCAACCATGCCTAGGAAGAATGGCAAGGAAGCATTCTTAAATTCCATGAGGTTGCATAATTGTCTCCCTTGCCACTAACTAGTGCGATCTAATGGAAGTAAAGCTCAAATGCGAGTAAAAAATAAATTGTTTGACATGCAAATGCATATACTTGTGTCAAACAACTGTCCTCCAAAAATCCTTATATCGTTAGGAAACAAGCCCATGCGAGCATATAAGTTAACAATGCCTACATGTAAGCTAGAACTTCCAGAAGAAAGGATATGGACAGCACCATGTTCATGAGATAACAAGGCACTTGAACAGAACACTAGGATAACTATAGAATAACAGTATCAGGGAGTGTCGGACATAAGCTGTAATACCATGCGAAATAACTATTTTTCCCAAAAGCTTTTGAGATGTTAAGAGATGAGTCCACCATACTTAAGAGCTTCTAAGAAAAGTGAAACTCAATCTAGTGGTCTCGAATGTTAGATGCTTTCCTACATGTCCCAAGTCCCATACATGAAATCATCCAAGATTTGACCTTTTTGAACTCTGTTTGTAACTCACTATAGGCTCGGGAAACAAAGAAAAGATGGGTACGAACGATATATGTAGCAACAAGAAGAAGGAAAAGGACTGGATAGAGGAACTCCCGAACATTTGGAGATCTCAGATGGGTCGATATCAATGGTGACTCATTATTTCGATGAATCATTTCTTCGGATAAAAGAAGATTATGTAAACACTAACTCGAAATCTCACTTATCAGATTCCATCGTGGAAGACAGAATTTTTTCTGAAGAATTTGCCATGATATATCTGATCCATGCATATCATGAAAAATCCCGCCCTTTCAACTTGGATTCTCATTTCGAATTGGTCCAGATTTCATCGAACCGGGTTGAACAGTTCAGCCAGGTAAACACAATTTCAAGAGGCTTAACCAAGTTGAGCTTGAGTTTGTGAAGGAAACAGTATAGGACCAATAAAAGCAGACGTATAAACGTTCTCTTGATGAAAAGAAATTATTATGTTGCATCAGTGTGAGCAGCAACAAGAAAAGTTTACTGTGTTGACCTGTTTGTCTCAAGCTATTGATCTCCATTTAACAGAACAGAACCAGGACCAGGACAGTTGGCCAAAATACAATATAACTCAGCATGTACAATAACTTTTCTTGTGCCTTGAAATTCTACATCAAATAAAGCTATAATTACCCTTCCCTTAGAAGGACAGAGAACCTGCCATCGAGATTCTATCATAAACTGTAAGATGACATTGTCAATACCATGTAGGTAATATGCTTTACCTCATGCTTCATTTACTTATGACTAAATAGACAAATGGAAAACACAGCTTCTACCTACACCAAGGTCCACATGCCCACAGGGAGAGTATACATGCAGCAGCAAAAATATATAAAAATATCCCAAAGTTATTCCTAATGAGATTTTTTTTTTTTCAACAAAAGTTTCCGGGCTGTCAAACATGCTAGGGTGAAGGAAAAAGATTTTAGTGACCTTATGCGATCCGACTACCCGAAGTGAAGAGGCGCAGACGTCATTGCCGTTAGAATCAATATCATCATCTGCACCGAGAAAGAAATGACCCGCTTAATCAGACTTAGAGGATGTGGTACAGTAGCAAGCTACCCAAAGAACCAGACATACAAGCGGCGTATCCCCATAACACAAATATTTATATGAAGAAGACAAATATCCAGCATATTCATCATATCAAGAGTAGACGAGTATGCTCAACTAATACACATGCGCAAGTTTTGGACCAGCACGAACATTTGCGCAAACAAAGAGGCCTTCCCTAATGTCCCCATCTTTTGCGCAGAATTCAACCCTCACAAATCGTAAAAGAATCAATTCAATAATCCCTTTCCCCAAAGCTGTCACAAACATAAGACCGTCCCCGTTCGAAGAAAAGAGAGATACCTGAACCGGAGGCATCGTTGGAGGAAGAAGAGGAGGAGGAAGAGGAAGACTCGGGGCCGAAGACAGAGGAGAGAACTTTGCCGGCGCCAGAGGCAATGAAGCGAGTGGGGGAGAGGATGAGCTTGGAGAGCCAATTAGGGTTTGGAGGAGGGGAGTCGGGGTCGGGAACGGGGGCGGGGCGGTCGTAGGGAGTACCGGGACGGCGGAACTGCCGGGGACGGAGCATCTTGCCGCCGGATCCGCCGCGAGATCTGGGGATGGAGGCCATGTCCGAGAGAACGTCGCAGGAGCTTCAAGTTGGCGTGCGCTCTCCCTCCTCCCTCGTCGAGTGTTTTGTGTCGGGGGTGTGTGTGTGTGTGTGTGTGTGTGTGGGAGAGAGGGAAAGAGGGAATTGGTTGGGTACGCTTCTTCTCGTGCCGCCACGTTCACGATTTTGTAGCGGTTTAACTGAAATTCGATTCTCGATTTGGAGCCCCCCCTTCCAATTCCAATTCAATGCCAATCACATCATATGTCATCCGACAATATAAAATTAAACCCTTCATATCATGTCCTAAATATTCTCTTTTGATCGAAACGAATACTTAGGCTTAATACGATTTGACCATAGTCCGAAGCAGAATTGGAAGCTGATCTGCGTGTGAATGTCCTCAAATTTATGCCTTGTCCTGTAGATCCAACCCTCGTGCATGGCGTATGATGTACTACTAATAGTGCGACCGGTACTAAGTTTGGTGTACAAATTTAGTTTGCAAAGTAATGTGTTGGATTGTATATTTAGTAGGTGTTGGGACATGATCTATCAATCTCAGGATGCTCGAAATGGGCTCAGTGGCGGCCCGGGAAGGAATATGATAAATGGGCCGGAGCACGTCATGCGGTGCGTAGTCCGCCAATCATCGCCGCCGTCACCGACTACCATCCGCCCCCCCACACCCCCCCCGGCACAAAACCATAAGTACAAAAAGCGCCATAGAGACACAGAGAGACTCTCTAGGGTTCAAAAATCTGTTCCTTTGGTGAGCCGGCCTTGGCAGAGGAAAATGCCGAGCCTGACCTGCAACGCCTGTAACAAGGAATTCCAAGACGATGCCGAGCAAAAGCTCCATTACAAGTCCGAGTGGCATCGCTACAATCTCAAACGCAAGGTCCATCTCTCTCTCTCTCTCTTCCCATCTTCGATCCCGCCGTAATTATGTTGTTATTGAGCATAGCGGCGTCTTCTTGATTTCAGCTAAAGCGGCGTGCTTAGCTCAAGTCTTCGTCATCTGTCTTGACGACCTTTTTTTCGAAAGAATGACACCCTGTACCTGATACCTTTTTCGTGTCTTCGTGTTTGAGGATTTTTCTCAACCCAATGTGATGACAGGGGCGTCTGATTCTTTTGGGTGTTTTATGTGATTAAATTTCCTTTTTAAGCAGTATCCTTATTTTGATTTGAATATTGATAGCCGCATGGGAAATTGGGTCAGTGATCCCCTGTTCGTTAGCTGAATTTTGTTTTCTCTTGTGTGAAGAACAGTGACATCTAGCCGGACATTTGCTCCTCTAGGCTTAAGTAGTATGTTGTTGAACCACTTGTACTTGCCATTCTTTGCGTTCCGTTTGTACGAACGAGACAGAGGTTTCTAGCATCTCATTCTTTTAAGTACCTACCTCAGCAGCTTTGGTGCGAGACCAATCGGATTGATTTATGCATTGCCATTTCCTGCTGGGCTGTAGTTTGCTCTGTGTCCAATAATGTGTTGGTGGGATTTCTTTTCGCTTATCTTTACCAAAGTTTTGGATCATTGATCTTTATGGGTATTAGCACAGTTTTGCATACAGAGAAAGCTAAAGCTTCATTGGAAGCTTTGAACCGGTGCTTCCTTAGTGTATGTGATGTCTGACTTATCACAGATCTCATGATACTTGTGATTCTATGCCATCTTGCGAGTCATATAAGATCAGGTTGAAACTCGTGACATTCTGTTACTACCAGCATATGAATAGATTTGAATCAAAACACGACCTGATGTATTGAATTTGTCAGGTTGCTGGTGTTCCAGGAGTGACGGAGGCTTTATTTTTGGCTAGACAAGCTGCACTGGCACAAGAAAAAAATAAGTCCATTCAGACTCCGATGCTCTATAGTTGTGGCATTTGTGGCAAAGGATATAGGAGTGATAAAGCACATGCTCAACATCTGCAGTCACGAAGTCATATCCTGAGGGCTTCGCAAGGGGTAAACCTCGAAGATGGGGAAAAGACAATTATTAGACCACTACCACCTCGTGTTCAGAACAGGCCTACTTCACAAAAGGAGTCGGATATTGCAGAAAGCGAAGATAGTGAAGATGAGTGGGAGGAAGTGGATTCAGAGGATGACTTGGTTGGGGAAGCTGCAAACTCTTTGAGTGAACTGAATGTAAATAAGCTGTCCACTGACCATGGTATGGAAGATGGTGCCGATGGTGATGATTTCTGTGAAGTGGATCCATCATGCTGCTTTATGTGTGATCTCGAGCATGATAGCATAGAATTATGTATGGTTCACATGCACAAGCAACATGGGTTCTTCATCCCTGATGTTGAGTATTTGAAGGATCCAGAAGGACTTCTTACATACCTCGGCCTTAAGGTATGATCTGCAAAATTGTTCAAAAGCATGATGCTCCAAGTAGTTCTGTTTCTCAAGTTTTTTCAAAAATTTTGGCTCATTTCTTATCTTATTTTCTTTTTCACCCTTCTACAGGTGAGAAGGGATTTAATGTGTTTGTACTGTAATGAGAGGTGTCATCCCTTCAGCAGCTTAGAGGCAGTTAGGAAACACATGACAGCAAAAAGTCATTGCAAGGTTCACTTTGGAAATGGCGACGATGATGAGGAAGCAGAGTTAGAAGATTTCTATGATTATAGCAGCAGGTTGGATTCCCCCCATTGATCTTTACTTTTATGTTATCAGTTGACAGTCAATCACCTTTTTTGGAGAAGTTCCTTGACTTATTATAGTGAAAGGAAGGCATTTTGTAAATCATTATGTTATGAGAGTTTCCGAATCTCACCGTTAATCTGTCTATTCCTGTTGTATTTCCTCTCTATCTGCAGCTATGTGGGTGAGGATGGGAAACAACTGGTTGCCTCAGGTGATGTGGGAAATTCTGTGGAACTTGGAAGTGGTGGATCTGAACTCGTCATTACCAGAAGATCAGGCAGAGGAGTTTCAACCAAAGCGCTTGGCTCACGCGAATATTTGCGATACTACCGCCAGAAACCCCGTCCATCTACTGGGCATAATGCCGCAATCACTGCTGCACTGGCCTCGAGGTTTATCCCAACCCAACCGTCCATTCTGTCTCTACCAAACATGCACGCTCTCCATACTTGCTTTGTAAATGCTTGATATTGGCAGAGAAGCAAGAAATATTTTCATATGTGGACTAATGATATGCTAGCTCTGATGTTCAGGTACAGGAGTATGGGATTAACTACAACTGTACAGTCGAGAGAACACATGGTCAGGCTGAAAGTGATGAGAGAGATGAATCGATCAGGAGTGGAGGCGATGCGCACCAAAATTGGGATGAAGAGTAATGTCATTAGAAATCTGCCGAAAAACGTTCCGCATTAGACAAAGGGAATTTGTATTTTATCTATCGTGCTTTTCATGGCCCAGTATACATGAGTATGTAAATGACCCTTGGGGAATCAGGCTTTCTGCCTTTTGGTGCTAAAGGATCTGTATTTCTTACTAACTACATTGAGCAGTATCCGATCTTCATGTATGTTCCAAATCCGTTGCTCTTATAAAGCTTCTCAATTCTCATACATCGAAGAGCGAGGTCAAACTTGGATGAAAATTAATGCTGCGACTGACATGATCTTGCTCTGTAACTTGTGATGCTAAAGAGCCATATATGTCGTGATCAGTCGTGTTGCTTAAGTATGGAAGTGATATTTGGAGTATGATCGGCTAATGTCACGTGGTTGAACTTTGGATTGGCTAGGGTCTGATGACTACACGAAATGCAGAATGTTTGAGTTCCATTTTCTTGTCTGGCTAGATAAAAACAGACTTCATACTTAAATGATATTTTATAAACTGGACCTCACATCCGATAGTAATGGGAGAGGATTGAATATAAGTTGGGAACATGTCTGCCTACTGCCTAAAAGCAAGCAAAAAAGGACGCAACGCCGAACTCTGATCCAAGGGAAAAAAGGTCCAAAACCGAAAACTCAAACGTGTTACATGAACCCCGACTGAGTTAGGGAACAACCCCTTCTAAAATCGGGTCTTCTTCCACACCTTCCCCATTCTTGTCACAGACAACAGTCATTTCTAATGCAACATTATCAGTTCTGACTTATCATTACCATTATCATCAGCAATCTATCCGTGCTAGTTTTCCCACATATTTCTTCTTGACAAAGACAAAATTGCTGGAATGACAACTTGAATTAAATTATTGCTTCCGTCCATAACATCGTTAAAGAATGAATAAATTCTACACGTTACATTAAGATCAGGCCCTATGCTATGTAACACACGCCAGCTCCTCTTTGCCTCCACATGCAATGGCACAGTCTTCTTTTAGCCCGAGGCAATACTGTGAGAGCCTCTATCGCTTCTCATCAAGTTACCTGCTTCTCTGTATCATCTTATATCTTGCAACTTGCTCCACTATCATCCATCAAAACTGATGTGTTACTCAACACCGTTGCCCTTACTCAATAGTTAAGGTACATGGTCATTTGCTGAAGAATACAAAATATTTACTTTTGAAAAATGCTAAGGCTCTTTCTCAATTACTCGAGTAACAATCCCTACGGCTATAGTTCTCCCCAATGCTCTTAAGGAGACCCTTCCAAGAGCTTTACAGCTCGAAAACTCTTCTGCACAAACTGGTCCTTGCAAAACCACCTGAATGCAAAGATAATAAGAAAAACTCGGAGCATATTGTTCAGCTACCAATGGGTAAAATTTTTCTGAGTAGATATGAAAACTACATTTAATCCAATTTCACCTCAATAACTGCACTCTGCTTTGCAAGGAGACACCGCGGTGCTTTCTTCATCACCTTGCCAGTCTTAGGATTGAGCAATGACACCATTTTTTCAACTCTGGCAGCTTCCTTTGCATGGTGAATATGAAATTCCAACTTCCCACGGCAACCAAGAATAAGATACAAGTTTCAACACCAAGATTCGCAAAAAGATCAAAGCCAATACTAGCAACTACGATAAAGTTACCTGAGAACCAATTAGAATGGGGGAAGCACCATCCAAGACAAGCACTTTCAGCTCCAGATGCTTTGCCATGGCTATGGGGAAATCGGGGTGACAAAGGACCCCACCGGATATCACTTGGCTCGTATCAATTCCCTGAAGAACCACAGCAACATTATCCCCAGCTCTCGCAATTGCAGATGGGCGAGAGTCACGTTCCAAAGACCTGACTGTCCCCACATCCCCTGATGGCATGACCAGAACCTGGTATTTAAGACAAAATTAGGTTATGGCTTGCAATTCCAAGGTTGTAAAAGTACTCCACCTGGTCTATTACATCTAGAAATCTATTATCCAACTTGATGACAACCTCTAACAACAGTTGGAGCAGCAAAATGATGTTAGTAGTCATGACCCATATCGGAAACTTATGCACTGACTAAAAATCTAAACCTCAAGGTGATCTTTAAGGTGATCACCGATACAAAGATGCTTTAAAGATTCAACTTTACTTTCATATCATTTGTTTAAATCCTCTTGTGTACCTTCACTCCACTTCGAAGAGCTCCAGCTTCCAATTTACCACAAGCAGAGACCTGCCCCATCGAAGGTGATTTAATAACGTCACATATGGGCATGACTAGAGGTTTCGAAACATCCCTGGTTGGAGGTTGGAGGGAGTCGATAGCATCCAACAAGTATGGTCCCTTATACCTGCGTGCCATCAAAGCAGATTTCCACTGTTATTATATCAAAGCTTTGATTTGACTTCAAATAGGACGTCAGCCAGTGAACATGCCCTGCCATGTAGGATGCCGGATTCCCTGAGGCTTTGAGTGAACCAATGTCATAAGATAAACAGAAGGGCCAAGGGCTAGATTCAGCAAACAAACTCATAGAAATCTTGCAGTCAAGGATTATGCAATGGTCATTGCTGAAGCAGCGGTGGGTAAATTTCCCCAACATATTTGAAACGCAAGAAAAGGAGAAAAAGAAAAGTCGGCCCTGAATCATCTGGTCCATGCACAGAGATAAGGAAAAACTTGCTGGGAGAAGCAGTGTTTAAACAGCCAATCCAATTATTTAAATTAAAAAAAAAAAAAAAAAAAAAAGGAAACACCCAGTCCAAGGTCAATGGAGATTATCAATTTGATGGGGCCAAACCAGCTCCATACAGCAAAACAGTACTGGACCAAGACTTATTCTTGGTTGAACGGGACGATTTTTGGTACATGGACCTTCATTCACCCCATATTAAGTCTCTGAACCAGATTTCTGTTTTCTTTTGGAGTCAGGGTCACCATAATTAATTGGCTCCCCAATCCATCCTACAACTGTAAGAAGTCAAGAACCAGAGAAAGGAGACTCACCAGGATAATAACCGAATGTCTGAAGGAGCTGTGACGAGATTTTGATTCTCCATGGCACTCAGAGGAATCCATAATACTGATGAATCTCTAAAACCGCTAGACCGGAGGAATATTCCAAGTTGCTGTTTGATCAAATCGAATCTATCCTTCGAGTACTCCACGACATCCATTTTGTTAACTGCAACAATAAGTTGATCTACTCCAAAGCTTCTGATTAGCTGTGCATGCTCTTTAGTTTGGCCCTTACTACCATCCATGCCAGCTTCAAAAGAACCATTGGATGCATCAATCACGAGCAATGCAGCATCAGCTTGTGTGGCTCCTGATATCATGTTTGGAACAAAATCCTTGTGCCCTGGGGAGTCCAGCACAACAACACGATACCTTTTGGTATCAAAATAAGCAACAGCCACCGTCATGGTTATTCCCCTTTCCCTTTCCTCTGGGCTCTCATCCAATGCCCAAGCATAAGCAAAGGACCCCTTGCCCTAACAGGAGAAATAGAAGCAAAAAGACACTGGATTTGAGACTGACCGGTAGTCACACATATGTAAATGGAAGTTTATTCCAAACTTATGGAAGTGAAGGTACCTGCAGTTTGGCCTCTTTTTCATGCTTGTGCATCTCCTTTTGAGATATTCGTCCCAACAGATGTAGAAGTCTACCTGAAAGTGTTGATTTCCCAGAATCAACATGCCCCACCTACCAAAGATTGGAATAGAATGACGGCATTAAAGATTTTATGAACTTAGGATGAAGTTAATGAAGTCTGCATCATGAGAATTGAATAAGAGTAATGACTCACAATAGCAAGATTCAGTTGACTCAATAAGCCATCTTCTGCTTCAGGGAGCATCCATTTTTCAGGCTTATACTGCCCCCGAGAAGAAGCTTTTCCAGTGCCATAACTATTGGAATTACCGCCTCTATCATTATTAGAGACACTGTCTAAACTATGCGCAATACTTTGCCGCTTGATCTCATCCATTGGTAAAGTGTACTCAACCCCACCCTCATGATAGCTTGACGAGGTGCCTGCCATTTCATCTATACTGTGGTTTACATGGGTAGATGAGTTGCAAATGTCCAAATAACCAAGAATGTTTTGCATTGATGTGGATGAACTACCTGGACTTTTCGCACTTGATCTTAGATTGCGCTCTCCATCTTTTAATTGATCGTTCTCGTTACCAGCGAGATTCCTGCCCTTTGACATCGTAAGAGATGAGCTATCTGACGATCTTGTGCTCATTGGAGCAGACGTGTTATTCTTCCTTACGTTTGCACTTGCTAAAACCAAATAAGAATTTTCCAGAATTAATATCAAACATACAAGAAACCAAGTATAATAAAATAAATACATAAGTGCACAAATGAAGATTATGCCCACCCATTCGCTTCATAATTATGTGTCCCACAACATCAGAAAGTTCATGGGGTCAATGTCTAAAATGATTCATTCCATTCCACCAGGCAACTAAAGATGGGGCGATGAGGTGTACATGTGATTCCACCAACTAACTTTTTTGCCATCAGATAATTACATTCTCTTTTGAACTGGTCTACATATTAAATACTGGATTACCAAGTCACCATCACTGCATTTTATGTAGTAATGCTCTAGAAGACCATCAAGTTGGGTCAATTTAAGCAGTAACAAATTGCCATTTTGTCTTTCTCTAGCCAATAGGGATAATTTCATTATGGTAAAGATAAACAATGATCCAATATGATAATATGATAATAGTCAAAACAAAATAAACATTCTTTATAACACCTTTTTTTTCTTGTCATTTCAGATATTTTG
Organism: Rhodomyrtus psidioides; assembly: GCA_021437785.1. Taxonomy (NCBI): domain Eukaryota; kingdom Viridiplantae; phylum Streptophyta; class Magnoliopsida; order Myrtales; family Myrtaceae; genus Rhodomyrtus; species Rhodomyrtus psidioides. Next base: position 3,708,518 of record JAILYB010000069.1, read on the forward strand.
GTACAGCAATGTTCTAGAAAACCATCAAATTGGTAAACAACATAGTCGAACTTACTATGGCATAAATGCAGGAGAAGTAGAAGCTCTAAAGTAGAAACAATGCAAACATAAAAATTTCAGAGAACACTTTCACCAGGAAGAATCACATTCTTTGAACAAAGAAAGAGCATTCTTTGCTAGGCCCAAAAGCAATTCTCTTGAAAATACAACACATGCCAATGTTCTATAGCAACTTCAGTTCTCTCACAACTTAAAAAAAAAAAAAAAAAAGATTGCTGATAACTACTCAAAGTAGAAGGAAACGTATTTACGCCTGCAATGAATACCTTTTGGACCCATTTTGGAAGAGCGCAATCCATTTGTGACAATATCATCAGGGGACGGGACATCAAATTTGAAAGGCGCTGTATACATATAAGAGAACGATTAGAGTATTCACTGTGGTGCTCTACCATCCAAACGTTCCAAAAAGAAAAGAAAACTAGACAAGACTCCAGAAAAAGAATCATTACAGATAAATATAGAGGTTTTACTTCTAAATTTCAGCAACATTACAAGACAATCCAAGAAAAAGAAATGGTGCTAAGTCTCTAAAGCAAAACACATGCAGACCTATATTGACAGTTCTATGGGCATGAGTGTTAAATGCCTCATGAAGCTTATTGAAGTTCCCATGCACATCAGCAAACTCATGTAAGATGGTGCGCTGTCTTGTCAAGGGATCATCATTTTGCTGTTGAATTAATGCAGCCCTTTTAGGTGTCTGATTGGGCAATGATTCAAAAAGAGACCTGGCCATTTTGGATGCTCCAGAATCTTTACACACTGCATGAAAGAAATCTATGCTATAAAGGCACAATTAACTTAAAACAAAACACCACGAAAGATAACAGTTGGTGCAATTTTAAAAAGGCCCGACTAATTGGGACGATAACTTTCAACTCAATTGCAACATGGCCTTAAAGCCCAAAGTAGACGACATGAAATGCGTCGAAAGACGTGTGAAAAGAGTCAGCGGGGATAAGAGAACAGAACCCACAAAGGATTAAAAAGCCAAACTAACTTTTTGGAATGGCATGCCGCTCCAAAAAAAAGTCACAAACCTGCTTTCAGCTCATTGCCATTGCTGATGCCACTCGAAGGCAAAGGATTTCGAAGAACCCCACAAATATCACACGCAGTCATGCTCTGGTCATTATCATAGGTACAAATGGAGCAACGCCAAACGTCAGACCGGGTGGTCTCCTGATTTGGCTTATGTAAATTGCCTGTTACAACAGAAAAAGCTTCAAGAAGTCACACCAGAAAAGAATTTCACCATCACAGTCTCCGGAGCTTAGTAAGTACAGTAAAATACGTCCAAACAGTGATACAGTCTTTTAAATGAAATACAAAACTACAAACTGTGTTACATAATTTCACATTCGTGAAAGCATTTTAAACCATGCCTCCATCTATCTAACAAGTTCAGCTTTCAGAGAAGATGTCAGCAGTCTCACTATTTCTGCAACCTGTATCTCTCATTTAGGCAATGGAAGAGTGACGTACAATGACAAATGGTTTATGGAAGGAAAGAAAAAATGAGCCTAAAATAGCCAATTCACGTGGTTATAACTCATCCCCGAGTGTTTTAGACAATATCAGCACTAGGTCTAATCAAGAACCCTAAACAACAAGCGGCCGTTTTCTTTTTTAAGAAAAAATAGAGACAAGGAAATTCTAGGCAGGTTTATTTATGAGGACCCTGTATTGAAGAGAAAATGCTCACCATTATCTTCTGCGTCAAAATCAATATCATAGTCATCGTAGTAGTCGTCGTAGTCGTCGTCATAATCAAGGCCATAATTAACCTTGCGCGGCATCTTCCTGTCGAAAAGGAACCAAATTGGTTTGAGCTATCAAGAAACAAAGTTCAGACCAGAACAAGGGCGGAAAGCAAAATTACCCAGGAAGCTCGTTGTATGCCTTTCTCACGGGACACGATCACAATCCCATTGAAAGCCGATATTCGCGCTCCCACGTCTGCTTAGCCCCCGCACATGAAGTTGCGCTGCCAAACGCCAAAGGGGCAGAGTAAAATTTTCAGCTGATTAACTATTCGTCCATCCTGTTTGGAGTTTGGACAAGAGCAACAAAAGAGATTCTGCGATTCTGATGCATTGATTCTCAAACCAAAGCGAGGCGAAAGGAAAGTCGAAAGAAGAGTACAAGATCACTGACCTCGCAAAGTAGAATTTCGACAGAAACAGAAGACAGACGCAACGAGATAAGGATGCCTACCTCTTTGCCGAGGCGAATGTAGACCGACGGAGTCTCTACGACACTGGAGAACTAGAACCTCTTCTTCTTCCTCTTCCTCTCTATCTCTCTCTCTCTCTCTCTCTCTAGAAGGATTTTCGCAGATCTCCCTCTTAGATTTTACTTAGCGTTTATATAATTTCACGCTGATGTCATTATGGCCAAAAAAAGGAAAAAGTGCATAAAATATGACGTTTGTCTTTTCTCCCCCCTTTTTTTTTTTTCAATGGAAACACGCCCTTGTCTATATTTTATCTAAATGAAACGAATTTATTAAGTGACAACACAAATAAATTGCTGATTTAGGTACTTTTCTCATAATTAATACTTTTTTATCGATGTGATTTCTATCCCGATCTACCTTAAATTTGAGGTTTTTTATGTGTATGTTTTCGGGGCTTCGCTTTTCTCGAGTTTCGATGGTGAATAAGTTCAATATTGAAAGAGATCAGAATAATTTTGTGAAGGTTTCGCTTTCATGAGTGCCGGATCTATGTTCGTTCAACGTTTTTACTCTTACTGGTGATGGTGTTGGAGGTGCCAAACATAGGCGCGCACCGCCGAAAGGCAAAACCATAGTATCATATGGAGTTCTCGGTATGTGCTCATTATTGAAGACAGATTTGGCGATCGATTGCTCGATTTTGGTATGAAGGAGTCATAGGTATGTTTTTCGAGCGTATGGCCTGTAACCTTGTTAAAAATGGATGAATTACTTAGAATAACATTCTTTTCATTCAAGTTGTGACTTTGATAGGAGTTGAGAGGTAAGAGGTGAGCAGATACTCAATGTGCACAAGAGATGGATTTTCGAGTGATTGGTTATGTACAATAATCAATTTATTTGCCACGTCTTCCATACTGTGTCATTCAATAGATGTTCTTATTGCTAATTAAAGTTTGCTAATTCAAGAAATCATACTTGTCATCGGCTTCGGCTTCACTTTTTTTCCCCCAATTGTTTCAATCAATTGCGCGCGCACACTCAAATAGCTCCCAAATAAATCCCTATTAGTCTTAACAATCTAATCTAATCACACAAGTACAACAAACCCAAACTCACTTAGACCAAAACCTTAATAAGGTGGTGTTACAATTACGTTCATGAAGGGAGGAGGCATTTGAGAGGTGCCCACGAAGAGGTGCCATTTGAACAGTTGCCTCAATATCTATAAAAGCTATATATAAGTTTCAAGGGGAAGTTTGAACGAAAACTAATGACAACGTGAGAAAAGAAGGTACCTTCTTTCTCTTTTCTCTCCCTCTCAAAACACAAATAAACACACTAAAGGCAATAGATTATTACTTTCAGAATCGCATTTATATTACGAAATGTGAATATTTTCCTCTGTGATGATACTCGGACCATCGTGGGTTGAAGTTTCAATCGAGGACGCAGACATTCTTGGGCAATGTGGCAATCGAACGTGAATAGTGGTTATTACAATTTCTCGATGTTAAATTCTAACGGGTGGAAAACACATTGGCCAGCTCCAAATTTCGCTTTTTCAATGCTAGTAGCGAAGAATGAATTGCCAAATAATTCTTCAACCTTCCTAATTTTCTAAACCTTGCACTTCTCAACAGAGGAAAATGTACGGTCAAACAAGACGATCCAATTAGAGAGAGACATTTGAGGAAGAGGAGATGTATGTCTAGATATATTCAGTAATCTCGTGCTGTCGCAGTCGAGGAGTCCGAGGACCTGTACAGTTGGTTCAAAAACTCACTATAATTCGTATTTTACAAATTATATACATCTCTTTGGCAATTGGAACCAAAAAAATTACTGTGGTTTAAATATTTTGGAAGAGCTTCAAATCAGTAAAGCAGCAAAAAAGTCGTCGTGGGCATCTGCAGTAACTCAATAGTGCTTTTGCTTCCCTCAAATTGATCTCTTCATGGTGCTCCTAATTTTTCTGTATCATCTTTGAGACAGGACAGATTCACTCCATAAAAGCATAAGATCCCGAGCTACTATTGGTAAGTCTGCAAAATGGAAAGCACGTGAATTTTAAGACAGCATGTAGAACTGAGGCGAATGAATTTGTTTTCACGTTTGGCAGTGCTTAATCATCCTTTGAACATGGTTTAAATTTTACCTCGTACAACTTCCAAAGCTATCGAGGGTATATCTATTTGGTCTTCAACTAGTCTGTAAACATCCACGAGCTGCAAAATCAAGCGCCACAACTCAGAATTCACATTAAGTAGAATTGAGAATGTAAAGCTTCACACACATACCTCCTGAATGTGAAGCTTAGAGTCTTCTGTCAAAGCAAGGAGGAGCTGTCTTCGAATCCCCTCATCAATGAGGAAAAGGCGAGCTCCATCCTTGATGGTATCTTTAAGGTCGAGTTTCCTCTCAACTTGCCAGTCTCTTGACCTTTGCCTGTAAAAACAGGATCACCCCAGTCATGCTCACGAACCGTGATTACAATATAAGCGGAAAAATCTAGTCGGCAATGTGATACATACATGTCCTTTCCCCGAAATGCAGGGTTGCTGCTCATCTTAGCCACATTTTCCTTGGCAAGAACAATAAGGTTTTCGAGCCGCTTCCACTGGAAGATGCCATCTTTAAATAAAACCTGTAATAAGATGAGAACTTTCATGAGTTGCACCCTCAGTGTGACTTTCCAGTTTGCAAGTCATTCCCTGACTGCTGCTATGCATCTCCAATCAGTTAACAGTTGTAAAAAAAAGCGCTTTAGCTTTGCTCCCTAGTGAACAAACAAATAAACAGCACTCTTTATGAACTGATGCAAAGATGCGCTAAGACAGTAACTGATTAACAATGCTCCTTAAAAGGTTCAGAAAATGGATCCGTGAGAATTTGAGCAAATACTCATGAAGGTTCTAACATATTGTATAGCTATACAACTTTTATGGCTGAAAAATGATTCAACTCGACACATGCTAAGAGTTAACGAGCTTAATCTCTGCATGATGATTTAATAACAAGAACATCCATTACTATTTTCTGGATTGCAGAAATGCATATTTATCATCAACTAGAGTTGGGAAGATGAAGCTACACAGCTTGCCCCATCTTTGGAACTACTCTTCTTGGAGCTGAAAGCTTAGATCATTCAGTGTCAATATAGAGTTTGGAAAACATTGGGCTTGGGATGCCCAAGAGATTGGAATCTAAAGGACTCAGAAATGGATGTGTAGGGTCTACAATACAAAATGGAAATAGACCTTTTTTGTCAGGAACTGCAACTTCAAAGAAAATGAAGTTCACGTTCCAACAAGATCATTAACTGGAATATGCCTGATTGTACCTGTATCAGGCGCTCACGTAGTGCAGGATTTGGGTCTGTCAGAAGACGTTTTGCCACATATGGATAAGCAACCTAGTAAGTGAATGTTGTCAGCAAAGCAAGAGAATATAAATTCACATATCATCCGTTAAAAATTAACTGTTAACTAGAAAGGAAACTATGCAGTTTTGTGTATAAGCAATTGGTAGTTAGTTCCTCAAAGCAACACAAACGAGAAAAAAAGCACATGAAGCTTGAAATTTTGTACTGCTTCTAGAAATTGCTACTCTGTTTAGATTTCTTCTATTAATCCCTAGCAAATAGCAATACATAAATGAAGTGAATCTGTAAATTGCTACACCGTTTAGATTTATGAAAAATGACGAGGAATGATAAAGATACAAGTTTGCTGCCCCTACACTAAAGCAGTAGTAGAGGAAGCATGATTTTTTTCCCCCACTAAAGAGCACTGACATCTCCTAAAAATAAATTAGAAAAGGAAAAAAATAAAAATAGATTGTGATTAACTCATTGTTTCTAATTACATTTAAGCACAAGTAGGAGTAATAGAGATTGGAAGAACTACAAATCACTGACAGGTATTTGACTATTAAAAGTTGATCATCTATCAGCCATCTTATGAAGATGACCAACGGTAAGCAAGGTAAACTGATGAAGCCAGGGAAAAAAGAGAACGAGGAAAAGCGTGCACTTAAGTTGCACCTCCAGAAATTTGAAGTCAGGCTTGAGAGTGAAGCAAATTCCCTCTTGAGTCAACAAAGAACGGATAACCAGTGAAAACCTCTCAGGGATACGGATGGGATACTGATACACTAATTGGTTAAACTTCCCTGCAGCATACAAGGTGAAAAGGACAGCTGATGTGTCATTATTCTCACATGAATAACAAAGTTGAAAAGCAAAGAGTGCCTTCTCTTAGCATTCAAGGATAAGACAATTTCTGAGGTCCTTGCAAGACATACTCTCCTCTATCAGAAACATACGTGTTCAATATAAAAATTGAAGACATTCCATCCCCAACCATTATCTTACCCATGGGACCAAAAATAGCAAGTTGAGCATTAACACATCAAGCACCAGTAAACTAGTAGAAACTAGCACTGAGAAATCAAGCCTTTAAATAAGCATAATTTCTGTTTCATAGTAAATCTTATAGACATAACCAATCTTAGAAAAGGCCTCCTAAAACTGTATAGAGGACATGATATTTTAACTCTTGAATCTAGGATTTGAGAGGGGAGAACCTTGTAGGCTGCAAAAGTTACAGTTTCTTGCAAGCTAGATGGCAACTTGAGATGACTCTTTCCAATTTAGAGAGCTTGTCTTCATACATGAATTCGAGTGCTCTTGGCAACTTCCAAGCTTACTCGAGCAGTTTGTAAGTTGCATTAATGATTTAACATGCTTTTCTGGTATAATAAATCATGATTTTATAAACAGGTATAACTTCTTCTAAATCATTGTCGCTCTGTCGAGTTTGATTTAACTTGGAACTTGAGTTCCATCTGTGGTTTGATCCTAATAATACCCTAGGCTCTGGCTCACTCAATGTAGATAGATCAGGTATATCATCAAGTCAAACTTGAGCAAGAAATATGAAGGTTGATTAAAGTCGATTGTAAACGATGAACTTCTCATTTGTGCGAAGCAAGTATAAGCAGTTTATAGTGTCCACTTGACAGAAGAATCAAACAAATGCCCCTTTTAACATGTCCAATATAATTTAGATACATGGCATGTTTTCTGAGCTGTAAACACACAAGCCCATTGTGAACCAGGCACCCCAAAATAATATTGCGAGTTAAAATTTGTCAGCGGATCTCCAACATAAGTGGTATGAACTGTCCAGTTTTCTGCTTCATCCGGGACTTGGGCTGTTAAATCTAAATCATTAACTGTTCTTTACTTTATCTGGGAGCAACAAAAGAAAAGGACCATCATCTACAACAGGAGACAATCCACCAAGGACAAAAGAAGTTAACGATCTCCAGATGAAATTGTCCGAGCAGGGATGTGAGTGGATGTGAGTGTAACAGAAGTTGAAAATGAAAATACCAGTAACGCTTCGGAAGTTAAAATCAGAGAGTCCTTTTCCAGCAGAGTTCTGCCAAATTGCTTCTAAAGCTGGAATAATTGGAGAGACATCAGTGTCACTGGACAAGAAACCAAGCCTGGTGAAATCATTTGCCATCTCCACATAGTCCTCATTTACAGCATGGACAACAGCATCAATCAGAATCTGCTTATTTTGCTGAAAATTCCAAAGTAGATTCACTGTTAACATTGTCGAAAGGATATCAATGAGACTCCATGGCAAAGAGTGCCAGTGAGAAAAATGGGCTTCTGAATGTCATTACTCTGCCTTTAATCCTTATTCCAGGAAACAAGTCATATCACCATCTTTTATTTGTTTGGGGTAATCATCTCCCTGTCTACTTACTCCCTTCCATATGGTTAAACAGTTACTGTTTCCATGTTTCATGCACGAGGTCGTCCTTTTCTGGTTTTTTCTTAATTCAGACTATTTTAAGCATAAAAAGGGGAAACAAGCTTACTTCATGTAACAATAAATGAAGTAGCTAAAAAAACCAAAATAATACTATGTGCAATTGAGAAATAGAGTTTACTAGCTAGCTGTCAACAATAATCGGGAGACACCTTGTGTGAGAGGAGAACCAACTAATAAAAGATGCTAACTGCTTCATGAGTTCACATGTATTTTTGTATTCTACTTGCCTACTGCTCTGTCTCAGTAGAAGCTGTACTCTGCATCCTATAGATTCGTTTATCCTATGTTTATTGGAGTTCCCTCAATATTTCCTTTGACTCATCTCATAGTTCCCCCTTGATTAATTCATGAACATGCCCACGGTACTTTACCTCACTGAGGACAGCAACATTGCCAAAGTCTACATAAGCAACACGTCCATCGCGCATTGCAAAAATGTTTCCAGGATGTGGATCACCATGGAATAACCCAAATTCTAGCAATTGCCGTAAAGCAGCACTTACTCCAACTGTAAGAAATCCATTTACATCAATGCCAGCATCTTTAATTGCCTGACATAAATGGGAAAATTAACAAATTTTGGTTACTGACTTGCTAATATTCAACACTAGAGAAAGTTTATATCTTGCCATAGTTCAAACCTGTGGGTTAGTACATCGAATACCGTCAATCCACTCCATCACCAGAACACGAGAACCAGAAAGCTGCTTGTAGACGCGGGGGATTTTGACAGTAGGATCGTTCTTAAAGTTCTCCAGAAAATCTTCAATATTTCGGGCTTCCTAGTAAAGCAAAAATGGATATTGATATGATTAATTAACTCCAGAAAAAAGACAAATGCCCATGCATTAATAACTTTCCTGACATGACAATGGAAAAGTTAAATTAGGGTAACTTTTATGTGTAAACAATAGTGCTAGTGTTCAAAGAGGTAGTTGTGGAAGATACCAAGGTGTAATCTAGCTCCTCCAGAAGTTTTTCACCAAACTCATCAACTATCAGCTCTGCATTGCACCCCAGCTTCTGTAGACTGATGCCATTCAAAAACGAAGCGAGAGTACGAAATAAGAAAAGATCTCGGTATATAATGGGTTCTATATTAGGCCTTTGCACCTGTAATCACATGAAACTCATCATTAAAATCTGACAATCATCTGCGCAAAGCAATGTGATATGGACCTGTTTGTGTTTGTGTGGGAAAAGATTATTGTGTTATTCATGAAAGAGAGATTACAATGATATATATAATAAGCAAAGCAAACCCTATAGATATAGAAAGACTATTCTACCCTCACTTAATATTTCCTAACACTCCCCCTCAAGTTGGGATGTAAATATCAAATAATCCCAACTTGTTACATAGAAAACTCACTCGACTCCCCCTTAGTGATTTAGTGAAGATATCCGCCAATTGATCTTCCGTCCTTGCATGTTGAAGAACGATTTCCCCTTTCTGAACTTTCTCTCGTACGAAGTGACAGTGACAGTCAACTTCAATGTGTTTAGTTCGCTCATGGAAGACAGGATTATTTGCAATGTGAATAGCTGATTGATTATCGCAATACAACACCGATGGATCTGATATCGCAAACCAATTTCCAATAATAACATCCTCAACCAGAGCAATTCACAGGTTACATGTGCCATAGCTCTATATTCTGCTTCAGCAGTTGATCGAGAGACCACATGTTGCTTCTTACTTTTCCAGGCGACTAAATTACCTCCAAGGAACACACAATAACCCGATGTAGATCTCCTATCAGTAGGACATCCAGCCCAGTCTGCATCAGAGAAACCTATAGTTTCCAAATGTCTGTAATTCTTGAAAAGTAGTCTTTTACCTGGTGCTCCCTGTTAGGATTGGCACACAATCGCAATAAAGTAAAAAGTCGAGAGAAAGAGAAATCGAGACACGAGATTTATCCTGGTTCACCCTTAAACTAGGGCTACGTCCAGCAGAGGATTCCACTATGTCAGCACCTCACACCTCTCGTTACATAACTCAATTACAAGCGAACACGAGTATATATATTAGTAGTTATTCATGAGCCCAAGTCCAAACTACTAATGAAAATTTATGGGCTTAAATCATAAAAGCCCTCTGGTGTCCAGGGGGCGCTGCCCCCTTGAAACCCCCGCCGGGGCGGCGCCCCCGGACCCCCGCCCACTCAGCGTGGAGCGGGACCCACGTGCTTTCCTGTCGCAGGGGAATATGAACCACACCCCAACATTCTCCCACTTGGTGAATATTTTCCATGCTTCTTTAGACCCAACTCAGTTGTACACCATTCAAATTTTTCTGCACTCACTGCCTTGGTCAAAAAACTGCACTATTCACCTGTGTGTCGACTTTTTCCAGCACAACAACTTTTTGTTCTATTTTCTCTCGGATGAAGTGATATTGTATGTCAATATGCTTTGTTCTTGCATGAAAAGCAGGATTCTTAGCCAAGAATATAGCGCTCTGGCTATCACACCCAATATTCACTTCTCCTTTTGTAAAACCAAGCTCTTTGCACAATCTGCTCATCCAGATCACTTCCTTAGCAGCATGAGTAAGAGCAATGTACTCTGCTTCAGTAGTAGATAATGCAACCGTGATCTGTCTCTTACTCATCCAACTCACAGCTCCACCGAATAAGGAAATAACATAATCGTTGGTTGATCTCCTGCTATCAATGTCTCCTCCCCAGTCGGCATCGACAAAACACTTCAGTTCTAACGCTTGCTGTCCCTGTGAGCCTTTCATACCTTCATAACATAACTCAATGTCAGACGTACCGCGAAGATAACGAAACACTCTCTTTGCAGCAGTCCAATGCTCTTTACCTGGATTGGACATATATCTACTCAATACTTCCACTGCTTGAGCAATATCTGGACGAGTACATACCATAGCATACATCAAGCTCCCAACTGCACTTGCATATGGAACTGCTGCCATCTCTTCAAATTCCTCTTTAGTCTTGGGACATTGGAGCGCTGATAATTTAGAACTTGTGGACATAGGGGTCTTCACTGGTTTACAATCTGTCATGTTGAACTTTTTCAACACATCTTCAACATATTTCTTCTGGCTTAACCACAACTTCTTATTTTCACGCTCCCTTTTTATCTGCATGCCCAAGATAAAATTTGCTGGACCTAGATCTTTCATCTCAAACTATTTTGCCAACAGTCCTTTCACAGTGCTGATCATTTTCATATTATTCCCAACTAGCAGCATATCATCTACATATAAGGTTAAAACAATAAAGTCATCATCTAACCTCTTCACATAGACACAATGATCAGCATCACAGCGAATAAAACCAAGCTTCAAGACATATGAGTCGAACTTCTGGTACCACATTCTTGGAGATTGCTTCAGGCCATACAAAGACTTGTTCAATTTGCAAACAAAATCTTCTTTTCCTTTAACCACAAACCCATCCGGTTGTTTCATGTAAATATCCTCCCCCAAGTCACCATGTAGGAAGGTTGTTTTTACATCTAGCTGCTCTACCTCCAGATTGTATGCAGCTGCTGCAGATAAGACAAGCCTTATGGAACTTAATTTAGCAACAAGAGAAAAAATCTCACCATAATCAATTCCCTCTATCTGCGAGTATCCTTTTGCAACCAAACGAGCTTTATATCGTTCTATATCTCCATCCGCAGATATCTTCTTCTTGAATACCCACTTGCAACCAATTGCCTTCCGATCCGCGGGTAATCTTACTAGACTCCACGTCCTGTTTTTATCCAATGAGTCCATCTCATCTTTCATGGCTTTCTCCCACTGTTTGGCATCTTCCGCACTTCTTGCTTCCTTAATAGTACTTGGATCATCACCTGTGACAGTCAGAGCACAGTTTTCATTATTAGCAAATAGGGTATACCTCTCAGGTGGTCTTGTTACCCGTGTGGACCTCCTCAAGACCGGCTCAGATGGTACTTCAATTTCAAACTCAATATCAGAATCAACTATATCATCCTCCACATCCGGCTCATCAGCTTCAAAATCTGAATTTTCTGTTTCAGCTTGTGTGGCCTCTGCTTCTCCTTGCAAACCAACATCTAACTCAACTGTATGTGGTTCTTCAGGAGGTTGCGAAACAATCTGATTTGTTGAAGATTCTCTGAACACCACATCCTTGCTGTAGGTAATACGTTTAGTATCAGGATTCCACAGCTTATACCCTTTGATACCATCCTTGTACCCAATGAAGATGCATTTCTCTGACTTGCTCTCAAGTTTATTCCTCTTTTCCCTAGGCACATGCATATATGCTTCGCAGCCAAACACTCTAACATGAGATACATCTGGCTTCTTCCCGAACAGTGCCCCGAACGGTGTTTTATCTTTCAAAATTGATGTAGGAGACCTATTCTTCAGATAACATGCAGTAGCCACTGCTTCCGCCCAAAAATCAGCTGCTAAATCTGCACCACTAAGCATACTCCTAGCCTTCTCCATGAGAGACCGATTAAGCCTCTCTGCCACGCCATTCTGCTGAGGTGAATAGGGCGTAGTTTTCTGCCTTGCAATGCCACTGGTAGCACAGAAATGATCAAATTTCGTTGAACAGAACTCTCCTCCGTTGTCAGTCCGTGAAACTTTGATTTTTCTATCAAACTGATTTTCCACCAAAGCTTTGAACTAACGAAATTTTTCAAAGACATCATCTTTTCTTTGCAAGAAATATATCCACACATGCCTGGAATAATCATCAGTAAAAGAAACATAATACCTTGATTTTCCAAACGATGCTACAGGTGTAGGACCAAAGACATCACTGTGGATTAGATCTAGAATCCCTTTCGCTCTCCCTCCTATGGATTCAAAAGATACCCGATTCTGTTTTCCATGTAGACAATGTTCACAAAACCCGAAACCCATAGAACAGCTTGGGATTCCATCTACCATCTTCTTTGAAGTAAGGGTCACCAGCCCTTTCTCACCGATATGACCTAATCTCCGATGCCACAACATCGCAGAATCTTCTTCCACCTGTTCCGTGATATAACTCTCACCACTGATCACCGTGCTTCCCAGTAATTTCCATAGCTTTCCTTCCCGTTCGCCTCTAGCAATCACCATAGATCCACGGGTTAGCTTACATGAGTACTTGTCGCTGGTGAAAGTAATGCCAGCATCTGCCATAGTTCCCATAGATATAAGATTCCTAGTAAGACCAGGAATATGCATCACATCTGGAAGATTTTTTATTGTCCCATCTTTCATTTTCAGCTTCACCTTTCCGCGACCGACAATATTAAGCGTTGTATCATCTCCCATCCGTACTGTACCTCCCTGATATGGCTCATAACAGCAGAACCAATCTCTATGAGGCGTCATGTGAAAAGACGCTCCAGTATCAATAATCCATGCATCCCAATCAACCTTCGATGAGTTGCAAGCGAGATACAAGTCTCCCGCATTGCTGTCATCATCCTTCTTTATACTAGATGATGATGTTTCATCTCGCTTCTCTGGACCTACGCTTCTGTTTCTGCAATCCTTCTTCAAGTGTCCAGCTTTTCCGCACTTCCAACACTTTATTTCAGATCGATCTCGACTTTTAGATCTTCCTTTAAACTTATTCCTTACACCAAATCTGGATTTAGATCGTTCACTACTTCTTCCTCTTACGAAAAGAGCTTCATTCGTTGCATTATCAGAACCTGCTCTCCTCATCTCCTCAGACAATAAAGCAGACACAACATTCTCAAAAGACAGGGCACTAACACCAGTACCAATCGAAACAATTATATGTTCCCATGAATTCGGCAGTGAACACAGTAAAGTACATGCTTTATCTTCCTCATCCAGATTAACGTCAATCGACGCAAGCTGCCCACAGACAGTATTAAATTCGTTTAAGTGTGCAGAAAAAGAATCACATTCACTCATCCGAAGGTTGTACAGTCGCTTCCGCAGAAACAACCTGTTCACGAGCGATTTGCTCTGATAAAGGCTTCCTAGCTTAGCCCAGAGATCTTTTGACATCTTCTCAGAGGTCACATTCACCAAGACGTTATCAGCGAGGCACAGCCAGATCAGGCTTCGTGCCTTCCGATCGCTGCTAATCCACGCCTTTACCTGATTGGATGCGGACGCAATCTCTTCCTCCTTCACTTTATCCTTAGCAGGCAGTTCAGGTTTATCTTCTTCGATCACGTACCACAGATCTCTGTCCACGAGTAAAGCCTCCATCTTCAACTTCCATAACTCGAACCCCTTTCCACCAAACTTCTCCACTTCAATTCGCGATTGACCAGCCGACATCTTCCCAAGATTCAATTTTTCGGATCTCTCTTCACCAAGAAAAAACCCTAACCTCAAACCTTGCTCTGATACCAGATGTAAGGATCGGCACACAATCGCAATAAAGTAAAAAGTCGAGAGAAAGAGAAATCGAGACACGAGATTTATCCTGGTTCACCCTTAAACTAGGGCTACGTCCAGCAGAGGATTCCACTATGTCAGCACCTCTCGTTACATAACTCAATTACAAGCGAACACGAGTATATATATTAATAGTTATTCATGAGCCCAAGCTCAAACTACTAATGAAAATTTATGGGCTTAAATCATAAAAGCTCTCTGGTGTCCAGGGGGCGCTGCCCCCTTGAAACCCCCACCGGGGCGGCTCCCCCGAACCCCCGCCCACTCAGCGTGGAACGGGACCCACGTGCTTTCCTGTCGCAGGGGAATATGAACCACACCCCAACACTCCCTTCAAGTACTTAATAATTCTAAGTACAACATCCCAGTGAGTAGTACGGGGAGAACTCATGAACTGACTAACTACACTAACAGCAAATGATATGTCAGGCCTTGTGACAGTGAGATAGTTTAACTTTCCCACCAATCTTCTATATTTCCCTGGGTCACGTAACAATTTTCCATGTGCTGCATCAAGTTTCACATTAGATTCCATAGGAGTATCTACTGGCTTTGCTCCAAGAAATCCAATCTCATCAAGAATGTCAAGTACATATTTTCGTTGAGATAAATTGATACTTGCATGTGAATATGCAACTTCAATACCAAGAAAATATCGTACACGTCCCAGATCCTTGGTATTAAATTCTCTGTGCAAAAACTGCTTGAGCTGTTGGATACCATCTGAACCACTGCCTGTAATAATAATATCATCTACATATACCATCAGAAGAATACAGCCAGCTGAGGAGACAGAGCTAAAAACTGAATGATCGACTTGACACCGTTTTAATCCGAACCTGATAACAGCATCACTAAATTTGCCAAACCAAGCACAAGGAGATTGTTTGAGTCCATACAAAGCTTTACGTAAGCGGCATACCAGCTTCTCCCCCTGAGCAATAAACCCAGGTGGTTGCTCCATATACACTTCCTCGGACAAGTCACCATGAAGGAATGCATTCTTCACATCTAGCTGATGAAGATGCCAACCAAAGCATGCTGCAAGGGAAATAAAGACACGAACAGATGGAATTTGGGCAACAGGTGAAAATGTGTCATCATAATCGACACCATATGTCTAAGTATATCCCTTGGCAACCAATCGAGCTTTCAATCGATCAAGAGTGCCATCAGGATGAACCTTAATAGTAAATATTCAACGACAACCAACAGCTTGTTTTTCAGCAGGCAATGAAGTAAGGTCCCAAGTACGGTTCTCAATAAGTGCCTTCATTTCATCTTCCATGGCTTGCCGCCAGCCAGGATGACCAAGAGCTTCAGTAACATTGCTAGGCACAGAGCTAGAAGACAAGGACGAGACAAATATGGAGAAACTAGGAGATAAATGGTCATATGACAAGAAATTTGAAATAGGGTAACGAGTGCGAAGACAATTAGAAAGACCACAATAAGGAGCATAGCGATCTATAGGACGACCGACACAAGAACGTGTACCTTTGCGAGAAGCGATGGGCTGATCAGGATCAAAGGAAGGTGTAGCAACTGGTGAGGGAACAGATGAATCATGTCCTGGCAAAGTCTGGACCACTGTAGTGGGAGCTTTACTACGCCGATGATATGTGCGTTCAGCAAACTGAAATCCTATAGACGGTTCTGAAGGAAGCGAGAGTGAAGGAAGTGTTGGTAAGGCGCATCTGCTACTGTCAGGGGTCACTATATGTTCCATCTGAGAATTGTAATATGGTTGATCCTCAAAGAAGGTTACATCCGCTGACACGAGTACACGACGACGAGTAGGACTGTAACATTTGTAGCCCTTCTGAGTTCGAGAGTATCCGACAAAGATACATTTCTCCGCACGAGGATCCAACTTATCAATACTTGGAGTAAGTTTATGCACGAAACAAACACAACCAAAGGCACGTAAAGGTAATGGAAAGGGAGGACGATTTGGATGTAAAATGGAGAATGGTGTCTCCCTCTGAAGAACAGAAGTTGGAAGTCGATTAATTAAGAAACAGGCTGTAAGTACAACATGACCCCAAAAGGTTTTGGGTAGATGCATGTGAAACATTAGGCATCGTGCAACATCAAGAAGATGACGATTTTTACGCTCGGCAACACCATTTTGTTGAGGTGTGTATGAACAAGAAGTCTGATGAATAATGCCATGAGAATCAAGAAAAGGTTGAAAACCGGAAGCAACGGCAAAATATTCTTTGGCATTATCTGAGCGCAAAATTTTAACAGAAGTATGATATTGATTCAGCACCTCAAAATAGAACAGGCGAAAGCAGTGAAAAATTTCAGTACGATCCTTTAATAAGAATAACCAAGTCATTCGGGAAAAATCATCCACGAATGTAACAAAGTACCTAAAACCAGAAATATCAGGAGTACGACATGCACCCCAAACATCAGAATGAACCAACTCAAAAGGACTCGACACACGATTCTGAATGCGAGAAGGAAAGGAAACTCGATGGTGTTTACCAAACTGACAGGCTTCACATTGTAAAGAATTCATAGACTCAGACTGAGACTCAGGAAATAAACGCCTAAGAGTGGTAAGAGGCGGATGACCGACACAACAATGCATCCGAAACACATCAGAGGATGTGTCCTTCAAAGCTGCTGCAGTGAGCACCTTCTTATCAAAGTAGTATAGACCATTGGATTCATGCCCCCCACCAATCATCTATCCAGTCCTCAGATCCTGAAAGACACAATGGGAAGGGAAGAAGGATATGGAACAATTTAGGTCTTTAGTCAAAGAACTAACAGAAATTAAATTATATGAGGATTTGAGATGGAGGACAGATGATAAAGAAAGAGATGGACTCAAACGTGCAACGCCAATACCATTAACCTGAGATTGTGAACCATCAGCTATGGTAACAAAATTTGACATTCCAGGAGGTTTGGAACAAAATGAAGAAAATAACTTAGAATTACCAATCATATGATGAGTGGCGCCAGAGTCTATGACCCAAGAATCCGAAGCTGCAGAAATTAAACAGGAGGAACTACCTTTGGAGGTTTGTGCCAGAGTAGCAGTAGGAGCTGAAGAACTTGTCACCTGCTGGGACCGAACCAAGGTATCATACTCATTACGTGTCAATGTAATAGAAGCACCCGTATCCCGCATACTAGTAGATTCTGGTGGTGTCTGTAAGAAAGAATCTTCCGCCTCTGCATAGGCAGCAAAGTGGGGCCTAAGTTCGGGATGAAGCGTATAACAATAAGCTTATGTATGTCCAGCCCTTTGACAATGATGAAAAAAACGGGAGCCACGACCACCCCCAGATATAGAGACACTACGAGCACCAAGGCCTCCATCACGACCACCACGACCCCCACTTGGAGCAAAACCACGACCCCGACCCCGGAAACCACAACCGCGGGCTCCACTTGCATTAGTGCCATGAGAAATCATAGCACTTGTTTCCACAGCCGGGGTGACCTTTTCAGCAGGTTGCGAACGAAGAGCACGAGAGAAAATTTCATCCAATGTAGGAAGGGACTCTGAGAAGTAATTTGCTGGCGAAGGGAGGAATATGCAGGTCCTAATGCCTTGAGATATAGTATAACTCGAAGATCCTCTTGTCGTTTAATGAGGACAGTTGGATTGTTCGAGGCTGGAAGGTAAGTATCCAGTTGTCTGCAAAGTGTCGTGAAACGAGCATAATGCTCAGATAAAGACTTATTCCCACGGTCAAGACCAAATAGAGCCTCCCATGTATCGCACACTCTTGTCATATCATTTTCTCCAGAATAAAGTAAAGCACACTTTTCCCAGACTTCCTTAGCCGTTTTGCACTGAATAAAGTGAGGACTAATTTTAGGATCCATACTATTCCACAATAGAGTACGGATCGTTGCATCCCCAGCAAGCCAGTCAGCCATCTTACTCTCATCTGAATGGACCGTAGATTTAAGATAACCACTGTGTTTAGTGGCAGTGAGGTAAACTTCAACAGCCGTAGACCAAGATGCATAATTAGTTCCATCTAGTTTGACAGAGGTCATTTGTAATTGTGACTAACCAATAGAAGATCCCGAAGCAGCCATGAGTACACAAGAACAAGAGTAAATCCAAGCACAATATGATTGTACTCAACAACAATATCACAACGAGCAATCAGCCAAATTCCTCCAACCAATGCGTCAATTGCACACAAACAACCTCCAACCTAAAGCAACGCCACTTTACTGGCTTCACGGCCACAAAGAACAAGCAGGAATTTTCACGCCACTTTAACAATTCACGAGAGGGACCCACAAAGGAGACAAACGTCGACTTGAACCAGACACCAATTGTCTCATGTCTTCCAGTTCCAACACTTGAACTGCATCGAGGGGACTAATCGAAGTAAGCAAGTGAGGTCTCAGTACACCAACTGCATACCCGCATCTTCAATTGCGAACTCGCCAGGCTAGGCGACGATGAATCGGGGAATCCCCAGGCGAGCCAACGCTTGACGACGTCGGATTTGCACTCGTCGGCTACTGACGACCGACGACGGACGACGCCAGATCTGGCGTCGGCTGGCTGGGCGACGCGAGCTGGCTGGGCGATGCGACTTCGGCTGGCGACTTCGACTTCTTCTTCGACGGGCGACTTCGACTTCGACTGGCGTAGGGCGGTGGTGGGTGATTAACGGTGGTGGGTGATTAGGTTTTAGGCTCTGATACCATGTTTGTGTTTGTGTGGGAAAAGATTATTGTGTTATTCATGAAAGAGAGATTACAATGATATATATAATAAGCAAAGCAAACCCTATAGATATAGAAAGACTATTCTACCCTCACTTAATATTTCCTAACAGGAACTTCTAAAATGAGATAAACTAAAAGAAACAAACTTCAGTGCTAATGGCATAGGGAAATTAAACAAAGTTAAACAGTTAGAAGTAACTATCTAATTTTCAAAACAAAACAATTAACACAGATTATCGCATAAGAAGAGAACAATGTACAGAAGGATAATTTACAGTGTTCACTGACACAACGGTAGCTGTTGAATTTGAAGGTATATTATCTCCCAAAACAAATACGTCGTGTATGCTTCTCAGGAAAGTAAATAAAAATTTCATGGCAAAGACGCTCTGGGCAGTAAAAATAATTATCTTGCATAACTACTGCCACTAAAGCAATGAAATAAAACCCAAGAATTTCATCAGTTGAGTATCTGCTGCAGCAGAAATATGAAAACAAGAAGGGCCTGCACATCTCAATTTTTTTTTCCCGAGAGTGTAGAGATGTAGATGTCAGTGATGCAAGAGCAGTTCAAAGCATGGAAGACAACCTTAATTGCAACATCCTCTCCGGTATCACGTAAAGTAGCTCTATAAACTTGACCCAAGCTTGCCGCTGCTATTGTCCGAGACGAAATTTTGCTGAACACAGCTTCAAGAGGCCGCCCCAACTCCTCCTCTATGATGTTGAAAGCAACCTAATTGTCATGTTGACACGATTCACATCATAAAACATCAAAGGTAGTGTGAAAAAAGCTTATTGAACTGTTAAATTAGTTTGCCTCTTTCTCCGTTAAGTTATGCCATTTACCTGATTCGGGAAGGGAGGGACATCGTCCTGTAGAATGCAGAGTTCATTCATGTAGTCTTCTCTAATAATATCTGGTCTGTTTGCAAGAACCTGCAAAAAGCAGAACAAAAATTCAGGGGAAAGGGGATAAGGCCACCAAACACGTACATATTTTGCAGCTGAAATACGACGAACCTGACCGGCTTTGATAAACGAGGGCCCCAAGTCACACAAGAGATTCCTAAGCTGCATGGCTCGAAAGGGAACGACCTCCTCGTCCCGTCCAACGAAACAATCATACGCGAGCGTGGACCAGTAGAAGCCCAAGTTCCACACAATCTCGACTCCCCTCATGACGAGCGACCAGATTGCCCCTCTGGATTCCAAAACCTTGTTCCTCACCTAATTGCAGCACAGGGCAGCGAACATATGCTTCAACCTCACATAAAGAGGACCCAAAATTACCATACCATAACAAGTCCAGGAAGTAGAAATGAATAGCACCAACAACACCGGATTAGTTCTCCCCAATTCCATGCAGCCAGAGCAGTGAATTGAGACAAAGAGCCAAGACAAAAGAATAGTACCATCTCAGGAGTGTACTTGCGAAAGGGCACGCAAACGCCGCGCTCGATGTCGAGCAGCTCCATGGCAGCGCTGGACTTGGTGAGCTCCAGAGAGCCGCCGCTGCCGCCGTTGCCCCTCCTTCTTATGGCTCGTGACGTCGTGGCGCTGTCCAGTTCGACCGCCGCAGCTGCTTTGCTGATGACGGCGACATGGGGGACGCGCGAAGCCGAGCTTCGATATGCGACTCGGGTGCATCTTCTTCTTGCAGGAGAGAGAGAGCTCCGTCTGGGATTCGAAGGAGGCCTGCAGGGACCGCGAACGGAGCTGGCGCAGCAGGTCAACTCCATTTTCTTTTTCCTTTTTCCCTTCTTCTGGTTTTGGGTTGAGTCCGCTAGCAGAGGGAGGGAGCTGCGAAATGCGAATTGCGAATTGCGATGGAGGAGATTCGGATCCCAATTTCGAAATTCGGTTCAACGGAATCGAGCGGAGGAAGAGAGGAAAGAACAATTTGATCAAAACAAAGCCCAGCCATCCACGTCCGGATCCAGCCACGGCCACATAATAAAATTCTCTATTTTGATGACGCCATAATTCATGGGAAGTGGATAATGAATTATCCCTGCAGTGTGGGGCCCCCAAGACACGTGGTGATACTGTGGGCCCCATTGCCTTCCGACCCACGTGAAACTCTAACGGGGACGTGGCTTCGTTGCTCTCGTTGCGGGCCGGGCCGACCCAACTCGGCCCATCACAATGAGTGAGCCGCACTGCGTCCCATTATCCGGGCCTAGTTGACCCGGACCAGCCTTCGCGTTGATTTCGAGCGCATCATGCTTTGAATTGGGCTAGCGTGTAAAGTAAAGATCCCCGTTGAATGAGGAGAGAGGTGTGTAGAGTAATTTATCTCACTCTCTCCCTCTCCACCTATCTTCTTCTTAAATCCCCAACAAACCTAATAGAGGATCCACCAAGTCGAACATCCTTGCACAATACGATACCTCTTATTCGTAAATACTCGCTTGCGCCCCCCATTCGTGGCCATGAACGTGAGCTAGAGATCTCGTGGCTATGACATCGATGAGCTCTAATATGACGAGCTACTGTTCTAGAAGCGACCACGACAGATACCCAAGATCTCAATGGCAACTTGAGATCTGGTAGCCATGGCGACACTGTAGCAGAGAAGAAAGAAAGAAATGATTGAACACGTGGATCCTACTCATTTCAATGCACAGTGAGAACTTGCCACACCACTTAGTGAGTAAAGCTATTTTAATTAATAAGAAGAAGGTGGGTGTAGAGCACAGCACGTACGTAAAGAACCGGTTCGATCCGTTTTCTAGACATGTCCTGTCCTGTGTCGAAGTTTACGTAATTGGTACACGTACATCCCCCAATTCCCACCATTTTTTTTTTAACATATTATTCCACGGAAGACGGGAATCCCACAATTACCGAATCGGGTTACAATTAATTAATCCAGTATATAGTACGCATGCATGAGATATTCGTCTCCTTACGTGCTCCCTTTACACAAGAATATAGCATATAACAAGATGTGTTTATTGGTTATCAAAGAATTGATTATGTAACGGCTGCTCTTGGGTGGGTGACTGACTATATGACTAATTAAAAAATTATTGTGGGGTCCCTTTTTTTTTTTTTTTTTAAGAATTCGCTACTCACAACAACAGTTCTCCAAAGACTGTCATGCTAGCAAAGTTCTATTATTAGCTAAGTGCATAATTGCCCGATCCCCGAAAAAGTTGCCTTTTTTTAAATAATAATAATAATAATAAACCTTTTGGCGAAATATATTCCCCTAAGATTGAGGTGCATTGATCATGCAAAAGTTACTTCTTGTGGCAATCCAAGATATAGCGTGGATCCGATTGCCTTGGGTGAATTACTTTGGTGTTATCTATTATCCTTTGAGCTTTGAGCTTTGCTTTTCCGACTCCAAAAAGCCGATCATCTCGAACCGACTCCCACTTATACTGCCTACTTTTCTCCTTGATTCCTCGCGTACCACCTCATTCTATATTACGTGCTTTTATCAACATTCCCTCCCACAAATATGCATTAAAATACATGTACATAATCTTTGGCTTTTGTACGTATACGAGCTTGTAAATGACCTAAGATTTTTCATGATTTCCCCCCAGTTTTGTAAACGTTTTTGTTTTAACGAAATCAAGAGGAACTTCCCCTAGTTTTACATGCGCATGTGTGTGTGTGTGACTTGAGTAAAATTAATTTTCATTTGGGACCGGTCATTTCGCAAATGTTATTTTGCTATATTTAAGATGAATTGACAGCTAATATAATCCGCGAATTCGTGCAACGTTAATCTTTGGTAAAGAAAGAAAGAATGCATCAAAACTACATATATGCATGACTTAACTTCCAGGAAAAGAAACCCCTGATCTATCTCCACGTGAACGGGGTCTAAAGCCCTATGGGCGGTTCTTGGAGACAGACTAAACTCAAAATATGAACGTGTTCGCTATCCAGTTTGTGCAAAAAGTCGTCCCCTTCTTGCTATCCACAGTTTCAGTCTCGGGCTATACTGAAACTAAACAAAGGAAGATTTCGATAGAAATCGCGGATGACAGATTTGATGTCGAGTTATTCTTATTTGATTTAATTCTGCTTGTTATCTAAGTTGTTTTGAGTTGTTTTCACTTTTGATTTTATTCGTTAAAAGTATGTATGAATGTCTCTCTATTGATGAAATCCCGTCGAGGGGGAATTCACAAATCCTTTCGGATTCTCGTTTGTCTTTGCTTGGAAGAGTACGACATACCCAGAGTGTCCCACTCTCACGGAATGACCTTTCTTATCCCCATCTGGGAGTTCGCACTACGGCATTGCGCATTGGCTCAATGATACTGAATCACGTTGTGTAATCCATGTGGTCGAAAATGCTTTCTCGGGTACAAAGGCGATTGCCAGATGCCATTTCGCTGTAAGGGGCCAAGAAAATCCCAATTGAGCCAAAAAAAGAAAAAAAAAAAAGGGGAAGTTTCTCCCATCTGGACGACGCGACAAACCATGTCGTTGTCCAAAAGAAGTTGGGAAAGTGGACAAAACAAAGGGAACCAGACCAGGATGCAGGCTTGAGTGGGAACAAGGCCAGGCAAGGTGAGCCCCATCTTGCGTGGCTAAAGGCATGCAAGAACGTCGTATGTCACTCCTCCGCACGAGGAGGGGGCGTGGCGTCTCTCTCTCTCTCTCTCTCTCTCTGCCAAAAATGAGATAGGAACCAGTCCTAAGCTTTCAGCTCCTTTCCGAATTCCTGGGGATGGGCTAGAATCTTTCTAGCTAGGCTATGCAATAATCGATGGAACGAGGTTAGGCCAAGACGATGATGGATCGAAGGTCTCTCTAGGTGGAGGACCAAACGACCCATGTGGTGAAATGGAGTCGCAACGTGAAGAGTGGTCCTTCCTTGCTGAGAATGCCCTTCCCCAGCAAACCTTTTTTTTTTTGTTTTTGGGGGGTTGGGGGACTTGAATCAACGCTTCAAGGATGTGATTTCTTGATGGGGACCGGGGAATGAGTCGTTCACATTCGCTTTCTTCTTTGGGTTCCGAGGTTCTCATCGGTACGCTTTGATTAGCTGCAAAGATCATGGACAGATCTGTTTGTATCCTCTTTTACTTTAGTTAAGCATATACAAAGTAGTAGAAAGTAGGAATCTCTATTATCCTCGGAGATCCTATGGGAAGAGTTGCTTCGCTTTACTCCAAGAAAGAAACCCTCGTGCCTAAAAGAGAGTAGAAAAATTTGTGCCATCTCTAGAAGTTAGTTTGTGATGGCGGCACGGCACGGCACGGCAGGGACATGCATTTCGTAGCTCCGAAATTCTCAACAAATGTCGATAAATATGATAACCACTTTTGATGCTCTAATTTCCTGCTAGTTATTAATTTTCTGAAACCATAAAAAGGTTTGACACGATATTAGAAATACAAATCAAGAATTAAACTTATCACACTCTTTCTCAGTGTTGGTTTTCCTTTATTAACAAATTCAAAACTTTTGAGAAAAAAAATGACAACTATCTGTTTCGTTAGTCCCGGGGCTAGATTTTCTAAGAATGATTTGAAAATCGGTATGTCAAATGATGCGGCATGCTCTGAGAAGTTAGAAATACGATCAATGCAGTTACGCGCCCGCATGCAATCTGCAATATCGATCTTACATACAGGGTATTACGTAGGATAGTGGGCTTATCGCATGATGATTAATTCTGTCCCTTTCCATGGAATGTCTTGATGAGACAAAGGCTTTCTTCAGACAGGGCTATTGCCGCTTCTAAAGTCAATGCCTTTATTGTCGGTATTTTTATGTTGGGTGTCCAATGATGAGCGAGCAACGACGAATCCCCTTTTTTAGTTCCCAAACCACTAGCACTCACTCTCTCCCCCCCCCCAATCCCTTCAAATCCCTTCACGTGGACTTCTCGTGACGTGAGTGGGGGGTTGCTCCCGCCACGTCATTTAATCTTCATTATCAATCTTTGCTTTGGGGGAGAATTCCCTTATTTTCCTAATCTAATTATATATTTTCCCCCCCTCGAAAAAAAGATTCCCATTAATAATTTCTAAAAGGCAAAAGAAAAGTCGATCGGACAGCATGAGATTCTCCCAAACCCAACCGAGGAATAATAGTGTGCCCCCGATTCCGCACTCCTCCCTCGCTCTCTTATGTTCCAAATTGATTAGAACCCAATTTGGACCCACGGTTTCTTTAGTTTCAATATGAGCAATAGATTGTGTGTGTTTTATCAATGTGCCGTCTGCTGGATGTGCTTATATAAAGCCACCAACACCCTCACCATCTACGTACCGCAAGAACCTACCTAGTCTCATTCTTGCTATCTAAAGAAAAAAAGCCTCTTCACTTCACTCCAAAGAAAGAAGGTAAAAAAAAAAACACTTGTTGGTGCGTAAGAATGTCGGGGGTTTGGGTGTTCAAGAACGGAGTGTACCGTTTGGTCGAGAACCCGCAGGCAGAGGGTTTGGACGGGAGGCAGGCCACCACCCGTAGAAAGGTGTTGGTGCACTTGCCGAGCGGGGAGGCGATATCTTCCTACTCGTCGCTGGAGCAGATTTTGGGGGGATTGGGATGGGAGAGGTACCACGGCCGGGGAGATGCCGACCTCATTCAGTTCCACAAGCACAACTCCATCGACCTCATCTCTCTCCCCCGCGACTTCTCCAAGTTCAGCTCCGTCCACATGTACGACATTGTCGTCAAGAACCCCAACATCTTCCACGTCCAAGACCGCTCTTGATCCGTCGCCCTCCTCGAGTTGGCCTCATGCTTTAATTACCATGTGTCTTAAACGCTTCTCTTTGTTTCCACGCTCATGTGTATCTTCTCTTTTCAAATTCTCGAGTCTTTCCTTCAGTCCATTTGTGTGTGTGCTTGGGTGCAGGGTTTCTAGTGAGATTTGTTCTCCATCTACTGTCCTTTGTTACTTGTCTCTTCTCTGAATAATAATATTGTGAGTGATAGTGCCTATACATTCTCTCTCTCTCTCTCTCTCTCTCTCTCTCTCTCTCTCTCTCTCTCTCTCTCTCTCTCTTTTGGTCTCATTCTACATAAATCCCTAGCTCACTCTACACTTGCATGCAAAAAGCTGATGATGTCCTCTTCCCAAACAATATTCGTCTTCGCGAAAGTAAGGAAAGAACCCCGAATACTAAATTACTAATCATGGAGTTCAGATATTAGATGAGATGTCTCCACGTACTCTTGTGGTACCATACTGCGAGTTAGTGCCCGAACGAAAGCAGAAAAACAAGAAAATGACTGACATGCAATATCAAGGAAGAAGCAAGATTCATGGGAAAAGTGGTAGTTTGTCTTTATGTGTGAAAACTACCTTTGTCCTGAAAAATCGCTTCTTTCTTTCTGAACACGTCGCTTTCTGTCACAAGCTTCCACTGCGAGGGGATCTTCTATCACCCTTCTCCCTATCCTGTAAGACATGGGATTCGTGATGCGTAGTAATACAGATGCTGTGTAGGATCATTTCACTGATGATGAGGCAAACAGTACTGATACCAATGCCAATTCACGTCATCTCATACTTGTAATTTTAACAGGACTTACACCGTTAGTCTTCCTTCGGACTCTCCTTAGATATCTTTGCGGTCGGAGAATCCATTTACTAGAAAATACAAACGCCAGGGCACGATCTGAATATTTATCTATTCAAGAACATGGCAGACCCTCCATATAATATGTTTCTTGCACTTTCATTTCGTTGTGTATTTGCTTCGCTATAATTGCTGTATAGATAGGCGGGAATTGAGGGAAAATAAATGGGATGGCTACGTGCACGTACTTCATGAAGGGTTACCATCAATGAGATTGAAGAATTATTACACGAATCGTCCGGAATATTATTTATACATCAGATTTGGCCTCGTGATAGCTGGAGATCCTTATTGAGAGAAGGCCAGCATGTCGCAGATTCTAGGGCTCTTGTTCTTGATATTCACCGACCTGGGATGGGGCTTCTCATTCTCCAGTCCAACGTAGGATCTCAAGGCACACATACAAATAGCTTTTGATAGAATAACTAAATACAAAGTCAGTGCCTTCATATAACAACTTAACTTCTTACAAAGATTCATGGTTGAAATCAAGCATCAAGATGGTTATTCCAGTAACTTCTTGCACTTCCCTCTCTTCTGTACGGTGCTAATCGACGGGACCGGCCTGAATAATGACCAGAAAGATGTCAAAAACGAGTAACAAGTTTGACAAGTCAATTAAGAAAGCTTTAGACAAACACCCACGTAAAATTTAATTCCTCTACAAAGCTATGTTGATTGCTTTCAAATATGTACAAATGAAGAAATTTTCACCCTCAACGATATATTTAATAATGTTTCAAGAAAAATTGTCATCGAAAAATTTAAAAAATATTTTTCAATTACTAATTATTTCGAGCTATATAAGAAATTATTTTTTTAAGAATATATTTTTCAAATCATTAATGCTTCCCTCGAAACAAAAAGAGCCTAAGGGTATGTTTATTTTATTGAAAACTTCATGATAAAGGAAAATATTTTTTATGAAAATCATTTTCAAGAAAAGTAATTTTTTATCCATTTGGTAGTTGAGGGAAAATGATTTCTTTCTTGCCATAAGGGGAAGTCATTTTGCCCTCGATGTAACTTATTGTTCAGAGCCGATGGAAAGCGTTCTCCACAGATCAATAAGTTTTTTGTGATTCAAACACTCAAAAAGCGGTAAAAAGAATTCTTGAATATAGTTTTCCTTTTAATCAAATGGTTGGACCTCCCGACACTCGGTTTGCCCCAAGCCCTGGATCTTTCACTTATTAATTTTGTTGGCTACCTTAGTAAAAATGGAAATATCCTCAGAAGTATTTGTGAGAATGAGCTGTAAAAGATATGTGTTAATTATAATTAGAGAGATTGAATGATATTAATAAGCTAGATTAGAGAATATACCTTTTAGGATCCTTTCCTTTCTATGTGTGTGTGTGTGTGTATATATATATATATATATATATATATAAATTTCACCCTCGACAGTAGAAAATTGAGGAATAACGTTTCTTTCTCCAAATCTCTCTGAGTTAATATGATATCATAGCCTAGGTTACAAATCAGTTTGGACCTAACAGTCACAAGGGAGAGATACTGTCACGCCCCGACTCTCGAGCTCGCGACATCCCTTGCCAAATCACCACTAGGTCACGAAAGATAGCGTCCTAGGTAGACTATCGATCTATGAATATACTGCGCATACGAAACGTGCTTAACTTCCAAACGATAAGATTAGCATGGGATAGAGAAGCAGGAACAGCCAGGCAAACAAAACACAACCATTATACAGATGAGAATAGATGATTCATGACCTTACAGAGCTACCAGCTAACATATACAACCCCATACTTCGGGGCGGCCCTCTAAGACTATAAAAAAGATATATGAGTCGGGTAAGGTCAACTTTCATCTACTCCAAAAGGGTACCCCCACAAAAGGTCCTCCCAACGGCTTCAGAAAGATCACCGCTAAGGCCAGTGATCGTGATAGTCCAGCGGAGGAGCCGGGTCGTTGGAGTCGTCAGCAGAACTCTGACTCGACTGTACAAAGGGGGCTACAGATTGCTCGGGCTTGGGCTCAGACTGCGTGCCGGGTTCGGGATCCACTACCTCCCCGTCAGGCGTGTCTATGTCCATCGGGTCCCAGGCGGGGCCATTAGCAACCCCTTGAACAGGCAGTCCCTCAAACCCACGAATCGGGCCGTAGAGATCTACCCCGTCACGAAGATACCAGGTCTTGAAGAGATGAGCCACCAGAAGTGGCATCCCCTCATCGACCTATAAAGTCGTGACGTAACACTCCCAGACCTGATCCGTACCTGGCACCGGATAAGACGTGACATCATGAGATGAGTGCGTAGGGGTGCCGAATTGCACGGGCCTTTCCATTACTTCGGACCTGAAAGTATTAACCCACGACGGGGTGAGAAATAAATCTCAATGAATCAAGCCTAAGCTCGGTTCGGACACTGATTTGCCCAGAATATACTAAGCATCACAACCATCATACAGTTCAATCACATAACTCAATAAGATATAGCCACAATATAATAAACAACCCATTGTCGCGACCCTCTCGCGAAGCGGGCGAAGGGGGCTAATGGGCCGCCCGATCGTCGCCTTGATCGGACACGGGCCTCTCCCAATGTCCATTACCCAAATCGCAACGGCTGGATAAACGTGGTCGACCTTTAGAGTGGTCTAGTGACATGTGATATGTGTACATGCCAAGGAGTCGCCACCAATCGTTTCGTGGAGGGTACGATCGAAAACCCTATCGAATAGTTAGGAGCGGTCTATTCAATTTTGCGGAAACCAGAGAAATGGGATCGGGGACTTAGTTACGCCAACTGTCAGAGTTGACACCCTTTCGGTACCTAAGTTGAACGGTTTATCTAATCTTAAGATTCATGCAGATGAGTGGGGTACGGATCCTAATTCTAGGAGTTCATGTAGACAGGAATGTCTACCCTATCATTCACAGTCAGTAAAAGTAAATGCGCAAATCAAGGATCCAATACATGCGGATAAAACACATGAAAGAAGTATGGCATCCCTAATGAGACCCTATTAGCCTAGAAAAGTATCAATCAAGGCTTAGGAGTGATTTAGACATGATTCGCCCATGAGGGGCAGAATCGTAATTTTGAGAAATTTGGGGACAATTTGCCTCGAAAGGGAAAAATTGTCATTTTAGATGAAATATGTAGTCAAAGGATGGTGAAAATAGGATTGGCAACTATGCCGATCAGTTTCCTATTTTTCGGGAATTTCCAGAATTTTTCTAGAATTTAAAAGGGATTTTACCCTTGGAGGGGTAAAATAGTCATTTTGGACAAAGATGAGAACTGAAAATCTCAAATATTATGGTTGGTCACCCACCTGACCCAAACCCTAATTTTAAACAATTTTCAGGACTCGATTGGAACAAGAAAGACGATTTTCCCATTGAGGGGCAAAATCGTCATTTTGAGAAAAGGAATGAGACTCGAAAACCCAAGCCCAAGAATTGATCGCCTAACCGACCATAATTCTTGCCTTGGCATTATCGGTGTTATATCGCATATACAGCAGAGGCGACTTACCCCTAAAGGGCAATATCGTCAAGTCTCGGAAGAACGGATAAGAAACCCAAAAAATAGGATTGACCAGTTGTCTATGGTCAATCCTCGATTTTTGGGGATTTATGGAGTGTCTAGGATTTTTCCACAATTTCTTTAGAATTTTCTGAGATTTTCTAGCATTTTTTTTGGATTTTCTAGGATTTTTCTGATTTTTTTTATTTTTTAAATCATTTTCTGATTTTTTTTTTAAAAAAATTTATTCGGACCGGGTCGGGTGACCCAGCCCACGACCCGCGGGCGACCGGCCCAGCCCGCTCGGATCCAACTTACCCAAAAACGGCGTCACTTTGGCTTCTCCCGCTCAAATTCGAACCTACGGCCTAGATTGCGCCACGTGTCGACGCACGGACGGTCTGATCTGAGGCTAGAAATCGACGGTCCAGATTGAAACACTGGATTAAATCGTGACCGTCCGATCTAAGGGATTTTTTTATTTCTAAAAAAGAGATCGCGGCACGTGGCGCTCCTACCACCGTCGGATCAACTTTCTTTCGGTTATAACAACCGGCGCTGACGTGGCTGCCACGTGGGCGCCACGTGGCCGTTTGACTCGGTCAACCGCCGTTGACCGGTCAACGACTCACCGGGGAAGACGACCGGCGCCGACACTGTCTCTCCGGCGCCTCCTCGGAAGGCCATATCTCGGCCTTCTGATATCCGTTCGACGCGAAACCAACGACATTCAACTCGCCGTGACTTCCTCTACAACATATATCATGCTCGACGCAGCAGAATCAAGTCTCGTCTACTTGCTATTTCCGACCGAAGGTAAGCTCCGGCGGCTACTCGCCCTAGCCGTTTCTAACGTTACCTAGCTAAACAAACCGATTAGGAAGCATCACCGAGGGTTGAGGAGACTTACCTGGCCATCGGGACGGCTCGACAAAGCCTAGACCGAGTTGAGCCGTTCTCGGTGACTCAATCAAAGTTGAAGGTCGGCACGGCATTTTATGCAACGAAACGCGGCAAAAAAGGTTGGAGAGTGATCAGTGATGTACAAGGAGCAATGCGAGATCAACAAATCGTGAAACGAGCCGGTGGAACTCAAGATGCCATTAAAGGCCGAGGTGAAGCTCGAAGAGGAGTCTCACATGTTTTGGCGATGAAATGCGACACCGCTTGGTTCTGGAGATTCCTTGGGGTGTCACGAAGCTCGGAGGATGTATCTGAAGCTTCGGTTTCGTGCCGCTCGCCGTGGTCGAGCCTTCGAAGCTCACGGCTTCCTTCCTCCCACGGCGCCAATCTCTCTCTCTCTCTCTCTCTCTCTCTCTCTTTTCGCTCGCTTGCCCCCGCGAGCTCTCTGTTCTTGTTTTTTTTTTGTTCCTTCTTGAACTCCCCTCACCGAATCCCCTTCTCTTCTTCTTGTTCGGGCGCCGGATTATGTTAGAGGCAGTCCCAGCTGGACTCACACGTGCGACGCCGATTCTGGTGAGCTAGAGATCGTCGGGTCTGTGTGGGTAGATCATCCAAGCTTCCTTCGTCGTCTGGGCATGCCAATTAGAGGTTTTCTTTGCCCTCTCTTTCTCTGCGGGTTTACTGCGTGCGAGCCGAAGAACTAGAACAGAGCGTTCTGTTCTAACTTGGTCAACTGGGTTTACTGGGTCGGGTTTGACCCGACCCAATTGACCTAGTTCGATATTTTCCCCAAATTCAGTGCCAGAATGAGCATAAATCACAAAATTGATCATGAAATCAAACTCTATGACACAAATTTCATCTGAAAGATGTAAATTTGGGCTAAATTTGTTTTAATTTGTGCGAAAGCCCCAAATTTAAGGCAGGATCCGAAATCGATTTTCGTCAAATTGAGGTTCCTAACAGAGGAATTGGCTCCAATTGAGCCCCCCATTGGACTCAGGAGGTCAAATACTATAGGGTATGGGTCTTGGGGTTCTACGGGTGTCCCTAAAAAAAATTTAATTTCAGAATTGCCACCATAGGGACTAAAAATGAATAGAATCTTTATGCGATTAGGTCCTTAAAGCCAAAATTGATCAAATCAGTGCACAATTGAACCAAATTGAAACGTGGGGCAATCAAGTTGAATGTCAATATTCTAAAAATGCAAAGATTGCAAATTAAAAGACTCAAAACACATATTCTTTTTGACAAATTCAACCATGTGCGTTACAAAGAAACACACAAAATTAAACTTGAATTTCAACTCTTGATGAGGTCAAAATGATAAGAAAATTAAAAGAAAAATATTGACTATTTTCCTATATTTTTGTGACCTCAAATACTATTTTTGTGATTTGTTTAGTATTTTCCTATTTTCTAAAAATACTAAAAAATGCGAAAAATATGAAAAATTATTTTTTTTTGTCAAAGATGGTTCCTTAGGCTTGGCCAAGGCCACCAAAGTTGATTTTGTAATTTTTTGACTTTTATGGATTTTTTGTGATTTTTCAAAATAAGACTGAAAAAGACTTGGTCAAAAATCAGGTGCCAACACCCATCAAGGCACCACAACTCAAGTGTACACCAGGCACCACACAAATCCATTTATTCAAGATGACCCACGCAACTGGCGTGATCCATTTCCACAATGCGATCCAGCATCTCAGTGCGATCTAGCGTTCTTCTGGTAAGGCCGGACTACGTCTCTTTTCCCTCTCAACGACGGCTATTACAAGCGGTGTATTTAGTGCACATAGCACGGCACCAGCAAGTAGACGTCCCTAAAAAGGACGTCAGTCCATCACAAGCAGCGACCGGCATCCGATAATCCCTTAAGACCGTACGTCTGGCACGGGGCATGAATTATCGTGCTTCTAGCAAGTCGTTCAATTCCATACAATAGGTACGGTAAGTGTACGAACAGTACAAAACAAACTTTTCAGGTAATCGTCATATGTCCCTTATATGACCACAAAATTCTCACTTTGCAATCAATTAATTAACTATCTTCGATTAATGCTAAACACTCATACAGAGATGCTAATAGACACGGCCCACGGCCAATCAAGACCCTCAATCAGGCATCTCAGTGAAGCGACCAAATCAATGAAGTCAATCATTGATCACGAGCAATCAATTCAATCAGACAATATCAAGCTCCATTCGTGCTAAGACTTTTATTAATCAGATTGATTTAACACACTAATCGTTCGCTCGTCTCTAACTTGTCACTCACTCGTAATCGAACCACAATCAATGAATTATCAATCAACCAGTCAATTGCTATTTTACCACAATTAACCATAGATAATTAAATCACCCCGACTAACCTAATCGATCGGCCATTTAACCTAACCCAATTTCTAATTAAACCAGCCCCGATCGTGTACCCAAATTCTATAATAAACTAATCCTAGGCGCAATTAGCGCCCTAACCAAGGGTTAGGGCAACTCACTAGGTGAGTGAACTCGGGCGGTCTCGACGATCGACGGCGGCGGCGGTGGCGGCAGTTCTCGGCAACCAAAAGGGTTAACCGCACGGCGACTTGAACCAAATCTTCGGGAACACCACAGAAAGGTCCGACGAGGTCGCTGGGACAGGTGGCCGGCGACGGAGCTCCGGCGAGCGGCGGCCGGCAGCTAAAACAGAACCGGCACAGTGAGCAAAATAGGGCAAAAAGCTATTTTAGGGCGGTTCTCGGTCCCACGGGTCGCGACAAGGCCGGCCAAGGGTGGAAGACTCACCTAGGGGTCGGAGAAAGTCAGTTGGGACGGGAGGAAGGCGGCGGAGGACGGTCGACGGCTGCGGAACAGTAGGACACAGAACCGAGTAAAAATAGGGCAACGTTCGGGCCAAAACAGGGGAGGTGGTCGACGGTTGTTCACGAGCTCTACGGCCAACGAAGATCTTCCACGAGCTTAGGAAAGCAAGAGGGAGGCTAGAGGAGGTCGTCGGAAGTGGTGGTGGTCAGCGGCAGCGGCGGCTTTGGTTGAAAACAGGGCCGAACCGCGCCGGACCCCAAAACAGAGCATCGACGGATCAGACGGCTCTCGCGGCGGCTCCAGCGAGCGATGGCCAGTGGGGTCGGTTTGGGGTGGTCGAGGGAAGGCTGGTGGTCGGTTGTGATGCTGTGGTCGGGTCCGGCGACGCCACAAACGGCCGGGGAAAGAGCTGGAAGTGTCGAGTTCCCAGGGCCGAAAACAGAGCACGGCAAACCCGAGCTCCCCCGCGGCTATCCGACGATCGGGCTTGGGTCAGGGCGACGGAGGGAGGTGGCTGGACATCATGGTGGTCGGCATGGAAGGTGGTGGTCGCACGAAAACCCAAGAGGAAGAAGAAGTGTGGCTTGGCTGAACTTGGTCCAAGGTGAACAGGGGAGCAGAAGCAGTCGTGGAGGGAGAGGGAGAAGAAAAGAAACGTAGGCTACTGGTGATTGGAGGGTTTCATGGGGAAGAGAGAGAGAGGTGACACCATGAAGACTTTAGAGGTAATTTTGTCTCACACGGGTTAATGAATTTTGTCCTAAGTGTATAAGGGTAAGGGAAAAATGGTCAATGGCCAAGCCGGGACTGAAATGAAATTTTGACGCACTGGACGAAGGGGAAATTTTGTAATTTCACTAGCTAGGCTTGATCGGGATTAGGCTTTGGCGCGAAAATCGAAAACCTAATTCCCAACGACTAAGAAATCGAATCCTAATCTAAAACCATCGGAACTTAGAAATTCGTCAAAATTATCGTCACTTCAGTCCTAACGGTCCAAAATATTTATCGACTGTAATTCTATTTAATATCATTTTATTGAATTCTAGATATTACAGAAGTCGAATTTTCAGGACGTCCCATATACGGGTTGTCGCGACCTTCGACCCATGGCTCGATGTATGAGGAGGAGATTGTTGGGGTTGTTCCACATCGGCTATGGAAAAGGCTGGTGGTCAGTTTATAAGTATGATGGAAAGCCTCAACCATACAATGATCTTTTTAACATACACACCGCCTAAGGTTGAATTATAACCTGGTGGAACATCTATATAAATCTATTCTTCAATATCACCATGAAGAAATGCATTCTTGACATTATACTAGTGTATTGTCCAATTTAAATTAGCTACAAGAGACAATAAGACCTGAACAGTATTAAGTTTAGCAACAGGAGAAAAAGTCTCGTGATTGTCAATCCCGTGAGTTTGTGTATAGCCCTTCCACTAACCACATTTGTGGTCATTAGTTGACCGTCCCCTCGTCTGACTTAATGAGAAAGTCAACTGGGCCAGTTCCTTTGTAATAAATGCTAGCATTCCCGCACTTCTAGAGGGGGCCAGAGCCAGTCAATTATTGAGTCATTTGCTTCGGGGGGCTTCCATAAAAAAAATATAAAAAAGGCATTTTTTATGAGCAGCTCAGATTTTAGTCAAAGCTTATTTTTATTTTTCCTATGATCTAGATCTAAAGAAAAGCGCACGGTGGGAGTTTCTAATTAGTCTCTGATAGTGATAGATAATCGTGTGTTTCATTAGTTATACAGTGGCCCCTAAACAGCCCCACCATATTACATAGTGCTAGGTTTTCCTAGAACCCTTGTAAAATGTGGATAATATTCGTTATTTGTATCCCATCAATAATAAGTAAGTATTATCAATTTGCTTAAATGGCCGTGCTCAAACTTAATCAAGGGTATAGGCAAACGTGCCACATTTTAATTTTTACTTGAAATTATATGGTTTAACTTGAATAGAGTGCGGAAGTAGTCCCACCTTTGAACAGATTAATGTCACATGCTCTTTTCCTATATGAATTCCCATGTCAAGGTTTGTTTAGCCAAAATAATAAGGAGTGATTATGAAACAGTCTTCACGTAAATGTTATGCTAACAGTTTATTTTTTGACACACAAAAAACAACAATTACTTAAAAATCATTATGGAATCTACTCTTTTAAGAATTTATAACTCACAATATACTGTTATTCTCACAGTCACCTAAAGACTTATGCTAATAAAATCTAGAATAATAATGTGGATTGCCATTTGATTTTTCGAAGTTAAGGAAAAATCTTTGTTTTCCATTTTCCCCTCTCCTATTGTTCCAAAATAATCAGACAAAGGGCGATATCACGTAGAAGCCAAATGTAAGCCATGTGGACGCCAACGTGACAAATTCAAAGGTCAAGTTAACATAAATTATGGAAAACATCAGCTAATGATACTAGAAATTTTAACGAAAGGACAGCATTGAGAAAAATAGCATAAGGTGGCTTCATTTTACGGTCTCAGAATATGAAAATGCAATCATAGTGATATAAGAGGCGTCTTCAATTGACGTCAACAGTAGCGAGTTTCCAGCTCATCAATTATTTGTTCCGTTGAAGATATGGATCTCTTCCATCGGTGAATCCTCCAGATCTTTCTCTCTTTGAGGTTTTAAATTTAGATTTGACACTCTTGAAGTCTTAGCTTTTCTTGATGCTATTCGAGAGAGATCTTGAAGTTTCACAATTTGTCAGATAGTGTCTCGCAGAGGTTTTATTAGTCGATCATCTGTTCTACTTGGAGGGATTGGGATTTTCGTTTTGATATAGCTGGAAACAATTGGGCTGAGTGAAAAAAAAAAAAAGGGGACTGGGACTTCTAAATCTTCGCTATTGTTGCTATTGTCCGAGACTTCCACCATCAAGCGTCTTCGCAGCCTTGTTCCTCGAGCCAAAAATCGTAGCGGATCCGGTGAAGCAAATCGGTTTTCTCACAAGTTTCTGCAGGCTGGTTAAACCGGCGAATCCAGTCCACATCTGACACTTGTCAGCTGTTGTTCTGTGTTCATAACAGAGCTTTGCCTGTCATTCGCGCGTCACGCAAGTCCGCAGGTCTGAAATTCGAGCCGACATCGTTAGGCTCAAATTTTGAAAGATTATCTTCGGAATAGGTACTGGTTCCTTCATATTTATTGTTGAATCTACTGCGTTTTGTGCCTATAACGGATAGATTTTGTAAGAATTGCCATCGACATGGTCATATGGCATCCCGTTGCTATCGATTACGACCTAAGCAACCCACCGGGCCAGACAATCAATCTCGAAGCCGAGGTTCCTGTGCACATCCATCTGCCAATGCTGCTGCTACTAAGGCTTCTTCTTCCAATGGCTTATCTGTCACTTTTTCATTAGAGAATTTTCATTCTGCTCTTCGAGAATTTGGTATTTCTAGCTCCTTTATCTCTTATGCTATGTCTGTGGCCTCAGGTACATCAGATTCATGGTATTTTGACTCAGCTTGCTGAAATCATATGACATCTAATTCTAATATTCAAAATCCTTCCATTCACATACACCTAGTATTCACACAAAAAATAGCATTCGAGATCACAAAAATATGAAAAAATAGTCAATATTTTTATTTTAAATCCCTTGTCTTTTTGACCTCACAAAAAGTGAAAATTCAAGTCCAATTTCATGTGTTCCTTTGTAATGCATAGAATCGAACTTGATTAAAAAAATGTCAATCGAGTCTTTTAATTTGTAATTTTTGGCATTTTGAGAGTCTTGTCATCCAATCTGATTGTCCTTATCTGCAATTTGGACCAATTGTTCGAGTAAGACGCTCAATTGCATGATTTGGATTAAAATTACACATTTTATTGCAATTTAATCATTGAATTTAGGTATAATTAAAATTGCTTTCAAATCAAGGGCTACATTTATAAGTTGAAGCTATTGCCTAGTGTTTTTCATCATGCCAAATCAATTGGCATAGGTGGTTTGACCAATTTGATTGTTTGAGCCTTCAATTGCACAATTTTCCGAATGGCGATGAAATGAAAATTTGGGGTTTTTATAGAAATTTGCCAAAACTTTTGGGCAAAAATACATTTTTAGATAAAATTCATGTCCTAAGTTCGATTCTGAGGTTTAATTGTGAAAATTTCCCACAAATTTTGGTTAATTTCAAAAAAATCAAGTCGAGACCGGTTCTGACCGGTCAGAGCGCCCAGTCAGACAGGTCGAACCGGTTCGCTACAGTGTCATCTTCAAACCTCAGATTCCCGCGCCAATTGCAGATTGGTAGGTGAGTTTTGATCAAGAAATTGGCCTTCCAGTCGACCATGATTGATAAAATTGATCGAGGGGTTTTGATCCTTAAAGTGCCCGCCGTCAATTGAGACCGGTCCAATGACTTGGGTATATCGGAGCCACGCCGACGAAGGTCAAACGTCCATCGATCATTTTTGAGCCAAACGCCGAACCAAATGCAGGTGGAATTCGAGCGAAATTGAAGTCACCGGATGACCAGAATGGATTACCAATTCATCCCGCACGTTCACCGGTGTCCAGTGACCATTTCGTACGTGATTGCACGCGCGAATGGTCATCGCTAGATATCCCTCAAGCGGCGAATTTTTGAGGAGGATAAAAGAGAAAAGAAATACAAGTAAAAAGAAAAAAAGGGAGTTTCATTCTGTTGGAAGGGGGAGGAACTCAATAGAGAGAGAGAGAGAGAGAGAGAGAGAGAGAGAGAGAGAGAGAGAGAGAGAGAGAGAGGGGAGAGGAGAGGAGAGAGAGAGAGAGAGAGGGAGGGAGAGAGTTCGCCTCCCAACCGCCATTGTCGAAGGCTCAAGCTCGAACTGTGAGGCACTAGTTGGGCCAATTCAGGCCAAACCGAAGCCGTAGAGTGTTGCCATGAGGTTGTCTGAGCTCCAAGAAAGCGATCGTCACCGACCGCGCCGTCTGAAATCACGGAAAACAGGTAAGTCAACATTCGAGCTCCATCTTTAACCTTCAATGGAGGATCTCCATTTCGGTTTCAATCCTTGGAATTGATGTATGTGAAACATCTCCAAGACATCATTAAGGGGCTTTTTTCCAAAATAGTTTTTTTTTTTAAATATTTACCAAAATAATAGGAAAAAAAAATAATTACCTAATTAGGTGCCAATCGGCAATGGGCCTGCCGATTGGCACCCAAATCAGCATTTTGGGCCCCAATCGGCAGGCCCAATGCCGATTGGGACCCTTGGAGCCCCAATCGGCATTAGGCCTGCCGATTGGGGCTCCAAGCCCAACTCATTTTTTTAAAATAATACTTCTTTAATTTTAATTTATATTTTTTTATAAAATTTTTAATTAAATAATAAATGATATTGGAATCACATAAACTTTGAGGAAAAAAAAAAGACAAGCACTACATAATTCGTATTACATCATTCAAATTTACTTTTAATTTATATTTTTTTATAAAAGTTTTAATTAAATAATAAATTATATAAAAATTACGTAAACTTTGAGGAAAAAAAAAAAGACAAGCACTACATAATTCGTATTACATCATTCAAATTTACTTTTAATTTATATTTTTTTATAAA
The DNA here is from genome assembly GCA_021437785.1 of Rhodomyrtus psidioides. NCBI lineage: Eukaryota > Viridiplantae > Streptophyta > Magnoliopsida > Myrtales > Myrtaceae > Rhodomyrtus > Rhodomyrtus psidioides. Next base: position 3,748,094 of record JAILYB010000069.1, read on the forward strand.
AGTTTTCATTAAATAATAAATTATATTAAAATTACGTAAACTTTGAGAAAAAAAAGCCAAGCACTACATAATTAATTTATTATTTAATTAAATTTTTTATAAATCAAAAGTAAATTTGAATGATGTAATATGAATTATGTAGTGCTTGGCTTTTTTTTTTCCCTCAAAGTTTACGTAATTTCAATATCATTTATTATTTAATTACAACTTTTATAAAAAAATATAAATTAAAAGTAAATTTGAATGGTGGAATATGAATTATGTAGTGCTTGTCTTTTTTTTCCTCAAAGTTTACGTAATTTTAATATAATTTATTATTTAATTAAAACTTTTATAAAAAATATAAATTAAAAGTAAATTTGAATGATGTAATATGAATTATGTAGTGCTTGTCTTTTTTTTTTTACTCAAAGATTACGTAATTCCAATATCATTTATTATTTAATTATAAATTTTATAAAAAAATATAAATTAAAATTAAATAAGTATTATTTTAAAAAATGAGTTTTGCTTGGAGCCCCAATCGGCATTGGGCCTGCCGATTGGCACCCAATTAGGTAATTATTTTTTTTTCCTATTATTTTGGTAAATATTTTTTTAAAAAAAACTATTTTGGAAAAATGCCCATCATTAAGCATGTTTATGTATTTTGATTACATCGAAATCGAGTCGAACCTTGCGTTTGAACCCCGTCACCATTGCCGATTCAGTCGAAGCGCTGTCTAGGTCATCCTAGACCATATCAGGTCAATCTGACCTGTAGGTAAGTGTTCGTAACTCCTAGGGAAGCAATCTTGTGAACGAATTAGCTCGATATGCTCTCTGTTGTTTGATTAGCGTAGCCATGGCTGAACTGGTTATAGCTCGATTAGTCTAGTTATCTTGGATAATCATGTTTGATTCTGAGATATGTTACGCGCAATGTCGAGACGAGTCGATTGGCGCCAGTCTTGCTCCGTCGAGATTTCACCGTTGGATCGTTGCCGGAGGCTGTCGGCCGTTCATTACAGGTGAAGAAACGTTCCGCGAAGAAGACGATGACGTGGCGGTCAAAGTGGTCAGCGTGCTGACGTAGCGTTGACGTGGCATGCCACGTCAGCTACGTCGTTAGGGTCTGGTACATTTTTGTTAGATGATCGACGGTCTAGGTTATGCCACGTATTGGCTTGGCAACCATTTGATCAGTTTATAAATTATGTTAATAAAAATCGAATTTTCAAAAAATAAAAATAAATAGTTTGATCGGACGGTCGAGAATTAGCCGAGTCGTTCGATCTGGGCCGTAGATCTAAGTAATCAGATCTAATGGTTGAGGCGTAGTCGGCTTTTGATCTGAGCCGTAAGTTTTAATAAGTCAATCCTGAGGTCGTGGACTAGCCACGTGGTCCAATAGGAATCGTCGGAATAAATCCGAATAACAGAAAAATAAAAAAAAAGTGGAACAACGTCGTTTTGGTAGAGTCAGGCGTGCGGGTCCGGGTCAAGGCTGGGTTCCGGCCTGAGTGGGTTGGGTCGACCCGGTCCGATCATATTTTTTAATAAAAAATTCGAAAATAATTTTTAAAAAATAAAAAATCTGAAAAAATCTAGAAAATTCTAAAAAATGTTAGAAAACCCTAAAAAAAAAATCCAAAAAAATGTAGAAAAAATGTAAAAAATTCCTAGACACTCCAGAAATTCTAAAAATTAAGGATTGACCACATTTCTTATATGTTCTTCTGGAAATTGACGATTTTACCCTTTCGAGAGACCGTCTCAGCTTTGTACACAAGATAGGTCGAGAATGCTAAGATAAGGATTGTGGTCAGTGTTGACACCTAATTTTGGATCAGCCTTTTTGTAGTTATTTCTTAGAAAATTCATTAAAAAAAATCTATAAAAGTCAAAAAATTACAAAATCAACTTTGGTGGCCTTGGCCAAGCCTAAGGAACCATTTTTGACAAAAAAATATTTTTCGCATTTTTTTTAATATTTTCAGAAATTGGGAAAATACTAGAAAAATCAAGAAAAATAGCATTTGAGGTCACAAAAATATAGAAAAATAGCCAATATTTTCCTTTTAAATCCCTTGTCGTTTTGACCTCACAAAAAGTCCAAAATCAGATTCAATTTTACAAGTTCCTTTGTAACAAGCATGATTGAATTTGATAAAAAAAAAATCGTTTGAGTCTTTTAATTTGCAATTTTGACATTTTCGAGGACCTTGACATTCAATCTAATTGTCCCTTATTGCAATTTAGCACAATTGTTTGCACAAATTGCTCAATTGCATGAATTTGGCAAAATTGCATACTTAATTGTATTTTAGTCCTTGAAATTGGGCATCTTTGAAATTACTTTCAATTCAGGGGCTATCATTGCAAATTAAACATACTGCCCAATGGATTTCACCATTTTGAATCGATTGGCATAGGTAATTTGGCCCAATTTGACCATTTGAACCTCCAATTGCACAAATTCCTAATTCACAATTAAATGAAAATTTGAGATTTTTGTTGAAATTGATATGAACTTTTGGGCAAAACCACATTTTTAGATAAAATTCACGCCCTAAAGTCAATTCTGAGGTTTAATTGCAAAAATTCCCAACCAATTTGGGTTAATTTTGAAAATCCCAATTCAGAACCGATTCGGACCGGTCGAACCGGTCCGCTACAGTGTCTTCTTCCCCAAAGCTTCCCACGCCATTTGCAGACTTGGGAGGTGAACATTGATGGCGAAATTAGACCATCGATCGGCTTCAATGGGCAAAATTGGTGGAGGCGTTTTGTTGGCCAGGAAGCTCTCCGTCGATCAAGACCAGTCCGACGGTCTGGGTCTGTCGGAATAGTGCCGACGAAGGCCAAATGCTCGACGGCCATCTTCAAACCAAACGCAGGACCAAATGCAGTTGGAATTAGAGTGAAATTGGCATTACCGGATGACTAGAATTAGTGGTCAGTTCGCCTCGGACGTTCGCCGGTGTCCGGTGACCATTTCGCACGTGATTGCACGTGCGAAGGTCACCAGCTCAACCGCCCCCGTTCTGCGCAAAAAATTAAAAGAATGATATAGGCCAATGGACCTTCGCGAAGTAGGCAGTGTTGACACCTGATTCTCGACCAAGTCTTTTCAGCTTTATTTTTGAAAAAAATCACAAAAAATCCATAAAAAGTCAAAAAATTACAAAATCAACTTTGGTGGCCTTGGCCAAGCCCAAGGAACCATTCTTGACCAAAAAATAATTTTCCATATTTTTCACATTTTTTAGTATTTTTAGAAAATAGGAAAATACTCCAAAAATCAAGAAAAATAGCATTTGAGGCCACAAAAATATAAAAAATAGCCAATATTTTTATTTTTAATCCCTTGCATTCTTGACCACACAAAGAATCCAAAATCAGATTCAATTATGGGTGTTCCTTTGTAACCCATACTATTGAATTTGAGAAAAAAATATCAATCGAGTCTTTTAATTTATAATTTTGGCATTTTCTAGGATCTTGACATCCATTCTAACTGTCCCTTATTGCAATTTAGCCCAATTGTTTGTACAAATGGCTCAATTGCACGAATTTGGCAAAATTGCACACTAAAATTGCATTTTTTAGTCCTTGAAATTGAGCATAATTGAAATTACTTTCAATTCAAGGGCTGTCATTGCAAAATAAACATGCTGCCCAATGGGTTTCATCATTTTGAATCGATTGGCACAGGTAATTTGACCCAATTTGATCATTTGAACCTTCAATTGCATAATTCCCCAATTTGCAATTAAAAGGAAATTTGGGGTTTTTGTTGAAATTGATATGAACTTTTGGGCAAAATCACATTTTTTGATAGAATTCATGCCCTAGATTCGATTATGAGGTTCAATTGCAAAAATTTCCTGCTAATTTGGATTTAATTTGGAAAATTGCAAGTCGGGACCGGTTAGGACTGGTCTGACCACCGGTTGAACCGGTCCAGAACAGTGTCTTCTTCTTCCCCAAAACGCTCGCGCGAATGAACAGTGACAGACCGAGTTTTGAAGACCAAATTGAAGGTCAATTCGCGACAAATTGAAAGGGGAATGGTGGGCATTTTGTTCCTCTCATCTTCCTCCGTCGATCAAGACCAACAGCACCATCCAACGTCGCCGAAACGGAGAGTAATCGGCCGGTCAAAGCCCCAGCACCTGCAAAAGTCAACAACGACAAAGCTCAGATGAAATTAGTCCAAATTTGTGACAAATGCGATCACCAGAGGTCCCGAACGGAATGACCATTTGATACCCATCGATTGCCGGTCGACGGTGACCATTTCGCACGTGTTCTCACGTGCGAAGGTCAACTGCCCAACCTCCCATTTCGGCGCCAAAATTCCCAAGAGCTATATAAGCTCATGATCGCTTTCTGTTGAAGAGGAGAGTGGATTCAGTTGAGGAAAGAGGAACAGAATCGCGCGAGAGAAAGAGAACGCGAGAGAGAGCTCGTTCTCCGACCCCTGTCGTCGAGAACTCGAGCTCGACTGCAAGGCGCCGGTTGGGCCATCTCCGGCCAAACCAAAGCCAGGGAAGACCTTCTGAAGTTTACCCAGAGCACCAGGAAGCGATCGCTGCCGGCCGCGCCCCGCGATATCGCAAGAACAGGTGAGGCTAAGTTCAGAGTTCTTTATTATGCACCAATGGCAAATCATCCAATTCGCGCTTTCTCTTGTAATTCGTGGGTGCATTTCGTTCCCCCAACATCACTGACCATACCTGCATTTTGATTTTGCATCGATTTTGTCCGAACAACCCGAATCGAGTCTTCGAACTTAGCCTTCATAGCCGACCGCTGTTCATCCTTGCCAGCCAAATCTGGGCCGAGCGAGCTCAATCGGAGCTCGAGGTAAGTCTTCTGCACCCCATGTCGTGTCAATATATGGATGAATCGATCTGATTTCGCGTGGTCTTTGCGATTGAACTCCCATGGCCGTACTCGGCACTTTGCATGATTCTTGTGATTATGTGGATTAGATGTCGCAATTCTTAGATATGTTAAAATAGAGGTTATTGCGAGTCGATTGCCGCCGGTCTCGGAGTCGCGAGGTTGAAGACGAAGTTGACGTGGCGTGGTCAACCGGTCAAATTCTTAGGTGTCGATTCGCCATAGGTCCACGTGTTTGTCCACTCAGCAGGCCGTTAGGAAATCTGTTATTCGAATAGGTAATCCGACGGCTTAAGTTAATCGAATCCAATGAATGGTGGCCGTCCGATTGATAATTAGGATATTCGAAAATAGTTTCAAATTGAAAAATAAAAACTATTTGAAACGGCGCCGTATGGGTTAATAGATAGGCGACATCGTTTTAGGTTAAGTAGGAACGGATGGTCTAGATCAAATCCTGCGTTTTAATCATGGCCGTAGGTTCAAGTATTCAGATCAGACGGCCCTGATCAGATCTTCGTTTAATCCAGGCCGTGAATTCCAGTCAAATGATCCAATGGTCGTAGATTAGCCATGAGTCTCGATGAGGGCCGTTGGATCAGAGTCGATAATTCGAAAATAAAAAAATGGCGAATACGACGTCGCTCCGGCTTTAGGCTTCGTGGGTCCGGGTCTGGGCCGGATTCCTACCCGAGTGGGTCGGGTCGACCCGGCCCGAATAACATTTTTTTAAAAAAAAAATCGAAAAATGATTTAAAAAAAAAATCAGAAAAATCCTGGAAAATAAAAAAATGCTAGAAAATTCCAGAAAATAAAAAAAATGCGGAAAAATTGTGAAAAAATCCTAGACACTCTAGAAATCCCCAAAAATCGAGGATTAACCACACACAACTGGTCAACCTTATTTTTGGGGCTTCTTATCCGATCTTTCGAGATTTGACAACATTACCCTTTAAGGGTAAGTTGCCTTTGCTGTGTATGCAAGATAAAACCGATAATGCCAAGGTAAGAATTAGGGTCGGGTAGGCAACCAATTCTTAGGTTTAGGTTTTCGAGTCCCGCCTCTTTTCTTAAAATGACAATTTTACCCCTCAAAGGGTAAAATCACTTTTAAATTCCAGAAAAATCCTGGAAATTCTCGAAAAATAGGAAATTGATTGGATTGATGGCCAATCCTATTTCCCCTGTCTTTTGACTTCCCAATTCATCTAAAATGACAGATTTACCCTTTCAAGGTAAATTTTCCCGAATTATTCAAGATTACGGTTCTGCCCCTCATGGGCGAATCATGTCCAAATCACTCTTAATCCTTGATTGATGTCTCTCTAGGCTAATAGGGCCTCATTAGGGATGCCATGCTGTTTTCATGTGTTTTATCCGCATGTATTGGATCCTTGATTTGCGTACTCATTTCCATTGATTGTGAGTGATAGGGTAGTAATTCCCATCTGCATGAACTCCTAGATTTAAGATCTGTACCCCACTCGTCTGTATGATATCCTAGGATCAGATAAACCATTCAGCTTAGGTACCGAAAGGGCGTCAACTCTGACAGTTGGCGTAACTAAGTCCCCGAACCCAATTCTCTGGTTCTCGTAGAATCGAATAGACCACTCCCAACTATTCGATAGGGTTTCCGATCGTACCCTGCGCGAAACGATTGGTGGCGACTCCTTGGCATGTACACTCATCACATGTCACTAGACCACACTGAAGGTCGACCACATATATCCAGCAGTTGCGATTTGGGTAATGGACCTTGGGAGAGGCCCGTGTCCGATCATACAACATCGGACGGCCCATTAACACTCCGCTCGAGAGGGTCGCGACAGACTGGCGACTCCGCTGGGGACTTATTCTAAACCAGAATCTCTGGTTACGAATCCCAGAGGACTTGAGGCGATTAAAAAGTTGTTTGGTTTATCTGACCTTATTTTTCGCAGATGCTCTCAAAGGTGAGGTACGTACACTAACCATTGTGTTAGATGTTTTTGCAGATTGGAGAAATAAGGAGTGGAGTGATTGTTGACATTTTTGCCTGTAGGTTGGAGTTGGGAATGTATGTTTATTTTTATGCACATACTGAAGAGGTGTTTTGATACAAACTGCTGTGCATGACTTTGCATTGTGATGATCACGACACATTGCACACATTGGCGGTCAAACCCCGACTGCAACCACCTCTAGGTTACCTTAGATAGGGAAGGGATGCGAAAAGAATCTTGTGTTTGATGGCACTTGAGACTTTCGTATTCGTTCCCGCCTACCATCTGCATTGGCGATATCTAGCCCTCTTGGGTAGGTACCCTGGGGGAGGAATCTGCCTCATGTGGATCGTGGGAGCCTAAGCCGTAGGTTCCTCACCTGATTTTTCGATTTTTAGAGTATACCCACTTGTCTCATGCGCGTGTCTATGAATGGTTGGTATACCTAAAACCATCCATTGATACAGGGGGACATTCCACATTCCCCCAAATATGGTTGGTAAGGCATTTGTTTTCAATGTACTTTATTATTCCCTACTCTATAATATGACTCATACATTACATACATTCATATGTATTCGCATCATGAAAATCACTCAAGTGACTAATTGAAACAACGATGGTAATAGGGTAGGATGTCGCTGTTCCCTAAGAGTTCGACAGAATTGGTGACCTTCGAGTACTTAAGGAAAGTCACTCGCCCTGGACCAAACACAAGGCTACACTTCACCAGATTCGTGCATGGTCGGGAACTGACTGGATGTAAGCTAGGATATGCGGAAGATTGTCAAACCCGCTACTACGTCGATAACCTCAGATTCAAGCGACAAGCAGACGAGATGTTCAAGAATTATCTGGAGATGAAGAGACAGCGTCGCAAGCAGTTGGCCAGGGAGGCATATGCCCGTCGGAAGGCCGAATTACTGACCAAAGAAAGTGTACCTGTGATCACTTTTTGGGGCAAAAGAAGACGTCCTGCTACCAAGACAAAGCCAAAGCGTATCACACTCAAGAAGGTGAAACCCGAGAAGGCTCCTGAAGTCGTCACACCTGTCGCGACCCTCTCGAGGTTCGCCGTGGGCTCTCGAGGGCTAATGGGCCGTCCAGTCTGGTCAGACGCGGGCCTCTCCCAAGGCCCGTTACCCAAATCGCAACGGAGGTATACGTAGTCGACCTTCAGTGTGGTCTAGTGACATGTGTTAAGTGTGCATGCCATGGAGTCGCCACCAATCATTTTTTGGAGGGTATGATTGGACCACCCTATTGAATAGTCGGGAGTTTCTATTCAATTCTGCGATAACCAGAGAAATGGGTTCGGGGACTTAGTTACGCCAACTGTCAGAGTTGACGCCCTTTCGGTACCTAAATTGACTGAATTTTCTGACCTAAGATTTCATGCAGATGAGTGGAATATGAATCCTAAATCTAGGAATTCATGCAAATAGGAATGACTATCCTGGCAATCACAATCAATAATAAAAGGCGCAAATCAATGAATCCAAGTATGCAAAGTAAACACATCAAATCAACATGACACTCATAAGAAGGCTCTATTAACCTAAATAAGTATCAATCAAGCTTAGGAATGATTTAGACATGATTTTACCCATAAGGGGTAAAGTCGTAATTTTGAGACAAAAGGGACGATTTGCCCAAAAAAGGCAAAATCATCATTTCGGAATGAATTCGGAGTAAAACGATGTCAAAAATAGGTTTGGTCACTCAATTGACCCATTTCCTATTTTTTTTGCAATTTTCATGATTTTTTGGAATTTTAGAAACCGATTTACCATTCGAAGGGTAAAATCGTCATTTTCTAAAAATGAGAATGAAATGTGGAAATCCTAGACATAAGGTTTAGCCACCTATCTGGCTCATCGCCAAATTCTAAGCAATTTCCACAATTCATCGGAATATCAAAGACGATTTACCCTTTGAGGGGTAAAATCGTCGTTTTGGATTAAATGGGAGAAAATCCTAAAAAAACGACAACCAATCAATTTCTTTTGATCATTTTCAGCCTTGGGAATTTTCTAGAATTTTTTTAGTAATTTTCTGCAATTCTTCTCAATTTTTTTGTTTTTCTTTAATTTTTCCATTTTTTTGGCATTTTCTGATTTATTAATATTTTTTTATATTTTCAGAAAATATTTTAACAAAAAGCATATCATTGGCAATAGACAACACTCAACCAGATAAATAAGCTAACTACTGAACTGAGATAAATACATGCAAACCAAATCTATAATGGCGACATTTTAGAAAAATAACCCTAATACACGGATCGGGTACGTAAAACATACCGGATTGGACACCGGCCTTCAATCGCCCAGCCCCAGCCTGCGACCATCTCCATACACATCACCTGTCGATCACCACATCAAAATGTCAACAATCAATTTTACAAGTTTTAAGACCGGTAATAAATAATAATAATTTAAAAAATAAATAAATCCAGGCTCGGAAACGGGCCAATTCACTCAGCCATGGACCGGCTATGGGCTCACGGCCTCGGCCCAAGATCACGGCCTCGGCCCACGGCTTTGGCCCACGGCCTCGGCCATGGGCTCGGCCCACGGCTTTGGCCCACGGGCTCGGCCATGGGCTCGGCCTTGGCCCACGGCCTACGGCCTCGGCCATGGGCTCGGCCTTGGCCCACGGCCTACGGCCTCGGCCATGGGCTCGGCCTTGGCCCACGGCCTACGGCCTCGGCCATGGGCTCGGCCATGGCCTTGGCCCACGGCCTCGGCCCACGGGCTCGGCCATGGCCGAGACGCACGGCCACTCGGCCGACGTCCTCGGCCCACGAGCCATGGCCGAGGCGCACGGCCACCGGCCCAAGGCCATGGCCGAGGCGCACGGCCACCGTCCCACGGCCATGGCCGAGGCGCACGGCCACCGGCCCACGGCCATGGCCGAGGCGCACGGCCACCGGCCCACGGCCATGGCCGAGGCGCACGGCCACCGGCCCACGGCCATGGCCGAGGCGCACGGCCACCGGCCCACGGCATTGGCTCGCCTCGGCTATGGGCTCGGCCATGGCCCAGGATCACGGTGGTAGCTGGCTCGACGAAGGTGGCCGGACGTGTGGTGGCGGGGAGTGATGTACGACGAGGTGGGGAGATTCACCAAGAAAAAGAAGAAGAAGAAGGAGAAAGGGGAAGAAGAAGAAGGAGGAGAAGAGCTGCGGATGATGAAGGAGAGGGGAGGAGAGTAAAGTAATAAAAAAATATAATAATATAATAATATAATAATAATATAATAAAATACTAAAAAGTAAAAAAATAATAATAAAATAATCAAAAGCGAAGACAAAATGATTAGTTCCATTTTCCTTTTAAATGATGATGTTTTCACTCCTTTTCCTTTTAATCATTACTAATATTTTTGTCAAATTCAATTTTACGGTGATCAGTGAACACCTAAAATGGAACCTGAATTTTACTGTTTTATGAGGTCCTAAAGTAAAGAAAATTAAAAATAAAAATACCTACTATTTGTATATATTTTTGTGACCTCGAATACTACTTTTTTTATTTTATTTTTATTTTTATATTTTTCGAAAATAATAATAATAATAAAATAGGAAAAATATGAAAAAAAATATTTTTATCCAAAATGGTCCCTTTAGCTTGGCCAAGGCTACCAAAGTTGGTTTTTGTAATTTTTTAGCTTTTTATGAATTTTCTATGAATTTTTGAAAAATAGAGGAAGAAAAAGGTTGATCAAAATTTAGGTGTCAACAGCTGCCCCTCTTTGAGAGGAATCTCATCAGAGGAATCCCCTCAGAGGTTTCTCTCAAAGACAAGGTGACACCTGAGTCCTGATCGACTCGACTCGTGAAACTAAAGGAAAAGGAGTCATGACATCCGTTTTTTTATGCTTGTCGATGTATGCTCTTTCTTGAAAGGGGAAACATTTATTTGACATGAGAGAGTGAGATAGTAGAGAGATATACCTGCCACTTACCTATTCGATGTTTGTGCGATTTTCGCAGTGTCTGATGGATTCCAGAGAATTTCTAGGGACTCGTTTCTAGAGTGTCCTAGAGAGGTTAAGCTCTGACCCGTATGGTAGGTTAAACCATAATGAGATTCCTAACTGATAGGAATCTAAGGAAGACGCGCCCCATTTGGGATTTGCCAAGGATTTTGATCCGTATGGTGGATCGGACCATTGAGTTGACCATTTAAGTGATTTTCGCTATTGGATTGACCCTTCAGGCGGTTTCTACCTTTGATTGACCCTTCAGGCGGTTTCTACCATTGTGTTGACCCTTCAAGCGGTTTCTACCTTGGTTTGACCCTTCAGGCGGTTTCTACCTTGAGTTGACCCTTCAGGCGGTTTCTACCTTGGTTTGACCCTTCAGGCGGTTTCTACCTTTGTTTTGACCCTTCGGGCGGTTTCTACCTTGGTTTGACCCTTCAGGCGGTTTCTACCTTTGTTTTGACCCTTCGGGCGGTTTCTACCTTAAGATGACCCTTCAGGCGGTATCTACCTTGGTTTGACCCTTCAGGCGGTTTCTACCTTTGTTTTGACCCTTCGGGCGGTTTCTACCTTAAGATGACCCTTCAGGCGGTATCTACCTTGAGTTTGACCCTTCAGGCGGTTTCTACCTTCAGTTTGCTTTGAAAATGGGTCTCATGACGAGGGTTCTCCACGTCCGATGAGACTGCCTAATTTTTAAAAAGGGGTCTCATGACGAGGGTTCTCCACGTCCGATGAGACTGTTTGAATTTTGAAAAGGGATCTCATGACGAGGGTTCTCCACGTCCGATGAGACTGCCTAGATTTTTTTTTTAAAAGGGGTCTCATGACGAGGGTTCTCCACGCCCGATGAGACTGCCTAAATTTTGAAAAAAAGGGTCTCATGACGAGGGTTCTCCACGTCCGATAAGACTCCTTGATTTTTGAAGATGGGTCTCATGACGAGGGTTCTCCACATCTGATAGGACTTTTTCTTTTAAAAGAGTTTTTCTTCCCCTCTTTTTTTAGAGATCCCGAAGTTTGTCGGGAATTCAGTTTTTTGAAGCAGTGAAAGATTTTATTTTGACAAAGCTTCACTTGAGTCTGCTGAGGCGACATTCTGGGAGCTGGGTTCTCCAGGTATCCTGCAGAAGTTTGAGCCCGAAAGATTTTTCTTCACCAAGAAAACGTTAGTAATCTATGGGAAGACCATGGCGGTCCATTTTGACAAAACCGTATGATTTAAGTTTTAATCATGAGATGAGCATTTTGATGCTGGAGGTTATCCAAAGCATTCTTGCAACATGCAAATGTGATCACAAATCCCTTGCACGGAAAATCTGGATCAACAGTTTGAAAATTCCAAAAAGAGTTTGTTCAAAACATCAATTGGAATATTTTTCGACAATGAGGTCTTCTCACCTGTTTTGCGATAGTGGTTTTTTATAGGGGATGCACTCAATTCCCTACTAACCTGTGCCTAGGTTTTAGGCTCATTCGCAGCGCATACATTTTGATCGGTTGGGAGGTCTTCCACGGGACCGTAATGTTGGGCTTGGATATTGGTTTTCAGGGGGGACCCGCTTTGGAGTCGAGGCCATTGTATGAAAGTCTTCACCATCTGCTCCGGGTTTACAAGTCAAAAACCCTGCAAAATGAGAAAGAAATAGTCTTGCTCGTACTTCTTCGAGCTAAGCAATATGTTAACCCAAGTGTCTTAGTCAGAGAAGACTGTTTCAGGGTTGTAACTTTGGTAGGATTGGGGACCGAAAAAGGCTTGTTTTTGGCCCAGAAATTACGAAGGGTTTGACATTGGTGATCATTGCAAATTTACCACCTGCCCTTTTCCTCTCTGCACCTTCAGTTTTTGGGATGCGCAACCGATTTTGAGGTGTGCACCAGCTCTTCAGAGAGCGTTTCGTCGCATTAAAAGACTGATAACTCTGTCTGCGTCTCTGCTCCACGCTTGACACCATTTGGGTAGTAGTCTTTTTGATCTGACTCCTTTAGGGATTTCCTCTTTTCCCATCCGGCTTCATTGCGGATCAATCAAACAACTTACATGAGCATCGGCCTTGCTTTTACCAAGCACTTTGCTTTTTCTCGATGCTGTGGATTTTTCTCATTCATTTTCGAAATCCCACTTTTTCTCATCTTCATGGGATCGTGTTAGGCCTACGATCAAAGGTCTAACAAGGTTAAGCATTAACTTAGGAATTTTTTTGCAAACCCTAAGTCTTGAATTCCTTCGTTTCTGAAGTGATGCTGCATCCATCTTGGAATGTGCGATGATCACCAACGGGTTTATGAAATGATTTTGCAGGCTCAACTTGGCTATGCAAAGGATTCAGTGTGTGGGATAGAGAAATGAATGCTTCTCATCATCCTATGGCACTTGGATTACCATATAAACAACACACAAAGATTAATGTTAGTCCGAGCAAGAAAATTTCTAACCATTTTCTCCTGATGCTGCTGGACTCACCTCCATTTTGCCCCGATGTGGGGTCGTTCTTGACAGGGTTAAGAATGAAAACCGCCGTTCAAAGGGGTTGTCAATGGTCACCTGTAGTGTTCGGGGATATGAAACGAATGCCTCCGTCGTCCCAATCCATGTAATTGTCGCGAACAATCCCTACTTCCGTAGGTCCAGATTTCACTATCTGATCTGCTCCACTTTTCCCTCGAGTGTGTATAGGACGTGTTTGGATTAGGCGTTGCCTCTCGTCTTTTGAGAAAACGTCCTTTTGAAAGTTTTTGAACAACTTTGATTGGAAAAAATCTCTTTCATTTTTTCCAAAAATTTTACCCGTCAAAGGGGATTTTATGATGCACAATGCATGTTCTTATTCATGTTCAGACAACCTCCTGTTTCAAAACATGAATGCTAATGAAGTTAGAATTCTATCGGATTCTGAAAGCTTTTCTTTTTATTTAACACCTTCAATGGATTGGGGAAAGGAATACTTACCTGTCCCCCGCGGCTGGAGATCCCTGAAAATGCAGAGAAAACATGTTATTGTACGTTCACGAATTTTTCAAAAATTTAGAACGATACATCTTACCCTTGGTCGTGTACTCCAACGGGTAATTCATGGGGTATGAAAACCTGTTTTGCCTTGATGGCGATCCCCTGTCAAAGACGAGAATTAGGAGTCAGTATGCGTTCCAAAATTCAAGGCAAATTGGAACGATACAGCCTTATTCTTGCTTTGTGTTTCCATTTGAGCACAAACGCGCGGCTTGCAGAAATTGGCCATCCATATTGTGGCCATGATTCCTCCGTTTGGCTGGCGATAAATCCTTCTCAAGGATTTGCCATAGAGGAGATCCATTTGTGTTTTTGGACGCGTTCCAGCGCCACTCTTCAGAGTTCCTTTTATTCAAGGGAAAAAGAAAATTTTATCAAAATGCATGTCAAAGTATGTGACGTAGGAGCGATACTTTTTACCATCCACTAGGTCTTATAGTCAAAGACCATCTCCTGGAATCCTGACTTGCGAGGCCAATGATTCTATTCGCCTCCCTGTTAGCGCGCTCTCTTCTTTTGAGGCTTTCGACGCCAACAACTTCCTGTTAAATGAGTAAAAACTCATGTTAGGCATGTGGTCTTCGAAGACCAAATTGGAACGATACAAGGTTACCGTTCACCCCAAATTCGTATCTTGGGGTTTGATTCTGATGCGGAGGACTCTGTTATTGCGTCCATTGACTTTGCCAGAGGAGAAACGTCCGGCGTACAAATGATTCACTTGCCCCAGTTAGGCATGGTTTTGCTGTTTGTCATCTCTGGATTCGATGACCCTGGTTTGATGCGCTTTCATGGGGGATCATGAGAGTTTGCCCCCGGTTTGGCTCCTCAAAATAAATGGGGGGGACCTGCTGTCGCGACCCGTCCGAAAGCGGACGCGGCTAATGGATTACCGATCGCGGGTCTTGGATCGGCGCGAGCCCTCCCAGGCCCATACCAAATCGCGGCGGGAGTATTTTTCAGAAGGATTCGACGATAAGAGTCGATCGCTTTCGACCTTAGTGTGGTCGTGGTGGCATGTGCAACTTGTGCATGCATTTGGAGTCGCCACCGGTCTTTCTTGGAGGGTAGACCGGAAACCTTACTGATCGATTGGGAGAGATCGATCAGTTCTACGGAACCAGAGTTTTTGGGTTCGGGGACTTGGTTACGCTGGTGTCGTTACCAACGCCCTTTCGGTACCTAACGCTAGTGATTTTCCTAACTAGGATTTCATGCAGGCGCAATTTTGGGTGATGTAAGTCTGACTTTGCACATTAACCAGTTTAACATGCTCACGTAATCATAATAAATAAATAGATGTCAATCACATAAACATCTATCCTACGTGGTGATCATGGAATTATGATTTAATGGGTCTCGAGCCAATGAGACCACATTTAATCATTTTAATATTTTAATAACGGAGAGCCGCTCTTCGCTTCTTCTTGGTTTCTTGAACTCTTCAAGAATTGGGCCCCAAAGAGCTCGCCGACTTAAAAGGCTCCCCCACGTAATCCTCGTAGCATTTACATCAACAATTGACTATGCTAAAATAAAGATTACGTGAAAAATAAAAGGAGTACGCAGCCTCCATTTAATAACTACAACCCCAAATATATAAATAATCATCATACATTCATATATACATCAATCACATTGATTAGGGATTTTTCCATGACCACCACCCTTCCACGTAAGTAATAAATTCACAATTTAAAACTTAGGAAGGCACAATAAAAATTCTACGTTGAATCATATTCAGAATTTTTATGTAAAATAAGATAGCCATAAATTTTCGATTCAAAATTGATTTAGTCTCAATTTTTGCTACGTTGATTAATTTATCATATAAAATAATCAACCTCCATTAGCCATGTAAGACGAACAATTCGTTAATACATATTGGCCATAGTATTGCAAAAATTGCAAAAAATCAATTAAATGCATGAAAACACCTAAGGATCGGCTCTGATACCACTGTTGGGATCCACGTAACACGTAGCGGAAATAAATAACAACCCATACATGTATCTCCAGAGGCGTACTTCGTGCATTTCAATAGAAAAAAATCACAAAGCCTCAAAGGGAGTAAATAGATTACCTCTCGTAGCGTGCTTGAACGGAGGTGTCGGTTCGATGTTCTTCGATCTCAGCCTCCACAAGTGTTAGGCATCTAGTTCGGACGCACCACCAATTGACGAAAGGGGAGACGACTAATAACTCCACAACAATTGTGCTAGCAATATGCGGAATCAATATTCCGAACTTAGCATATTTTGCTCACTCAAGATGATGAGAATATAGAGAGTGTTTGTGTTCTTCTCTCTAAGCTCTCAAAAATTTGCACACTCTACAAAATGTCTCTCCCTCTCCAACCTCAAAACTCTTGCCATCCTTTTATAGCCAAAAATACCTTCCAATAAATTGTATTTAAAAATAGCACTAACAATTATAAATTCTATCTAAAAATAGCACTCACAAATAAATGACATTTAAAAATAGCACTAACAATAGCACTCACAATTTATAATACAAAAATGCTATTTAAAAATAGCACTAACAATAGCACTCACAATTTATAATACAAAAATGCTATTTAAAAATAGCACTAACAATTATAAATTCTATCTAATAATAGCACTCACAAATAAATGACATTTAAAAATAGCACTAACAATAGCACTCACAATTTATAATACAAAAATGCTATTTAAAAATAGCACTAACAATAGCACTCACAATTTATAATACAAAAATGTTATTTAAAAATAGCACTAACAATTATAAATTCTATCTAATAATAGCACTCACAATTTATGATAAATAAATGTCATTTAAAAATAGCACTAACAATAGCACTCACAATTTATGATAAATAAATGTCATTTAAAAATAGCACTAACAATAGCACTCACAATTTATAATACAAAAATGCTATTTAAAAATAACACTAACAATAGCACTCACAATACAAAAATGCTAAACAAAAAGCACTAACAAAGGTGTTAAAAATAATAACCATTATTATTATTACAAGAGTTAAAGAGGTTACCAAACAGTACAAATATGCATAACGTATAAATACGTATGACGTATAAATACGTAGAGCATACGTATACATCCGTGAAACCGGGGACTAATTGAAAGAAAAATGTGCAATTAAGCCCTTTTGGTAAAAATTGATTAAATTGGAGGGCAAATTGACCTAATTGCACTTTAAGACTTTAGAATCCAATGTCATAGCTTATAAAAAGTGAGAATTGAAAACTAAAAGACTCGCAAAGGAATTTTTTGCTCGGTTCGAGTTTATGTTTGTGAAGAAACATAGTGACCCGAGCCGAATTTTCAAGATTTAAGGTGACACACTTGAAGATGAAATTAAAACAAAATTATTGAATATTTTTGTGTATTTTTCTGACCACGAATGGTATTTTTATGATTTTTTGGGTATTTTTATAATTAAATAAATTCGAAAAATATTATAAAATACCAAAAAATATTTTTTGTTCAAAATTGGTCCCCGAGGCTAGGCCAAGGCTTCCAAAGTTGATTTTGTGATTTTATGACCTTTTTTGATATTTTTAATTAATTTTAAAGAATAAAAATCACAATAATAAATGGTCAAAAATCAGGTGTCAACACCTGCTCCCATTGATATTTGCAGATTCTGATCATCCGTCTCGATTGTCAGAGTCCTTGATCAATTTTATCTGTCTCAAGACAGCCTGATATTCTTGGGATTCGTCATGTGGCGGTTTGGTGATTCTCTCAATCACAGTCGCCGTTTGAGGTATTTGATGTTCCCTGTTTGTTATTTGAAAGCATTACATCCTGCGTCCTCTGCTCTTGATCATCATCTGAGAGGAAAAAGAAATGAAGCATTATTCCCATATCAAGAAAATAATCATTTTGGAACGATACGTCCTTTTACACTTGATTTGCATTCCGTTTTGATGTTGCATATTGATATGAACAACATCTATCGAATTCCTCCATCCGTGCTTGAAGGTATTTGCAATGCCTACGGTTCATTTGCCCCAGCTGGACGACGTCTGTTTTGTCATTTGAATGCATGAGCTTTTGGGTGCATTGTCTCTTTTATCACCTGAGATAAAAAAAATGGAGAAAAATTTATCCCCAGATCTGATTAAAAATCAATTAGGAACGATACGTCCTTTTACCAAACGAGTGGCTCTACGGCCAAATGTATTTTACACTGAAGAGACGAATTTCGCTATGCTCCACGGGTTTGGGGAATTTGCCCCTATTTTCGATAGAAATGAGCCTTATCGAGATGTATACAATACAAATAGATCCCTAATACAATCAATCTAAGGGACGAGATAGAGAGGACTTAAGCAAAATTAGTCTTATACAAGAGAACTAAAAATGCCAAACCAATCAAAGGAATGTGGTCCGAACACTTGGAGATGCCCCAGTTCCAGTCTTCGAGATGTGACTCCAGGATCACCGATTTTTTTTTTAGGTGGTTTTAGATATATCAACCATCTAAAGACATGCACATGAGACAAGTGAGGATAAAACTTCTAAAAATCAAAGGATTTGGCACCTAAGGTCAAGGTTCCCACCTCGAGTTCTAGAAAGAGCCGATTCCATTGCACAGCTATCGTTGCATTGGGACTCGATCCATAGTTCGAAGTGAGCGGAATTGAAAAGTGGATTACCCCATGTTTTTCCTCATGGAGATTCCATTTCCAATTCCTTCTATTGTTTTCCTAAAGAGGGCGCCAGGGGTTTTAGGCGCGGCTGTGTGTGTTCATTGTGTCGTGCTAAAGCAATAAACCGCATTTCATTTAGAAAACACCGCTTCAATATAAACATCCACACAATCATACATCCAAAACTCCTACCTGCATAAAACAGAGTTAACAAGTACTCCACCCCTTATTTCTCCAATCTGCAAAAACATTTAACACCTCAAGGGTTAAAGTACGTACCTCACCTTGAAGAGCATCTGCATAAAACATGTTAGAAAAATCAATCAACTTTTTAATCGGCTCAAGTTCTCTAAGTCCCCAGCGGAGTCGCCAGTCTGTCGCGACCCTCTCGAGGTTCGCCGTGGGCTCTCGAGGGCTAATGGGCCGTCCAGTCTGGTCAGACGCGGGCCTCTCCCAAGGCCCGTTACCCAAATCGCAACGGAGGTATACGTAGTCGACCTTCAGTGTGGTCTAGTGACATGTGTTAAGTGTGCATGCCATGGAGTCGCCACCAATCATTTTTTGGAGGGTATGATTGGACCACCCTATTGAATAGTCGGGAGTTTCTATTCAATTCTGCGATAACCAGAGAAATGGGTTCGGGGACTTAGTTACGCCAACTGTCAGAGTTGACGCCCTTTCGGTACCTAAATTGACTGAATTTTCTGACCTAAGATTTCATGCAGATGAGTGGAATATGAATCCTAAATCTAGGAATTCATGCAAATAGGAATGACTATCCTGGCAATCACAATCAATAATAAAAGGCGCAAATCAATGAATCCAAGTATGCAAAGTAAACACATCAAATCAACATGACACTCATAAGAAGGCTCTATTAACCTAAATAAGTATCAATCAAGCTTAGGAATGATTTAGACATGATTTTACCCATAAGGGGTAAAGTCGTAATTTTGAGACAAAAGGGACGATTTGCCCAAAAAAGGCAAAATCATCATTTCGGAATGAATTCGGAGTAAAACGATGTCAAAAATAGGTTTGGTCACTCAATTGACCCATTTCCTATTTTTTTTTGCAATTTTCATGATTTTTTGGAATTTTAGAAACCGATTTACCATTCGAAGGGTAAAATCGTCATTTTCTAAAAATGAGAATGAAATGTGGAAATCCTAGACATAAGGTTTAGCCACCTATCTGGCTCATCGCCAAATTCTAAGCAATTTCCACAATTCATCGGAATATCAAAGACGATTTACCCTTTGAGGGGTAAAATCGTCGTTTTGGATTAAATGGGAGAAAATCCTAAAAAAACGACAACCAATCAATTTCTTTTGATCATTTTCAGCCTTGGGAATTTTCTAGAATTTTTTTAGTAATTTTCTGCAATTCTTCTCAATTTTTTTGTTTTTCTTTAATTTTTCCATTTTTTTTGGCATTTTCTGATTTATTAATATTTTTTTATATTTTCAGAAAATATTTTAACAAAAAGCATATCATTGGCAATAGACAACACTCAACCAGATAAATAAGCTAACTACTGAACTGAGATAAATACATGCAAACCAAATCTATAATGGCGACATTTTAGAAAAATAACCCTAATACACGGATCGGGTACGTAAAACATACCGGATTGGACACCGGCCTTCAATCGCCCAGCCCCAGCCTGCGACCATCTCCATGCACATCACCTGTCGATCACCACATCAAAATGTCAACAATCAATTTTACAAGTTTTAAGACCGGTAATAAATAATAATAATTTAAAAAATAAATAAATCCAGGCTCGGAAACGGGCCAATTCACTCAGCCATGGACCGGCTATGGGCTCACGGCCTCGGCCCACGGCTTTGGCCCACGGCCTCGGCCATGGGCTCGGCCCACGGCTTTGGCCCACGGGCTCGGCCATGGGCTCGGCCTTGGCCCACGGCCTACGGCCTCGGCCCACGGCCTACGGCCTCGGCCATGGGCTCGGCCATGGCCTTGGCCCACGGCCTCGGCCCACGGGCTCGGCCATGGCCGAGACGCACGGCCACTCGGCCGACGTCCTCGGCCCACGAGCCATGGCCGAGGCGCACGGCCACCGGCCCACGGCCATGGCCGAGGCGCACGGCCACCGGCCCACGGCCATGGCCGAGGCGCACGGCCACCGGCCCACGGCATTGGCTCGCCTCGGCTATGGGCTCGGCCATGGCCCAGGATCACGGTGGTAGCTGGCTCGACGAAGGTGGCCGGACGTGTGGTGGCGGGGAGTGATGTACGACGAGGTGGGGAGATTCACCAAGAAAAAGAAGAAGAAGAAGAAGAAGAAGAAGGAGAAAGGGGAAGAAGAAGAAGGAGGAGAAGAGCTGCGGATGATGAAGGAGAGGGGAGGAGAGTAAAGTAATAAAAAATATAATAATATAATAATATAATAATAATATAATAAAATACTAAAAAGTAAAAAAATAATAATAAAATAATCAAAAGCGAAGACAAAATGATTAGTTCCCTTTTCCTTTTAAATGATGATGTTTTCACGCCTTTTCCTTTTAATCATTACTAATATTTTTGTCAAATTCAATTTTACGGTGATCAGTGAACACCTAAAATGGAACCTGAATTTTACTGTTTTATGAGGTCCTAAAGTAAAGAAAATTAAAAATAAAAATACCTACTATTTGTATATATTTTTGTGACCTCGAATACTACTTTTTTTATTTTATTTTTATTTTTATATTTTTCGAAAATAATAATAATAATAAAATAGGAAAAATATGAAAAAAAATATTTTTATCCAAAATGGTCCATTTAGCTTGGCCAAGGCTACCAAAGTTGGTTTTTGTAATTTTTTAGCTTTTTATGAATTTTCTATGAATTTTTGAAAAATAGAGGAAGAAAAAGGTTGATCAAAATTTAGGTGTCAACAACACCGTGGACCAGAGAATGGCCAGAGGAGCTACGACCTTTTGACTAGAACATGGAAGATAACTCCCCTACACTTGATTGAAGGAGAGTTCCCGACTGACTGTCAAGAGTGATTTAGATTCTCACATTCCATAGGCCTTTTATGGCTTTCTTGTTTGAAGAATCTTTCCCTACCCTTCTTTCATTAGGCATCCTGATTGTAATAAAAGTTCATCCCACTTTGTTCATTTGATGTATTGACCAATGGAATGTGACATTGCTGTTTCCTCTAGTCACTAAGTGAACATGACTAAATTGCATAATTCACTTCCCTGAAATTTAAGTTAGGCTTTAAGTCAGGCCTTCGAGACCTGAAAAAGGTCCTAATTTCTATTTCTTCAAAATGAACTATGCAATTAAGTTGGCCCATGCATATCTCATGGCATCTGCATAATCATGTCTTTAAAGTAATTTCCGACGATTGACTTTTAAAAATCATTTGCATATTTTAGACTTGATGGGAAAGAATGATATTCAAGTGTTCAAAGTTTCCCGGGCCGAACTCCAATCATAGTGGGATAGCATGGGCGAAGCCAGCCAGAAGTATGCTGAATCCCGACTAGGATACCTGTTAGACCTGCTGAAGGTTGAGTGTCCGCCTGCCTTTATCCAAGCCATGGCGCTCTATTGGGATCCTACCACCGCTACATTTTGCATGGAAGGACTGGAGATTACTCCCACTATCGAGGAATACAGTGCCGTCATCGGAGTTGAGTTCACTCACACACTCGTTCGACCCCCCATAGGATTTGAACCCCTGAGTCAGGTGGCTGAATTCCTCGACACAAGCCTAAGCGAAGTCAAAGCAGATGAAAAAAGCAATTCTGGACGAATCTCCCTATCTTTCCTTATAGACCGATTTTCCTGCCTCCCCGCTGCTAAAGGGACCAAATCTGGTAGAGCCTTTGTCTTGGCATTTTTCAGCTTTGTGCTGTTCCCAATCTCGTCTGTCACCTTCGACCCTATCACAGCTGTAGTAGCCAGACAAGTCTGTTGTGGGTGGGATTACTCGAACATCATCCTTGCCGAAACCTTCCTTTCCTTAAATCGCTTCAAGAAAAATAAAAAGGGAATCTTTAGAGCCTCTAGCGACCTTTTGTATCTGTGGTTCACATCCCATGTCAGACAATTCCACATCCGCATGGGTTTCACTGAAATCAGCCCTGATGCACATCCCCTCAAAACCTTTGTCAGAACATATACACGTATTCCTAAGTTCAACTTCATAGAGTGGAAAAACTTCCTTAAAGTTCTAAAGCCCGAACAACTCCGATGGCGGCTAAGGTTACCGACGCTGGGCAAAGTCAGATTGGCCTGTGATAACAAAGGTCCAGTTCCCTTGCTAGGATTCACGGGCGCTACCGCATACTATCCGAAAAGGGTGATCCGACAGTTCGGGGCGCTACAAGGGGATCCCTTCTCCACCACAACCTGGTATCTTTTCTTTTGACATATGTCGCGACCCTCTCGCGGCGCGGGAGGCGGGAGCGGGCTAATGGGCCGCCCGATCGCTGGCTTGATCGGACGCGGGCCTCTCCCAAGGCCCATCACCCAAATCGCAACTGCTGGATATACGTGGTCGACCTTCAGTGTGGTCTAGTGACATGTGATGAGTGTACATGCCAAGGAGTCGCCACCAATCGTTTCGTGGAGGGTACGATCGGAAACCCTATCGAATAGTTGGGAGTGGTCTATTCGATTCTGCGGAAACCAGAGAAGTGGGTTCGGGGACTTAGTTACGTCAACTGTCAGAGTTGACGCCCTTTCGGTACCTAAGCTGAATGGTTTATCTGATCCTAGGATTTCGTACAGATGAGTGAGGTATTGACCCTAAATCTAGGAGTTCATGCAGATGGGAATAGCTACCCTATCACTCACAATCATTAAAAGTAATAGCGCAAATCAAGGAATCAGTACATGCGGATAAAACACATGAAATCAGCATGGCATCCCTAATGAGGCCCTATTAGCATAGAGAAATATCAATCAAGGCTTAGGAATGATTTTGGCATGATTTGCCCATAAGGGGCAAAATCGTAATTTTGAATGGTTCGAGGAAAATTTACCTTGAAAGGGTAAATTTGTCATTTTAGATGAATTGGGAAGTCAAAAGACAGAGGAAATAGGATTGGCCATCAATCCAATCCATTTCCTATTTTTCGGGAATTTCCAGGATTTTTCTCGAATTTTCAAGTGATTTTACCCTTGGAGGGGTAAAATCGTCATTTTGGACAAAGATGAGAACTGAAAATCTCAAATATTAGAGTTGATCGTCCACCTGACCCAAACCCTAACTCCAAGCAATTTTCGGAACTCGATTGAGACAAGAAGGACAATTTTCCCATTGAAGGGCAAAATTGTCATTTTGAGAAAAGAGGCGGGACTCGAAACCCAAACCTAAGAATTGGTCGTCTAATCGACCCTAATTCTTACTTTGGCATTATCGGCCTTATCTTGCATATACAGCAGAGGCGACTTACCCCTAAAGGGTAATGTCGTCAAGTCTTGGAAGAACGGATAAGAAACCCCAAAAATAGGGTTGACCAGTTGTCTGCGGTCAATCCTCGATTTTTGGGGATTTCTGGAGTGTCTAGGATTTTCCCACAATTTTTCACATTTTTTTTGGAATTTTCTGGAATTTTCTAGCATTTTTTTGGATTTTCTAAGATTTTTCTGATTTTTTTTATTTTTTAAAATCATTTTCGGAATTTTTTTTATTTAAAAAAAATATTATTCGGGCCGGGTCGGGTGACCCGGCCCACGGCCCACGGCCCAGCCCGAACCCGGGTCCGCGCGACCCGCGCCCAAAACGACGCCGTTTTTGCCTTCTCCCGCTCAGATTTTTCAAATTCCCGCCCAAACGAACCAAAGGCCTAGATTGTGCCACGTGTCGCCGGATGGACGGTTTGATCTAAGGCTGGAAACTGACGGTCCAGATTGAACTTCCTGATCGAACCACAACCGTCCGATCTAAGGGATTTTTAATTTCCAAAAATCATTTTTTATTTTCGAAAAAAAGAGATTGCGACACGTGGCCAAATGTCCACCGTCCGATCTGTTTTGGTTATATTCGGTTGTAACGACGACGCTGACGTGGCTGCCACGTGGGCGCCACGTCAGCGCCACGTGGGCGTTGACCAGTCAACTTTCGTTGACTGGTCAACAGGGCTACCGGGGAAGACGACCGGCGCCGGCGCTCCCTCGCCGGCGCCTCGTCGGAGGGCCATATCTCCGGCTACAGAGCGCCAAATCGCACGAGACCACCTCCATTCGACTCGTACAGATCCTCTCTACCACATATCAGAACTTCGACGCAGCAGATTATCATCTCATCCATGTGCAACCTCCGGCCGAAGCTAGGCTCCGGCGGCTACCCGTCCTAACCATTTCTATCGTCACCTAGCTAAAAGAATCGATCAAGAAGCATCACCGAGGGTAGAGGAGACTTACCTGACCGTCGCGGAGCTTCGGCTTGGTCTAGGACGAGCTATGGAGCTCGCGGCCGATCGGCCATGGCAAGGGATGGACTCGGTGATTTAGGCCATGAAACGACATGCGACCAAAGGCAAAAATGCTCAGGGAGGAGACACAAGCACATTGCAACCAGAATCGCAGCAAACGGATGACTCTAATTAAAGTTGCC
This sequence comes from Rhodomyrtus psidioides, assembly GCA_021437785.1. Classification (NCBI taxonomy): domain Eukaryota; kingdom Viridiplantae; phylum Streptophyta; class Magnoliopsida; order Myrtales; family Myrtaceae; genus Rhodomyrtus; species Rhodomyrtus psidioides. The sequence continues at coordinate 3,773,216 of JAILYB010000069.1, forward strand.
ATTGAAGGCCGAGCTTGAGTTCGAAGGAGGACCTCACCTTTTCCAAGAGCGTCTTCGAGTATGGTTTGGTCCGACGCCTTCCCCGGGCTGAGACGAAGCTAATGGAAGCGATGGCGTCAATTGTCGTCGTCTGAATCGCGGGGAATCCGAGCTCGAATTTCTCGAGCTTGGAGCTTCAATGGCCGCCGCGTTCTCTCTCTTTCACCTCACTCTCTCCCTGTCTGCCCTTTACGAGCTTTCTTTCCCTCGCTCTCTCTGTTTCCTTCTCTCTGTGTCGCTCTCTCTTTCCCACTCTGCCAGCTCCTCCTCTCACGAACTCTCTCTCGTCCTCTCTCTCTCTCTCTGCCTTCGCGCAAAGAAAACCGCTCTCCCCCTCTCGCTTTCTCCCTCTCTTGCTTTTTGTTCCTCCTTTTCCTCTGTCGCCAGCACTCTCTCCCTCCTTTCTTTTCTTCTGAGGTCGTTTCCTCTTCTTGCGTCCGTTATCGACCTCTCCTCAACTGATTTTTCTGTTCGTGCCGTTGCTTTTCTTCATCGGTTTGTTGCGTACGAAACCAAGAACAAAGAACGGAGCGTTCTGTTCTAACTTGGTCAACTGGGTTGACTGGGTCGGGTCAACCCGACCCAGTTGACCCGGTTCGCCAAAAATAGGGCAAATTGACCCACCAAAATTCCTAATTTCTCAAATTAAATTTGGAAATCGGCTTCCATGAGATGAATCCCATCTAGTATGGTGATTTAGTGAAAAATGAGTGTGGAATTAAATGAAAACCCCAAATGTTGAATAAGCTCCGAAATCGATTTTTGTCAAATTGGGGTTCCTAATGGACGAATTGGCCCCAATTGAGCCCCTCATTAGATTCAGTGGGTCAAAAACTATAGGGAGGAAGCATTGGAGTTCTATGGGTGTCCCTCAGAGAATTTTAATTTCGGAATTGGCATAATAGGGACTAAAATGAAAAGATTTTTATGCAATTAGGTCCCTAAGGCCAAAATTGATCAAATCAATGCACAATTGAACCGAATTGAAATGTCGGGTAATCAAGCTGAATGTCAAGATTCGGGAAATGCGAAGTATTGCAAATAAAAAGACTCAGAACATATTTTTTGACAAATTTAACCCTGTGTGTTACAAAGAAACACACAAAATTAAACTTGAATTTCGACTCTTGATGAGGTCAAAATGACAAGGGATTTAAAAGAAAAATATTGACTATTTTCCTATATTTTTGTGACCTCAAATTCTATTTTTGTTGATTTTTCTAGTATTTTCCTATTTTCTAAAAATACTAAAAAATGTGAAAAATATGAAAAATTATTTTTTGGTCAAGAATGGTTCCTTGGGCTTGGCCAAGGCCACCAAAGTTGATTTTGTAATTGTTTGACTTTTTATGAATTTTTTGTGATTTTTCGAAAATAAAACTGAAAAAGACTTGGTCAAAAATCAGGTGTCAACAACATACCAAGCAAGACTCTCATGGAGGAGGAGAAGAAACAGTTTGAAGCCAAGGTGACATCCATCATCCGCTCCTTGAAGAATTCGTAAGCCGAAGAAATAAGTTGGCCAGAAAACATGACTCATGAAGAAAACATTCATAGAGCCACAGCAGAATACATTCAGCACTTTAAAGCAACCAGACGGAGCCTTGTCGAGCCATACGTACCCGAATAAATCGTACCATATGTACCTGGAATAGAGCCGTACGTACCCGAAGACATGAGATCGCTGTCATATTCAGAAGATGACGAACCCTAGACTGAAGAGGGGAATCCATACTGGGATGATGAGGATACATTAGACCTCAAGCGTCCTAGACTTGAATAGGCTATTCTGTCAAGTGTAAAATAAGCAAACATTGTGACGCCTTCTCATACATTCTCATTTCCATGTGATGCTATTTTGGACACATGAGCATAAATGTGAACATATTTTGCGAATACATAAAAACTATCGTCCGAAATTACGTTTCTTTTAATTTCATGAATTCCTGTCGGAAAATGATTAAAAGAACTACTTACATGAGGCTAAGGCTCACGAGGTAGCCCTTTTTCCATCTACCGACAAGAAACATGCAACTAAAAGAATTAACTGCTTCTTTTTGGCAAAGACAAAAGAAATACTCACTGGGAATCCTTTTGGAACAGGTACACTCTCATCACGGAATTACCAACACATCGTTTCCGAACTCGCCTTAAGACAAGAATGGAGCAACAAGAATTGACTCCGCGTGTGGGCATGCTGGAATCTTAGATGACCGCCCTAGCAACTATGATGGCAGACATCAAGGCAATGCTGGAAGCTACCCAAGCTAAACAAACAACCGGTCATAACCAGAATAACGCAGGTCCTTCTTTTGTACCTGATACAGCAGATAAAGAGGTGACGAGAGATACTCAACATGCAGAATAGGACATCCATGAACCAAACAGCCGGCCACAACAAAAGACCTCGCCTGTTGTTATCAACCTCGAGAAAGAGGAGAAGGGGAAGCAAACTGTGAAAATCGAAGCAGAGGCTAAAAGGTTGGCCAAAATCGAGGAGTGCTTGAGCAGCCAAGGTTACGAGTTAGCTCGCTTCGACAAAATATCTCCTTTTGCTAAGGTAGAGACTCCTCTCGACTATAAGGAGCCGGAGTTCGTAAGAAAATATAACGGGACATGCTGTCCCCGTGCCCACCTCAAGTATTACCTGCGCAAGATGGCACACTATTCGGATTATATTCCACTGTTGATGAACACGTTCCAAGAGAGTTTGGGTGGCGCCGCTCTGGCTTGGTTCATAGAGCTAGACCTAGAAGATTATGACGGCTGGGAGGATCTTGCAAAAGACTTCCTCAGACAGTACAAGTTCAACACGGCTACAGCCCCAACAAGAGAAGACCTTCTACGAACTTTAAAGGCGAGAGGCGAATCAATCAGGACATATGCCCAGAGGTGGCCAGCCTTGGCTACCCAAGTAAAACCGTCAATCCCAGAAGAGGAGCTGATCGACTTATTCCTAAAAGCGCTCCCCTACAAGTACTTTGACAGGCTGAACACTTCCGGATGTCAAACATTTGCACACTTGATAAAGGCTGCTGAAAGGCTAGAATGGGTCTTGAGAGAAAGGAGGCCTCATGAAGCTCCTACTAGGAAGCAGTATCCCTTGAAAAAGGAGAGAGAAGCCGGACTGGACATAGCGTTTATACCGGATCCGCACAAGCCCAAGCCGTTTGGCAATTCTAATCAGACCAAAAGAGGATCGTCCTGGTCAACACCGAAAGTACAAGAGCCTAGAAGAAGGCAACCCCAGAAGCAATTTTCTCAGGTCCCAAGGCTTTTATCCAACTTGCTCCCAGTGCTGCTAGAGCAACGCCTGGTGGCAAAAGAACCGCCTAGGGCAAACCCTGTCAAATATCTTGGCTTTGATGAGAACCAAACCTGTATCTACCACATGGGCGAAAGAGGGCATAATGTGGACAACTGCTATAACCTCAAGCTGAAGGTGCAAGCTCTGATTGACAGTCAAATTCTGAAGTTTGACAATATGGCCCCAAATGTACAAGAAAACCCACTTTTAGATCATCAAGCAGTAGGAGCAATATTTGCTGAAGTGGAGGAAGACTGCCTTAAGCTGAAGGTAGACGTACCTAAGCTGACCAACTTGCTAGCAGCCGCTTCATCATACCCAAAAGCAGGAGAGATCTCTGTTGACGAAAATAAGCTATGTATCGCCAAAATGATGAGCTTGGGGATAATGTTCGATATTACTAATGAAGAATTCGAAGGAGTTGAAGCTTCTTTATCTTTGGGAGGAAGCTACTTCGTGATCACAACAGAGTGGGGCAGCACCTGGGACATCCCACACGAGAATCTGGTAGATAGTCTTGAGCCCGTCACTCAGTTAGAAGAAGAATTCGAAAAGGACGAACTGGAAGCCAAAAGGCGAAGTCAAGCGGACCGCAAATTTATGGCCAAAGCGCTTGACAAGGGCGAAATTGTAGACAACCTTGGTCAAGATTCTGGGGGGTACAACTTCAAATTGAAATATTCAGCCTCTCCCAGCTTTTATCAGAAAATTGATGACATCATACCAGACGGATGGGGAGGTATGGATGATCTCTCTCAACCAGAGACCTCGAAGGACGTAGAAGAACTTCTTTCAAAAGGGCTTGACGACACCGTATCAATGGTAGAAGTCGCTACGACAGTGGTAATCAGATTGGAAGAACTTGATAGCATGAGCGAGGTGAAAGACTACCTAGTCAAGCCTGTTGTGATTCAACTGCCGCAAGAAGAAGCAGACAACACGACTGAACCAGAGACGTCTTATCAGGCAACTGTAACTATAGATATCCCCCCAGTAGAAGAATACGATCCTAAAGCAGTCCATTGGGACTATGGGACTAAAGAAGTAGACGCAATAATGAGGTCTGGACGGTTTTATGCCCCTAGGGAGGGTGAATCCGAAAAAAAGGAAGTCTCAAAGGAAGACGCCGAAAAGCTCATATCAATCATCAAAACCAGCGAGTTCGAAGTAATAGAGCAGCTGAGGAAGATGCCGGCTCAAATATCCTTGCTAGATTTATTCCTCAACTCAGAGAAGCACAAGAACGCACTGTTGAAAATACTCAACGAAGTATATGTCCCTGAATCAATTAACGAGGTACAATTGGGGGACTTTGTGGGGGCAATCCTTTTAAAAGACCAGTTGAGCTTCTCTGACGAGGACTTTCCCATGGAAGGAAGAGGGCACAACAAGGCCTTATATATCTCCGCGCAATGTAACGGGAAGAGAGTGGCACATGTATTAATCGACAATGGATTAGCCTTCAATATTTGCCCTTTGGCTACCCTAAGAAGTTTGGGAATCAATGAGGAAACGGTTAAGGCATCCAAAAACGGCTGTGAGAGCTTTCGACGGAATGAGGAAGACCGTGGTGGGCGAGATTGAGCTTGACGTATTTATCGGCCTGATGAAATTCTCTATAAACTTCCAAGTAATGGATCTGTCCAGTGCATTTGGATTCTTGCTGGGAAGGCCTTGGATCCATACAGCAGGAGCCGTCCCTTCAAGCTTGCATCAAAAAGTACGATTTGTAGTGGATGGGAAGGTGATTACCATACATGGAGAAGTCGACCTCCAGACATACCAGAGCAGTGCCATTCCCTATATTGAACCCGAAGTGAAGACAAAAGCAAGCTATCATTCCCTAGAACTGGTAGCAACAGTTCATACCCCGACAGGAACAAGATTGAGAACCCCCTATATCTCAGAAGCCAATCTCTTACCAGCCAAGATATTACCGACATATGGGTTTAACCCTGGAAAAGGTCTGGGTAAGCACAGTCAAGGGATAAATGTCCCCCTGCAATTAAAAGCTAACCCGCATAGAATGGGTTTGGGGTACCAGAAATATCACGTGAATGAATCTGTCCCGAAAGCAGCAGGCCGAGGCCGAGGCAAAAGCCTGGGACGTCGGGGAGGCCGAAACAACTTGGATGACTCGTCCATCGGTTCTCCAACTTGGAAAGGCAGATCGAAGATATTTCCTCTGAACACCTACTTCAACCAGAACTCTAAATGGTTATCTGAAGAAAATGTCACTTCACCGATAGAACCAGATCTGACAAATCCTTTTCTTGAAGACAACTCTGTGAATGCCGTCATAGAGTGGTTAAGTGATGAAGTCACTTCCTCTGAGTAACGAGACTCTTCCCTTGTCTTTAAATACTGCATTTAGAACTTTTTGCATTTTGTCGCATTTTCTTTCCTTATTGTACGTATCGGGAAACGCCTTTGGATCTCCGGCCGTTGGTCCAAATAGCACATCTTGTAATGCGGCTCATCTTGCATTCAATGAAATCATACATATTTTGTTAAGGACATATGGAACCACGAATCAGCCCAATGATGATACTAGTCTTCTGCACAGAAGCTTGAGGCCTGATTTGCCGTATGACTCCTGATTTCCAAAGAGATTTCCTTGGGGCCAGGATATCCAATGACATGAGGATTAGTCCCGTTTATACCTATACCTATTTCGAAAACTCTTTCAAAAAAAAAAACTTTCCATGATCATACATGTCATTCTTATGGAATACAAACTAACCATACTCATGACATTTCAGGCATATCATGTCAAACATGCATACCAGGTTGTTACGAGATTCGGATTTCTCCAGTAACCATTCTTATAGCATTGAGGAAGATGAAGACGAGGGTTATGCGTCTATCCGCAGAGATTGGAATGCCTATGAGGAATCGACGCCTCCTAATTCAGAAGAACCAATCATTGTTAATCTGGGAGACTCCGTGAATATCAAAGAGGTCAAGATCGGCGGGCATTTATCCCGAAATGAAAGGCTCGAGTTCACAGAGTTATTGAAAGAATATCAAGACATTTTTGCATGGTCTTACGCTGATATGCCAGGCCTAGATCCTAAGATCGTGGAGCATGCCTTACCCACAGATCCTAGTATCAAACCTGTCAAGCAAGGCAGCAGGCGGATGAAGACTGAGTTGGAAGACAAAATTAAGGAAGAAGTCATGAAGCTTCTTAGGGTAGGCTTTATTGAAGCTATCCCATACTCAGACTGGATTGCAAATATAGTCCCCGTCATGAAGAAGGATGGTAAAGTTCGGATATGTGTGAATTACCGAGATCTGAATAGAGCAAGCCCAAAAGATGATTTTCCACTTCCTCACATTGATGTGTTAGTGGATAGCACAGCAGGTTATGAATTGTTCTTGTTTATGGATGGATTCTCGGGATACAATCAAATCTTCATGAAACAAGAAGACAAACCAAAGACTGCTTTTACCACACCCTGGGGGAACTTTTGCTACAAAGTCATGCCCTTTAGATTAAAAAACGCCGGGGCTACCTATCAGAAGGCCATGGTCACATTATTCCATGATATGATCCACAAAGAAATTGAAGTATACGTCGACGACATGATCGCCAAATCCAAGAAAGGACAGGATCACGTACAGGTGTTAAGAAAATTATTTGAGCGTCTGCGCAAATATAAGTTGAGGTTGAACCCTAATAAATGTGTGTTTGGGGCAAAATCTGGGAAACTTCTTGGGTTCGTAGTCAGTAACAGGGGCATTGAGATTGATCCTTCAAAGATTCAAGCTATCCACGATCTGTCAACGCCCTCCACAGTAAAAGAAGTGAGAAGCCTTCTGGGGAGACTGAACTATATTGCCAGATTTATCAATCAACTGTCTAATGTGGCTAAGCCAATATTTAAATTGCTTAAGAAAGGCGCGAAAGTAACATGGGATGCTGAATGCAGCAGGGCATTCCAAATGATCAAGAACTATCTGATCACACCGCCGGTACTTGTGCCACCAATTCCTGGTCGCCCATTGACCTTATACCTGACTATACAGCAGGAGTCCTTGGGAGCCTTACTCGCCCAAACTAGCCCGATAGATGATAAAGAAAGGGCAATCTATTACCTGAGTAAGAAATTCACACCATCTGAAGCAAAATATGTACCAGTTGAAAGGGCATGTGTAGCAGCGGTATGGGTACTTCGCAGACTGAGACAGTATACCCTACACCACCACATTCAGCTCGTAACAGAGAACGATCCTGTCAAATACCTCCTGGAGAAACTCGCTTTAATTGGGAAATTAGCAAAATGGCAAGTAATGCTATCTGAATTTGACATCAAGTGTTCTCCACAAAAGTTAGTTAAAGGAAGAGCTATAGCTGACATGCTAGCAGAAAACCCGTCAAACGGTGAGTCTCCTGAAGTAACAAGCATAGAAGGTCAAATTCTCAACTTAGCAGAAGACAAGTGGGTCATGTACTTCGATGGTGCTGTTAATCTATCAGGGGCAGGCACTGGGGCAGTACTGATATCCCCCGATGATCAACATTACCCTGTGGCGGCAAAAATAACTTTCCCTTGCACCAACAACATCTCAGAATATGAGGCATGCATTTTAGGCCTACGATTGGCCATTTCCATGAAGATACCTAGGTTGCAAGTTTTTGGAGATTCCATGCTCATCATTTTACAGACACAAGGAGAGTGGAAGACGAAAGATGCAAAGCTCATCCCTTATCATGAATACCTTGAAGAATTAATACTCGAATTCGAAGAAGTGTCATTCGAATACCTATCGAGATCCCACAATCAATTTGCAGATGCGTTAGCCACCCTTGCCTCAATGTTGCAAACAATTGGAGGGTTGGATATAGAACCCATAAGGATCAATATAGTTGAAAGGCCAGCTTATTATATGATAATCGAAGAAGAGTTTGATGGGGAACCATGGTATTACGACATCAAGAACTATCTCTCAAAAGGTGAGTTTCCTGAAGGATGCCAACCAGGAGACCGGAGATACATAACCAAGATGGCCAGCAAGTTCTTCCTCAATGGACAAATTCTGTACAAAAGGTCATTTGACTCTACTCTGTTGAGGTGTGTAGATGCCAAAGAAGCAAATATCCTCATGAAAGAGATCCATGAAGGAATATGTGGGCCTCACATGAACGGCCACCTCCTCGCTAGGAAGATCATGCGGCTTGGCTATTTTTGGATGACCATCGAATTAGACTGCTGCCAACATGTCCGGTCATGCCACCAATGCCAAATATATGGTGATAAAATCAATGTACCCCCAAACGAACTACACCAAATGTCGGAAGTTTGGCCTTTCTCTATGTGGGGCATAGACATGATAGGGCCTATTAATCATGTGGCTTCAAATGATCATCGCTTCATCCTGGTAGCGATTGATTATTCACAAAATGGGTAGAGGCCAGTTCTTACAAGAATGTCACTGCAAGAAATGTGGCAAGATTCGTCAAAAGAGACATCATCTCCCGGTATGGTACCCCTCAGGCAATCATCACAGACAATGGGTCTAACCTGAACAACAGGATTGTCAATGGCCTATTAGATCACTTTGGTATTCGACATCTGAATTCATCCCCCTACCGCCCACAGATGAATGGGGCAGTGGAAGCGGCCAATAAAAACATCAAGAGAATCTTGGCTAAAACAGCAAAAAACTACAGGGATTGGCATGAAAGGCTGCCCTTCGCCTTAATGGCTTACCGAACGTCAATCAGGACTTCTACAGGGGTAACTCCCTACAGTCTGGTGTATGGGACAGAAGCAGTTCTACCCGTGGAAGTTAAGATTCCCTCTTTGAGAATCTTGTCAGAGGGTAAACTCTCCGAGCCAGAGTATTCCAAGCATAGATACGAACAGTTGAATTTAATAGACGAGAAGCGTCTTAAAGCCATTTGTCATGGACAAACTTACCAGAAAAGGGTAGCCAGGACGTTTAACCGAAAGGTCAAGACTAGAAATTTCGAAGTAAATGACTTGGTAATTAGGAAAACTTTGCCGAGTAATATCCATCCGGGAGGTAAATTCACCCCGAATTACGAAGGCCCCTACATTATCAAGAAGATTCTCACTGGAGGAGCATTGATCCTTGTAAACTCCAAAGGAGAAGAACTGGGGCACCCTGTAAACTCAGATGCTGTAAAGAAGTATTACCCTTGAAATAAAATCAGATTTCGATTATATGACTCATCCCGGATTGAGCCGAGTCGTCGTAATAGTCATTGCATAAGCATATCATGCATCCATGCATACATTAGCATGTGTTCAATATTGCAGGACCCAAGGAAGCAAGGTCCTCAATGGCAAATACCAAGAATGTCTGATGAAGACAGCAGACAGCAAAACGAAGAGCAAGAAACTTCAAAAATGGCACAGTGGCACGCTCCAAAATAAATAAAGCCACTGAGCAGGATTCATTGCCCCAATCAGACGAAGGCATCATCGCCATAGGTCAAAATGGCTGATTTATGTAATCTACGCATTGGCATTCAGATGGGAATACATGATCAAGGAGACCTAACGGCGTGGTGGTCAGATTTTCATAAATTTATGAATTTCCATTGGAGCACATGATCAAGGGTAAGGTATATCGTTTTAATTTTCTGAGATTCGAGAACAAACACTGACACATTCCTTTTGATATTTTTCAGGAATCCCTAGCCGCGCTGGGTAGGTAAGTATTCCTTTCCCGACCTCTTAGGTTTTAAGACTGTCAGAATCCTTATTGCTAGAATTTGAATCTAGCATACATTCAAAGCTCATGTCTAAAAAGACGCAAAATTCTCACAGTCATTGGCATTCGTGTTTAGATCTGGAGGTTATCTGAACATGATTGAAATATACATTGTGCATCATAAACCCCTTGAAGGGTGAGCTTTGGAGAAAGCAAAATGAACTTTTCCAACAAGAGTTGTTTAAAACTGTTTAAAAGGATGTTTCCTCAGACAAAAGGAAAGCCTGGTCCAAACACGTCCCATACACACTTGAGAGATGAGTGGAGTAGTAAGGATAGCGAGACCTTGACCTACGGGCGTAAGGATTATTCGCAGTGATTACATGGATTGAAACGACGGAGGCATTCGTTTCTTTATCATAAACACTACAGGTAACCATTGATAACCCTTTGAACGGCGGTTTCATTCTTTACCCCTGTCAAGAACCACCCCACAGCGGGGCAAACTGGAGGTACATCCAGCGGTATCAGGAGGTAAATGGTTAGAAGTTCTCTTGCTCAGACTTGCATCAATCTACGCGTGTTGCTTGTCATTTTAACTCCTATTGGTAATTCAGGTGCTTTAGGACGACGAAAAGCATTCGTTTCTCTACCTTATACACTTTTACCCTTTGCACAGCCCAGTTGAGCCTGTACGTTCGTTTCAAAAACCCGTTGGTGATCATTGCATATTCCGAGACAGAAGCGACGTCACTTCAAGAGCGGAAGAGTTCAAAACATAGGATTTGTGAAAAATTCCTAGATTAATATTTGAGTGCTGAGATTCAAGTTGTATATCTAGCACATTCATTTGAAAATTCTAATCCCCAAAAGAAAAGAAAAGATGGGATTTCAAGAAAAGAGATGGAAAAATCCGATCCTAGGCATCAAGAAAAAGCAAAGTGTCTGGTTAAAGCAAGGCCAATGCCCGTCCAAATACTTCTACACTTGTGAATCATGTGTTTGATCTTGTAAATGCCAAAAGATGGCATGATACCTTTGTATAGGTCACTAGTGAGATCTGGTTGTAAAAGAAATTTCCAAGGGAGCTAGACTGCGAAAGATACTCCCAAATCATGTCACACTTAGATGATGAAAGTGTAGACAAGATGTTGACACAGTCTCAACATGAAAGAGATATTCTCTAAAGACAAATGTGCTCTTCAAAGACTATCAATGCACTTCAAAGACTGAAGACGCTCTTTGAACCAAAAGGGGGCAAGATGACGGCAAACTTGCAATGATCACCAATATTAAACCCTTCGCATATTTTGAGCCAAAAACAAGCCTTTTTTTTTGTCCCCAAACCTACCTACGTTACAACCCTGAAAAGCCTTTTCTAATTAAGGCACTTGGATTGACATAGGGTTTAATGTCTAAGCTTAACTCGAAGAAGTTCGAGCAAGATTATTTCTTTCTCATTTTGCAGGTTTCTTGACTTGTAAACCTGGAGCAGACATTGGAGACTTCTCTTCGAAAGCCTTGACTTGCATGCAAGTCCCCCTTTGAAAACCGCTGACCAAGCCCAACATTACGGTCCCTTGGAAGTCCTCCTAATCAATCGAGATGTATCCACTGCGAATGATCCTAAAATCCGAGGCGCAGGTTTGATAGGAAATTAGAGTGCATTCTTGATAAGAGACCATTATCTCAAAACAGTGAGAAGTCCTCTTTGATGAGAATACTCCAATGGACGTTTTAACCAAAGACTTTTTGGGTAATTTCAGATTGATTGATTCAAACTTTCCTCAGAAGAAATTTTTGATCACTCCCGTATATTGCAAGGTGTTTTGGATAACCTCCAGCATCGTAATGCATTCATTGAAATTTTCCATGACTATGATATAAGTCATAAAGTGCTGTCAGTTTGACATCAAATATCACTTAAAGACCATTGATGTGCCTTTGGTAAGAAAATTTTCAGCTTAGAGCTTCCGCAAGATTCTTGACGACTTCGGCTCCTAAAATGACTTGCATCACTCTTGGTCCCAAAAGGATGCCTTGCTCTATGAAGAAGAGCTTTCAAGCTTACTTTTCTGTAGGATCCTTGGATGATTGGAGTACCCAGATCCCAGAATGTCACATTCCATGTCAAAGAGGACAATCTTTAGAAATCATCTCTCCGAGAGATCCCAATGTTACAGGTTGGAACTTTCTACAGGATACCTGGAACTCCCAGATCCCAGAATGTCACCTTCAATGTCGAAAGGACAATATTCAAGATAGTTTTTCCGCGAGATCTCAGATAGCCCCTAGATCCCAGAAGAATCTTATCAAAGTTTTTGCAGGTTTAAGCTTTCTGCAGGATACTTGGAGTCCCCAAATCCTAGAATAACGCATCGCATGTCGAAAGGACAATTTTCAAAATCAGCTTTCGGTGAGGTTCTAGGTAACCCCTGACCCAGAATGGCTCATAAGGTGAAGCCTAAGGGTTAGGCACACCTCACTTGTTAGAATATATGATCAAAATATTCGACAATCCCTAAGAGATTTGGTGCGTCATCCATAGGTTCATAACAGAGAGGAGTCCTATTCTCCGCCTGATCCCCCTAAATGATCAAAATGTTCGAACAAACCCTAAGAGACTGGGTGCGTCATCCATAGGTTCCTAGCAGAGAGGAGTCCTATTCATGGTCTGATCCACCATACGGATCAAAACCCCTGACAATCCCTAAGAGATTGGGTGCGTCATCCATAGGTTCCTAGCAGAGAGGAGTCCTATTCATGGTCTGATCCACCATACGGATCAAAACCCCGACAATCCCTAAGAGACTGGGTGCGTCATTCACAGGTTCCTGTCAAGTATATGAGTCCCATTCTGGTACGGCCTACCATACAGGCTAGAGTTTAACCATCCTAGGATATTCAAAAGACGAGTCCCTAGGTATTCACTTGAACTCGCCATACACCGCGCATGCCGCACGAGCATCAGGCATGTGATCAACATGTAAATAACAGGTGGGTCTCCCTACTTTCTCTCTCACGTCAGCAAAAGAATAAGGAACGGAGTGTTCACCAGCGGAACAAGAAAGATTGAGTGTCAAGATTCGTTTTTCTTTTCCCCAGTCGAGTCGGTCTAGACTCAAGTGTCACCTGTCTTTGAGTGAAACCTCTCACGAGATTCCTCTCAAAGAGGGGCAGCTGTTGACACCTGATTCTCGACCAAGTCTTTTTCAGATTTATTTTTGAAAAAAATCACAAAAAATCCATAAAAAGGAAAACAATTACAAAATCAACTTTGGTGGCCTTGGCCAAGCCCAAGGGACCATTCTTGACCAAAAAATAATTTTCCATATTTTTCACATTTTTTACTATTTTTAGAAAATAGGAAAATACTCAAAAAAATCAAGAAAAATAGCATTTGAGGCCACAAAAATATAAAAAAAATAGCCAATATTTTTCTTTTTAATCCCTTTCATTCTTGACCTCACAAAGAATCCAAAATCATATTCAATTATGGGTGTTCCTTTGTAACCCATACTATTGAATTTGAGAAAAAAAATATCAATCGAGTCTTTTAATTTGCAATTTTGGCATTTTCTAGGATCTTGACATCCATTCTAACTGTCCCGTATTGCAATTTAGCCCAATTGTTTGTACAAATTGTTCAATTGCACGAATTTGGCAAAATTGCATACTAAAATTGCATTTTTTAGTCCTTGAAATTGGGCATAATTGAAATTACTTTCAATTCAAGGGCTGTCATTGCAAAATAAACATGCTGCCCAATGGGTTTCACCATTTTGAATCGATTGGCACAGGTAATTTGACCCAATTTGATCATTTGAACCTTCAATTGCATAATTCCCCAATTTGCAATTAAAAGGAAATTTGGGGTTTTTGTTGAAATTGATATGAACTTTTGGGCAAAATCACATTTTTTTGATAGAATTCATGCCCTAGATTCGATTATGAGGTTCAATTGCAAAAATTTCATGTTAATTTGGATTTAATTTGGAAAATTGCAAGTCGGGACCGGTTCGGACTGGTCTGACCGCCGGTTGAACCGGTCGAACAGATCCAGAACAGTGTCTTCTTCTTCCCCAAAACGCTCGCGCGAATGAACAGTGACAGACCGAGTTTTGAAGACCAAATTGAAGGTCAATTCGAGACTAATTGAAAGGGGAATGGTGGGCATTTTGTTCCTCTCATCTTCCTCCGTCGAACGACACCAACAGCACCATCCAACGTCTCCGGAACGGAGAGTAATCGGCCGGTCAAAGCCCCGGCACCTGTAAAAGTCAACAACGACAAAGCTCAGATGCAATTAGTCCAAATTTGTGACAAATGCGATCACCAGAGGTCCCGAACGGAATGACCATTTGATACCTGTCGATTGCCGGTCGACGGTGACCATTTCGCACGTGTTCTCACGTGCGAAGGTCAACTGCCCAACCTCCCATTTCGGCGCCAAAATTCCCAAGAGCTATATAAGCTCATGATCGCTTTCTGTTGAAGAGGAGAGTGGATTCAGTTGAGGAAAGAGGAACAGAATCGCGCGAGAGAAAGAGAACGCGAGAGAGAGCTCGTTCTCCGACCCCTGTCGTCGAGAACTCGAGCTCGACTGCAAGGCGCCGGTTGGGCCATCTCCGGCCAAACCAAAGCCAGGGAAGACCATCTGAAGTTTACCCAGAGCACCAGGAAGCGATCGCCGCCGGCTGCACCCCGCAATATCGCAAGAATAGGTGAGGCTCAGTTCAGAGTTCTTTATTATGCACCAATGGCAAATCATCCAATTCGCGCTTTCTCTTGCAATTCGTGGGTGCATTTCATTCCCCAACATCACTGACCATACATGCATTTTGATTTTGCATCGATTTTGTTCGAACAACCCGAATCGAGTCTTCGAACTTAGCCTTCATAGCCGACCGCTGTTCATCCTTGCCCAGCCAAATCTGGGCCGAGCGAGCTCAATCGGAGCTCGAGGTAAGTCTTCTGCACCTCATGTCGTGTCAATATATGGATGAATCGATCTGATTTCGCGTGGTCTTTGCGATTGAACTCCCATGGCCGTACTCGGCACTTTGCATGATTCTTGTGATTCTGTGGATTAGATGTCGTAATTCTTAGATATGTTAAAATAGAGGTTATTGCGAGTCGATTGCCGCCGGTCTCGCCCCATTCCGTCAAGATCTCACCGTTGGATCATCGCCGGAGAAGCACAGCCGTCCATTCTGCCGGAGTCGCGAGGTTGAAGACGAAGCTAACATGGCGTGGTCAATCGGTCAAATTCTTAGGTGTCGATTCGCCATAGGTCCACGTGTTTGTCTAGTCAGCAGGCCGTTAGGAAATCTGTTATTAAAATAGGTAATCCGACGGCTTAGGTTAATCGAATCCAATGAATGGTGGTCGTCCGATTGATAATTAGGATATTCGAAAATAGTTTCAAATTGAAAAATAAAAACTATTTGAAACGGCGCCGTATGGGTTAATAGATAGGCGACGTCGTTTTAGGTTAAGTAGGAATGGATGGTCTAGATCAAATCCTGCGTTTTAATCGTGGCCGTAGGTTCAACTATTCAGATCAGACGGCCCTGATAAGATCTTCGTTTAATCCAGGCCGTGAATTCCAGTCAAATGATTCAATGGTCGCAGATTAGCCATGAGTCTCGATGAGGGCCGTTGGATCAGAGTCGATAATTCGAAAATAAAAAAATGGCGAATACGACGTCGCTCCGGCTTTAGGCTTCGCGGGTCCGGGTCTGGGCCGGGTTCCGACCCGGGTGGGTAGGGTCGACCCGGCCCGAATAACATTTTAAAAAAAAAATCGAAAAATGATTTTTAAAAAAAAAATCAGAAAAATCCTAGAAAATAAAAAAAATGCTAGAAAATTCCAGAAAATAAAAAAATGTGGAAAAATTGTGGAAAAATCCTAGACACTCTAGAAATCCCCAAAAATCGAGGATTGACCACAGACAACTGGTCAACCTTATTTTTGGGGTTTCTTATCCGATCTTCCGAGATTTGACAACATTACCCTTTAAGGGTAAGTTGCCTTTGCTGTGTATGCAAAATAAAACCGATAATGCCAAGGTAAGAATTAGGGTCGGGTAGGCGACCAATTCTTAGGTTTGGGTTTTCGAGTCCCGCCTCTTTTCTTAAAATGACAATTTTACCCCTCAAAGGGTAAAATCACTTTTAAATTCCAGAAAAATCCTGAAAATTCCCAAAAAATAGGAAATGGATTGGATTGATGGCCAATCCTATTTCCCCTGTCTTTTGACTTCCCAATTCATCTAAAATGACAGATTTACCCTTTCAAGGTAAATTTTCTCGAATTATTCAAGATTACGGTTCTGCCCCTCATGGGCGAATCATGTCCAAATCACTCTTAATCCTTGATTGATATCTCTCTAGGCTAATAGGGCCTCATTAGGAATGCCATGCTGTTTTCATGCGTTTTATCCGCATGTATTGGATCCTTGATTTGCGTACTCATTTCCATTGATTGTGAGTGATAGGGTAGTAATTCCCATCTGCATGAACTCCTAGATTTAAGATCTGTACCCCACTCGTCTGTATGATATCCTAGGATCAGATAAATCATTCAGCTTAGGTACCGAAAGGGCGTCAACTCTGACAGTTGGCGTAACTAAGTCCCCGAACCCAATTCTCTAGTTCTCGTAGAATCGAATAGACCACTCCCAACTATTCGATAGGGTTTCCGATCGTACCCTCCGCGAAACGATTGGTGGCGACTCCTTGGCATGTACACTCATCACATGTCACTAGACCACACTGAAGGTCGACCACGTATATCCAGCAGTTGCGATTTGGGTAATGGACCTTGGGAGAGGCCCGTGTCCGATTATACAACATCGGACGGCCCATTAACACTCCCCTCGAGAGGGTCGCGACAGGCAGTTGGTGAATTCAGTTCGCAGAGAAGAAACTGAATTAAGAGTGAGGAAGAAGGAAAGAGAGAGAGCTCACCTTCCCTCGCGGTGGTCGAAGGTTTGAGCTCGGATTTGCAGAGCGCTGGTTGGGCCTTCTCAGGCTAAACCGAAGCTCCCCGAGATTATCAAGAGGTGGCCCAAACTCCCAGGAGTCGATCGCCGTCGGCCGCGCGCGTTGAAACCACGGGAATAGGTGAGTTCGACCTTCAAGCTTTCTTACTGAGCATCAATGGCGGAAATCAATTCCGGTCTTGATTCTTCGAGTTAGAGTGTGTGTTTTATTCCCCGAGCATCACTAACCATCGTCGCATATCTATTTTGCATCGACTTCACTTGAACATCCTGAATTGAGTCTCCCAATCCAACCTTCATTGCCAAACACTGTTCGTTCCTGCCTAGCCCAATCTAGGCCGAGCGGGCTCAATCGGAGCTCGAGGTAAGTCTTCTGAACATTGATTGATGTTACCTTGTGATTTAATTGCGATGATTTGAGGTAAATTGAGTGATTGACTCCCCATGGCCGTACTAGGCACTTTGCATGATACGCGTGATTTAGTGATCGAGGTGCTTCAATTCCCATATATATGAGATTGGATGATAAGGCGAGTCGATTGGCGTTGGTTTCGAACGATTTAGTCTAGGTTTCACCGTTAGATCATCGTCGGAAGCTCCTGGCCGTTCATCCCGTCACCGTCGCGAGGTTGAAGATGAAGTTGACGTGGCAGAGTCAACGAGTCAACTGTCTAGGTGGCATCTCGTGATTGGTCCACGCTGTGCTGACGTGGTTCGACCGTTAGTCTGTTAGGCCGAGTCAGCCTGGATCGGACGGTCTAGGTTAATCGAGTCCAAATGTTAGTAACCGTCCGATCAGTAATTAGGAATATCAAAAATCATTTTTAAAATTGGAAATTAGAGATGAACAGAAACGGTGTCGTTTGGCTAAATGAATAGGCGACGTCGTTTAGGTTAGTGAGAGTGAACGGTTCAGATTGAGTCTTGGGTTTTAATCGTGGCCGTAGGTTAAAGTAGTCAGATCATACGGCCCTGGTTGAGTCTCCGTTCCATCTTGACCGTAGGTTTAGTAATCTGATCCAAAGACCGTGGATTAGCCACGTGGTCCATCAGGGACCGTCAGATTAAATCCGAATAGTTCGAAAATAAAAAAAGAAAGGACGAAACGGTGTCGTTTTGGGCAAGGGTTGCGTAGGTCCGGGTCTGGGCCGGGTTCCGACCCTAGTGGGTTGGGCCGACCTGGTCCGAATAACATTTTTTTAATAAAAAAAATTCAGAAAATGATTTAAAAAATAAAAAAAAAATCGGAAAAATCATAGAAAATCCTAAAAAATGCTAAAAAATCCAAAAAACCCCAAAAAATATAGAAAAATTGTAGGAAAATCCTAGACACTCCAGAAATTCCCAAAAATCGAGGATTGACTACAGACCACTGGTCAACCCTATTTTTGGGGTTTCTTATCCGTTCTTCCGAGACTCGACGACATTACCCTTTAGGGGTAAGTCGCCTCTGTTGTATATGCGAGATAAGACCGATAATTTCAAGGTAATAATTAGGGTCGGTTAGGTGACCAATTCTTAGGCTTGGATTTTCGAGTCCCGTCCCTTTTCTCAAAATGATGATTTTGCCCCTCAATGGGAAAATCGTTTTTCTTATCCCAATCAAATCCTGAAAATTGCTCAAAGTTAGGGTTTAGGTCAGGTGAGGGACCAAACCTAATATTTGAGATTTTCAGTTCTCATCTTTGTCCAAAATGACGACTTTACCCCTCTAAAGGGTAAAATCACTTTTAAATTCCAGAAAAATGCTGGAAATTCCCGAAGAATAGGAAATAGAAGGATTTGATCGCCAATCCCATTTCCAGCATCTTTTGACTGCATATTTCATCTGAAATGACAATTTTTTCCTTCTGAAGCAAATTATCTCTAAATTTCTCAAAACTATGATTTTGCCCCTCATGGGCAAATCATGTCAAATCACTCATAAACCTCGATTGATACTTCTCTAGGCTAATAGGGCCTCATTAGGGATGCCATGCTGATTTCATGTGCTTTATCCACATGTACTGGATCCTTGATTTGCGCATTTACTTTTAATGACTGTGAGTGATAGGGTAGCCATTCCTATCTGCATGAACTCCTAGATTAGGATCCGTACCCCACTCATCTGTATGAAGCCCTAGGATTAGATAAACCATTCAACTTAGGTACCGAAAGGGCGTCAACTCTAATAATTGGCGCAACTAAGTCCTCGATCCCATTTCTCTTGTTTCCGCAGAATCGAATAGACTGTTCCCAACTATTCGATAGGGTTTCCGATCGTACCCTTCACGAAACGATTGGTGGCGACTCCTTGGCATGTACACATATCACATGTCACTAGACCACACCGAAGGTCGACCACGTATATTCATCCATTGCGATTTGGGTAATGGACCTTGGGAGAGGCCCGCGTCCGATCAGGCAACATCGGGCGGTCCATTAACCCTCGAGAGCTCATACACCAGTTCCCGCCGCGAGAGGATCGCGACAGTCAGTCAGGTGATCAATTCTTCTGCTTGAATTTTCGAATCTTGTTCTTTTTCCAAAAATGACGATTTTACCCCTCAAAGGGTAAATCGTCGTCCCTATTCTAATCGAGTCCTGAAAATTACTCAAAATTAGGATTTGGGTCAGGTGGTTGACCAATCCTTCTGTTTGAGATCTTCACTTCTCGTCTTCGCCTGAAATGACGATTTTACCCTTCAAAGGGTAAATCGCTTCTAGAATTCTAGAAAAATACTGATAATTTTTGAAAAAAATAGGAAATTGTATGATTCGATGATCAATCCTATTTTCGACCTCTTTTAATTCCAGACTTCTACTGAAATGACCATTTTTCCCTTTTTGGGGCATATTGTCCTAAAACTTTCCAAAATTACGATTTTGCTCCTCAAGGGCAAATCATATCTAAACCACTCATGAGCTTTGATTGACACTTCTCTATGCTAATAGGGTCTTACTAGGGATGCCATGTTGTATTCATGTGTTTTATCCGCATGTCTTGGATTCTTGATCTGCGCACTTATTTTTACTGATTGTGAGTGCTAAGGTAGTCATTTTCTTTGCATGAACTCCTAGATTTAGGGTTTGTACCCCATTCATCTGCATGAAATCTTAGGGTTAGATAAATCGATCAACTTAGGTACCAAAATGGTGTCAACTTTGACAGTTGGCATAACAAAGTCCCCGATCCCATTTCTCTAGTTCTCGCAGAATCGAATAGAATGCTCCCAACTATTCGATAGGGCTTCCAATCGTACCTTCCACGAAACGATTGGTAGCGACTCCTTGGCATGTACACATGCCACATGTCGCTAGACCACACCGAAGGTCGACCGCGTATACCTCCATTGCGATTTGGGTAATGGACCTTGGAAGGGGTCCGCGTCTAATCTGACATTGGATGGCCCATTAGCCCTCGAGAGCCGAGGCAGCCTCGAGAGGGTCGCTACAGACTGGCGACTCCGCTGGGGACTTATTCCAAACCAGAATCTCTAGTTATAAATTTTAGAGGACTTGAGCCGATTAAAAGGTTGATTGGTTTATCTGGCCCTATTTTCTGCAGATGCTCTCGAAGGTGAGGTACGTACCCTAACCATTGTGTTAGATGTTTTTCCAATCATTTTTTTTATATCTTTCCGGTCATTATTCAGGCCGGTCCCATCGATTGCAAGAAGTTACCGGAATAACCATCTTGATGCTTGACCATGAATCTTGCTAATGATGGAAATTTGTTGTGTAAATTTAATCAATTCTCTAGGTAGATTATGTCAATCACTTATCAAGAGACAATGGATCCAAACCAGGCCTCATATAAAATACGAGTTTCTACACTCTAATTGACAAACATCCATCCCACCATTCATAAATACGTGATGATATATTCTTCTTCTTTTTTATAAGTCAAATTGGTCACAACACGTATAATTGATTATTAGGATAGGTATTGTTAACTTGACTGGTGTCGCGACCCGTCCGAAACGGACGCGGCTAATGGATTACCGATCGCGGGCTTTGGATCGGCGCGGGCCCTCCCAGGCCCATACCAAATCGCGGCGGGAGTTTTCTTTTAATGGGTTCGACGATAAGAGCCGATCGCTTTCGACCTTCAATGTGGTCGTGGTGGCATGTGCAACTTGTGCATGCATTTGGAGTCGCCACCGGTCTTTCTTGGAGGTAGACCGGAAACCTTACTAACCGATTGGGAGAGATCGATCCGTCCTGCGGAACCAGAGATCTTGGGTTCGGGGACTTGGTTACGCTGGTGTCGTTACCAACGCCCTTTCGGTACCTAACTCGAGTGATTTTCCTAGCTAAGAGTTCATGCGGGTGCAATTTTAGGTGAGGTGGCTTGATTCAGGGTTTCATGCAGATTGGAAGACTATTCCTATCAATCACAATCAATTTAAATGAAAGCGCAATCAAGTACATAAATAAATCACATCAATGCGCATCAATTCAAATCAATGGCTTCCTAGTATAGCCATAAGGGTTTAGGGAAGATGTGATTTCGGACAGGGGTAAAATGGGAAAATTTGGGGGCGATTAGCCCGAAGGGCCAAATCGTCGATTTTTGGAAGACTTGGATACCGAATTACCGAAAATATTCCACGGTCAGTTGATTGTGGCCATTTCCCATTTTTGAGAATTTTTTTTTTTGGAATTTCTTGATTTTTCTTCAATTTTTGGAAGACGATTCGCCCAAAGGGCGAAATCATCATTTTGAGAAGGGTCGGGGTTCAAAACACCCGGAATGAGTCTTGGCCAGTTGATTGTGGCCATTTCCTATTTTTTTTTTGGGAGTTTTTTGGAATTTTTAGAATTTTTTTTGAAGAGGGTTAGCCGGAAGGGCAAAACCATCATTTCTGCAAAGACCGGGGGTCGAAAGACCCAAAATAGGTCGTGGCCAATTGGATGTGGCCATTTCCTATTTTCTGTAATTTTTTTTTAGATTTTTTTTTAGAATTTTTCGAATTGTTTTGAATTTTTTTATGATTTTCCATTTTTTATTGAATTTTTGAATTTTATTATTTTCTAAATTTTTTTATTATTTAAAAATATTAATATATATCACGACCCGAACCGGATCCTAATCCGCACACCCGCGACCAAAACGACGCCGTTTTTTATTTTTCGAAGATTTTTTTTTTTATCATTTTTTTTATTTTTAGTTTTTTTTTATTAATATCTCGAAAATAGTGTCCTGGATTGGGCTGCAAGGCCCAACCCTTCTAAAGTCGCGGGCTAAGAAAAGCCATAAGGCCCAAATAAGAATCTAAAGGATAAAGCCTCAACTTTCCTTCTAAAACCCACTATCCAACCCATCTCCTTTCCTTTCTTTTTCTCTCAATTTTCGGACCACATCAAGCCCAGCCACCGAAACATATTAGCAAAGGCCCAAATTGCCAATCAAACCCAAACTACAAAACAAAACCTCACACTTATTCTGCACCTCCATGCTCCACGTTTTTTTTTTGGGTTTGTTATTTTATTATTTTTATACTACTTTTCTCTCACTTTGTCTTTTCCTGGTCATCTTCTTCGTGGAAAATTTTTTGTTCCTGCTGGGAGCAAAACACATATCTTATGTGACTAAAGCCTCCCACCGCTTTTTTATTTTTATTTTTTTTGCCTAAACTGAACTAAGCCACCTAGACTAACATTCTAAACCGAAGCTAGACCGAAACAGTCGCTAGTGGAAGTACTGGACAGACCCGAACAACACCATCCCGGCAAAGAAATTTATACGGAAGATTAAAGTTTACGTCAAAACCAGGTTTTTCTTATCCAAGCATCGTCAATGGAGTTATAGGGATCTTACCTAAGCTCCGTAGGGAATGGACGAAGTCTAGTCGGCGGCCGCAAACTTTTGGCTCGGACTGAGCTCCGTGGGGATCGAGCCACCATCTCCGGTGCGAATCGATGCAAAGCAACTTTCTAGCGATTCCGACGGCGGCTAGTACTCCAGAGATGCTATAGTTGCTGTCAAGAAGCTTGAGAAAGCTTGCTCGAGCAGTAACTCCACTTGCATCCATCTCCCGCAGTACCTCCCCTCTCTCGGCCTCTTTTATTCCTCGCGTATGTCTCACCTCAAACTAAAGAACAAGACCCGCTACATTTCGTCCTGATGACAACAGGCCAATGACGCTACTTCCGCCATCCAGAGTCCTCTCAAGAAGCAACGCATCCAACCTACGGCGGCCGACTCATCCACCGATGGCAACTCGAAACCACTCCAACTATTATCGACACGAGAGAGAACGAGCGGCGGATAGGCTAACCTCCCGGTCAACAGTATGGAAGTACCAGCATGAGGACGGCAACCATCGTAGATATGAACTTCACAGCACTTTCCATGACCACCTTCGATGCTCCTCCTCAATTCCTCTCTTTTAATGTTTCTTTTGTTCATGCCCTCCATCCAGTCCCACGAGCATTCTCCATTATCTCTTCTTTTGTTTATTTTATTATTACTAATCCCCTTAGCCTTTTGACTGCGCCACTCAAGATCCCTTAGTGGAATCCAATTGTGGATGGCCTTTTATATTACTTTGCTATTATTTTATTTATTATTACTTGCCGTTGTCTTTCGGGAGATGCCACGAATTGCAGATTTACTTTCCAAATTGGTGTATAGCACTAGCAAAAATGATTTTTTTTAATGAATTAAAAAAGACTATCAGAATTGAGGTGTCAATAGCTGCCCCTCTTTGAGAGAAATCTCGTCAGAGGAATCTCCTTAGAGGTTTCTCTCAAAGACAAGGTGACACCCGTGTTCTGACCGACTCGACTGGGAAACTAAAGGAAAAAGGAGTCATAACATCCAATTTTGTCGTGCATGTCGATGTATGCTCTTCTCTTTCTGCCCCCATGATGCGGTAGAGTTAAAGAGTAGGGGTATGTACCTGTCACTCACCTGTCGGATGCTGCTGGTTGCGACGACTTTCAAGAAGATGCCTAGGACTCGTCATTCAGAATATCCTAGGGAGATTAAGCTCTGACCTGTATGGTAGGTCATACCATTATGTGATTCCTAACTGGTAGGAAGCTAAGGAAGGCGCATCTCACGCTTTGGGATTTGCAAAGGATTTCGATCCGTATGGTGGATCGAACCTTTGTGTCGATCCTTATGGCGGTATTTACTAATGCGTTGACCCTTATGGCGGTATCTACCATCATGTTGATCCTTCAGGCGGTTTCTACCTTGGTTTGACCCTTCAGGCGGTTTCTACCTTGGTTTGACCCTTCAGGCGGTTTCTACCTTGAGTTGACCCTTCAGGCGGTATCTACCGTTGGTTGACCCTTCAGGCGGTTTCTACCATTGATTGACTCCAAACTGATAGGAATCCAAGGCTGACATACCCTGTCTGGTTGGGACTAGTCAGAGACTCGATCGTTCCGTAGATCGGTCTAGGAAAAGGTTTGCCTATTAAAAGGCTTCACCTACAGACGACCCATTGAGGTCTCTCTTGGAAGGTTTACCTAACTTTAGGTTCACCTGAAGGCTATTCTGGGATTTAGGGGTTACCTAAAATCTCGCAGAAGGCTGAATTGTCATTTCGACATGCGAGTGTTGACACCTGATTTTTGACCAAGTCTTTTTCAGTTTTATTTTCGAAAAATCATAAAAAAAATTCATAAAAAGTCAAAAAATTACAAAATCAACTTTGGTAGCCTTGGCCAAGCCCAAGGAACCATTCTTGACCAAAAAATAATTTTTCATATTTTTCACATTTTTTAATATTTTTTAGAAAATATAAAAATACTTAAAAAATCAAGAAAAATAGCATTTGAGGTCACAAAAATATGGAAAAATATCCAATATTTTTCTTTTTAATCCCTTGTATTTTTTACCTCACAAAAAATCCAAAATCAGATTCAATTTTAGGTGTTCCTTTGTAACCCGTAGTATTGAATTTGAAGAAAAAATAACAATTGAGTCCTTTAATTTGCAATTTTGGCATTTTTTAAGATCTTGACATTCAATCTAACTATCCCCTATTTCAATTTAGCCCAATTGTTTGCGCAGTTTGCTCAATTGCACGAATTTGACAAAATTATATACTAAAATTGCATTTTAGTCCTTGAAATCAAGCATAATTGAAATTACTTTCAATTCAAGGGCTATCATTGCAAATTAAACATGCTACCCAATATATTTCACCATTTTAAATCGATTGGAATAGGTGGTTTGACTCAATTTGATCATTTGCACCCTCAATTACACGATCCACAATTTCCAATTTAATGAAAATTTGGGGGTTTTGTGGAAATTGATGAAAACTTTTGGGTAAAACCACATTTCTAGATAGAATTCATGCTCTAGATTCGATTTTAAGGTTCAATTGCAAAATTTTTCCATTAATTTGGGATTAATTTGAAAAATCCTGTTCGAAAACGGTTCAGACCGGTCAGACCGCCGGTCCGACCGGTCGAACCGGTCCAGAACAGTGTCGTCTTCCTCAAAACGATCGTGCAAATGAACAGTGACAGGTCAAATTTCCAATACCAAATTGAAGGACAATTCGCGACTAATTGAAGGAGGAATGGTGGGCGTTTTGTTCCTCTGACCTTCCCCCGTCGATTGACACCAACGGCACCATCCGACGTCGCCGGAGGAAGGAGTAATCGGCCGGTCAAGGACGCGGGACCTGCAAAAGTCAAACAACGATAAGAACAGCTCAAATCCATGCCAAATTCATGCGAAATGAGACTCGTCGAGGGACCTAATGAAGCCGAACGGAATACCCAGCTTCTCCGTCGCCGTTAGCATGTCATTTGGCACGTGATGACACGTGAGTTGAAGAGGGCAGAGGATTCCCCGTTCGGCGCCAAAACTCGAAGGGCTATATAGCCTGTGGGAGGGCTTTCAGTTAGAGGACGGTTGGTTCAGTTCGAAGGAAGGGAACAGAATCGCGCGAGAGAGAGAGAACACAATAGAGAGCTCGTTCTCCGACCCCTGTCGTCGAGAACTTGAGCTCGACTGCAAGGCGTCGGTTGGGCCATCTCCGGCCAAACCAAAGCCAGGGAAGACCATCTAAAGTTCGTCCAGAGCGTCAGGAAGCGATCGCCACAGGCCACGCCTCGCGAAATCGCAAGAACAGGTAAATCATAGCTTCGAGTTCTTCATTGAGCTTCAATGGCAGACCTTGCATTCCTTGCTCAATCATGCAATTAATGTGTGCGTTTCATTCCCCGAACATCACTGACCACGCTCGCATCTCCATTTTGCATCGACTTTGCTCGCATACCCTGAATCGAGTCCTCCGATTTAGCCTCCATAGCCGATCCTTGCCCAGCCAAATCTGGGCCGAGCGAGCTCAATCGGAGCTCGAGGTAAGTCTTCTGAACCTCCATTTATGCTATTCTGTGACTGAATTTCTTTGATTTTAAGTGAATCGCATGATTGAGCTTCCCATGGCCGTACTCGGCGATTTGCACGATGTTCTTGATTCTGCGAATGAGATGCTACGATCCTTAGATATGTTAAGCTAGAGACGATCGCGAGTCGATTAGAGTTAGTCTCGCACGATTTCATTAAGATTCCACCGTAGGAGCGTCGCCGGAGATCCTCAGCTGTCCATTCCGCCGGGGTCGAGAGGTTGAAGACGAAGCTGACGTAGCGCGGTCAACCGGTCAAAGTCCTAGGTGTCAGTCTGTTATTGGTCCACGTGTCGGTCTAGTCAGCAGGCCGTTAGCAGTTTGTTATTCGAATTAATAGATCGGACGATCGAGAATAATCGAGGCTAATAAATGGTGACCGTCCGATTAGCAAGTAAAAATATCCGAAAATCATTTTTTTATCGGAAATCCGAGTTGATCAGAAACGGTGTCGTTTGGCTAAGTGGGAGGGCGACGTCGTTTAGGTTAGTGGGATCGGACGGTCCGGATCAAGTCCCATGTTATAATCACAGCCGTAGGTTTTAGTAATTTGATCAGACGGCCCTGATCGAGTCTTCGTCTAATCTGAACCATAGATTCCAGTCAGACAATCCAATGGCCGTGGATTAGCCACGCGGTTCAGTAGCGACCGTCGGATCAAGGCTAGTAATCCGAAAATAAATAATGCGTGATACGGCGTCGTTTCGACCGGGGGCTTTGCGGGTCCGGATCTAGGCCGGGTTCCGGCCCGAATGGGTCGGGTCGACCCGGTCCGAATAATATTTTTAAATAAAAAATCAGAAAATGATTTTAAAAAAAATAAAAAAAAAATCAGAAAAATCTTAGAAAATCCAAAAAATGCTAGAAAATTCCAGAAAATTCCAAAAAAAATGTGGAAAAATTGTGGAAAAATCCTAGATATTCCAGAAACCCCCAAAAATCGAGGGTTGATCACAGACAACTGGTCAACCCTATTTTTGGGGTTTCTTACCCAATTTTCCGAGACTTGACGACATTACCCTTTAGGGGTAAGTCGCCTCTGCTGTGCATGCAAGATAAGGCCGATAACGCCAAGGTGAGAATTAGGGTCGATTAGACGACCAATTCTTAGGTTTGGGTTTTCGAGTCTCACCTCTTTTCTCAAAATGACGACTTTGCCCTTTAATGGGAAAATCGTCTTTCTTGTCTCAATCGAGTTCTAAAAATTGCTTAAAGTTAGGGTTTGGGTCAGGAGGATGACCAACCCTAATATTTGAGGTTTTCAGTTCTCATCTTTACCCAAATGACGACTTTACCCCTCCAAGGGTAAAATCACTTGAAAATTCCAGAAAAATCCTGGAAATTCCCGAAAAATAGGAAATGGATTGGATTGATGGCCAATCCTATTTTCACTGTCTTTTGACTTCCCAATTCGTCTAAAATGATAGATTTACCCTTTTAGGGGTAAATTTCCCCCGAATTATTCAAAATTACGATTCTGCCCCTCATGGGCGAATCATGTCCAAATCACTCCTAAGCCTTGATTGATATTTCTCTAGGCTAATAAGGCCTCATTAGGGATATCACGCTGATTTCATGTGCTTTATCCGCATGTACTGGATCCTCGATTTGCGCACTTATTTTTAATGATTGTGAGTGATAGGGTAGCATTTCCCATCTGCATGAACTCCTAGATTTAAGATCTGTCCCCCACTCGTCTGTATGAAATCCTAGGATCAGATAAACCATTCAGCTTAGGTACCGAAAGGGCGTCAACTCTGACAGTTGGCGTAACTAAGTCCCCGAACCCACTTCTCTGGTTTCCGCAGAATCGAATAGACCACTCCCAACTATTCGATAGGGTTTCCGATCGTACCCTCCACGAAACGATCGGTGGCGACTCCTTGGCATGAACACTCATCACATGTCACTAGACCACACTGAAGGTCAACCACGTATATCCAGCAGTTGCGATTTGGGTAATGGACCTTGGGAGAGGCCCGCGTCCGATCCAGCCAGCGATCGGGCGGCCCATTAGCCCGCTCCCGCCTTCCGCGAGCTCGGGAGAGGGTCGCGACAGACTGGCGACTCCGCTGGGGATCGAACCCAGAATCTCTGGTTACGAATTTCAGAGGACTTGAGCCGATTAAAAAGTTGTTTGGTTTATCTGACCTTGTTTTCTGCAGATGCTCTCGAAGGTGAGGTACGTACACTAACCATTGTGTTAGATGTTTTTGCAGATTGGAGAAATAAGGGGTGGAGTGATTGTTGACATCTTTCCTGCAGGTTGGAGTTGGGAATGTATGTTTATCTTACGCACATACTGAAGCGCAGTTTTGATACAAACTACTGTGCATGACTTTGCATTGTGATGATCATGACACATTGCACACACTGGCGGTCAAACCCCGACTGCAAACCACCTCTAGGTTACCTTAGATAGGGAAAAGGGTGCGAAAAGGATCTTGTGTTTGATGGCACTTGAGACTTTCGTATTCATTCCCGCCTACCATCTGCATTGGCGATATCTAGCCCTCTTGGGTAGGTACCCTTGGGGAGGAATCTGCCTCGTGTGGATCGTGGGAGCCTGAGCCGTAGGTTCCTCACCTGACTTTCGGTTTTCCTTTTTAGAGTATACCCACTTGTCGCATGCGCATGTCCATGGATGGTTGGTATACCTAAAACCACCCATTGATACAGGGGGCATTCCACATCCCCCAAAGTGTGGTTGGTAAGACATTTATCTCTAAACGTACTTGAGAAAAGTTACCCGCCCGGACCAAACACGAGGCTGTCGCGACCCGTCAGAAGCGGACGCGGCTAATGGATTACCGATCGCGGGCCTTCCCCTGCACAAGGGTGTAGATTGCGGGCTTTGGATCGGCGCGGGCCCTCCCAGGCCCATACCAAATCGCGGCGGGAGTATTTTTCAAAGGGATTCGACGATAACAGTCGATCGCTTTCGACCTTAGTGTGGTCGTGGTGGCATGTGCAACTTGTGCATGCATTTGGAGTCGCCACCGGTCTTTCTTGGAGGGTAGACCGGAAACCTTATTGACCGATTGGGAGAGATCGATCAATTCTGCGGAACCAGAGATTTTGAGTTCGGGGACTTGGTTACGTTGATGTCATTACCAACGCCCTTTCGGTACCTAACGCGAGTGATTTTCCCTAACTAGGATTTCATGCAGGCGCAATTTTGGGTGAGGTAAGTCTGACTTTGCACATTAACCAGTTTAACATGCTCACGTAATCATAATAAATAAATAGATGCCAATCACATAAACATCTATCCTACGTGGTGATCATGGAATTATGATTTAATGGGTCTCGAGCCAATGAGACCACATTTAATCATTTTAATATTTTAACAACGGAGAGCCGCTCTTCGCTTCTTCTTAGTTTCTTGAACTCTTCAAGAATCGGGCCCCAAAGAGCTCGCCGACTTAAAAGGCTCATCCACGTAATTCTCGTAGCATTTACATCAACAATTGACTATGCTAAAAATAAAGATTACATGAAAAATAAAAGGAGTACGCAGCCTCCATTTAATAATTACAACCCCAAATATATAAATAATCACCATACATTCATACATACATCAATCACATTGATTAGGGATTTTTCCATGATCACCACCCTTCCACGTAAGTAATAAATTCACAATTTAAAACTTAGGAAGGCACAATAAAAATTCTACGTTGAATCATATTCAGAATTTTTACGTAAAATAAGATAGCCATAAATTATCGATTCAAAACTGATTTAGTCTCAATTTTTGCTACGTTGATTAATTTATCATATAAAATAATCAACCTCCATTAGCCATGTAAGACGAACAATTCGTTAATACATATTGGCCATAGTATTGCAAAAATTGCAAAAAATCAATTAAATGCACGAAAACACCTAAGGATCGGCTCTGATACCACTGTTGGGATCCACGTAACACGTAGCGGAAATAAATAACAACCCATACATGTATTTCCAGAGGCGTACTTCGTGCATTTCAATCGAAAAAAATCACAAAGCCTCAAAGGGAGTAAATAGATTACCTCTCGTAGCGTGCTTGAACGGAGGTGTCGGTTCGATGTTCTTCGATCTCAGCCTCCACAAGTGTTAGGCATCTAGTTCGGACACACCACCAATTGACGAACGGGGAGACGACGAATAACTCCACAACAATTGTGCTAGCAATATGCGGAATCAATATTCCGAACTTAGTATATTTTGCTCACTCAAGATTATGAGAATATAGAGAGTGTTTGTGTTCTTCTCTCTAAGCTCTCAAAAATTTGCACACTCTACAAAATGTCTCTCCCTTCAACCTCAAAACTCTTGCCATCCTTTTATAGCCAAAAATACCTTCCAATAAATTGTATTTAAAAATAGCACTAACAATTATAAATTCTATCTAAAAATAGCACTCACAAATAAATGACATTTAAAAATAGCACTAACAATAGCACTCACAATTTATAATACAAAAATGCTATTTAAAAATAGCACTAACAATAGCACTAACAATTTATAATACAAAAATGTTATTTAAAAATAGCACTAACAATTATAAATTCTATCTAATAATAGCACTCACAATTTATGATAAATAAATGACATTTAAAAATAGCACTAACAATAGCACTCACAATTTATAATACAAAAATGTTATTTAAAAATAGCACTAACAATAGCACTCACAATTTATAATACAAAAATATTATTTAAAAATAGCACTAACAATACCACTCACAATACAAAAATGCTATTAAAAAAGCATTAACAAAGGTGTTAAAAATAATAACCATTATTATTATTACAAGAGTTAAAGAGGTTACCAAACAGTACAAATACGCATAACGTATAAATACGTATGACGTATAAATACATAGAGCATATGTATACATCCGTGAAACCGGGGACTAATTGAAACAAAAATATGCAATTAAGCCATTTTGGTAAAAATTGATTAAATTAGAGGGCAAATTGACCCAATTGCACTTCAAGACTTTAGAATCCAATGTCATAGCTTAGAAAAGTGAGAATTGAAAATTAAAAAACTCGAAAAGGAATTTTTTAGGCACAGTTCGGGTTTATGTCTGTGAAGGAACATAGTGATCCGAGCCGAATTTTTGAGATTTAAAGTGACACACTTGAAGAGGAAATTAAAACAAAATTATTGAATATTTTTGTGTATTTTTCTGACCACGGATGGTATTTTTCTGATTTTTTTGGTATTTTTAATAATTAAATAAATTCGAAAAACTATTAAAAATTACGAAAAATATTTTTTGTTCAAAATTGGTTCTTGAGGCTAGGCCAAGGCTTTCAAAGTTGATTTTGCAATTTTATGATTTTGTTTGCTATTTTTAATTAATTTTTAAAAGAATGAAAATCACAATAATAGATTGGTCAAAAATTAGGTGTCAACAGCTGCCCCTCTTTGAGAGGAATCTCGTTAGAGGTTTCTCTCAAAGATAAGATGGCACCTGATTCCTAACCGACTCAACCGGGAAAATGAAAGAAGAAATGCTATGACATCGGATCCTTAAGACTCTTGATAAAGCTCGAATTAATCCTCGGTTTGCTCTAACAATTTGAACATGGGCCGGAGTGAGAGAGGCTTACCTGAAGCTCACCTGTCGGATGCTGCCGGTTGCGAAGACTTTCAAGAAGATGCCTAGGACTCGTCATTCAGAATATCCTAGGGAGATTAAGCTCTGACCTGTATGGTAGGTCATACCATGATGGGATTCCTAACTGGTAGGAACCTAAGGAAGGCGTATCCCACTCTTTGGGATTTGCCAAGAAGTTTGATCTGTATGGTGGATTGGACATTTGTGTTGATCCTTACGGCGGTATTTACCAATGAGTTGACCCTTATGGCGGTTTCTACCTTATTTGACCCTTATGGCGGTATCTACCGTCAAGTTTAGTTTGACCCTTATGGCGGTTTCTACTTTTGGCTGACCCTTCAGGCGGTTTCTACCTTGAGTTGACCCTTATGGCGGTTTCTACTTTTGGCTGACCCTTCAGGCGGTTTCTACCTTGAGTTGACCCTTCAGGCGGTTTCTACCTTTGGTTGATCCTTCAGGCGGTTTCTACCTTGAGTTGACCCTTCAGGCGGTTTCTACCTTTGGTTGACCCTTCAGGCGGTTTCTACCTTGAATTGACCCTTCAGGCGGTTTCTACCATTGGTTGACCTTTTAGGCGGTTTCTACCTTGAGTTGACCCTTCAGGCGGTTTCTACCATTGGTTGACCTTTCAGGCGGTTTCTACCTTGAGTTGACCCTTCAGGCGGTTTTTACCATAGTTTTGACCCTTCAGGCGGTTTCTACCTTGAGTTGACCCTTCAGGCGGTTTCTACCATAGTTTTGACCCTTCAGGCGGTTTCTACCTTGGATTGACCCTTCAGGCGGTATCTACCTTGAGTTGACCCTTCAGGCGGTTTCTACCATGAATTGACCCTTTAGGCGGTTTCTACCTTGGTTTGACCCTTCAGGCGGTATCTACCTTGTGTTGACCCTTCAGGCGGTATCTACCATCATTTTTGACCCTTCAGGCGGTTTCTACCTTGGATTGACCCTTCAGGCGGTATCTACCTTGAGTTGACCCTTCAGGCGGTTTCTACCATAGTTTTGACCCTTCAGGCGGTTTCTACCTTGGATTGACCCTTCAGGCGGTATCTACCTTGAGTTGACCCTTCAGGCGGTTTCTACCATGAATTGACCCTTCAGGCGGTATCTACCTTGGGTTTGACCCTTCAGGCGGTATCTACCATATATTGACCCTTCAGGCGGTTTCTACCATTGTTTTGACCGTTCAGGCGGTTTCTACCTTGTGTTGCTTTGAAAAGGGGTCTCATGACGAGGGTTCTCCACGTCCGATGAGACTACCTAAATTTTGAGAAGGGGTCTCATGACGAGGGTTCTCCACGTCCGATGAGACTGCTTGAATTTTGAAAAGGGGTCTCATGACGAGGGTTCTCCACGTCCGATGAGACTTCCTGAATTTTGAAAAGGTGTCTCATGACGAGGGTTCTCCTCGTCCGATGAGACTGCCTAAGTTTTGAAAAGGGGTCTCATGACGAGGGTTCTCCACGTCCGATGAGACTGCCTAAATTTTGAAAAAGGGGGTCTCATGACGAGGGTTCTCCTCGTCCGATGAGACTGCTTGATTTTTGAAAAAGGGTCCCGGGACGAGGGTTCTCCACGTCTGCTGGGATTGCTTGATTTTTTGGAAAGAGGTCTCATGACGAGGGTTCTCCACGTCCGATGAGACTGCCTGAATTTTGAAAATGGGTCTCATGACGAGGGTTCTCCACGTCCGATGAGACTGTTTGATATTTTTGAAAAGGGGTCACATCCTCACCCCTTCTTTTGAAAGATCCCAAAATTTGTCGGGAATTTAGTTTTGAAGCAGTGAAAGATTTTATTTTGACAAAGCCTCGCTTTAGTCTGTTGAGGCGACATTCTGGGAGCTGGGTTTTCCAGGTATCCTGCAGAAAATTCAAACCTGTGTGCTCCACTCCATGGAGCAAATATTTTTCTGGGATTTGGGGTTTCCAAGAATCCTGCAGAAGTTTGAGCTTGAAAGATTTTTCTTCACCAAGAAAACGTTAGTAATCTTTGGGAAGACCACGGCTGTCCACTTGACAAAAACCGTATGACTTAAGTTTTAATTGTGAAATGTGCATTTTGATGCTGGAGGTTATCCAAAATATTCTTGCAACACACAGATGTGATCACAAATTCCTTGTGCGGCAAATTTGGATCAAACAATTTGAAATTTCCAAAAAGAGTTTGTTCAAAACATCTATTGGAATATTTCTCGACGAGGAGGTCTTTTCACCTATTTTGAGATAGTGGTTTTTATAGGGGATGCACTCAATTCCCTACTAACCTGTGCCTAGGTTTTAGGCTCATTCGCAGCGCATACATTTTGATTGGTCGGGAGGTTTTCCACGAGACCGTAATGTTGGGCTTGGATATTGGTTTTCAAGGGGGACCCGCTTTGGAGTCGAGGCCATTGTGTGAAAGTCTTCGCCATCTGCTCCGGGTTTACAAGTCGAGAACCCTGCAAAATGAGAAAGAAATAGTCTTGCTCGTACCTCTTCGAGCTAAGCTATATGTTAACCCAATTGTCTTAGTCAGAGAAGACTGTTTAAGGGTTATGATGTTGGTAGGATTGGGGACCGAAAAAGGCTTATTTTTGGCCCAGAATTTATGAAGGGTTTGACATTGGTGATCATTGCAAATTTATCACCTGCCCTTTCCTTTCTGCATCTTCAGTCTTTGAGGTGTGCGCCCCTTTTTTTAGGTGTGCACAAGTTCTTTAGAGAACGTCTCTCGTCGCATTAAGAGACTGATGACTCTGTCTGCGTCTCTGGTCCATGCTTGACACCATTTGGGGAGTAGTCTTTTTGATCCGACTCCTTTAGGGGTCTTTCTCTTTTCCCATCCGGCCTCATTGCGGATCAATCAAACAACTTACACGAGCATCGACCTTGCTTTTACCAGGCACTTTGCTTTTTCTCGATGCCGTGGATTTTTCTCATTCATTTTTGAAATCCCACTTTTTCTCATCTTCATGGGATCGTGTTAGACCTATGATCAAAGGTCTAACAAGGTTAAGCATTAACTTAGGGATTTTTTGCAAACCCTAAGTCTTGAACTCCTTCGTTTCTGAAGTGATGCTGCATCCGTCTTGGAATGTGCAATGATCACCAACGGGTTTATGAAATGATTTTGCAGGCTCAACTTGGCTATGCAAAGGATTCAGTGTGTGGGATAGAGAAATGAATGCTTCTCATCATCCTATGGCACTTGGATTACCATATAAACAACACACAAAGATTAATGTTAGTCCGAGCAAGAAAATTTCTAACCATTTTCTCCTGATGCTGCTGGACTCACCTCCATTTTGCCCCGATGTGGGGTGGTTCTTGACAGGGTTGAGAATGAAAACCGCCGTTCAAAGGGGTTGTCAATGGTCACCTGTAGTGTTTGGGGATATGAAACGAATGCCTCCGTCGTCCCAATCCATGTAATTGTTGCGAACAATCCCTACTTCCGTAGGTCCAGATTTCACTATCTGATCTGCTCCACTTTTCCCTGGAGTGTGTATAGGACGTGTTTGGATTAGGCTTTGCCTCTCGTCTTTTGAGAAAAAGTCCTTTTGAAAGTTTTGAACAATTTTTGATTGGAAAAATCTCTTTCCTTTTTTTCCAAAAATTTTACCCGTCAAGGGGATTTTATGATGCACCATGCATATTCTTATTCATGTTCAAACAACCTCCTGTTTCAAAACATGAATGCCAATGAAGTTAGAATTCTATGTCTTTTTGTTGACACCTGATTTTTGACCATCTATCATTGTGATTTTTATTCTTTAAAATTAATTAAAAATATCAAAAAAGGTCATAAAATCACAAAATCAACTTTGGAAGCCTTGACCTGGCCTTAGTAACCAATTTTGAACAAAAAATATTTTTCGGTATTTTTTTTTTATATTTTTCGAATTTATTTAATTATAAAAATACCCAAAAAAATCAGAAAAATACCATTCGTGGTCAGAAAAATACACAAAAATATTCAATAATTTTGTTTTAATTTCCTCTTCAAGTGTGTCACTTTAAATCTCGAAAATTCGGCTTGGGTCACTATGTTCCTTCACAAACATAAACCCGAACCGAGCCCAAAAAAATGCCATTTGAGTCTTTTAATTTACAATTTTTGTATTTTTGGAGTCTTGACATTTAATATGGTTGCCCTGCATTGCAAATTAGTCCAATTTTTCATCGAAATTACATGATTACACGAATTGGACGAAATTGCATACTTTCTTTCAATTTAGTCCATGGGTTTCGGATAAAAACAAAATTAATCAAAATCCATGGACTTTCACGTGCAATTGAATGCTGGCCCACAAGTTTTTGACCCTTTTGAAGTCATGGGTGTGGTTAATTTGACTCGATTTGATCATTTAGGACCTCAATTTAGAGGATTTCATATTCGGATAATTGCTAAGAATTTGGGGGTTTTATGTAAAGTTGAACAAATTCTCCCCAAGCGATAAAAAATGTTGAACTGGGTCGGGTTGGTCGACCCAGTCAACACATTGACCAGAATTGGTCACAAGAGCATAACACACCCGCTCATTAGCGGTGGAATCAACAAAAGTAGTCAAAAAGTTGGGAAAAGTGGAAGAAAAGAAGGGACAATGATGAACGATGATGGCGATGGACTTCTTTTGCTTTCTTTTTTTTTCTTGGATGCGATAGAGCGTTGGGAAAAATGGGAGAAAAGAAGGGACAATGATGGACGATGATGGCGATGGACTTCTTTCGCTTTTTCTTTTTCTTGGATGCGATAGAGCGAACCCGCGGGGGGGAGGATTTTTTTCTGGACTGTCTTCTTCTTGACAGGCGGCTTCTTCCTCCCTTTTTAATTTTTTTTCTCCTGGGAAACTTCATTTTCTGAACTCGGCGCGTGACTCAGCCCCAACCAGCAAATTCCGCTCCTGGCTCCAGCCTTCAACCTATGCCTTTATCCTCCAGTTCTCACGGGAAGCAGCTCTAACGCCTCTGTTCGGCCGCGAATTATTCCCGTCCAACTCCGATTCGCGGCCCCTGTCGTTCCCGAGCCTCGTCTCGCCGTCGCGATGTCAGATCTACAAACCCGAGGCCGCAACTTCACCGATGCCGCTGCAGCTCCTCGTCATGTTCGGACGCCAGCCATCCGAACCCCGCGGTTGCTCGAGCTTCCTCTGCCGTCGTTCGTAGCCTCGGAGCCGTCCGACCTGCTCGGTCTTGATTCGAGACAGTCTAAGACCTCCGCCGTCTCTCGGAATGTCGTTCGAGATTCTCCGGTGTCCCCCGGTCACCGGCCCGCTATTGCTCTGCCGCTCGAAGCCGCCACTTCGTTCGTCGGGTGCTGCAAAGGATGGAACGTTGGCAAGGAGATGGTGAACAGGAGGGGACGTGATCGTGGGCTGAGTTGGTCTCGATTGGGCTTGATGTAATTTGTCTAAGTCTGGGTCTGAATTGATTATTGAAGAATAAAAGAGAGGGCCTGTTTTAGGGCCTGAGTGTACAGACTTTAGGACTGGGCTTGAAGAGCCCAGTCCGTGGTTCCGTGGACCCAGGCCGTGAAGGCCTAGGTTCACCCCGTTTTGGGTCAGGTTCAATAATCCGACCCATATTTTTTTTAACCGAGTTGATTTAAAAGAGGAAAAAGTAAAAAAAATATTACAGAAAATTCAAAAACAAAATTATAGAAAATTCCCAAGGCTAAAAATGACCAAAAGAAATTGATTTGTTGTCATTTTCAGGATTTTCTCCCATTTAATTCAAAATGACGATTTTACCTCTCAAAGGATAAATCGTCTTTGATATTCCGATGATTTGTGAAAATTACTTAGAATTTGGTAACGGGTCAGGTGGGTGGCCAAACCTTATGTCTGAGATTTCCACATGTCATCGTCTTTTTAAAAAAAATGACGATTTTACTCTTCGGGCTAACCGCTTCCCAAATTTTCCCATTTTACCCATGATCCAAAATCACACCTTTTCTAAAGCCCTTATGGCTATACTAGGAAGCCGTAGATTTGAATAGATGTATATTGATGTGATTTATTTATGTACTTGATTGTGCTTTCATTTAAAATTGATTGTGATTGATAGGAACAGTCTTCCAATCCGCATGAAACCCTGAATTAAGCACACCTCCCCTAAAATTGCGCCTGTATGAACTCTTAACTAGGAAAATCACTCGCGTTAGGCACCGAAAGGGCGTTGGTAATGACACCAGCGTAACCAAGTCCCCGAACCTAAAATCTCTGGTTCCGCAGAACTGATCGATCTCTCCCAATCGGTCAGTAAGGTTTCCGGTCTACCCTCCAAGAAAGGCCGGGTGGCGACTCCAAATGCATGCACAAGTTGCACATACCACCACGACCACACTGAAGGTCGAAAGCGATCGACTGTTATCGTCGAATCCCTTTGAAAAATACTCCCGCCGCGATTTGGTATGGGCCTGGGAGGGCCCGCGCCGATCCAAGGCCCGCGATCGGTAATCCATTAGCCGCGTCCGCTTTCGGACAGGTCGCGACAGCTGGCGACTCCGCTGGGGATTTTGTGTTCTAGAACCTATGGTTCTATACCCCAAGTGGACTTAGGCCGTAATTAAAACGCTGAGTGATTTTTCTAACCATGCAGGCGCTCTTGAAGGTGAGGTAAGTCCGCTTATGGTAGGTGTTATATGTTTTTGCAGATTGGAGAAATAAGGGGTGTAGTCCGTGATTAACATTGTCTTATGCAGGTTGGGCGTAGGAATGTATGTTGTATGGATGATTCGAAGTGCTGATTGATAAACTGTTGTGCATGAATTGCATCGTGATGATCACGACACATGGACACACACAACCGTGCCTAAAACCCCGGGCGCCGCCTTTAGGAACACAATAGAAGGAATTGAAAATGGAATCTCCGTGAGGAAAAACACGGGGTAATCCACTTTTCAATTCCGTTCGCTTCGAACTATGGATCGAGCCCCAATGCAACGATAGCTGTGCAATGGAATCGGCCCTTTCTAGAACTCGAGGTGAGAACCTTAACCTTAGGCGCCAAACCCTCTGATTTTTTTAGAAGTTTGCCATCACTTGTCTCATGCGCATGTCTTTGGGCGGTTGATACACCTAAAACCGCACATAAGTCGACGAGTTGGGTTGGTAAGACTCTCTATTCCCCCCAAATCTATCACTGTTCATATAAATATAGGCATTTCATTCATTGCATTCGGGTGATTAGATTAAATGCCATTTCTAGGATAGATATGTGTGTTTGTCCCCAACGTCCTTGATAGAAGACGAGGAAGGTGATATCCCACGACGAACACCGAGTGTGCGATAAAGGAGCCTACTATGAACATTTATTGAGGTATCACCCAATGAAGATGACAAGTTGGGGCAGGTGATCCTGAAGTCCCGTCTCAAAGATCGAAGCTGGGGCATCCTTAAACGTTAGGATCACATTCATTTGATTTGTTTTTCACCTCTAGCCTTTTTTGTATAGGATTCATTTTGCTGAGATCCTCTCTATCCCTTAGATTTATTGTATTAGGGATCTATTTGTGTTATGTATATCCGAGTTGAAATTTGCTGTATTTCTTTTGGTTTATCATTGGAATGTGGTAGTGGCATTTATACTAATCACTCGAATTCGCCAAAATCAATTTTATAATTCCACGGGAGGAAATTGAAATTGGAGGTCTGACACGACCTTTTTAGCCGTATAGGGCAATCCAATCCCAATTTCGCCAGAAGGAACTATAAACTTGAAATTGGCTCATGCGTGTTTGGCATCATTGGTAATCCATGATAACTGATCAGGATTATATCTTGTACTTTTGAACATTCCATTGATTTTCTTGGAATTAATCAAAAGCGATTATCGTGAATTACGTTCATTTCAATAGTATGCTTTCTTTCGAGGAATATTGATAAAAACTTTTCGCACAAGATTAAAACCCTTGTAAAGGTTCTTGTCCTTATTAATCACAAGCAAGCATAAGATTGAAAGGGGTCTATGCTTTCTTTTTCAAATTATTCCTTCTGATTCTGTCTTTTCATTTGCAGGTAAAAAAATAGGTAATAGAGAGAAATCTTTTCCTGGATAAGTCTGAGGCTACTCTTTCATCTGATCATGAGCGAGTTATAAAATCAAGACATATTTGCTCGACTTATTGATATTATGGTTCGGCTCACCCAAGTTGAAGATGTTCGAATGCTCGAAGAAAGGAACCGTGTAGAAGTTAAAACACACACACACGAGAACTTTCATTTATTTTGCTCGGCGGAGGGTTTTCAGAAGCAGGTCATACAATTCGGGGTGGAAAAGTAAAGCCAAAGTGAGCCCTAATTAACGACACAAAGGAGCCCAACTGACCCTCCACGTTATTAATGCTCTGCTCATACTCCCAACTCCGCATGTCATGGTCGGCAAGCCTGAGGAGAAGACTTCTGCATTCTCCCTTAACTTCGGCGACCTTGGCCTCGTGTTCTTCGGTGACTATTTCCAGGTCCCGAACCAGTCCATTCCCGCGAGCTATGTCCGCGGTTATCTTGTCGAGCCGTTCTTCCTGCCAGTCGCTCTGAAGCCTCAACAGGACATTGCGGCGGTCATGCTCGCCGGTGGTAAGGGATATGGCCAATTGATCCACCAGATTTCTCCTCTCGCGAAGCAACGTCGCGACCCACTCATTAGCAAACTCGACGGCCTTTTTGTAACTATCAACCAGATAGTTGGTCAGCACCAAATGATCAGATCGATCTTCGTAGCGGGCTCGCAAGACACGAGTCACGAGAACTTCCCGGTGAGCTGCACGATAAGCCTCTAGAAAGTTTGCAAAGAGGGCTGGGAATGTTTTATACTCCTTCTCCAACTCAGTACCCTCGATGGAAGTAGTGTCTGTGGCCGCGAATAGAACGCGGATCTCAGCCTCGATCTCCGGATGATCGGCTATATAAGCATAGCCCCGACCCAAGAGATTATAGAGTTTTTCCCATCGGGCCGGGACTGCGATTGAAAAGACGCAAGCATGGGAAGAGTCAGAGGAAGAAGCAGAAGATGAAGCCATTTCTCGTTGGAAGATGGAGGGGAAGACGAGTGCGATGGAATGAATGAAAGTGAAAGTTGGGCAAAGGAGAGCACTAACCTTCTCCCCGTTTCATAGTGGCTCAAAGGTGGAGAAAAGTTACAGCAATAATGCTTGTGGAGCCGGGGTAATCAAGTAAAGCAGAGGCCGCTCCTCCCGTGAACCACGAGACCCGCCTCGATCCGCGATTTCAGGCCTGTCGGACAAAAGTTGTAAATAAAAAAATCGTCGGTTTCATCATATTAAGTCTGAGCGGGAGACGCGCGTAGTTACGCTTTCTTGAAAACGAAGTGGGAGACAGACATAGACATCGAGAAATGAAATCGATTCGGCGCCCTTCCATGTTGAAAAGAGAAAAGAGGACGACAAAGCAGGAAACACGGAATCTTGGGAGGGACACTCACTTGATGATCTTCGTCCATATTTAAAGAACGTTCCCTGGGCAGGTAGAATCACTCAAAAGAAAGTTTGGAGAGAGTAAGCATACCAGAGAAATTACAAAACCCAGAATAAGTAAAGAAAAAAAGATATCGAGCGACCTCTCCCTGATCCGATATGTTTGGGAGCTACCGTCAGTTGTTAGAAGGGATAGGCCCAAACATCTTAGATACCGTCCAATTCCAAGACCTCGAAGGTTATGGGATCCAACTCGATACCGAAGTCAGGGAATCCTGCCCTTTCGGCAGCAAAGCGCAGGAACCCGATGGTGACGATGGTGGTAAGAGGTGTTTCTCACGTTACACCCCAGATCAAGTTCGAGAGCTTGAAGCGGCCTTCAGCGAGAACCCTCTCCCGAGCAGGGAACAGAGAGGGAAGCTAAGCCAGAAAGTGGGACTGAAACCCCAGAAGATTAAAGCTTGGTTTGAATATAGGCGAGTCAAATTGAGGGCCCGAAACAGACAACAAGAAATTGCCATTCTAAAGGAGGAAAACGAAAAGCTTCGAGTGGAGAACATAAGGTATAAAGAAGCTCTCGACACTATTCTTCGTCCTAACCGTGACGGTCCTATCGCCCTTGGTGAAATATCCCTAGACGAGTCATGTTCAGGGACCGATAACGCTCCTTCACCGTCTCGCCCCCCTGCACAACTTTCGAGACAATCAGATCTTGTTCCCGACCGTGAAAGGATAAGCCGGCGTTGGATGCCTGAAATTGAAGATAAATTTATTGACGCGGTTCGGCGGATAGGGATCGACGCGGCGCGTCCACGACAAATACTCAAGATCATGAATGTACCTGGGCTAGCTAAGACAAGCGTTAGGAACCGCCTTAGGTACCATAGGAAGTTGCTGAAAGAAGGCAAGGTAACACTAAAGCTGAAAAGGGCCGGTCTGAATGTAGACGACTGGTATGCCTACAACTGCGACACTTCTCCACTCGAACAGCAGTCGGTCACCAGTGTTCTTCCCATTAGCGATCAACCTATTGCGTCCAGTACTCAGATACCTGCCCAACTCAAAGAACCTGGCGACTTCCTTGATGAAGACCTTTATCCACGGGTCGATCAGCTGAATCCCCCTTTGAGTCGTCTCAGTACCCTACAAGATTATTTGCCACAATCCCCGCGAATAGGAACTCCCCAATTTGAGTACCAGCCTGTCGTTAGTGCTCTTCCAGGGGCGAACCCAGTGTTAGCAAGAGATACACGTATAAATTTGCAGGGCAATGATGAAGGTTCCAGCTCAAAGACTCCAGTCCCTCGCAATGAAGGCGATGAAGGAAATCTGCCCCCAACAATTGTTGATACCCAACTTGAACATCAATGGCTCGAAGACCCGAGCAATTTCCTTGGCGATGAGTTCAATCTTTGGCTCGATCAATTTGGAGCCGGAGGGCCATTGCAGTGGTGACGCAAGGCAGGTGATCAAACGTCTGATGCAAGGCATGGCTACCCGATGAAAAATGCTTAGAGGAAAGGGGTTGAATACTCCTATTGAATATGTTGTTGATCGCACTGTAAGGTTCCCACGGGAACATCTTTCATTAATATCTAGAACTAATTGCGCGTGAATGTCAATATCACCCTTTGAGCATCTTCAAGCCGGGGGCCGTGGATTAATCACTTAATTCGTGGAGCAAGTTCCATGAATAATAACTATCACCCGCGGAGCATAATGAGATCTACCCCTTCAATACGAAATACGTTTGGCCGCGAACCCACCTATTTGGTAAAACGATGTATCGTTCCTAAACGATCTTCAATCGAATACCGAAGTAATGTCTCCTTTCTTTCCCTTCTCAGGTGATAAACGTGGATAAATCACTCAAGGAGCCATTTGTTCGAATAACAGAACAGACGTTGCCTAACTGGGGGCAGATGAACCATTGATGTTGCAAACACTCCAAGAATGGATAGGCAGATTTGATAGATGTTGTTCATATCAATACGCGACATCAGAACGGGATGAGAACCAAGAGTAAAGTTGTATCGTTCCAATTTGTCTTGAATTTGAGAATATGAATTGATACTCGTTATTTATCCTTAATAGGGGAATCGCCTTACAGACGAACAGGTTTTTACATCCCATGTACTACTCATTAGAGCACATGACCAAGGGTAGGATGTATCGTTTCGATTTTTGAAAAATTCGTGAACATGCAATGATATGCTTCTTTTACATTTTCAGGGGTCTGCAGCCACGACATGTAGGTAAGTATCCCTTTCCCAGTTAGCTGGAGATAACAAATGTTAAAATACCTTCAGCCGTCATGAAAATTATCCAATGCATCGATGTTCATGATTTAAATCGGGAGGTTGCCCAAAGCATGAATAAGACATGCACGATACATCACAAAATCCCCTCGATGGATAAATTTTGGGAAAGAAAGAAATGAATTTTTCCAAATATGATTATTTGTCAAATCATTCAAAAGGAAGTTTACTCAAAAGAGAGGCAAGCCTAGTCAAAACACGTCCTACACACATTTAAGAGAGAAGTAGAGCGAATCAGACAGTAAAATCTGTACCTACGGAGGTAGGGACCATTCACAGCAATTACATGGATTGGGACGACGGAGGCGTTCGTTTCATATTCCCAAATACTACAGGTGACCATTGATAACCCCTTTGAACGGAGTTTCTCATTATCAGCCCTGTCGAGAACCACCCCACATTGGGGCAAAACGGGAATAAGTCCAGCAGCATCAGGAGAAAATGGTTAGAAATTTTCTTGCTCGGACTAACATTAATCTTTGTGTGTTATTTATATGGTAATCCAAGTGCCATAGGATGATGAGAAGCATTCATTTCTCTATCCCACACACCGAATCCTTTGCATAGCCAAGTTGAGCCTGCAAATTCGTTTCATGAACCCGTTGGTGATCATTGCACATTTCAAGATGGATGCAGCATCACTTCAGAAACGGAAGAGCTCAAGACTAAGGGATTTCAAAAAAAAAAATGAGAAAAAATCCACGGCATCGAGAAAAAGCAAAGTGCCTGGTAAAAGCAAGGCCGATGCTCATGTAAGTTGTTTGATTGATCCGCAATGAAGCTGGATGGGAAAAGAGGAAATCCCTAATGGAGTCAGATCAAAAAGACTACTCCTCCAAATGATGTCAGGCATGGAAGACGTAGACAGAGTTGTCAAAAGCGGTTGCATGCCTCAAAAATTGAAGATGCAAAATGGAAAAGACATGTGACAAGTTTGCAATGATCACCAATGTCAATCCCCTCATATATTCTGGGCCAAAAACAAGCCTTTTTCGGTCCCCAATCCTACCAACATCATAACCCTGAAACGGTCTTCTCTGACTAAGACACTTGGGTTAACATATTGCTTAGCTCGAA
This sequence comes from Rhodomyrtus psidioides, assembly GCA_021437785.1. Classification (NCBI taxonomy): domain Eukaryota; kingdom Viridiplantae; phylum Streptophyta; class Magnoliopsida; order Myrtales; family Myrtaceae; genus Rhodomyrtus; species Rhodomyrtus psidioides. The sequence continues at coordinate 3,818,043 of JAILYB010000069.1, forward strand.
GAAGTACGAGCAAGACTATTTCTTTCTCATTTTGCATGGGTTCTTGACTTGTAAACCCGGAGCAGATGGTGAAGGATTTCATTCAGTGGCCTCGACTCCAAAGCGGGTCCCCTTGGAAACCAATATCCAAGCCCAACATTACGGTCCCGTGGAAGACCTCCCGGCCGATCAAAATGTATGCGCTGCGAATGATCCTAAAACCTAGGCACAGGTTAGTAGGAAGTTGAGCGCATTCCTTACAAAAGACCATTATCACAGAACGGTGAGGAGCCCTCTTGGATGAGAAATTCTCCAATAGATGTTTTGAACAAACTCTTTTTGGAAATTTCAAATTGTTTGATCCAGATTTTCCATGCAAGGGATTTGTGATCACATTTGCATGTTGCAAGAATGCTTTGGATAACCTCCAGCATCAAAACGCACATTTCATGATTAAGATTTAAATCATACGGTTTTGTCAGATGGACAACCGTCGTCTTCCCTAAGATTGCTAATGTTTTCTTGGTGAAGAAAAATTTTTCAGGCTCGAACTTCTACAGGATCCGTTGGAAACACCAATCTCCCAGAATGTCGCCTCAACAGACTCAAGTGAAGCTTTGTCAAGATAAAATCTTTCATTGCTTCAAAACTGAATTCCCTACAAATTTCGGGATCTTTCAAAAGAAGGGATGATGATAGAACCCTTTTTCAAAATCAAGCAGTCTCGTCGGACGTGGAGAACCCTCGTCATGAGACCCCTTTTCAAAATAATCAAAGGTAGATACCGCCTGAAGGGTCAACTCATGGTAGAAACCGCCTGAAGGGTCAACCAATGGTAGAAACCGCCTGAAGGGTCAAAATAAGGTAGATACCGCCTGAAGGGTCAACTCAAGGTAGATACCGCCTGAAGGGTCAAATCAAAGGTAGAAACCACCTGAAGGGTCAAACCATGGTAGAAACCGCATGAAGGGTCAGACCAAAGGTAGAAACCACCTGAAGGGTCAAACCAAGGTAGAAACCGCCATAAGGGTCAGCACGAGGTAGATGTCGCCTTAAGGATCAACACAAAGGTCGATCCACCATACGGATCAAAATCCTTGGCAAATCCCAAAGTGTGGGATACGCCTTCCTTAGGTTCCTACCAGTTAGGAATCCCATAATGGTGTGACCTACCATACAGGTCAGAACTTAATCTCCCTAGGATATCCTGAATGATGAGTCCTAGGTATCTGCTTGAAAGTTGTCGCAACCGGCAGCCCATGTTCAAATTGTTAGAGCAAACCATTGATTAATTTGAGTTTTTATCAAAAGACTTAAGGGTCCGGTGTCATAGCATTTCTTTTCCCCAGTCGAGTCGGTTAAGATTCAAGTGTCATTTTGTCTTTGAAAGCAACCTCTGACGAGCTCACTCTCAAAGAGGGGCTGCTGTTGACACCTGATTTTTGACCATCTATCATTGTGATTTTTATTCTTTAAAATTAATTAAAAATATCAAAAAAGGTCATAAAATCACAAAATTAACTTTGGAAGCCTTGACCTGGCCTTAGTAACCAATTTTGAACAAAAAATATTTTTCGGTATTTTTTTTTTTTATATTTTTCGAATTTATTTAATTATAAAAATACCCAAAAAAATCAGAAAAATACCATTCGTGGTCAGAAAAATACACAAAAATATTCAATAATTTTGTTTTAATTTCCTCTTCAAGTGTGTCACTTTAAATCTCGAAAATTCGGCTTGGGTCACTATGTTCCTTCACAAACATAAACCCGAACCGAGCCCAAAAAAATGCCATTTGAGTCTTTTAATTTACAATTTTTGTATTTTTGGAGTCTTGACATTTAATATGGTTGCCCTGCATTGCAAATTAGTCCAATTTTTCATCGAAATTACATGATTACACGAATTGGACGAAATTGCATACTTTCTTTCAATTTAGTCCATGGGTTTCGGATAAAAACAAAATTAATCAAAATCCATGGACTTTCACGTGCAATTGAATGCTGGCCCACAAGTTTTTGACCCTTTTGAAGTCATGGGTGTGGTTAATTTGACTCGATTTGATCATTTAGGACCTCAATTTAGAGGATTTCATATTCGGATAATTGCTAAGAATTTGGGGGTTTTATGTAAAGTTGAACAAATTCTCCCCAAGCGATAAAAAATGTTGAACTGGGTCGGGTTGGTCGACCCAGTCAACACATTGACCAGAATTGGTCACAAGAGCATAACACACCCGCTCATTAGCGGTGGAATCAACAAAAGTAGTCAAAAAGTTGGGAAAAGTGGAAGAAAAGAAGGGACAATGATGAACGATGATGGCGATGGACTTCTTTTGCTTTCTTTTTTTTTCTTGGATGCGATAGAGCGTTGGGAAAAATGGGAGAAAAGAAGGGACAATGATGGACGATGATGGCGATGGACTTCTTTCGCTTTTTCTTTTTCTTGGATGCGATAGAGCGAACCCGCGGGGGGGAGGATTTTTTTCTGGACTGTCTTCTTCTTGACAGGCGGCTTCTTCCTCCCTTTTTAATTTTTTTTCTCCTGGGAAACTTCATTTTCTGAACTCGGCGCGTGACTCAGCCCCAACCAGCAAATTCCGCTCCTGGCTCCAGCCTTCAACCTATGCCTTTATCCTCCAGTTCTCACGGGAAGCAGCTCTAACGCCTCTGTTCGGCCGCGAATTATTCCCGTCCAACTCCGATTCGCGGCCCCTGTCGTTCCCGAGCCTCGTCTCGCCGTCGCGATGTCAGATCTACAAACCCGAGGCCGCAACTTCACCGATGCCGCTGCAGCTCCTCGTCATGTTCGGACGCCAGCCATCCGAACCCCGCGGTTGCTCGAGCTTCCTCTGCCGTCGTTCGTAGCCTCGGAGCCGTCCGACCTGCTCGGTCTTGATTCGAGACAGTCTAAGACCTCCGCCGTCTCTCGGAATGTCGTTCGAGATTCTCCGGTGTCCCCCGGTCACCGGCCCGCTATTGCTCTGCCGCTCGAAGCCGCCACTTCGTTCGTCGGGTGCTGCAAAGGATGGAACGTTGGCAAGGAGATGGTGAACAGGAGGGGACGTGATCGTGGGCTGAGTTGGTCTCGATTGGGCTTGATGTAATTTGTCTAAGTCTGGGTCTGAATTGATTATTGAAGAATAAAAGAGTGGGCCTGTTTTAGGGCCTGAGTGTACAGACTTTAGGACTGGGCTTGAAGAGCCCAGTCCGTGGTTCCGTGGACCCAGGCCGTGAAGGCCTAGGTTCACCCCGTTTTGGGTCAGGTTCAATAATCCGACCCATATTTTTTTTAACCGAGTTGATTTAAAAGAGGAAAAAGTAAAAAAAATATTACAGAAAATTCAAAAACAAAATTATAGAAAATTCCCAAGGCTAAAAATGACCAAAAGAAATTGATTTGTTGTCATTTTCAGGATTTTCTCCCATTTAATTCAAAATGACGATTTTACCTCTCAAAGGATAAATCGTCTTTGATATTCCGATGATTTGTGAAAATTACTTAGAATTTGGTAACGGGTCAGGTGGGTGGCCAAACCTTATGTCTGAGATTTCCACATGTCATCGTCTTTTTAAAAAAATGACGATTTTACTCTTCGGGCTAACCGCTTCCCAAATTTTCCCATTTTACCCCTGATCCAAAATCACACCTTTTCTAAAGCCCTTATGGCTATACTAGGAAGCCGTAGATTTGAATAGATGTATATTGATGTGATTTATTTATGTACTTGATTGTGCTTTCATTTAAAATTGATTGTGATTGATAGGAACAGTCTTCCAATCCGCATGAAACCCTGAATTAAGCACACCTCCCCTAAAATTGCGCCTGTATGAACTCTTAACTAGGAAAATCACTCGCGTTAGGCACCGAAAGGGCGTTGGTAATGACACCAGCGTAATCAAGTCCCCGAACCTAAAATCTCTGGTTCCGCAGAACTGATCGATCTCTCCCAATCGGTCAGTAAGGTTTCCGGTCTACCCTCCAAGAAAGGCCGGTGGCGACTCCAAATGCATGCACAAGTTGCACATACCACCACGACCACACTGAAGGTCGAAAGCGATCGACTGTTATCGTCGAATCCCTTTGAAAAATACTCCCGCCGCGATTTGGTATGGGCCTGGGAGGGCCCGCGCCGATCCAAGGCCCGCGATCGGTAATCCATTAGCCGCGTCCGCTTTCGGACAGGTCGCGACACTTTTCTAGACATCAGATTCTGAAAGCTTTTTCTTTTTCTCTCTGTTTTTTTTTTGTTTAACATCTTCAATGGATTGGGGAAAGGGATACCTACCTGTCCACCGTGGCTGGAGATCCCTGAAAATGTAAAAGAAATATGTTATTGTATGTTCACGGATTTTTCAAAAAATTGGAACGATACATCTTACCCTTGGTCATGTGTTCCAATGGGTAATACATGGGATGTGAAAACCTGTTTCGCCTTGATGGCGAGCCCCTGTCAAAGACGAGAATTAGGTGTCAGTTTGCGTTCCAAAAGGCAAATTGGAACGATACAGCCTTGTTCTTGCTTTGTGTTTCCATTTGAACACAAACGCGCGGCTTGCATAATTTGGCCCTCTATCTTGTGTCCTTGATCTCCCATCTGGTTGGGCGACGAATCCTTCTCAAGAATTTGCCCCAAAGAAGATCCATTTGTGTTTTTGGGCGCACTCCAGCGCCATTCTTCAAGGTTCCATCCATTAGGTCTTATAATCAAAGACCATCTCCTGGAATCCTGACTTCTAAGGCCAATGATTCTATTCGCCTCCCTGTTAGCGCGATATTTTATTTGAGGCTTTCAGCGCCAACGACTTCCTGTAAAATGAGTAAAAACTCATGTTAGGCAAGTGGTCTTGGAAGACCAAATTGGAACGATACAAGGTTACCGTTCACCCAAATTCGTATCTTGGGGTTTGATTCTGATGCGGGCGACTCTGTATTGCGTCTATTGACTTTGTCAGAGGAGAAACGCCCTGTGTACAAATCATTCACTTGCCCCAGTTAGGCATGGTTTTGCTGTTTGTCATCTCTGGATTCGATGACCCTGGTTTGATGCGCTTTCATGGGGGATCATGAGAGTTTGCCCCCGGTTTGGCTCCTCAAAGCAAATGGGGGGAACCTGCTCCCATTGATTTTTGCAGATTCTGATCATCCATCTCGATTGTCAGAGTCCTTGATCAATTTTATCTGTCTCATGACAGCTTGATATTCTTGGGATTCGTCATGTGGCGGTTTGGTGATTCTCTCGATCACAGTCGCCATTTGAGGTATTTGATGTTCCATGTTTGTTATTTGAAAGCATTACATCCTGCGTCCTCTGCTCTTGATCATCATCTGAGAGGAAAAAGAAAGGAAGCATTATTCCCATATCAAGAAAATAATCATTTTGGAACGATACGTCCTTTTACACTTGATTTGCATTCCGTTTTGATGTTGCACAACATCTATCAAATTCCTCCATCCGTGCTTGAAGGTATTTGCAACGCCTACGGTTCATTTGCCCCAGCTGGGCGACGTCTGTTTTGTCACTTGAATGCATGAGCTTTTGGGTGCATTGTCTCTTTTATCACCTGAGATAAAAAAAAAAATTGGAGAAAAACTTATCCCCAGATCTGATTAAAAATCAATTAGGAACGATACGTCCTTTCACCAAACGAGTGGCTCTGCGGCCAAATGTATTTTGCACTGAAGGGACGAATTCCACTATGCTCCACGGGTTTGGGGAATTTGCCCCCATTTTCGATAGAAATGAGCATTATCAAGATGTATACAATACAAATAGATCCCTAATACAATCAATCTAAGGGACGAGATAGAGAGGATCTCAGCAAAATTAATCTTATACAAGAGAACTAAGAATGTCAAATCAATCAAAGGAATGTGGTCCGAACACTTGGAGATGCCCCAGTTCCAGTCTTCGAGATGTGACTCCAGGATCACCGAATTTTTTTTTTTTTTTTTAGGTGGTTTTAGATATACCAACCATCTAAAGACATGCACATGAGATAAGTGAGGATAAAACTTCTAAAAATCAAAGGATTTGGCACCTAAGGTCAAGGTTCCCACCTCGAGTTCTAGAAAGAGCCGATTCCATTGCACAACTATCGTTGCATTGGGACTCGATCCATAGTTCGAAGTGAGCGGAATTGAAAAGTGGATTACCCCATGTTTTTCCTCACGGAGATTCCATTTTCAATTCCTTCTATTGTTTTCCTAAAGAAGGGGCCCGAGGTTTTAGGCGCGGTTGTGTGTGTCCATGTGTCGTGATCACCACAATGTGAGTCATGCACAACAGTTTATCAATCGGCGCTTCAAATCATCCATACAACATACATTCCTACGCCAACCTGCATAAAACAATGTTAATCACGGACTACACCCCTTATCTCTCCAATCTGCAAAAACATATAACACCTTACCATGAGCGGACTTACCTCACCTTCAAGAGCGCCTGCAGGGTTAGAAAAATCACTCAGCGTTTTAATTACGGCCTAAGTCCACTTGAGGTCTAGAACCATAGGTTCTAGAACAAAGTCCCCAGCGGAGTCGCCAGCTGTCGCGACCCGTCAGAAGCGGACGCGGCTAATGGATTACCGATCGCGGGCCTTCCCCTGCACAAGGGTGTAGATTGCGGGCTTTGGATCGGCGCGGGCCCTCCCAGGCCCATACCAAATCGCGGCGGGAGTATTTTTCAAAGGGATTCGACGATAACAGTCGATCGCTTTCGACCTTAGTGTGGTCGTGGTGGCATGTGCAACTTGTGCATGCATTTGGAGTCGCCACCGGTCTTTCTTGGAGGGTAGACCGGAAACCTTATTGACCGATTGGGAGAGATCGATCAATTCTGCGGAACCAGAGATTTTGAGTTCGGGGACTTGGTTACGTTGATGTCATTACCAACGCCCTTTCGGTACCTAACGCGAGTGATTTTCCCTAACTAGGATTTCATGCAGGCGCAATTTTGGGTGAGGTAAGTCTGACTTTGCACATTAACCAGTTTAACATGCTCACGTAATCATAATAAATAAATAGATGCCAATCACATAAACATCTATCCTACGTGGTGATCATGGAATTATGATTTAATGGGTCTCGAGCCAATGAGACCACATTTAATCATTTTAATATTTTAACAACGGAGAGCCGCTCTTCGCTTCTTCTTAGTTTCTTGAACTCTTCAAGAATCGGGCCCCAAAGAGCTCGCCGACTTAAAAGGCTCCTCCACGTAATTCTCGTAGCATTTACATCAACAATTGACTATGCTAAAAATAAAGATTACATGAAAAATAAAAGGAGTACGCAGCCTCCATTTAATAATTACAACCCCAAATATATAAATAATCACCATACATTCATACATACATCAATCACATTGATTAGGGATTTTTCCATGATCACCACCCTTCCACGTAAGTAATAAATTCACAATTTAAAACTTAGGAAGGCACAATAAAAATTCTACGTTGAATCATATTCAGAATTTTTACGTAAAATAAGATAGCCATAAATTATCGATTCAAAACTGATTTAGTCTCAATTTTTGCTACGTTGATTAATTTATCATATAAAATAATCAACCTCCATTAGCCATGTAAGACGAACAATTCGTTAATACATATTGGCCATAGTATTGCAAAAAGTGCAAAAAATCAATTAAATGCACGAAAACACCTAAGGATCGGCTCTGATACCACTGTTGGGATCCACGTAACACGTAGCGGAAATAAATAACAACCCATACATGTATTTCCAGAGGCGTACTTCGTGCATTTCAATCGAAAAAAATCACAAAGCCTCAAAGGGAGTAAATAGATTACCTCTCGTAGCGTGCTTGAACGGAGGTGTCGGTTCGATGTTCTTCGATCTCAGCCTCCACAAGTGTTAGGCATCTAGTTCGGACACACCACCAATTGACGAACGGGGAGACGACGAATAACTCCACAACAATTGTGCTAGCAATATGCGGAATCAATATTCCGAACTTAGTATATTTTGCTCACTCAAGATTATGAGAATATAGAGAGTGTTTGTGTTCTTCTCTCTAAGCTCTCAAAAATTTGCACACTCTACAAAATGTCTCTCCCTTCAACCTCAAAACTCTTGCCATCCTTTTATAGCCAAAAATACCTTCCAATAAATTGTATTTAAATATAGCACTAACAATTATAAATTCTATCTAAAAATAGCACTCACAAATAAATGACATTTAAAAATAGCACTAACAATAGCACTCACAATTTATAATACAAAAATGCTATTTAAAAATAGCACTAACAATAGCACTAACAATTTATAATACAAAAATGTTATTTAAAAATAGCACTAACAATTATAAATTCTATCTAATAATAGCACTCACAATTTATGATAAATAAATGACATTTAAAAATAGCACTAACAATAGCACTCACAATTTATAATACAAAAATGTTATTTAAAAATAGCACTAACAATAGCACTCACAATTTATAATACAAAAATATTATTTAAAAATAGCACTAACAATACCACTCACAATACAAAAATGCTATTAAAAAATCATTAACAAAGGTGTTAAAAATAATAACCATTATTATTATTACAAGAGTTAAAGAGGTTACCAAACAGTACAAATACGCATAACGTATAAATACGTATGACGTATAAATACATAGAGCATATGTATACATCCGTGAAACCGGGGACTAATTGAAACAAAAATATGCAATTAAGCCATTTTGGTAAAAATTGATTAAATTAGAGGGCAAATTGACCCAATTGCACTTCGAGACTTTAGAATCCAATGTCATAGCTTAGAAAAGTGAGAATTGAAAATTAAAAAACTCGAAAAGGAATTTTTTAGGCACAGTTCGGGTTTATGTCTGTGAAGGAACATAGTGATCCGAGCCGAATTTTTGAGATTTAAAGTGACACACTTGAAGAGGAAATTAAAACAAAATTATTGAATATTTTTGTGTATTTTTCTGACCACGGATGGTATTTTTCTGATTTTTTTGGTATTTTTAATAATTAAATAAATTCGAAAAACTATTAAAAATTACGAAAAATATTTTTTGTTCAAAATTGGTTCTTGAGGCTAGGCCAAGGCTTTCAAAGTTGATTTTGCAATTTTATGATTTTGTTTGCTATTTTTAATTAATTTTTAAAAGAATGAAAATCACAATAATAGATTGGTCAAAAATTAGGTGTCAACAGAGGCTACACTTTACTAGATTCGTGTATGGTCGGGAACTGACTGGACGTAAGCTGGGGTATGCTGAAGACTGTCAAACCCGCTACTACGCTGATAATCTCAGATTCAAGCGACAATCAGACGAAATGATGAAGGATTATCTGGAGATGAAGAGACAACGTCGCAACCAGCTAGCTAGGGAAGCGTACGCCCGCAGGAAGGCTGAATTGCTGGCCAAAGAGAACATACCCATGATTACTTCTTGGGGTAGGAAGAGACGCCCTGCAATCAAGACCAAGCCAAGGCGCATCACACTCAAAAAAGTGGAACCCGAGAAGGCTCCCGAAGTCATCGTACCCTGGACTAGAAAGTGGCCGGAGGAACTACAACCTCTCGACCAAACCACTGAAGATAACTCCCCCACCCTAGATTAAAGGAGAATTCCTGACCGACTGTCATTTGGGTAGACTTCTGAAGAAAGAGTGATCTAGACCCTCACGTTCCATTGTCTTTTATGGCTTTCTTGTTTAAAAAAAAAACCTTTCTTTACCGTTCTTCTATTAGATATCTTGACTGAAGTAAAAGTACATCCCCACTTTGTTCCTTTGATGTGTTGACCAATGGAATGTGACATTGCTGTTCCCTTTAGTCACTGAGTAAACCTGACTAAATTGCATAATTCACTTCCCTGAAATGCAAATTAGGCTTTGAATCAGGCTTTCAAGACCTGAAAAAGGGTCCTAATCTCTATTTCTTCAAATTGAACTATGCAATCAAGTTAGCTCATGCATGCTTCATGACATCTGCATATCCATACATTTAAAGTAATTTCTGGCGATTGACCTTTTAAAATCATTTGCATATTTTAGACTTGATGGGAAAGAGTGATATTCAAGTATTCAAGATCCCCCGAGCTGAACTCCAATCATGGTGGGATGGCATGGGCGAAGCCAGCCAAAAGTATGCGGAGTCACGACTAGGGTACCTACTGGACCTACTGAAGATTGAGTGCCCACCTGCCTTTATTCAAGCCATGGCGCTCTACTGGGATCCTACCACCGCTACATTTTGCATGGAAGGATTAGAGATCACTCCCACTATCGAGGAATACAGCGCTGTCATCGGAGTTGAATTCACCCCTACGCTCGTCCGACCCCCTATAGGACTTGAACCCCTAAGTCAGGTGGCTGAATTCCTTGACACAAACCTAAATGAAGTCAAAGCAGATGCGAAAAACAATTCTGGACGCGTTTCCCTGTCTTTCCTTATAGACCGATTTTCCCGCCTTCCTGCTTCTAAAGGAACCAAATCTGGCAGAGCCTTTATCTTGGCATTCTTTAGCTTTGTGCTATTCCCAATCTCAACTGTCACCTTCGACCCTATCATGGCTATAATAACTAGGCAAGTCTGTTGTAGGTGGGATTACTCAAACATCCTCCTTGCCGAAACCTTCCTCTCCCTAAATCGTTTCAAGAAAAACAAAAAGGGAATCTTTAGAGTTTCTAGTGATCTGCTGTATCTGTGGTTCACATCCCATATCAGACAATTCCACATCCGCATGGGTTTCACTGAAATCAGCCCCAATGCACACCCTCTTAAAACATTTGCTAGAACCCATACACGTATTCCTAAGTTCAACTTCATAGAATGGAAGAACTTCCTCAAAGTCCTAAAACCCGAACAACTCCGATGGCAGCTAAGGTTGCCGACGCTGAACAAGGTCAGATTGACCTGCGATGACAGGAGTCCAGTCCCCCTGCTAGGGTTCACGGGCGCAACTGCATACTATCCAAGGAGGGTGATTCGGCAGTTTGGAGCACTACAAGAGATCCCTTCTCCACCGCAACCTGATATCTTCTCATTTGACATACCGAGCAAGACCCTCACAGAAGATGAGAAGAGACAGTTTGAAGCCAAGGTGGCATCCATCACACGCTCTTTGAAGAATTCCCAGGCTGAAGGAATAAGTTGGCCAGAAGACATGACTCGTGAAGAGAACATCCATAGGGCTACCACTGAATACATTCAACACTTCAAAGCGATTCGACGAAGCCTTGTCGAGCCCTACGTACCTGAATACATCGTGCCGTACGTACCAGGAATAGAGCCTTACATACCCGAAGACATGGGACCACTGTCATGTTCAGAAGATGAGAAGCCCCAGGTTGAAGAGGGGAATCCATGCTGGGATGATGAGGGTGCCTTAGACCTCAAACGTCCTAAACTTGAATAGGCTATTCTGTCAAGTGTAAAATAAGCAAACATTGTGACACTTTCTCATACGTTCTCATTTCTGTGGAGTACCATCTTGGACACATGAGCATGAATATGAAACACGTTTTTGCATAAAGAAAAACTATCGTCAGAAATTACGCTTCTTTTAATTCCATGAGTTCTCGTCGGGAAATGATTAAAAGAACTACTTACATGAGGCTAAGGCTCATAAGGTAGCCCTTTTTCTCATCTACCGACAAGAAGCATGCAACTGAAAGAATTAACTGCTTCTCTTTGCTAAAATAAGCGAAACACTCACAGAGATCTTTTTGAACAGGTACGCTCTCATCACGGAATTTCCCACACATCGCTTCCGAACTCACCTTAAGACAAGAATGGAGCAGCAAGAGTTGACTCCGCGCGTAGGCATACTGGAATCTCAGATGACTGCCTTAGCAACTATGATGGCTGACATTAAGGCCATGCTAGAGACATCCCAAACTAAACAGACGACTACTCACAACCAGAACAACGCTGGTATTTCTTTCATACCTGATACGACAGATAAAGAGTTGACGAGAGATACACAGCGTACAGAGGAAGACGTTCACGAACCAAATAGCCGGTCACAACAAAAAGCCTAGCCTGTTGTTATCAACCTTGAAAAAGAGGAGAAGGGAAAACAGACCGTGAAAACAGAGGTAGAGGCTAAGAGATTGGCTAAGATCGAAGAATGCCTGAGCAGCCAAGGCTACGAGTTAGCCCGCTTCGACAAGATATCTCCTTTTGCTAAAGTGGAGACTCCTCCTGACTATAAAGAACCAGAGTTCGTAAGGAAATATAATGGGACAGATTGTCCCCGTGCCCACCTCAAATACTACCTGCGCAAGATGGCACACTATTCAGATTACATTCCACTATTGATGAACACATTCCAAGAGAGCTTGGCCGGCCCCGCTCTGGCCTGGTTCATTGAACTAGATTTGGAAGATTACGACGGATGGGAAGATCTCGCAGAAGACTTCCTCAGGCAGTTAAAATTTAACACGACTACAGCCCCAACAAGAGAAGACCTTCTACGAACTTCAAAAACAAGGGGTGAATCGATTAGGACATATGCTCAGAAGTGGCGAGCCTTGGCTACCCAAGTAAAGCCTTCAATCCCAGAAGAGGAGCTGATCGACTTATTCCTGAAAGCACTCCCCTATGAGTACTTTGACAGACTGAACACTTCTGGATGTCAGACATTCGCACACCTGATTAAGGTTGCTGAGAGGCTGGAATGGGCCTTGAGAGAAAGAAGGCCTCAGGAAACTCCCACTAGGAAGCAGTATCCTCTGAGAAAGGAGAGAGAAGCCGGACTGGACATAGCATTTATACCAGATCCCCACAAGTTAAAACCATTTGGCAATTCTAATCAGGCCAAAGACGGATCATCATGGTCAGCGCCAAAGGTACCAGAGCCTAGAAGAAAGCAACCCCAGAGGCAATTCTCTCAGCTCCCGAGACCTTTATCCAAGCTACTCCCGATGCTGTTGGAGCAACACTTGGTTGCGAAAGAACCACCTAGGGCAAACCCTCCAAGGTATCCTGGCTTTGATGAGAGCCAGACCTGTGCCTACCATATGGGCGAAAGAGGGCATAATGTGGATAACTGCTATATCCTGAAGCTGAAAGTGCAAGCCCTAATTGATAATCAGATTTTGAAATTTGACAACGCAGCCCCAAATGTGCAAGAAAATCCGTTGCCCGATCATCAAACAGTAGGGGCAATATTCGCTGAAGAAGAAGAAGACTACCTTAAACTGAAGGTAGATGTGCCTAAACTGGCCGACCTGCTAGCAACCGCTTCATCATACCCAAAAGAAGGGGAGATATCAACTGACCAAAAGAAATTATGTATCGCCAAGATGATGGGCCTAGGTATAATGTCCGATAGTACTGATGAAGAATTTGAAGGGATTGAAGCATCTCTATCTTTGAAAGGAAACCACTTCTTGATCACAGTTGAGCAGAGTAGCACCTGTGGTACCTCACGTAAGAAATTGGCAAACGATCTGGGGCCGGCCACTCAATCAGAAGAAGAATTTGAAGAAGACGAAATAGAAGTCAGGAGGAGAAGTCTAGCAGACTTCAAGTTTATGGCTGACACACTTGAGAAGGGCGAAATTATAGACAACCTGGGTCAAGATTCTGGAGGGTACAATTTCAAAGTAAAATATTCAGCTCCTCCCAGCTTTTATCAGAAGATTGAAGACATCATACCGGACGGATGGGGAGGTATGGATGATCTCTCTCAACCGGGAACCTCAAACGGTATGGAAGAACTCGACAACGCCATATTGATGATCGAAGTAGCCACGGCCGTGGTGATTAGATTGGATGAACTGGATAACCTGAACAAGGTGGAAGATTGCCCAGTTAAACCTGTCGTGATTCAACTACCTCAAGAAGAAGAGGGCAACACGTCAGGACCAGAGATACCTCATCTGACAACTATAACCATAAAAGTCCCCCCAGCAGAAGAGTACGATCCTAAAGCAGTCCATTGGGACTATGGGACAACACAAGTAGATGCAGTAATGAGGTCTGGAAGATTTTATGCCCCCAGGGAGGGTGAATCCGAAAAAAGAGAGGTCTCAAAGGAAGATGCCGAAAAACTCGTATCGATCATCAAAACCAGCGAGTTTGAAGTAATAGAGCAGCTGAGAAAGATGCCCGCTCAGATATCCCTATTAGACCTATTCATCAATTCAGAGAAGCACAAGAACGCACTGTTGAAGGTGCTCAACGAAGTACATGTCCCTGAAACAATTAATGAAGTACAACTAGGGGACTTTGTAGGAGCAATTCTTTTAAAAGACCAACTAAGCTTCTCTGACGAAGACTTCCCCATGGAAGGAGGAGGGCACAACAAAGCTTTATACATCTCCGCCCAATGTAACGGCAAAAGAGTGGCACACGTATTGATCGATAATGGATCAGCCTTCAACATCTGTCCTTTGGCTACCATAAGGAGGCTGGGAATCAATGAAGAGATGGTCAAGGTATCTAAGACAGCTGTAAGAGCATTCGACGGCATGAGGAAGACCGTAGAGGGAGAGATCGAACTTGACGTATTCATCGGCCCGACAAAGTTCTCTATAAACTTTCAAGTAATGGATCTGCCCAGTGCATTTGGATTCCTGCTAGGAAGACCTTGGATCCATACAGCAGGAGTTGTCCCTTCGAGCCTGCACCAAAAAGTACGTTTCGTTGTAGATGGGAAGGTGATTACTGTACATGGGGAAGTCGACTTCCAGGCATACCAGAACAGTGCCATTCCCTATATTGAACCTGAAGAGAAAACAGAAGCAAGTTATCATTCCCTAGAATTGGTAGCAACAGTTCATACCCCAGCAGGGACGAAGTTGAGGACCCCCTACATCTCGGAAGCCAGTCTTCTGCCAGCTAAGATGCTGCTGGCATACGGGTTCAATCCCAAAAAAGGCCTAGGCAAACATAATCAGGGTATAAATACCCCGCTTCAGTTGAAGGCTAATCCACATAGAATTGGCTTGGGGTACCAGAAGTATCCCATGAATGATTCTGTCCCAAAAGCAACAGGCCGAGGCCGAGGCAAAAGCCTGGGACGCCGTGGAGGCGAAAACAGCCCGAATAACTCATTCATCGGTTCTCCAACCTGGAAAGGCAGGTTTCGAATGTTCAGAAATCCCTTAAATGCCTACTTCAACCAGAACTCCAAATGGCTATCTGAAGAGGATGTCACTTCACCGATAGAACCAGATCTGACAAACCCTTTTCTTGAAGATGACTCTGTGAATGTCATCTTGGAGTGGTTGGACAATGAAGCCACTTCTTCTGAGTAAAGAGACTCTACCTTTATCTTTAAATACTGCGTTTAGAGCTTTCTGCATTGCATTGTATTTTCTTTCCTTGTTGTATGCATAGGAAAACGCCTTTGGATCCCAGGCCGTTGGTCCAAATAGCACATCTTGTAACGCGGCCCTTCTTGCATTCAATAAAACTACGCATGTTTTGTTAAGGACATATGGAACTACGAATCAGCCCGATGATGATAATGGTCTTCCATACAGAAGCTTGAGGCCTGATTTGCCATATGATTCCTAATCTTCAAAAAAAAAAATTCATGGGGGCCGGGATATCCAATGACATGAGGATTAGTCCCCTTTGTACCTATATCTGTTTCGAAAACTTTTTCGAAAAGACTTTACATGATCATGCATGTCATTTTTACTGAGCACAAACTAGCCATACTCATGACATTTCAGGCATATCATCTCAAACATGCATACCATGTTGTTACAAAATTCAGATCCCTCCATTAACCACTCCTATAACATCGAGGAAGAGGAAGACGGTGATTATGCATCTATCCGAAGAGATTGGAACACCTTTGAAGAATCAAAGCCTTCTACCTCAGAAGAACCAGTCGTTATTAATTTGGGAGACACCGCGAACGTCAAAGAGGTCAAGATCGGCGGACACCTATCCCGAGATGAAAGGCTCGAATTCACCAAGCTACTAAAAGAATATCAAGACATCTTCGCATGGTCTTACGCGGATATGCCAGGCCTTGATCCTAAGATCGTGGAACATGCATTGCCCACAGATCCCGGCATCAAGCCAGTCAAACAAGGCAGCAGGCGGATGAAAGCCGAGTTAGAAGACAAGATCAAGGAAGAAGTCATGAAACTTCTTAGGGTAGGCTTCATTGAAGCTATCCCATATTCAGACTGGATTGCAAATATAGTACCCATCATGAAGAAAGACGGAAAAGTTCGGATCTGCGTAGATTAACGAGATCTGAATAGAGCAAGCCCAAAAGATGATTTTCCACTCCCCCACATTGATGTATTGGTGGATAGTACAGCGGGTTATGAATTATTCTCATTCCTGGATGGATTCTCGGGATACAACCAAATCTTCATGAAACAAGAAGACAAACCCAAAACTGCATTTACCACACCATGGGGAAATTTTTGCTACAAAGTCATGCCCTTTGGATTGAAAAATGCCGGGGCTACCTACCAGAAGGCTATGGTCACGTTATTCCATGACATGATCCACAAAGAGATTGAAGTATATGTTGATGACATGATCGCTAAATCCAAAAAAGGACAAGATCACATACAGGTATTAAGGAAGCTGTTTGAGCGCCTGCGCAAATACAAGTTAAAGCTGAACCCTAACAAATGCGTGTTTGGGGCAAGATCCGGGAAACTCCTTGGATTCATAGTCAGCAACAGAGGCATTGAAATTGATCCCTCAAAAATCCAGGCCATCCACGATTTATCAACTCCATCCACAGTAAAAGAAGTGAGAAGCCTTCTAGGGAGATTGAACTATATTGCCAGGTTCATCAATCAGATGTCTGATGTAGCTAAGCCAATCTTCAGATTGCTTAAGAAAGGCGCGAAAATAACATGGGATGCCGAGTGCAGCAGGGCATTCCAAATGATCAAGAACTATTTGATCACACCACCGGTGCTTGTGCCACCAATTCCTGGTCACCCATTGACCTTATACCTGACCATACGACAAGAGTCCTTGGGGGCCTTACTTGCCCAAACAAACCCGATAGATGGAAAAGAGAGAGCCATCTATTATCTAAGTAAGAAATTCACGCCATCTGAAGTAAAATATGTACCAGTTGAAAGGGCCTGTGCAGCGACGGTATGGGTACTTCGCAGACTAAGGCAGTATACCCTACACCACCATATCCAGCTCATAACAGAGAATGATCCTGTCAAATACCTCCTGGAGAAACCCGCTTTAATTGGGAAATTAGCAAAATGGCAAGTAATGTTGTCTGAATTTGACATCAAATGTTCCCCACAGAAGTCGGTAAAAGGAAGAGCTATAGCTGACATGCTGGCAGAAAACCCGACAAGCGGTGAGTCCCCTGAAGTAATGAACACAAAAGGTCAAATTCTGAACTTGGAAGAAGACAAGTGGATCATGTATTTCGATGGCGCTGTCAATCTATCAGGAGCAGGCACTGGGGCAGTACTGATATCCCCAGATGGTCAACATTACCCTGTCGCGGCAAAGATAACTTTTCCTTGTACCAACAACATTTCAGAATATGAGGCATGCATTCTGGGCCTACGACTGGCCCTTTCTATGGAGATACCTAGGTTACAAGTCTTCGGAGACTCCATGCTCATTATTCTACAAACACAAGGGGAGTGGAAGACGAGAGATACAAAGCTCATCCCTTATCACGAATACCTTGAAGAGTTGATACTCAGGTTCGAAGAAATATCATTCGAGTACCTATCAAGGTCTCACAACCAATTCGCAGATGCATTAGCCACCCTAGCCTCGATGTTGCAAACGACTGAAGGGTTGGATGTAGAACCTCTGAGGATCGGCATTGTTGAAAAGCCAGCTTATTGTATGCTAATCGAAGAAGAATGTGATGGAGAGCCATGGTACTATGACATCAAGAATTACCTCTTGAAAGGGGAATTCCCTGAAGGATGCCAGTCAGGAGACCGAAAATATATAACCAAGATGGCCAGCAAGTTCTTCCTCAATGGACAAATTCTGTATAAGAGATCGTTTGATTCTACTCTGTTAAGATGTGTAGATGCCAAAGAAGCAAATATTCTCATGAAAGAGATCCATGAAGGTGCGTTTGGGCCTCACATGAACGGCCACCTCCTCGCCCGGAAGATCATGCGGCTTGGCTATTATTGGATGACCATCGAATCGGACTGCTGTCAGCACGTCCGATCATGCCACCAGTGCCAAATATACGGTGATAAGATCAATGCACCCCCAAACGAACTACACCAAATGTCTGAAGTTTGGCCTTTCTCTATGTGGGGCATAGACATGATAGGGCCTATTAATCATGTGGCTTCGAATGGTCATCGCTTCATCTTGGTAGCGATTGATTACTTCACCAAATGGGTAGAAGCCAGCTCTTACAAAAATGTCACTGCAAGAAATGTGGCAAGATTCGTCAAAAGAGATATCATATCCCGGTATGGTACCCCTCAAGCGATCATCACAGATAATGGGTCCAACCTGAACAACAAGATTATCGATGATCTGCTGGATCACTTTAGCATTCGACATCTGAATTCATCTCCTTACCGCCCACAGATGAATGGGGCAGTGGAAGCGGCCAACAAAAACATCAAGAGAATCTTGGCTAAAACAGCAGAAAACTACAGGGATTGGCACGAAAGGCTGCCCTTCGCCTTGATGGCTTACCGAATGTCGATCAGGACTTCTACATGGGCAACTCCCTATAGTTTGGTATATGGGACAGAAGCAGTTCTACCAGTAGAAGTTAAGATTCCCTCTTTGAGAATCTTATCCGAAGATAAACTCTCTGAGTCGGAGTATTTCAAACACAGATATGAACAGCTGAACTTAATAGATGAGAAACGTCTTAAAGCCATTTGCCATGGACAAACTTACCAGAAGAGGGTTGCCAGGGCGTTCAATCGAAAGGTCAAGACCAGAAACTTCGAAGTAAATGACTTGGTAATTAGGAAAGTTTTGCCAAGTACTACCCATCCAGGGGGGAAATTCACTCCAAATTACGAAGGCCCCTACATTGTTAAGAAGATCCTCACGGGAGGAGCATTAATTCTTGTAAACTCCGAGGGAGAAGAATTGGGGCACCTTGTGAATTCAGATGCTGTGAAGAAATATTACCCTTGAAATAAAATCAGATTCCGGTCATATGCCCTGCCTCGAATTGAGCCTACTCTTCATGATAGTCTTTGCATAAGCATGTCATGCATCTATGCATACATTAGCATGTGTTCAATATTGCAGGATCCAAGGAAGCAGGGTCGCGATAAGTTGGAACGCGTGATCAAGGAGACCTAACGTCATGGTGGTCAGGTGCACGTCTTCTTCTCCAAAGACTGAGAATTTTAAGAAATTTTAGAACAACTTAACCATCTTGTGTTGTTAAGAAAAATGCAGATTTTCGCGAATCTATCCACTTCCATTGGAATGCATGATCAAGGGTAAGGTGTATCGTTCTAATTTTCTGAAATTCGAGAGCATACACTGACATATTCCTTTTATGTTTTTCAGGAATCCCTAGCCGCGCTGGGCAGGTAAGTATTCCTTTCCTAATCTTTTAGGTTTACAAGACTGTCAGAATCATTATTGCTAGAATTTGAAAGGCTTCTTGGAATCTAGCATGCATTCAATTATCATGTCTAGAAAGACGCAAAATTCTCACAATCATGTCATTGGCATTCATGATTAAACTTGGAGGTTATCTGAACATGATTGAAATATACATTGTGCCTCATAAATCCCCTTGGAGGGTAAGTTTTGGAGAAAGCAAAATGAACTCTTCTAACAAAAGTTGTTTAAATCGTTCAAAAGGATGTTTTCTCAGACAAGAGGCAAGCCTGGTCCAAACACGTCCCATACACACTTAAGAGATAAGTGGAGTGATAAGTACAGCGAGACCTTGACCTACGGACGTAAGGGTTATTCGCAGTGATTACATGGATTGAGACGACGGAGGCATTCATTTCTCTATCATAAACACTACAGGTGACCATTGATAACCCTTTGAACGACGATTTCATTCTATACCCCTGTCAAGAACCACCCCACAATGGGGCAAACTGGAGGTACGTCCAGCGGTATCAGGAGATAAATGGTTAGAAGTTCTCTTGCTCAGACTTGCATCAATCTTCGTGTGTTGCTTGTCATTTTAACTTCTATGGTAATTCAGGTGCTTTAGGATGACGAAAAGCATTCGTTTCTCTATCCTATACACTTTTACCCTTTGCACAGCCCAGTTGAGCCTATACGTTCATTTCACGAACCCGTTGGTGATCATTGCATATTCCAAGACGGAAGCGACGTCACTTCAAGAGCGGAAGAGTTCAAAACACTGGATTTGTGGAAAATTCCTAGATTAATGTTGGAGTGCTGAGATTCAAGTTGTACATCTAGCACACTCATTTGAAAATTCTGATCCCCAAAAGAAAAGAAAAGGTGGGATCTCGACAAAAGATGAGAAAAAGAAAAAAGAGAGAAAAATTCGATCCTGGGCACCAAGAAAAAGCAAAGTGCCTGGTAAAAGCAAGGCCGATGCCCATCCAAATACTTGTACACTTGTGAATCATGTGTTTGATCTTGTAAATGCCAAAAAATGGCATGATACCTTTGTATAGGTCACCAGTGAGATCTGATTATAAAAGAAAATCCCAAGGGAGCTGGACAGCAAAGGATACTCCCAGATTATGTCACATTCAGATGACAAAAGCATAGACAAGGTATTGACGCCGTCTTGACATGAGAGAGATGTTCTCTAAAGACAAATATGCACTTCAAAGACTGAAGACGCTCTTTGAACCAGAAGGGGCAAGATGGCAATAAAACTTGCAGTGATCACCAATGTTTTAACCCTTCGCATATTCTGAACCAAAAACAAGCCTTTTTTGGTCCCCAATCCTACCTACGTTACAACCCTGAAAAGCCTTTTCTGATTAAGGCACTTGGATTGACATAGGGTTTAATGTCTAAGCTTAGCTCGAAGAAGTTCGAGCAAGATTATTTCTTTCTCATTTTGCAGGGTTCTTGACTGGTAAACCCGGAGCAGATGGTGAAGAATTTCATCCAATGGCCTCGACTCCAAAGCGGGTCCCCCTTGAAAACCAATATCCAAGCCCAACATTACGGTCCCGTGGAAGACCTCCCGACCGATCAAAATGTATGTGCTGCGAATGGGCCTGAAACCTAGGCACAGGTTAGTAGGGAATTGAGTGCATCCCCTATAAAATACCACTATCTCAAAACAGGTGAGAAGACCTCCTCGTCGAGAAATATTCCAATTGATGTCTTGAACAAACTCTTTTTGGAATTTTCAAACTGTTGATCCAGACTCCATGCAAGGAATTTGTGATCACATTTGCATGTTGCAAGAATGCTTTGGATAGCCTCCGGCATCAAAATGCACATTTCATGATTAAAACTTAAGTCATACGGCTTCGGCAAGTGGCCAGCC
The DNA here is from genome assembly GCA_021437785.1 of Rhodomyrtus psidioides. Lineage (NCBI taxonomy): Eukaryota > Viridiplantae > Streptophyta > Magnoliopsida > Myrtales > Myrtaceae > Rhodomyrtus > Rhodomyrtus psidioides. The sequence goes on from JAILYB010000069.1 coordinate 3,839,426, forward strand.
ATCGTCTTCCCAAAGATTACTAACATTTTCCTAGTGAAGAAAAATATTTCAGGCTCAAACTTCTGCAGGATACCTGGAAAACCCAGCTCCCAGAATGTCGCCTCAACAGACCCAAGTCAAGCTTTGTCAAGATAAAATCTTTCACGGCTTCAAAACTGAATTCCCGACAGATTTTGGGATCTTTCAAAAGAAGGGGTGAGGATAGAACCCTTTTTCGAAAGAAGTCAGCAAGCAATCCCAGTGGACGTGAAGAACCCATGATCCCGGAAGGATGCCTTGCTCTGTCAAGAAAAGCTCATAGGGTCATGTTTTGCAGGATCCCTGGAGAACCTTTTCCAAGACCGATCTACGGACGAACGATCGAGTCTTCGACTAGTCCCAACAAGACGGGATATGTCATTTCATAGGCGAAGCCTTTTAGTAGGCAAACCTTTTCCAAGACCGATCTACGGACGAACGATCGAGTCTTCGACTAGTCCCAACAAGACGGGATATGTCATTTCATAGGCGAAGCCTTTTAGTAGGCAAACCTTTTCCAAGACCGATCTACGGACGAACGATCGAGTCTTCGACTAGTCCCAACAAGACGGGATATGTCATTTCATAGGCGAAGCCTTTTAGTAGGCAAACCTTTTCCAAGACCGATCTACGGACGAACGATCGAGTCTTCGACTAGTCCCAACAAGACGGGATATGTCATTTTATAGGCGAAGCCTTTTAGTAGGCAAACCTTTTCCAAGACCGATCTACGGACGAACGATCGAGTCTTCGACTAGTCCCAACAAGACGGGATATGTCAATCTTTAGGCAAAGCCTTTTAGTAGGCAAACCTTTTCCAAGACCGATCTACGGACGAACGATCGAGTCTTCGACTAGTCCCAACAAGACGGGATATGTCATTTCATAGGCGAAGCCTTTTAGTAGGCAAACCTTTTTCCAAGACCGATCTACGGACGAACGATCGAGTCTTCGACTAGTCCCAACAAGACGGGATATGTCATTTCATAGGCGAAGCCTTTTAGTAGGCAAACCTTTTCCAAGACCGATCTACGGACGAACGATCGAGTCTTCGACTAGTCCCAACAAGACGGGATATGTCAATCTTTAGGCAAAGCCTTTTAGTAGGCAAACCTTTTCCAAGACCGATCTACGGACGAACGATCGAGTCTTCGACTAGTCCCAACAAGACGGGATATGTCATTTCATAGGCGAAGCCTTTTAGTAGGCAAACCTTTTCCAAGACCGATCTACGGACGAACGATCGAGTCTTCGACTAGTCTCAACAAGACGGGATATGTCAATCTTTAGGCAAAGCCTTTTAGTAGGCAAACCTTTTTCAAGACCGATCTACAAAACGATCGAGTCTCCGACAAACCCTAAGAGACTGGGTGCGTCATCCATAGGTTCCTAACAGACAGGAGTCCTATTCATGGTCTGATCCACCATACGGATCAAAATCCCTATTCATGGTCTGATCCACCATACGGATCAATATCCCTATTCATGGTTCGATCCACCATACGGATCAAAACCCTGACAATCCCTAAGAGACTGGGTGCGTCATCCATAGGTTCCTAACAGACAAGAGTCCTATTCATGGTCTGATCCACCATACGGATCAAAATCCCTATTCATGGTCTGATCCACCATACGGATCAAAATCCCTATTCATGGTCCGATCCACCATACGGATCAAAACCCTGACAATCCCTAAGAGACTGGGTGCGTCATCCATAGGTTCCTAACAGACAGGAGTCCTATTCATGGTCTGATCCACCATACGGATCAAAATCCCTATTCATGGTCCGATCCACCATACGGATCAAAACCCTGACAATCCCTAAGAGACTGGGTGCGTCATCCATAGGTTCCTAACAGACAGGAGTCCTATTCACGGTCTGATCCACCATACGGATCAAAATCCCTATTCATGGTCCGATCCACCATACGGATCAAAACCCCGACAATCCCTAAGAGACTGGGTGCGTCATTCACAGGTTCCTGTCAAGTACATGAATCTCATTCTGGTACGGCCTACCATACAGGCTAGAGTTTAACCGCCCTAGGATACTCAAAAGACGAGTCCCTAAGTATTCACTTGAACCCGTTATACACCGCGCAGGCCGCACGAGCATCAGGCATGTGACCAACAGGTAAATAGCAGGTGGGTCTCTCTACTTTCTCTCTCACATCAGCAAAAGAATGAAGAACAGAGCGTTCACCAGTGGGGCAAGTAAGATTGAGTGTCAAGATTCGTTTTTCTTTTCCCCAGTCGAGTCGGTCTAGATTCAGGTGTCACCTATCTTTGAGAGAAACCTCTCACGAGATTCCTCTCAAAGAGGGGCAGCTGTTGACACCTGATTTTTGACCAAGTCTTTTTCAGTTTTATTTTCGAAAAATCATAAAAAATTCATAAAAAGTCAAAAAATTACAAAATAAACTTTGGTGGCCTTGGCCAAGCCCAAGGAACCATTCTTGACCAAAAAATAATTTTTCATATTTTTCACATTTTTTAATATTTTTTAGAAAATATAAAAATACTTAAAAAATCAAGAAAAATAGCATTTGAGGTCACAAAAATATGGAAAAATATCCAATATTTTTATTTTTAATCCCTTGTATTTTCTACCTCACAAAAAATCCAAAATCAGATTCAATTTTAGGTGTTCCTTTGTAACCCGTAATATTGAATTTGAAGAAAAAATAACAATTGAGTCCTTTAATTTGCAATTTTGGCATTTTTTAAGATCTTGACATTCAATCTAACTATCCCATATTTCAATTTAGCCCAATTGTTTGCGCAGTTTGCTCAATTGCACGAATTTGACAAAATTATATACTAAAATTGCATTTTAGTCCTTGAAATCAAGCATAATTGAAATTACTTTCAATTCAAGGGCTATCATTGCAAATTAAACATGCTACCCAATAGATTTCACCATTTTAAATCGATTGGAACAGGTGGTTTAACTCAATTTGATCATTTGCACCCTCAATTACACGATCCCCAATTTCCAATTTAATGAAAATTTGGGGGTTTTGTGGAAATTGATGAAAACTTTTGGGTAAAACCACATTTCTAGATAGAATTCATGCTCTAGATTCGATTTTAAGGTTCAATTGCAAAATTTTTCCATTAATTTGGGATTAATTTGAAAAATCCTGTTCGAAAACGGTTCAGACCGGTCAGACCGCCGGTCCGACCGGTCGAACCGGTCCAGAACAGTGTCGTCTTCCTCAAAATGATCGTACAAATGAACAGTGACAGGTCGAATTTCCAAGACCAAATTGAAGGACAATTCGCGACTAATTGAAGGAGGAATGGTGGGCGTTTTGTTCCTCTGACCTTCCCCCGTCGATTGACACCAACGGCACCATCCGACGTCGCCGGAGGAAGGAGTAATCGGCCGGTCAAGGACGCGGGACCTGCAAAAGTCAAACAACGATAAGAACAGCTCAAATCCATGCCAAATTCATGCGAAATGAGACTCGTCGAGGGACCTAATGAAGCCGAACGGAATACCCAGCTTCTCCGTCGCCGTTAGCATGTCATTTGGCACGTGATGACACGTGAGTTGAAGAGGGCAGAGGATTCCCCGTTCGGCGCCAAAACTCGAAGGGCTATATAAGCCTGTGGGAGGGCTTTCAGTTAGAGGACGGTTGGTTCAGTTCGAAGGAAGGGAACAGAATCGCGCGAGAGAGAGAGAACACAATAGAGAGCTCGTTCTCCGAGCCCTGTCGTCGAGAACTTGAGCTCGACTGCAAGGCGTCGGTTGGGCCATCTCCGGCCAAACCAAAGCCAGGGAAGACCATCTAAAGTTCGCCCAGAGCGTCAGGAAGCGATCGCCACAGGCCACGCCTCGCGAAATCGCAAGAACAGGTAAATCATAGCTTCGAGTTCTTCATTGAGCTTCAATGGCAGACCTTGCATTCCTTGCTCAATCATGCAATTAATGTGTGCGTTTCATTCCCCGAACATCACTGACCACGCTCGCATCTCCATTTTGCATCGACTTTGCTCGCATACCCTGAATCGAGTCCTCCGATTTAGCCTCCATAGCCGATCCTTGCCCAGCCAAATCTGGGCCGAGCGAGCTCAATCGGAGCTCGAGGTAAGTCTTCTGAACCTCCATTTATGCTATTCTGTGACTGAATTTCTTTGATTTTGAGTGAATCGCATGATTGAGCTTCCCATGGCCGTACTCGGCGATTTAGACAATGTTCTTGATTCTGCGAATGAGATGCTACGATCCTTAGATATGTTAAGCTAGAGACGATCGCGAGTCGATTAGAGTTAGTCTCGCACGATTTCATTAAGATTCCACCGTAGGATCGTCGCCGGAGATCCTCAGCCGTCCATTCCGCCGGGGTCGAGAGGTTGAAGACGAAGCTGACGTGGCGCGGTCAACCGGTCAAAGTCCTAGGTGTCAGTCTGTTATTGGTCCACGTGTCGGTCTAGTCAGCAGGCCGTTAGCAGTTTGTTATTCGAATTAATAGATCGGACGATCGAGAATAATCGAGGCTAATAAATGGTGACCGTCCGATTAGCAAGTAAAAATATCCGAAAATCATTTTTTTATCGGAAATCCGAGTTGATCAGAAACGGTGTCGTTTGGCTAAGTGGGAGGGCGACGTCGTTTAGGTTAGTGGGATCGGACGGTCCGGATCAAGTCCCATGTTATAATCACAGCCGTAGGTTTTAGTAATTTGATCAGACGGCCCTGATCGAGTCTTCGTCTAATCTGAACCATAGATTCCAGTCAGACAATCCAATGGCCGTGGATTAGCCACGCGGTTCAGTAGCGACCGTCGGATCAAGGCTAGTAATCCGAAAATAAATAATGCGTGATACGGCGTCGTTTCGACCGGGGGCTTTGCGTGTCCGGATCTGGGCCGGGTTCCGGCCCAATGGGTCGGGTCGACCCGGTCCGAATAATATTTTTAAATAAAAAATCAGAAAATGATTTTAAAAAAATAATAAAAAAAAATCAGAAAAATCTTAGAAAATCCAAAAAATGCTAGAAAATTCCAGAAAATTCCAAAAAAAATGTGGAAAAATTGTGGAAAAATCCTAGATATTCCAGAAACCCCCAAAAATCGGGGGTTGATCACAGACAATTGGTCAACCCTATTTTTGGGGTTTCTTACCCAATTTTCCGAGACGTGACGACATTACTCTTTAGGGGTAAGTCGCCTCTGCTGTACATGCAAGATAAGGCCGATAACGCCAAGGTGAGAATTAGGGTCGATTAGACGACCAATTCTTAGGTTTGGGTTTTCGAGTCTCACCTCTTTTCTCAAAATGACGACTTTGCCCTTTAGGGGTAAGTCGCCTCTGCTGTGCATGCAAGATAAGGCCGATAACGCCAAGGTGAGAATTAGGGTCGATTAGACGACCAATTCTTAGGTTTGGTCCACGCTGTGCTGACGTGGTTCGACCGTTAGTCTGTTAGGCCGAGTCAGCCTGGATCGGACGGTCTAGGTTAATCGAGTCCAAATGTTAGTAACCGTCCGATCAGTAATTAGGAATATCAAAAATCATTTTTAAAATTGGAAATTAGAGATGAACAGAAACGGTGTCGTTTGGCTAAATGAATAGGCGACGTCGTTTAGGTTAGTGAGAGTGAACGGTTCAGATCGAGTCTTGGGTTTTAATCGTGGCCGTAGGTTAAAGTAGTCAGATCATACGGCCCTGGTTGAGTCTCCGTTCCATCTTGACCGTAGGTTTAGTAATCTGATCCAAAGACCGTGGATTAGCCACGTGGTCCATCAGGGACCGTCAGATTAAATCCGAATAGTTCGAAAATAAAAAAAGAAAGGACGAAACGGTGTCGTTTTGGGCAAGGGTTGCGCAGGTCCGGGTCTGGGCCGGGTTCCGACCCTAGTGGGTTGGGTCGACCTGGTCCGAATAACATTTTTTTAATAAAAAAAAATCAGAAAATGATTTAAAAAATAAAAAAAAATCGGAAAAATCATAGAAAATCCTAAAAAATGCTAGAAAATCCAAAAAACCCCAAAAAATATAGAAAAATTGTAGGAAAATCCTAGACACTCCAGAAATTCCCAAAAATCGAGGATTGACTACAGACCACTGGTCAACCCTATTTTTGGGGTTTCTTATCCGTTCTTCCGAGACTCGACGACATTACCCTTTAGGGGTAAGTCGCCTCTGTTGTATATGCGAGATAAGACCGATAATTCCAAGGTAATAATTAGGGTCGGTTAGGTGACCAATTCTTAGGCTTGGATTTTCGAGTCCCGTCCCTTTTCTCAAAATGACGATTTTGCCCCTCAATGGGAAAATCGTTTTTCTGATCCCAATCAAATCCTGAAAATTGCTCAAAGTTAGGGTTTAGGTCAGGTGAGGGACCAAACCTAATATTTGAGATTTTCAGTTCTCATCTTTGTCCAAAATGACGACTTTACCCCTCTAAAGGGTAAAATCACTTTTAAATTCCAGAAAAATGCTGGAAATTCCCGAAGAATAGGAAATAGAAGGATTTGATCGCCAATCCCATTTCCAGCATCTTTTGACTGCATATTTCATCTGAAATGACAATTTTTTCCTTCTGAAGCAAATTATCTCTAAATTTCTCAAAACTATGATTTTGCCCCTCATGGGCAAATCATGTCAAATCACTCATAAACCTCGATTGATACTTCTCTAGGCTAATAGGGCCTCATTAGGGATGCCATGCTGATTTCATGTGCTTTATCCACATGTACTGGATCCTTGATTTGCGCATTTACTTTTAATGACTGTGAGTGATAGGGTAGCCATTCCTATCTGCATGAACTCCTAGATTAGGATCCGTACCCCACTCATCTGTATGAAGCCCTAGGATTAGATAAACCATTCAACTTAGGTACCGAAAGGGCGTCAACTCTAATAATTGGCGCAACTAAGTCCTCGATCCCATTTCTCTTGTTTCCGCAGAATCGAATAGACTGCTCCCAACTATTCGATAGGGTTTCCGATCGTACCCTTCACGAAACGATTGGTGGCGACTCCTTGGCATGTACACATATCACATGTCACTAGACCATACCGAAGGTCGACCACGTATATTCAGCCATTGCGATTTGGGTAATGGACCTTGGGAGAGGCCCGCGTCCGATCAGGCAACATCGGGCGGCCCATTAACCCTCGAGAGCTCGTACACCAGTTCCCGCCGCGAGAGGATCGCGACAGTCAGTCAGGTGATCAATTCTTCTGCTTGAATTTTCGAATCTTGTTCTTTTTCCAAAAATGACGATTTTACCCCTCAAAGGGTAAATCGTCGTCCCTATTCTAATCGAGTCCTGAAAATTACTCAAAATTAGGATTTGGGTCAGGTGGTTGACCAATCCTTCTGTTTGAGATCTTCACTTCTCGTCTTCGCCTGAAATGACGATTTTACCCTTCAAAGGGTAAATCGCTTCTAGAATTCTAGAAAAATACTGATATTTTTTGAAAAAAATAGGAAATTGTATGATTCGATGATCAATCCTATTTTCGACCTCTTTTAATTCCAGACTTCTACTGAAATGACCATTTTTCCCTTTTTGGGGCATATTGTCCTAAAACTTTCCAAAATTACGATTTTGCTCCTCAAGGGCAAATCATATCTAAACCACTCATGAGCTTTGATTGACACTTCTCTATGCTAATAGGGTCTTACTAGGGATGCCATGTTGTATTCATGTGTTTTATCCGCATGTCTTGGATTCTTGATCTGCGCACTTATTTTTACTGATTGTGAGTGCTAAGGTAGTCATTTTCTTTGCATGAACTCCTAGATTTAGGGTTTGTACCCCATTCATCTGCATGAAATCTTAGGGTTAGATAAATCGATCAACTTAGGTACCAAAATGGTGTCAACTTTGACAGTTGGCATAACAAAGTCCCCGATCCCATTTCTCTAGTTCTCGCAGAATCGAATAGAATGCTCCCAACTATTCGATAGGGCTTCCAATCGTACCTTCCACGAAACGATTGGTAGCGACTCCTTGGCATGTACACATGCCACATGTCGCTAGACCACACCGAAGGTCGACCGCGTATACCTCCATTGCGATTTGGGTAATGGACCTTGGAAGGGGTCCGCGTCTAATCTGACATTGGATGGCCCATTAGCCCTCGAGAGCCGAGGCAGCCTCGAGAGGGTCGCTACAGACTGGCGACTCCGCTGGGGACTTATTCCAAACCAGAATCTCTAGTTATAAATTTTAGAGGACTTGAGCCGATTAAAAGGTTGATTGGTTTATCTGGCCCTATTTTCTGCAGATGCTCTCGAAGGTGAGGTACGTACCCTAACCATTGTGTTAGATGTTTTTCCAATCATTTTTTTTATATCTTTCCGGTCATTATTCAGGCCGGTCCCATCGATTGCAAGAAGTTACCGGAATAACCATCTTGATGCTTGACCATGAATCTTGCTAATGATGGAAATTTGTTGTGTAAATTTAATCAATTCTCTAGGTAGATTATGTCAATCACTTATCAAGAGACAATGGATCCAAACCAGGCCTCATATAAAATACGAGTTTCTACACTCTAATTGACAAACATCCATCCCACCATTCATAAATACGTGATGATATATTCTTCTTCTTTTTTATAAGTCAAATTGGTCACAACACGTATAATTGATTATTAGGATAGGTATTGTTAACTTGACTGGTGTCGCGACCCGTCCGAAACGGACGCGGCTAATGGATTACCGATCGCGGGCTTTGGATCGGCGCGGGCCCTCCCAGGCCCATACCAAATCGCGGCGGGAGTTTTCTTTTAATGGGTTCGACGATAAGAGCCGATCGCTTTCGACCTTCAGTGTGGTCGTGGTGGCATGTGCAACTTGTGCATGCATTTGGAGTCGCCACCGGTCTTTCTTGGAGGTAGACCGGAAACCTTACTAACCGATTGGGAGAGATCGATCCGTCCTGCGGAACCAGAGATCTTGGGTTCGGGGACTTGGTTACGCTGGTGTCGTTACCAACGCCCTTTCGGTACCTAACTCGAGTGATTTTCCTAGCTAAGAGTTCATGCGGGTGCAATTTTAGGTGAGGTGGCTTGATTCAGGGTTTCATGCAGATTGGAAGACTATTCCTATCAATCACAATCAATTTAAATGAAAGCGCAATCAAGTACATAAATAAATCACATCAATGCGCATCAATTCAAATCAATGGCTTCCTAGTATAGCCATAAGGGTTTAGGGAAGATGTGATTTCGGACAGGGGTAAAATGGGAAAATTTGGGGGCGATTAGCCCGAAGGGCCAAATCGTCGATTTTTGGAAGACTTGGATACCGAATTACCGAAAATATTCCACGGTCAGTTGATTGTGGCCATTTCCCATTTTTGAGAATTTTTTTTTTGGAATTTCTTGATTTTTCTTCAATTTTTGGAAGACGATTCGCCCAAAGGGCGAAATCATCATTTTGAGAAGGGTCGGGGTTCAAAACACCCGGAATGAGTCTTGGCCAGTTGATTGTGGCCATTTCCTATTTTTTTTTTGGGAGTTTTTTGGAATTTTTAGAATTTTTTTTTAAGAGGGTTAGCCGGAAGGGCAAAACCATCATTTCTGCAAAGACCGGGGGTCGAAAGACCCGAAATAGGTCGTGGCCAATTGGATGTGGCCATTTCCTATTTTCTGTAATTTTTTTTTAGATTTTTTTTTAGAATTTTTCGAATTGTTTTGAATTTTTTTATGATTTTCCATTTTTTATTGAATTTTTGAATTTTATTATTTTCTAAATTTTTTTATTATTTAAAAATATTAATATATATCACGACCCGAACCGGATCCTAATCCGCACACCCGCGACCAAAACGACGCCGTTTTTTATTTTTCGAAGATTTTTTTTTTTATCATTTTTTTTTATTTTTAGTTTTTTTTTATTAATATCTCGAAAATAGTGTCCTGGATTGGGCTGCAAGGCCCAACCCTTCTAAAGTCGCGGGCTAAGAAAAGCCATAAGGCCCAAATAAGAATCTAAAGGATAAAGCCTCAACTTTCCTTCTAAAACCCACTATCCAACCCATCTCCTTTCCTTTCTTTTTCTCTCAATTTTCGGACCACATCAAGCCCAGCCACCGAAACATATTAGCAAAGGCCCAAATTGCCAATCAAACCCAAACTACAAAACAAAACCTCACACTTATTCTGCACCTCCATGCTCCACGTTTTTTTTTTGGGTTTGTTATTTTATTATTTTTATACTACTTTTCTCTCACTTTGTCTTTTCCTGGTCATCTTCTTCGTGGAAAATTTTTTGTTCCTGTTGGGAGCAAAACACATATCTTATGTGACTAAAGCCTCCCACCGCTTTTTTATTTTTATTTTTTTTGCCTAAACTGAACTAAGCCACCTAGACTAACATTCTAAACCGAAGCTAGACCGAAACAGTCGCTAGTGGAAGTACTGGACAGACCCGAACAACACCATCCCGGCAAAGAAATTTATACGGAAGATTAAAGTTTACGTCAAAACCAGGTTTTTCTTATCCAAGCATCGTCAATGGAGTTATAGGGATCTTACCTAAGCTCCGTAGGGAATGGACGAAGTCTAGTCGGCGGCCGCAAACTTTTGGCTCGGACTGAGCTCCGTGGGGATCGAGCCACCATCTCCGGTGCGAATCGATGCAAAGCAACTTTCTAGCGATTCCGACGGCGGCTAGTACTCCAGAGATGCTATAGTTGCTGTCAAGAAGCTTGAGAAAGCTTGCTCGAGCAGTAACTCCACTTGCATCCATCTCCCGCAGTACCTCCCCTCTCTCGGCCTCTTTTATTCCTCGCGTATGTCTCACCTCAAACTAAAGAACAAGACCCGCTACATTTCGTCCTGATGACAACAGGCCAATGACGCTACTTCCGCCATCTAGAGTCCTCTCAAGAAGCAACGCATCCAACCTACGGCGGCCGACTCATCCACCGATGGCAACTCGAAACCACTCCAACTATTATCGACACGAGAGAGAACGAGCGGCGGATAGGCTAACCTCCCGGTCAACAGTATGGAAGTACCAGCATGAGGACGGCAACCATCGTAGATATGAACTTCACAGCACTTTCCATGACCACCTTCGATGCTCCTCCTCAATTCCTCTCTTTTAATGTTTCTTTTCTTCATGCCCTCCATCCAGTCCCACGAGCATTCTCCATTATCTCTTCTTTTGTTTATTTTATTATTACTAATCCCCTTAGCCTTTTGACTGCGCCACTCAAGATCCCTTAGTGGAATCCAATTGTGGATGGCCTTTTATATTACTTTGCTATTATTTTATTTATTATTACTTGCCGTTGTCTTTCGGGAGATGCCACGAATTGCAGATTTACTTTCCAAATTGGTGTATAGCACTAGCAAAAATGATTTTTTTTAATGAATTAAAAAAGACTATCAGAATTGAGGTGTCAACAGCTGCCCCTCTTTGAGAGAAATCTCGTCAGAGGAATCTCCTTAGAGGTTTCTCTCAAAGACAAGGTGACACCCGTGTTCTGACCGACTCGACTGGGAAACTAAAGGAAAAAGGAGTCATAACATCCAATTTTGTCGTGCATGTCGATGTATGCTCTTCTCTTTCTGCCCCCATGATGCGGTAGAGTTAAAGAGTAGGGGTATGTACCTGTCACTCACCTGTCGGATGCTGCTGGTTGCGACGACTTTCAAGAAGATGCCTAGGACTCGTCATTCAGAATATCCTAGGGAGATTAAGCTCTGACCTGTATGGTAGGTCATACCATTATGTGATTCCTAACTGGTAGGAAGCTAAGGAAGGCGCATCTCACGCTTTGGGATTTGCAAAGGATTTCGATCCGTATGGTGGATCGAACCTTTGTGTCGATCCTTATGGCGGTATTTACTAATGCGTTGACCCTTATGGCGGTATCTACCATCATGTTGATCCTTCAGGCGGTTTCTACCTTGGTTTGATCCTTCAAGCGGTTTCTACCTTGATTCGACCCTTCAGGCGATTTCTACCTTGAGTTGACCCTTCAGGCGGTTTCTACCGTTGGTTGACCTTTCAGGCGGTTTCTACCTTGGTTTGACCCTTCAGGCGGTTTCTACCTTGAGTTGACCCTTCAGGCGGTATCTACCGTTGGTTGACCCTTCAGGCGGTTTCTACCATTGATTGACTCCAAACTGATAGGAATCCAAGGCTGACATACCCTGTCTGGTTGGGACTAGTCAGAGACTCGATCGTTCCGTAGATCGGTCTAGGAAAAGGTTTGCCTATTAAAAGGCTTCACCTACAGACGACCCATTGAGGTCTCTCTTGGAAGGTTTACCTAACTTTAGGTTCACCTGAAGGCTATTCTGGGATTTAGGGGTTACCTAAAATCTCGCAGAAGGCTGAATTGTCATTTCGACATGCGAGTGTTGACACCTGATTTTTGACCAAGTCTTTTTCAGTTTTATTTTCGAAAAATCATAAAAAAAATTCATAAAAAGTCAAAAAATTACAAAATCAACTTTGGTAGCCTTGGCCAAGCCCAAGGAACCATTCTTGACCAAAAAATAATTTTTCATATTTTTCACATTTTTTAATATTTTTTAGAAAATATAAAAATACTTAAAAATCAAGAAAAATAGCATTTGAGGTCACAAAAATATGGAAAAATATCCAATATTTTTCTTTTTAATCCCTTGTATTTTTGACCTCACAAAAAATCCAAAATCAGATTCAATTTTAGGTGTTCCTTTGTAACCCGTAGTATTGAATTTGAAGAAAAAATAACAATTGAGTCCTTTAATTTGCAATTTTGGCATTTTTTAAGATCTTGACATTCAATCTAACTATCCCATATTTCAATTTAGCCCAATTGTTTGCGCAGTTTGCTCAATTGCACGAATTTGACAAAATTATATACTAAAATTGCATTTTAGTCCTTGAAATCAAGCATAATTGAAATTACTTTCAATTCAAGGGCTATCATTGCAAATTAAACATGCTACCCAATAGATTTCACCATTTTAAATCGATTGGAATAGGTGGTTTGACTCAATTTGATCATTTACACCCTCAATTACACGATCCACAATTTCCAATTTAATGAAAATTTGGGGGTTTTGTGGAAATTGATGAAAACTTTTGGGTAAAACCACATTTCTAGATAGAATTCATGCTCTAGATTCGATTTTAAGGTTCAATTGCAAAATTTTTCCATTAATTTGGGATTAATTTGAAAAATCCTGTTCGAAAACGGTTCAGACCGGTCAGACCGCCGGTCCGACCGGTCGAACCGGTCCAGAACAGTGTCGTCTTCCTCAAAACGATCGTGCAAATGAACAGTGACAGGTCAAATTTCCAATACCAAATTGAAGGACAATTCGCGACTAATTGAAGGAGGAATGGTGGGCGTTTTGTTCCTCTGACCTTCCCCCGTCGATTGACACCAACGGCACCATCCGACGTCGCCGGAGGAAGGAGTAATCGGCCGGTCAAGGACGCGGGACCTGCAAAAGTCAAACAACGATAAGAACAGCTCAAATCCATGCCAAATTCATGCGAAATGAGACTCGTCGAGGGACCTAATGAAGCCGAACGGAATACCCAGCTTCTCCGTCGCCGTTAGCATGTCATTTGGCACGTGATGACACGTGAGTTGAAGAGGGCAGAGGATTCCCCGTTCGGCGCCAAAACTCGAAGGGCTATATAGCCTGTGGGAGGGCTTTCAGTTAGAGGACGGTTGGTTCAGTTCGAAGGAAGGGAACAGAATCGCGCGAGAGAGAGAGAACACAATAGAGAGCTCGTTCTCCGACCCCTGTCGTCGAGAACTTGAGCTCGACTGCAAGGCGTCGGTTGGGCCATCTCCGGCCAAACCAAAGCCAGGGAAGACCATCTAAAGTTCGTCCAGAGCGTCAGGAAGCGATCGCCACAGGCCACGCCTCGCGAAATCGCAAGAACAGGTAAATCATAGCTTCGAGTTCTTCATTGAGCTTCAATGGCAGACCTTGCATTCCTTGCTCAATCATGCAATTAATGTGTGCGTTTCATTCCCCGAACATCACTGACCACGCTCGCATCTCCATTTTGCATCGACTTTGCTCGCATACCCTGAATCGAGTCCTCCGATTTAGCCTCCATAGCCGATCCTTGCCCAGCCAAATCTGGGCCGAGCGAGCTCAATCGGAGCTCGAGGTAAGTCTTCTGAACCTCCATTTATGCTATTCTGTGACTGAATTTCTTTGATTTTAAGTGAATCGCATGATTGAGCTTCCCATGGCCGTACTCGGCGATTTGCACGATGTTCTTGATTCTGCGAATGAGATGCTACGATCCTTAGATATGTTAAGCTAGAGACGATCGTCGCCGGAGATCCTCAGCTGTCCATTCCGCCGGGGTCGAGAGGTTGAAGACGAAGCTGACGTGGCGCGGTCAACCGGTCAAAGTCCTAGGTGTCAGTCTGTTATTGGTCCACGTGTCGGTCTAGTCAGCAGGCCGTTAGCAGTTTGTTATTCGAATTAATAGATCGGACGATCGAGAATAATCGAGGCTAATAAATGGTGACCGTCCGATTAGCAAGTAAAAATATCCGAAAATCATTTTTTTATCGGAAATCCGAGTTGATCAGAAACGGTGTCGTTTGGCTAAGTGGGAGGGCGACGTCGTTTAGGTTAATGGGATCGGACGGTCCGGATCAAGTCCCATGTTATAATCACAGCCGTAGGTTTTAGTAATTTGATCAGACGGCCCTGATCGAGTCTTCGTCTAATCTGAACCATAGATTCCAATCAGACAATCCAATGGCCGTGGATTAGCCACGCGGTTCAGTAGCGACCGTCGGATCAAGGCTAGTAATCCGAAAATAAATAATGCGTGATACGGCGTCGTTTCGACCGGGGGCTTTGCGGGTCCGGATCTAGGCCGGGTTCCGGCCCGAATGGGTCGGGTCGACCCGGTCCGAATAATATTTTTAAATAAAAAATCAGAAATTGATTTTAAAAAAAATAAAAAAAAATCAGAAAAATCTTAGAAAATCCAAAAAATGCTAGAAAATTCCAGAAAATTCCAAAAAAAATGTGGAAAAATTGTGGAAAAATCCTAGATATTCCAGAAACCCCTAAAAATCGAGGGTTGATCACAGACAACTGGTCAACCCTATTTTTGGGGTTTCTTACCCAATTTTCCGAGACTTGACGACATTACCCTTTAGGGGTAAGTCGCCTCTGCTGTGCATGCAAGATAAGGCCGATAACGCCAAGGTGAGAATTAGGGTCGATTAGACGACCAATTCTTAGGTTTGGGTTTTCGAGTCTCACCTCTTTTCTCAAAATGACGACTTTGCCCTTTAATGGGAAAATCGTCTTTCTTGTCTCAATCGAGTTCTAAAAATTGCTTAAAGTTAGGGTTTGGGTCAGGAGGATGACCAACCCTAATATTTGAGGTTTTCAGTTCTCATCTTTACCCAAATGACGACTTTACCCCTCCAAGGGTAAAATCACTTGAAAATTCCAGAAAAATCCTGGAAATTCCCGAAAAATAGGAAATGGATTGGATTGATGGCCAATCCTATTTTCACTGTCTTTTGACTTCCCAATTCGTCTAAAATGATAGATTTACCCTTTTAGGGGTAAATTTCCCCCGAATTATTCAAAATTACGATTCTGCCCCTCATGGGCGAATCATGTCCAAATCACTCCTAAGCCTTGATTGATATTTCTCTAGGCTAATAAGGCCTCATTAGGGATATCACGCTGATTTCATGTGCTTTATCCGCATGTACTGGATCCTCGATTTGCGCACTTATTTTTAATGATTGTGAGTGATAGGGTAGCATTTCCCATCTGCATGAACTCCTAGATTTAAGATCTGTCCCCCCACTCGTCTGTATGAAATCCTAGGATCAGATAAACCATTCAGCTTAGGTACCGAAAGGGCGTCAACTCTGACAGTTGGCGTAACTAAGTCCCCGAACCCACTTCTCTGGTTTCCGCAGAATCGAATAGACCACTCCCAACTATTCGATAGGGTTTCCGATCGTACCCTCCACGAAACGATCGGTGGCGACTCCTTGGCATGAACACTCATCACATGTCACTAGACCACACTGAAGGTCAACCACGTATATCCAGCAGTTGCGATTTGGGTAATGGACCTTGGGAGAGGCCCGCGTCCGATCCAGCCAGCGATCGGGCGGCCCATTTGCCCGCTCCCGCCTTCCGCGAGCTCGGGAGAGGGTCGCGACAGACTGGCGACTCCGCTGGGGATCGAACCCAGAATCTCTGGTTACGAATTTCAGAGGACTTGAGCCGATTAAAAAGTTGTTTGGTTTATCTGACCTTGTTTTCTGCAGATGCTCTCGAAGGTGAGGTACGTACACTAACCATTGTGTTAGATGTTTTTGCAGATTGGAGAAATAAGGGGTGGAGTGATTGTTGACATCTTTCCTGCAGGTTGGAGTTGGGAATGTATGTTTATCTTACGCACCTACTGAAGCGCAGTTTTGATACAAACTACTGTGCATGACTTTGCATTGTGATGATCATGACACATTGCACACACTGGCGGTCAAACCCCGACTGCAAACCACCTCTAGGTTACCTTAGATAGGGAAAGGGTGCGAAAAGGATCTTGTGTTTGATGGCACTTGAGACTTTCGTATTCATTCCCGCCTACCATCTGCATTGGCGATATCTAGCCCTCTTGGGTAGGTACCCTTAGGGAGGAATCTGCCTCGTGTGGATCGTGGGAGCCTGAGCCGTAGGTTCCTCACCTGACTTTCGGTTTTCCTTTTTAGAGTATACCCACTTGTCGCATGCGCATGTCCATGGATGGTTGGTATACCTAAAACCACCCATTGATACAGGGGGCATTCCAAATCCCCCAAAGTGTGGTTGGTAAGACATTTATCTCTAAACGTACTTTATTTCCTGCTCCATGATATGACTCATACATTGCATACATCCATGTGCATTCGCATCATGAAGATTACTCGGGTGACTAATGAGAACAACAATGATTATGGGGTAGGATGTCGCTGTTCCCTAAGAGCTCGACGGAGTTGGTGACCTTCGAGTACTTGAGAAAAGTTACTCGCCCGGACCAAACACGAGGCTACACTTTACTAGATTCGTGTATGGTCGGGAACTGACTGGACGTAAGCTGGGGTATGCTGAAGACTGTCAAACCCGCTACTACGCTGATAATCTCAGATTCAAGCGACAATCAGACGAAATGATGAAGGATTATCTGGAGATGAAGAGACAACGTCGCAACCAGCTAGCTAGGGAAGCGTACGCCCGCAGGAAGGCTGAATTGCTGGCCAAAGAGAACATACCCATGATTACTTCTTGGGGTAGGAAGAGACGCCCTGCAATCAAGACCAAGCCAAGGCGCATCACACTCAAAAAAGTGGAACCCGAGAAGGCTCCCGAAGTCATCGTACCCTGGACTAGAAAGTGGCCGGAGGAACTACAACCTCTCGACCAAACCACTGAAGATAACTCCCCCACCCTAGATTAAAGGAGAATTCCTGACCGACTGTCATTTGGGTAGACTTCTGAAGAAAGAGTGATCTAGACCCTCACGTTCCATTGTCTTTTATGGCTTTCTTGTTTAAAAAAAAAACCTTTCTTTACCGTTCTTCTATTAGATATCTTGACTGAAGTAAAAGTACATCCCCACTTTGTTCCTTTGATGTGTTGACCAATGGAATGTGACATTGCTGTTCCCTTTAGTCACTGAGTAAACCTGACTAAATTGCATAATTCACTTCCCTGAAATGCAAATTAGGCTTTGAATCAGGCTTTCAAGACATGAAAAAGGGTCCTAATCTCTATTTCTTCAAATTGAACTATGCAATCAAGTTAGCTCATGCATGCTTCATGACATCTGCATATCCATACATTTAAAGTAATTTCTGGCGATTGACCTTTTAAAATCATTTGCATATTTTAGACTTGATGGGAAAGAGTGATATTCAAGTATTCAAGATCCCCCGAGCTGAACTCCAATCATGGTGGGATGGCATGGGCGAAGCCAGCCAAAAGTATGCGGAGTCACGACTAGGGTACCTACTGGACCTACTGAAGATTGAGTGCCCACCTGCCTTTATTCAAGCCATGGCGCTCTACTGGGATCCTACCACCGCTACATTTTGCATGGAAGGATTAGAGATCACTCCCACTATCGAGGAATACAGCGCTGTCATCGGAGTTGAATTCACCCCTACGCTCGTCCGACCCCCTATAGGACTTGAACCCCTAAGTCAGGTGGCTGAATTCCTTGACACAAACCTAAATGAAGTCAAAGCAGATGCGAAAAACAATTCTGGACGCGTTTCCCTGTCTTTCCTTATAGACCGATTTTCCCGCCTTCCTGCTTCTAAAGGAACCAAATCTGGCAGAGCCTTTATCTTGGCATTCTTTAGCTTTGTGCTATTCCCAATCTCAACTGTCACCTTCGACCCTATCATGGCTATAATAACTAGGCAAGTCTGTTGTAGGTGGGATTACTCAAACATCCTCCTTGCCGAAACCTTCCTCTCCCTAAATCGTTTCAAGAAAAACAAAAAGGGAATCTTTAGAGTTTCTAGTGATCTGCTGTATCTGTGGTTCACATCCCATATCAGACAATTCCACATCCGCATGGGTTTCACTGAAATCAGCCCCAATGCACACCCTCTTAAAACATTTGCTAGAACCCATACACGTATTCCTAAGTTCAACTTCATAGAATGGAAGAACTTCCTCAAAGTCCTAAAACCCGAACAACTCCGATGGCAGCTAAGGTTGCCGACGCTGAACAAGGTCAGATTGACCTGCGATGACAGGAGTCCAGTCCCCCTGCTAGGGTTCACGGGCGCAACTGCATACTATCCAAGGAGGGTGATTCGGCAGTTTGGAGCACTACAAGAGATCCCTTCTCCACCGCAACCTGATATCTTCTCATTTGACATACCGAGCAAGACCCTCACAGAAGATGAGAAGAGACAGTTTGAAGCCAAGGTGGCATCCATCACACGCTCTTTGAAGAATTCCCAGGCTGAAGGAATAAGTTGGCCAGAAGACATGACTCGTGAAGAGAACATCCATAGGGCTACCACTGAATACATTCAACACTTCAAAGCGATCCGACGAAGCCTTGTCGAGCCCTACGTACCTGAATACATCGTGCCGTACGTACCAGGAATAGAGCCTTACATACCCGAAGACATGGGACCACTGTCATGTTCAGAAGATGAGAAGCCCCAGGTTGAAGAGGGGAATCCATGCTGGGATGATGAGGGTGCCTTAGACCTCAAACGTCCTAAACTTGAATAGGCTATTCTGTCAAGTGTAAAATAAGCAAACATTGTGACACTTTCTCATACGTTCTCATTTCTGTGGAGTACCATCTTGGACACATGAGCATGAATATGAAACACGTTTTTGCATAAAGAAAAACTATCGTCAGAAATTACGCTTCTTTTAATTCCATGAGTTCTCGTCGGGAAATGATTAAAAGAACTACTTACATGAGGCTAAGGCTCATAAGGTAGCCCTTTTTCTCATCTACCGACAAGAAGCATGCAACTGAAAGAATTAACTGCTTCTCTTTGCTAAAATAAGCGAAACACTCACAGAGATCTTTTTGAACAGGTACGCTCTCATCACGGAATTTCCCACACATCGCTTCCGAACTCACCTTAAGACAAGAATGGAGCAGCAAGAGTTGACTCCGCGCGTAGGCATACTGGAATCTCAGATGACTGCCTTAGCAACTATGATGGCTGACATTAAGGCCATGCTAGAGACATCCCAAACTAAACAGACGACTACTCACAACCAGAACAACGCTGGTATTTCTTTCATACCTGATACGACAGATAAAGAGTTGACGAGAGATACACAGCGTACAGAGGAAGACGTTCACGAACCAAATAGCCGGTCACAACAAAAAGCCTAGCCTGTTGTTATCAACCTTGAAAAAGAGGAGAAGGGAAAACAGACCGTGAAAACAGAGGTAGAGGCTAAGAGATTGGCTAAGATCGAAGAATGCCTGAGCAGCCAAGGCTACGAGTTAGCCAGCTTCGACAAGATATCTCCTTTTGCTAAAGTGGAGACTCCTCCTGACTATAAAGAACCAGAGTTCGTAAGGAAATACAATGGGACAGATTGTCCCCGTGCCCACCTCAAATACTACCTGCGCAAGATGGCACACTATTCAGATTACATTCCACTATTGATGAACACATTCCAAGAGAGCTTGGCCGGCCCCGCTCTGGCCTGGTTCATTGAACTAGATTTGGAAGATTACGACGGATGGGAAGATCTCGCAGAAGACTTCCTCAGGCAGTAAAAATTTAACACGACTACAGCCCCAACAAGAGAAGACCTTCTACGAACTTCAAAAACAAGGGGTGAATCGATTAGGACATATGCTCAGAAGTGGCGAGCCTTGGCTACCCAAGTAAAGCCTTCAATCCCAGAAGATGAGCTGATCGACTTATTCCTGAAAGCACTCCCCTATGAGTACTTTGACAGACTGAACACTTCTGGATGTCAGACATTCGCACACCTGATTAAGGTTGCTGAGAGGCTGGAATGGGCCTTGAGAGAAAGAAGGCCTCAGGAAACTCCCACTAGGAAGCAGTATCCTCTGAGAAAGGAGAGAGAAGCCGGACTGGACATAGCATTTATACCAGATCCCCACAAGTTAAAACCATTTGGCAATTCTAATCAGGCCAAAGGCGGATCATCATGGTCAGCGCCAAAGGTACCAGAGCCTAGAAGAAAGCAACCCCAGAGGCAATTCTCTCAGCTCCCGAGACCTTTATCCAAGCTACTCCCGATGCTGTTGGAGCAACACTTGGTTGCGAAAGAACCACCTAGGGCAAACCCTCCAAGGTATCCTGGCTTTGATGAGAGCCAGACCTGTGCCTACCATATGGGCGAAAGAGGGCATAATGTGGATAACTGCTATATCCTGAAGCTGAAAGTGCAAGCCCTAATTGATAATCAGATTTTGAAATTTGACAACGCAGCCCCAAATGTGCAAGAAAATCCGTTGCCCGATCATCAAACAGTAGGGGCAATATTCGCTGAAGAAGAAGAAGACTACCTTAAACTGAAGGTAGATGTGCCTAAACTGGCCGACCTGCTAGCAACCGCTTCATCATACCCAAAAGAAGGGGAGATATCAACTGACCAAAAGAAATTATGTATCGCCAAGATGATGGGCCTAGGTATAATGTCCGATAGTACTGATGAAGAATTTGAAGGGATTGAAGCATCTCTATCTTTGAAAGGAAACCACTTCTTGATCACAGTTGAGCAGAGTAGCACCTGTGGTACCTCACGTAAGAAATTGGCAAACGATCTGGGGCCGGCCACTCAATCAGAAGAAGAATTTGAAGAAGACGAAATAGAAGTCATGAGGAGAAGTCTAGCAGACTTCAAGTTTATGGCTGACACACTTGAGAAGGGCGAAATTATAGACAACCTGGGTCAAGATTCTGGAGGGTACAATTTCAAAGTAAAATATTCAGCTCCTCCCAGCTTTTATCAGAAGATTGAAGACATCATACCGGACGGATGGGGAGGTATGGATGATCTCTCTCAACCGGGAACCTCAAACGGTATGGAAGAACTCGACAACGCCATATTGATGATCGAAGTAGCCACGGCCGTGGTGATTAGATTGGATGAACTGGATAACCTGAACAAGGTGAAAGATTGCCCAGTTAAACCTGTCGTGATTCAACTACCTCAAGAAGAAGAGGGCAACACGTCAGGACCAGAGATACCTCATCTGACAACTATAACCATAAAAGTCCCCCCAGCAGAAGAGTACGATCCTAAAGCAGTCCATTGGGACTATGGGACAACACAAGTAGATGCAGTAATGAGGTCTGGAAGATTTTATGCCCCCAGGGAGGGTGAATCCGAAAAAAGAGAGGTCTCAAAGGAAGATGCCGAAAAACTCGTATCGATCATCAAAACCAGCGAGTTTGAAGTAATAGAGCAGCTGAGAAAGATGCCCGCTCAGATATCCCTATTAGACCTATTCATCAATTCAGAGAAGCACAAGAACGCACTGTTGAAGGTGCTCAACGAAGTACATGTCCCTGAAACAATTAATGAAGTACAACTAGGGGACTTTGTAGGAGCAATTCTTTTAAAAGACCAACTAAGCTTCTCTGACGAAGACTTCCCCATGGAAGGAAGAGGGCACAACAAAGCTTTATACATCTCCGCCCAATGTAACGGCAAAAGAGTGGCACACGTATTGATCGATAATGGATCAGCCTTCAACATCTGTCCTTTGGCTACCATAAGGAGGCTGGGAATCAATGAAGAGATGGTCAAGGTATCTAAGACAGCTGTAAGAGCATTCGACGGCATGAGGAAGACCGTAGAGGGAGAGATCGAACTTGACGTATTCATCGGCCCGACAAAGTTCTCTATAAACTTTCAAGTAATGGATCTGCCCAGTGCATTTGGATTCCTGCTAGGAAGACCTTGGATCCATACAGCAGGAGTTGTCCCTTCGAGCCTGCACCAAAAAGTACGTTTCGTTGTAGATGGGAAGGTGATTACTGTACATGGGGAAGTCGACCTCCAGGCATACCAGAACAGTGCCATTCCCTATATTGAACCTGAAGAGAAAACAGAAGCAAGTTATCATTCCCTAGAATTGGTAGCAACAGTTCATACCCCAGCAGGGACGAAGTTGAGGACCCCCTACATCTCGGAAGCCAGTCTTCTGCCAGCTAAGATGCTGCTGGCATACGGGTTCAATCCCAAAAAAGGCCTAGGCAAACATAATCAGGGTATAAATACCCCGCTTCAGTTGAAGGCTAATCCACATAGAATTGGCTTGGGGTACCAGAAGTATCCCATGAATGATTCTGTCCCAAAAGCAACAGGCCGAGGCCGAGGCAAAAGCCTGGGACGCCGTAGAGGCGAAAACAGCCCGAATAACTCATTCATCGGTTCTCCAACCTGGAAAGGCAGGTTTCGAATGTTCAGAAATCCCTTAAATGCCTACTTCAACCAGAACTCCAAATGGCTATCTGAAGAGGATGTCACTTCACCGATAGAACCAGATCTGACAAACCCTTTTCTTGAAGATGACTCTGTGAATGTCATCTTGGAGTGGTTGGACAATGAAGCCACTTCTTCTGAGTAAAGAGACTCTACCTTTATCTTTAAATACTACGTTTAGAGCTCTCTGCATTGCATTGTATTTTCTTTCCTTGTTGTATGCATAGGAAAACGCCTTTGGATCCCAGGCCGTTGGTCCAAATAGCACATCTTGTAACGCGGCCCTTCTTGCATTCAATAAAACTACGCATGTTTTGTTAAGGACATATGGAACTACGAATCAGCCCGATGATGATAATGGTCTTCCATACAGAAGCTTGAGGCCTGATTTGCCATATGATTCCTAATCTTCAAAAAAAAAAAATCATGAGGGCCGGGATATCCAATGACATGAGGATTAGTCCCCTTTGTACCTATATCTGTTTCGAAAACTTTTTCGAAAAGACTTTACATGATCATGCATGTCATTTTTACTGAGCACAAACTAACCATACTCATGACATTTCAGGCATATCATCTCAAACATGCATACCAGGTTGTTACAAAATTCAGATCCCTCCATTAACCACTCCTATAACATCGAGGAAGAGGAAGACGGTGATTATGCATCTATCCGAAGAGATTGGAACACCTTTGAAGAATCAAAGCCTTCTACCTCAGAAGAACCAGTCGTTATTAATTTGGGAGACACCGCGAACGTCAAAGAGGTCAAGATCGGCGGACACCTATCCCGAGATGAAAGGCTCGAATTCACCAAGCTACTAAAAGAATATCAAGACATCTTCGCATGGTCTTACGCGGATATGCCAGGCCTTGATCCTAAGATCGTGGAACATGCATTGCCCACAGATCCCGGCATCAAGCCAGTCAAACAAGGCAGCAGGCGGATGAAAGCCGAGTTAGAAGACAAGATCAAGGAAGAAGTCATGAAACTTCTTAGGGTAGGCTTCATTGAAGCTATCCCATATTCAGACTGGATTGCAAATATAGTACCCATCATGAAGAAAGACGGAAAAGTTCGGATCTGCGTAGATTACCGAGATCTGAATAGAGCAAGCCCAAAAGATGATTTTCCACTCCCCCACATTGATGTATTGGTGGATAGTACAGCGGGTTATGAATTATTCTCATTCATGGATGGATTCTCGGGATACAACCAAATCTTCATGAAACAAGAAGACAAACCCAAAACTGCATTTACCACACCATGGGGAAATTTTTGCTACAAAGTCATGCCCTTTGGATTGAAAAATGCCGGGGCTACCTACCAGAAGGCTATGGTCACGTTATTCCATGACATGATCCACAAAGAGATTGAAGTATATGTTGATGACATGATCGCTAAATCCAAAAAAGGACAAGATCACATACAGGTATTAAGGAAGCTGTTTGAGCGCCTGCGCAAATACAAGTTAAAGCTGAACCCTAACAAATGCGTGTTTGGGGCAAGATCCGGGAAACTCCTTGGATTCATAGTCAGCAACAGAGGCATTGAAATTGATCCCTCAAAAATCCAGGCCATCCACGATTTATCAACTCCATCCACAGTAAAAGAAGTGAGAAGCCTTCTAGGGAGATTGAACTATATTGCCAGGTTCATCAATCAGATGTCTGATGTAGCTAAGCCAATCTTCAGATTGCTTAAGAAAGGCGCGAAAATAACATGGGATGCCGAGTGCAGTAGGGCATTCCAAATGATCAAGAACTATTTGATCACACCACCGGTGCTTGTGCCACCAATTCCTGGTCACCCATTGACCTTATACCTGACCATACGACAAGAGTCCTTGGGGGCCTTACTTGCCCAAACAAACCCGATAGATGGAAAAGAGAGAGCCATCTATTATCTAAGTAAGAAATTCACGCCATCTGAAGTAAAATATGTACCAGTTGAAAGGGCCTGTGCAGCGACGGTATGGGTACTTCGCAGACTAAGGCAGTATACCCTACACCACCATATCCAGCTCATAACAGAGAATGATCCTGTCAAATACCTCCTGGAGAAACCCGCTTTAATTGGGAAATTAGCAAAATGGCAAGTAATGTTGTCTGAATTTGACATCAAATGTTCCCCACAGAAGTCGGTAAAAGGAAGAGCTATAGCTGACATGCTGGCAGAAAACCCGACAAGCGGTGAGTCCCCTGAAGTAATGAACACAAAAGGTCAAATTCTGAACTTGGAAGAAGACAAGTGGATCATGTATTTCGATGGCGCTGTCAATCTATCAGGAGCAGGCACTGGGGCAGTACTGATATCCCCAGATGGTCAACATTACCCTGTCGCGGCAAAGATAACTTTTCCTTGTACCAACAACATTTCAGAATATGAGGCATGCATTCTGGGCCTACGACTGGCCCTTTCTATGGAGATACCTAGGTTACAAGTCTTCGGAGACTCCATGCTCATTATTCTACAAACACAAGGGGAGTGGAAGACGAGAGATACAAAGCTCATCCCTTATCACGAATACCTTGAAGAGTTGATACTCAGGTTCGAAGAAATATCATTCGAGTACCTATCAAGGTCTCACAACCAATTCGCAGATGCATTAGCCACCCTAGCCTCGATGTTGCAAACGACTGAAGGGTTGGATGTAGAACCTCTGAGGATCGGCATTGTTGAAAAGCCAGCTTATTGTATGCTAATCGAAGAAGAATGTGATGGAGAGCCATGGTACTATGACATCAAGAATTACCTCTTGAAAGGGGAATTCCCTGAAGGATGCCAGTCAGGAGACCGAAAATATATAACCAAGATGGCCAGCAAGTTCTTCCTCAATGGACAAATTCTGTATAAGAGATCGTTTGATTCTACTCTGTTAAGATGTGTAGATGCTAAAGAAGCAAATATTCTCATGAAAGAGATCCATGAAGGTGCGTTTGGGCCTCACATGAACGGCCACCTCATCGCCCGGAAGATCATGCGGCTTGGCTATTATTGGATGACCATCGAATCGGACTGCTGTCAGCACGTCCGATCATGCCACCAGTGCCAAATATACGGTGATAAGATCAATGCACCCCCAAACGAACTACACCAAATGTCTGAAGTTTGGCCTTTCTCTATGTGGGGCATAGACATGATAGGGCCTATTAATCATGTGGCTTCGAATGGTCATCGCTTCATCTTGGTAGCGATTGATTACTTCACCAAATGGGTAGAAGCCAGCTCTTACAAAAATGTCACTGCAAGAAATGTGGCAAGATTCGTCAAAAGAGATATCATATCCCGGTATGGTACCCCTCAAGCGATCATCACAGATAATGGGTCCAACCTGAACAACAAGATTGTCGATGATCTGCTGGATCACTTTAGCATTCGACATCTGAATTCATCTCCTTACCGCCCACAGATGAATGGGGCAGTGGAAGCGGCCAACAAAAACATCAAGAGAATCTTGGCTAAAACAGCAGAAAACTACAGGGATTGGCACGAAAGGCTGCCCTTCGCCTTGATGGCTTACCGAACGTCGATCAGGACTTCTACATGGGCAACTCCCTATAGTTTGGTATATGGGACAGAAGCAGTTCTACCAGTAGAAGTTAAGATTCCCTCTTTGAGAATCTTATCCGAAGATAAACTCTCTGAGTCGGAGTATTTCAAACACAGATATGAACAGCTGAACTTAATAGATGAGAAACGTCTTAAAGCCATTTGCCATGGACAAACTTACCAGAAGAGGGTTGCCAGGGCGTTCAATCGAAAGGTCAAGACCAGAAACTTCGAAGTAAATGACTTGGTAATTAGGAAAGTTTTGCCAAGTACTACCCATCCAGGGGGAAATTCACTCCAAATTACGAAGGCCCCTACATTGTTAAGAAGATCCTCACGGGAGGAGCATTAATTCTTGTAAACTCCGAGGGAGAAGAATTGGGGCACCTTGTGAATTCAGATGCTGTGAAGAAATATTACCCTTGAAATAAAATCAGATTCCGGTCATATGCCCTGCCTCGAATTGAGCCTACTCTTCATGATAGTCTTTGCATAAGCATGTCATGCATCTATGCATACATTAGCATGTGTTCAATATTGCAGGATCCAAGGAAGCAGGGTCGCGATAAGTTGGAACGCGTGATCAAGGAGACCTAACGTCATGGTGGTCAGGTGCACGTCTTCTTCTCCAAAGACTGAGAATTTTAAGAAATTTTAGAACAACTTAACCATCTTGTGTTGTTAAGAAAAATGCAGATTTTCGCGAATCTATCCACTTCCATTGGAATGCATGATCAAGGGTAAGGTGTATCGTTCTAATTTTCTGAAATTCGAGAGCATACACTGACATATTCCTTTTATGTTTTTCAGGAATCCCTAGCCGCGCTGGGCAGGTAAGTATTCCTTTCCTAATCTTTTAGGTTTACAAGACTGTCAGAATCATTATTGCTAGAATTTGAAAGGCTTCTTGGAATCTAGCATGCATTCAATTATCATGTCTAGAAAGACGCAAAATTCTCACAATCATGTCATTGGCATTCATGATTAAACTTGGAGGTTATCTGAACATGATTGAAATATACATTGTGCCTCATAAATCCCCTTGGAGGGTAAGTTTTGGAGAAAGCAAAATGAACTCTTCTAACAAAAGTTGTTTAAATCGTTCAAAAGGATGTTTTCTCAGACAAGAGGCAAGCCTGGTCCAAACACGTCCCATACACACTTAAGAGATAAGTGGAGTGATAAGTACAGCGAGACCTTGACCTACGGACGTAAGGGTTATTCGCAGTGATTACATGGATTGAGACGACGGAGGCATTCATTTCTCTATCATAAACACTACAGGTGACCATTGATAACCCTTTGAACGACGATTTCATTCTATACCCCTGTCAAAAACCACCCCACAATGGGGCAAACTGGAGGTACGTCCAGCGGTATCAGGAGATAAATGGTTAGAAGTTCTCTTGCTCAGACTTGCATCAATCTTCGTGTGTTGCTTGTCATTTTAACTTCTATGGTAATTCAGGTGCTTTAGGATGACGAAAAGCATTCGTTTCTCTATCCTATACACTTTTACCCTTTGCACAGCCCAGTTGAGCCTATACGTTCATTTCACGAACCCGTTGGTGATCATTGCATATTCCAAGACGGAAGCGACGTCACTTCAAGAGCGGAAGAGTTCAAAACACTGGATTTGTGGAAAATTCCTAGATTAATGTTGGAGTGCTGAGATTCAAGTTGTACATCTAGCACACTCATTTGAAAATTCTGATCCCCAAAAGAAAAGAAAAGGTGGGATCTCGACAAAAGATGAGAAAAAGAAAAAAGAGAGAAAAATTCGATCCTGGGCACCAAGAAAAAGCAAAGTGCCTGGTAAAAGCAAGGCCGATGCCCATCCAAATACTTGTACACTTGTGAATCATGTGTTTGATCTTGTAAATGCCAAAAAATGGCATGATACCTTTGTATAGGTCACCAGTGAGATCTGATTATAAAAGAAAATCCCAAGGGAGCTGGACAGCAAAGGATACTCCCAGATTATGTCACATTCAGATGACAAAAGCATAGACAAGGTATTGACGCCGTCTTGACATGAGAGAGATGTTCTCTAAAGACAAATATGCACTTCAAAGACTGAAGACGCTCTTTGAACCAGAAGGGGCAAGATGGCAATAAAACTTGCAGTGATCACCAATGTTTTAACCCTTCGCATATTCTGAACCAAAAACAAGCCTTTTTTGGTCCCCAATCCTACCTACGTTACAACCCTGAAAAGCCTTTTCTGATTAAGGCACTTGGATTGACATAGGGTTTAATGTCTAAGCTTAGCTCGAAGAAGTTCGAGCAAGATTATTTCTTTCTCATTTTGCAGGGTTCTTGACTGGTAAACCCGGAGCAGATGGTGAAGAATTTCATCCAATGGCCTCGACTCCAAAGCGGGTCCCCCTTGAAAACCAATATCCAAGCCCAACATTACGGTCCCGTGGAAGACCTCCCGACCGATCAAAATGTATGTGCTGCGAATGGGCCTGAAACCTAGGCACAGGTTAGTAGGGAATTGAGTGCATCCCCTATAAAATACCACTATCTCAAAACAGGTGAGAAGACCTCCTCGTCGAGAAATATTCCAATTGATGTCTTGAACAAACTCTTTTTGGAATTTTCAAACTGTTGATCCAGACTCCATGCAAGGAATTTGTGATCACATTTGCATGTTGCAAGAATGCTTTGGATAGCCTCCGGCATCAAAATGCACATTTCATGATTAAAACTTAAGTCATACGGCTTCGGCAAGTGGCCAGCCATCGTCTTCCCAAAGATTACTAACATTTTCCTGGTGAAGAAAAATATTTCAGGCTCAAACTTCTGCAGGATACCTGGAAAACCCAGCTCCCAGAATGTCGCCTCAACAGACCCAAGTCAAGCTTTGTCAAGATAAAATCTTTCACGGCTTCAAAACTGAATTCCCGACAGATTTTGGGATCTTTCAAAAGAAGGGGTGAGGATAGAACCCTTTTTCGAAAGAAGTCAGCAAGCAATCCCAGTGGACGTGAAGAACCCATGATCCCGGAAGGATGCCTTGCTTTGTCAAGAAAAGCTCATAGGGTCATGTTTTGCAGGATCCCTGGAGAACCTTTTCCAAGACCGATCTACGGACGAACGATCGAGTCTTCGACTAGTCCCAACAAGACGGGATATGTCATTTCATAGGCGAAGCCTTTTAGTAGGCAAACCTTTTCCAAGACCGATCTACGGACGAACGATCGAGTCTTCGACTAGTCCCAACAAGACGGGATATGTCATTTCATAGGCGAAGCCTTTTAGTAGGCAAACCTTTTCCAAGACCGATCTACGGACGAACGATCGAGTCTTCGACTAGTCCCAACAAGACGGGATATGTCATTTCATAGGCGAAGCCTTTTAGTAGGCAAACCTTTTCCAAGACCGATCTACGGACGAACGATCGAGTCTTCGACTAGTCCCAACAAGACGGGATATGTCATTTTATAGGCGAAGCCTTTTAGTAGGCAAACCTTTTCCAAGACCGATCTACGGACGAACGATCGAGTCTTCGACTAGTCCCAACAAGACGGGATATGTCAATCTTTAGGCAAAGCCTTTTAGTAGGCAAACCTTTTCCAAGACCGATCTACGGACGAACGATCGAGTCTTCGACTAGTCCCAACAAGACGGGATATGTCATTTCATAGGCGAAGCCTTTTAGTAGGCAAACCTTTTTCCAAGACCGATCTACGGACGAACGATCGAGTCTTCGACTAGTCCCAACAAGACGGGATATGTCATTTCATAGGCGAAGCCTTTTAGTAGGCAAACCTTTTCCAAGACCGATCTACGGACGAACGATCGAGTCTTCGACTAGTCCCAACAAGACGGGATATGTCAATCTTTAGGCAAAGCCTTTTAGTAGGCAAACCTTTTCCAAGACCGATCTACGGACGAACGATCGAGTCTTCGACTAGTCCCAACAAGACGGGATATGTCATTTCATAGGCGAAGCCTTTTAGTAGGCAAACCTTTTCCAAGACCGATCTACGGACGAACGATCGAGTCTTCGACTAGTCTCAACAAGACGGGATATGTCAATCTTTAGGCAAAGCCTTTTAGTAGGCAAACCTTTTTCAAGACCGATCTACAAAACGATCGAGTCTCCGACAAACCCTAAGAGACTGGGTGCGTCATCCATAGGTTCCTAACAGACAGGAGTCCTATTCATGGTCTGATCCACCATACGGATCAAAATCCCTATTCATGGTCTGATCCACCATACGGATCAAAATCCCTATTCATGGTCCGATCCACCATACGGATCAAAACCCTGACAATCCCTAAGATACTGGGTGCGTCATCCATAGGTTCCTAACAGACAAGAGTCCTATTCATGGTCTGATCCACCATACGGATCAAAATCCCTATTCATGGTCTGATCCACCATACGGATCAAAACCCTGACAATCCCTAAGAGACTGGGTGCGTCATCCATAGGTTCCTAACAGACAGGAGTCCTATTCATGGTCTGATCCACCATACGGATCAAAATCCCTATTCATGGTCCGATCCACCATACGGATCAAAACCCTGACAATCCCTAAGAGACTGGGTGCGTCATCCATAGGTTCCTAACAGACAGGAGTCCTATTCACGGTCTGATCCACCATACGGATCAAAATCCCTATTCATGGTCCGATCCACCATACGGATCAAAACCCCGACAATCCCTAAGAGACTGGGTGCGTCATTCACAGGTTCCTGTCAAGTACAGGAATCCCATTCTGGTACGGCCTACCATACAGGCTAGAGTTTAACCGCCCTAGGATACTCAAAAGACGAGTCCCTAAGTATTCACTTGAACCCGTTATACACCGCGCAGGCCGCACGAGCATCAGGCATGTGACCAACAGGTAAATAGCAGGTGGGTCTCTCTACTTTCTCTCTCACATCAGCAAAAGAATGAAGAACAGAGCGTTCACCAGTGGGGCAAGTAAGATTGAGTGTCAAGATTCATTTTTCTTTTCCCCAGTCGAGTCGGTCTAGATTCAGGTGTCACCTATCTTTGAGAGAAACCTATCACGAGATTCCTCTCAAAGAGGGGCAGCTGTTGACACCTGATTTTTGACCAAGTCTTTTTCAGTTTTATTTTCGAAAAATCATAAAAAAATTCATAAAAAGTCAAAAAATTACAAAATCAACTTTGGTGGCCTTGGCCAAGCCCAAGGAACCATTCTTGACCAAAAAATAATTTTTCATATTTTTCACATTTTTTAATATTTTTTAGAAAATATAAAAATACTTAAAAAATCAAGAAAAATAGCATTTGAGGTCACAAAAATATGGAAAAATATCCAATATTTTTATTTTTAATCCCTTGTATTTTCGACCTCACAAAAAATCCAAAATCGGATTCAATTTTAGGTGTTCCTTTGTAACCCGTAGTATTGAATTTGAAGAAAAAATAACAATTGAGTCCTTTAATTTGCAATTTTGGCATTTTTTAAGATCTTGACATTCAATCTAACTATCCCCTATTTCAATTTAGCCCAATTGTTTGCGCAGTTTGCTCAATTGCACGAATTTGACAAAATTATATACTAAAATTGCATTTTAGTCCTTGAAATCAAGCATAATTGAAATTACTTTCAATTCAAGGGCTATCATTGCAAATTAAACATGCTACCCAATAGATTTCACCATTTTAAATCGATTGGAACAGGTGGTTTAACTCAATTTGATCATTTGCACCCTCAATTACACGATCCCCAATTTCCAATTTAATGAAAATTTGGGGGTTTTGTGGAAATTGATGAAAACTTTTGGGTAAAACCACATTTCTAGATAGAATTCATGCTCTAGATTCGATTTTAAGGTTCAATTGCAAAAATTTTCCATTAATTTGGGATTAATTTGAAAAATCCTGTTCGAAAACGGTTCAGACCGGTCAGACCGCCGGTCCGACCGGTCGAACCGGTCAAGAACAGTGTCGTCTTCCTCAAAACGATCGTGCAAATGAACAGTGACAGGTCGAATTTCCAAGACCAAATTGAAGGACAATTCGCGACTAATTGAAGGAGGAATGGTGGGCGTTTTGTTCCTCTGACCTTCCCCCGTCGATTGACACCAACGGCACCATCCGACGTCGCCGGAGGAAGGAGTAATCGGCCGGTCAAGGACGCGGGACCTGCAAAAGTCAAACAACGATAAGAACAGCTCAAATCCATGCCAAATTCATGCGAAATGAGACTCGTCGAGGGACCTAATGAAGCCGAACGGAATACCCAGCTTCTCCGTCGCCGTTAGCATGTCATTTGGCACGTGATGACACGTGAGTTGAAGAGGGCAGAGGATTCCCCGTTCGGCGCCAAAACTCGAAGGGCTATATAAGCCTGTGGGAGGGCTTTCAGTTAGAGGACGGTTGGTTCAGTTCGAAGGAAGGGAACAGAATCGCGCGAGAGAGAGAGAACACAATAGAGAGCTCGTTCTCCGACCCCTGTCGTCGAGAACTTGAGCTCGACTGCAAGGCGTCGGTTGGGCCATCTCCGGCCAAACCAAAGCCAGGGAAGACCATCTAAAGTTCGCCCAGAGCGTCAGGAAGCGATCGCCACAGGCCACGCCTCGCGAAATCGCAAGAACAGGTAAATCATAGCTTCGAGTTCTTCATTGAGCTTCAATGGCAGACCTTGCATTCCTTGCTCAATCATGCAATTAATGTGTGCGTTTCATTCCCCGAACATCACTGACCACGCTCGCATCTCCATTTTGCATCGACTTTGCTCGCATACCCTGAATCGAGTCCTCCGATTTAGCCTCCATAGCCGATCCTTGCCCAGCCAAATCTGGGCCGAGCGAGCTCAATCGAAGCTCGAGGTAAGTCTTCTGAACCTCCATTTATGCTATTCTGTGACTGAATTTCTTTGATTTTGAGTGAATCGCATGATTGAGCTTCCCATGGCCGTACTCGGCGATTTGCACGATGTTCTTGATTCTGCGAATGAGATGCTACGATCCTTAGATATGTTAAGCTAGAGACGATCGCGAGTCG
The DNA here is from genome assembly GCA_021437785.1 of Rhodomyrtus psidioides. Classification (NCBI taxonomy): domain Eukaryota; kingdom Viridiplantae; phylum Streptophyta; class Magnoliopsida; order Myrtales; family Myrtaceae; genus Rhodomyrtus; species Rhodomyrtus psidioides. Next base: position 3,872,927 of record JAILYB010000069.1, read on the forward strand.
ATTAGAGTTAGTCTCGCACGATTTCATTAAGATTCCACCGTAGGATCGTCGCCGGAGATCCTCAGCCGTCCATTCCGCCGGGGTCGAGAGGTTGAAGACGAAGCTGACGTGGCGCGGTCAACCGGTCAAAGTCCTAGGTGTCAGTCTGTTATTGGTCCACGTGTCGGTCTAGTCAGCAGGCCGTTAGCAGTTTGTTATTCGAATTAATAGATCGGACGATCGAGAATAATCGAGGCTAATAAATGGTGACCGTCCGATTAGCAAGTAAAAATATCCGAAAATCATTTTTTTATCGGAAATCCGAGTTGATCAGAAACGGTGTCGTTTGGCTAAGTGGGAGGGCGACGTCGTTTAGGTTAGTGGGATCGGACGGTCCGGATCAAGTCCCATGTTATAATCACAGCCGTAGGTTTTAGTAATTTGATCAGACGGCCCTGATCGAGTCTTCGTCTAATCTGAACCATAGATTCCAGTCAGACAATCCAATGGCCGTGGATTAGCCACGCGGTTCAGTAGCGACCGTCGGATCAAGGCTAGTAATCCGAAAATAAATAATGCGTGATACGGCGTCGTTTCGACCGGGGGCTTTGCGGGTCCGGATCTGGGCCGGGTTCCGGCCCGAATGGGTCGGGTCGACCCGGTCCGAATAATATTTTTAAATAAAAAATCAGAAAATGATTTTAAAAAAAATAATTAAAAAAAATCAGAAAAATCTTAGAAAATCCAAAAAATGCTAGAAAATTCCAGAAAATTCCAAAACAATTGTGGAAAAATTGTGGAAAAATCCTAGATATTCCAGAAACCCCCAAAAATTGAGGGTTGATCACAGACAACTGGTCAACCCTATTTTTGGGGTTTCTTACCCAATTTTCCGAGACTTGACGACATTACCCTTTAGGGGTAAGTCGCCTCTGCTGTGCATGCAAGATAAGGCCGATAACGCCAAGGTGAGAATTAGGGTCGATTAGACGACCAATTCTTAGGTTTGGGTTTTCGAGTCTCACCTCTTTTCTCAAAATGACGACTTTGCCCTTTAATGGGAAAATCGTCTTTCTTGTCTCAATCGAGTTCTGAAAATTTCTTAAAGTTAGGGTTTGGGTCAGGAGGATGACCAACCCTAATATTTGAGGTTTTCAGTTCTCATCTTTACCCAAATGACGACTTTACCCCTCCAAGGGTAAAATCACTTGAAAATTCCAGAAAAATCCTGGAAATTCCCGAAAAATAGGAAATGGATTAGATTGATGGCCAATCCTATTTTCACTGTCTTTTGACTTCCAAATTCGTCTAAAATGATAGATTTACCCTTTTAGGGGTAAATTTCCCCCGAATTATTCAAAATTACGATTCTGCCCCTCATGGGCGAATCATGTCCAAATCACTCCTAAGCCTTGATTGATATTTCTCTAGGCTAATAGGGCCTCATTAGGGATATCACGCTGATTTCATGTGCTTTATCCGCATGTACTGGATCCTCGATTTGCGCACTTATTTTTAATGATTGTGAGTGATAAGGTAGCATTTCCCATCTGCATGAACTCCTAGATTTAAGATCTGTCCCCCACTCGTCTGTATGAAATCCTAGGATCAGATAAACCATTCAGCTTAGGTACCGAAAGGGCGTCAACTCTGACAGTTGGCGTAACTAAGTCCCCGAACCCACTTCTCTGGTTTCCGCAGAATCGAATAGACCACTCCCAACTATTCGATAGGGTTTCTGATCGTACCCTCCACGAAACGATCGGTGGCGACTCCTTGGCATGAACACTCATCACATGTCACTAGACCACACTGAAGGTCGACCACGTATATCCAGCAGTTGCGATTTGGGTAATGGACCTTGGGAGAGGCCCGCGTCCGATCCAGCCAGCGATCGGGCGGCCCATTAGCCCGCTCCCGCCTTCCGCGAGCTCGGGAGAGGGTCGCGACAGCGAGGTACCTTTCTGGGATCTGGGGACTCCAATTATCATGTAGAAAGCTGAAACCTGCAAACTTTTCATTAAAAGGTATCAGTTTGGGACCTGGGTTCTCCAGGGATCCTGCAAAACATGACCCTATAAGCTCTTCTTGACAGAGCAAGGCGTGCTTTCGGGATCATGGGTTTTCCACGAAATCCTATAGAAGCTTAAGCCTGCGTACTCCATTTCACGGAGTAAAATATTCATCTGGGATCTGGGGTTACCAAAAATCCTGCAGAGATATCAAATGTAGGTACTCCCTTTCACGGGGCATAGGTTCTTTTGGGATTTGGGGTTTCCAAAGATCCTGCAAAAGTTTAAACCTGAAAGATTTTTCTTCACCAAGAAAATGTTAGTAATCTTTGGGAAGACAACAGTTGTCTAACTGACAAAATTCACGACTTTTGCATTTTGATGCTGGAGGTTATCCAAAGCACTCTTGCAACATACAGATATGATCACAAATTCCTTGCGCGGCAAATCTGGATCAAACAATTTGAAATTTCCAAAAAGAGTTTGTTCTATTGGAGAATTTCTCATCCAAGATGGCTCCTCGCCGCTCTGTGATAATGGTCCTTTGTAAGGAATGCGCTCAACTTCCTACTACCCTGTGCCTAGGTTTTAGGATCATTCGCAGCGCATACATTTCGATCGATCGGGAGGTCTTCCACGGGACCGTAATGTTAGGCTTGGATATTGGCTTTCAAGGGGGACTCGCTTTGGAGTCGAGGCCATTGAATGAAAGTCTTAACCATCTGCTCCGGGTTTACAAGTCAAGAACCCTGCAAAATGAGAAAGAAATAGTCTTTCTCGTACTTCTTCGAGCTAAGCAATATGTTAACCCAAGTGTCTTAGTCAGAGAAGACTGTTTCAGGGTTGTAACATTGGTAGGATTGGGGACTGAAAAAGGCTTGTTTTTGGCCTAGAATTAATAACGAGTTTGACATTGGTGATCACTGCTGATTTGCCACCTGTCCTTTCCTTCTTGCATCTTTAGTTTTTGAGGTGCGCAACCGATTTTGAGATGTGCACTAGCTCTTTGGAGAACGTCTCTCGTCGCATTAAGAGACTGATGACTCTGTCTGCGTCTCTGCTCCACGCTTGACACCATTTGGGGAGTAGTCTTTTTTATCTGACTCCTTTAGGGGTCTTCTCTCTCTTTTTTTTTTTAATCATCATTTTTCTTTAATCCCTAAGTGGGATGCTTGTCAACTGCGCTAGACATATGACTTAGCACGCTTGAGTATCAACTTAGTAGTTTCCTCGTAAACCCTAAGTCTTGAACTTCTTCGTTCTTGAAGTGATTTGCCTTTGTTTTTGGAACTTGCAATGATCACCAATGGGTTTATGAAATGAATTTGCAGGCTCAACTTGGCTGTGCAAAGGATAAACGTATGTGGGATAGAGAAATGAATGTTTCTCGTCATCCTATGGCACTTGGATTACCATATAAATAACACACAAAGATTAATGTTAGTCCGAGCAACAAAATTTCTAACCATTTCTCCTGATGCTGTTGGACTTACTTCTATTATGCCCCGATGTGGGGTGGTTCTCGACAGGGCTGATAATGAAAACCGCCGTTCGAAGGGGTTATCAATGGTCACCTGTAGTATTTGGGAATATGAAACGAATGCCTCCGTCGTCCCAATCCATGTAATCGCTGCGAATGGTCCCTACCTCCGCAGGTCCAGATTTTGCTATCCAATTCGCTCCACTCATCTCTCAGGTGTATGTAGGATGTGTTTGGACTGGGCTCGCCTCTCTTTTGAGGAAACTTTCTTTTGAATGGTTTGAAAAATAATCATATTTGGAAAAATTCATTTTCTTTTCTCCAAAATTTATCCGTCGAGGGGATTTTGTGATGTACCATGCATGTTCTATTCATGCTTCAGGTAACCTCCCGATTTAAATCATGAATATCGATGCATTGGAAAATCTTTCTGCCGGCTGAAAGGATTCTGACATTTTTTTATCTCCAGCTAACTGGGAAAAGGGATACTTACCTGTCCGTCGCAGCTGCGGATCCCTGCAAATGTAAAAGAAGCATATCATTGTATGTTCACGAATTTTCCAAAAATCGAAACGATACATCCTACCCTTGGTCATGTACTCTAACAAGTAGTACATGGGATGTAAAAACTTGTTCGTCTGCAAGGCGACTCCCCTGTCAAGGATAAACAATAAGTGTCAATTCATATTCCCAAATTCAAGACAAATTGGGACGATACAACTTTACTCTTGATTTTCATCCCATTCTGATGTTGCGTATTGATATGAACAACATCTATCAAATCCGCCTATCCATGCTTGGAGTGTTTGTAACATCAATGGTTCATCTGCCCCCAGTTAGGCAACGTCTGTTCTGTTATTTGAACGCATGGCTCCTTGAGTGTTTTATCCATGTTTATCATCTGAGAAGGAAAAGAAAGGAGACATTACTTCTGTATTTGATTGACGATCGTTTAGGAACGATACATCGTTTTACCAAATGGGTGGCTTCGCGGCCAAACGTATTTCGTATTGAAGGGGTAGATCCCATTATGCTCCGCGGGTGATAGTCATTGTTCGGGGAACTTGCTCCACGGATTAAGTGATTAATCCATGGCCCTCGGCTTGAAGATGCTCAAAGGGTAATGTTGACACTCACGCGCGATTAGTTCTAGATATTAATGAAAAATGTTCCCATGGGAACCTTACAGTGCGATCAACAACATATTCAATAGGAGTATTCAACCCCTTTCCTCTAAGCATTTTTTATCGATTAACCATGCCTTGAATCAAACGCTTGATCACCGGCCTTGCGTCACCACTGCGATGGTCCTCCGGCTCCAAATTGATCGAGCCAAAGATTGAACTCCTCGCCAAGGAAATTGCTCGAGTCTTCGAGCCATTGATGCTCAAGTTGGGCATCAACGATTGCTGGCGGCAGATTTCTTTCCTTGCCTTTGTTGTGAGGGACTGGAGTCTTTGAGTTGGAACCTTCATCATTGCCCTGTTGGGGTTGTGACATACATTCCTGAAGAGTATTGATCCAAATGCCCAGCTCCTCATCAAGGAAATCGCCTGTTTTTCTAGCCCTTGGTGCTCAGATTGGGTGTCGTCGACTGCAGGCGAGGGATTTCTCTCTTTGCTCTCGCCATGAGCAATTTGACCCCTCCAATTGGAACTTCCTCCAATGACCGACAGGTTTATATGTGCACTCTCTACCAATGCCAGATCCGCTTTAGGGACAGCATTAATGACCGATTGGCGCTCAAACTGAGGAATCCCTATGTGCTGGAACTGCGGTATATACTCTTGAGGAGTATTGAGATAGCTCGGTGGAGCATTCTGATTTGGGTTAGAGGAGTCGCTGACACGACTGCTGGTCCCGTCATTGCTGAAACACGGTTGGGTGCTCTTGGCTCTCCAATCATTGTGGTTGTAACCATGCCCAGCACTTGAGCTCCAACGGGCTTTATGATAGTTTAACGCTATCCGTCCATCCTTTAGCAATCTCCTATAGTACTTAAGGTGAGACTCAACGTTAATTCTGGAGAGCCCCGGCACGTTCATAATCTCGAGTATGCGTAGTGGGCTAGCCGAATCAACCCCCAGCTCTCGAATTGCATCAACAAATTTGGCATGAAGTTCATAGGTCCAATAAAACCTTGTTCTCTTATCACCCAAAATATCGTCAATATCTCGGTAGCTATTCTCTACGGGATCTAGTCGTTTCAGAAGTTGTCCTGGGAGGGATTCACCGACTTCGGATTGGCTGGCTGCGACAGTGAGTTCGTCATTGAGAGAACTCCACCTGTGATGATTCATGTCCCATTTCTCAAAGGATGTTGGTATTGACCCTGTGGTGTTGACTTGCTCATACAGATCTCCGACGGTATCTGGCTGTGTCGGAAAATGCTGTGGGGAATACGGTAACAGCTGAGCGTTATTCGTCAACAGGGATGGTTCATCGAGGAACACCTCGCCGAGGATAACATGATTACCACAATTAAGGCAGGCAGCCTTGGTCAGAGCTTCCTTATATCTCGTACTTTCAGCTCGAAGCTTCTCATTCTCCTCCTTCAAGACCAGTAACTCATGATCTGCGTGTTGCTGTTTCAGCCGGGTTCGTTTGTTGGCGAACCAAAACTTGACCTTCGAAGGCTCCAATCCTAACTTTCGGCCCAACTCAATTTTCTGTTGTTTGCTTGGAGTGGAGCATTCATTGAAGAAAGCTTCGAGTTCTCAGATTTGGCCTGGAGTGTGGCGTTGCAGTTGCTTCCTTTTCCGACTCTGGTCATCATTGTATACTCCTTCTTCGTAGCTGAAGCCTAGAATTTCATCGCTGGGGGAGTCAGTTTCCATGGCCTTCGGGCAGGATTCAGCTCCAGGATCTTCAAAGTCCCCCAGCAGTTCGTGCTCAGAGATGTCCAGGTCGGGCGTTTCCAGCAAATGGAAATAGCTTTTAAACATGATGGATCGGAGTATCTCGGGCTGATCTAGTTCACTCAGCTTTCTCTATTCGCTCTTATGTGTTTGCTCACTCTAGAAATTTTCTCGAGTGATTGTGCGTGTCCTAGAACCATCCTTCAGGCTGCATATGAAGACCAGCAAGCAAGCGCTCCTCCCGAGACTCTGCAATTACTCCTCGTCTGTCTTCCCCTTTTTTTTCCTCGTGAAGGGATCTCAAACTCTCTTGCATTGATTCGGTTTCATCGAGTATTGCGCTCGTCCCCTAGTTCAGTCTTCAAAGTGGTAGGTCTACAATCTTTCTGCGCCTTTTATGATTTGCTAGGCCCGAGAACGTAGGGAGCAGCGACAGATCCGCAATTAATGACTCCGTTTAATTCATTTAGCTCCATGGGAATTAACGCTATGACCTTCTCTCGACCTCTTTTCATCGTTCAAACGAAAGTGGCATTTTCCCTGTGCATGCTGTTACTCTTCATTTCAACATCCTGGGTGTTCGGTGAGGAATGAGTTCGTGGCCACTCAAAATTTAAAGACCGCCCCTGATTTCAGATTTAATCTAACAAGGGATCATTGCAACTGAGCATGACGATGTTCATCGATAGCGTTGGTTTTCATACAGAATTAACTATAGTAATTAAAGAAAAATATTCCCATAGGAACTTTACAATGGATAAAATGAGTGATCCACTCGTGAACATGTTCTTCTTTCCCTGGGTGTTCGTAGTGACCGACCCATCGTGCCCCGAGTCAGGTGCTAGATCATGGCTGTCCAAGCGTGCCAACTTCCCACTGATTGAACAAGGCATCGAGCCCCTCATCGAAGAAATCATCTGTTGTGGGTTGACCAGTGGCAGGCAGAGCACCAGCCGACTGCTGCTCGAATGGAGGAGTGCGTACTCGTTGTACTTGTGACACGTGCTCTTGAAAAGTGTTGAAATGGCCCAGAAGGACATTCTGATCAACTTTCAGTTTGCCGGTGGTCGGGTTGCTAGCTTGATTGACGCTTAGATTTGGCCGGGTATCTCTTGATACCTGAGCATTACAATGGTGGTCGCCCCTAGTTTTTGAGCTCAAGACGGATTCCTCCCGGTTCAGCTCCGCTCGACGCTGTTTTAATAGCCTTCTGTAGGCACCAAGGTGATTCCTGATCACTTCCTTACTAAGCCCCGGTACATTCATGGCTTTAAATATGCACGTCGGATTTGCTGAGTCGATCCCCATTTGATGAACCACGTCTAGGAATCTGAAATGAAGTTCAGGGGGCCAAGCGAACCTCCTCTTATCATGGCCCAAAATTGCATCGATGGCTTGACGACTGATTAACTCATCTCCAGCAGGACCCGACCCTATCGAAAATTGTTGTGCAGAAGGCTCATGTGCTTTGCGCTGGTCGGCGGTAACGTCCAGCTCCTTGAAACTGTAACTCCAATCAAAGCGATGCATATCCCATCCTCCAGGAGGCATTTGTATCGTCTTCGTAGGATCATCCTGCTCATGCGTGATTCCGGCAAAATCTGGTTGAGCAGGAGATGCCCCGAGGGAGTAGGGTGGTAAGTGAACGTCTTCAATCATCGCGTGAGGCTTATCGGGGAATATCTTACCGAGGGCGATGGGGTTATCGCAATGAGGGCAAACGGTAATATTGAGAGCTTCTTCATACCTCATGTTTTTTGTTCGCAGCTTTTGGTTTTCTTCCTTTAAAATCTCGACCACCTGACGTTTGCGTTGAGCCTTCAATTTGGATCTCCTATTTTGAAACCAAAACTGGATCTTCAACTGATTAATTCCCAACTCCCGGCTCAATTCAATTCTCCGCTTCTTGTTTATGTAAGGGCGTTTACTGAAGAGGGTTTCTAGCATTTGGATTTCATCCTGAGAGTATTGGTGGGGACATCTTTTTTTTCCGAGTTGAGCATCGTGGATGTCGTTGTCGTCGTCGCCGTGATTTTGATTTCCGTTGCCGGAAGTGTTGGGCTCCATGGTTTTGGTGTTAGACTTGATCCTGGAATCTTCGAGATCTCTCAGTAGTTCATTTTCTGAGACTTTTGAGTCAGTCGCCTCTAGCAGCTGACAGTAACCCCTTAAATATGTTGGATTGAGAAATGTTTGATTGATTCTTGCCCACTCAGAGTTCTCTACTCTCTCCTGTATGCTCACTCCCTATAAATTTTCCTTTGAGTGACTTTGTATGTTCAGGAGACGCTCTTCAAGCATGAAAGAAAATCATTAGGCAAACGTTCCCCTTCAAGACTTTGAATTTCTCACTTAGCTTTTCAACGTGATGGGACTGCCAAATCCTATTAGGGCTTTCTCCGATAGTTGCGCTTACCCCCCACCTAACTCTAATAATGGTGATCCCGACAAATCTTTTACAGCTTTTAATTGATACGCCCGAAATCGCGGACCGAGACGAATCCAATGGTTCACGTGAGGGGACCTCCTGCTTTACCCCCTTAACTTGGCTCCACCAGCATTATTACTGAGACCCTTCATCATCCTCGAGTTGCTATAAAATGAGGAATTAATGTAGGGAAGGTTAACGTTCTCGCATAATCAGCTTCTTCCTTCTAATCTCTCTATTATACTCGTCTTATTCTCCAGCCAACCCAACGCAAATGGCCTCCGCTCCCGTACGCACTTTTTCAACTGATGTCTTGGCCCAGTGGGAAAAGCTTTATAACCTATTGGGTCGCGGTTACGCGTACATAACCGATCATTCTGCAACCGAGGATGAAATCTGTGTCCTGCTCGAGGACCTAGATACCACTTCCCTCGAAGGTATTACATTGGGGAGGGAATATAGAATTTTCCCGACTCTCTTTGCACACTCCTTAGAGGCCTATCGTGTTGCTAATCGGGAGGTTCTCGTGGCTCGCATCTTGCGAGCTCGTTATGAGGATCGATCTGATCATTTGGTGCTGACCAACTATCTGGCCGATAGTTACAAAAAGGCCGTCGAGTCTGCCAATGAGCGGGTCGCGACGTTGCTTCGCGAGAGGAGAAATCTGGTGGATCAATTGGCCCTATCCCTGACCACCGGTGAGCACGACCGCCACAATGTCCTGTTGAGGCTTCAGAGCGACTGGCAGGAAGAACGGCTCGACAAAATAACCGCGGACATAGCTCGCGGGAATGGATTGGTTCGGGACCTGGAAATAATCACCGAAGAACACGAGGCCAAGGTCGCCGAGGTTAAGGGAGAATGCAGAAGCCTTCTCCTCAAGCTTGCCGACCATGACATGCGGAGTTGGGAGTACCTTGTGTTCCCTAGTTTTTCCCTTACGAGGTTGTGAAGGTATTTCCCTTCATACTTTGGTCCTGCGAGAGTCTTCATCATCTTTATAGCAGGAGCAAAGGGGCAACTGCAACACATTCGATTAAGCAATGAAAAAAGGACAAGTTAGAATCTCAACTCCGCGAAGAGATATTAATCACTAACAGGAAGCTTCTGACATGATCATGAAGACAAGAAAAAGAAGCTGAATTTAGACCTGTCCTGAGGGAAGATTTTAGGGCCATTTTCAAGATAGAAGTCCGTGATGTCTTTGGCAGAGAACATGGGTCGATTCTTTTCGTTAGGGCTGGTCAACATGGCAGTTAGAAGACCACCTGTGCTTGTTCCTGCTATCACGTCCAAATAGTCCGCAAGTCTTGCATCTTTACCATCTAGGTTCTCCAAAATTGATTCAGGTACATTGGAAACTTAGAATTACATGCAAAAACAGATATCAACTGCGCATACAACATAAGCATTAAATCAATACCTGAAGTTCAGACTCTAGGAAAATTAGAACAGTAGCAGGAACGATCCCTCTTATCCCTCCACCATCAATGCTGAGAATCGTGATTAGGTTTCCGTAAGTTGGAGGTTGAAGAGGTATGCTCGTTTTTTCCATTGTGCTAAGTAAGGCTATCTAACCAAGAGAAGCGCAGAGGCGAGAGCGAAAAGCTTTTCAAGGATAAAGCTGATTTTTTTTTTTATACACAGGAGATGATGAGAATATCTGAAGTTCTCGATTGAGTTTTCTTCAACAAAGAATGGGCATATATGTTAAAACATTAATTATTGGGGTTATTTGTTAGTAAGGATGTTTTAGTCTTTTTCATCATTAGAGAGCTCTACATATTGGTGTAATCCATTATTATCAGAAATACAATCATCTTTCTCCTTCTACATGGTATCAGAGCCATCCTAGTAAATCCTTACCATCGTCTACAGATCATCTTCATCAATTACCCCTCAGCCCATAGTTGCACAAGGCCGGCGACCTCATCCCGGTGTCGTACGAGGCGGCGGCCGTCGCGCCCGGCTCCGGCGACCCAGATCCGTGGTCGCCCGGCTCCAGCGAGCCAGATCTGAGGTCGCCCAAGCCAGGCGCACCCATTTCCAGCGCCGACTGAAGTCGCCCAAGGCAGGCGACCCCATTTTCGGCGCTAACTGAAGTAGTCTAGGTCCGGCAGCTCTCCAAAAGGCGTCGGTTGAAGGTTTCTTTGCATCGACATGAAGTTATTAGCTCAGATATAACTCCCAGAAGCCTGACAGCTTGTCGCTCGGTGATGTAATTGGTCGATCTCCTTATTTGTCGATGTGCCTTCAGTGAAGGATTTTCTGAGGGTCTTGTTTCTCGAAACGTGATTCTTCTTTGCAGCTCGATTTTGTCCACAGAGAGCGTCGTTAAGTCATCGAGCTCTTTCTCCAATTTCTTTGCATCATCCTTTGGGAAACTTGAACCCCAATGCCTTCTGGCTGTGGGAGACGTTATTTGTAACTGTTTTTCACCTTCTTGTGAGTCGACTAGAGGCCAAGTTGCTCTCTGGACTTCAGAAATTCACGTGCTCTCTCGAGAGTTGAAGGTGATAAAATCATTAACACTTGGTGCTTGGTCGCATTTTAGTCGGAATGTTTCTGTGTTCGGATGACCAAGTGGAAAGTGGCACTGACTTTGATTCGTGTATCTGTGATTGGTGCTGCGGATTGCTTTCTGCATTATTCTTATGAATAAAACTGAGCTCTGAAGTTGACTGGAAGGATTTCGATGGCTTCCTATCGTTTGCTGCACTGGTAATGGTCTGATTAAAATTTTACTGAAACACGATCCGTGTGAGTCTTGTGGTGGCCAATCTGGTTATTTTTTTGTGGCGATTGGGTGTGTTCTGTGTCGTGGTCTGGATTGTGAGATTTTTGGCTCGGTATTGTCATTGTTATTTGTCGGATTCAGACGACCCCTCTTGGTTCGCGGTCTCCATCCTTATTGCTAAGACGAGGTGCTATAGCAAAAGCAAAGTCGAAGGATTGAAGTTGTCACTGTGTTGTGCTCAGCACTCTATACTTCCAGTGCATGATATGAGAGAGGAGGAGATTATTGCTGTGACGTTGGTTTGGTGATTGAGCATTGTGACATTGTTCTTGGGTTTAATTGTGTTCTTGTTCACTAATGGCTGCTTATACTGATGTTGCTAAGTCTCAAGTTAATAACGTTCTTGATCAGTCACAAGAGCTGCCTAGTACTATTATATTGTCTCGTGCTGAGTATGAGTCCTTAGTTCGCTCCAACCAGGTGGTGAATTCATCTGCTCCTACTGTTACTTTGGCACAAACTTCTTTAGGTAATCCGTCTTGTTTACTCTCTACTGCGCCCACTTCTTGGGTTGTAGACTCAGGAGCCACCAATCATATGACCGGTAATTCTAACTTATTATTTGATATTACCTCTATGTCTCCTAGTTCAGTTACAATTGCTGATGGTTCACAGTCTCGTATCACTGGTCAAGGGAGTGTAACTTTGGGCCCCTCTCTTTCTCTCTCATCTGTTTACCATTTACCAGCTTTTCCATGTAACTTACTTTCTGTTAGTTCTCTTACCAGAGATCTGAATTGTGCTGTGACATTTACCTCTACTCATTGTACCTTTCAGGATCTGAGGACTGGACTGACAATTGGTGGAGGATATGAGTCCAATGGGCTATACTACCTGAACAAAGATCTTATTGCTGCTGCTGTTCAAAAGAGTACCACCTCCGACTCCTTTAAAATGCATTGTCGTATGGGTCATCCACCATCTGACATACTTTGTCGTTTCTCTCCTACTTCAGAGTCTATAAGTCCTATACAGTGTGAGGCTTGCCAATTTGGCAAACATCACCGTGTGTCTTTTCCTTCCCGTGTCCAGCGTCGTGTGTCTAGTCCTTTTGAGTTGGTCCATTCTGATGTTTGGGGACCGTGTCGTGTCAAAGATATGTTTGGTTACAAGTACTTTATTACATTTGTGGATGATTATTCCCGCATAACTTGGTTATATTTAATAAAAGATCGAACTGAAGTCTTTTCCTGTTTTCGTATGTTTTACTTCGAGATTCTCAATCAATATCATGTTTCTGTTAAATGTTTGCGTTCTGATAACGCCAAAGAATACATTTCTGCTGATTTTCGATCATTTCTTACATCTCATGGGATTTTGCATCAGACATCTTGTCCCTATACACCCCAGCAGAATGGGGTGGCAGAACGAAAAAATCGCCATCTCTTAGATGTTGCTCGTTGTCTACTTTTTCATATGAATCTCCCCAAAATGTTTTGGGGGCAAGCTATCCTTACTGCATGTTATCTCATTAATCGTCCTCCATCATCTGTGCTTCACAGAGGGATACCTTTTTCCACCCTCCATCCTATGAGTCCACTTTTTTCTTTACCACTCCGTGTGTTTGGATGTGTTTGTTTTGTGCATCGTCTTGGTCTTGGCCATGATAAGCTCGATCCACGGGCTGAAAAGTGTGTGTTTCTTGGATACTCTAGAACTCAGAAAGGGTACAAGTGTTATAGTCCAAATAGCCGACGGCTGTTTGTCTCTGCAGATGTGACCTTCTTTGAAGACCAGTCATATTGCTCCTCTGTTGACCAACCGGTGACTCCCTCTGAAGATATTTTGTCTTCGGATATGGCTCCGCTTCCGCCAATTCCCTTGACGGGGGTGCCCAGACCATTGACTGATTTTCAGTTTTTCGACCGGACCTATCAACGTCGCCGTTCTGTTCAACATAAGGTAGTACAGTCGCCGCCTACATTGGATATGCATGCTTCTCCACCAATTCATGTCCCGACCTCAGATCCGCCAGTTTCTTCTGAGCCCGATTCTACTATTGATGTTCCCATTGCATTGCGCAAAGGTACGCGTTCTTGTGTCGGTCAACCCAATTCCCGTTTGGCCCCCTATACTGGTTTGTCTAGTCGTACACATACTCGTTATCCTCTTTCTCAATTTTTATCATACGATTGTCTTTCTCCTACATATTCCTCGTTTGTTGCTTCTTTATCTGCTGTGTCCGTGCCAAGTACTGTTGCAGAGGCTCTTGCCCATCCAGGTTGGCGGCGGGCTATGGAGGATGAAATGCAGGCGCTACAGGATAATGGGACATGGCATGTTACATCATTGCCTAATGGCAAACAGGTTATGGGGTGCCGTTGGATTTTCACAGTGAAGTTTCAGCCAGATGGATCTGTTGAGCGTTTGAAGGCGCGACTGGTTGCTAAAGGTTACACCCAGACCTATGGAATTGATTATGATGATACATTCTCTCATGTTGCAAAGATGCCTTCTGTTCGTGTTTTCATCTCTCTCGCTGCCCGATATGGTTGGACTCTACATCAACTTGATGTCAAGAATGCCTTTCTTCATGGCGACTTGACAGAGGAGGTATATATGGAGCAACCCCCGGGATTTGTTGCTCAGGGGGAGCCTACTGGTGTTTGTCGCCTGCGCAAGGCATTATATGGTTTGAAACAGTCTCCTCGCGCCTGGTTTGACCGTTTCAGTGATGCAGTTATTCGGTTCGGTTTGCGACGTTGTACTGTGGACCATTTTGTGTTTAGTTCCACTTCTCCTAGGGGATGTGTGCTCCTAGTTGTATATGTGGATGATATAATCATCACTGGTAGTGATTCTGTAGGTATACAAAAGTTGAAGCAGTTTTTACAGACAGAATTCAGTACAAAAGATATGGGTTCTCTGCGATATTTCTTGGGTATTGAGGTGGCCTACTCACGTGATGGTATTTCATTATCACAGCGGAAATATGTTCTGGATATTCTGAGTGAGGTTGGTTTTCTTGGAGTGAAGCCTATTGATACTCCAATGGATCCTAATGTGAAACTTGATGCAGAACATGGCGACTTACTTCAGGATCCGAGTAAGTATCGGAGGCTAGTGGGTAAGCTCAACTATTTAACTGTCACCCGACCAAATATTTCTTTTGCTGTTAGCGTGGTTAGTCAGTTTATGAGTGCTCCCCGCACTACACATTGGGAGGCAGTTCTACGAGTTGTTAAGTACTTGAAAGGAGCACCAGGTAAAGGGCTTCTGTTCAAAAATCATGGACATCTTAATGCCATTGGCTATTCTGATGCTGATTGGGCTGGGTGTCCTATTGATAGGAGATCGACTTCTGGCTATTGTGTGTTCTTGGGAGGCAATCTTGTGAGTTGGAAAAGCAAGAAACAACAAGTCGTGTCTCGATCGAGTGCAGAGGCGGAATATCGAGCCATGGCTCATGTGTCTAGCGAGTTAGTTTGGTTGAGAATGTTGTTGTCCGAACTCAGTATGCCATCCTCAACTCCCTCAGTTTTGTGTTGTGACAATCAGTCCGCTATGCATATTGCTTTAAATCCAGTCTTTCATGAGCGCACGAAGCATATTGAAGTAGACTGCCATTTTGTGCGAGAAAAGATTCGGAACAAGGAAATAACACTTGAATACACACGGACCGATGATCAACTTGCTGATCTTTTCACTAAATCATTACGGGGTAATAGAGTGATTACTTTGTGTAACAAGTTGGGGCTTTTTGATGTTTTCGCACCAACTTGAGAGGGAGTGTTAAAACATTAATTATTGGAGTTATTTGTTAGTAAGGATGTTTTAGTCTTTTTCATTATTAGAGAGCTCTACATATTGGTGTAATCCATTATTATCAGAAATACAATCATCTTTCTCCTTCTACAATATATAGGCTCTCCAGTCCTTATGTTCAAACTTTTAAGCGTGTCCGCACATATCAGCTTCAACTTATTGGTCGGACATTTACTCCAATGGACATTATTTTATTGCTTTGTTGCACGTTCATCAACCTCTATAGAATAATAGTTGAGTTGCCATCCTAGTTACCAATTCCCCTCTGCAGGAAAAGGTCCCCAAAACATACATGTATGAATTGTAGGTTGGACTTTCCTATTGCTGAGATAGGGGTTGCACATGGCAGAATTGTAGGTAAGTGTTTTTAGGTAAGAGCATTAACGGCTAAGGTGAAATGTTTGGTCTGCAAGATCAAGGGCTTGCCTTTGTTGCAGATCAATCTTATCTCCATCAAGTGGCTGAGATTGTTGTTGACTAGGCTGAAATGCATCCCACTGGTGCCCAATGAATGATGCATATTGATGATTTACCTGATAAAAGCTTCGATCAACTTAGTTTTGATTCGCAAAAGGCGGCACCTCGGATCAGGACAAGACCATATATGACGTCTCATGTGGTCAATGACCTGCAAAATCTGATCAAAGCACACGGGCAGTGATAACCATTGAAGAATTCAAAGCAGGTGTCTTTCCATTATAATCCTTCATACTGTGATGAAAAATCTCGGCGACCATGCTAAACAAAACATGAGGCAACAGATAATACGAATTGTGTTCAATAAGTACCCCATGTGTAAGTTTTTGGCAAGTTAAATTGGTGAAAATATTTGAAAGATATTGATGCACTTCTTCTTTCGCCAACAAGATATAGATGAACTTTTTGTTTGGCCAGAAAGATATGGATGCACTTTACTTGCTGTCTTTCTACTATCATCTGTAAGCTGCGATTCTAATCCGTACGCAGCAACCCAAGATCATCACGTATAGATACACGAATCACACATTCATAGAGTTAAAGAATTGACGCACCTTGTAGTGGAACCGTCGTTCTTGATGCGGAATTGCGACGATCCGATGCTCAAGATCTTCTCCTCTATGAACCCCTTATCGTTGGCTTCAATGAGACGGCCCCCTCACGCGTCGTGTCTGACGGCTCCTTATGTGAGGTTATGCGAACATAAGGGTTTAGAAGAGGGATTTGAGCTCTATTTATAGAGAATGAACCATATCCCCTCATTAAGGATAAGGATATCCCGGCCCATACTATCCAACACCATATCCTACTAGAATTAGAAAATTGTATATATATTTCTTTATTATACCAATTAATTTACAATGACAATTAATAAAGTCCACAACGAATATATTAAAATATATTCTAACATTCTCCCACTTTGGCGAAATTAATTGAAATTGTATTGTATATGCGCATCTTTATATTGGTCTAGAGATATTTCCCAATAGTCAATCCGATCCCATAAAGTTTTAAGCACCGGACCATGCCAGTAACTGCATCAGAAGACACAGAGCCATCCACGATCACAAATGCTCTCAACTCTACTGATATGAATTTGATATGGTAGTATGGCAAACGGATAACATTTCAAATAACAGAGACACCTTATATGTTATCCTCCTTGTCAATCACCATTCTCTCACCTTATGTGTCACGAAACCGGATGTGCCACGAGAGAACATCTTTACGGTTCCAACGAACCAACATATGTCTTACCTTTATAGTTAACTATACTTTACGTGTAACAAGATATATGCCTTTGGCTAAAATAAATAAATGCCCCAGCCATCACTCAAGGTTTACACGATGTCTTGAGATTTTCAACTGATATATGTATTTAACTCCCCTTAATCATTAAGCTTTATTGCATGCAATGGAGTTGATACATATCTATATAGATGTAAACTTTATTAGAGCAAATATCGAATGCAGCTCCCACTGAACAACAACATCTCATGATGCTTACTCAACCCGTCAATTAACACGTCATATCAGCATCCCACGATACTTTTATATTTACGACATGTCATCTAAATGTGTATGGAAAGAGACCTTAAGTTAGTGAGTCTACAGCCTTATCATCTGTGTAATAAGCTCTACTGTAGTGTTACCCTTTCATCTGTTACCTTTATGGTCAAAACCTTGACCGCTAGATGCTCAGACCCCTTAAAACCGCTGTTGTTGTTAATGAACAATACTGCAGAGTTATAGTCACAATATAACTATATGGGTCTATTCATAAAATTAAATATGACAAACTCTTTAATGAGATTCCGGAGCCAAATAACCTGAATAGTAGCTGAAAAGCATACCACAAACTCCGCTTTCTTAATCGATGATTACATAGATTTCTGTTCATGCTTTTCTGTAATATTGCACTTTTCTTTAGACATATAAATGTCTATAGTTGTCAACTTCACATCATCCTAACAGCTAACAAAGCTAAAACCCGAATGCCTTGCTAGCTGCAGGTCTTAAATATGTCTGTAAATTAGCATACAGTATTTTGTCCTCTTTAAGTACCTCAAAACTTTCTTAGTAATCACCCAGTGAACGTGTCCTGGATTTAACCAATACATTACAAGAATGATCCATACGAATCTCAATGCCTATGACAAAACACTCTATATAAAGATCAATCACGTAAAAAATGCTTCGACAATATCTGCTTTATCTTATGCAATAATTCAAGAAAATTCCTTTCAAGCAAGATATCGTCTGCATAGAACACAAGGAAAATAAATTCCTCCCAATGATCTTGTAGTATATATACTAATTTACTTTGTTCTTGACAAAACAGGATAAAGCTACAATACTATGAGACTTCAAGCCACAATTGTCTAAAAGCTTACTTGAAGCCATAAAATAGACTTTTCAGTCTAGAATCTCTATGAATATGATCAAACTTTATTCCATGATAACTTTATGAGATTCTTCGTTCTTTATGCACAAGTTTATCTAAATCATCTGCTGTAAAACCTTCGGGTTACATAAAAAGACTACCTCGAAGTATCCAATTAAAAAGAAGTTTTAATATCTGTATAATAAAGCTCCTTATAATAATGAACTATTAATACCTTAATCACTCCAAAAAAACTCTTTATAAGAGACTGAATAAAAATTATTTTAAGTCAACTCATTCTTTACGAGTGAAAACTTTGGCTACTAATCTGTTTTAAACTTCTCAAATAAAACACTGATCAAAATATAATTGGATATAATAAGGTTGACAAAAAATTTCATCTGAAATCCCTTTAAGTTTTATAAACTCAATTGCAGCGATGGACTTGTGACCTTGGGCATACTAATAAGTTTCCAAACCCCATATATTTCATAGTCTGTATCTCGTCTACCATGCACCCAATTACAATTATAATTAAGAACAAGAAATGGCAACTGTATAAATTAGTAGATTATTTACATAGTCGATTTTGTAGTCATGCTCTTCCGGATAGACTATACAATGTGACTTGATACAACTGATCGTCTCTGCCTGATAGATCTTTTAGGTAGAGCTGCTTTAACCTTTATTCTGCGCTTGTAGGGTTTGATAAACTTCATCAGGTATTATCTTAATAACAAAAACTTGAACCCCAACAGAATTGAACCGTAACTTAGAATGCTCCATGATCATCTGTATAGGCAAAAATAACGACACAATGGTCCCTACCACACTATTACCTTTAATAGTCTGTGAGCAACTACCTTTATTCGGCTATATCAAGTTCCAGCAATTTAGCTATCTGTAATTCTACAATTCTTGTTACTCCTTTAGGATAATAAATCAATACCCCTTTAGATGATATGGATAAGGCACGAAATAAAACTGAGTGGTTCTGGAGTTCAACTTATCCAATGTTGAATTATGTAACTTTATTTCTGCATGAACACCTCAAACTTTAATATGGTTCAACCTAGATTAACATCCAGTCCATGACTCAAAAGAAGTCAATGAAATATTTTGATAGAAGTATAATGGGTTATTTTCAAAGTTTTACCCCACAGAAAAAATATATAAATTGATTTTACATATTATACTCTTCATCATATCCGTATGGTGTGATTTTGCCTTTCGGCCACACCTTTCTATTGAGGAGTATCGGGCACAAAACCACAACCCAGAATCCTCTCAAATATTTGGTAAATGGCTCTTTAAGCTATCCAGCATTGCCATGTCAACCATGATACTCACCACCCTAGTCAAAACCGACAACCTCTTTTTTTTATAATAAATTTATCGACTATAGTCAAAAATATGTTGAACTTGTCACGGAAATTAAAATTTTTCTTTAATCAAGTACAAAAAACATATAGAGAAAAATCATCATTTAAATGTGATAAAAACTCTACACAATATTACCATATAGGATCCACTTATACCAGTATAAATGACCTTCAATAGGTCATAACTATCTACTACAGTTTCATCTTTTATCTTAGTTATCTTACCTCTGCTTCAATCTACGCATGTGTCTAGGTCACTTTTAAGAGTGAGCAGAATGCTTGCCTTTATCTATCTTTCCACTCTCTCTTTACTGATGTGACCAAGAAATATATTCCATAATGCGCATGATTATTTCTTAGGCAGAGATCTTTTGCAAACAACGTTTTAGCTGTATAGGTGTCGTATAATTTATTGGGAGATAAACATAATCTGTACAATCCATTGGACATAGAGTAGTACCCAACTTTATTAAAAGAAATAGTAATTATTTTATTTGAAATCCCAAAAAGAGTAACTACACATGTCCATACTTGATACGAAAAATAAATTCCGTCTTTAAGGAGAGTACATAAAATATGTTTCTTAACGTCACAATAAAATCAGAATCCGGAATGACATTCCCATCAATTCAACATCAACTTTATAGTTGTTTCCATAACGAGCTTGATTCAACCTAATTTGGTACTTTCAATTTATGAATTCCTATATGGTAAACGCAACATTATATGTCGCACCGCTATCTAGCCATCACAAATCAGATGAGGCCTTAGATATAATGAATTCACATACCAATACCAAAGAATCATTACTTTATGATCATGTTTAGATAACCAAGTCTTTGTATTAACTGTAGCATTTCTTTATGTGACCGTTCTTCTTATAAAAGAAGCAGCAATCACCATCTTTCTCAAATGATGCTTTTCATGGATCTAAATCATCAAAATGACCGGTGGTTTACTATAATACTTTATGAGTATGATTTCAGAGCCGCTTAAAATGCAATTCCACCAACTTTAAGACGTAATCTTTAATCTTAATAGAACCATTACACCTGATGTTGAAGAGTCATTGCAAATATTTACCACTCTTAGTAATAGACGAGATATAATTTCAAAACTTTCAAGGCTTCCTTTATTTACTTAGCAGTGCAGTTAACTGGCAGAAAATATTTTTCAAGTGTTCTTTAATGGATCGCTTCAGATCAAATAAGCGAATTCGATCACTTTTTACCCAATAAGCACATAATGCTTTTGAAAGTTCTTACTAATGAAAGTGAGAACTATGGGGTCTTTCTTGACAAGAGGAATACAAATATTTGCCAATCCTTGTAAACAGATAATTCCCATTCAGTTCTTAATGAATCTCAATTCTCAATGTTAACAGAGTTGCCGTTCACAGAAACGGTGACTAAAAACAATCAATGTTTTTAATTAGCATAATGTGAAATTTCACCTTGAGAGATACAGACATCATCATATAATCACCTTTGGGCAGAAAACATGACATGCAGTTGTATACTCCCTACGTTACAGCAACCATGAGAATTTATTTCATTCTTCGTTAATCACCACCTTTGGGTGTATGACAGCACTTAGACCAATCAATCCTCAATCATATGCTGTACATGTAACCCTCCATGCAAAAATACACAATTACCTCCTTTGGGAGTATAACTACACATTAAAATAGGAGACATCCCAATACTTTGTATAATGTTTTTTTATTAAACTCAACTAAGTGTGCCGCTTTGACGGTCACAACCCAATTGAATTTACCTGAAATTGGGATATAACTTTATATTTCACATTTACTGTATGCATGTAATTTCAGAAATTATGGGCAATTTTCCTCAAAATTATATGCCTTGCTAATTATCATCGATATAACCAACAATACATGTCAAACCATAAACATGTAAACGATAAATCATGCTCCACATAACTGCATATGGTACTTTCATATAAACTTGTACATGTATTTCATAAAACCATAAAGAAATACCTGGTAGAGCATGAGTATACAAGCATGTCGATATCTGAAATTTGCCGATCCAAGTTGTCACGTGCGCCTTATTCTCTCTACGCGTGGTTCTTCTTCATGCGTGTGGTCACCAAAGGAATTTCCTCAATTTAACCGAGTCAGAAAACAAGCAACCGGATAAGCATCAAGTCATAATATAGCTTAGCTTGGAATGAAATAACAATCTGATTTCGTTGAGATTTGAACTATTTCAGACGAAGGGTTAATTTAACTGACTCAGGAACCGTGCTCAAGAAATCCCAACATGATGTCCTCATGGCCGAACTTCTTTTATAGTAAAAGTGGAAGTCTGAATTTTTGCAGACTTGATTTGCAAAGTCCCGAGACAAAGTTTTCTGTTTTCTGTTTTGGTTTTTTTTTTCTTCTTGCACAAAACTTTCTTGAACACTTCTTGCCCTTAGCCGCGGTAAACTTATTCTTCATAATTGATACCGCTAGCTCCTTTTGACACCCAACAAAAAGCTCGACTTTTTGCCTCACTTGTATCCCATAAATATATTTGTTTAATAAGGTTAAAAAAAACAAAACAAAAGGGCTTGTCAGAGGAAGATGATAAAAACGTGAGTTCAGTTTCTTTAGGGCTTTTCTCTCTGATGGCCGCACTGTACTTTACGAAGAAGCTTGACGCACACGAAGTAAAATAAGAATGCTACACGTAAAACGCTCACCGCGTTTTTGTCCGCAAGCCGCACCATCCGAATAAGAAATTTTCATTAAACTTTATCGAAAATAAAATTTCAAAAATTCGATTCGCAATCTAATATGCGTAGGTTTTGATGCCACATGTAAGCTGCGATTCTAATCCGTACGCAGCAACCCAAGATCATCACGTATAGATACACGAATCACACATTCATAGAGTTAAAGAATTGACGCACCTTGTAGTGGAAGTCGTTCTTGATGCGGAATTGCGACGATCCGATGCTCAAGATCTTCTCCTCTATGAACCCCCTTATCGCTGGCTTCAATGAGACGGCCCCCTCACGCGTCGTGTCTGACGGCTCCTTATGTGAGGTTATGCGGACATCAGGATTTAGAGGGGGGACTTGAGCTCTATTTATAGAGAATGAACCATATCCCCTCATTAAGGATAAGGATATCCCGGCCCATACTATCCAGCACCATATCCTTCTAGAATTAGGAAACTGTATATATCTTTCTTTATTAGACCAATTAATTTACAATGACAATTAATAAAGCCCACAACGAATATATTAAAATATATTATAACGTCATCCCCATGGCAGTATGCAAAATTCTGTTCTCCTTAATGTTGTTATGGTCTAAAATGTGACATAATCTCATCTCCAGCTCTTTTTTTATTTGTGTTGTCGTTTAGGTTTTGTGCTTATCCTATCTTCAGCAGCTCATATGGTGAATAGAGAATGAAGACTTGCATCGAATCATAACCCAAAGGGAGCAACTTGTTGCCAGACGCCCACGATTACTCACGGATCGGGTTACATTATGACTAAAAAGAAAGATGTCTTCTGCAAAAATGCTGTTAAGACATTAAAAGGAATCAAGTTGCCTATGTCAATACTTACCATTTGAAGACAATAGATACGGGCTATGCAAATGAAGATGCAGCTTGCCGATCATTACATCCTTCTGAATATGGGGTTCATTGACATCAAATGGTAACTATGTTAGGCATAAAAGGCTGCAGGCAAGGGTTGGCACGTACCATCCAAGGTAGAAAATTTTGAGAAGGATAGTCTACTCTACGGTTGAAGATTGACCAAACGCGCCGAAATCATCTGCCAGGCGGGGAAACTTGAAAAATGGGGCAGACTAGGAGGAGAAAACCCTGGGAAATTTCTCGCAGTTTCTGAGGAGCAGTTTGAGTTGATCATGCTGCAGACAGCCTATAAGCTTATCAAGTTGCGAATTAGCTAACACGTAAAGAGAGACAAATAAGACATCAGATACCTGAGGACAAATGTTTCATGCGAGGCAAGTATATCAGTTAATGATATGTTTGATAATTAGGTTTACAGAGGTAAATAAGCAATAAGTCAAACAGATGATGAGTAGGAAGATGAAGCTCTTGGGGGAATATTATTGACTTTGCATTGCATGTAAGTGGAGAGATGCCCCATTACGTCCTCAATCAGAATTCACACAGTATTTTACTTTTTTAACGTGTTTCATCCACCCAAATCCTTGTGCAGTCTACGGCTGCAGAAAGTCGCTATCTTTCTTTATACAGAAATCAGATTCAGAGCAGCCTCATGGTTTAGGACATCGTTCGTGGTTCTATCCGCTGCTGTGTGGAGAGAATTGTTGTTTACTGGGTCTTGAATGCCCGAGGCATCTCTTTATTAGGGGAATGTCGCTAACTAGGCTCTGGTTAATTTCCGGCTCCTTTATATGTTTACTAAGATGAAGGTAGAGGTTCAAGACTGGACGAAGTCGCTACATTCAAATATGTATGCAACAGACATGAGATGATTGATAGGAAAATTCTCCAAAGTAAAATTAAACATAGAAATCTTCTCCCATATCTTCAATGTCAACATGTTGGAGCTTTCAGAGCTGCACAAACGATCTGGGAATACTAACCAATTGGCTCCCACTCCCGGTACTTGAGGGACCAGTTTGCACTTTGCACTACTGGTTATGTTAATAGGCTTTGTATGGTTGACCAATCCCACTTTTTTGGAAATGTAAGATTTTTCAACGACAAGATCGTCGCATCTTCATATGGTTAATTAAGTAAGGACTTTGTCTATTTGTATCATTTAGGCCTGTCTCATCTATATTTACATAATGAGAACCTCGAGGGGGAAATAGATTTGGTAAAATGCAAATAAAAGATGATGCTAAGGAAAAATGCACAAGCTGGCTATAGACAAATCTGAATGATTTCGAGTGGCAATCCATTGACTGATAATGGGTCATAATATATATGATGAAAGATTTCAAAATCTCAGAAATTTTTTTCGTCCAATCGGATTGCACACAATCTTCGATGTAGATGAATCGAAAATTACCAATGAGTAATGTGCTTAGGCCTGAGGGTGACGCTGACATGGAATGAGGAATCTGGTGACTTAGGCTGCGCGCATGGTAATCATTCTGGTTCTGATTTCTGATTCTGGTTAAAATGACTTTTCTGATTCTGTTCCAGAATGAGTTTTAGAGAATGAGAATGTGTTTGATAACTGCCTAACATTTCTGTTCCTGGATGAGAAACGCGTTTAATAACTGCATAAAGTTTCTGTTTCTAAAAGCTGTTTCTCTTTCTAATTTTTTACATTTAAGTCAAATAAATATGTAATTATCATAAATTGAAGATTAATTTTCAATGCATACTAAAATAATTAAATATATATTATTTTTTAGCATATCATAAATGAAACACTAATTTGAATACTCGACGTTTAAAGTTTAATTGAAAAGAATAATTTAATTTTTTTTCCCTTAGATTTAATTTGCAGTGTGCTCACTAAAACAAATGAAATCAATATTAGGTAAGCCAAGTCATTGCTCAACTATTTCAAATGCGCACACGGATGAACAATTTGATGGATTTAATGAAAGGTGGACGCAGGTTCTTTGTTTAGGTTATTCGGCTTTTGGCGTCGTGCAATTACGTTTGTATGTCCGCGACGCACATATTTTCAAACCATTTAATCTGAAATGTGGGTCAAAGAGTTTCATCGAACGTAAAATTATGTGCTATCCGATTGTTAATTTAAAGACCAAAGTGGACGCCTAGGGTTTGGGCAAAGAAGTGCATTTCTTGGACATCAGGCCGATTCTCGGATGATTGTTTTCCTCGCATGTTCAAATATTTATGCATATTCATTGGACAAGTCATCTTCAAAAGGAAAAACAAATCTCAACATATCGGCATCCACAACATCTCACGTTCGAGAGAAATTCTGATACAAATAGAAATTTTGGATTTATTTCCTTACAGATTTGGTTTAACAGACTTTATAAACGTCCTGTAATCGGACATGGCATCGTTGATTCTGATTTGTAATCTGAAATGCGAGTCAAAGGAAGCTTAAATCAGCGAACGTAATATTCTGTGCTACTTGTAAATCTCACTCCACAAAATCAGAATCAACGAGTTTCATTTGCATACTTTTGCGAAAGTGCGGAAAAAAATGAAATAAGCCAGGTTCCATATAACTAGCCACATTACAAAAAAAGAACTAAGATTACAAAGTTAGAGGCCTTGCCATTTGATTGCAAAAATCATCCATACAAAAGAGGAACCGGACACAAAAACCATGAACCAATATTGGCAACAGTACCAAGATGGGTTCAACGGTGACCAGTCGCAAGATACATCAGCTCGGTAAGCAAGTCGATCCTAGAGGCCAACACGACTAGCATATAAGAAGGGAGCGAGCCAAACAACATCTCCAGAAAAACAAGTAGCAGCCCTAAGGAACAGAACGGGCAAGGTACGTAAAACATTAAAAAAAAAAAGGGCCAAACATGAGGCCTAAAGAGTCAGATAAAAAGGACTAGCTAAGTCATTCATTTCAAAGAAGCAACTTTTTTCTGCTTCTTTTTTTAGCTTTAAAATTGATTCTCGTCCAGAATGAGAATCACTTTTATTTGCGTTACCAAACGCAATTCTCATTTTTTTTGTTCCAGAACCAAAATTACAAAATGAGAATGGTTACCGTGCAGGCCCTTATTCTTCTTTGGGAATGATGCCACTACATTCACATTCCCCACTAGGCCACAACACCATCAAATTCATTCACCAGTAGTGATGGCCACTGGGCCTTGCCCGACCCGTTTGGGCTAGGCCCATTGGGAGAAGGGGGCCGTGCTTTCTCACCCGGGCCTTCAACTTCAAGCACCGTGGCTTGGGGGGATCTGAGACAGAGTAAGATAATCCTTTGAAGAAACATGGTCATTTCGGTACTTTGTTGGCGACGATGATGCCACTCTCTCTCTCCGTGTCTCCATAGAATGTGGAAATGGCTGTCTCCCTTTCCGTCTGTCTCTTTGCAACGAACTCCATTCCTTCCCCAGGTTCCTTCCTCTCTCTCTCTCTCTCTCTCTCTCTCTCTCTCTCTCTCTCAATTCCTGTCGTTTGGGAAGATAAAGTGACCATATCGAGGAGAAACCCATGTGGAAACGGAATTGAAACTCTGTCTGGCTTTCAGGTGGAACTGGAAGATGTAAATACACCGGTCGGTCTGTGGTAATCTTCCCTCTCTCCTTCTCTCTGCATTCTGAATTTTCACTCTCAGCTTTTGCTCCACCAAATCGCTACTACGGGCAGAGTTTGAAGAGATTGCTGAGTGATTTGAATCGATTGGTTGTGGAACAGAGAGCACTTCCAATACGAGTATTCACTGTGGGCAAGAAGAGATCCCCCCCTGTGCAGCTGCTAGTGGATGAGTACACGTCCAAGCTCCGACATTATTGCGCTGTCGAGGACGTCCAAGTTCGCTCCAATCCCAGAAATGCACGGTGGTTACCTCCCCACCCTCTTTCCCACTACCCACGTTTCGCGTGCCAAGCACTTTCCTTTTTTGTTGATGTATTTGGCTTGCCTTCATACCGCTGTTGATTTCCTGTTAACGCAACCGCGAAGAAGAGAAGAAGCTTCTTTTGGAATTGGTGTACGCTGCACACTAAGTCAATGACAGAGTTAGTCCTTTTGCAGTGAGAAGCAGGCTCAAATTGTCGATGAAGATATGGCGGTTGTGAATCTTATTAGACCTGATGATTGGGTATTACTCTCATTTCAGCTCGGAGCTAATTCACGTTCCTAATCACACTGTTAAAGTGGGTGAAGCCCCCCAACAATACTGTGCTCTACAAGGGGACAGCAGCTCATTTTCTATTAAATTGTATGTGATTTTTTTACCGCACTCTTCACATGTTTAAGTGCAACCTGGTTGTTGTGTCAGACCAGCGAGATACGTATTTAGTGAAATGTCTGCATCATACTACTTATGGCTGCATATAACTGATCATGATTGGTCATTATGTGGTTGGAGTCCATCAGTAATTTTCAAGTGGAACATTGATCACATGATGAATATCAAAGGCAGAATTTATGTGATACTTTTCTTTTTCAGGTTGTGCTGTTGGATGAGCACGGGATAGACATTGGGTCAGAGGAGATGGCTGAGTTGATCGGTGGTGCTGCGGATACGGTATGAATTCCTGCTCCAGTTCACATCCACATAGATATTACTGTCATCATACAGTCCCAATTGAAACAGATGGTAGAAAATTCCATCAATCTTCTTTCTCTGTAGTCTGTATCTTATGTAACTTAGGACTTTCTATGACACGACATGCATTGCTGTGAATTAGAGAGTACCATGGAGGAATGTTGCATTTGTCTTGCCAATTCTTTCCAAGCTCTTTCTTTCGCTATTATCAGCAACATCACAGAGATATTAGTATGCTTGATTCTGGCATGAATGAAGCTTGAAGTCATTTCTCCTTTTGATATCTTAGGGAGCTTCAAAGCTATCATTTTGCATCGGGGGACCTTATGGTCATGGACCAAAATTGAGAGAACGTGCCAACATATCAATCAAGTTATCCTCCCTGGTCTTGAATCACCAAGTTGCACTTGTTGTGTTGATGGAGCAACTCTACAGGTTATTTGCAAGAACGACTCACGTTTCCATATGCTATTGGACCTTAGGATTAACCTTCTCTATTAAAATTCAAATCAATGTCTGTCTTAGGGTGCCTTGCTGAATTTCATCGACTAAGGAATATTCACAACCTTGTAGCACCAAAACCAAACTGTATATAAAGGTTACCATAAAGCGAGTTGTCCGGCATTAGACAAAGCAGCTATTCGGCTACTGCACATTACTTAATTACTCTTGCGATAATGGGTAGTGGTGAAACTTGCATCACAAGTGTCCCCAGATACATTCACCTACTTAACCTGCCATTTGACCTGACGGATGATAAAATTCGTGCCGAGGTGTATTTGCTGTCTCTTTTTCGCAGTGTGGTGTTCTGTAATATCACTTTCTGTATATGGAGCTACCATATGCCTTCACTTGTTGCTCATAGGTCAGAAGAATTCTGAAAGTATTGTTACTTTCAATTTAGCAATCGTAGGAGAGTTCAAGAGTTACTTAATGCTCATTGCCCGTAACAGTTGGTGGAGTCATGGTTTTTGGGTAACTAAACACCTGCAATTTACACAACTCATAATGTTACCATAAAGGCAAGCCGTCATCTGAATGTTGACCATGCTCCGACCATGTTGGTTTCGCACAGTAAACAATTAATGCTCTCTCCTTGCGTTTTCAGGTCATGGACAATCCTGAAGGGGCAAAAGTACCATCACTAGCCATTCCCCCTTTGTATCTGACGTTGCTACTTATGTGGAGAGTGGACTCTCTATGTTCCGTGCATCCTATGCATTCTTGATTTCTTACATCCATGTCGATTTCATGTTACTTAAGGTAATGCACCATTCGCAAAGCCGGACTTGTCGTTGGTTTGCTATAACTTGGTTGTGGTTTCGTACCAGCACCTTGGCAATCTTACAAATTTGGGTGTACAATTCATCTTCCGCAGGAACAGAGAAACAAATGTTACATAGAGCTGTAGAACCGCCTTCCGTGCTTCATTTCGTTTGCCTTTCCCTGCTAATTTTAAGGAGAAACTTTGGGAGAGATTAAGCGTGTGGCTGGTTAACAAAGCCAAATGTACAATGTAGTTGGAATCTAATCAAGTCGATTTGTGTAATATGTGGCGAAAGATGATGGAACAACTACCTTTGTTCGATTGCACAACATCCTTTTGGTTTCTGTTACGCACAATCACTTGTTATGCGTTAATATTCTGAGAAATCTTGTTATTGTGTTCGAATTTGAAGTAGGTTTCTGTGGCGGTTCGCGCGAAGCGCTGGGGGGATATGGTGACGGTGCCTTTTCGGGTGTGAGAGCCAGCGGTGGTCCAACTCAAGTTCAGGATTCAGGCCGAGTGCAATGGGCCCTGCATAAATATTAGGGGTGTCAATACCGAACAAGATACCCGATCCGAAACAATACCCGACCCGACCCGACCCGAAAATTCATGGCTTATCGGGTCTTGCCTTAATTTGTTTCGGGTATCATTGTTTCCGTGTTTCAGTCTATCTTTTCGTGTCTGGGCTTAGCTTAAGCCCGACCCAAACAAGGAAACAAGCCCAAACACTTAAAAAGACCAAACCTTATGCTACACAGTGTACGAACATCTCCTCTCTCGTTCTCGCCACTCACTCGCTCATACGCCTCTCTCTCTCTCTCTCTCTCTCTCTCTCTCTCTGGCGCGTGCGCGCGCTCGCCGCTCATGTCGCTCAGCCGCCGCTCAGTCTACTCACACACCTCTCCCTCTCGCGTGTTGGCCGCTTAGTCTAGCGACCCTTGTTCTGACTTCCGAGCTTTGTCGCAACCTGCCTGAAACCTCCCTCGAGGGATCCGGCGGGTTTAGAGATATTGCCATCGGCCAATGGCGTGAACTCTCCCAAGTCCTACCTCGCGTGACGTTGGATTTCGTTTTACGGATTAGCAAACTAAAATGCCATTAAGAGTCGCCACTAGCCTATTGGGGTCGGCTAGAAACCAATCGAGACACGGGAGTATTATCTCGATTCCTACGCAACCAGATATTCTGGGTCGGTGACTTGTTTACGCTAATTAGATAATTAGCGCCCTTTCGGTACCTAGCCAGTTAATATTCCCTAAGGTGACCGCACATTCTGCACATCAATTTAAGCTTACCAAGTATCTAACTAGTGCTAAATGATCATGAATAATGTTTTTCTGTCATTTCGTGTAATTACCTATTTATCCTTAACCTAGCATCTAGGAAAGCGATTAATAGGCAATTTTTCAAAAGACAGTGTTGTAAACACTCAAATAGGTAAATATGCCAAATCAAGACTGGAATAAGCACATGCAATCCAAATCTATAATGGCAATATTTAAAGAAAGTAATTCCGACACGTGGATCGGATATACAAAAATGGACCGGATTGGACGTCGGTCTTCCACCATCAAGCCTCGATGGGCTTCCATCGCCATGGGCATCATCGTCAGTCGCCACATTGGAATATCAAAATGGTGCATCAAGCCTTTGGAACATGCACTCACTCAAAGTACATAGTCAGCAAAGTTCAGCCAATTAAAGGATAAAACGAGTATCTCAAATTAAACTCTAATTATCATGCTAATTTTACCTACTGAGATATGCATAATATTCAGTCATTCACATGTGAAGTTAAAACTAAGTCATGCGAATTAAACATAGCAAACAATCGATAATCAAGCATATAAAAGCCTAATTAGACAAAATAAACAAATAGAAGCATTTCCTATCTATTTATTATTTTTTTAACATTTTGTGAAATTTTCTGATTTTTAATTATTTTGTGGAATTTTTCTATTTTTTATTAATTTTTATTAATAAAGGGGGAATCGGGTCCGGGTCGGGTTCTCGGACCCAGACCCGGACCAGGCCGTGGTCCGAGAAAGAGAACTAGGACCGGGTGACACGCAAAAGAAACAAGCCCAAACCCTTTTGACCCAGCCTTCTCACGCCTAACGGCCCCTTGGGCTAACCTAGACCAACGCCCAAATCTCCTCTCCTTCAGTTCCAATACAGGCCCAGCTATAGCTTGAAATAAAACAAGCCCAGCTGACCAGGCCGAACGTCCCACACGCATAGCCCACTCGATCAGCCCAGCGGAGCAAAAAAATGGGAAGGCCTACTCGCCACTGTTCAATCGTCCTCTTCAAGCGACGCCTTCCTTCTCCGCGGACACTCGACGACGTCTGCAACTGAGGAAACCCGGGGGACGACTCGAACCAAACGACAACCTCTGCAACGGACGTCGGCGATAGTGTCCTCATGACACTACTAGCTCGCACCGCCTTCTCGCTACTGCCCCGCCGACTTCCTCGCAAAAACGTCGGATCTGCTCTTGCACCGCTGGACCGTCAGTGATGGGCTCGATTCGTCGCGCCACCTTCTTCTGCTTGCGCTGGCTTCGTCGGGGACGCGACTCAGCCAACATCACCAACCTTCGGACACCTCGCCACCGCACTGCCATCAGATCATGCTCTGCCTGACCTTTGGCCACGTTGCTCGCGCACTGCCGCTTATGGCCATGCTCGCTCTTCGTCAACTGCCGCGAGTCGTCACCAACCTCACCATCGATGGATCAAAATCGACGCCGGACGTCCAGCCATCACTTCCTCGACCTGACGACGACTTCGCTCGGTCGCCGTACATTTGTCGCCAAAACCAACAAGGACCCCCCCCCCCCCCCCCCCCATCATCATCGACTGTCGGGTCCCCCAACATCGGCCAGGATCAAGGATCCTTCTGCGACCTCCAACTCGGATGGTACTGCTCCTGTTCATCATCGTCTTCAACGCGACACCTTCTTTCTCTGCAGAACCCGACGGCGGTGCAACTCGGCCGCCATCACTAGCCATCGAACGCCTCGAGAATGACTGGTGGCTGGACGTTGCACCTCAGGTCGGGCCGAGCAAAACTTCTGGATCACCGCCCACCTCCCGAGCACGCTAAGAGTAACCTCAGAAGATGTCGTACCTTGGCTTATATGGCTTAAGCAGAACAGAGGTTCTAAAGGAAGGAACCTGCTCTGTCCGAGGTGGGAAAAACAGGCATCGTCGGATGCTGAACGGAGACTAGTTGCCCTCTCGGTGGAGTCCTCGAGTGCTCCACGTCCCAGACTCTCTCCCTCATCTCCGTTTTCTCTCCTTTTGGCGACCGAACCAAACACCACCATTAGCCCGCCACTCTCTGCTTTTTTCTCACTATCACTCTCGCACGAGCTCCCTCCCTTGTCTCTTTCGCTCTCTGCTCCCCGAGCCTTCAGCCCCCTCCCCCCTGTTTTGGACGGGATTCCATAACTTTTGAGGTGGACGTGGGTTGGTGAAGAGCACGTGAATGTGTCCTGTAAACGAATCATTACCTGAGTAGAGATGGTGACTGGTGAGTGAGAGTGAGAGTGAGAGACAGAGAGACGTGCACAATGTGCGTGTGTGATGTGCACGATGGGCTTGGCAAAAAGAGAGTGGCTGGCTGGAAGGAGAAAATAAAAGGGAAAGTGGGCCTATGCTTGAGCCCATGTGGAAACATAAAATAAAGGGAAAGTTGGGCCTAAATGGGTGATGAGCCCGCGATGAAAAAGAAAATCGGATGAGCCCATGCCGTGTGGGCCTGCTTCTCGCGAGAGGATGAAGGCGTGGGCCGAGCATATTCATGAGGGCGGGGATGGAACCAATCCGATCCGATTTTTGTAATTTTTCATTTTATATCCTTTTTTTTCTTTTCTATTTTGCAATAAAACAAGGAAAGATGCATATTTAACTAATTAGACAACAATAATAATAATAAATACGGGATCGCCAAAATTAGGTGTCAACAAGCTTCCCTTCCCTTCCCTCCCGTCTCCTTCGCCTGTTCAAGCACCTCTAGTGCCTCCCGCATGCAATTTCGCCTCCGACAATTCAACTACTTCATGCTCGACTTCATCTCAGCCTCCTCCTGGCCATCGCCTGCTCTGCCGTAACAACGAGCTTCGAGGACTCTAACCCCATCCGGCTCGTCTCCGATGGCGGCCTCCTCTACGACCTCGAGTCATCCATTCTCCCAATCGTTGGCCACACCCACCATGCCCTCTCCTTCGCTCGCTTCGCCAGCAAGTTAGATATCAATGCCCACTTGATGATCGCTCATCTAGGTGTGTTCTTTGATTCATTGATTCGCCTGTGCTCTGTTGAAATTCTGACCTCTTTCGATTTTTGTCATTGCTGGTGGTGTTGGTGTTTGGTTTAGGTATGGGAAGCGGTACGAGATAGTGGAGGAGATCAAGTTGAGGTTCCAGATTTTCAGGGAGAGTCTCAAGTTGGTTCGATCCACCAACAAGAAGGGTTTGCCTTGCACTCTTGGTGTCAATCGTGTGTGACAGTTCATGGAAATTTCTCCGTTTCAATTTCTTGCTTTAGAATTGAAGATCAACCTGATCGATTGATCATAGTCGGTTAACTTGTTTCATAACCCGAAGCTGAAGAGATGGTTTTTTTAGCTGTTGCTGCTATTTGATCCAATTAGTCTTTTTACAATTTGATGCAGTTAGTCTTTTACGTTTAGTGATATCTACTCACTTGAGCAATTGCAAAAGTCTGCTAAAAAAATACTTGAAATCCCTTGCATTTACAACACCAATTTGGGTCCCAAGTTCAGTATTAGTAGCTATAGATGATGGATTGAATCAAGCATGTGCTAACAAATTACAATACTACTTAGCTGAAGGAGCAAATAGGATGGTTCTCTCTTATATTCTGCTAAGAAATGCTGAAAGCTTGACTTGATTTACCTCAATTTCTTCATTTGTTTGTCAAGAACTGATTAACCCAGTTCAAATAATCGCCGTTCTTGAGAACCCAGTTGATGAAGTTTTGATTTTCGAGCTTTTGTTCAAGGTTTACGCTGTCAACTTAGTTGCATAAGTGGCATTTTTCATTTCCAGGTAATATCTGTTGGGAAGAAAAAGCTTGTGTGATCAGTTCCAAATGAGAAAAGCAAGAAGGAACTATGCTCTCATAATAGCGAGAAATGGTTGTTTTGAAAAATAATTTTATAAGACCTACTAACATCGATAATAAAAAAATATTTTTTATTGATTAATTATTTTAGGTCATAAAAATAAGGAAATTTTTTTAAAAAAAAACCTTAAATGCTCTCATTTTCTCAAAAAGAAGGGCTTGATCAGGGATTTTGTGGTCTTTTTACATTTTTTGATTTATTTCCTTCTTCTTTTTTTCTTTACTTTTTCCTCCTCCTTTTTTCTTCCCCTCATCGGCGGATGTGGGCTGGAACTAAACGCCAGTGACCGTGAAGGCTCGCGTCACCTAGCCCAGGCGAGGGGTGGCTTCGCAGCTGCCGGCAAGGGGAGCACTCGCCAGATCGGCCGAGTCCGGCCACTATTGATTTCCACGAAAATTCGATCCACCGGTCGTGTTCGCTGGCGTCGGGCAAGGGTTGCCTGCCCAGCCTAGGCGAGGGGGATCCTTACCCGACGCCCGCGATGGTAACCATCGGCCGATGGTCGTGCATTCGGAGCTGTTCGCGTACAGATGGATGACCTTTGTTCTGTCTCGAGGTCCATTTTTTTTAACGTAGTTTTCCTTTCTTCACTGCCAAAATCACTGCACAGTTCTTGCTCAATGGCACTCAGATTCGATCCTCAACTTGTGCGCAGGTTTTTTTATTGGAATGGCATCGACACCCGATTTAGCTGCACTCCCTTGGCTTCCCCCCATAGCCCAAGATTCTATCTCTCTATCTCTCTCTCTCCCCCTCTCTTTGCAATGTCCCTTTCATCTCCCACGAATAACTGCATCGGCTGAGGGCGAGGGTCGCCCTCGCCTGGGCTGGGCGGGCGACCCTGGCCCGCTGCCGCAGCATCGACGCGTAAATAGAGTTCGCCCCAAAAAGGGGATTGCTCCAAGCGAGGCATCAGATCACGTTATTGGAGGAGAAAACAGATGGAGGCTTGATGTTGTAGAGGGAGAGGTGGAGGAGGAGGTGGTTCTTGTTCTTGACGGTGACGGCGTGGCCGGAGGGGGCGATGATCCGAGCATGGGCTTGCTTGATCTAGGCGAGAGGAAAGGGCGTGGGAGGAGGGAGAGCGGTGGTGGGTGAGATTCGATGAAAGTGAAGAAAGAAAAGGAAAAAAGAAAAGAAGAAAAAGTAAAGTAAAATGAGCAAAATAAAAAAAAACGAAAATATCCCTAAAGATGTTTTTTTTTTTTTGGAATAAAGATGGCATTTCAACATCTTATTTGAAATAAGATGTATTGCAGATTTTATTTAAGAAAACGAGAACACTTTGGACTTTTTTTGAAATTTTCCTTAAAAATAATTATTTCTTAAGAAAAGTATTGCTTAAATCACTTAATTTTTTGCAGAATGAATGTGCTTCAAAATAAAAGTCATAGCACCTTCTTTTAATAACAGGACAGTTCGCATTAATTACCATATGAGTTTTTATTGCATTTCTGTTGGGTTCGCCTTCGGAAAACGGTTGCTTCCGTTCTTCTCTCCCATCGAGTGACGACCATCGCTCACTCGGCGGCGAACTGTTAACGTTAGTGGATAACAAAAGACCACGTCACGACAAAGATGGTGCCTACGTGTCATTGTCCGTTTCTCTCTCTCTGAACTATTGATTGATGGGTAGGGAGTGGGGCACGTGGAGCGAAGGAGGAAACGGCATGGCCCTGTTTCGATCGCCAGGCTTACCACTCCCTCCCAGTCTCAGACTGAGACGCCTCCTCAACACATCAAGATCCAAGCTTTCCTTTCGTTCCGCAACAACAATGGCTTCTTCTTCTTCTTCTTCTTCTGCCTCTGAACATACTGAATCAATGCACGAATCGGCAAAACTTTTCCACGTCCCTGCACTGAACCCCCACGAAATGGAGCAAATTGCGGATAAGACCATGGACAGGTACTCCCGTAGCAACGACGCCAAGAGGAAGGGCCGAGGGACAGTGATCGTGTGGTTCAGGAACGATCTGAGGGTGCTGGACAACGAGGTTTTGTTCCAGGCCTGGTCTTCCTCTGATCTTGTTTTGCCCGTTTATTGCCTCGACCCCCGCCACTTCGCCACCACCCATTACTTTGGCTTCCCCAGAACTGGCGGTAAAATACGCATGCCTAACCTTTTGCTACTGTTGCTTCTGTGGAACAATAAGTGATGACAAAGTGACTATGATTGTTGCTAAAAGATCAAAAGTTGTGCTCCTTCTATGTTTGGCAGCTTTGAGGGCACAGTTTCTCATTGAGTGTTTGGAGGACCTGAAAAGGAATTTGGTGAAGCGGGGTCTTGACTTGCTTGTACGCCGAGGGAAGCCTGAAGAGATTCTTCCATCCATTGCCGAAACATTCGGAGCACATACGGTAAAATGCTTCCCCTACTCATCAGCGTCCATACAGGTACCCGATAAGTTCTGGTCCGCCTAAACAAGAATGACATCATGTTTGTTGTGCTTTCCAGGTTTATGCCCAGAAAGACGGGTTCGCAAAGGTCTGCAGCTAGTAGCATTACCGTCAGTATCTACATCAATCGAGCTCAGTGGCGCAGATCCTTCAATTGATGCCAAACCACAGCATGCCTCTGGCATCAGCTCCACGAAGTTCCCACGGCTACATCTTATATGGGGTAGTACTATGTACCACATTGATGACCTCCCGTTTAGTACCGATCATTTACCTGATGTGTATACTCAATTCCGTAAGGCATGTATCCTCTCTTCAATTTCTACGCTGGAGACTTCAAGAAAAGTGCTCGCTAACGAAATCGATAATTGCAGTCTGTCGAATCTAAATGCAGGATCCGAGATTGCATAAAGGCTCCGAAATATCTAGGGCCAGCACCTTCTACTAATGATTGGGGCTGTGTTCCCACGCTCAAGCAACTGGGGCTTTCCTTGGATCAGGCATGTTATCAGTTCAATCTTTCGTGAACTTTGTTGGCATATAATTTTTCCATGTCAACTGTACAAAGTTTGAATTCAGTAATACAGCTATTCATAACCCACTTTTCCTTTCTATGCAGGTCAAACTAGGGATGAAGTTTTCTGGGGGTGAAAATGCCGCACTGAGCCGAGTATACGAATACTTTTGGAAAAAGGTAAGATATTACTTGGATTACTCTGTTGGTCTCACCTTTCTTGATTCTGAGTAGATCTGTCTAAAGAAATGAAATTTTTCGTCATCACTGAAGTGGATTACTCTTTGTTTATTATTATTATTTTTTTTTACATATTTATCTCTTTTCTCTCGAGTGGTCTTGCTTTTATTTTATGAATCTTTGGGGTTCATCGGCTGCCGACCCCAACTAGTTTGTGATAAATGTGTTGTTGATGTTGATGTTGACTGAAGTAGCTGTCATCTCATAAGAACTATTAAAAAAAAAAAACAAGAAGCTGTCATATATTGAAAGGTTACTTTCTTGCTTCCCATGTAGGATTTGTTAAGTACTTACAAAAAGACTCGGAATGGGATGGTTGGGGCTGATTACTCGACTAAATTCTCCCCATGGCTTGCTTCAGGATGCCTTTCTTCCCGTCTTTTATGTGAAGAGGTAGCTAGAATTGTGACTTTCTTCTCTGTTGTATGCATAGTAATATTGAAGGATGATTCTGATGAGAGCTATTTATCTTTTGGACATATAGGTGAAAAGATACGGAAAGGAAAGGGTAGCAAATGATTCAACATATTGGTCTCTCTCTCTCTCTCTCTCTCTCTCTCTCTCTCTCTCTCTCTCTCTCTCTCTCTCTCTCGCTTGTGCAAGCTGCACGGGCACATATACAGATGAGCTTACTGATGCTCAAATGCAATGTGCATGCCTTTTCACATTTTTGGCAAACATAACACCAACTATGAACGACCTGTGTCTCTGTTCGATCCATGTTATTCTGTTGAAAACATCCAACTTTTTCCTCCTCAGGCTGGTTAGTCACCATTTTAGCTTTACAGTCGATCAAATTATGAATCTTAAGCATGGAAGTCTAGCTAGGCACCCAGAAGTTCTATCTAATGACAAAAAGCTTTCCACTGAGGAGCAAAATTCAACTCTCAAGTATGGTCTTACCTTCCTTTGCTTACCCAATCATTTCCATGCTTTCAGGGTCTTGTTTGAATTGATTTGGAGGGATTACTTCAGGTTTCTTTCAATCAAATATGGGAATTCCATTTTCCATCTGGGTAAGGGCTTCGATGCAGTTAGCGCTTGACCTAGTTCACCAATTAGTACTGAATATTCCATCGGATGGATATCATACTTTTATCTTTAGGAAATAGCAACTTTTGATTGGAAAATCATACAAAGTACGGTCAAGTTAGATATTAGAATGCAATAATTTGTGTCATGGTGATACAATAAAAGCTAAGATGTGGTCTTTGCCAAACATACTATACCTTAAACAGTGACATTGTGTCATATTGGAAAGAACTGCTTCAAATACCTAGTGTTATTAGTATAGCAGCATATTTGATTTCAGTGGACGCACATCATGTGGTCTTGTTTACTGTTTCTCTAGAAATATGCTGGTGGAACACTTTATCACCTAGTTCGATCTTTTAAGGTGGTCCGAGGAAAGTGAAGAGCAACTGGA
Source organism: Rhodomyrtus psidioides (assembly GCA_021437785.1). Classification (NCBI taxonomy): domain Eukaryota; kingdom Viridiplantae; phylum Streptophyta; class Magnoliopsida; order Myrtales; family Myrtaceae; genus Rhodomyrtus; species Rhodomyrtus psidioides. The sequence continues at coordinate 3,911,694 of JAILYB010000069.1, forward strand.
GCCAAGACGAGAAGCTGTTTGACTGCTGGAAGTATGGCCGTACAGGGTATAGCATATATTTTTAATTTCTGCTCTTGTCCAGTGTAGTCTCACTTGGAGAACTGATTTTTTTGAATGGCATCTGTTAACCACTGGGAAATGAATGTTCATAGCTCAATTGGTTCCAAAAGACTTTGTTTTTGCTGAAGTAGCTTAATCTTCTTTTAATTTCTCTGCCAATCTCTTCAGCACTCTCAATCTTTTATGTTGTTTATTAACTCCATAGGTATCCTCTAATAGATGCAAATATGAAGGAACTATCAACCACTGGATTTATGTCGAACAGAGGAAGACAGGTAGGTCTCAGTCATATTTTGCTACCACACACACAACTCTCACAATAAAAATGAGTGTAAAGCTTTTCACCTTTCTATGTGAGGTAAATTGCCTTCTCTGAATATCTGGTCTGTAAAAAAATTAGTTTTTCACCTCATGGATGTGAATTTTATTTATTCAACAGATTGTATGTTCATTTCTTGTTCGTGATATGGGTCTTGACTGGCGTATGGGAGCGGAATGGTTTGAAACCTGTCTTCTTGATTATGATCCTTGCTCTAATTATGGGAACTGGACTTTTGGCGCAGGTGATACTTATTTTATGCTTCCATTTCAGATTATTATTTGTGCTTTTTGCATGGTTTCCAACTCCATCATTGAATTACACTAGCATGTTCAGCGGTCTTTCTTCTGAAAGTTCCTTATTTTACGTCGCATACAACATTTTTAGGGGAATGGAAAAGATTCTGATTTCCCCCAGCTCAGTGATGACATATGACTTGTACAGCATTTTGTGAAGCTAAAGGACAAATAGTTGTACATACGATTCAGTCCTCTGCGGCAAAAAACTCCTGAGGATATTGCTTGAAAAATATGAAGTTGACCACATATTCACAGAAATAGGATTAAGACATGGTATTTCCTTCTTTGATTTCAATTACAAACTACGGTTCTGATCTGACAGAAAAATGCATTGCATATTTCATGGGACTTCTCTTGAGAGCATTCCAAAGATGAGCAACGTATATAGGGGAGACTTATCCTTGATAAATAGCAATATATAGCTTTTCACAATCCACATTCTCTTTTTCGGCATTTAGATCTCTTCATATGATCATACTTTGTGCTTGAAATTGTTGTTTTCCTAGAATTGTAGAGGAGACCTAAAATTGTTACGCACAAGTTAACAGGCCAACCATTGTCAGGAGACTAATTCCTGCATTTGCCAGTTCTTATAAGATAGTCTCATGTACAATCACTTTCCAAAAGAAAGATTAGATTGGTGCATCATGAGGGAGTGTAAATTTTCCTTTGAAAATGCAGATGAATAATGAAAGTGAAATTGATTGACTCAGTGAACTTTCTTCCTTTTGATAATAATTAGCCCATGATCAGTTTGTTTTATCATTATCATTCAAGAAAGGTTTTAGCTTTCTAATGCACAACCATAGAACTCCTACTTGTGGCATAACACCTATCTAGATTTGGAGTTAACATTATAATTTCATTTTCCTGCACAGGTGTTGGGAACGACCCTAGGGAGGATCGTTATTTCAGCATCCCTAAACAAGTGCGTACGCTTTTCTTTCAAATGTTTGCTTTTCTTGAAGGAAGAAATGTGCTTAAAGAGAAAGTAGATAGTTTCTCAGTTTCATTCTTCAGGTTAGTAAGCCTTTGAAACTATTAAAAAGCGAGCTTTTAGGCTCTATCTGCTTGGCTTAAATGGTGGATGTGGTGATTGGAGAGGTAAATGTACTTCTCACAATGGAGGCCGCTTGGAAGTGACCTTGTAAGAGCCCTTGCATTGTTGGGGCTCCGTATTAGTAAATGCAGCTTCTTGCGCCTGAAGTTCTATACTAAATCTCTGACTCAGTAAAACTCCAACAATTACTCAGGCGCAAACGTATGATCCTGAAGGAGAATATGTAGCATTTTGGTTGCCTCAGCTGCGAGTGCTTCCAAGAGATAAACGGCACTTTCCTGGAAGATCATATATTGAGCAGATCGTACCCCTGAAGTTTGGGAGTGTTCCTAGACAACATGGCACTCAGACCATCTCCTCTGACAAACAGAGGAAGTCTAGAAGATAGATGAAAGGACGTTGAAGACAAAAAGAGGAAAGTAACTACCAGGAAACAAGAGGCCTCTCAAACTGATTGACATACTGAAGAACTGCAAAATTGAGGAAGCTGAGTCTGCCATGATTGCTTCTCTGCAATGAGGTTTCATTCTTACTCATAGCGGAAAAAGTGCTGATTCTATATCTGAATAAGGCAGGTTAACTATTGTTCAGATCGAAAATTGCAACGAATTCAAGAGAGCAGTTTGATTGTGCAGTTAAGAATGTTATCATTTTCTAGACGACAGGAGCATTAAGATGACAGAACATATGTTTGAATACTGTTTACAATTGTTATTCTGTGTTAGTCAAGGCCTAGTGTAACTTCGCGGTAATGACATGCCTGTCGCGACCTAAAAAAAATCGGTTTTAGGTAAATCGGATTATCAGGCGAGTTATCAAGAACTAACCTAATGCGGACCCTCCCAAGCCCTACCGAATCGAAACGTGGGAAAATTAGAACAAATGAGGAGTCGCCACTAATCGTTATAGGTAGGTCGATTAGAAACCTAGGTGAACTAGTAGGAGAACTAATTCACCGCTGCGAACCAGAGATTTTGGATCCGGGGATTTGGTTACGCTAATCGACTTTGACTAATGCCCTTTCGGTACCTAGATTCCTTTTTATTTTGGATTTTTCTTGAAAAGATTGATGATTTGAAAATCAACTCAATGCTATAGCTTTTCCTATTTTTTTTTGTTTTTGTTTTGTTTTGTTTTGTTTTTTTTTATTTCGAATAAAAGAAAAGTAAATGAATTACTGATGCAATGCATGATCTAAAACTATATGACATGCGACGAATTATTAAAAGATACAAAATCTCAAATAATTGAAAATTACAAATGAAGAATCGACTGACTCAAAAAGCAAAATTCAATATTACACTTCAATAATTCCTAAAATCCTAAAACAAACTAAATGGAATTTCCTCCGACATTCTCGTGATCTTGGTCTTGTTGGGCTTGGGCCGCCGTCTAATCCTGGACATCTTCCTACTTGCAAGGCCCACACTTTGGAGTGGTTCTGATAGCCCATCGCCTCTTCTTGATCCTCCTTATGACCCAACTCTATTGAGCCCATAACATCGGGCTTTTCCTAATCTATCTAACCCTAATTAACTGAAAATTACATTGGAAATAAAATAACTTGGGAAGATATGGAATGACATGCGAGATGACATGGCAATATGCAGGATGAAATAATAATTCATTTTTTTTTAAATTCGAAATTTGCCAACCAAAGACCGAACTCGCCATTTTTATTCATTTTCATTTTTTATTTCTTTCGATTTTTTTTAGCGAAAAAGGGCTTTTGATTTTATAGGTTCGCGAAACATGCAAAGCGATTAAACTAAATTAAATTAAATCAAACGGCCATGGCAAATCAGACAATTATCAACCAATAATCAATCAAAATAAGGATCGGAATTATACCTGAGCCGCGCTTCCTTTCCCTCTTCGAGTTAAATACCTCCGAATCTGATTCGATATCCATTTGAATAAGCTCGGGCAACCATGACACGGGCGGCGACGTTCCTCGAACTCGACGATTACAAAAGGGCGTGAGCTCGGGGTCGGCAAGGCAAGGCACGACACTGGCACGGGCTCAAAATCTAGGTCACTTGGGCCCAAGTTCCTGGCCACTCGGCCCACGGTCTTGGCCAACGGGCTCGGCCGTGGCCCACAATATCGGCCAATGGGATCGGCTATGGCCTAGGAGATCGGCCCAGATTCTCGGCCACGGTTGGGTCATAGCCCGGTCAGACTGGCACGCGGCCCAGGTCAAGAACAGGCCAAGGAACAAGGCACCAAAGCAGGGCACCAGGAATGTTCTCGTCTCTTTCGGGTGGCAGACAATTGAAGAACGAGGTTTTGGAGTTCGGGGGTCCTCGAGGTGATTCGGGTCTTGGCCAGCTGGATCCTCGGCGGCTCACGACTGGTGGGGTCACGAGGCTCAGCTCGGCTTCGGGTCAGCTGGTTGTTGGGTCTCCAAGCCACGAACAGTAAACCTGCGACGACTGGTGGGTCGACTGGAGCGGCTGGATGGCTGAGTGGGTAAGGGCTGGCGTCGGGGACTCCGAGCTCGCAGAGCTGGTAGCGCGAGGTGGAGTCGGCGATCAAGTGAGAGGCGTCGGGATGGTTAGCCATCGCAGTGCGAGCCGAAGGGAGGGAGGTCCGACGGCTTTTGGTAGTCGGGCTGGTGGCGACGAGGTGGCGGAGTGGCGGTGCGAGCGTGGGAAGCGGCGGCGATGGCACGAGGAGAAGGAGTGTGGTGTCGGGGCTATAAGTTGGGGGGCTATCGCACAGAGCTGAAGGGGTTGGAGTTGTCGTGGGTCAGGCAGCGGGCGAACGAGCTGTCGGGCGGTCGATGGTGGCTCGATTAGGCGGCGATTGTTAGAACGACGACAAACTGATGCAGATGGGGGTCGGGTGAGGGGCTGATCGAGCCCCCACGGCAGGAGGAAGAAGAAGAATCAAGAAGCCAGAGAGGGGGGGGGGGGACGTCGTTCGGTCAACAGGAAGAGCCAGATCTCCCCCCGCATTGTCGGTGGTGTTCTTGCCACAGGAAAAGTCTGTCCAAGTGTCCCCTTCCAGAGAGAGAGATCATCCTCCTCAAAGCCGTTGAGCAATCCATGAGAGTGGGAATAGGCCCTAGAGAGATTTTTCTTGGATTCTTTTTGTGAGAGAGGGAGACTTAGTGGAGGATTTGTGGGGATGATGGTGAATGGAATCCAAAGGTGGAATGTCAGAACCACCCCAAAGAAGAATGCTCCTTTCCACGCTTTTGTTGGCCTTGGAATCCAAGAAGTAGAGTGTAGAATATCATGAGGGGAAAAAAGCGAGAATGAGCGAGAATGGGTCTCTATCGATTTTTTTGTATGAGTGCTCATTTTATGACATAAGTGAATTTTCTAAAAATTAAATTTAGGTGCTAACAATGCCACATAATGACTTACTGTGAATGTAAGTTTGCCTGCAAAGGAATCGAGATCCGCAGCTACAGAGCAGGGAGTCATTGTGCATTAACTAATATACAGGGGAATGAAAGGCGAGTGTAGCATCAAAGTTCAAGCACGAGCGAAGTTGTTGAAGTGGTCCTTCTATCTCGTTGTCCAATATGTTTGGCTTTGGCTTGATCGCCGACCGCAGCATTGTTCACCATTATATCAAGCTGCCCATGCTCGTTACCTGCAGTGTCGACAACTTTTCGGCGGCTAAACAATCTCATTCTCCTTCTGTCGATTTTCTCTGCCTTTTCATCTTAATTGTCTCATGCTTTCCCTGCTATATCATCATCAGCAGCAGCAGCAGCAGCTTCTTCTTCTTCTTCTTTTGCGAGCTGCATCAGAGGCCTCGAGTTTGAGGCCACCATAACCTCCTAACCACGACCTTCGACTCGAGTTGGGAGAGAGATGTGGAATGGTGTGTCGACCATGGCACTGAACGAGGTGGTGGAGAATAACCGTGGTAGAATCAAGGAACAAGTAGAAAAGAATGCTTCCGCGCTCTCGCTTTGATGTGGCTCAGTTGCACTCGGATTCATCTATGTCGCGACCCGTCCGAAAGCGGACGCGGCTAATGGATTACCGATCGCGGGCCTTTTCCCCGCATAAGGGTGCGGATCTCGGGCTTTGGATCGGCACGGGCCCTCCCAGGCCCATACCAAATCGCGGCGGGAGTGTCTTTTGAGGGATTCGACGATAAGAGTCGATCGCTTTCGACCTTCAGTGTGGTCGTGGTGGCATGTGCAACTTGTGCATGCATTTGGAGTCGCCACCGGTCTTTCTTGGAGGGTAGACCGGAAACCTTACTGACTGATTGGGAGAGATCGATCAGTTCTGCGGAACCAGAGATTTTGGGTTCGGGGACTTGGTTACGCTGGTGTCATTACCAACGCCCTTTCGGTACCTAACGCGAGTGATTTTCCTGACTAAGAGTTCATGCAGGCGCAATTTTAGGTGAGGTAGGCTTGATTCAGGGTTTCACACAGATTGGAAGACTACTCCTATCAACCACAATCAATTTAAATGAAAGCGCAATCAAGTACATAAATAAATCACATCAATGCACATCAATTCGAGTCAATGGTTTCCTAATATAGCCATAAGGGTTTAGGGAAGATGTGATTTCGGACCAGGGGTAAAATTGGAAGATTTAGGGACGATTGGCTCGAAGGGCAAAATCGTCATTTTTGGAAGGTTTAGATACCGAATTACCCAAAATATTCCATGGCCAGTTGATTGTGACCATTTCCCATTTTCTGGAATTTTTTAGAATTTTTTAGAATTTTCCGAATTTTTTTGAATTTTTTATGAATTTTTTGAGTTTTTTATTTTATTTTTTTATTTTTTTTATTATTTTGTTATTTAATTATTACTTAATTAAAATGGCCGGGTCCAGACAGGATTCTCAAGCCCGAACCTGGGTCGGGCCGCCGAGCCTAATCCAAACCAAGAAAGAGGACTTGAGCCGGGCCTATCGCAAGAAACCCAACAAGCCCACTTTCTTTTCTTTAAGCCTAATAAAATCAATTTGCCTAAGCCCAATCTCTCCTTTCCATCAGCACCCAACGCAAGCCCATATCTACCCCACAAAACCATACAACCCACATATCCAAACCAATCGTGAAAATAACTTACCTCACTATTCATCGTCTTCAACGTGAGACACATTCGCTTTTCCGATGAAGACCGGACCGAGCTCGAGCGCTTTGTCTCCCGTCGCGCACACCGACATGGCGACGGCCATCGTCATCCCGCGACAAGTCCACCATCCTCTGCAGCTCACCAAGGCAGACAAGGTCTACGGCGTCCCCCACCGCGACCTCACCGGCCACAGCCACTTCGTCCAGGACGTCGTCCTCTCCTCCGACGGTCAGTTCGCCCTCTCCGGTTCCTGGGACGGCGAGCTCTGCCTCTAGGATCTAGTCGCCGGCGTCCCCACCCGCAGGTTAATGGGCCACACTAAGGCCGTGTTCTCGGTGGCCTTCTCCATCGTCAACCGGCAAGTTGTTTCAGCATCCCATGACCGCACGATCAAGCTCTTCAGCCGATCATCGTCTCCGCATCCTGAGACCGCACTGTGAAGGTGTGGAATGACCAAGCTGCGAAACACCCTGTATGGGCATTCTGGCTACATGAATACTGTGGCTATGTCTCCCGATGGGTCACTTTGCGTTAGTGGTGGCAAGGACAGAGTGATATTGCTCTGCGACTCCCTCATCAAGCCATCGGGACGCTCGTCAGGTCGCCGCCAAACCAACTCTCCACCAGCATCTCAAGGCTGGGCATGTTCCGCAATGAGGTCTCTCTTTGACGTCATGGCATCTCAGCGCCACGAACTTCTCACTCCAACTCGTTGCTAGGGAGGTGTAATACGAACACACTCTTCATCCGCCTCCAGTATTGGCCCTACAACGCTATCGCCACTTCTGGTCATAGAGAAGCTATCTGAAGATGCTCGACTTTGGCTGGTCGGAGAGGGCGAGGTCGTGAGTCTTCAGGATCTTGCCAACAGCGTCGGCTGACGAGACGACGAACGCCGACGCGCTGCCGAGGTGCAGGAGCATGAACTGGCCATGTTTTCGCCACCAGTCTGGCTCGGGAGCGGTGGAACAACGAGCAAGATGCTCAGAATGGGATATCGACGCAGAACGGGGCAGGTGGGCTTCTAGCTTTGTTCAGCTACTTCGAGGCTATCGGGCCGGCGTTGCGACGCTCGAAGGTGGGAGAAGAGGTGACACCAAGATCGTAGTGCAGTGAAGATGCGAACCCCCGCCCCCCGGACCGGCTCCTCATCTTGGCCAGCTTTTAACAAGAACCACCACCTGGTGATCCTCCCCTGCTATTTTTTCGAATGGACCCCTCCTCATGCTCCGCGGGACACACACAAAACCAAAACCCTCCTTTTGAGAGTTTTTTTTTTATCATCTCACCAACCCATGCATGGATTCCCGCCGGTCTTCCCATCTTTTTTTTTGTTTAATCTTTCCTTTTTTTGCATGGTGGAGGACAGACTCTGATGTCCTCTACTTTTCCCTTTTTTTTTTTATATATCTTGTTTTTTTTTTGTTGAGGCGCCGCTCCCCCAACCTTTGCTCCATGGACTCTTTTCCACTCCCTCCTCCTCTTTTCATTCATTTTTTTAATAATTAAATAAAATTATTTAAAATTACGAAAAATATTTTTTGTTCAAAAGTGGTTCTTAGGGCTAAGCCAAGGCTCCCAAAGTTGATTTTGTGATTTTATGACCCTCTTTTTGATATTTTAATTAATTTTAAAGAATAAAAATCACAATAATACATGGTCAAAAATTAGGTATCAACAGCTGCCCCTCTTTGAGAGTGAGCTCGTCAGAGGTTGCTTTCAAAGACAAAATGACACCTGAATCTTAACCGACTCGACTGGGGGAAAAATGCTATGACATTGGAACCTTAAGTCTTTTGATGAATGCTCAAATTAATCACCGGTTCACTCTTGCAATTCGAACATGGGCCGGAGTGAGAGAGGTTTACCTGAAGCTCACCTGTCAGATGCTGCTGGTTGCGACGACTTTCAAGAAGATACCTAGGACTCGTTCAGAATATCCTAGGGAGATTAAGCTCTGACCTGTATGGTAGGTCATACCATTATGGGGTTCCTGACTGGTGGGAACCTGAGAAGGGCGCATCCTAACACTTCGGGATTTGCCAAGGAATTTGACCCGTATGGTGGGTCTGACCTTTGTGTTGATCCTTACAGCGGTATTCACCAATGAGTTGACCCTTATGGCGGTTTCTACCATATTTAACCCTTCAGGCGGTATCTACCTTTGATTTGACCCTTCAGGCGGTTTCTACCTTGGTTTGACCCTTCAGGCGGTTTCTACCATTTGTTTTGAAAAGGGGTCTCATGACGAGGGTTCTCCACGTCCGATGAGACTGCCTAAATTTTGAAAATGGGTCTCATGACGAAGGTTCTCCACGTCCGATGAGACTGTTTGATATTTTTGAAAAGGGATCCTAGGACGAGGGTTCTCCACGTCAAGCTAGGACTGCTTGATTTTTGAAAAGGGGTCTCATGACGAGGGTTTTCCACGTCCGATGAGACTGTTTGATATTTTTTTGAAAAGGGATCCTAGGACGAGGGTTCTCCAGGTATCCTGCAGAAGTTTGAGCCTGAAATATTTTTCTTCACCAAGAAAACGTTAGTAATCTTTGGGAAGACTACGGCTGTCCATTTGACAAAAACCGTATGACTTAAGTTTTAATCGTGAAATGTGCATTTTGATGCTGAAGGTTATCCAAAGCATTCTTGCAACAAGCAGATGTGATCACAAATCCCTTGCGCGGCAAATCTGGATCAAACAATTTGAAATTTCCAAAAAGAGTTTGTTCAAAACATCTATTGGAGAATTTCTCATCAAGAGGGCTCCTCACCTGTTTTGAGATAGTGGTTTTTATAGGGGATGCACTCAATTCCCTACTAACCTGTGCCTAGGTTTTAGGCTCATTCGCAGCGCATACATTTTGATCGGTCGGGAGGTCTTCCACGGGACCGTAATGTTGGGCTTGGATATTGGTTTTCAAGGGGGACCCGCTTTGGAGTCGAGGCCATCGAATGAAAATCTTCACCATCTGCTCCGGGTTTACAAGTCAAGAACCCTGCAAAATGAGAAAGAAAGAGTCTTGCTCGTACTTCTTCGAGCTAAGCTATATGTTAACCCAAGTGTCTTAGTCAGAGAAGACTGTTTCAGGGTTGTAACATTGGTAGGATTGGGGACCGAAAAAGGCTTGTTTTTGGCCCAGAAATCACGAAGGATTTGACATTGGTGATTATTGCCAATTTGTCACATGTCTTTTCCATTCTGCATCTTCCATTTTTGAGGTGTGCAACCGCTTTTGAGGTGTGCACAAGTCCTTTAGAGAACGTCTCTTGTGGTATTAAGAGATTGACAATTCTGTCTGTGTTTTTGCACCACGGCTGACATCATTTGGGGAGCAGTCTTCTTGATCTGACTCCTTTATGGGTTTTTCTCTCTTCCCAACTAGGCTTTATTGGGGATCAATCAAACAGTTTTCACGAGCATCGGCCTTGCTTTTACCAGGCACTTTGCTTTTTCTTGATGCTGGGGATTTTTTTCTTTGTTGAAATCCCGCCTTTTCTTTTCCTTTGGAACTACGATGTTCAGAAAATTGTGCTAGATATACAACTTGAATCATAGCACATTTAAACGCCGATATGAGATTTTTCTATAAATCCCATCTCTTGATTTCTTCCGTTCTTGGAGTGATGCAGTTTCCATCTTGAAACATCCCATGATCACCAACAGGGGTTTATGAAATGAATTTACAGGCTCAACTTGGCTGTGCAAAGGATATGGTGTGTGGGATAGAGAAATGAATGCTTCTCGTCATCCTATGGCACTTGGATTACCATATAAACAACACACAAAGATTGATGTTAGTCCGAGCAAGAAAATTTCTAACCATTTTCTCCTGATACCGCTGGACTCACCTCCATTTTGCCCCGATGTGGGGTGGTTCTTGACAGGGTTAAGAATGAAAATCGTCGTTCAAAGGGTTTATCAACGGTCACCTGTAGTGTTTGAGGGATATGAAACGAATGCCTCCGTCATCCCAACCCATGTAATCGTTGCGAATAATCCCTACTTCCGTAGGTCCAGATTTTGCTATCTGATCCGCTCCACTTCTCTCCAGTGTGTGTAGGACGTGTTTGGACTAGGTTTTGCCTCTTTTCTTTTGAGAAAACGTCCTTTTAAAAGTTTTAAACTTTTGATTGGAAAAAATCTCTTTCATTTTCTCCAAAAATTTTACCCGTCAAGGGGATTTTATGATGCACCATGCATGTTCTTATTCATGTTCAGATAACCTCCTGTTTTAAGACATGAATGCCAATGAAGTTTGAATTCTATGTCTTTTCTAGACATTAGATTCTGAAAGCTTTTCTTTTTCTCTCTGTTTTTTATTTAACATCTTCAATGGATTGGGGAAAGGGATACTTACCTGTCCCCCGCGGCTGGAGATCCTGAAAATGCGGAAGAAACATGTTATTGTACGTTCACGAATTTTTCAAAAAATTAGAACGATACAATTTACCCTTGGTCATGTATTCTAACGGGTAATACATGGGATGTGAAAACATGTTCGTCTGTAAGGGGATTCCCCTGTCAAGGATAAATAACGAGTATCAATTCATATTCTCAAATTCAAGACAAATTGGAACGATACAACTTTACTCTTGGTTCTCATCCCGTTCTGATATTGCGTATTGATATGAACAACATCTATCAAATCCGCCTATCCATTCTTGGAGTGTTTGCAACATCAATGGTTCATCTGCCCCCAGTTAGGCAACGTCTGTTCTGTTATTCGAACAAATGGCTCCTTGAGTGATTTATCCACGTTTATCACCTGAGAAGGGAAAGAAATGAGACATTACTTCGGTATTCGATTGAAGATCGTTTAGGAACGATACATCGTTTTACCAAATAGGTGGCTTCGCGGCCAAACGTATTTCGTATGGAAGGGGTAGATCCCATTATACTCCGCGGGTGATAGTCATTGTTCGGGGAACTTGCTCCACGGATTAAGCGATTAATCCACGGCCCTCGACTTGAAGATGCTCAAAGGGTGATGTTGACACTCACGCGCAATTAGTTCTAGACATTAATGAAAGATGTTCCCGTGGGAACCTTACAGTGCGATCAACAACATATTCAATAGGAGTGTTCCACCCCTTTCGTCTAAGCATTTTTCATCGTGTAACCATGCCTTGCATCAGACGTTTGGTCACCTGCCTTGCGTCACCACTGCGATGGCCCTCCGGCTCCAAATTGATCGAGCCAAACATTGAACTCATCGCCAAGGAAATTGCTCGGGTCTTCGAGCCATTGATGTTCAAGTTGGGTATCAACAATTGTTGGGGGCAGATTTCCTTCATCGCCTTCATTGTGAGGAACTGGAGTCTTTGAGCTGGAACCTTCATCATTGCCCTGTTGGGGTCGAGACATACATTCCTGAAGAGTATTGATCCAAGTGTCCAGCTCCTCCTCAAGGAAATCGCCTGTTCTTTCTAGCCCTTGGTGCCCAGATTAGCTGTCGTCGACTGCAGGCGAGGGATTCCTCTCTTTGCTCTCGCCGTGAGCAACTTGACCCCTCGAATTGGAACTTCCTCCAATGACCGGCAGGTTTATATGTGCACTCTCTACCAATGCCAGATCCGCTTCAGGGACAGCATTAATGACCGAATCGCGCTCAAACTGAGGAATCCCTATGTGCTGGAACTGCGGTATATACTCTTGAGGAGTATTGAGATAGCTCGGCGGAGCATTCTGATTTGGGTTAGAGGAGTCGCTGACACGACTGCTGGTCCCGTCATTGCTGAAACACGGTTGGGTGCTCTCGGCTCTCCAATCATCGTGGTTGTAACTCTGCCCGGCACTTGAGCTCCAACTGGCTTTATGATGGTTTAACGCTATCCTTCCATCCCTTAGCAATCTCCTATAGTACTTGAGGTGAGACTCGACGTTAATTCTAGAGAGCCCCGGCACATTCATAATCTCGAGTATGCGTAGTGGGCTAGCCGAATCAACTCCCAGCTCTCGAATTGCATCAACAAATTTGGTGTGAAGTTCATAGGTCCAGTAAAACCTTGTTCTCTTATCACCCAAAATATCATCAATACTTCGGTAGCTATTCTCTACGGGATCTAGTCGTTTCAAAAGTTGTCCAGGGAGGGACTCACCGACTTTGGATTGGCTGGCTGCGACAGCGAGTTCGTCATTGAGAGAACTCCCCCTGTGATGATTCATATCCCATTTCTCAGAGGATGTTGGTGTTGATCCTATGGTGTTGACTTGCTCATGCAGATCTCCGGCGATATCTGGCTGTGTCGGAAAATGCTGTGGAGAATACGGTAACAGCTGAGCGTTATTCGTCAACAGGGACGGTTCATCGAGGAACACCTCGCCGAGGACAACAGGATTACCACAATTAAGGCAGGTGGCCTTGGTCAGAGCTTCCTTATATCTCGCGCTTTCAACTTGAAGCTTCTCATTCTCCTCCTTCAGGACCAGTAACTCATGGTCTGCGTATTGCTGTTTCACCCGGGTTCGTTTGTTGGCGAACCAAAACTTGACCTTCGACAGCTCCAATCCTATTTTTCGGCTCAACTCCATTTTCTGTTGTCTGCTTGGAGTGGGGCATTCATTGAAGAAAGGTTCGAGCTCTCGGATTTGGCCTGGAGTGTGGCGTTGTAGTTGCTTCCTTTTCCGACTCCGGTCATCATTGTATATTCCTTCTTCGTAGCTGAAACCTAGAATTTCATCGCTGGAGGAGTCAGTCTCCACGGCCTTCGGGCAGGATTCAGCTCCAGGATCTTCAAAGTCTCCCAGCAGTTCGTGCTCAGAAATGTCCAGGTCGGGCGTTTCTAGCAGATGGGAATAGCTTTTAAACATGATGGATCGGAGTATCTCGGGCTGATCTAGTTCACTCAGCTTTCTCTATTCGCTCTTACGTGTTTGCTCACTCTAGAAATTTTCTCAAGTGATTGTGCGTGTCCTAGAACCATCCTTCAGGCTGCATATGAAGACCAGAAAGCAAGCGCTCCTCCCGAGACCCTGTAATTACTCATCGTCTGTATTCCCCTTTCTTTTTCCTCGTGATAGGATCACAAACTCTCTTGCATTGATTCGGTTTCATCGAGTATTGCGCTCGTCCCCTAGTTCAGTCTTCAAAGTGGTGGGTCTACAATCTTTCGGCGCCTTTTATGATTTGCTAGGCCCGAGAACGTGGGGAGCAGCGGTGGGCCCACAATTAATGACTCCGTTTAATTCATTTAGCTCTATGGGAATTAACGCTATGATCTTCTCTCAACCCCTTTTCATCGTTCAAACGAAAGTGGCATTTTCCCTGTGCATGCTGTTACTCTTCATTTCAGCATCCCGGGCGCTTGGTGAGGAATGAGTTCGTGGCCACTCAAAATTTTAAAGACCGTCTCTGGTTTCAGACTTAATCTAACAAGGGATCATCACAACTGAGCATGACGATGTTCGTCGATAGCGTTGGTTTTAATATAGAATTAACTATAGTCATTAAAGAAAAATGTTCCCGTAGGAACTTTACAACGGATAAAATGAGTGATCTACTCGTGAACATGTTCTTCTTTCTATGGGTATTCGTGGTGACCGACCCATCGTGCCCCGAGTCAAGTGCTAGATCATGGCTGTCCAAGCATGCCAGCTTCCCACTGATTGAACAAGGCATCGAGCCCCTCATCAAAGAAATCGTCTGTCGTGGGTAGACCAGCGGCAGGCAGAGCACCAGCCGACTGCTGCTCTAATGGAGGAGTGCGCACTCGCTGTACTTGTGACACGCGCTCTTGAGAAGTGTTGAAATGGCCCGGGAGGACATTCTGATCAGCTTTCAGTTTGCCGGTGGTCGGGCTGCTAGCTTGATTGATGCTTAGATTTGGCCGGGTATCTCTTGATGCCTGAGCATTACAATGGCTGTCGCCCCTAGCTTTTGAGCTCGAGACGGATTCCTCCCGGTTTAGCTCTGCTCGACGTTGTTTTAATAGCTTTCTGTAGGCAGCAAGGTGATTCCTGACCAGTTCCTTACTAAGCCCCGGCACATTCATGGCCTTAAATATGCGCGTCGGAGTTGCTGAATCGATCCCCATTTGGTGAACCACGTCTAGGAATCTGGAATGCAGTTCAGGGGGCCAAGCGAACCTCCTCTTATCGTGGCCCAAAATTGCATCGATGGCTTGACGACTGATTAACTCATCTCCAGCGGGACCCGACCCTATCGAAAATTGTTGTGCATGAGGCTGATATGCTTTGAGCTGGTCGGCAGTAACATCCAGCTCCTTGAAACTGTAACTCCAATCAAAGCGATGCAAATCCCATCCCCCAGGAGGCATTTGTATCGTTTTCGTAGGATCATCCTGCCCATGCGTGACTCCGGCAAAATCTGGGTGAGCAGGAGATGCCCCGAGGGAGTAGGGTGGTAAGTGAACGTCTTCAATCATTGCGTGAGGCTTATCGGGGAATATCTTACCGCGGGCGATGAGGTTATCGCAATGAGGGCAAACTGTAATATTGAGAGCTTTTTCATACCTCATGTTTTCTGTTTGCAGCTTTTGGTTTTCTTCCTTTAAAATCTCGACCACTTGACGTTTGCGTTGAGCCCTCGATTTGGATCTCCTATTTTGAAACCAAAACTGGATCCTCGACTGATTAATCCCCAACTCCCGGCTCAATTCAATTCTCCACTTCTTTTTCATGTAATGGCTTTTACTGAAAAGGGTTTCCAGCATTTGGGTTTCCTCCTGAGAGTATTGGTGAGGACGTCTTCTTTTCCCGAGTTGAGCATCGTGGATGTCGTTGTCGTCGTCGCCGTGATCTTGATTTCCGTTGCCAGAAGTGTTGGGCTCCATGGTTTTGGCGTTAGACTTGATCTTGGAATCTTCGAGATCCCTCTGTGGTTCAATTTCTGAGATTTTTGAGTCAGTCGCCTCTAGCAGCTGACAGTAACCTCTTAAATATGTTGGACTGAGAAATATTTGATTGGTTCTTGCCCATTCAGAGTTCTCCACTCTCTCCTGTATGCTCACTTCCTATAAAGTTTTCTTCGAGTGACTTTGCATGTTCAGGAGACGCTCTTCAAGCATCATTAGGCAAACGTTCCCCCTCAAGACCTTGAATTTCTCGCTTAGCTTTTCAACGTGATGGGACTGCCAAATCCTGTTAGGGCTCTCTTCGATAGTTGCGCTTACCTCCCACCTAACTCTAATAATGGTGATCCCGACAAATCTTTTACATCTTTTAATTGATGAGCCGGAAATCGCGGACCGAAACGAATCCAATGGTTCTCGTGAGGGGACCTCCTGCTTTACCCCCTAACTGGGCTCCACCAGCATTATTACTGAGACCCTTCATCATCCTCGAGTTGCTATAAAATGAGGAATTAATGTATGGAAGGTTAACGTTCTCGCATAATCAGCTTCTTCCTTCTAATCTCTCTATTAGCCTCGTCTTATTCTCAAGCCAACCCAACGCAAATGGCCTCCTCTCCCGTGCGCACTTTTTCGACTGATGTCTTGGCCCAGTGGGAAAAGCTTTATAACCTATTGGGTCGCGGTTACGCGCACATAACCGATCATTCTGCAACCGCGGATGAAATCCGTGTCCTGCTCGAGGACTTAGATACCACTTCCCTCGAAGGTACTACGCTGGGGAGGGAATATAGAACTTTCCCGACCCTCTTTGCACACTCCTTAGAGGCCTACTGTGTTGCTGATCGGGAGGTTCTCGTGGCTCGCGTCTTGCGGGCTCGTTACAAGGATCGGTCTGATCATTTGGTGCTGACCAACTATCTGGCCGATAGTCACAAAAAGGCCGTCGAGTTTGCCAATGAGAGGGTCGCGACGTTGCTTCGCGAGAGGAGAAACCTGGTGGATCAATTGGCCATATCCCTGACCGCTGGCGAGCACGACCGCCACAATGTCCTGTTGAGACTGCAAAGCGACTGGCAGGAAGAACGGCTCGACAAAATAACCGC
This sequence comes from Rhodomyrtus psidioides, assembly GCA_021437785.1. Lineage (NCBI taxonomy): Eukaryota > Viridiplantae > Streptophyta > Magnoliopsida > Myrtales > Myrtaceae > Rhodomyrtus > Rhodomyrtus psidioides. Next base: position 3,928,412 of record JAILYB010000069.1, read on the forward strand.
AGACATAGCTCACGGGAATGGATTAGTTCGGGACTTGGAAATAATCACCGAGGAACACGAGGTCAAGGTCACTGAGGTTAAGGGCGAATGCAGAAACCTTCTCCTCAAGCTTGCGGACCAGGACATGCGAAGTCGTGAGTACGGGCAGAGCATTAACAACATGGAGGGTCAGTTGGGCTCCTTTGTGTCGTTAATTAGGGCTCACTTTGGCTTTACTTTTCCACCCCGAATTGTATGACCTGCTTTTGAAAACCCTCCACTGAGCAAAATAAATGTGTGTGTTTTAACTTCTGTATGATTCATTTCTTCGAGCATCCGAACATTTTCAACTTGGGTGAGCCGAACCATAATATCAATAAGCCGAGCAAATATGTCCTGATTTTATAACTCGCTCATGATCAGATGAGAAAATAGCCTCAGACTTATCCAGGAGAAGATTTCTCTCTATTACCTATTTTTTCACCTGCAAATGAAACGACTGAATCAGAAGGAATAATTTGAAAAAGAAAGCATAAACCCCTTTCAATCTTATGCTTGCTCGTGATTAATAAGGACAAAAACTTTTACAAGGGTTTTAATCTTGCGCAAAAAGTTTTTTATCAGTATTCTTCGAAGGAAAGCATATTATTGAAAGGAATGTAATTCACGATAATCGCTTTTGATCAATTTCGAGGAGAACGAATTAGTCAAAAGCGCAAGACATAATAATGTGTTTTAAATTCAATTGAAGATATGGCATCCAAATTAAGGTCGCTCGCTAAGAACGAAAGTAGTTTGGACATCTATCTCGTCATTAAATTTGAAACTACGCTGATATTCTTGATCAATTATCGTGAATTACCAGTGGTGTACAACATGAATGAACCAATTCAAGTGTGTAGTTCCTTCTAGCGAAATTGGGGTTGGATTACCTCACACGACCAAAAGGTCGTGCAAGACTTCCAATTTTAATTTCCTCTAAATGAATTATAAACTTGACTTGGGAGTATTCGGATGATTAGAAAAAATGCCACTATCACATTCCAATGACCCGTTAAAATAAATACAACCAAGTTCCATCTGAATGTAAACACCAATAGACCCCTAATACAATCGCTCTAAGGGGTGAGATAGAGAAAACTTCAGTAAAAATAAACCCTATACAAGAGGACTAGTAATGGAAAATGACATAAAGGAATGTGATCCTAACGTTTAAGGATGCCCCAGTTTTGATCTGTGCCTTCAGGATCACTTACCCCAACTCGTCATCTTCATTGGATGATACCTCAATAATGTCCATAGTATGCTCCTTATCGCACACTCGGTGTTCGTCGTGGGATATCACCCTCCTCGTCTTCTATCAAGGACGTTAGGGACAAACGCACATATCTATCCTCGAAATGGCATTTAATCTAATCACCAGAATGCAATAAATGAAATGCCTATATTTATATGAACAGTGATAGATTTGGGGGGATAGAGAGTCTTACCAACCCAACTCGTCGACTTATGTGCGGTTTTAGGTGTACCAACCGCCCAAAGACATGCGCATGAAACAAGTGATAGTAAACTTCTAAAAATCAGAGGGTTTGACACCTAAGGTTAAGGTTCCCACCCCGAGTTCTAGAAAGAGCCGATTCCATTGCACAGCTATCGTTGCATTGCGACTCGATCCATAGTTCGAAGTGAGCGGAATTGAAAAGCGGATTACCCCGCGTTTTTCCTCACGGAGATTCCATTCTCAATTCCTTCTATTGTGTTCCTAAAGGCGGCGCCCGGGGTTTTAGGCGCGGTTGTGTGTGTCCACGTGTTGTGATCATCATAATGCAATTCATGCACAGCAGTTTATCAATCAGCACTTCAAATCATCCACACAACATACATTCCTACGCCCAACCTGCATAAGACAATGTTAATCACGGACTACACCCTTTATTTCTCCAATCTACCAAAAACATATAACACCTACCATAAGCGGACTTACCTCACCTTCGAGAGCGCCTGCAAGGTTAGAAAAATGACTCAGCGTTTTAATTACGGCCTAAGTCCACTTGAGGTCTAGAATCATATGTTCTAGAGCAAGAGTCCCCAGCGGAGTCGCCAGCTGTCGCGACCCGTCCGGAAGCGGACGCGGCTAATGGATTACCGATCGCGGGCCTTTCTACCAGCACCGGAGTGCGGATCGCGGGCTTTGGATCGGCGCGGGCCCTCCCAGGCCCATACCAAATCGCGGCGGGAGTATTTTTCAAAGGATTCGACGATAAGAGTCGATCGCTTTCGACCTTCAGTGTGGTCGTGGTGGCATGTGCAAATTGTGCATGCATTTGGAGTCGCCACCGGTCTTTCTTGGAGGGTAGACCGGAAACCTTACTGACCGATTGGGAGAGGTCGATCAGTTCTGCAGAACCAGAGATTTTGGGTTCGGGGACTTGGTTACGTCGGTGTCATTACCAACGCCCTTTCGGTACCTAACGCGAGTGATTTTCCTAGCTAAGAGTTCATGCAGGCGCAATTTTAGATGAGTTAGGCTTAATTCAGGATTTCATGCAGATTGGAAGACTGTTCCTATCAATCACAATCAATTTAAATGAAAGCGCAATCAAGTACATAAATAAATCACTTCAATGCACATCAATTCAGATCAATGGCTTCCTAGTATAACCATAAAGGCTTAAGGAAGGTGTGACTTCGGACCAGGGGTAAAATGGGAAGATTTGGAGGCGATTTAGCCCGAAGGGCAAAATCGTCAATTTTTGGAAGATTTGGATACCGAATTACCCAAAATATTCCATGGCCAGTTGATTGTGGCCATTTCCCATTTTTGAGAATTTTTTGGAATTTTTTTTATTTTCCTTCAATTTTTGGAAGACGATTCGCCCAAAGGGCGAAATCGTCATTTTAAGAAGGGTCGGGGCTTAAAACACCCGGAATGAGTCTTGGCCAGTTGTTTGTGGCCATTTCCTATTTTTGGGGATTTTCCCGGATTTTTTAAGAATTTTGTTTTTGGAAGACGGTTTACCGAAAGGGCAAAACCGTCATTTCTGGAAAGATCGGGGGCCAAATGACCCGAAACAGGTCGTGGCCAGTTGAATGTGGCCATTTCCTATTTTCTGGAATTTTTTAGAATTTTTCTGAATTTTCCGAATTTTTTTGAATTTTTTATGATTTTCTATTTTTTATTGATTTTTGAATTTATTATTATTTTTTTATTATTTTCTGAATTTTTTTAATATTTAAAATTATTTTCCGAGCCGGGTCAGACCCGGCCCGCGCCTCTCGGGCGCCCGGCCCGACCGTATGGGTCGAAACCGGCCAAAACGACGTAGTTTTGATTTTTTGAAGGATTTTCTATTTTTTTAAACATTTTTATTAGCATTTTTTATTTATTTCCGAAAATCCCAGATCGGACGGTTGTCTTCGTGCCACGTGGGCACCTTCAGTGCGTCCGATCTTGCACTGGATCAGACGTTCCTCATAGTGCCACTTGGCACAACTTCAACCGTCTGATCAAACATTTTTATTATTTTCGAAAATCATTTATTAATTCTGAAAAATCTTTTAATTTTCCAAAAATCCCAGATCGCGACACGTGGCAAAGCCACGGCCGTCCGATCTGGGTATTGATTTAAACGACGCGGCCCCCACCACGATGACGTGGCTGCCGACGTGGCATGCCACGTCAGCGCTGACCGTTGACCGGCGCCTGAGGTTGCCGTAAAAGACAACCGGAGCAGCGAAATTCCGGCGAAACCGCCGGAATTCTCGCCGGAAATTCGAGACCGGGACCAAACCTTAATGTTTTTCATTCTTTTCTTCGGCTTTAGTCTCCCTAAGACTCCGGCATCATCCTATGACTGAAAACAAAGCCATGCACGCGTCAAAAACCGCCATACCGGGCCTCCACAGCTCCGTTTCCGACGAGGTATCCATCGAGATTTTTTTTCTTTCAAAGCTTGCTCTAATCAATTACATGGCATTCTGACAGGGTGTAGAAGCTTACCTAAGCTTCCTCAGACTTCGGTGACCGCCGGCTTCACCGGTGCGAGCTCTCAGTCCTAGCATGGTTCGGGGAGCTCCGGCACACCATTTTTAATGCGGTTTGATGCAAAATAAACGTTAAGCCGGGGTTATAACAAGTTCTAGCAAAGCTTAAAGACGAGTTTCGCACCAATAGAGCTCGGGGATGGCTCGGCCGAGAGCCATGGTTCAAGTAGTTCAAACATGCATTTCGTCGACCACTTGGCATGCATCTAAGAAAACAGAGCTTGGGAGGGGAAATTGACTTAGCTTGAGCTCGTTGACGGCGGCGACGGTTCCAGCGGTGGTCGTCGGGTGTTGCTGAAGGCTGGGGAAATTCCTTCGAGCTCGGGTTCGCTCCCATTCCCCGACCTTTTATGCTCTCACTCCCGGCCGAACCCTCCTCAAAACCGAGCTCCCCTTTTCTTTTCATGGCCGACCGACCTTTTTCCCGACCTCCCGTCCGTCCACTGAGCCTCCCACGACATGTTGTCGTCCGCTTTTCCTCTAAAAAAAATAGAAGCCGCGGCTCCACCTTGCTCCCATGTTCTCTGTGCAACCTTTCGGCCGGTGGGTCTGCAACTTAGTTGCAGACCCGGTCGGACCGGGTCGGGTCGGGTTTGACCCGACCGGCCCGGTTCGACCAATTTTGCCAAATTGATCCCCGAATCGACCTATTTTCATGAAATTGATGGCAAAATCGGACTCCTTGGTATGTTTTCCATCAAATAGGGGTATTTTCGTGAATCAATTGATTGAAATTTAGTGAAAACCCCAATTTGTCCCTAGGATCCGAAAATGATTTTTGCTTAATCGAGGGCCCAAACGATCAAATTATCCCAAATTGAGGCCACCAATGGATTCATCATGATGAAAACTATAGGGTAGAGGTGTTTAATTTGAATGGGTATGCCCGCATGAAATTTAATTTCAAAAGTTGTGAAACCGGGGACTAAATTGAAAGATTTTTATGCAATTAAGCCCTTTTGGTTAAAATTGATCAAATTGGAGGGCCAATTGACCTAATTGCACTTCAAGACTTTAAAATACGATGTCATAGCTTATACAAAGTGGAAATTGAAAATTAAAAGACTCGAAAAGGAATTTTTGGGCTCGGTTCGGGTTTATGTTTGTTAAGGAACATAGTGACCCGAGCCGAATTTTTGAGATTTAAAGTGACAAACTTGAAGAGGAAATTACAAAAAAATTATTGAATATTTTTGTGTATTTTTCTGACCACGAATGGTATTTTTCTGATTTTTTGGGTATTTTTATAATTAAATAAATTCGAAAAATATTATAAAATACCAAAAAAAATTGTTCAAAATTGGTCCCCGAGGCTAGGCCAAGGCTTCCAAAGTTGATTTTGTGATTTTATGACCTTTTTTGATATTTTTAATTAATTTTAAAGAATATAAAGCACAATAGTAAATGGTCAAAAATCAGGTGTCAACACATGTCGAGGAGCAATGGTACGATCCCAGACAAAAGAGTGTCAAAGCATAGTCTGCCCCCTGTTTCTGATGGTCTCCCAAGCAGAAGCAACTGAGAAGGTGCCGGATGAGTGAGCTTGCCGAGAGAGCTTACCCGAATGTCGAGGATTGACCGATGAGTTTCGTACTGGGTTGAAATAGCTTTTGGACTTTGCTCCCAATTACAAATCATTCTCAATCACATTGCTACTATTGATCCTAATTACAAATCATTCTCTATTTTCAATTATCTTAGTCAATTTCTATGATGATGTATAATAAGATAGCGCTTGTGCTCATTTCTATTTCTATGTTGATGGTCATTTTTTTGATAGTATGCGATCAGTATTTGATTATGATACAGAGGTGTTGATAACTTTAAGATGTGACTATACAGTAGTTTTCAGAGGTGACTCAACTTTAAGAGGTCGTTTTCCAGAGCAAGGATGAGATCTTTATAGAAATTGTTTTCAGTGGCGATACATTTTAAGAAGCTTCAGATTGTGACATAAACTTTTGATGCATTCAGGAGGCTGATGCTGCTGTTTCTATTTTTAGTGAGATGGAGCATTGATAATCTGTTCCTTTTTCTTACTAATTATGTGTAATTATTATTATTATTATTGCGACGTATGTTATTCTTATTAGCGATGAAAATTGCCGTGTCGCTAGTTGGCGGCAAAAATTGGTGCCACATGTGCTGCCACTGCCCCCCTCTGCTACCGACCGTCGCCCATCGAATGCTGCCTCCGACCGCTGCCGCCCGTTGACCGTCCGTCGCCTGCCATCGCTCATCAACCACCACTATTTTTTTTCAAAAATTAAAATACTTTACAAAGATTATTTTTCACCAATTTTTTTTTTCAAAAATTAAAACACTACTTGCATTTTGAAAAAGGCATCTAGGCTAAAGATATTTACATTTTCTCAAAGTCGCTTTGCCAAATGCTGAACCAAACAGGTTCGTACACTTCCAATAAACCACCTACTAGTGTTGTTGTCCGAGCGCGCACGCGTGCGCGTGTAGCTTCCCTCGAGCCTTGGACAGATCAACATTTGTGCTTTGGCCATCTTCGAGGTGGATAATTTTTTTATATATTTTTCTTTAATTTATGTATTTTTTTATTAATTTTTATTTTGTCTTTACTATTTTGTGTTTATTTATTTCTTTTTTCTTCCAATTATGGGTCGGTGAGGTCGTTAGCTGACTCTCGCTAGCCATAGGTGAGGGCCTCCATGCTATTGTTAGCCACAAGCGAGGACACCCTTGTCTATGGCTAGCGACCTCACTTTCTAGAGTTGTAAATAAGATAAATAGAGAAAAGAAAATAAAAAAAATCTAAAACATTACAAAATTTGTCCACGTCAACATCGGTCATGGCACGTAGGATTACATACATTAATGTCAATAATTTTCGGCCAAAAGTTGTTGGATTGAATACATCAAGAAATCGTCAAAATATGAATTCTATTCGTACAAATGAAATATTCATATTGAATTAACACAAGTGTAACAAATTTATGAATTTTTTGGTACTTTTCCCAAAATGTTACCATCATACAACATGAATCTTACTTAACCATCTTCCATCTAATCCGAGCAACGATATGTATTTTGGTGTCCTTTGGAGAAGTGAATGAGGCGCTGACTTATTTGGCCCTCTCTTTTGGTGACACACCTCCCCTACCTTCAAATTTTTCGCCTTTTATTTTGTGAATTTTTTATTTCGTATACTTATGGGGTAAAAAAGAATATTGCACAAGTAGGGTATTTATTTAGTGTTGCATAAATAAGACAAACAAAATGGAATGGTCATATAATAAGTTCACGATATTGAAAAATCATCAAAAAATTGAACATTGATTCATGAATGCTGGCTTTTGGCCTGTTGAATGTACATTGAACAGGAACACGACTCTTGAGGGCAAAAGGACGATAGCAAATGGGAAACCCTATGAAATTGTGGACGATAAAGCAGATGGCTTTCCTTCATTGGCCTAACCACGTTGGTTGATCCGAGGTCCTGGCCCCGAGCACTTGAATCAGATAAAAGGACGACACATTTCTCACGGCCCGAGCACGCGAATGAGATGAAAAAGGACAACCCATTTCTCATGACCAGCATCCGTCTAGCGTTTAATGTCACAGTTGGTGTACGATAATTATGAATTATCGTACACCAACTGATGACCAAACAGGCCCTACGCTCAACGTGGATGCTAGGAACCCAATACAATGTAGCTGCTCTTTCTAACATAATAAATTCGTGTCCTTTGGAGAAGTGAATGAGGCGCTGACTTATTTGGCCCTCTCTTTTGGTGACACACCCACCCCACCTTCAAATTTTTCGCCTTTTATTTTGTGAATTTTTTATTTCGTATACTTATGGGGTAAAAAAGAATATTGCACAAGTAGGGTATTTATTTAGTGTTGCATAAATAAGACAAACAAAATGGAATGGTCATATAATAAGTTCACGATATTGAAAAATCATCAAAAAATTGAACATTGATTCATGAATGCTGGCTTTTGACCTGTTGAATGTACATTGAACAGGAACAGGAACACGACTCTTGAGGGCAAAAGGACGATAGCAAATGGGAAACCCTATGAAATTGTGGACGATAAAGCAGATGGCTTTCCTTCATTGGCCTAACCACGTTGGTTGATCCGAGGTCCTGGCCCCGAGCACTTGAATCAGATAAAAGGACGACACATTTCTCACGGCCCGAGCACGCGAATGAGATGAAAAAGGACAACCCATTTCTCATGACCAGCATCCGTCTAGCGTTTAATGTCACAGTTGGTGTACGATAATTATGAATTATCGTACACCAACTGATGACCAAACAGGCCCTACGCTCAACGTGGATGCTAGGAAACCAATACAATGTAGCTGCTCTTTCTAACATAATAAATTTGTGTCCTTTGGAGAAGTGAATGAGGCGCTGACTTATTTGGCCCTCTCTTTTGGTGACACACCTCCCCCACCTTCAAATTTTTCGCCTTTTATTTTGTGAATTTTTTATTTCGTATACTTATGGGGTAAAAAAGAATATTGCACAAGTAGGGTATTTATTTAGTGTTGCATAAATAAGACAAACAAAATGGAATGGTCATATAATAAGTTCACGATATTGAAAAATCATCAAAAAATTGAACATTGATTCATGAATGCTGGCTTTTGGCCTGTTGAATGTACATTGAACAGGAACACGACTCTTGAGGGCAAAAGGACGATAGCAAATGGGAAACCCTATGAAATTGTGGACGATAAAGCAGATGGCTTTCCTTCATTGGCCTAACCACGTTGGTTGATCCGAGGTCCTGGCCCCGAGCACTTGAATCAGATAAAAGGACGACACATTTCTCACGGCCCAAGCACGCGAATGAGATGAAAAAGGACAACCCATTTCTCATGACCAGCATCCGTCTAGCGTTTAATGTGACAGTTGGTGTACGATAATTATGAATTATCGTACACCAACTGATGACCAAACAGGCCCTACGCTCAACGTGGATGCTAGGAAACCAATACAATGTAGCTGCTCTTTCTAACATAATAAATTTGTGTCCTTTGGAGAAGTGAATGAGGCGCTGACTTATTTGGCCCTCTCTTTTGGTGACACACCTCCCCTACCTTCAAATTTTTCGCCTTTTATTTTGTGAATTTTTTATTTCGTATACTTATGGGGTAAAAAAGAATATTGCACAAGTAGGGTATTTATTTAGTGTTGCATAAATAAGACAAACAAAATGGAATGGTCATATAATAAGTTCACGATATTGAAAAATCATCAAAAAATTGAACATTGATTCATGAATGCTGGCTTTTGGCCTGTTGAATGTACATTGAACAGGAACAGGAACACGACTCTTGAGGGCAAAAGGACGATAGCAAATGGGAAACCCTATGAAATTGTGGACGATAAAGCAGATGGCTTTCCTTCATTGGCCTAACCACGTTGGTTGATCCGAGGTCCTCGCCCCGAGCACTTGAATCAGATAAAAGGACGACACATTTCTCACGGCCCGAGCACGCGATTGAGATGAAAAAGGACAACCCATTTCTCATGACCAGCATCCGTCTAGCGTTTAATGTCACAGTTGGTGTACGATAATTATGAATTATCGTACACCAGCTGATGACCAAACAGGCCCTACGCTCAACGTGGATGCTAGGAAACCAATACAATGTAGGTGCTCTTTCAACATCATTTGCATGAATGCTGGCTTTTGACCTGTTGAATGTACATTGAATAGGAACACAACGCTTGACTCTTGAGGGCAAAAGGACGATAGCAAATGGGAAACCATATGAAATTGTGGTCAATAAAGCAGATGGCTTTCCTTCATTGAACAGGAAGTGTACCTGCGCATATCTCTGTTGTGGAAAGATTCTTCTTTGCCCTGCCTGTGCGATAGTGGACTCATTGATCAATTCGTTTGGTCTTTGTCTCTTGACGGAATCGTAGAGTCATCTGCATTGCGGATGCTGGTCATGAGAAATGTGTCGTCCTCTTATCTGATTCACGTGCTCGGGCCCAGGACCTCGGATCAACCAACGTGGTCAGGCCAATGAAGGAAAGCCATCTGCTTTATCGTCCACAATTTCATAGGGGTTCTCATTTGCTATCGTCCTTTTTCCCTCAAGAGTCGTGTTCCTGTTCAATGTACATTCAACAGGCCAAAAGCCAGCATTCATGAATCAATGTTCACACTTTGGTAGAGAAGCGTATTTGTAATCGTATCTAAACTTGATACATTACACTCCCCCCCCCCCCCCCCCGCCTCCCCCCCTTTTCCCTGGATCTGCTTATAAGTAGGAATTGAGCTTTCCTTCCTTGGCCCTGTGCATTCCCAGAGAGAGAGAGAGAGAGAGAGAGAGAGATAGAGATATGCAGACTCTGAGCTCTACTGATTTGTTCCACAGAGACTTAAGCGAGCCGCCGGTGCGTCGTCTCGTCTTGTCTCATCGATCTCCAACCATTTAAATAGAGGGCGTGCTTGTTGGCCTGATACACGATGACTTCATGTGGCATTGGCAGGTACTGTTTGAAGAGCATTTCGGAGTGAGAAAGGTGATCTTGAACCGCCCTTCCAAGTTAAACTCCCTCACTCTTGAGATGGTGCGCGTGTCCTTCTCTTCTTTCTTTACACGTTTATGGGTCTCCACTCCATTACTCATATCCGTGGTCGTCTCGTCTGAGCACGCAAGTTTCTCAGATGTTTAGGAAGTTGCAAATCTACGAGGACGATCCCACCGTTAACCTTGTTATCCTTAAGGTAATTAGAGCTTGTATATATGCATGTTCTTTCCTCCTACCGAGTTGCTACTACTTATTAACACTAACTGATGTACAAGCATCAAACAAACATTTATGCATGTCACGGAGTACTTTTAATTTAAAAACAACACTGAGATGAAAAAGAAAAAGCAAAATGCATGAAGTAACAAGACTAGTAAGAATCATGTTATTGATGTATATTATCATATTTAATATAGCAAATGAATTTGAGTTCCTAAATTGGTTAAACATGTAAATGACTTGAGTTCCTTAAACATCCAATTTAATCAATCTTCATATCCGGTCTGCTTAAAAGCAAGATGTAGTTAATTTATGAGTAGATTAGCCAGATATTTAAATGATTAATACTTCACTTTAATGAAATACACATGATGAAAAGATGGCTTCAAACTTCTGTAGTAACAAAAAGAGGAGTAAAAATCATTGGTATAGCGTTGGATCTATGAATGATGTTTCTTCCATGTAAAGTGAAAAGAAATTACTCATTGAAAAAAGGGGGAAAATAATCCAAAAAGTTTTAAATCTTTTAATTTTGTCAATTTAGTCATAAACATTTTCACATTTTATTAATTGAGTCTATGCGGCTATTTTAACTGAAAATTGCTGTCGACGTGGATGCCAACAATCCTACGTGGCACTGTTGACGCTGACATGGATATTTTTTCTAATGTTTAATGTTGTTTTGTATTATTTTTTTCACTGGTCGCGTATCCCAAATTTGGGCACTGCACCATGGCCTCCCCCATATGTGGGCTAGGCTGAGTGAGGACCGCAATCCTCACCGGCCACAGTAAAAAAAAGTTAAAGAAGGAAATGAGAAGAAAAGGGGAAAAAAGGAAACATAAGAAATAATAAATTCAGAAAAATAAGATATTATTAAAAATTATCCACGTCAATCACCGATTTTGTTGCGTAGGATGGCCGACATCCACGTCAGTTGTTTTGAGCCAAATTTGACAAAACATGAAAATGTTTAGGATTCAATTGGCATAATAAAATATTAGGACTGAATTGGAAAAAAGTGCAATAGATTTAGGACTTTTTGGACAATTTTCCTAAAAAGAAAAAGAAAAGAAAAGAAAAGACATGATAGCACAAAGGATTTGTAAAGTCGTTACACATGTAATTGGACACATTTTTGAGTTTCGTATTTTTTATGTAGTGACTAGATCTAAATCTAGATTTGATTAATTGACTAGATCTAGATGTATGTCCACTGTAGGCCCACATAGATAGTGATTGTGCTCCATCTGATCAATGATATTATGTTATGCTAACTTTGATCACACTTATGTTTATCCTTCTCCACTTGCTCAAATATTCATCAGGGAAACGGGGAGGCGTTTTCTGCAGGTGGTGACGTTGTTGGGAACATGTGCTCCATGTTAATGGGTGATCAAATCCGAATCCGTGCTCTCTCAAGAGTGTTTCATACAACTATAACCTGTGAAAAATGCAAGACATTAGTCTACCCTAGTTAATGGGATACAATAACCTTTTCCAGAAACTCACGTGATTAGATAGAGAATCATATATACATGTGGTATTCTAATTAGAGATAATTACACAGATAGTCTATGACCTTTGGCTCAGTATGCAATGCCGTCCCTGAACTTTTAGTTTGTTCAATATGATCCCTGAACTTTTGGTAAATATTCAATATAATGCCAAACCTATATAAAATTATCCAACGATATCATTCCATTAGTTCAAATTAAGAGACAACATGGAACATTTTTATTTTTGGTTTTTTCTATGTACCCCACCCTGTGGTCATTGCATTGACCGCCTGCCCTTTTTTTGCCACCTGTTTGGCATTGTCTACTTTTTTTAGAGTATTGGCCACTCTGGTATACGCGCGTGAAGCAACGTTATTTTGCATCCGGTTCACCGTTGAACCAATCTTGGCCCTCATTGCCAATTTCGGTTCATGGTTTTTGTGACCGGTTCTTTTGTACCTAGCATCTTGAAAAGTATATACAAATTTACCTTACCAAAAAAAAAAAAAGTTGCAAAAGTATCAAAAGCTCAGAGATCATATTTAACAAATAAAAAGTTCTGGAACGATATTGTACATGGGGCCACAGCTTAGGGATCATTTTTGTCATTTTTCCCTCTAATTAATGTTGTTATAAAGAGTTGGCAAATTCAACTTTTTAGCGAGCCAGGTAAATAAAAGTTTGTAACCTAATAGAAATATTGGTAAGTAAACATAGGTAAGCAACTTATATGAAAGTGGGTAAAACAAAATTAATTGGTAAAGAATAACAACTAAAGGGGGATGATTTGGTGAGTCTCACGACCAAAGGCTGGTAAATTCATATAAAAGTTAGGGAAATTTTAAGGTTTGTAATAAGAAAAAATGAAAGTTGATAAACAATTACCAAAGTTGATAAATTAACAAAAAATCAAATAGACATAGGTAAGCAACGTGAACGACATTTTCCATTCCAAAATTAATTTGTAATTCGATTGAAAAAGTTGGTAAATTAGTCATATGAAGATTAGTGAACTCACTTACAGTTGGTAAATTTAAAGTTTTGGTAAGAGAGACAAATAAAAGTTGATAAAAGATAAGAAAAGTTCACAAAGGCTGATGAGGGTGGGGGTTGGGATTTCATTCAGTCGGTGAGGGCTACGCAGCCCTCGCTACCGTCGCCCACCTACGCTAGCAAAGGCTAATGATGGTAGGGGTTGGCTAGCTGTGGTTGCCGAGTCCCGACCAATGGCCGACGACCCCCGCCGAAGGAAGGTTGGCCGGGGCTTGGCTACCCTCACCAGCCAACCCCCACCCTTGCCAAGTTGAGCCTCGCCGAGGTTGGGAGAGGCCTCGGCTCTCATCGGTAGAGGTCGCCGGCCACTGGTCGAGGCTCGGTGACCCCCGCCAACCAACCCCCATCCTCGTCGCCTGAACGAAACCCCATAAGTTTTTTTAAAAATATTTCAGCTAATTTTTTATTTAAGTTATTATATTTACTATTTTTATTTGAAAAGTCTATGTGGAAGTCCATGTGGCTAGAATTTCTTTAAAAAAATGCCATGTCAAATAATAAATTTAAATATTAAAGCCACATATTTCTTTTTGCACTCAAGTGGTTGTTTTTATCCGATTTTGGCATTCAAATGATTGTTTTGAAAGTTTTGGCACTAAAGTAAATACCGAATACAACTTATGACAATTGTAATATACTTAAGCCAATTATTATATATACGTACAGATGTATATGTTCTGAGTAATCATTGCAATTAATAATTTCTTTTAAATAAGTTTTTTACACTTTCCACCTATTTATCAAGATTACAAATGCCTTTCAAAAGCAAAGAAAACTCTTTAATATATTTTACTCTCACTGTCCAAGTAATTTCTGGTTACTTAAACCCTTTAGGGCATTGGAGCTTCGGAGCAAGCTTTTATAAGAAACAGCTCACCTTGGATCACTTGATAGCTACCTATAAAAAGCCTTTGGTAAGATTTATGGGCTTTTCTGGTTATACAATACTTGCAGGGCTGATGAACTAAATGATACTGCATGTGTCATAAGTCGGCAATACCTTTCAAATCAACTAGAACACCTTTTTTTTTTTCATATAAACCGTATTGAAGGTATGCCTCATCAACGGAGTTGTAATGGGTGGCGGCGTAGGAATCTCCATGACAGGGAGCTTTAGAGTTGTCACAGAGAAAACGGTAAATAGTGTCCATCTACAATTTTATGCAGTTTCAAAAAGCGGACACTATGATCATGAATGATCATTGCACTGTCTCTTCTGAGACATCTGAAGAATGTTAATGATTCATGGTGTTGCAGGTGTTTGCAATGCCTGAAGCATCAATCGGGCTTTTTCCGGATGTGGGTGCATCTCATTTCATGTCCAAGCTTCCTGGTTACTTTGGTAATTTTCTACGGCGTTTTCTTTTTCTTTTTCTTTTTTCACTTTCGATGACACAGAATATACATATTGCGCTTCCTTTGTGGATTTGTATCCCCTGCCCCGTCGCAAAGGGGCAGGGGTGCCCTAATCAGATCTGGGCCGTCAGTTCAACAACGGACGGCCCAGATCTCTTAAAATTGCGGCTGGACTTTTTTTTTTTTTTGTTTTGTTAAGAGATCAGGGCACCCCTGCCCCCTTTGCGACGGGGCACGGGATCCAAATCCTTTGTAGGGAGGGAGCTAATGAGGGAGAGAATTACAGTGTGCCAAATCATTCCATTTGTCGTCCTTGCGTTTGTGTCTTATTGACAAATTTTAATTGACTTGATAGTATGTGCATATTATACCAAGGTTATATATCAGTTTAATTTAATCTATCGTATATCCAGAGTAGATTTACTCACAATAAGATTTCACAAGCGGTGTTACGTTGAGCAGGTGAATATTTAGGGTTAACTGGAGCACGGCTGGATGGAGCAACAATGCTTGCGTGTGGCCTTGCAACTCACTTTGTTTTTTCAAAGGTAACTAGTTATTAGCGATTTCAAAATCATACTAAAGCTTTAATAAGAAAATTTATGATATAGTAGATGTATCTAACAATCAATATGGTTTTAATCCGTCTTTTACTTACATAGGTAACTCTATTTTTCCAATAGGATCTTCCTCTTTTGGAACACGCTCTATGTTCGTTGGACTCATCAAATGCATCAGAAATTTTATACATCATTAGCAAATTTGCGCACAAATCCAATATGAAAGAGGAAGGGCTCCACAAAAGGTTACTGATAATTCTGTTCAAGCATTTCATTTTCTTCTTGTCGAATATGATATCTTCATCAGAGCTAGTCAGAAAAATTCCATCTAGTCTATAATGTTGGAACAGATTGAAGAGTATAAACAAGTGTTTCTCAAGACAAACTGTGGAGGGCATATTACTTTCTCTGGTACGTACACGTTGGGGTGATTTGTTCTTTTACTCTTTCTTCTTCTCCATTTCAAGTTGCACAGCTGAGACAGTTACACGGTGCAGGAAAAGGAGTTGGTAGATAACTTGGCAGAGAAATGGATCGCGGCTGCAGTCAGCAGTATGAAGGCTGCTAGTCCGACCAGCCTTAAGATTTTTCTGAGATCGGTAATTTGCAAACCTAACTCCTTGCGTACGTACGTGAATCTATGTATATGTTTTCTTTTTCTTTTTTTTCCCAGCAGTTGTAGGTTACATGGTACACATGATTGTCAATTATTTATGTGTAAAATTACGAGGAGCATGCCGTATTTTGACCATTCCGTGACCAAACAAACTTGTTGATTTTGATGATTAGATAAGAGAAGGACGTGGTCAGACGATCGAACAATGTCTAACTCGTGACTATACCATCTTTTGCAACATCGTGCGAAGGAAGATCACCAATGACCTCTACGAGGTACTTCGAGCAAGAACAAAGATAGGATGTACTATAAAAGAGAATTTCATAAGATTTCATTTACAAAGCGATGTCACAAACTTTAAATGGATATTAAAAAATGTTTGGACAGATTCGGTACTAAATTATAGTTTTAATTTGTAACATTACATTTCTAAGAAACTTCCTAATAGCCAAGAAGTCATTGCAGTTTTCCAAAGATATTGTTCTCTTCATCAATTTGGGTGATGTACTGGTGAATCGGTTTTGTTGCAGGGTTGCAGGGCAATGTTTTTCGACAAGGACAAAAAGCCCAAGGTGCAAACATACATACTTTATTTAGCAAGAGCAACAATATATCACTTTATTCCATGTTTAATATGTTTATGACATCATGCTCTAGACAGCCTTTTGTTTTTTTTTGTTTTTGTTTTTTTCAAATTTCAAACCATTTTATTGGTACTTGGCTTTATCAGTCATTAGTTTTATATGTTGCGATAACAAAGCACAGATTCTCTTTCAATGCAAGTATTTAACCTCAATAAGTTTAAAAAGGAATCAGTAAAGCCTCGCACAGATTTGACATCCCATAATCGTCAGTAAGGTATAGTGCAAGCTAGAATTGTGATAAATCTTAAATCATTTGAGATAAGATGTCTATGTTAAGCCTGATCTTAGTTTTGATGAACGCAGTGGGTGCCGCCGAAGTTAGAGTTAGTCGGAGCAGAGATGGTGGACATGCTATTCAAAGCACCAGAGGATGAGGACGATTGGAATTGTCTACAGCTCCCTACACGGTCCTCCAACTTGCTTATCCAATTGGGATCGAAGCTCTAAGTGAACGAACATGTATTCAGCGTTTAATTAAGATGAATGCGATTGGACCGCCACATGAATTTCTATTTATTCATCTATCAATGTATGAGACCACTTTATTTAAACAACCAATATGGACTTGGCGCACTATTTAGTAAGTTAATTGTAGCACTCCTTATGTCCTAACATCTCTCTTTTACAAATGCACCGAAACATGCTATAGACAACAAGTAATAACAACTTGCTTAAGTTGTTAACGTCAGCACATGTTAACTGTCAGCTATACCCTATATTATTTGTCACTACTCGATAATAAACTTGTATTCAATCATAGCAAACTATACCTTCCCAATGAAAAATAAATCCGTAAATATTGTATCGACTCGGGCTGCTCGACAAAAGCTAAGTACATGCTATTTAAAAGAACATTCTTAAGAAGTTGATAATCGTTCATGGATAGAAATTTTAGAAAGGGTTGGTAGTATAAGTTGCACGGACCTAATAGCTCCATATATGTGAATCTTTACAGATGATTGAACTAATGCTAGCGGGTGTCAAAAAAAGATGGGTAAGATAACAATAGTATGACGAAATAAAAGTAACTCTTGTCACCGGTAATAAATTTCAATGCATTGAGGTATGGATAGATATTGCGAGGAGTTTGTAACTTTGGTATATGGATCGGCACGTTTTTTCGTGCCACACCAATAATTTCTTAAAAGATTGGCAAGTTGACCGATGTGGTGATAATTTAGATAATAGCGTACAACATGATATGAAGCTCGCTGTGACATTCTGAATTTCCTACCATTTTGAGACTATTGAGTAAGAAGTGTCTATCGATATATTTCAGTTTTATTTCGCTCGAATCTGATCAATTCTGGATAGACTGATTAAAAGGGAAAGCCTAACGCATGACAAGGTACGTGGACCTAGGAAACTCGAAAAAGGAAATGACGCTTTGACCATAAGGATTGCCGAAGGAACATTTGAAACCAATAAAGACCGATCAAATAACGATTAAGGAATCCATTGCTAGCATTATATGATTGGAGCGCAGGTGATGCCGTTTAACCAATGTATAATTTGTGAAATTTTCCTAAATCGAACTATGACGACCGAGACCGTCGGGACAAACAATGAACCTTCGCAATCACATGACAACCAAAGTCGCCGTAACTTGAGTCGTCCTAAGTGTGACGAGAGTCACAGAGTCAATACGTATAACGTCTGCAAAAACCGCCCGTTAGTTCGAAGTAAATTAAATTTACGATTGACGGAAGATCGATCACGAAATGGAATCTCGAAATTGGCAAATGGAAATGAAGAATTCCAACATTGAAAATGAATTTGACGTCGCCTCGCCGATGGTAATTTAAAATTGGAAAAGTTAAGTTTCGGACGAAAAATGCAAAATTACCATTTTGCCCCTCATGCCTTAGCCTTGTCTTAAGAAAGAATGAAGGACATAATGGTCATTTGGACCTCCCCTTGTGCTGCTGAAAATTTGATGAAGAGGTGGTCAAAGGAAGTGAATGCTAGAGTTGATATTATTGGCACCAAGATAAGTGTCAATCCATGTGTGTTTGAGTATTAATTACCCACATATACCAATCTCGTCACTTGATCACACCAATTATTTGTGGAAAACCTCATTTCATCCTTACTTCAGCCGTGACTCTTCTCTCTCTACCTTTCCCCTTCATTTTCTTCATCCTTCCTCTCACCTGAAACTGCCTTGCCCGACCAGCCTGCTGCTGCTGCCGCTTCGCCCGTCTCGACCGCCACCTCCGGCGATCCCCTAGCCGTGCGCCGACCACCAAAACCTTACTCAGCCTCTCCTCTACACATCCCCAGTGGTAGATCGTCCATTGGTGGACTAGTTTTTCCCGTCCAGCCTCGAGACCGAAAGTGGACATAATCGGAGCGAGTTAAGGTAAAGCCTTCGTTCTCCCTCTTAGAGACTTCGATTGGCTTTGAAATTACGGCGAGATCTTCATAACTCATAGTACTCAAGTTTGCTGAGCTGAGGTTGCAAGTTCATTTGAGGTTCAATGAGTTTTCGTGGTTGACTTGAGGTAGTTTCTTTGAGCAGAATTCTGATCGCCTGCATGCCAAGAGAAACCGAGCTGTTCGAAGGCCTTTGTGACGTTATTTCGCTTCGAAATCTTCTGTGAGCTTCCTAAACATATGGATTAAGGTTTTAGCAAGTTAAATTTTTGATGAATTGGAGCCTAGGGTTGAATTGTGGGCTGATTTGTGCGATATAAAGCAGAACCGATTATGCCCTATGTTGTGGCTGACTGAACCGAACACTTTGAGGCTTAGGAAAGATGTCACCTTGCTATTATTTGGTCGTTAAGACACCATAGGATGTTGATTGATATGTCATTGAGGTATTGGTGTAATGGTATTGAGATTTGGATGAGTTTTGACGTGGAATTGGTGAATTTCTCTAGGACCGCACGTGTGCTCTTTTTGGCCGTGAGCTTGCTGTTCTAGGAGGGTTGTTTGAGATTGAATTTGCTATTTCAAACCAAGGGTAAGTGTTCCTTAAACCTTTACTTGAAAGTTAGGACATTATTGGATGATTGGAATGGTATAGTGTGATCATGTGATGATTAATTGTGGTTGTCAATTGAGTGTGAAATGGCTATAGTGCCTATGAGTTTTAAAAGGCTATAGTGCCCCAGTTATTGAAATGGCTATAGTGTCCCAGAGGTTGCATGGCTATAGTGCCCTAATGCAAATGATATGGCCAGAGTGCCCTTGAAAATACATCGCGGCTAATATGCCATGGCGATGAGATATTATGATGCCATTGTGATGAATATGAAGTTATGAGTTTATTCTATGCTAGTGCGTGAAGCTTGGGTCTCATAGTATGTGATATGATTGATTGTGATTTCTTACTATGCCAATTACCTCGAGATATTTGATATTTAAATGCCATGTGCTAATGCTTGAGAAGCTCATGCACCTTGTTTTATTGCATGATCTGGGGGGACTAGCGGGCTAGTTTAGGTTTAGGTTTCGCTTGCTGAGATGTAAATCTCACCCCGTAGTGGGATGTGTTTTTCAGACCCCCAAACCTTGAGGTATGCGGCCACTACGCATGGGCGATCCAAAAGAGATTACCGCCACTTTTTATGAGTTTCCTGACGGTAAGGGAGTAGTGTACATTAGGAAATGCACCACAGTTTGGGTCGATAGGTTTGGAGCCTCACCGCAACAAGGCGTGGTTTCACCGTGTTGGAGACAGTAGCGTCTATAGTCCGATGAATCCTGCCAATGTTCCCTTGAGCGTAGTACCGCCTTGATGTCATCCATCCTGTTTTGACCCCAATGTCGAAACCTTAGTGGTAGCTTCAAGGAATATTCCTGAGAAGTCCAAGTCCCCTACAACCGAAGAATACTTGGAAGTGATCGAGACCGGGGTCGGGTGCCGGGGCAGAGACCGGGACCGGGTCCGGGTCCCGGGGTCAGGGTTGGGACCGGGTCGGGGTCTCGGGGCCGGGGCCGGGTCTCGGGTCGCAGTGCCAGGGCCGGGTCTCGTGTCCCGGGGCCGGGGCCGGGTCTCGGGTCTCGGGTCTCGGGTCTCGGGGCTGGGGTCGGGTCCCGGGGCCGGGGTCGGGGTCGGGGTCGGGGTCGGGGTCGGGTCCCGGGCCGGGTCCGAGGTTGGGTCTCGGGGTCGGGTGCCGGGGCCTAGGTCGGGTCCCGAGGCCAAGTCCCGAGGCCGGGTCCGAGGTCGGGTCCCGGGGCCGGGTCCAAGGACCGGGGGCTGGGTCTCGGTGTTGGGGCCGGGGTCGGGTGCCGGGACCGAGGCCGTGACCGGGGCCGGGTCCCGGGGTCGAGACCATGACCGGGGCCGAGGCCGGGTCTCGAGTCCCGGTGCCGGGGCGGGGGGCCGGGTCCCGAGGCCGAGGCCGAGACCGGTGTCGGGATCGGGTCTTGGGGCCAAGGCCGTGTCCCCGGGCCGAGGTCGACACCGAGGCCGGGGCCCGGGCCGGGGCAAGGGCCAGGGTCGGGGCCAGTGCAGGGACCGAGGTCGGGAAATATTTTAGTAATATTATTTTCTTAAATTATTGTTGTGTTTTGATAATACGGGTCAAAACGAGTCGGGTCAGGTATGGGTCAGTCGCGGGTCGGGTCGGGTCGGGTTTGGGTCATTAAATATGGGTCAATATGGGTCAGAAGGGTCAATATGGGTCGGACCATATTCGACCCGACCCAAACCCCACCCATTTGCCACCTCTAGCTGGCCACCGGGCCTTGCCCGACCCGCTTGGGCCTAGGCCCATTGGGAGAAGGGGGCCGTGCTTTCTCACCCGGGCCTTCAACTTCAAGCACCGTGGCTTGGGGGGATCTGAGACACAGTATGATAAGAAAGGGAGATCCTTTTCTCCTTTGAAGAAACATGGTCATTTCGGTACTTTGTTGGCGACGATGATGCCACTCTCTCTCTCCGTGTCTCCATAGAATGTGGAAATGGCTGTCTCCCTTTCCGTCTGTCTCTTTGCAACGAACTCCATTCCTTCCCCAGGTTCCTTCCTCTCTCTCTCTCTCTCTCTCTCTCTCTCTCTCTCTCTCTCTCTCTCAATTCCTGTCGTTTGGGAAGATAAAGTGACCATATCGAGGAGAAACCCATGTGGAAACGGAATTGAAACTGTGTCTGGCTTTCAGGTGGAACTGGAAGATGTAAATACACCGGTCGGTCTGTGGTAATCTTCCCTCTCTCCTTCTCTCTGCATTCTGAATTTTCACTCTCAGCTTTTGCTCCACCAAATCGCTACTACGGGCAGAGTTTGAAGAGATTGCTGAGTGATTTGAATCGATTGGTTGTGGAACAGAGAGCACTTCCAATACGAGTATTCACTGTGGGCAAGAAGAGATCCCCCCCTGTGCAGCTGCTAGTGGATGAGTACACGTCCAAGCTCCGACATTATTGCGCTGTCGAGGACGTCCAAGTTCGCTCCAATCCCAGAAATGCACGGTGGTTACCTCTCCGCCCTCTTTCCCACTACCCACGTTTCGCGTGCCAAGCACTTTCCTTTTTTGTTGATGTATTTGGCTTGCCTTCATACCGCTGTTGATTTCCTGTTAACGCAACCGCGAAGAAGAGAAGAAGCTTCTTTTGGAATTGGTGTACGCTGCACACTAAGTCAATGACAGAGTTAGTTCTTTTGCAGTGAGAAGCAGGCTCAAATTGTCGATGAAGATATGGCGGTTGTGAATCTTATTAGACCTGATGATTGGGTATTACTCTCATTTCAGCTCGGAGCTAATTCACGTTCCTAATCACACTGTTAAAGTGGGTGAAGCCCCCCAACAATACTGTGCTCTACAAGGGGACAGCAGCTCATTTTCTATTAAATTGTATGTGATTTTTTTACCGCACTCTCCACATGTTTAAGTGCAACCTGGTTGTTGTGTCAGACCAGCGAGATACGTATTTAGTGAAATGTCTGCATCATACTACTTATGGCTGCATATAACTGATCATGATTGGTCATTATGTGGTTGGAGTCCATCAGTAATTTTCAAGTGGAACATTGATCACATGATGAATATCAAAGGTAGAATTTATGTGATACTTTTCTTTTTCAGGTTGTGCTGTTGGATGAGCACGGGATAGACATTGGGTCAGAGGAGATGGCTGAGTTGATCGGTGGTGCTGCGGATACGGTATGAATTCCTGCTCCAGTTCGCATCCACATAGATATTACCGTCACCATACAGTCCCAATTGAAACAGATGGTAGAAAATTCCATCAATCTTCTTTCTCTGTAGTCTGTATCTTATGTAACTTAGGACTTTCTATGACACGACATGCATTGCTGTGAATTAGAGAGTACCATGGAGGAATGTTGCATTTGTCTTGCTAATTCTTTCCAAGCTCTTTCTTTCGCTATTATCAGCAACATCACAGAGATATTAGTATGCTTGATTCTGGCATGAATGAAGCTTGAAGTCATTTCTCCTTTTGATATCTTAGGGAGCTTCAAAGCTATCATTTTGCATCGGGGGACCTTATGGTCATGGACCAAAATTGAGAGAACGTGCCAACATATCAATCAAGTTATCCTCCCTGGTCTTGAATCACCAAGTTGCACTTGTTGTGTTGATGGAGCAACTCTACAGGTTATTTGCAAGAACGACTCACGTTTCCATATGCTATTGGACCTTAGGATTAACCTTCTCTATTAAAATTTAAATCAATGTCTGTCATAGGGTGCCTTGCTGAATTTCATCGACTAAGGAATATTCACAACCTTGTAGCACCAAAACCAAACTGTATATAAAGGTTACCATAAAGCGAGTTGTCCGGCATTAGACAAAGCAGCTATTCGGCTACTGCACATTACTTAATTACTCTTGCGATAATGGGTAGTGGTGAAACTTGCATCACAAGTGTCCCCAGATACATTCACCTACTTATCCTGCCATTTGACCCGACGGATGATAAAATTCGTGCCGAGGTGTATTTGCTGTCTCTTTTTCGCAGTGTGGTGTTCTGTAATATCACTTTCTGTATATGGAGCTACCATATGCCTTCACTTGTTGCTCATAGGTCAGAAGAATTCTGAAAGTATTGTTACTTTCAATTTAGCAATAGTAGGAGAGTTCAAGAGTTACTTAATGCCAATTGCCCGTAACAGTTGGTGGAGTTATGGTTTTTGGGTAACTAAACACCTGCAATTTACACAACTCATAATGTTACCATAAAGGCAAGCCGTCATCTGAATGTTGACCATGCTCCGACCATGTTGGTTTCGCACAGTAAACAATTAATGCTCTTTCCTTGCGTTTTCAGGTCATGGACAATCCTGAAGGGGCAAAAGTACCATCACTAGCCATTCCCCCTTTGTATCTGACGTTGCTACTTATGTGGGGAGTGGACTCTTTATGTTCCGTGCATCCTATGCATTCTTGATTTCTTACATCCATGTCGATTTCATGTTACTTAAGGTAATGCACCATTCGCAAAGCCGGACTTGTCGTTGGTTTGCTATAACTTGGTTGTGGTTTCGTACCAGCACCTTGGCAATCTTACAGATTTGGGTGTACAATTCATCTTCCGCAGGAACGTACATACAGAGAAGCAAATGTTAAATAGAGCTGTAGAACCGCCTTCCGTGCTTTATTTCGTTTGCCTTTTCCTGCTAATTTTAAGGAGAAACTTTGGGAGAGATTAAGCGTGTTGCTGGTTAACAAAGCCAAATGTACAATGAAGTTGGAATCTAATCAAGTCGACTTTTGTAATATGTGGCGAAAGATGATGGAACAACTACCTTTGTTCGATTGCACAACATCCTTTTGGTTTCTGTTACGCACAATCACTTGTTGTGCGTTAATATTCTGAGAAATCTTCTTAATGTGTTCGAATTTGTTGTAGGTTTCTGTGGCAGTTCGCGTGAAGCGCCGGGGGATATGGTGACGGTGCCTTTTCGGGTGTGAGAGCCAGCTTTGGTCCAACTCAAGTTCAGGATTTAGGCCGAGTGCAATGGGCCCTGCATAAATATATTCGTTGTATTCATAATAGCGAGAAATGGTTGTTTTGAAAAATAATTTTATAAGACCTACTGATATCGATAATAAAAAAATATTTTGTTATTGATTAATTATTTTAGGTCATAAAAATAAGGAAAAATTTCAAAAAAAAAAACCTTAAATGCTCTAATTTTCTCCAAAAATGGTATTAAGTGAATTTTATGTCAAATAAGGGCCTAAAGTGCCCTATTTGTTTCAAAGAAGGGCTTGATTAGGGATTTTTTGGTCTTTTTACATTTTTTGATTTATTTCCTTCCTTTTTTCTTTACTTTTTCCTTCTTCTTTTTTCTTCCCCTCATCGGCAGATGTGGGCTGGAACTCAATGCCAGTGACCATGAGGGCTCGCCTCACCTAGCCCAGGCGAGGGGTGGCTTCGCGGCTGTCGGCAAGGGGAGCACTTGCCAGATCGGCCGAATCCGACCAGTATTGAGTTCCACGAAAATTCGAGCCATCGGCCGTCGGGAAAGGGTTGCCTGCCCAGCCTAGGCGAGGGGGAACCTTACCCGACGCCCACGATGGTAACCATCCGGCCGGTGGTCGTGCGTTCGGAGCTGTTCGCGTACAGATGGATGACCTTTGTTCTGTCTCGAGGTCCATTTTTTTTAACGTAGTTTTCCTTTCTTCACTACCAAAATCACTGCACAGTTCTTGCTCAATGGCACTCAGATTCGATCATCAACTTGTGAGCATATTTTTTATTGGAATGGGATCGACACCCGATTCAGCTGCACTCCGTCGGCTTCCCCCCATAGCCCGAGACTCTCTCTCTCTCTCTCTCTCTCTCTCTCTCTCTCTCTCTCTCTCTGTGCAATGTCCCTTTCATCTCCCACGAAGAACTACATCGGGTGAGGGTTGCCCTCGCCTAGGCTAGGCGGGTGACCCTGGCCCGTTGCCGCAGCATCAATGCGTAAACAGAGTTCGCCCCAAAAGGCAGATTGCTCCAAGCGAGGCATCAGATCATGTTATTGTTGGAACTTTGATTTAAAGTCCCATATGAAGTTGAATGAGAAATGAAGAGTTGTTTCGATTTGTAATAGAAATGAAGAATTGTTTCGTTTCGTCCAAACTTTTTAATGAAACGATGCAACTTCGTGACGTTTCATCGAATCCTTTCGTCGAAATCGTGCCTTTTCGTCGACAAACTCTTTCGACGAAGCCATATGTCTTCGCAACTCTTCGCTTCACTCTCTATAAATAGAGCATTGACTATCGCATTAGGAACGAGTATCAGACACAAGTATTAGATACAATTGTTATGTTCGTCATTCATTCATCATCTTCATCATTTGTGCGATTGTTCTACAAACTTGCGTTCGAATGAGTCCTTTGAAGACGTACCACTTCAGAGGAACGCGATCTGTTCTATCTTGGGAAACATTTGTCCAGCGTCCTCGGGTATTGATTGAGGGGGGCAAATTCGTCTTAATAACGCAACGTCATTTCGTTGGACTCGAATCAACATTCTTTTTATTTATTTGCGTTGGCTTCAGGTTTTTCTTCAATCTAATTTTCCTATACTTCATCAAGTCCCGTTTATATGCGACAACAATTTTAATATACGAACTGCTACCCTCTAGTGGAAACAATCCTAAGACGAAATTTGTGATTTCCTGTGCTGGGTTCGTATAGTTATTTTTGTTGTACGATGAAAATTATGTTTGATTGCATATTTAGATTCTTCTTGATGATACAAGAAAAAATGAATAGTTGCATTCGATGTTCGATTCCATCATTGGTATCATAGCCTTTGTTAAAATATATGCCTTGTTTTCTATTGAGTTTTGACTTGTTGTTTTTGAAATTATTGTATGTATGTTTCAAGGCAAACCGAGTGCGTAAAACTTGTCCAAATGTTATAGACCATTGTACTGTTAGGCGATTTCTCCATAATTATATGATATCGTCAAGTTGAGCGTGACGTATGTATCATAGGGCCCTGTGTGGATGCTGGACGGAAAATTAAGTGAACAGTCGCATTGGGTCACAACGAACAACAAATTATTTTTCGTGGACTTGCTAATGACGAATGTCCACGTCTTTGCAAAGAAATAATGGGTGGCACCATTGATTTCGGATTTGACATTTTCACTGGACAAAAAAAAAATGGTTCCAATAGTTCGGCAAGCACTACATAACTAAAAAAAAAAATAGCAATAAATAATAATAATAATAATAATAATAATAATAAAAAGGGGTGAAACGCCGCAACCATGTGCACCTGGGCACTGATCTAGCGCGTATGGTTATATACCATTTTGCCCTTATTTAATTTGTTTATTGTTTTGCCATTACATGCATTTTGGTGCGTGTTTTTGTATATGCAATTAAATGTTGAGTGATCTATACATATTTAATTAATTAGAGATTAATCACAACATCTCTAATTATATTAAATTATATGCTTAGAATTTGTAATTCAAAGCAAACTCGAACAATAGTTGGAGATTATATTATCTTGTATCCCACATTTGATTTTGGTTGATGCATATAAAATTATTAGGATGCATATGAAACCCTATGTACGTGTATTTTTAAGGGTATTTTAGGATATTTTGACTTAGTTTTTGAAATGGCTTCATCATCGATAATGCCTATTGTGTCTATCCCGACTCATGAAGAGAAGCCAAAAAAGTTTAATAGAACTGATTTCAAGAGATGGCAACATAAAATGTTGTTTTATCTCACGACATTAAATTTGGCAAGGTTCCTTAATGAGGATGCTCCTAAGTTGGATGAAGGAGAGGCAAACATGAAAAGTATTGTTGCTGTAGATGTGTGGAAGTATTTTGACTTCCTGTGTAGCAACTAAATCCCCAATGGTCTGGACAATTCCCTCTATAACGTTTATAGTCCGATAAAAACGGCTAAGGAATTATGAGCAAGTCTGGATAAGAAATGCAAAGTAGAAGATGATGGGATCATCATTGGCAAGTTTATGGACTTCAAGATGGTTGATTTCAAAACCGTCTTAAATCAAGTTTAGGAGCTTCAAGTGATTATGCATAACATTCATGCCGAATGTATGGTTCTAAGTGAATAATTTGAAATGGTTCTAAGTGAATAATTTCAAATGGCTACATTCGTTGAAAGGTTACCACTGTCTTGAAAAGATTTCAAGAATTATCTCAAAGTGTGGGGGCAATAAATGTTATATATAATGGTAAATCTCGACATATACGTCGAAGACACAATACCGTAGAAAACTTTTCTCTAGTGGAATTATCACAATTGACTATGTGAAGTCAAAAGATAATGTTGCGGATCCATTAACAAAAGACCTAATTAGAGAGATGGTTGTGAAAACATTAAGGGGAATGAGTTTAAGGCCATAAATAAATCATCATAGCGGAAACCCTACCTAGTTGACTGGAGATCCCATGATCTAGGTTCAAAGGGACAACCAAGTTATGAAGGCGGTGTAAAGTACTGTAAGTTCTTACTCATTCTCGTATAGAGATAGTATTAATATGTGAAGGTTAAGCATAAACTTTTAATGATTCTGAATCGAGTATGTGATATATTGTACATTTAGAAATCACCTATGTGAGTGGGAAGTGAGGGCCAACATGCTGAATTCTCTAAAGCACTCATGAGACCAGGCGGTGTTCATGGCCAAAACGAATACAACAGTGAGAACCAACTTTGTTCGAAGGAAAGTTGTGTGTTTCCTATTGTCTAAGCTTACACTAAAGGTCAACAGTTGAAAGACATCGAGTCTACTGATTGACCGAGTAAGTCCGATAAGTCTCCACTAGGGTAAGTTCAAAGTTTCAGACTACTTATCTCGATGCAACGATCTCTCATGGAATATTCGCACATTGCATGTCATGCATTCATGGAGAGTTTTGATAGTTGAAATTCCCATTCATGTAGGGGATTGCTGGAACTTTAATTTCAAAGTCCCATATGAAGTTGAATGAGAAATGAAGAGTTGTTTCGATTCGTAATAGAAATGAAGAATTGTTTTGTTTCGTCAAATCTTTTCGATGAAACCATGCGACTTCGTGATGTTTCATCGAATCCTTTCGACGAAATCGTGCATTTTCATCGACAAACTCTTTCGACGAAGCCATATGTCTTCATAACTCTTCACTTCACTCTCTATAAATAGAGCATTGACCATCGCATTAGGAATGCGTATCAGATACAAGCATTAAATACAATTGTTATGTTCGTCATTCATTCATCATCTTCATCATTTGTGCGATTGTTCTGCAAACTTGCGTTCGAATGAGTCTTTTGAAGTCGTACCACTTTAGAGGAACGCGATCCATTTTATTTTGAAAGACATTTGTCCAACGTCCTCGGGTATTGATTGAGGGGGCAAATTCGTCTTAAGGACACAACGTCATTTCGTTAGGCTCGGATCAACATTCTTTTTATTTATTTGCTTTGTCTTCAAGTTTGTCTTCAATCTAATTTTCCTATACTTCATCAAGTCCCGTTTATATGCGACATCAATTTTAATATATGAACTTCTACCCTCTAGTGGACAACAGTTATTGGAGGGGAAAACAGATGGAGGCTTGATGTTGTAGAGGGAGAAGTGGAGGAGGAGGTGGCCCAGGAGGTGGTTCTTGTTCTTGACGGTGACGGCGTGGCCGGAGGGGGCGATGATTCGAGCATGGGCTTGCTTGATCTAGGCGAGAGGAAAGGGC
Organism: Rhodomyrtus psidioides; assembly: GCA_021437785.1. Classification (NCBI taxonomy): domain Eukaryota; kingdom Viridiplantae; phylum Streptophyta; class Magnoliopsida; order Myrtales; family Myrtaceae; genus Rhodomyrtus; species Rhodomyrtus psidioides. Next base: position 3,957,553 of record JAILYB010000069.1, read on the forward strand.
GTGGGAGGAGGGAGAGCGGTGGTGGGTGAGATTCGATGAAAGTGAAGAAAGAGAAGGAAAAAAGAAAAGATGAAAAGGAAAGAAGAAAAAGAAAAGAAAAAGTAAAGTAAAATGAGAAAAATAAAAAAAAGACGAAAATATCCTTAAAGAGGCCTTTTTTTTTTTTAAATAAAGATGGCATTTTAAGGTCTTATTTGAAATAAGATCCACTTCAGACCGTTATTTAAGAAAATGAGGATACTTTGAGCCATTTTTTGAAAATTTTCCTAAAAATAATTATTTCTTAAGAAAAGTATTGCTTAAATTACTTTATTTTTTGCAGAATAAATGTGCTTCAAAATAAAAGTCATAACACCTCCTTTTAATAACAGGACAGTTCGCATTAATTACCATCTGAGTTTTTATTGCATTTCTGTTGGGTTCGCCTTCGGAAAACAGTTGGTTCCGTTCTTCTCTCCCAACGAGTGACGACCTTCGCTCACTCGACGGCCAACTGTTAACGTTAGTGGATAACAAAAGACCACGTCACGACAAAGATGGTGCCTACGTGCCATTGTCCGTATCTCTCTCTCTCTCTCTCTCTCTGAAATATTGATGGGTAGGCAGTGGGGCACGTGGAGCGAAGGAGGAAACGGCATGGCCCTGTTTCGATCGCCAGGCTTACCACTCCCTCCCAGTCTCAGACTGAGACGCCTCCTCAACACATCAAGATCCAAGCTTTCCTTTCGTTCCGCAACAACAATGGCTTCTTCTTCTTCTTCTTCTGCCTCTGAACATACTGAATCAATGCACGAATCGGCAAAACTTTTCCACGTCCCTGCACTGAACCCCCACGAAATGGAGCAAATTGCGGATAAGACCATGGACAGGTACTCCCGTAGCAACGATGCCAAGAGGAAGGGCCGAGGGACAGTGATCGTGTGGTTCAGGAACGATCTGAGGGTGCTGGACAACGAGGTTTTGTTCCAGGCCTGGTCTTCCTCTGATCTTGTTTTGCCCGTTTATTGCCTCGACCCCCGCCACTTCGCCACCACCCATTACTTTGGCTTCCCCAGAACTGGCGGTAAAATACGCATGCCTAACCTTTTGCTACTGTTGCTTCTGTGGAACAATAAGTGATGACAAAGTGACTATGATTGTTGCTAAAAGATCAAAAGTTGTGCTCCTTCTATGTTTGGCAGCTTTGAGGGCACAGTTTCTCATTGAGTGTTTGGAGGACCTGAAAAGGAATTTGGTGAAGCGGGGTCTTGACTTGCTTGTACGCCGAGGGAAGCCTGAAGAGATTCTTCCATCCATTGCCGAAACATTCGGAGCACATACGGTAAAATGCTTCCCCTACTCATCAGCGTCCATACAGGTACCCGATAAGTTCTGGTCCGCCTAGACAAGAATGACATCATGTTTGTTGTGCTTTCCAGGTTTATGCCCAGAAAGAAACTTGCAGTGAGGAGCTGGTTGTTGAAAGACGGGTTCGCAAAGGTCTGCAGCTAGTAGCATTACCGTCAGTATCTACATCAATCGAGCTCAGTGGCGCAGATCCTTCAATTGATGCCAAACCACAGCATGCCTCTGGCATCAGCTCCACGAAGTTCCCACAGCTACATCTTATATGGGGTAGTACTATGTACCACATTGATGACCTCCCGTTTAGTACCGATCATTTACCTGATGTGTATACTCAATTCCGTAAGGCATGTATCCTCTCTTCAATTTCTACGCTGGAGACTTCAAGAAAAGTGCTCGCTAACGAAATCGATAATTGCAGTCTGTCGAATCTAAATGCAGGATCCGAGATTGCATAAAGGCTCCGAAATATCTAGGGCCAGCACCTTCTACTAATGATTGGGGCTGTGTTCCTACGCTCAAGCAACTTGGGCTTTCCTTGGATCAGGCATGTTATCAGTTCAATCTTTCGTGAACTTTGTTGGCATATAATTTTTCCATGTCAACTGTGCAAAGTTTGAATTCAGTAATACAGCTATTCATAACCCACTTTTCCTTTCTATGCAGGTCAAACTAGGGATGAAGTTTTCTGGGGGTGAAAATGCCGCACTGAGCCGAGTATACGAATACTTTTGGAAAAAGGTAAGATATTACTTGGATTACTCTGTTGGTCTCACCTTTCTTGATTCTGAGTAGATCTGTCTAAAGAAATGAAATTTTTCGTCATCACTGAAGTAGTTTACTCTTTGTTTATTTTTTTTAACATATTTATCTCTTTTCCCTCTAGTGGTCTTGCTTTTATTTTATGAATCTTTGGGGTTCATCGACTGCCGACCCTAACTAGTTTGGGATAAATATGTTGTTGATGTTGATGTTGACTGAAGCAGCTGTCATCTCATAAGAACTATTAAAAAAAAAACAAGAAGCTGTCATATATTGAAAGGTTACTTTCTTGCTTCCCATGTAGGATTTGTTAAGTACTTACAAAAAGACTCGGAATGGGATGGTTGGGGCTGATTACTCGACTAAATTTTCCCCATGGCTTGCTTCAGGATGCCTTTCTTCCCGTCTTTTATGTGAAGAGGTAGCTAGAATTGTGACTTTCTTCTCTGTTGTATGCATAGTAATATTGAAGGATGATTCTGATGAGAGCTATTTATCTTTTGGACATATAGGTGAAAAGATACGAAAAGGAAAGGGTAGCAAATGATTCAACATATTGGTCTCTCTCTCTCTCTCTCTCTCTCTCTCTCTCTCTCTCTCTCTCTCTCTCTCTCTCTCGCTCGCTTGTGCAAGCTGCACGGGCACATATACAGATGAGCTTACTGATGCTCAAATGCAATGTGTATGCCTTTTCACATTTTTGGCAAACATAACACCAACTATGAACGACTTGTGTCTCTGTTCGATCCATGTTATTCTGTTGAAATCATCCAACTTTTTCCTCCTCAGGCTGGTTAGTCACCATTTTAGCTTTACAGTCGATCAAATTATGAATCTTAAGCATGGAAGTCTAGCTAGGCACCCAGAAGTTCTATCTAATGACAAAAAGCTTTCCACTGAGGAGCAAAATTCAACTCTCAAGTATGGTCTTACCTTCCTTTGCTTACCCAATCATTTCCATGCTTTCAGGGTCTTGTTTGAATTGATTTGGAGGGATTACTTCAGGTTTCTTTCAATCAAATATGGGAATTCCATTTTCCATCAGGGTAAGGGCTTCGATGCAGTTAGCACTTGACCTAGTTCACCAATTAGTACTGAATATTCCATCGGATGGATATCATACTTTTATCTTTAGGAAATAGCAACTTTTGATTGGAAAATCATACAAAGCACGGTCAAGTTAGATATTAGAATGCAATAATTTGTGTCATGGTGATACAATAAAAGCTAAGGCGCGGTCTTTGCCAGCATACTATACCTTAAACAGTGACATTGTGTCATATTGGAAAGAACTGCTTCAAATACCTAGTGTTATTAGTATAGCAGCATATTTGATTTCAGTGGACGCACATCATGTGGTCTTGTTTACTGTTTCTCTAGAAATATGCTGGTGGAACACTTTATCACCTAGTTCGATCTTTTAAGGTGGTCCGAGGAAAGTGAAGAGCAACTGGAGCCAAGACGAGAAGCTGTTTGACTGCTGGAAAGATGGCCGTACAGGGTATAGCATATATTTTTAATTTCTGCTCTTGTCCAGTGTAGTCTCACTTGGAGAACTGATTTTTTTTAATGGCATCTGTTAACCACTGGGAAATGAATGTTCATAGCTCAATTGGTTCCAAAAGACTTTGTTTTTGCTGAAGTAGCTTAATCTTCTATTAATTTCTCTGCCAATCTCTTCAGCACTCTCAATCTTTTATGTTGTTTATCAACTCCATAGGTATCCTCTAATAGATGCAAATATGAAGGAACTATCAACCACTGGATTTATGTCGAACAGAGGAAGACAGGTAGGTCTCATTCATATTTTGCTTGCATGTTTATGTAAAATTTACCACACACACAACTCTCACAATAAAAATGAGTGTAAAGCTTTTCACCTTTCTATGTGAGGTAAATTGCCTTCTCTGATTATCTGGTCTGTAAAAAAATTAGTTTTTCACCTCATGGCTGTGAATTTTATTTATTCAACAGATTGTATGTTCATTTCTTGTTCGTGATATGGGTCTTGACTGGCGTATGGGAGCGGAATGGTTTGAAACTTGTCTTCTTGATTATGATCCTTGCTCTAATTATGGGAACTGGACTTATGGCGCAGGTGATACTTATTTTATGCTTCCATTTCAGATTATTATTTGTGCTTTTTGCATGGTTTCCAACTCTATCATTGAATTACACTAGCATGTTCATCGGTCTTTCTTCTGAAAGTTCCCTATTTTACATCGCATACAACATTTTTAGGGGAATGGAAAAGATTCTGATTTCCCCCAGCTCTGTGATGACATATGACTTATACAGCATTTTGTGAAGCTAAAGGACAAATAGTTGTATATACGATTCAGTCCTCTGCGGCAAAAACCTCCTGAGGATATTGCTTGACAAATATGTAGTTGACCACATATTCACTGAAACAGGATTAAGACATGGTATTTCCTTCTTTGATTTCAATTATAAACTACGGTTCTGATCTGACAGAAAAATGCATTGCATATTTCATGGGACTTCTCTTGAGAGCATTCCAAAGATGAGCAACGCATATAGGGGAGACTTATCCTTGATAAATAGCAATATATAGCTTTTCACAATCCACATTCTCTTTTTCGGCATTTAGATCTCTTCATATGATCATACTTTGTGCTTGAAATTGTTGTTTTCCTAGAATTGTAGAGGAGACCTAAAATTGTTACGCACAAGTTAACAGACCTACCATTGTCAAGAGACTAATTCCTGCATTTGCCAGTTCTTATAAGATAGTCTCATGTACAATCACTTTCCTAAAGAAAGATTAGATTGGTGCATCATGAGGGAGGGTAATTTTTCCTTTGAAAATGCAGATGAATAATGAAAGTGAAATTGATTGACTCAGTGAACTTTCTTCCTTTCGATAATAATTAGCCCATGATCAGCTTGTTTTATCATTATCATTCAAGAAAGGTTTTAGCTTTCTAATGCACAAGCATAGAACTCCTACTTGTGGCATAATACCTATCTAGATTTGGAGTTAACATTATAATTTCATTTTCCTGCACAGGTGTTGGGAACGACCCTAGGGAGGATCGTTATTTCAGCATCCCTAAACAAGTGCGTACGCTTTTCTTTCAAATGTTTGCTTTTCTTGAAGGAAGAAATGTGCTTAAAGAGAATGTAGATAGTTTCTCAGTTTCATTCTTCAGGTTATTAAGCCTTTGTAACTATTAAAAAGCGAGCTTTTAGACTCTATCTGCTTGGCTTAAATGGTGGATGTGGTGATTGGAGAGGTAAATGTACTTCTCACAATGGAGGCCGCTTGGAAGTGACCTTGTAAGAGCCCTTGCATTGTTGGGGCTCCGTATTAGTAAATGCAGCTTCTTGTGCCTGAAGTTATGTACTAAATCTCTGACTCAGTAAAACTCCAACAATTACTCAGGCGCAAACGTATGATCCTGAAGGAGAATATGTAGCATTTTGGTTGCCTCAGCTGCGAGTGCTTCCAAGAGATAAACGGCACTTTCCTGGAAGATCATATATTGAGCAGATCGTACCCCTGAAGTTCGGGAGTGTTCCTAGACAACATGGCACTCAGACCATCTCCTCTGACAAACAGAGGAAGTCTAGAAGATAGATGAAAGGACGTTGAAGACAAAAAGAAGAAAGTAACTACCAGGAAACAAGAGGCCTCTCAAACTGATTGACATACTGAAGAACTGCAAAATTGAGGAAGCTGAGTCTGCCATGATTGCTTTTCTGCAATGAGGTTTCATTCTTACTCATAGCGGAAAAAGTGCTGATTCTATATCTGAATAAGGCAGGTTAACTATTGTTCAGATCGAAAATTGCAACGAATTCAAGAGAGCAGTTGAGAATGTTATCATTTTCTAGACGACAGGAGCATTAAGATGGCAGAACATATGTTTGAATACTGTTTACAATTGTTATTCAGTGTTAGTCAAGGCCTAGTGTAACTTCGCGGTAATGACATGCCACAGAATGACTTACTGTGAATGTAAGTTTGCCTGCAAAGGAATCGAGATCCGCAGCTACAGAGCAGGGAGTCATTGTGCATTAACTAAGATACAGGGGAATGAAAGGCGAGTGTAGCATCAAAGTTCAAGCACGAGCGAAGTTGTCGAAGTGGTCCTTCTATCTCGTTGTCCAATATGTTTGGCTTTGGCTTGATCGCCGACCGCAGCATTGTTCACCATTATATCAAGCTGCCCATGCTCGTTACCTGCAGTGTCGACAACTTTTCGGCCGCTAAACAATCTCATTCTCCTTCTGTCGATTTTCTCTGCCTTTTCATCTTAATTGTCTCATGCTTTCCCTGCTATATCATCATCATCAACAGCAGCAGCAGCTTCTTCTTCTTCTTCTTTTGCAAGCTGCATCGGAGGCCTCGAGTTTGAGGCCACCATAACCTCCTAACCACGACCTTCGACTCGAGTTGGGAGAGAGATGTGGAACGGTGTGTCGACCATGGCACTGAACGAGGTGGTGGGGAATAACCGTGGTAGAATCAAGGAACAAGTAGAAAAGAATGCTTCCGCGCTCTCGCTTTGATTTGGCCCAGTTGCACTCGGATTCATCTCAAAACCATGTCATATCTCTTCCATGGTGTAACGCCCAACGTCTGTCATTTGGGCTTCAATAAAAGACACGTTGGATCCACATCAGTTTCCTCATCTGCCGCCGCTGACTAAACCACAACATAAAATAGTTAGTGGCCATTGATCTATTTGGTAACGTTTCTGTTTCTGTTCCCAGGAACAAAAAAGAATTAGAAATATATTTGATAACGTAAATGATTCTGATTCTAATTATATTCCCAGAAACACTTTTGGACCACTTTTGAGAAACAAAAAAAAGTCGTTTCTCAAGAAAAGGAACACTTTTAAGAGTATTTTTTCATTTTTGTCGAGCGCTCACAAGACTTGAGCCGGGTCAACCCGACCCGGTCCACATATATATATATATTTAAAAATAAAAATCTTGAGCTCCATCGCATTGCTTAAGGATGGAATAGATATCTTCTTGGGGTGGTCAGGTCTACGACCGAATATTAATAAGAGTGAGGTGTATTTTTTTGGTGGCACGTCTGTACTTCGAGATTAGATTCGGCTTCGCTTGGGATTCCAAGAAGGTAATCTCCCTTTTCGATATCTTGGAGTGCCTGTTATTGCATCTAGACTTAGCAATGCCGACTGTAATGCTATGGTACACTCTATTACTGCTAGAGCTCGTTCTTGGTCCCAAAGATTTTTGTCGTATGCAGGACACCTGCAACTCATCAAATCTGTCTTGCATTCTATTCATGTATATTGAGCTAGTGTGTTTACTAGGGGTGAGCGGTTCCCGGGTCAGTCCGGTCCGGCTCCCCTCAAGAACCGAGAACCGGACCAAATGATCTCGATTCCCATTTTTCGGAACCGGTGACTGGACCGGCCACCCCGAGAACCGGGAACCGGACCGGACCGTTCCAAGGAATCAATAACACAATCAAGTAGTTTTGTTGTCACATAGACACGTTTATATCTACGTGTATTCTGTACTTGTTCTGATGGCATGCCTCTATCAATTGCACTAGTCAAGTGTTTATCTCATGACTGCGCTGTGGCTTTCAATTGCATAGTTTCTGTTATTTTCATTTTCAGATGAATAAATTTGTATGTAAATTTTCTTTCTAGCAGTTATTGCCTATTAGAGAATAAATAATTGAGAATGTTTGCCAAGAATTGGATTTTCTGTTTGAAGAATATAATTACAGCTGTAGAGTGGTGGTTTTCCAAGTCCATCATCCTTAGTATGTATATCTACCCTACTGAGATGTAGATGGCAGTCAGGCTCGGTGAACCCTGCTGAGTCCCTCTACTTTGAACACTAGGATTTGCGAGAGAGGGAGGCCTGAGGAGTGAAGATTGAACTGAAGAGAGGCTCAGCGGGGACTGCAAAGTGCAAAGGGGAAAAGAAGCCAACCCTAATCAGAATCATTATTATGTTATTTTTTTTAAAAAAAAATTGACCGGTCCGGGCGGTCCGGTTTTATGGCCCTAGAACCGGGAACCGGACCGCCCGATCATCGGTTCCAATTTTGGGAACCGGGAACCGGACCGGACACCTCTAGAATCGGGAACCGGACTACCGGTCGGGTTCGGTCCCAGTTTGGGCGGTCCAATTTGCTCACCCCTAGTGTTTAGTCTTCCAAAGTCTATTTCGAATAGGATTGAGCTTATCCTTAGGCAGTTTCTTTGGAAAGGTCCTGATTTAGGAGTTGGAGGTGCAAAGGTGTCTTGGACCAATATTTGTCTTCCTAAATATAAGGGTGGTTTGGGGATTCGTAGGCTTGTGGATTGTAATAAGGCAATGACACTTAAACATATATGGATCCTTTTCACTGATAAGGAGTCCTTACGGTGCAAATGGATTCATTCGACATTCTTAAAGAGAACGAACTTTTGGGTGGCTCCTAAGCCTACCTATTGCCCTTGGGCTTGGAAGAAGATCTTGGACCTCGACCAGATTTCTTCTTGTAGTTTAGATGGAAGATTGGTAATGGACATTCCACTTCTTTTTGGTTTGATTATTGGCATGACAATGGCCCTCTTCATATGCTTTTCACGCCTGGGGAGATATATCGTTCCGGCATTCCTTGTGATGCTTCTGTTCGTTCTTTCTATGACTCGGCCTGGCATCCTTCTCATACGCTAGACACTATTATATAGACATGGCCAATAGGACCCGGACCCGGAACAGGCCCGTTGACCGGCCCGTTAACAGGGTCCACGGTTCCGGTTCCTAATTTTTCAGAACCGGCCCAGAACAGCTGGTTCCGGGTCGGTTCCGACCCGTTCAATTAAAAAAAAAAGCCCCCCTTGTGGGCCCCGCCCTCGGGAAAGAGCCAGGCCGTTGGCATAAAAAAATAAAAAAATAAATTTAAAATAAATAAAAAATCTATAAATACCTCTCAATCCATATTTATTTTTCTCACAATTTCTCTCAATTCTCTCTAATACTCTCAACTCTCAATCTCTCAAATTCTCTCAATCTGCTATTCTCTCTAAATTTCGTCTCAATTTTTCGATCAATTTTCTCAAAAAATGGCAAGTGGAAGCAAAAATACTGGAAAGGGAAAGAGCCCGATGCCGATCGAGATGGGAGAATCCGATTATCCCGTTCATGAATATGATCCTCGTGAATATGCATGTTGGGAAGACGACGATGCTTCCAATCTCAACGTCGAGCGCGTCCCAACGCAAGAAAGTCTTCGTCCTTGTCGCGACCCGTCCGAAGGCGGACGCGGCTAATGGATTACCGATCGCGGGTCTTGGATCGGCGCGAGCCCTCCCAGGCCCATACCAAATCGCGGCGGGAGTATTTTTCAGAAGGATTCGACGATAAGAATCTATCGCTTTCGACCTTAGTGTGGTCGTGGTGGCATGTGCAACTTGTGCATGCATTTGGAGTCGCCACCGGTCTTTCTTGGAGGGTAGACCGGAAACCTTACTGATCGATTGGGAGAGATCGATCAGTTCTACGGAACCAGAGTTTTTGGGTTCGGGGACTTGGTTACGCTGGTGTCGTTACCAACGCCCTTTCGGTACCTAACGCTAGTGATTTTCCTAACTAGGATTTCATGCAGGCGCAATTTTGGGTGATGTAAGTCTGACTTTGCACATTAACCAGTTTAACATGCTCACGTAATCATAATAAATAAATAGATGTCAATCACATAAACATCTATCCTACGTGGTGATCATGGAATTATGATTTAATGGGTCTCGAGCCAATGAGACCACATTTAATCATTTTAATATTTTAATAACGGAGAGCCGCTCTTCGCTTCTTCTTGGTTTCTTGAACTCTTCAAGAATTGGGCCCCAAAGAGCTCGCCGACTTAAAAGGCTCCCCCACGTAATCCTCGTAGCATTTACATCAACAATCGACTATGTTAAAAATAAAGATTACATGAAAAATAAAAGGAGTACGCAGCCTCCATTTAATAACTACAACCCCAAATATATAAATAATCATCATACATTCATATATACATCAATCACATTGATTAGGGATTTTTCCATGATCACCACCCTTCCACGTAAGTAATAAATTCACAATTTAAAACTTAGGAAGGCACAATAAAAATTCTACGTTGAATCATATTCAGAATTTTTATGTAAAATAAGATAGCCATAAATTTTCGATTCAAAATTGATTTAGTCTCAATTTTTGCTACGTTGATTAATTTATCATATAAAATAATCAACCTCCATTAGCCATGTAAGACGAACAATTCGTTAATACATATTGGCCATAGTATTGCAAAAATTGCAAAAAATAAATTAAATGCACGAAAACACCTAAGGATCGGCTCTGATACCACTGTTGGGATCCACGTAACACGTAGCGGAAATAAATAACAACCCATACATGTATCTCCAGAGGCGTACTTCGTTCATTTCAATCGAAAAAAATCACAAAGCCTCAAAGGGAGTAAATAGATTACCTCTCGTAGCGTGCTTGAACGGAGGTGTCGGTTCGATGTTCTTCGATCTCAGCCTCCACAAGTGTTAGGCATCTAGTTCGGACGCACCACCAATTGACGAACGGGGAGACGACTAATAACTCCACAACAATTGTGCTAGCAATATGCGGAATCAATATTCCGAACTTAGTATATTTTGCTCACTCAAGATGATGAGAATATAGAGAGTGTTTGTGTTCTTCTCTCTAAGCTCTCAAAAATTTGCACACTCTACAAAATGTCTCTCCCTTCAACCTCAAAACTCTTGCCATCCTTTTATAGCCAAAAATACCTTCCAATAAATTGTATTTAAAAATAGCACTAACAATTATAAATTCTATCTAAAAATAGCACTCACAAATAAATGACATTTAAAAATAGCACTAACAATAGCACTCACAATTTATAATACAAAAATGCTATTTAAAAATAGCACTAACAATAGCACTCACAATTTATAATACAAAAATGCTATTTAAAAATAGCACTAACAATTATAAATTCTATCTAATAATAGCACTCACAATTTATGATAAATAAATGCCATTTAAAAATAGCACTAACAATAGCACTCACAATTTATGATAAATAAATGTCATTTAAAAATAGCACTAACAATAGCACTCACAATTTATAATACAAAAAATGCTATTTAAAAATAGCACTAGCAATAGCACTCACAATACAAAAATGCTAAAAAAAAAGGCACTAACAAAGGTGTTAAAAATAATAACCATTATTATTATTACAAGAGTTAAAGAGGTTACCAAACAGTACAAATATGCATAACGTATGAATACGTATGACGTATAAATACGTAGAGCATACGTATACATCCGTGAAACCGGGGACTAATTGAAAGAAAAATGTGCAATTAAGCCCTTTTGGTAAAAATTGATTAAATTGGAGGGCAAATTGACCTAATTGCACTTTAAGACTTTAGAATCCAATGTCATAGCTTATAAAAAGTGAGAATTGAAAACTAAAAGACTCGAAAATGATTTTTTTTAGGCTCGGTTCGGGTTTATGTTTGTGAAGGAACATAGTGACCCGAGCCGAATTTTTGAGATTTAAAGTGACACACTTGAAGAGGAAATTAAAACAAAATTATCGAATATTTTTGGGTATTTTTCTGACCACGAATGGTATTTTTCTGATTTTTTGGGTATTTTTATAATTAAATAAACTCGAAAAATATTAAAAATACCGAAAAATATTTTTTGTTCAAAATTGGTTCCTAAGGTTAAACCAAGGCTTCCAAAGTTGATTTTGTGATTTTATGACCTTTTTTGATATTTTTAATTAATTTTAAAGAATAAAAATCACAATAATAAATGGTAAAAAAATCAGGTGTCAACAGCTGCCCCTCTTTGAGAGGAATCTCGTTAGAGGTTTCTCTCAAAGATAAGGTGGCACCTGATTCCTAACCGTCTCAACTGGGAAAATAAGAGAAGAAATGTTATGACATCGGATCCTTAAGCCTATTGATAAAAGCTCAAATCAATCCCCGGTTTGCTCTAACAATTTGAACATGGGCCGGAGTGAGAGAGGCTTACCTGAAGCTCACCTGTCGGATGCTGCCGGTTGCGACGACTTTCAAGAAGATGCCTAGGACTCGTCATTCAGAATATCCTAGGGAGATTAAGTTCTGACCTGTATGGTAGGTCATACCATGATGGGATTCCTAACTTGTAGGAACCTAAGGAAGGCGCATCCCACGCTTTGGGATTTGCCAAGGATTTTGATCCGTATGGTGGATCAGACCTTTGTGTTGATCCTTACTGCGATATTTATCAATGAGTTGACCCTTATGCGGTTTCTACCAATGAATTGACCCTTATGGCGGTTTCTACCATATGTGACCCTTCAGGCGGTTTCTACCATATGTGACCCTTCAGGCGGTTTCTACCATTAATGTGATCCCTCAGGCGGTTTCTACCTTGGTTTAACCCTTCAGGCGGTTTCTACCTTGAGTTGACCCTTCAGGCGGTTTCTACCTTTGATTTGACCCTTCAGGCGGTTTCTACCTTGTGTTGACCCTTCAGGCGGTATCTACCATGTGTTGACCCTTCAGGCGGTATCTACCTTGTGTTGACCCTTCAAGCGGTATCTACCTTTGATTTTGACCCTTCAGGCGGTATCTACCTTTGATTTGACCCTTCAGGCGGTATCTACCATATTTTGACCCTTCAGGCGGTATCTACCTTGATTTGACCCTTCAGGCGGTATCTACCTTCATTTGACCCTTCAGGCGGTATCTACCTTTGAGTTGACCCTTCAGGTGGTATCTACCTTATTTTGACCCTTCAAGCGGTATCTACCTTCATTTGACCCTTCAGGCGGTATCTACCTTTGTTTTGACCCTTCAGGCAGTTTCTACCTTGTGTTGACCCTTCAGGCGGTATCTACCATGTGTTGACCCTTCAGGCGGTATCTACCTTGTGTTGACCCTTCAGGCGGTATCTACCTTGTGTTGACCCTTTAGGCGGTATCTACCATGATTTGACCCTTCGGGCGGTGTCTACCTTGGGTTGATCCTTCAGGCGGTATCTACCTTGTGTTGACCCTTCAGGCGGTATCTACCATAGTTTTGACCCTTCAGGCGGTGTCTACCATCAGTTTTGACTTTGAAAATGGGTCTCATGACGAGGGTTCTCCACGTCCGATGAGACTGCCTAAATTATGAAAAGGGGTCTCATGACGAGGGTTCTCCACGTCCGGTGAGACTGTCTGATTTTTGAAAAGGGGTCTCATGACGAGGGTTCTCCACGTCTGATAGGACTTTTCTTTTAAAAGGGTTTTTCTTCCCCTCTTTTTTAGAGACCCCGAAGTTTGTCGGGAATTCAGTTTTTGAAGCAGTGAAAGATTTTATTTTGACAAAGCTTCACTTGAGTCTGTTGAGGCGACATTCTGGGAGCTGGGTTCTCCAGGTATCCTGCAGAAATTTGAGCCTGAAATATTTTTCTTCACCAAGAAAACGTTAGTAATCTTTGGGAAGACCACGGCTATCCATTTGACAAAATCGTATGATTTAAGTTTTAATCATGAAATGTGCATTTTGATGCTGGAGGTCATCCAAAGCATTCTTGCAACATGCAAATGTGATCACAAGTCCCTTGTACGGAAAATCTGGATCAACAGTTTGAAAATTCCAAAAAGAGTTTGTTCAAAACGTCAATTGGAATATTTCTCGACAAGGAGGTCTTCTCACCTGTTTTGAGATGTGGTTTTTATAGGGGATGCACTCAATTCCCTACTAACCTGTGCCTAGGTTTTAGGCTCATTCGCAGCGCATACATTTTGATCGGTCGGGAGGTCTTCCACGGGACCGTAATGTTAGGCTTGGATATTGGCTTTCAAGGGGGACTCGCTTTGGAGTCGAGGCCATTGAATGAAAGTCTTCACCATCTGCTCCGGGTTTACAAGTCAAGAACCCTGCAAAATGAGAAAGAAATAGTCTTGCTCGTACTTCTTCGAGCTAAGCTATATGTTAACCCAAGTGTCTTAGTCAGAGAAGACTGTTTCGGGGTTGTAACATTGGTAGGATTGGGGACCGAAAAAGGCTTGTTTTTGGCCCAGAAATTACGAAGGGTTTGACATTGGTGATCATTGCAAATTTACCACCTGCTTTTTCCTCTCTGCACCTTCAGTTGTTGAGGTGCGCAACCGATTTTGAGGTGTGCACCAGCTCTTTAGAGAGTGTCTCTGGCTGCATTAAGAGATTGACAACTCTGTCTGCGTCTCTTCTCCACGCTTGACACCATTTGGTGAGTAGTCTTTTTGATCTGACTCCATTAGGGATTTCCTCTTTTCCCATCCGGCTTCATTGCGGATCAATCAAACAATTTACACGAGCATCGGCCTTGCTTTTACCAGGCACTTTGCTTTTTCTCGATGCTAGGGATTTATTATTACTATTATTTTTTTGAAATCCCGGTTCTTCTCATCCTCGATGGGATCATGTCATACATATGTCTGAAAGTCTAAACATGCTTTAAATGTCAGCCCGGGAATCTTCTTCGTAATCCCTGAGTCTTGAACTCTTCCATTTTTGAAGGGGTGCTGCATCCGTTTTGGAATGATCACCAATGGGTTCATGAAATGAATTTGCAGGCCCAAGTTGGCTGTGCAAAGGATTCAGTGTGTGTGATAGAGAAATGAATGCTTCTCGTCATCCTATGGCACTTGGATTACCATATAAACAACACACAAAGATTAATGTTAGTCCGAGCAAGAAAATTTCTGACCATTTTCTCCTGATGCCGCTGGACTCACCTCCATTTTGCCCCGATGTGGGGTGGTTCTTGACAGGGTTAAGAATGAAAACCGCCGTTCGAAGGGGTTATCAACGGTCACCTGTAGTGTTTGGGGATAAAAAACGAATGCCTCCGTCGTCCCAATCCATGTAATCGCTGCGAATGGTCCCTACTTCCGTAGGTCCAGATTTTGCTATCTGATCTGCTCCACTCATCTCTCCAGTGTGTGTGGGACGTGTTTGGACTAGGCTTTGCCTCTTGTCTTTTGAGAAAACGTCCTTTTGAAAGTTTTGAACAATTTTTTTATTGGAAAAATCTCTTTCATTTTCTCCAAAAATTTTACCCGTCAAAGGGGATTTTATGATGCCCCATGCATGTTCTTATTCATGTTCAGACAACCTCCTGTTTCAAAACATGAATGCCAATGAAATTTGAGTTCTATGTCTTTTCTAGACATTAGACTCTGAGAGCTTTTCTTTTCTTCTCTATGTTTTACTCAACATCTTCAAGGGATTTGGGAGAGGGATACTTATCTGTCCCTCGCGGCTGGAGATCCCTGAAAATGTAGAAGAAACATGTTATTGTTCGTTCATGAATTTTTCAAAAAAATTAGAACGATACATCTTACCCTTGGTCATGTATTCCAACGAGTAATACATGGGATGTGAAAACATGTTTCGCCTTGATGGTGATCCCCTGTCAAAGACGGGAATTAGGCGTCAGTTTGCGTTCTAAAATTCCAGGCAAATTGGAACGATACAGCCTTGTTCTTGTTTTGTGTTTCCATTTGAACACAAACGTACGGCTTGCAGAAGTTGGCCATCCATCTTGTGGCCTTGATCCCTCCGTTTGGTTGGCGATGAATCATTTTCCAGGATTTGCCCCAGAGGAGATCCATTTGTGTTTTTGGACGCATTCCAGCGCCACTCTTCAGAGTTCCTTTTATTCAAGGAAAAAGGAAATTGTTATCGGAATGCATGTCAAAGCATGAAGTGTGGAAGCGATACTTTTTACCCTCCACTCGATCTTATAATCAAAGACCATTTTCTGGAATCCTGACTTCCAAGGCCAATGATTCTATTCCCCTCCCTATCAGTGAGCTCTTTTCTTTTGAGGCTTTCGGCGCCAACGACTTCCTGTTAAATGAGAAAAACTCATGTTAAGCCCATGATCTTCGAAGATCAAATTGGAACGATACAAAGTTACCGTTCGCCCAAATTCGTATCTTGGGGTTTGATTCTGATGCGGACGACTCTGCTATTTGACTTTGCCGGAGAAGACACATCTTTCTTTGTCCAGCGCAAAATTAATTCACTTGCCCAAGTTAGGCGTGATTTATCACAGCTAGGTGACGCTTGTCTTGCTGTTTGTCATCTCTGGATTCGATGACCCTGGTCTGATGCGCTTTCATGGGGGATCATGAGAGTTTGCCCCCGGTTTGGCTCCTCAAAGCAAATGGGGGGAACCTGCTCCCATTGATTTTTGCAGATTCTGATCATCCATCTCGATTGTCAGAGTCCTTGATCAATTTAATCTGTCTCAAGACAGCTTGATATTCTTGGGATTCGTCATGTGGCGGTTTGGTGATTCTCTTGATCACAGTCGCCGTTTGAGGTATTTGACGTTCCCTGTTTGTTATTTGAAAGCATTACATCCTGCGTCTTCTGCTCTTGATCATCATCTGAGAGGAAAAGGAAAGGAAGCATTATTCCCATATCAAGGAAATAATCTTTTTGGAACGATACGTCCTTTTACACTTGATTTGCATTCCGTTTTGACGTTGCATATTGATATGAACAACATCTATCGAATTCCTCCATCCGTGCTTGAAGGTATTTGCAATGCCTACGGTTCATTTGCCCCAGCTGGGCGACGTCTGTTTTGTCATTTGAATGTATGAGCTTTTGGGTGCATTGTCTCTTTTATCACCTGAGATTAAAAAAAAAATGGAGAAGAACTTATCCTCAGATCTGATTAAAAATCAATTGGGAACGATACGTCCTTTCACCAAACGGGTGGCTCTGCGGCCAAATGCATTTTGCACTGAAGGGACGAATTTCACTATGCTCCACGGGTTTGGGGAATTTGCCCCTACCTTCGATATAAATGAGCCTTATCGAGATGTATACAATACAAATTGATCCCTAATACAATCAATCTAAGGGACGAGATAGAGAGGACCTCAGCAAAATTAGTCTTATTCAAGAGAACTAAAAATGCCAAACCAATCAAAGGAATGTGGTCCGAACACTCGGAGATGCCCCAGTTCCAGTCTTCGAGATGTGACTCCAGGATCGCCGATTTTTTTTTTTTAGGTGGTTTTAGATATATCAGCCATCTAAAGACATGCACATGAGACAAGTGAGGATAAAACTTTTAAAAATCAAAGGATTTGGCACCTAAGGTCAAGGTTCCCACCTCGAGTTCTAGAAAGAGCATATTCCATTGCACAACTATCGTTGCATTGGGGCTCGATCCATAGCTCCAAATGAGCGGAATTGAAAAGTGGATTACCCCGTGTTTTTCCTCACGGAGATTCCATTTTCAATCCCTTCTATTGTTTTCCTATAGAAGGGCGCCCGGGGTTTTAGGCGCGGTTGTGTGTGTTTTCGGTGTCGTGCTAAAGCGATAAACATGCATCTTATTTAACAATCACCGCTTCAATATAAAACATACACACAATCATTCATTCCTACGCCAACCTGCATAAGACAATGTTAATCACAAACTATCCCCCTTATCGCTCCAATCTGCAAAAACATATAACACCTATCATAAGCGGACTTACCTCACCTTCAAGAGCGCATGCAGGGTTAGAAAAATCACTCAGCGTTTTAATTACGGCCTAAGTCCACTTGAGGTTTAGAACCATAGGTTCTAGAACAAAGGTCCCCAGCGGAGTCGCCAGCTGTCGCGACCCGTCCGAAGGCGGACGCGGCTAATGGATTACCGATCGCGGGTCTTGGATCGGCGCGAGCCCTCCCAGGCCCATACCAAATCGCGGCGGGAGTATTTTTCAGAAGGATTCGACGATAAGAATCTATCGCTTTCGACCTTAGTGTGGTCGTGGTGGCATGTGTAACTTGTGCATGCATTTGGAGTCGCCACCGGTCTTTCTTGGAGGGTAGACCGGAAACCTTACTGATCGATTGGGAGAGATCGATCAGTTCTACGGAACCAGAGTTTTTGGGTTCGGGGACTTGGTTACGCTGGTGTCGTTACCAACGCCCTTTCGGTACCTAACGCTAGTGATTTTCCTAACTAGGATTTCATGCAGGCGCAATTTTGGGTGATGTAAGTCTGACTTTGCACATTAACCAGTTTAACATGCTCACGTAATCATAATAAATAAATAGATGTCAATCACATAAACATCTATCCTACGTGGTGATCATGGAATTATGATTTAATGGGTCTCGAGCCAATGAGACCACATTTAATCATTTTAATATTTTAATAACGGAGAGCCGCTCTTCGCTTCTTCTTGGTTTCTTGAACTCTTCAAGAATTGGGCCCCAAAGAGCTCGCCGACTTAAAAGGCTCCCCCACGTAATCCTCGTAGCATTTACATCAACAATCGACTATGTTAAAAATAAAGATTACATGAAAAATAAAAGGAGTACGCAGCCTCCATTTAATAACTACAACCCCAAATATATAAATAATCATCATACATTCATATATACATCAATCACATTGATTAGGGATTTTTCCATGATCACCACCCTTCCACGTAAGTAATAAATTCACAATTTAAAACTTAGGAAGGCACAATAAAAATTCTACGTTGAATCATATTCAGAATTTTTATGTAAAATAAGATAGCCATAAATTTTCGATTCAAAATTGATTTAGTCTCAATTTTTGCTACGTTGATTAATTTATCATATAAAATAATCAACCTCCATTAGCCATGTAAGACGAACAATTCGTTAATACATATTGGCCATAGTATTGCAAAAATTGCAAAAAATAAATTAAATGCACGAAAACACCTAAGGATCGGCTCTGATACCACTGTTGGGATCCACGTAACACGTAGCGGAAATAAATAACAACCCATACATGTATCTCCAGAGGCGTACTTCGTTCATTTCAATCGAAAAAAATCACAAAGCCTCAAAGGGAGTAAATAGATTACCTCTCGTAGCGTGCTTGAACGGAGGTGTCGGTTCGATGTTCTTCGATCTCAGCCTCCACAAGTGTTAGGCATCTAGTTCGGACGCACCACCAATTGACGAACGGGGAGACGACTAATAACTCCACAACAATTGTGCTAGCAATATGCGGAATCAATATTCCGAACTTAGTATATTTTGCTCACTCAAGATGATGAGAATATAGAGAGTGTTTGTGTTCTTCTCTCTAAGCTCTCAAAAATTTGCACACTCTACAAAATGTCTCTCCCTTCAACCTCAAAACTCTTGCCATCCTTTTATAGCCAAAAATACCTTCCAATAAATTGTATTTAAAAATAGCACTAACAATTATAAATTCTATCTAAAAATAGCACTCACAAATAAATGACATTTAAAAATAGCACTAACAATAGCACTCACAATTTATAATACAAAAATGCTATTTAAAAATAGCACTAACAATAGCACTCACAATTTATAATACAAAAATGCTATTTAAAAATAGCACTAACAATTATAAATTCTATCTAATAATAGCACTCACAATTTATGATAAATAAATGCCATTTAAAAATAGCACTAACAATAGCACTCACAATTTATGATAAATAAATGTCATTTAAAAATAGCACTAACAATAGCACTCACAATTTATAATACAAAAAATGCTATTTAAAAATAGCACTAGCAATAGCACTCACAATACAAAAATGCTAAAAAAAAGGCACTAACAAAGGTGTTAAAAATAATAACCATTATTATTATTACAAGAGTTAAAGAGGTTACCAAACAGTACAAATATGCATAACGTATGAATACGTATGACGTATAAATACGTAGAGCATACGTATACATCCGTGAAACCGGGGACTAATTGAAAGAAAAATGTGCAATTAAGCCCTTTTGGTAAAAATTGATTAAATTGGAGGGCAAATTGACCTAATTGCACTTTAAGACTTTAGAATCCAATGTCATAGCTTATAAAAAGTGAGAATTGAAAACTAAAAGACTCGAAAATGATTTTTTTTAGGCTCGGTTCGGGTTTATGTTTGTGAAGGAACATAGTGACCCGAGCCGAATTTTTGAGATTTAAAGTGACACACTTGAAGAGGAAATTAAAACAAAATTATGGAAAATATTTTTGGGTATTTTTCTAACCACGAATGGTATTTTTCTGATTTTTTGGGTATTTTTATAATTAAATAAACTCGAAAAATATTAAAAATACCGAAAAATATTTTTTGTTCAAAATTGGTTCCTAAGGTTAAACCAAGGCTTCCAAAGTTGATTTTGTGATTTTATGACCTTTTTTGATATTTTTAATTAATTTTAAAGAATAAAAATCACAATAATAAATGGTAAAAAAATCAGGTGTCAACAGTCCTCGTGGTGTCGAAAAATCGTCGATAGCAAAGGAGCCGGGACGGAAGAGCCGAGAATTCGATTTGTGGCTACACTTTAACAAAGTATAGAATGAAAATGAAGGCAAGTTTGATATAAGTTGTAAATATTGTCCGCAAACATACAAGCTTGGTAAAGGAGATGGCTATGGAACATTTCGTCGGTATGTGACGAAAAAACGTTCAACGCAAGCGGGGATCGACACTAGCCAACAACAAATTCCCGGGTTCGCCAATCCTAACGCTCATCCTTTATTTCGTTTCACTAATGCACTTTACAAAGAAATATTAGCTGAATATGTTGCCCTTGAGCATGCTCCGTTTAATACTGGTGAAAATCCTAATTTTAGATATTTGGTAAACACTGCGTTAGTTCCGCAAGCACCATCTGTTTCGAGAAATATTCTTAAACGCGAACTTGAACATGTTTATACAAAACAAAAAAAGAAATTGTTAAGATTTTTTAAAGAATTCAATGGACGTGTAAATATAGGTAGTGATATTTGGACTGATTCTTGGAATATTAATTCTTATATGGGTGTCACGTGCCATTGGATAGGTGATGATTGGGTTATTCAAAAAAGACTTCTTGCATTTCGAGTTTTTCCTGAAAGGCATACGGCCCACAATATTTATAGACTAATTAGGCAAGTTTTAGAAGAATTTAATTTGATTGATAAAATTTTTTCAGTTGGTTTTGATAATGCCGCAGCAAATACTACTTCCATTCCCGAGTTAGAAAAACTTTGTAAACCCTCTTTTGGCCGATAATTTTTTCACATTAGATGTGCTTGCCATGTTTTGAATTTATGTGTTTAAGATGGTTTACGAGTTCTCGCAACATCTCTTCAGCCAATAAATAATGCAATTAGATATTTATGGAGCCGTCCTCAACTTATGAAAGAGTGGGGAAAATATTCTAAAAAAAATGGGAGAAAGGCAAGAAGGTTTCCAAAAGATATTCCGACTCGTTGGAATTCTACCTACGAGATGCTTCTACAAACTTTTGATTACAAAGATTTATTATGTTTATTTATTTTGAATAATGTTCCCGATATTGCTTTGCTCCGGCAACATTGGGAAATTTACAATTTTTTTTAGATTTTTTGAAAGTTTTTAATGATTCTACTAATATTTTATCTGGTGTTTATTACCATACTACTCATTTATTTTTAATAGAGTGTTTTAACATTGCTGGTATTTTTAATGAATGTGAAAAAGATACTGAATTAGCTTCGAGTATTTTAGTAATGCGAGAAAAATGGTTGCATTATTACTTGAACATTCCTCTTGTCTATTTAGTTGATATTATTTTCGATCCACGTACTAAATTAGATGGTTTATTAGATTATTTGAATGCTTATTATTATGATTGTTTACATTTGAATGAAGTAATAGATATTCAAAGTATACAAGTAGATGTTAAAAAAGTTATAGTAGAATTATATAATGAATTTTGTAGTAAATATGGTTTAAGTGACAGTGGATGTGAATCTGTCCAGCATAGTGTCTCATGAAGTAATACAGGTATTTCACTTGGTAGAGGGTATAAAATGCTCATGAGTAGGCAAAAAAATAAAATAAAAAGGGACAACAGGTAGTATTTTCGAATTAGAAAACTATTTAACAGTTTATTTTGAGTTTAGTGATTCCGAATACAGTGCAGATTTCAATATTCTTGAGTGGTGGAAGAACCATTCAATTCAATATCCAGTTCTCTCCCTCATCGCAAGACAAATATTAGCAACCCCTTCTTCAACAGTGGCAGTTGAACAAGCATTTAGTGCTGGAGGATTAATTTTGGACTCCCGCCGTTCAAGATTAAATCCGGAAAGTGTGGAGTTTCAAGCTTGCGTCGATGATTGGACAAAGGCTAGGCTTCGACAACAAGAGTTGGATCGAGAACACGAATTCTTCAGTGATGATTGTGGAGATACTACAGCCACCACAACAACAGGTAGCGACGATTGAGGATCAGGTAAGTTGGGGTTACCAAAGGTAAGAGAACTACATGGGCTTTGATTCTTCTATCCCCAAGAAGATATGTAGGCGCTTAATAATAATTCATTAAGTTCAAGCCCATTCCTCATTTTTTTTTTCAAATTTTTTTATAATGTACAATTTGATTATGATTTTTAATTAATAATTTATTAATTTTATTTTATTATTTTAAAAATAAAATTAAAAGTTCGGAACCGGAACCGGCCCGGAACCAAAATCGGCCCAAAAGGGCCAGTTCCGTCGAACCGTGCATCTCTACTATTATGTCTTGGTCGTATCCGACCCCTGCTTTTATGGAGGATATGATGAATAAGCTCTCTCGGCAAGCTCACTCGTCCGGCACCTTCTCAGTTGCTTCTGCTTGGGAGACCATCAGAAACATGGGGCAAACTATGCTTTGACACTCTTTTGTCTGGGATCGTACCATTGCTCCTCGACATGCCTTCCTCATGTGGTTAGTTACTCTTAACCGTTTACCTACACATGTTTTGCTACTCCAATATCGTAGGATAGCTAATGGGGTTTGTGCTTTCTGTCATTGTAGACCAAACTCAGTTGATCATTTATTTTTTGGGTGTTCAATTACTGGTAGCCTAGCTTTAATTTGGGCGCCCAAATGTAGTTTGTCTTGACAGAACCGCCCTTGGCAAGAGCACATCCGGTGGGCTATGAGACGTTTTGATGGCTAGTCTTTTACTCATCGCATCTCCAAGTTCTCTTTTGGGGCTTTATGTCACATCATTTGGATCGAGAGGAACAACATTCTTTTCATATATAAATCTCTTTTTGTGCTGGCCATTATCAAGCACTTTATCAAGGTGGTGAAAGACAAAGTTCTCTCTCTTGGGTGCATCGAAGTCATTCCTTGCAATAGGTGTTTGCAAAGAATTGGGGCCTCTCTTCTGCTATCTTTGCTGATTGTCTAGATGCCGTGTAGTCTTGGAGTATTGCTGGTTTAGTTGGTTCTTACTTACTCTAGTTTTTATGGTTGTTTTCTGCTCTTTCTTTAGGCCGTCTGTTTGGCCATGTTTATCTGCTATGTTGGCCGTGTTTTGGCCCCTCTATTTTGCCCAAGCTGCTCAGTTTTCAGTCGCCTTGTTTGGTTTGTATGCTTGGCGGTTCTATTCAGTTTTTGGCCGTCTGTTTCGGCATTTAGGTTTTTGCTTCTTTAAGACCTTGCACAGGTCTGTTTTTTGGCCCTGTGTTTGGCTTTATCTTGGCTGTGCTCTGGCTATGCTACGGCCTCTCTTTCGCTCTCTAGCGGTTCTGTTTTCAAGAGTCTTTTGGTGGTCTGCTGGACGATTTTGTTCCCTTCTGTTTGGCTGTTCTCTTTCTGCTTCTTTAGGGCACTTCTTGGCCCCTAGGTTGGGCGCGCTTTGTCGTGATATTGTATCTTGTAGGCGGCTCATCGTTGAACCTTCTTTGGCACCAAATGGTGCCATTTTAAGTTCATGATTTTGTATCCGGTTTCTTCCTTGTACCTAGTGCTTTGAAAAGTTCAATACATACTCACTTTACCAAAAAAAAAAATCCAAAATCCAAAAAAGAAAAATTTATAAAAATATATATTTTTTTTAAAAAAATAGAAAAATCCCAAAAAAAAAATCAAAAATTAGGGGATTGGTCTTTTCAAAAAGAACATTCTTAGAAGTTGATAATCGTTCATGGATAGAAATTTTAGAAGGGGTAGGTAGCATAAGTTGCACGGACTTAATAGCTCCATATATGTGAATCAGTACATATGATTGAACTATTGCTAGCGGGTGTCAAAAAAAGATGGGTAAGATAACAATAGTATGACGAAATAAAAGTAACTATTGTCACCTGTAATAAATTTCAATGCAGAGAGGTATGGATAGATATCGCGAGGAGTTTGTAATTTCAGTATATGGATCGACAAGTTTTTTCGTATTACACCAATAATTTCCTTAAAAGATTGGTAAGTTGACTGATATGGTGATAATTTTAGATGTTAGCGTACAACACGATATGAAGCTCGCATTCCACAATAGTAAATTTGTTTTCATTAGTAATGCTTATGTATTTTGAATCTTAAAGGCCTGATAATTATTACTTTGATGAACGACTCAATATGTGAACAGAAATGTCATCGAACTTATCGACAGTAACTTCTCTAGAAATTTAAAAGTTGCCTAATATAATGATTAACGATAGACAGTCTACCAATGTAAATTAATATTTTATACTTTTAAGGATGAATAGTATTGGGGTAGAGTCAGTCACTATCGAGGAATCAGTTCAGAAGGTTGAGCAATTGGGTTTTGTTTTAAGGCTAATAATATTAGAGCCAACTTGTAAGTAAGTATCTTTTTTTTTGGGGGTCGGGAAGTAAGTATCTACATTGAATATAAAAGCACATAACAGTGCCATCGTCAGAGCTATAATGCCTATTTGGTTCAGCATTTGGCTGAGGAACTTTGAGAAAATGCAATTACCTTTGGGCTCAAGGTATTTTGCAAAATGCAAGTAGTGTTTGATAAATTGTATTTTAAAAACACATGGGAAAGTAACATTGACGTAGATACTGTTTGGTGAAAAATGAACCTTGTAAAGTATTTTTACTTTTTTTAAATAAAAAAAGCGGCGGTGTCATTTCCGCGATCGTGACCGTGGCGGTGACCGCAGGCGGCGGCCAGTAAACCGGCGATTGACGACCAACGGCGGCGAACGGCGACCGACGGCTGTCGTGACCTAAAAAAATTGAAAATTCTAAGTTAATGGATTATCAGGTTAATTTCGAGACCAATCTAATACGGACTCTCTCAAACCCTACCAAATCGCAACTTTAGTTAATTAGAATGATTTGAAATTCGGAGTTGCCACTAATAAATGGTAGATTGGTTAGAAACCCAAATAAAAATGGCAGAATGACTATTCTTATTCCTACGAACCAGAATTTAAGGATTCGGGGATTTGATTACATTAACTAATTAAAGCTAATGCCCTTTCGGTACCTTAATTTCATGAGATGTCCTGAATTGACGACTCAAAATTGATTGGATTTCATTTGAATTCAAATGAGGTGTTTTCATGTTTTTGCTTTCTTAAATGCAAGGGCGGGTGGTATGGAATGCATGGGCATGCAAAAATAAATGCAATGAATAAAAAAAATACAATGCAAGACATGCAGAATTAAAGTCAACTCATCCTATATGCAAAATTAACTAATTAATTAAGACATGCAAAATTACATGATGTCAGGGCATAACGCAAGACCATTAGTCTAAACATGAGAAGATCTTATGTGAAGACACAATCAATCATGCAATTCGTTAATTAACATGCAAACTATCATGCAATTAATTAAACTAAAATGCAAGAACTATATACACACGAAGACTCATGTAGCATGTGATTTTTTTTACCTGAGCAATTTAGTCATGCAATCAAACTAACATAGTATGAATGTCCTAAACATGGTACTAATACATGCAAAATGACATGGTCAAATACAATGGTGTAATATGCATGAGTTTCGAAAAAATGGATGAGGGAATAGATGGAACTCGAAAATATAAATGACATGAGATAATGCAAGATCATGAATGAGTAGATTTTTTTGATTTTCGGCAATATAATATGCATGAAATAAAACACGACTCAAAAACATGCAAGTGATATTTTGAAAAATATGGAATGCAAGATATGATACTCGAGAATATGAAGTGAATATGCAAGATAAAATTCGAAAATATGCACGAGGATGACGTGAGATATTCAAGATATGCATGAAAGTGCACAAGATGACAATGAGTTGATTTTCTGTTCCTCTTTCTTTGAATTTTCGGACATATGATGGTAAACTTGAACATTTTATTATCTTGATTTATGTATTTAAAATTTAATGAGATAAGGTTTTCTAAGAAAACTTATCTTCCTAAAAAATTCAACTAGATATGGTTTCTAAGAAAGCATATCCCACTAAAATCTTTAGGAATTTTCAATGTATGGCAAACCAAATCAAGATAACACATCCGTTTCAAAGCATGATAAGAAAAAAACAATTAACAAGATCACGACCATCCACCCCTTTTCCATATTTTTTTTTTGAAAAAATTAGATATCTTAAATCTAAAATTGGCCTTTGAAGATAGCGAATCGAATCTAAATGGTAATAGATTAGATTAGCTAACTTCCCGTCTTTGTTAAACCGGATGATCGTACCCAAATGGCGACAGGTGAAACATATCCAACTTAATATAAACGTTCCCTATTAGGAAAAGTAATCTTCCTAATTTAGATTTAGATCCTTTTTATTCAGAAAAATCGTGCCTAAAACATGAATCAATACCGTTCAATCCCCAATTTATGTAAAATAGGCAAGTGGATATTTAAAGTTCGAGATACGGTACTTTACCTTATCTTGTGAATTGCAATTTCCTAATTCGAACCTTGCGCACTAAGCTTGAGGAATGGACTGGTCGGCAAGGGTTCTCGGCGGATCAAGGAGTTCGGAATTTGCTCACGGGATTCGACCGGTGAAGTCTCACCTCGGATTTGTCTTTTTCTTATTCCTTGAGAGAACAATGGTAGATGCCCAGGAACTTTGACCACGTGGCCTTGATATTTTCCTTTTGAAACTTTTTCTCCTCAATCTTGGACTGCCCACCGTTTGAATTGAGATTTTCACCGAAGGATCTGTGCAATGTTTGACCGAAATATATGAACAACGCCAGGGTACTCTTGGTGAATACGGCGGAGAAGCAGTAGATGCGATGGTGCGGATCAAGGCAGCGTCCAGCAAGTAAGATGACGTAGCAATCAAAACAGCAAGTGCGTCAGTGGTATATCTGGAATGATGGGCGAGGCACATCGTGGATAGGCTGTTTCGTCTAGGAGCTATTGCCGGGACGTTGGGGGAGTTGGCCTCTGCCGAGAACGGTGGAGCAGCCAAGGAAATCAAGAGGCCGGCGTCACTATTGGGGATGTTGCGCCGTCGTTCAAAACCACTGAACGTATTCATCAGAATATTGCACACAATTGCAATGATAACTCGAACACAAGCGAGTATGAACTTCCGACTTCCTACTCCATTCGTCTCATACCAAACTTCGTAGTCGGGATGCGCTCACACTAACCCATGCATGAATTACATTGCATTCAGCCAATTCATTAACGGTGATTTACGTGAATAATATCCATTGGATCTATACAACACAATGCTGGGGTCCAATAACTCGATCCGTACAACACAATGCCGAAATCGACTTATGATAAACAGGTTTCGTCCCGACTCCTTTTCGCGACGGCGACTACAAGTGGTAACACAATACCCAGAGTAGGCATCTACACCACAGGTAGGATCCGGTCCGTCACAAGCTTCGACCAGCTACCGACAATTCATGACACGAAATGAAAGATCGAGCAACTGACAAGTCGTGTGGTTCATACTAAAAGCACGATACAAACTCGCCAGGCCACATATCATTGTTCCCTCGTATGACCATTCATCTTATCCGACAACCAATCGGTTCTTATCTTTAATTATAGTCGGATGTTCGCACACATATGCTCAAAGACTTGGCTCTCGACCATTTTCATGCAAAACATGCAATTTGAGTCATACAAGATTATAAGGATGCATGATATTATTCAGTAGACATAGCAACAAACACAAGGGCCAAGGCCATCAGCCTCTAAATCGACCACCTAGTTAATCGATAATCATTAGCCACCCAAGGCAAACAACCATATAACCAATACGAACAATAATCAACCAACGATAGACAACCAAGTCTAAAGGTTCAATCCAATTATACTCAATTAAATCTAATTCGTACAACAATTTAATCATAACCAATTCAATTATCCAATCGATCGTACACTCGTCTCTAACCTATCGCTCGCTCGCGACCAGACAATATCAATTATAGAAATAAGAATCTCAAGCAGCTAGCAATTCTGTTCTTAAATAGCCACAATTGATTAGCCTACCGATTAGGGCCATTTAGCCTAATCCAAGTTTCTAACCTAAACTGGCCCGAATCGAACTATCTAAACACCTAATAATCTAAACAAACTAATCCAAACGTAATTAACAACCTAATCAAGGATTATAGGTCAACTCACAGTTAATTAGCCAAGTTGGCCGGCATGGCCCAGGATCTCGGCCATATTGGCCGGCCACGGCCTAGGCACAGCCCGGTCACACGGTCCAGTATTCTCTGCCATCGTCAGAGCGTGACCGGCCACGAGCCGGCCATTATGGGCCACGATCTAGGCCGAAGTGAGTGAGTGGGAGTTGAGAGGGAGAGAGATATATAAGGAGGGGTGAGGGGTATGGCCCTTCCTCTTATTCTATGTGGGACAAGAGGATGATGACATCATCAATGATGTCATGCGATGTCATCGATGAGGTCAAGAAGATGATGTCATGGTGCATCATGAAGATGTCATACATTAGAAAACCATAGGGGCATTTTGGTAATTTCTTCAAATGTCAAGGGCATTTTTGTAAATTGTCCACTCAAGGGTAATTTGGTCAATTATAAATCTATTGAGGGCACTTTAGTCAAATATCATCCTAGGGGTATTTTGGTCCCTTGCCAATCTTTTGAGGACAATCTCGTTCAATTCCAAACCAATAGTATTACAATAAAGTATAAGTTTAGGAATCTCGACCATAAAACAATACGATCAATCGATTGAATCCTAAATTAATCCGATCGTCGATTTAGGAAATTCTCGATCCCTTTGCCTAATTCATCGAAATTCATTCTAAGGCAATAAAACGTAATCCAAAGACAATTCATAATCTAGTTTCTATCATTAGAAAAGAGATCAAATTTCTAGAGCATCGCAACTCTCCCCACCTTAGGAAATTGGGAAAAGTACACTACAAGTGCCATAACTTTCGTACGGCGTTCACTTAAGTGCCATAACTTTCAAAACGTTCACTTGAGTGCCAAATCGGAGCAAAAACGTTCACTTGAGTGCCAATTCCGGCCAAAAGCGTTCACTTGAGTGTTATTTTCGTCGAAAAACATGACGTGGAATTTTCACTATTATTTGTTGAATTTCTGAGTGCCATGTGGAAATTCCACATCTTTTTTTAATATGTTCTGATTTTTTTTTATTCAAATTAAAAAAAAAAACAAAAGTCCAAAAAAGAAAGAAAAATCAATGAAAAAAAAAAGAAACGCTGGTTTCTCGGTGGTGGCCGGCAAGGGTTGCCGCCGGCCACAACCGACCGGCCTAGGGGTCAGGGTCGGCTCTCCCTGGGCCGGCGCGGCCACGCCGTCGCGGCCTGAGCTCCAGGAATCGAGGGCTCAAAGCCCTCGCCGGAATTGCGCGAGGGCTTCGACCCCTCAAGCGTCGTCGTCGCGACCTCAATCGAGGCCGCGACGGCCGTCGACAACCCTTTGGAACTGCGCGACGGCCGTCGCGGCCTCGATTGAGTTCGCGACGGCGGCGCTTGAGGGCTCGAAGCCCTCGTCCAGTTCCGGCGAGGGCTTCGAGCCCTCTATTCCTGCAGCTCAGGCCGCGACGGCCGTGGCCAAGGGCCGTCGCGGCCTCGCCGGCCCAGGGCGAGCCGACCCTGGCCCTGGGCCGGCCGGTGGTGGCCGGCAAAACCCTCGCCGGCCACCACCGAGAAATTGCAGATTTGTTTTTTTTTTTTTTTTTTTGCATTTTTCAATAATTAAATAAACCAGAAAAATAAAATTTGCAAAAAAAAAAGATTGTCTGGCGCCATGTCAGCTTCCGGCGAGCCACGTAGGATCACTTAATATTAAAATAACGCCACGTCATATTTCCGGCATGCCAAATCAGCAAGTGAACACTTTTTCAAAAAACTAGCACTCGAGTGAACACTTTTTCAAAAAACTAGCACTCAAGTGAACGTTTTGAAAGTTATGGTACTTAAGTGAACGCCGTACGAAAGTTATGGCACTTGTAGTGTACTTATCCCTAGAAAATTTCGTCCCCGAAATTTGACTACAATTATCTCAATTCAAACAAGTAAGGATGACAATTCCCCATAACGTTCTTTATGCTCGTCATGTAATACTAGATTCATCAATCCTTACGCAAACTCTGTGTACTAAATTCACAATACGACTACTAACATGCAAGTCGGACTCAAGCCTACTCCTTCAATATCGGACTGTCACAATTCCATATCTACAATATATTTATACATGTTAAATAGTCTAATTCCAAGTATCGATCAGCTATCTCTTATATTCGTCTCCATACCTTCCATGCCTCTATTCAGTATACCATGAACACAATTAACCACCAATACTCAAGTCAGAGTCGAGTTTACTTCTCAAGTATCAACTTATTTCAATCTGCATCTATGCATCCCACTTCAAGTACTACATTCAGAACCGTGACCTTTGAGCGGCTAGCTTCTTTCAATGGGTCATGTAACTTATCCAATCGGGTCCGACGTGATACGGTCTCATTTGATCTGAGTCTCCCATCCTCGACATGATTTGCAGCAATTTAATTATCCAAGGAAATGTATCGACATACATTTCTTTTAAGAAGGGTTATCATTAGTCTTACTGCAACATCTTCTTTGACAATCGTCTCAAACTTCAATTGTCATATTTTGTAATCACAACTAACCCCAATGTCAGTCATCTCCGATTTTCCAATTCACTCCACGGTCTCAAGCGGTCTGACGTGTTTCAGACTCAACTTTTCTGTCGTTTCCTATAGACACCATTTACGATAAACACTAATGGCAACTTGGGAATTTATTAAATAGGTAGGATTGACTAATAGTTGATCTTTTCATCATCATGCTAGGCTTTGCATTTGTTACACGTCAGTCGTCGAAATGTCTAGGAATTCCTTAACCTCAGATGCCTCATAAAACTAAAGATCGGATTGTCCACCTTATGGAACTGAGCCTGCTTGCGGTCAACTGACGAATTGAATGCCACTTTGACTATCTCGGTCTGGGGTTGGAACCACACGTTCCTAAACCAATGGTACAGTCGAACACTATCGAGAACACCTCTCATGACCAACTCAAGTTGATGTAGGATTGGTTCGTCTCGACCCGTAGTCCTTCAGTAACACGTCACGTAGGCTAGGGTAGCTAATCCTGCCTAATGAGTAGCTGGTACGGGATTCTAGTACACGTCGTCATCCCTTGAACCCATGGCCAGCTTGGTTGTCTATCAACGTCAGCTCATAAATCACGCCATGGATCAATCCCTGCTCGAGTTTAGGGCGATCCCACGGTGGACTTACAGCTAGACGAGATCAACCTAGATTGATCCGTGCTTGAGTCGAGGTCGTCACCTCGATCCACAGTACAATCGACTGGCAAGTGAAGCCATGATCTAAGCCAAATGCGACGTCCAATATCTCGGTGGCCTCTCTTGACACTTCACCGTAGTTCCAAAAGAATCAAAGTCCTCAACTTGGATTGATTGTAAGTTTTGAGCGTCAACCAATCTCCCGTTGCATACTCTGATCACTCGTCTTTCCTAATTGCACATCTCGTAATCTTAATCTTATAATAGGTCAACATCGTTCCTAACACTTACAAGACCATCCAATGAGTCTCAACATGACATTAATCTGCAACTTATCGTTGCTACCTTTCCTCGTTTATCCCTATAGATGAATTCTACAGTTTCCCTATAGATGAATTCTACAGTTTCGACCTTTGCAGCTGCCGACTAGGGATAAAACAAGTGGATGCAATCCTTGTCGAAGTCAGCACTTAATAGGTCTGCAAATCGAGGGTTTTTATCTTTACAACGTGATCGTCATGTACTTGGCCCGACTGTACTTATGTGCAATAAGCAACCTATTGATAACACAATGTCCTGTACAGATCCTTAAAGAATTATGCTCTTTTGAACCTTCGGTAAATGACTGCCCAGCTGAACTATCTTTGTACGTCAAACAAAACCTTAAGTTAAGTCCCAAATATGATCCGAAATTTTTTATGTCAGAAAAAATTCTTAACTTTAGGTTCAGCTTTCAATTTTACCTCAGACTTTTTTTTTATTTAAGAAAAAAAATCACCAATTTTATTCTAATCTGCCCCATTAGCCCTCTGTCCAAAAAACGCCATTAGTCATCCTTAATTTTCATATCCTAGAATGGTTTCATTTTGAAGAATTTTTTTATTAGCATGAATTTATTATCCACGTGAAAATGCCAAGTCGGTTTGTACATATCGCCCCATTACTATGCTAATATGGATTTTAAAAAAAAATATATATGTAGAAATGTCACACCAAGTTCGGTGGACCATGGGGTAGATTTGAGAATACATTGAAACTTTGTATTTTTTTTAGACACAATAAAATTCGAAGCAGATTTGGGACTGTACCTAAAGTTTGGAGTTTTTTTCAAGACAAAAAAATTAAAATTTGAGAGTTTTTTAAGGAATTAGGCCAAACAAAATGCTTGATAAAATGATACCTTACAAAAAAAAAAACTTGATAAAATGCTAATTGATCACTTATATCAAGTGTCTTGATCTATGTTGTATCGACACGATACAAGACAAGCGACACAACACGACATGCCGACACGCGATTTCTAAAAAAATAGAGAATTTCGACACGTTGGGACACATTATATATTAAATTTATATTTTTAGATCATGTTAAATTATCATTTTTATGATTCCACAAATAAATAAATAACAAAAAGAGCCTTAGAATGAAATTACATGATAAAGACTATGGAAGAAGGTAGATACGTATGATGTTCAGTATTCAAAAGCGATCGCCATTGATGTGCCTTGAGGAACCTTTTGTATATATTTTAGAGGAGACAGTTCGTGAGGCATTAAAGGTTCGACTTGGTATGACAATGATTCACTCGCCTCCTATATTTATCTCAATGCAGTAAATAAATTTTGTTTGAGGGTCTTAGTTAATGTTTCTTCTTGCCATTTTTATTGCAGATTTAACGAATCATCGTGTTTAATTCAGTGTAAGAGAGGAAAGATATGCTGCTTCACCTATGTACTTAATGCCGTAGTTTAAACCAAGCTTTATTTTCGACCCTCCAAAAAAAAAAAACCAAGCTTTTTTTTAGCAATGTATTTTGACTTGGGGTTTACCCTCTTATGTGCAGCACCAGCACCGCTGGTGGGCTGCTCGGGGAAACTGCATGTCCGACGTTGCTCTGCAATAGAGAAAGAGAGATAAATCTCCTTATAAAATGGGGCCTCAGCTCATCAATTGATGTTGAAAGGTGGGCCGGGCCATGGGTCATCAGCTAGGCCCATAGGACTACGGTCAGATTTTGATTTTTTATTTTAAAGTGTTAAGATTTGTTTTATCTAATTGGGGGACACGTGTATTGATAGATGTGTGACAGGTGTCCCACCCAGTGCAAATTAGAGGAGAAAGGAAAGGAATCGAGATCGAGATCTCCCAAGATAAATTTGGGATGAATTTGAATTCGAGAAGCGTGTCCGTGTAACATTTCTTTAATGGATTGGTAAGAGACTTAAGTCAGCCAACAGCCTGTGTCATAATACAAGAATATGGGGAAGATCTTGTCGGAAGCAAGAGTCATAAACAAATTTAGTATCATCATACAACAACGAGAATATGGTGAAGATCGTGTTGGAAGCAAGAGTCATAAACAAATTTATTATGTTAGAAAGAGCAGCTACATTGTATTGGTTTCCTAGCATCCACGTTGAGCGTAGGGCCTGTTTCGTTCAGCATTTGCAAATGACTTTGGGGCTTTAAAGTCCTTTGGCTAATTGCAAATAGCGTTTGGTTTGTTTTTTGCTCAACTTTGAAAAAATGCAATTACGTTTCCGCAACTTGCCGACCACCGCCACCGACAGCCACCGCCACCGCCACCGGCGCTACCACTGCCCCCCTCTGCTACCGACCGTCGCCCATCGAATGCCGCCTCCGACCGCCGGGGCCCGCCAACCGTCTGCCGCCTGCCATCGCTCATCGACCACCACTTTTTTTTTTCAAAAATTAAAATACTTTACAAAGTATATTTTTCACCAAATTGTATTTACGTCAAAGTTATTTTTCAATGTGTTTTTAAAATACAATTTACCAAACACTACTTGTATTTTGAAAAAGGCATCTAGCCTAAAGATATTTACATTTTCTCAAAGTCTCTTTGCCAAATGCTGAACCAAACAAGCTCATACACTTCCGATAAACCACATACTAGTGTTGTTGTCCGAGTGCGCACGCGTGCGCGTGTAGCTTCCCTCGAGCCTTAGACTATGTAGCATCGACACTCCTCCTAGGTGAGAGTGTCGGTGTCGGACCCGTGTCGGACACCGACACCCGTCCGACAGCTCCCGACACCCGTGTCGGTCGTGTTGACCGCGTGTTGACATTTCGATACTTGGTCAATGCGGCCGACACTTTGCCAACACCTGTGTCCGGCGTGTCGGACACCTGAAGCTCCTTAAAAAAGAGGAAAAAATTAATATCTTGAAGGGCACAGATCGGGGAAGGAGGGGGGAAAGAGGGTCTCGGGCCATGAGATAGAGGAGGGAGGGAGCCGGCGACGCGCGGCAAGCGCCCGAGCAGAGAAGTGTCCAAAAGCATATCCATATTTTTTTCCTTTTTACTTCATTATTTCTTCACTTTTATAGGTTAATTAAATCAAATTATGGAAGTATGAATGGTATAAGCTTTTTTTTATTATAAGAATTCTTTTTGTAAACCTCATTTTATAAGAGAAATTATAGAAATAAAAATATATCATTGTTGACACCTGACTTTTGACCATCCGTTATTATAGTTTTTATTTCTAAAATTAATTAAAAATAGCAAAAAATGTCAAAAAAAATTGCAAAATCAACTTTGTGAGCCTTAGCCTAGCTTTAGGAACCAATTTTGAACAAAAAATATTTTTTGAATTTTTTAATATTTTTTGGAATTTATTTAATTATAAAAATACCCAAAAAATCAGGCAAAATACCATTCGTGGTCAGACAATTACAAAAAAATATTCAAAAATTTTATTTTAATTTCCTCTTTAATATTTTCACTTTTTACCAGGGAAATTTGGCTCGGTTCATGGGGTTCCTTCACAAACCTAATCCCGAACCGGGCCTAAAAAATCCTTTTCGAGTCTTTTAATTTTCAATTCTCGGTTTTCATAAGCTATGACATTGGATTCTAGAGTATTGAAATTCAATTGGGTCAATTGGCCCTCCAATTTGATCAATTTTAACCAAAAGGGCTTAATTGCATAAAAATCTTTCAATTTAGTCCCCGGTTTTACAATTTGTGAAATTAAATTTCACACGGGCACACCCATTAAAATCAAACACCTCTACCCTATAGTTTTCATCATGCTGAATCCATTGGTGGGCTCAATTTCGAATAATTCGACCGTTTGGACCTTCGATTTGGTGAAATTCATTTTCGGATCCTAGGGACAATTTGGGGTTTTCATAAAATTTCAATCAATTGATTCACGAAAATACCCATATTTGATAGAAAACGTGTCAAGGAATCCGATTTTGCCATCAATTTCATGAAAAGAGGTCAATTTGGGGCCCGATTTGGGCGATTTGGCCGAACCGGGCCGGTCGGGTCCGGCCCGACCCGACCCGGTCCGACCGGGTCTGCAACTCAATTGCAGACCCGTGCAGCGCACCGAAGAGAAAAAAACAGGGCATGTCGGGGGCGTGCGTTTTGGGAAGAACGAAAGCAGAACGAGGATGGGGGGACATGGGTGGAGACCAATGCTCGTGCTCTGGAGAGGAAGTGGTCGTCGAGGCGGGCGGTCGGCCACGAAAACGGTGAAAGATTCTCGGTTTAAGAAAACCGAGCTCGACATATGTGGGGTGGGGGGACTTCGGACAAAGACAGCGGACAACCGACGACCCCGAACCTCCAGCGGACTTCTCTCATCACCACCAAGGTCGCCATTGCCGTCGCCAAGCCCGGAGCAGGTCGGTATTCTCCCCTGAGCTCCATTTCTCTAATGCACGCCGACTGTTCGACGAAATGCCTAAACGAGTATCGTATTTTTGGAGTCTCGGCCAACCCATCCCGGCCCTTATTTGTCGCGATTCTGGCTTTAAACTTTCATGATAATCTTCCCTATCCCCTGGCCTGCTGTTTGTTTTACATTATTCGACAAAAAACGAGGGCCGAGGCTTCGCCGGTCGTGGTCAGGGTCGGGAGCTCGATGGGGAGCTTCAAGTGTTCGCCGAGCTCAAAAAGAGCTAAGGTAAGTTTTCGGACCATCCTAGGATGCTATTGGATGACTGAGAATCGAGCTTGAGCAAAAGAAATGAATTGTGTAAATCGTCGCCGGCACCGGGAAGTCGGGGGTTCGTCCCGATCGTTTTCGACGTGTCCATGGCCTTATTTTTGGTATGTGATGATGTTGAGGTGCTGAGGGTCCGAATGCCACAAAAATTTCCCGAAAATTTTGAGTTTTGGTTCGGTTTTGGGCATTTTCCGGCGACCTCGCCGGAATTTTCACTGTTCCGGCGAGGCGCCGGTCGTCTTCTCCGGCGGGCCGGCGCCCCGCTGACCGGTCAACGGCTGACGTGGCATGCCACGTGGGCGCCACGTCAGCCAGCTGGGACCGGTCCATTGATTTTCAAACCAACGGATTGGGCGGCCCGGATCGCGACACGTGTCGCGATCCTGTAATTTTGGAAAATTAAAAAATGATTTTCGAATAAAATAAATGACTTTCTGATAATTAAATTAAAATCGATCTGACGGTCGAGAATGTACCAAGTGGCTTTCTGTGGATCGTCCGATCTCGTCCAAGATCGGACGCATCAGGAGTAGCCACGTGGCACAATCTGGAGCGTCCGATTTGATTGGTTTTCTAAAAAGGAAAATAAACTAATTGTTGATCTAACGGTCACCAATGAGCCACGTGGCTCCCTGTGGATCGTCCGATCTAGCGGGAGATCGGACGCACAGGAGGAGGCCACGTGGCGCAACGAGGACCGTCGGATCCAGGGAATTTCGGATAATTAAATAAAATATATAAAAAATCAAAAAAATTGTAAAAAAAATAGAAAAATGTTTAAAAAATAAAACGGTGTCGTTTCAGGCCGGTGTCGACCCCTAGGGTCGGGCCGGGCGCCCGAGAGGCGCGGGCCGGGTCTGACCCGGCCCGGAAAATATTTTTAAATATTTAGAAAATTCAGAAAATAATAAAATAATCAAAAAATCAATAAAAATGAAAAAATCATAAAAAATTCAAAAAATTCGGAAAATTCAGAAAAATTATAAAAAATTCCAGAAAATAGGAAATGGCCACAAAAAACTGGCCACGACCTGTTTCGGGTCTTTCGACCCCCTATCTTTTCAGAAATGACGGTTTTGCCCTTCCGGCTAACCGTCTTCCAAAAAAATTCTAAAAAATCCAGGAAAATCCCAAAAAATAGGAAATGGCCACAAACAACTAGCCAAGGCTCATTCCGGGTGTTTTGAACCCCGACCCTTCTTAAAATGACGATTTCGCCCTTTGGGCGAATCGTCTTCCAAAAGTTGAAAAAATGATCAAGAAATTCCAAAAAATTCTCAAAAATGGGAAATGGCCACAATCAACTGGCCATGGAATATTTTGGGTAATTAGGTATCCAAACCTTCCAAAAAATGACGATTTTGTCCTTCGGGCTAATTGTCCCCGAATCTTCCCATTTTACCCCTAGCCCTAAATCACACCTTTCCTGAGCCCTTATGGCTATACTAGGAGGCCAATGATTGAAATTGATGTGTATTGACATGATTTATTTATGCAATCGACTGCGCTTTCGTTAAATTGACTGTGATTTGATAGGATCAGTCTTCCAATCTGCATGAAACCCTGAATCAAACCTATCTCACCCAAAATTGCGCCTGCATGAACTCTTAGTCAGGAAAATCACTCGCGTTAGGTACCGAAAGGGCGTTGGTAACGACACCGACGTAATCAAGTCCCCGAACCCAAAATCTCTGGTTCCGCAGAACTGATCGATCTCTCCCAATCGGTCAGTAAGGTTTCCGGTCTACCCTCCAAGAAAGACCGGGTGGCGACTCCGAATGCACGCACAAGTTGCACATGCCACCACGACCACACTAAGGTTGAAAGCGATCGACTTTTATCGTCGAATCCCTCAAAAAACATACTCCCGCCGCGATTTGGTATGGGCTTGGGAGGGGCCCGCGCCGATCCAAAGCCCGCGATCCACATTTCAGAGAGGAGGCCCGCGATCGGTAATCCATTAGCCGCGTCCGTTGATTTCGGACGGGTCGCGACAATCATGTATATATAAAAATATATTTAATAAAATGTGTCCCCCACGTGTCGAATTTTTCTATTTTTGAGAAATGGCGTGTCGACGTATCGTGTCGGTGTCGGTGTCAGTATTGGTGCAACCTAGGCATTAGATTAACATTTGCGCTTTGGCCATCGCCGAGGTGGATAATTTTTTTATATTTTCTTTAATTTCCACATTTTTTTATTAATTTTTATTTTTTCTTTACTATTTTTTTTCTTTTTTTTCCTCCCAATTATGGGTCGGTGAGGTCGTTAGCTGACTCTCGCTAGCCATAGGTGAGGGCCTCCATGCTATTGTTAGCCACAGGCGAGGACACCCTTGTCTATGGCTAGTGACCTCGCTTTCTAGAGTTGTAAATAAGATAAATAGAGAAAAGAAAATAAAAAAAATCTAAAACATTACAAAATTTGTCCACGTCAGCATCGGTCATGGCACGTAGGATTACAGACATTAATGTCAATATTTTTCGGCCAAAAGTTGTTGGATTGACTACATCAAGAAATCGTCAAAACATGAATTCAATTGGTACAAATGAAATATTCATATTGAATTAACACAAGTGCAAAAAATTTATGAGTTTTTTGGTACGTTTCCCAAAATGTTACCATCATACAACATGAATCTTACTTAACCATCTTCCATCAAATCCGAGCAACGATATGTATTTTGGTGTCCTTTGGAGAAGTGAATGAGGCGCTGACTTATTTGGCCCTCTCTTTTGGTGACACACCTCCCCTACCTTCAAATTTTTTGCCTTTTATTTTGTGAATTTTTTATTTCGTATACTTATGGGGTAAAAAAAGAATTTTGCACAAGTAGGGTATTTATTTAGTGTTGCATAAATAAGACAAACAAAATGGAATGGTCATATAATAAGTTCACGATATTGAAAAATCATCAAAAAATTTGTAATTAAATTGACCAAATTAAAAGGTTCAGAACTGAACTGATCGCCGCCTACCAAAGTGTGAACATTGATTCATGAATGCTGGCTTTTGGCCTGTTGAATGTACATTGAACAGGAACACGACTCTTGAGGGCAAAATGACTATAGCAATTGGGAAAACCTATGAAATTGTGGACGATAAAGCAGATGGCTTTCCTTCATTGGCCTGACCACGTTGGTTGACCCGACGTCCTGGGCCCGAGCACGTGAATCAGATAAAAGGACGACACATTTCTCGCGGCCCGAGCACGTGAATGAGATGAAAAAGGACGACACATTTCTCATGACGAGCATCCGCAATGCAGATGACTCTACAATTCCGTCAAGAGACAAAGACCAAACGAATTGATCAATGAGTCCACTTTCGCACATGCAGGGCAAAGAAGAATCTTTCCACAGCGGGGATATGTGCAGGTACTGTTGTACAGAACCAAGAGATCGATTGATAAAATAGACAGAACGAGTAAAGTGAATTAGACACTAGATGTACGTGGTTCGGTCGTAAAGACCTACGTCCCACGGGGAGAGCAACAATGATTCCACTATAGAACGAGCGATACACGGAGATTACAGATTACTCGAGTTACACAAACACACTCTTGGTGTTTCCTAGCTCCAATTACATCAAAAAACGCACACAGTATTTAGCCTTCAATTCCATAGCAAAATAATCTTTCAATCTCGCTAAGGAATAAAACACAAATCTAACCTCAAGATTTAATCAGCTTCAACACTTGAACTCTTGATGTAATTCCGTGAACAAAACGAAGACACAATGCCAAGCACTCGATGAATGGCGCTTCCAGGATCCTTACTCAAGCACTCGAACGACGCTTCAAGGTTTCTTGATAACCCACGATCAAGCAATCGTCAACATCGGCGCTTCTCTGATTCGCATCAACAACGGCGCACCAAGCACTCACAAAATTGATGCTTCAAGAATCCGTGCACCCCCTTCGTCTCCTGGCCACCACGTACGAAGACCCTCGCTTCTCATCATGTAATTCGTTTGAAGCATATGTGTATATGATGTTATTCTTTCTTTTATTGGACTCCGCAATTCACGTCCAATATCAAAGAACGGTCAACAAACTAGATTCCTTTTTTTAAGTACTTTTCCTGCACGAAACTTCTCAGCCCATTATCAACATATCAAGATAAAAAATCTTGGGATTATATTTCCTTTTGTTCTTTCTTGACCACATGAAGCCAGAAAGCAATCTTGGACTTTTCTTGTTTTGTTGCTATCTTCATGAAACAAAACACGAAAATAAGCAGTTATAGCAACTATTGGCTCTATAGGTTCCACCTTGCTATAAGCATCATTTGTGTTGACTACCACGCTAGTACCTGCTACCTCAAGAGTTTCTGGTTGCAACTCCATCTCAAGCTGAACACCGTCCAGATTCGTATTAATACTGCTACAATCACTCCTAGCCAGAAGTACTGGAGACTCGTCAAAAGTAACTTCTCTGCTGCAAACAGGTGAACTTATACTCGGGGACCACAACTGATCGCCACACTCACCTTGTGATAGCCATGGAATATGCACATTGCCTCCACATAGAGCTTACCATCACTTACTCGATAATAACATTGGCAATTAAACATTCTAAAATTAGAATAATCAGCAACGTTACCTGACCACACTTCTTCGGGAGTCCGATATCTAATCGCAGTCGATTGGGATCTATTCACCAAGTAACTCGCCATAATAAGCACATCCGCTGGAATTCTTCCAGCCATACCAGCACTGGAGATCCTTTTACGGGCCGTCTCTAGTAACTCTCTGCTCATCAATTCTGCAAACTGTTGTGGTTTACTAGTACTAGTGCGGTGTTTCACTATGCTCTTTTTCATACAGAATTTATTTACCAGCTTCGAGCAGGACTCCATGCTACTGTCAGTTCGCACATGCTTGATCAACTTACCAGTCTCTATTCCGATCAAAGCTCTCGACCGCGTATTCCTGACAACAACATCAAACTTGTGCTTTCGCACAAACACCCAGGCCTTCCTCGAGTAGCCATTAGACTCTTGAACATATGTCGATGTCTCA
Source organism: Rhodomyrtus psidioides (assembly GCA_021437785.1). Lineage (NCBI taxonomy): Eukaryota > Viridiplantae > Streptophyta > Magnoliopsida > Myrtales > Myrtaceae > Rhodomyrtus > Rhodomyrtus psidioides. Next base: position 3,999,191 of record JAILYB010000069.1, read on the forward strand.
GGAGCGAAACTTATCAATGTCTCACCTTGAAGTTCATACAGGCCGCCATGCTTAATTCCTTTCGTTATCACTAGAGCACATCGAACAATTTTCAGAACTCCACCTCGAGAAGAATACCTGCATCCAGCTGAATCTAAAGCACCTAAGGAAATTATGTTCTTTTTCAATTCTGAAACATGTCTTACCCCAGTCAATGTCCTCACAATATCATAATGTATTCTGATTTTAACATTATCAACACTCACAACATCGCATTCAGAGTTATTTCCTAACTGCACTTTACTACTATCCATGCATTGATAAGAAGTAAACTAGTTTCTGTTTGGTATAGCATGAAAGAAACAACCAGAATCTATAATCCATCCGTCAAACGACGAATTTTCAGTGACAGACACGACACTATCGACACCATCAGAATTTTCAGTTACAGCTGCAACATCATCTGCAAATTCAACTCCAATTCCCTTATCCCTTTTGTTTTTCAACTTAAAACAATTCATTCTAAGATGCCCCCTCTTGCCACAGTTCCAACAAACATCACCGCCAGTCCTAGACTGTTGCGTCTATTCATGTTCACACTACTTCTGCTAACACGAGTACTAGCTCTTCCGCTTTCACCTACTAAAGCAGCAGATACAGATTCGCTAGATTCTCTTCTACGGATATCCTCACTCAGAATTTAATCTCGAATCCCATCAAACGACACACTTGTCGACCCAAAAGAATTGCTAACAGTAGTAACTGTAGTATTCCAACTATCAGGCAATAAGGATAATAGAATCAAAGCACGTACCTCATCTTCAAAGTCAATCTCAACTGAACTCAATTGACTAACGATCACATTGAATTCATTGATATGATTAGCAACAGATGTACCTTCGCTCATCTTCAAATTAAACAGACGTCGCATCAAATAGACCTTGTTGATCGCAGAGGGCTTCTCGTACATGTCCGACAAGGCTTTCATCAAACCCGCATTGGTCTTCTTCTTGACGATATTAAACGCGACGTTACGAGCCAACGTTAGCCGAATAACACACATCGCTCGTCTATCCAACAATTCCCAATCGGGTTTCTTCATCGTTTCTGGTTTCTTCCCAGACATGGACTCATGCAACTTCATCTGATATAAATAGTCTTCTATCTGCACCTTCCAGAAACCAAAGTCATTCCCCTCAAATCTATCAATTTTCACTTTAGCTTCTTCTGTCGCCATCGATTCGCTTCAACTCAAGAAAGCCTAGTTCTGATACCAATTGTTGTGCGGAACCAAGCGATCGATCGATAAAATAGACAGAATGTGTAAAGTAAATTGGACACCAGATGTACGTGGTTCGGTCGTAAAGACCTACGTCCATGGGGAGAGCAACACCGATTCCACTATAGAACGAGCGATACATAGAGATTACAGATCACTCGAGTTACACAAACACACTCTTGGTGTTCCCCAGCCCCAATTACATCCAAAAACGTACACAGTGTTTAGCCCTCAATTCCTAGAAAAATAATCTCTCAATCTCGCTAAGGAATTAAAACACAAATCTAACCTCAAGATTTAATAAGCTTCAACACTTGAACTCTTGATGTAATTCCGTGAACAAAACAAAGACACAATGCCAAGCACTTGATGAATGGCGCTTCCAGGATCCTTACTCAAGCACTCGAACGGCGCTTCAAGGTTTCTTGATAACCCACGATCAAGCAATCGTCAACATCGGCGCTTCTCCGATTCGTATCAACAACGGTGCACTAAGCACTCATGAAATCGATGCTTCAAGAATCCATGCACCCCCTTCGTCTCTTGGCCACCACGTACGAAGACCTTCGCGTCTCTTGGCCACCACGTACGAAGACCTTCGCTTCTCATCATGTAATTCGTTTGAAGCATATGTATATATGCTGTTATCTTTCCTTTATTGGACTCCGCAATTCACGCCCAATATCAAAGAACGATCAACAAACAATATTCCTTTCTTAAAGTACTTTTCCTACACGAAACTTCTTAGCCATTATCAACATATCAAGACAAAAATCTTGGGATTATATTTCCTTTTGTTCTTTCTTGACCACATCATGCCAGAAAGCAATCTTGGACTTTTCTTGTTTTGTTACTATCTTCATGAAACAAAACACGAAAATAATTTTCGCAAGATTCGGCTTTGAACATTTAAGTACCATGTAATTTATTTCGAGTCGAACTCGTTCAACGGGTCTCAAACTCGAGACATATTATAACAGGTACACTTCGTCTCCTGGCCACCACGTACGATGACCGTCGCTTCTCATCATGTAATTCGTTTGAAGCATATGTATATATGACGTTATCTTTCCTTTATTGAACTCTGCAATTCACGTCCAATATCAAAGATTGGTCAACAAACAAGATACCTTTTTTAAGTACTTTTCCTGCACGAAACTTCTTAGCCCATTATCAACATATCAAGACAAAAATCTTGGGATTATATTTCCTTTTGTTCTTTCTTGACCACATGAAGCCAGAAAGCAATCTTGGACTTTTCTTGTTTTGTTGCTATCTTCATGAAACAAAACACGAAAATAATTTTCGCAAGATTCGGCTTTGAACATTTAAGTACCATGTAATTTATTTCGAGTCGAACTTGTTCAACGGATCTCAAACTCGAGACATATTATAACAGGTACCCCCCTTAGATCTACTTATAAGTAGGAATTGAGCTTCCCTTCCTTGGCCCCAGAGAGAGAGAGAGAGAGAGAGAGAGGAGAGAGAGAGAGAGAGAGAGAGAGAGAGGAGAGAGAGAGAGAGAGAGAGAGAGAGAGAGAGAGAGAGAGAGAGAGAGAGAGAGAGAGAGAGAGAGAGAGAGAGAGAGAGAGAGAGTTAGAGAGAGAGATATGAAGACTCTGAGCTCTACTGATTTGTTGCACAGAGACTTAAGCGAGCCGCCAGTGCGTCGTCTCGTCTCGTCTCATTGATCTCCAACCATTTAAATAGAGGGCGTGCTTGGTGGCCTGATACACGATGACTTCATGTGGCATTGGCAGGTACTGTTTGAAGAGCATTTAGGAGTGAGAAAGGTGATCTTGAACCGCCCTTCCAAGTTAAACTCCCTCACTCTTGAGATGGTGCGCGTCTTTCTCTTCTTTCTTTACACGTTTATGGGTCTCCACTCCATTACTCATATCCGTGGTTGTCTCGTCTGAGCACGCAGGTTTCTCAGATGTTTAGGAAGTTGCAAATCTACGAGGATGATCCCACCGTTAACCTTGTTATCCTTAAGGTAATTAGAGCTTGTATATATGCATGTTCTTTCCTCCTACCGAGTTGCTACTACTTATTAACACTAACTGATGTACAAGCATCAAACAAACATTTCTGCATGTCACTGAGTACTTTTAATTTAAAAACAACACTGAGATGAAAAAGAAAAAGCAAAATGCATGAAGTAACAACACTAGTAAGAATCATGTTATTGATGTATATTATCATATTTAATATAGCAAATGAATTTGAGTTCCTAAATTGGTTAAACATGTACATGACTTGAGTTCCTTAAACATCCAATTTAATCAATCTTCATATCCGGTCTGCTTTCAAGCAAGATGTAGTTAATTTATGAGTAGATTAGTCAGATATTTAAATGACTAATACTTCACTTTAATGAAATACGCATGATGAAAAGATGGCTTCAAACTTCTGTAGTAACAAAAGGAGGAGTAAAAATCATTGGTATAACGTTGGATCTATGAATGATATTTCTTCCATGTAAAGTGAAAAGAAAACACTCATTGAAAAAAGGGGGAAAATAATCCAAAAATTTTTAAATCTTTTAATTTTGTCAATTTAGTCATAAACATTTTCACATTTTATTAATTGAGTCTATGCGGCTATTTTGACTGAAAATTGCTGTCGACGTGGATGCCAACAATCCTACGTGGCACTATTGATGCTGACGTAGATATTTTTTCTAATGTTTAATATTTTTTTCACTGTGGCAGGCAAGGTCGCATATCCCAAATTTGGGCACTGCACCATGGCCTTCCCCATATATGGGCTAGGCTGAGTGAGGACCGCAACCCTCACCGGCCACAGTAAGAAAAAGTTAAAGAAGGAAAGGAGAAGAAAAAGGGGAAAAAAGGAAACATAAGAAATAATAAATTCAGAAAAATAAGATATTATTAAAAATTATCCACATCAATCACCGATTTTGTTGCGTAGGATGGCCGACATCCACGTCAGTTGTTTTGGGCCAAATTTGACAAAACATGAAAATGTTTAGGATTCAATTGGCATAATAAAATATTAGGACTGAATTGAAAAAAGTGCAACATATTTAGGACTTTTTGGACAATTTTCCTAAAAAGAAAAAGAAAAGAAAAGACATGATAGCACAAAGGATTTGTAAAGTTGTTACACATATAATTGGACACATTTTTGAGTTTCGCATTTTTTATGTAGTGACTAGATCTAAATCTAGATTTGATTAATTGACTAGATCTAGATGTGTGTCCACTGTAGGCCGACATAGATAGTAATTGTGCTCCATCTGATCAATGATATTATGTTATGCTAACTTTGATCACACTTATGTTTATCCTTCTCCACTTGCTCAAATATTCATCAGGGAAACGGGGAGGCCTTTTCTGCAGGTGGTGACGTTGTTGGGAACATGCGCCCCATGTTCATGGGTGATCAAATCCGAATCCGTGCTCTCTCAAGAGTGTTTCATACAACTATAACCTGTGAAAAATGCAAGAGACATTAGTCTACCCTAGTTAATGGGATACAATAACCTTTTCCAGAAACTCACGTGATTAGATAGAGAATCATATATACATGTGGTATTCTAATTAGAGATAATTACACAAATAGTCTCCGACCTTTGGCTTAGTATGCAATGCCGTTCCTGAACTTTTAGTTTGATCAATATAATCCCTGAACTTTTGGTAAATATTCAATATAATGCCAAACCTATATAAAATTGTCCAACGATATCATTCCATTAGTTCAAATTAAGAGACAACATGGATTTTTTTTTTTATTTTATCCATGGACTAAGTTGCAAAAGTATCAAAAGCTCAGAAATCATATTTAACAAATACAAAGTTCTAGAACGATATTGTACATGGGGCCACAGCTTAGGGATCATTTTTGTCATTTTTCCCTCTAATTAATGTTGTAATAAAGAGTTGGCAAATTCAACTTTTTAGCGAGCCAGGTAAATAAAAGTTTGTAACCAAATAGAAATATTGGTAAGTAAACATAGGTCAGCAACTTATATGAAAGTGGGTAAAACAAAATTAATTGGTAAAGAATAACAACTAAAAGGGGATGATTTGGTAAGTCTCACGACCAAAGGCTGGTAAATTCATATAAAAGTTAGGGAAATTTTAAGGTTTGTAAAAAGAAAAAATGAAAGTTGATAAACAATTACCAAAGTTGATAAATTAACAAAAAATCAAATAGACATAGGTAAGCAATGTGAACGACATTTTCCATTCCAAAATTAATTTGTAATTCGATTGCAAAAGTTGGTAAATCAGTCATATGAAGATTAGTGAACTCACTTACAGTTGGTAAATTTAAAGTTTTGGTAAGAGAGACAAATAAAAGTTGATAAAAGATAAGAAAAGTTCACAAAGGCTGATGAGGGTGGGGGTTGGGATTTCATTCAGTCGGTGAGGGCTACGCAGCCCTCGCCGTCACCGCCCACCTACTCTAGCAAAGGCTGATGAGGGTGGGGGTTGGCTAGCTGTGGTTGTCGAGTCCCGGCCAATAGCTGACGACCCCGCCGAAGGGACGTTGGCCGAGGCTTGGCGACCCTCGCCAGCCAACCCCCACCCTTGCCAAGTTGAGCCTCGCCGAGGCTGGGAGAGGCCCCGGCTCTCATCGGTAGAGGTCGCCCGGCCACTGGTCGAGGCTCGGTGACCCCCGCCAACCAACCCCCATCCTCGTCGCCTGAACGAAACCCCATAAGTTTTTTTTGAATATTTCAGCTAATTTTTTATTTAAGTTATTATATTTACTATTTTTGCTTGAAAAGTCTATGTGGAAGTCCATGTGGCTAGAATTTCATTAAAAAATGTCATGTCATATAATAAATTTAAATATTAAAGCCACATATTTCTTTTTGCACTCAAGTGGTTGTTTTTATCCAATTTTGGCTTTCAAATGATCATTTTGAAAGTTTTGGCACTAAAGTAAATGACGTATACAACTTATGACAATTGTAATATACTTAAGCCAATTATTCTATATACGGACAGATGTATATGTTCAGAGTAATCATTGCAATTAATAATTTCTTTTAAATAAGTTTTTTACACTTTCCACCTATTTATCAAGATTACAAATGCCTTTCAAAAGCAAAGAAAACTCTTTAATATATTTTACTCTCACTGTCCAAGTAATTTCTGGTTACTTAAACCCTTTAGGGCATTGGAGCATCGGAGAAAGCTTTTATAAGAAACAGCTCACCTTGGATCACTTGATAGCTACCTATAAAAAGCCTTTGGTAAGATTTATGGGCTTTTCTGGTTATACAATACTTGCAGGGCTGATGAACTAAATGATACTGCATGTGTCATAAGTCGGCAATACCTTTCAAATCAACTAGAACACCTTTTTTTTTTTTTTTTTTCATATGAACCGTATTGAAGGTATGCCTCATCAACGGAGTTGTAATGGGTGGCGGCGCAGGAATCTCCATGACAGGGAGCTTTAGAGTTGTCACAGAGAAAACGGTAAATAGTGTCCATCTACAATTTTATGCAGTTTCAAAAAGCGGACAATATGATCATGAATGATCATTGCACTGTCTCTTCTGAGACATCTGAAGAATGTTAATGATTCATGGTGTTGCAGGTGTTTGCAATGCCTGAAGCATCAATCGGGCTTTTTCCGGATGTGGGTGCATCTCATTTCATGTCCAAGCTTCCTGGTTACTTTGGTAATTTTCTACGGCGTTTTCTCTTTCTTTTTTCACTTTCGATGACACAGAATATACATATTGCGCTTCCTTTGTGGATTTGGATCCCCTCCCCCGTTGCAAAGGGGGCAGGGGTGCCCTAATCAGATCTGAGCCGTCCGTTCAACAACAGATGGCCCATATCTCTTAAAATTGCGACAGGATTTTTTTTTTGTTGTTAAGAGATTAGGGCACCCCTGCCCCTTTGCGGCGGGGCACGGAATCCAAATCCTTTGTAGGGAGGGAGCTAATGAGGGAGAGAATTACATTGTGTCAAATCATTCCATTTGTCGTCCTTGCGTTTGTGTCTTACTGACAAATTTTAATTGACTTGATAGTATGTGCATATTATACCAAGGTTTTATATCAGTTTAATTTAATCTATCTTATATCCAGAGCGGTGTTACGTTGAGCAGGTGAATATTTAGGGTTAACTGGAGCACGGCTGGATGGAGCAACAATGCTTGCGTGTGGCCTTGCAACTCATTTTGTTCTTTCAAAGGTAACTAGTTATTAGCGATTTCAAAATCATACTAAAGCATTAATAAGAAAATTGTGATATAGTAGATGTATCTAACAATCAATATGGTTTTAATCCGTCTTTTACTTACATAGGTAACTCTCTATTTTTCCAATAGGATCTTCCTCTTTTGGAACACGCTCTATGTTCGTTGGACTCATCAAATGCATCAGAAATTTTATACATCATTAGCAAATTTGCGCACAAATCCAATATGAAAGAGGAAGGGCTCCACAAAAGGTTACTGATAATTCTGTTCAAGCATTTCATTTTCTTCTTGTCGAATATGATATCTTCATCAGAGCTAGTCAGAAAAATTCCATCTAGTCTATAATGTTGGAACAGATTGAAGAGTATAAACAAGTGTTTCTCAAGACAAACTGTGGAGGGCATATTACTTTCTCTGGTACGTACACGTTGGGGTGATTTGTTCTTTTACTCTTTCCTTCTTCTCCATTTCAAGTTGCACAGCTGAGACAGTTACACGGTGCAGGAAAAGGAGTTGGTAGATAACTTGGCAGAGAAATGGATCGCGGCTGCAGTCAGCAGTATGAAGGCTGCTAGTCCGACCAGCCTTAAGATTTTTCTGAGATCGGTAATTTGCAAACCTAACTCCTTGCGTACGTACGTGAATCTATGTATATGTTTTCTTTTTCTTTTTCTTTTTCCCAGCAGTTGTAGGTTACATGGTACACATGATTGTCAATTATTTATGTGTAAAATTATGAGGAGCATGCCGTATTTTGACCATTCCGCGACCAAACAAACTTGTTGATTTTGATGATCAGATAAGAGAAGGACGTGGTCAGACGATCGAACAATGTCTAACTCGTGACTACACCATCTTTTGCAACCTCGTGCGAAGGAAGATCACCAATGACTTCTACGAGGTACTTCGAGCGAGAACAAAGATAGGATGTACTATAAAAGAGAATTTCATAAAATTTCATTTACAAAGCGATGTCACAAACTTTAAATGGATATTAAAAAATGTTTGGACAGATTCGGTACTAAATTATAGTTTTAATTTGTAACATTACATTTCTAAGAAACTTCCTAATAGCCAAAAAGTCATTGCAGTTTTCCAAAGATATTGTTCTCTTCATCAATTTGGGTGATGTACTGGTGAATCGGTTCTGTTGCAGGGTTGCAGGGCAATGTTTTTGGACAAGGACAAAAAGCCCAAGGTGCAAACATACATACTTTATTTAGCAAGAGCAACAATATATCACTTTATTCCATGTTTAATATGGTTATGACATCACATGCTCTAGACAGCCTTTTGTTTTTTGTTTTTGTTTTTTTTTTTCAAATTTCAAACCTTTTTATTGGTACTTGGCTTTATCAGTCATTAGTTTTAGGGAAAATTCCATTTAAGGGCCCTGAAGTGCATGGATTTTCTCAAAGAAGGGCCTGCACTGGATTTTGTTGCAAAGAAGGGCCCGAAATGCCCTTTTTGTTTCAAAAGAAGGCCTGATAGAAGGATAGTTCCGTCTTTTGACGTTTTAATTTCGTTTTCATTTTTTTTCCTTTCCTCTTTATATTTTCTTTTCATTTTTCTATTCCCCTTTACCTTTTTCTTTTCCTCCCCGTCCGACTGTTTTTCTTTCCCTCCTGTTCATCTCCACCTCCAGCACGTCTTCTTCTTCATGGAGCTATTAGGTCCGTGCAACTTATACTACCAACTTTTATATGTTACGATAACAAAGCACAGATTCTCTTCTATTTATCCTCATAATATAAATCCAAGTATTTAACCTCAATAAGTTTAAAAAGGAATCAGTAATGCCTCGCACAGATTTGACATCCCATAATCGTCAGTAAGGTATAGTGCAAGCTAGAATTGTGGTAAATCTTAAATCATTTGAGATAAGATGTCTATGTTACGCCTGATCTTAGTTTTGATGAACGCAGTGGGTGCCGCCGAAGTTAGAGTTAGTCGGAGCAGAGATGGTGGACATGCTATTCAAAGCACCAGAGGATGAGGACGATTGGAATTGTCTACAGCTCCCTACACGGTCCTCCAACTTGCTTATCCAAATGGGATCGAAGCTCTAAGTGAACGAACATGTATTCAGCGTTTAATTAAGATGAATGCGGTTGGACCGCCACATGAATTTCTATTTATTCATCTATCTATGTATGAGACCACTTTATTTAAACAACCAATATGGACTTGGCGCACTATTTAGTAAGTTAATTGTGGCACTCCTCATGTCCTAACATCTCTCTTTTACAAATGCACCGAAACATGCTATAGACAACAAGTAATAACAACTTGCTTAAGTTGTTAACGTCAGCACATGTTAACTGTCAGCTATACCCTATATTATTTGTCACTACTCAATAATAAACTTGTATTCAATCATAGCAAACTATACCTTCCCAATGAAAAATAAATCCGTAAATCTTGTATCGACTTGGGCTGCTTGACAAAAGCTAAGTACATGCTATTTAAAAGAGCATTCTTAAGAAGTTGATAATCGTTCATGGATGGAAATTTTAGAAAGGGTTGGTAGTATAAGTTGCACGGACCTAATAGCTCCATATATGTGAATCCGTACAGATGATTGAACTAATGCTAGCGGGTGTCAAAAAAAGATGGGTAAGATAACAATAATAGTATGACAAAATAAAAGTAACTCTTGTCATCGGTAATAAATTTCAATGCATAGAGGTATGGATAGATATTGCGAGGAGTTTGTAACTTTGGTATATGGATCGACACGTTTTTTTCGTACCACACCAATAATTTCTTAAAAGATTGGCAAGTTGACCGATGTGGTGATAATTTAGATAATAGCGTACAACATGATATGAAGCTCGCTGTGACATTCTGAATTACCTACCATTTTGTGACTATTGAATGAGAAGTGTCTATCGATGTATTTCAGTTTATTTCGCTCGGATCTGATCAATCCCGGATGGACTGACCAAAAGGGAAAGCCTAACGCATGACAAGGTACGTGGACCTAGGAAACTCAAAAAAGGAAATGACGCTTTGACCATAAGGATTGCCGATGGAACATTTGGAACCAATAAAGGCTGATCAAATAACGATTAAGGAATCTATTGCTAGCATTATATGATTGAAGCGCAGGTGATGCCGTTTAATCAATGTATAATTTGTGAAATTTTCCTAAATCGAACTATGGCGATCGAGACCGTCGGGACTAACAATGAACCCTCGCAATCACATGACTACCAAAGTCGCCGCAACTTGAGTCGTCCTAAGTGTGACGAGAGTCACAGAGTCGATACGTGTAACGTCTGCAAAAGTCGCCCGTTAGTTCGAAGTAAACTGAATTTACGATTGACGGAAGATTGATCACGAAATGGAATCTCGAAATTGGCAAATGGAAATGAAGAATTCCAATATTGGAAATGAATTTGACGTCGCCTTGCCGATGGTAATTTAAAATTGGAAAAGTTAAGTTTTGAACGGAAAATGCAAAATTACCATTTTTCCCCTCATGCCTTAGCCTTGTCTTAAGAAGGAATGAAGGACATAATGGTCATTTGGACCTCCCCTTATGCTGCCGAAAATTTGATGAAGAGGTGGTCAAAGGAAGTCAATGCTAGAGTTGATATTATTGGCACCAAGATAAGTGTCAATCAATGTGTGTTTGAGTATTAATTGTCCCCACCTACCAATCTCGTCACTTGATCACACCAATTATTTGTGGAAAACCTCATTTCACCCTTACTTCAGCCGTGACTCTTCTCTCTCTACCTTTCCCCTTCATTTTCTTCTTCCTTCCTCTCACCTGAAACTGCCTCGCCCGACCAGCCTGCTACCGCTTCGCCCGTCTCGACCGCCACCTCCGGCGACCCCCTAGCCATGCGCCAACCACCAAAACCTTCCCCAATCTCTCCTCTACACATCCCCGGTGGTAGATCGTCCATTGGTGGACTAGTTTGTCCCGTCCAGCCTTGAGACCGAAAGTCGACATAATCGGAGCGAGTTAAGGTAAAGCCTTTGTTCTCCCTCTTAGAGACTTCGATTGGCTTCGAACTTGCGGCGAGATCTTCATAATTCATAGTACTCAAGTTGGCTGAGCTGAGGTTGCAAGTTCATTTGAGGTTCGATGAGTTTTCGTGGCTGACTTGATGTAGTTTCTTTGCGTAGAATTATGATCGCATGCATGCCAAGAGAAACCGAGCTGTTCGAAGGCCTTTGTGACGTTATTTCATTTCGAAATCTTCGGTGAGCTTCCTAAACATATGGATTAAGGTTTTAGCAAGTTAAATTTATGATGAATTGGAGCCTAGGGTTGAATTGTGGGCTGATTTGTGCGATATAAAGCAGAACCGATTATGCCCTATGTTGTGGCTAATTGAACCGAACACTTTGAGGCTTAGGAAAGGTGTCACCTTGCTATTATTTGGTCGTTAAGACACCTTAGGACGTTGATTGATATGTCATTGAGGTATTGGTGTAATGATATTGAGATTTTGATGAGTTTTGACGTGAAATTGATGAATTTCTCTAGGACAGCATGTGTGCTCTTTTTGGCCGTGAGCTTGCTGTTCTAGGAGGGTTGTTTGAGATTGAATTTGCTAGTTCAAACGAAGGGTAAGTGTTCCTTAAAACTTTACTTGAAAGTTAGGACATTATTGGATGATTGGAATGGTATAGTGTGATCGTGTGATGATTAATTGTGGTTGTCAATTGAGTGTGAAATGGCTATAGTGCCTATGAGTTTTAAAAGGCTATAGTGCCCCAGTTATTGAAATGGCTATAGTGCCTCAGTTATCGAAATGGCTATAGTATCCCAGAGGTTGCATGGCTATAGTGCCCTAATGCAAATGATACGGCTAGAGTGCCCTTGAAAATACATTGCGGCTAATATGCCATGGCAATGAGATATTATGATGCCATTGTGATGAATATGAATTTATGAGTTTATTCTATGCTAGTGCATGAAGCTTGGGTCTCATAGTATGTGATATGATTGACTGTGATTTCTTACTATGCCAACTACCTCGAGATATTTGATATTTAAATGCCATGGACCAATGCTTGAGAAGCTCATGCACCTTGTTTTATTGCATGATCTGGGGGGACTAGCGGACTAGTTTAGGTTTAGGTTCCTCTTGCTGAGATGTAAATCTCACCCCGTAGTGGGATGTGTTTTTCAGACCCCAAACCTTGAGGTATGCGGCCACTACGCATGAGCGATCCAAAAGAGATTACCGCCACTTTTGATGAGTTTCCTGATGGTAAGGGAGTAGTGTACATTAGGAAATGCACCACAGTTTGGGTCGATAGGTTTGGAGCATAGAGTTTGGAGCCTCACCGCTACGAGGCGTGGTTTCACCGTGTTGGAGACAGTAGCGTCTATGGTCCGATGAATCCTGCCAATGTTCTCTTGAGGGTAGTACCGCCTTGATGTCATCCAGCCCGTTTTGACCCCAATGTCAAAACCTCAGTGGTAGCTTCAAGGAATATTCCTGAGAAGTCCAAGTCCCCTACAACCGAAGAATACTTGGAAGTGATCGAGATATCTGCCGATGAAGAGGATGATCTGGAGGAGGGCACTGAGGAGGTGCAATCTGAGACCTTTTCTGACTATGACCCTGAGGAAGATGCAGCTGAAGTTGATGATGACGAGACGAGTGGCACCTCAGGGTAGTCTGGTTGCAGTGGTTAAGCTTTTGAGGGTAGGAGTGATTTTTATGTTAGGTTTTGATAAGGCGAAGGAGTAGCCTTTTATGTTAGACCTTAGTTCCTTAACCCATCCTGGTGTGCGGTTTCCTTATGTCTTTTCCTCTACTGTCAGTTGTATCTGGAAGTCGACCTTATATATATATATATATATATATATGTCTTTACGTTATTCCGAATCCCTCATGTTTTTAATTGTCGGGGTTGTTATTTTCCTTTCACTCTTAGGCCGTGTGTTTTGTTCTTGAGATATTTTATTACGGCATGGCGGATGTGATGAACTCGCTGGAATGAACGCGAGGCGTGACACTCACATTCCACATTAGTAAATTTGTTTTCATTAGTAATACTTATGTATTCCGAATCTCAAAGGCCTAATAATTATTGCTCTGATGAATGACTCAATATGTAAACAGAAATGTCATCGAACCTATTGACAATGACTTCTCGAGAAATTTCAAAGTTACCTAATATAATGGCTAATGATAGACAGTCTGCCAATGTAAATCAATATTTTATATTTTTAAGGATGAATAGTAAGGTGGTAGAGTCTTAAAAAAAGAGAGAGGAAGTCACTATCAAGGAATGAGTTCAGAAGGTTAAGTAATTGGGCTTCGTTTTAAAATCGGCAATCGACAATTTAAGGCTAATAATATTATAGCCAGTTTGTAAGTATCTACATTGTATATAAAATACCTAACAGTGCCATCGTCAGAGTTATAATGTGTCAATTAAATCAGAAACTTTTCGCTTATATCAACTGATTCCTAAACTTTTTGACGGCTTACTAAGTAGTCAATCCGGCCTAGAGTTGCAAAGAAAAAAGAAAATATACTAAAAAATATATAAAATTTATCCACGTCCGCAGCGGTCGTGCAACGTAGGACAGCTGGCGTCGATATCAGTGGTTTCTAGTCATAATTGGGCGAATGAGCTAAATAATCGTAAAAATGTTAAGGACTCAATTGGTACAATTGAAATATGGTTGAATTGGCACAAGTGCAATAAATTTAGGACTTTTTGATAATTTTTATTCCATAATACTAGTGTAAAAACATTTTACAGTGATGCTGTGCCTTACGTTAATCCTTATTCAATGGTGCCTATAAAATTTGAAGAAATAGCTTTAAAATGAGAAATAAAAAAAATTTAATTTTCCAAAGTGATGAAACAGTCAACCCTTTTCCTGGCCTCAAGGTCGTTTGGTAATTATTCATAAATCTTCATTGTTCAAGAATCAAATCTTACCAAGATCAGATTTAAAAAAAAAAACCTAATTTTAAATAAAAACAATAAATACAAATTGAAGTCATAATAGATAACACTTGTCAATCTTTCATAACATAACACAAACATACCGAAACCATAACAATCAACTCCTTATTTGACGGGGGTACAAAGTGGAAAGAGACATGCAAAGTAAAGAAAGGGCACCGACGAGGGTTTTACTTTGGATTCGTTAAGCCCGAGCAAACAATCCAAAGGCAGGATTGATGGCGGTGAAGCCTCCATCCACCGCCAGATTGTGGCCACTGATGTACTTTGATTCATCGCTCCCCAAAAACAGAGCTGCCTCCGCTACATCTTCTGGCTCCAGACTCGCCCCATCCAAGTTAGAGTACACCCCGACTCCTCCGTTTTGGACGGCATCGAAGAACTCCTTCGTCAATGGCGATAGAATGAAGTAAGGCGAGAGGCAGTTCACGCGAATCCCATATCGCCCGAGCTCCGCCGCCACGTTCCTCGTGAGCCCCACGACGGCGTGCTTGGAGCTGGTGTATGCATGGGTTGCCACCCCGCCCACGCTCGAGCAGACGCTTCCCACGTTGACGATGCTTCCGCTTCGCGACCGGATCATGGCTCGAGCCGCATGCTTTGTCCCTAAGAAAACACCCGTCAGGTTCACGCTGACCACTCTCTCGAAATCGGCCTTGTGGTTGTCCAATATGTTGGCTTTGACAGGGTCCAAGGTTGCGGCATTGTTCACCATTATGTCCAGCTTTCCATGCTTGTCAACTGCAGCGGCGATGGCATTTTGGACGTCGGATTCGCTTGAGACATCGCAATGCACGAAGGATGCAGTCTCCGGGGGCCCCAGATCATTGCACACCGACTTGCCCAAGTCATCGCGAACATCGACTATGATGACTCTAGCCCCATGTCTGGCGAAGAGCCTTGCGGTAGATTCTCCTATTCCGCTCGCACCACCAGTGATCACTGCTACCTTTCCCTCTAGCCTGCAAAACCTTATGCCCAAAGTTTGACATGTAACAGAAGAAACCGAAACGAAGAGTTATTATTACTCGCATTGATTACCTTCGTGCTGCTACTGCTGCTGCCTGGGAGAGGACGGCTCTGGTTGCCATGGCTTGAACTTGAAGATGGTCACGAAGAAGAAGGCTCTTAGCTATTAGCAATTGGGTTTCCCGTGTGATTATTGACAACAGTCGCACCCAAAACTTCTCGTTATATAGACGTTTGTTTTGTGCCACCGCTAGCTTTGTGTGAACATCATCCAAAACAACACGTGGACGTGGTCGTGGTCCCCGCCAATAATTCTACTGTTGCGCGTGGAGACCCTGAACAATTAAATGTACCCCGATGTTTCTGACGCGAATTTCATCACCCACGTGCTTTATCCCGGTCACCGTGAACCGAGCCACCTCAAACCACCATCAGAATTCTACTTTTTAAAGTACATCAACACCTAGCTAAATCCAAGACGTATTGTCACGACATTATCATACATTTTAATTATAACTTGCCGACACCCACAACATTGCAGTCGGCATTGTTTTCCCAACCGCACTTTACAACTATCATAGATAGCCGATTCATATTCGGTGTTGCGTAAATAAGACAATCGGAACGGAATAGTCGTACAACAGGTTTACGATATCGAACAATCATAAAAAAAAATTAAAACTAAATTGACCCAAATTAGAAAATTTTAAAATTGAATTGACAGTCGTAGGATAGTATTACCGATTTTACATACAATTATCCGATTTGACAGGAAGGGTGCCCACCAAAGTCTGAATATTGAGATGGTCGGTTACTTGAGCTCAGTTACACAAGTCAGTCGATGGCAAACTAAATTGAAGGCAAAGGACGATAGTAGGTAAGGACAAAACGTTTCTCACAATCTACGACACAACGAATCGACCAATGAGGCCACTTTTGGGGTGTCTGGATCCTCTGCTTGCATGGCAAGGGATCATAGCAATATTGGCCATTGGATTTCCCCCCTATAAAAAGGGGGGAAATCCAATGGCCCCCTAACTATGATCCCCTGCCATACAAGCAGAGGATCCGGATCCACTTTTGGGGGGGGGGGGTGTTTTGGCTCCTACTTTCAAAATTGGAAAAGGGCACATTACATTACATACACGTGTTATGCTCATCGAGACAATTTCGATGAAAACGCTTCAAACGTGTGCCACGAGATGGCCCATGGAATCATTTTAGCCTTCATTAAGTTTGTCATCCATGGATGTTGAAGGGCACGTTACCTTTTTTATTATTATTAGTAAACTCCTCCTTATCGCAACCTAAAATTCTGATCGAATTTCGGATTAATGAATTATCAAATTAATTAAATAAATTAACAAACTTAGTCCAAGCTCTCTGAAGCTCTACCAATTCGTAACTTATGTTTTAATCGAATGATTTTTCTTATCTAGGAGCCGCCACTAATCTTTTTTGGTAGGTAGATTAGATACCTAAATAAAGTACGGGAGAATGCTTTATTTTCTGCTAACCAGAGATTTTGGTTCGAGGACTTGATTATGTTAATTTTTCAATTAACACCCTTTCGGTACCATTCTGGTGAAAAATTTTCTTGATTGGCCAATTCCATTTATTTCACTTGAAGATTAAGGTGCAATTATTTCTTGATTAAATGCCATGCAAATGCAACTCTATGACATGCGATGCAATATGAAACTATACGACAAGAAAAATAACCATGCATGATGACTTTGGAAAAATCAAATTTTAATGCAAGAAAAAATGTAAATTCTAACCTAAATGACACGTGACGTGGTAATGCATGAGCTTAGATGACATGGCATAATAGTGCATGAATGACCGGTAATATGCATGAAATGCGAAAATTCTAAATGAATGATTTATTTTTGAGAAAAATTGAATTTAATACAAATGAACATGATTTCTAATTCCTTACCAAAAAAAAAAACATGATTTCTAATTTAGATGACATGCAAGATGGCACGGCATAAATGACAAGCAAGAGCACTCTATGACATGCTAATGACATAAAAATATGAATGAATGGCAATGACGTGGATACTATATGAAATGCACATGAATCATGACATGTGTGAATGCATGGTAATTGAACTATATGGTAAGCAAATGAGATGTCATTACTTTTCATGAATTTTCGATTTTTATGATGAGTTTGTCCGGCAATTAACACAAATTGATCAGTTAAAATCTAATTTATATTAAGAGTCCATTTGGGATGTGATTTCCGAAAAATTCATTTAAAGTTAATGTTTTTTTGTGTTTTTATGATTTTTGTTATTTTTGTGTTTTTTTTTTATGAAAAATGAATCAAATAAAAGTATAATAGACTTTGAGTATAATACACCTTAAATTTCAAAATTTTCGATGAATTCGCTTCGTACCCTCGGGGTCGGGTCAGACAATCATCATATTGCACATATTCCGAGGGAGCATGTATTATAATCAAGGTAGATTATAAAAAATATTTGAATTTAAATTAAGTGATCTTTGGCCAAACTAGGGGGCCGAATATTCTAAAAGGGATAAGCCGGGTCACATATTTTTTTTTTAATTTAGGAGAGATTATCTCTGAGGATTTTCCAAAGTGCATCAAATAATCTCCAAATTTAAAGATATGTTCGAGATTTTCAATAGGGATGCGATCTTATCCAAAATATTATGATTTCCAAAATATTCAAATTTTACCGTCAGATATGCTAAAAAATTGTGTTAAATCTCTTAAAGATAATGAACAACATTCAGATTATCTCAAAATTCAATTGCATCAGATTTTGGGTGGTGACTGTCGAATTCACCAAAAATAATTCCTACTCTCAAAATGACAAATAAATTGTACTTAGGGTGAGCAGGGTCGAATCCACAGAGACTGACAAATTGTTAATTCTTTGAAAACCAAGTAAACAATAGGAACAAAATTAACAAGAGAGGTTTATGCAGAATATACTTAAACAAAATAAGTAAACGAAATAAAAAAAATCAGATTATGCGATATCTAGCAAAGGTAATCTCATTCAAGTTCGGAAGTTGATCATTGAGTCAAACGAATAATCTCAAATGCTGCAATAGACTGGTTATGATTGTTGAAACGCTTCTAACAACCTAATCTTTCCTTAATATTAGATTAACCGGACACACACCTATGATTAATCCCTTATTAACGAATAACCCTGACACATGCCTAGGATTTAATTCCTTAATAGCATGAAAAGCGAGAAAAACCCAACCCTAGCCAATAAATCACACGCGTAACTTATTCAAGCTAGATCATATATTCTCATAATACAACCTGAAAATCTGGTTTTAATCAAGTTATATTATCCGCCACTATTATTAAAACACCTAAACAATTACGGATTTGGATATTTCAATTGGCAAACTATCACCCTATCAATTGCACAACGAGCTCTTATTGCAACAATCAACAAAGTAATGGTAAACAATAAAACAGAGAATATATAAATACTGCAGAAATTAAGAAGAAGAGTTAAGTTTAGATCTCACAACTTGAATGAACTTGAACCTTGATAAACCTTTGCTAGATTTAAAAGGAGTTAGCCACGCATGGCTACAAAGTGCGCAAAAGAGAAGAATAAAAATGTTTCTGAATTTTCTGGAATCAACATTCCCTTCCCTCTTGCGTTCAACCTCTTAAATAGAAAAATAAGAAGAAAGTCTAGAAAAAAGAAACTCTATCCAACATGGAAAGAGAGAAAAAAATAAACAAAATCTTCTCCCTAATATCCCTAATTAAGAGTCTTATTTAAGTACAAAAATCCTCCACAATCTGATTTGGAAAATAGATCTTTTATATGCAGAATCCCAACCAATCAGCTCAATAACATATCAATAGCCTCCAGAATCTTCACAATTGCATCATTCACCATCACCTAACCACAATGCATAAAAACAAATAAGTTCCATGCTATTTATTCGAATATTTGCCCAAAATATCATCAAATATAATCAAAATATAAGTCAAATATACACATTATCATTGGGACCTTAAATTCGGCAATCGAATGTAAGCTTCCTTACCAATCAAGTGTTACTTGGCTTAAACTCATAATTATTAACCTTAGCTTTCAGAAGGCAAACCAATCCTCAAGCTAGCTAAAATAAACATCCATGATAATCTGAACAACAACTCAAGATAAGCCAAAAAAAAAAAAACGACAACTCAACCAAGAAACATTCGATTTCTTTTCGAGAATTGCTAGAATCGTAAAGGAGCATCAACATAGAATTGAATTTTTAGCGAAAGAAATTTACCCCTTTAGCATTAAATAAATCAGTGCCCAATTAACAACACTAGTGACTTAATCATGATGATATCAATGATTAGAATAATCGTTACGTTATTTCGACGAGATCGCCAACTTCGTGTTCGTCAAACCGCAGGTAATAAGTTCGATGATGGACGAGACAACGCCACTATTCCGGGCCGATCAGTAGCCAAGCGACAGCAAAAGTGCTTCAGACGAGTCCCAATTTCGATTTTTAATCAGCAGAAACTCGAAGCACTGATCGGCATGTACATCGTCTCCGAAGAACAGCAACTTTGAATTGCTTTCAAACAGCCGCCAAATCCCCCTTTGGCACTAAGTAGCCATGGATCCGGATGTGGAAAGGCAGCAAAATTGGACCAAATCAGCCGCCTCAACTCGGACGAATAGCGAAACAATATTGAACTAAGCAGTCAGAAGAACGTGACTCCTCTCTTCCTCTATTTCCCGCACGTACTTCTGTGTACTAGCGGAAAATTCTCTTTTTTGCCGTCCTCTCGCTGTGAGATCGTGTATTCAATAAAATATCGTGGCCTGTTGAATGTGGGTGTAGAAGGGACATGAATGAAGTTTCCCTCGATACCTCTCTCTGCCGTCCTGAACTTTTTGTTGCCTCAACCATGGCCGTAAATCACAATTGTGTGGCCTCTCCCGAACCCTAGACCATAAAACTTGTTGTGAAAATAGGACACTAGATCGGTGTCGCAGCGGAATAGGATCGACGAGCGGTTGCAATTAATGTCGGGAGCCGTAGAAAGTCGACAGAGAAATAAAACAGAATAATAATAAAGGACACGAGACTTACGTGGTTCGGTCCGAATGTCGGAACCTACGTCCACGGGGAGAGCCAACAAATAATCCACTAACAAATCGGAGAATTACAAGATTACAATCCCTCACGCTCAAGTGTTTCCCAACCCTAGATTATACACCCGATACCCACGGTGTTTAATAACTCAAATAGACTCGACGCGGCGAACAAGTCTTTCCGAGCTCACTTCTATCTCTTGAGCTCTCTCTTGTTCGCTTGCTTTGTCTTCGGTTCTTCTTCTCCTTATATAGCCGAATGGAAGAGGAAGCATGCCAACTTGTGCCCAACTTATGCCTAACTCCCGAGTCAATGCCTAACTCGTGCCTAACTCCCGAGTCAATGCCTAACTCCCGAGTCAATGCCTAACTCGTGCCTAACTCCCGAGTCAATGCCTAACTTCCGAGTCAATGCCTAACTCCCGAGTCAATGCCTAACTCGTGCCTAACTCCCGAGTCTTCGTATATGGGCTCAAACTCGAGACACAATTTTAACAATTCTCCACCTTGGCTTGATGTTTGTAGCCAAGCTATAGTATTCATGTTAACTCTCCCAGCGCCCCGATGGGCGCTTATGCTCTACAGACGCCAATCGAGCTCAAACAGAGCTCGAGCTTTGCCAAAGGAACCGGCTTCGTCATCATGTCTGCTGGATTTTCTGCTGTTGCTATTTTCATAATAGCAATCTCGCCCTTCGTTATGACATCTCGGATGAAATGGTACCTGATATCGATATGCTTTGTTCGCTCGTGATATATCAGATTATAAGCTAGATGTATCGCACCTTGGTTGTCACAATGTACAGTGACGCCTTTCTGATTCAGTCCAAGGTCCAAGAGCAAACCTTTCAGCCATATCGCCTCCTTTGCCACAAAGGTTAGTGCCATGTACTCTGCCTCAGTTGAAGATAAAGCAACATGATCTTGTAAAGATGCTTTCCAACTTACTGCACCACCTGCTAGCATAAAAACGTACCCCGCTAATGATCTGCGACCATCCGTATCACCAGCATGATCCGAGTCCACATACCCTGTGGTCTTACTGCCGTTCTTGTCCCTTTGGTATGTGATACCAACGTCTGCTGTCCCCTTCAAATATCTGAGGATCCATTTCACAGCTTCCCAATGAGTCTTACCTGGGTGTTTCATGTAACGGCTAACAACACTTACAGCTTGTGAAATGTCAGGCCTAGTGCACACCATGGCGTACATAATACTACCCACTGCACTAGAGTATGGAACACGAGACATATGCTCCTCCTCTTCCTCAGTCTGCGGTGATAATTTGTCAGAAAGTTTAAAGTGTGCAGCTAAAGGTGTACTTACAGATTTTGCTGACTGCATGTTAAAACGTTCCACGATCTTCTCAATATATTTCTTTTGCGATAGACGCAAAATCCCTGCAGTCTTGTCACGTAAAATCTCCATACCCAATATCTTCTTTGCAGCACCTAAATCTTTCATTTCAAACTCAGCACTCAACTGCCGCTTCAGCACATCAATATCAGACATATTTTTAGCTGCTATCAGCATATCATCAACATATAACAGCAGATATATCAAAGACCCATCATCCTGTCTCCTAAAATAAACACAGCTATCCATCTGACTATTAGAATAGTCCTGACTAGCCATGAAGGCATCAAAGCGCTTATACCATTGTCTAGGAGACTGTTTCAGCCCATATAAAGATTTCTTTAACAAACAAACATGGTCTTCCTTACCCAGAATAGCAAATCCCTCTGGCTGCCTCATGTAAATCTGCTCCTCCGACTCACCATGAAGAAACGCTGTCTTTACATCAAGCTGCTCCAACTCGAGATCCTGTGCAGCAACTAAGGCAAGTAAAATACGAATAGAGGTATGCCTTACCACAGGAGAAAACACTTCATTGTAGTCAATGCCCTCCCGCTGTGTAAACCCCTTCACCACAAGTCTTGCCTTATATCTTGCTGCCTCGACACCAGGAATGCCCTCTTTCCGTTTGTAGACCCATTTGCTTCCAACAATCTTCTGGCTCTTGGGTATTGTAACTAGCTCCCATGTCTGATTCCGATGGAGTGATTCCATCTCTTCACTCATAGCTCCTAGCCACTGCGATGACTCAGAACTAGCCATCGCCTCAGAGTAAGATGAAGGCTCATCTGTCTCCACCTCGTCACCTACAGTCAAAGCATAAGCAATATTTGTATAACCATAACGTACCGGTGGTTTTATTTGCCTTCGTTGTCTACCCTCAACTAGAGTCTGCTGTGGCTGTACTGGTTGTTCACTATCACCGTCTTCAAGAATTGCGGCCTCATCTGCAGTCTCTACATCTGTTACCTCTGAGGTCTCCGGAGTCTCCACCTGAAACTCCACCTCACTACTGACACCATGATCTGTCTGCTCTGCTGGTAGTGTCCCAGGACTCCTCTGTCGAAGCATTGCAGTCTCGTCGAAGATTACGTCTCTGCTGATTATAAAATGGGGTGATCTGGGATTATTGCACCACAACCGGTAGCCTTTTACCCCTTCTGCATAACCCAGAAATATGCACTTCTTTGCCCTCGGCTCAAGCTTACCATCCCTCGCATGAGCATACGCAGGACATCCGAATATCCGCAATCCGGAATAATCAACAGGTTTTCCCGACCATACTTCCTCAGGAGTCTTCCACTCAATAGCAGAAGATGGAGATCTATTAACTAGGTAACATGCCATATTTACTGCTTCGGCCCAAAATTCCTTGCCCAGTTCTGCATGTGAAATCATGCACCGAGCTCTCTCAAGTAGAGTTCTGTTCTTCCGTTCAGCAACGCCATTTTGTTGTGGTGTCCCAGGAACCGTGCGGTGTCTCACGATTCCTTCCCTTTGGCAGAACTCGGTAAAATCCTTACCACAGAACTCCATGCCGTTATCGGTTCTCAGGCACTTGATTTGCTTACTTGACTGCTTCTCAATCAATGCCTTAAATTTCTTGAACCGATCAAACACCTCAGATTTGTGTTTCAAGAAGTATACCCATACCTTCCTTGAATAGTCGTCGATGAATGTCAGCATATAACGGGCACCTCCTTTCGAAGAAACTGGAGACGGCCCCCAGACGTCTGAATGGATGTATTCAACAGGTTGCTTGGTCGAATGTACAGCTGCACCAAATTTGACTCGGCGCTGCTTTCCGAAAATGCAGTGCTCACACAGGTCCAGCTTTTCTGTCTTCTGACCTTTCAGCAGCCCCCTTTCACTCAGCATCGTCATACCTGCCTCACTCATGTGCCCTAAACGCATATGCCATAAACGAGTCAAGTCAGAATCTGACTCACCTGATGAAAATGCAGCAATTCCAGTCACGGTCTCTCCCAGTAGATGATAGAGAGAATTCTTCTTCTTCCCTTTCATTACCGTCATGGCACCTCGAGAGATCTTCAGTACTCCACCTTCGGCGGTGTACTTGCACCCAATGTCATCGAGTGTCCCTAGAGAAATAAGGTTCTTCTTGAGTTCCGGTACATGCCTCACGTCTGTTAGCGTTCGCTCTATGCCATCGTGCATCCGGATCTGAACTGTCCCTATCCCCACAACCTTGCAGGCTGTGTTATTCCCCATAAGAACTCTACTACCATCTGTAGTTTGGTAGGTAGTGAACCAGTTCCTATGAGGAGTCATGTAATAGGAACATCCAGAATCTAGCACCCATTCGTCTCCTGACAAACTTGTTGATGCACATAGGACGGCCTCAGCATCACTGATACTCTCTTCGGCAATATTTGCCACATTGTTTGTGACGTTTTGCCCACCACCTTTATTTCTTAACTTTGGACAATCTCTCCGCATGTGCCCCTCATCGTGACATTCAAAGCATTTCATGCGACCTTTGAATTTTCTGGGTCGCGATTTGGACCTACTTTTGCCTCTGCTGCTGCTGGGCCACCGGTGTTGATCTATGCCTCGAATCACCAGTCCTCGCGCCACATCTTGCGATAGGCCGTCATCTCGCAGCTTTCGCTGCCACTCCTTTGAAAACATAGCAGATTTTACCTCTTCAGAGGTAATTGAAGTTCGTCCCTATAATAAGGAGTCAGTGAAATGCTCCCATGATTCTGGCAAAGACGCCAGCAGTATCATGCCTTGTTCTTCATCTTGAAGGTTCTTTCCGACATTCTTCAAATCCATCATGAGTTTATTAAACTCATCTAGGTGGGTTCTGATGGACGTACATTCAGTGTATCGAAACTGATACATCCGCTTCAGCATATACAGGCGATTGTTCAAACCTTTTGTTACATAGAGGGCCCGAAGTTTTGCCCACATTGCTGCGGCATCTTTCTCTTCAGCAACCTCTATTAACACCTCGTCCGATAGGTTCAACAGGATTATACTTCTGGCCTTACTCATCAGCTCGTCCTTGTCGGAATCTTTCATTGATTCAGGCAATTTGGCTTTGCCTTCCAATGCCCGGGCCAGACCTTGAGTTGTCAGCAGCGCCTCCATTTTGACGCTCCATAACACAAAGTTGTTCCTTCCATTAAATTTCTCAACTTCTACTCTTGCTCCAGACATAATTGCAAAGTCTTAGCTCTGATACCAATTGTTGTGAAAATAGGACACTAGATCGGTGTCGCAGCGGAATAGGATCGACGAGCGGTTGCAATTAATGTCGGGAGCCGTAGAAAGTCGACAGAGAAATAAAACAGAATAATAATAAAGGACACGAGACTTACGTGGTTCGGTCCGAATGTCGGAACCTACATCCACGGGGAAAGCCAACAAATAATCCACTAACAAATCGGAGAATTACAAGATTACAATCCCTCACGCTCAAGTGTTTCCCAACCCTAGATTATACACCCGATACCCACGGTGTTTAATAACTCAAATAGACTCGACGCGGCGAACAAGTCTTTCCGAGCTCACTTCTATCTCTTGAGCTCTCTCTTGTTCGCTTGCTTTGTCTTCGGTTCTTCTTCTCCTTATATAGCCGAATGGAAGAGGAAGCATGCCAACTTGTGCCCAACTTATGCCTAACTCCCGAGTCAATGCCTAACTCGTGCCTAACTCCCGAGTTAATGCCTAACTCGTGCCTAACTCCCGAGTCAATGCCTAACTCCCGAGTCAATGCCTAACTCCCGAGTCAATGCCTAACTCGTGCCTAACTCCCGAGTCTTCGTATATGGGCTCAAACTCGAGACACAATTTTAACAAGACTCTAGTTATAGGCAATAAGGAACCCTTATCAACATCCATCGTTGACCGTACGTCGGATTAAAAATTCTGATTATGGATAGTCCTAATGAATTAAGACACTTCAATATCTTCATCCATGGAGGTGCCATTGGGCTATCCGACTTTCATTGCCTTATGGGCTTTAATTGTGCAATCTTGAACTCAAATCGGGCTTCAATTAATCAATTAAGAGCCCTAAAAATTTTAATGCGCAAAAACGAGCTGGTTTGAAATTGAATTGAGTCCAAAATCATGGTGAACAAATTTCGGCACACCCTATAGCCATAAGCAAAAATTCTGAACTGAGTTCGGGCACACCCTATAACCTGTTAAATTAGGCTCAATTGACTCACCTTATGCAAATGACATGATTGACAGAAAAATAAATATGCAATGCATGGGGATTTTTTTTTTGTGAGAATTATGACTAACTCTTATTTTATGAAGTAAAATGCATGATTTTTTGAAATCAAAATTTGGGACTCAACACTCCTTTTTTTTTTCTTTTTACTAATGGTTGAGATAATTACGAGGTGCAGAAAAAGGAGTTGCTAGATTACTTGGCTGAGATGACTCGCCGGCTACTCTACTCAAAAGCCAAGTACACGATGTTCAAAGGGACATTCGGAATATGATTTATGAAGCCACTAGCCTCTCGATGTTGCTAGGATGTATGTCTAAGTTGCTGGTGTATCTCGTCAGAGATCATGCTGAGCGGTTAATATTTTTTCGTTGGCTTAAGCTTTTCAGTGAAGGTAGATCCAACTGAATAAGTTGACAGGTTCGGACTTGAATTTCCTCTTGCCGATTTTCCCAATTGAAGTATCGGACGCCGACTAGAGGTAAATTAAAAACATGAGAGTTCGTTATATTCTTGCGAATTCCACGCTCGAGCCTAAGAACTGGGGACTAGAGTGTTAGGATGCATGTGTGAATTATGTTAGAGAAGTCCCACAAAGGAGAATTGATGTGGTACTGAGCCGGTTAATATACTCAAGTTGTCCCATAACTCATTGGCTTAAGCTTTTGAGTGAAGATGTATCCAATTAGATATATTGACGGGCTCGGACTTGGGCTCCCTCTTGAGATCCCCTCGGCAAAAAGTATCGGATTTTCGCTGCGTGCACCCAATAGATGGTATCAGAGCCGATGGTTGATTGGTGGGTCTCCAATCTGTTCCGGTAAATATCTCAAGAAGGAATCTAGTGCCAATGCGGTTTTCGGGTAGCAGTGCGGGCCCGATGGGCTTTTATGGAGATGACATATGGACGTTGATGGAGATTTAAGTTGAGATATGTTGGTGCGGAATGATACTTGGATTAAGGAGGAGCAAACCTAACACTGGAGCTCACAACCCATAACTCATTGGCTTAAGTTTTTGAGTGAAGGTGGGTCCAACTGGATATATTGACGGGCTCGGACTTGAGCTCCCTCTTGGCGATCCCCAGACAAAAAATATCGGACTTCTGCTGAACACTCCCAACATAGAGTTACAGGCTCGAGCCTGGGAACGTGGGACCAACGCCTAGTATATATATATATTCGTGCGGTCTTTCAGTTTGGTAAAGTCCTATCCGTGAACATCTAATATGGGCATGCGCTATGAAATTCATAAGCAAGAAATAGGATTTCAACGTTGGTCCCCCCGTGTTATTTTTGGGCATGGAAAAGTCTGAATATTGAGATTGTTCGTTTCTTTTTGTTTTGTTTTTATTTTATTTTATTTTTTTTTGGGGGGGGGGGGCCTCCGTTGCACATATTAATCAATGGCTCCTTTACATATATTAATAATCAATGGTCAATTAAGTTTTTAATACTAGCTTTTGGACTTCTGAACATGACAAGAATACCAAAAGCCAATCGTACTTGGCTGTCGCGACCCTCTTGAGGTTGTCGGGCTCTCGAGGGCTAATGGGCCGTCCTGTCTGGTCGGACGCGGGCCTCTCCCAAGGCCCATTACCCAAATCGCAACGGAGGTATGCGTGATCGACTTTCAGTGTGGTCTAGTGACATGTGCTAAGTGTGCATGCCATGGAGTCGCCACCAATCATTTTTTTAGGGTATGATTGGACCACCCAATCGAATAGTTGGGAGTTTCTATTCAATTCTGCGAGAACCAGAGAAATGGTTTCGGGGACTTAGTTACACCAACTGTCAGAGTTGACGCCCTTTCGGTACCTAAGTTGACTAAATTTTCTAGCTTGAGATTCATGCGGATGAGTAAGGTATGAACCCTAAATCTAGAAATTCATGTAGATAAGAGTGATTATCCTAGCAATCACAATCAGTAATAAAATGCCCAACTCAAGGAATCTAGATATGCAAATAAATCACATGGCATTCCTAGTAAGGTCCTATTTATCAATCACAGCTCAAGAATGATTTAGCTGTCCTAGCCATTCTACACACGATCTAACCTAAGAAAAGCATTAGGAAGCATCGAAGGAGTTCGAGAGTACTCACATGGGGTTCGCCGTGCCCTGGTTTGGTCTTGGACGAGCTATCGAGCTCATGCCGACCCGATTATATTTGGGGATCCACTCGGCGTTTTACACCATGAAATCATGTGAAACAAAAACGAAAATATTCAGCAAGGGGCATTTATTGTAGATGGTGGTCGATCTAATTGGACGTCAAGACTAAAAAAGATGTAGAAATTTACAAATTAAAATACTCGAATGACATTTTTTTGCCAAATTCAACTCTATGCGTCGTGAAGAAACACATGCAATTGAACTTAAATTTTGACTATTTATGAGTTCAAAATGTAAAAGAAATTAAAATAAAAATATTGACTATTTTTCTATATTTTTACGACATCGAACGCTATTTTTCTTCATTTTTCATGTATTTTTCTATTTTTGGAAAATATTAAAAAATATTAAAAAATATGAAAAATTATTTTTTTATCAAAAATGGTTCCTTTAGCTTGGTCAAGGCTACCAAAGATGATTTTTTTATTTTTTTTAACTTTTTATATATTTTTTATGAATTTTTTAAAAATAAACTATGAAAGACTGATCAAAAATCAGGTGTCAACATTGGCAAAACATTTGAAATGAATTATGAACTAAAAATGATAATTTGGAGACTCCTTTACACAAAGACTATTTATTGTAAATCTAACACAACCCCTCTTTTATATGCAGTGGAGGGCGCTCAGATCCCTGTTTCTAGGCTCCATCTGAGTTGACAAATAGTCCATATCGAGGACCTTCTTTTGGTATTCTTTTTAAGCACATTAGTTCAAACACTAACTAGCCAAAGTCACGATGAACGACAATCCATTTTAGCCAGAAATTGCTGGTATGGATGACGGCCTACGTGGTATGACTAGCGCTGATGTGGATGGTTTTTAAATTTTTGAATTTCTCGCTCTTTTTTTTCCCTTAATTTCTTTTTTCCCCTTCCGCATGTGGCTTAACCAGCCATAGGTGATGGCCTCTCCAGCCATATGCGAAACAAAAAAAAAAGAAAAAAAAAGGAAAGAAAGGGAGACAAAAAAAGGAAAAAAAATTAAAAATTTTATTTAAAAAATTGTCCACATAAGGGATTTCCGATCAATAACTGAAAGAATTATTTTGGAAAACCGTCAAAAGATTTAAGACTAAATTGGTATAATTGAAAGGTTCAAAACCGAATTAGTTTTAGTACTTTATGAACGAATTTTCCCAAGTTAAAACTTCGACTTAATTGCATTTTGACGAATTCCTTGTAACTACAAGGCTAGAGAGTAGAGGCTGTCACCCTTATACATTGGATCCCGATTGTAAATTAAACATGAGACCTCAACACAAGCCCGTTCACGCTGCCAAGGACGGCACCCTTGGCACATACTTATATTGATCATCAATGATATGATATACCAGACAATAGACATACCTTCTTGCGAAGGATCTTAATTATGTCGTGGGTTAGAGCAATCTGATTTTATTCTAGCATCAACAATTGATACGCAAGTACTTTACTTATTTAATCTAAGTAATTTACAAGTTTTATTCCGGACCTAAGTAAGTCCTAAAACTGCTTTCCTGACGATGAAGACAGGGAGAGGATGCATGCTTAGAACTCTCTCTCTGTCTCTCTCTCGGCTGAGTTAGGCAGAGCAGCTCCACATTACAGGGGGCCTCCCCGTTGTAAAAAAAACCAAGGAGGGTATTGGTCGCTCCGCTCCCGTGCCGAGGAAAATATAGAGGTTGTCCTACTAGACATAAGATGTTGGGCCTAAGCAAGTCCTTAGAGTATTTTGTCTGAGCTCTCTGAGATGTAAAAATTTCGGGAATATTCTCCGAGATGAAAGGGAAAAAAAAAAATATTTTCTCTAAACTTAGGAGGTGGCGGTGAAGAAGATAGACTCCACGTCATTCATCGGAATGGCTACTGCCGGGTAAGCTCATAAATAGTGACCCGCGTCTGAGGCGAGTTACCGAAGCTTATGTTCGTGCTTATAAATAGCTTGCTGGCAACGTACCTCCCGGTTATAAGCACTGCACTACGCCTGCCCCTTTTCTTCCTCTTCAAGTATTTTATTTATTTAATCCAAGTAATTAATAGGTCTTCGTGTTAGAGATTGCCAATTACTTCTTATGAAGATATAAAGACTTGGGGCCATCTTAAAACCAACTTGAATGTGGGAGGCAAAATTTCTTAAAGCTTATAATCCATGGGCCCCCAAGCTTTGGAGGCCCTGCTACTTTGTGAATTAGAAGGGTATTGGCTAGACGTGTCCACGGGTGCCGGTTCCGATTCAGGAACCGACGGTTTCGAGCCGGTTCCCCCCCTTTTTTTTTTTAATTTTTAAAATAATAAATAATGAAATAAAAATTATCAATTATATATATGATATAACCCAACGAGCCGGTTCCGGTTCGGTTAACAGGTCGATTATGGGCTCACGGTTCATTTTGACTATGTCTAGTATTGGGGACACCACGGGATTCAAGATGAGAATGGCGTGGCCGGCCAATTTGATGTTCTATTTCTTAGCTTTTCATCTCTTTTCTCTAGCATAAAATGTCCAAATTACAAACTTTTAATCTTGGGGCAATCTTAGCCCATACTTTTCCTTTTGAGTTGTTCCTTCAGATTAATTGCTCAAGACCTCAAGTCTCTATTGAGACCCGATGAAAAAAAAAAGATAACTTTTTATGGACTTGTTAATAATGATTCTAATCCAGTTCGTGGTCTATTAGAAATAGAAGGTGCTCTGGTGAGATTCTCACGGATAGAGAAAGATTACAGTCAGTTTGATTAACAACCGAGTAACGTTGTTTCTTCAGCCTAAACTAAGGAATTCTTTAGTTGTGATGCAATATAGATGTTGTTCTGTCGTCGATTAGATATTTCTCCAGGAAAAATACAAACCGAAGTTTGGAGAAGGAAAAATTAATAAATTTTAATTTTTTTGAATTATTTATTTGTTTATTATTTATTTATTTCTCTCTCTCTCTCTCTCTCCCGCCGATCACTGCCGCGCAACTGACTGGAGGAAGAAGGAAGAGAAAAAAAAGAAAAAAAAAAGAAAACTCGAAAAAATATTAAAAATTATCCACGTCAGTGTCGATGTCCATGTCAGCGGTTGGACTAAATTGACATAAATGAAGAAAGTCTAGGATTCAATTGGCACAGATTTATGACTAAATTGACATAACTGCAATAGGTTTAGGATTATTATTATTATTATTTTGGGTAATTCTCCATGTATGTATATGTGATTGGGAGAGATATAAGTTCGTAAGATAAGAGCGAAATCTTCCAAATGAATTAGAAGACGCTCTCTCTTCGATGGAAAAAGAAAAAAGGAAAAAAGAAGGGTGCTCTTTCAACCTTGAGCAAGTTGACAAAGTATTCCTGCCTTGGGCTCCACGAAAATTGGGTTTAAAGTCCTCCATGCATTAAAAAGCCGGAATAAGTAGAAGTCTAAGTAAGCAAGCAATCCCTTTCCAACACAGCTCACTCACAACAATCCCTTATTCTTCTCCATTTTATCATTTCAAGTTTTGTTATTGTATCCCACATTTTCGATTAAGCTCACTTATCGCCTTCCCCCCATTTTCGTAATTGCAAATAAGAGCTTAAAATCTCCTCATTATTTAAAAAAAATAAAAAAAAAATTCTTTTTCCTCTTCACTCCTCGGGGCCATTGCTAGGCCACTGGCCGAGGTTGCCCTCCCTTGGCCGATCTGAGCGTCCTTCGACTATGCCTTTTTTTTTTTGAAATAATTGAAGATTTTTCAGGTTTTTATTTGAAACGAGGATTCATTTGAACAAAATATGTGGGTTCCAATTATAATGTGACTAAATCTGTCCGCTGTTGCGCTTGCGGCCATGATGGGGGGGGGGGGGGTGGGGGGAGAAACGCATGGACGGTGTTCGCGAGGCCCCTCCTACAGTCCGGGGATCGGACGGACCACATCAAATTCAGCGAATCCACGCGACCCTTCCGATGCGATGCGGTTTTGTTAGGGTGACAGTGGGTAGGAGCATTAGGAGCATCAGGAATAACTAACTTTGTGCCGCGGGTGGCCACGTAAGCACCGACTCGGGCTCACATCACAGTCCCCAACCTGTAATGTTAGCTTCTTGCGAAGCAGAGGAAGGAAGACGAAGACGCAACGCCTCTCCCAATACCGGTGCGGCCACTGAGTCAACTCGCTCGTCCTTTTTTCCACTGGAGGCAGGTCACCCACGCGGCGAAATTTCGTCATCCACGAACGCCGGCCATAAGGCGATCGCTGCGAGGACTTTCGTTCCTCTAGGTGGAGTATTCATCGCGTTGAATTCCTCGTCACCGCCTTTCTCTTCGCCATTTCGTCGCTCTCGGTACGGTTTCTGCCTTCTATCGCGATTCTCTTCGCCTAACGTCCTTCATTCCCGATTCCCTCGCTGTTGTTGCATCGGTTTCCCTGCATCCCCTGATCAGAGCGCGTGGCTCTTGCTTCCTGTTCCTGTTGGTCTTTCTTACGTGTTATCAATGAATTTGTTTGCTGTTTCTGCTTTATAATTCCTTCTCGATCGCATAATTTTACTGTGCATGGGCAAGAGTACCGAGCATAGGGTTTCTGTTCATGGTTCGATGAAGAATTGCATGCCGCCGGAAAAGAGTTGGGATGGTTTGATTCAGAGAAGACGGATGAGATCCTATCAGAAAGAGCTTGTACAGTTAGTGAGGAATTGGAATGCATTTTCAGCTACTGCTGCTTTCAATTGCCTGATATAGTGTGTTTAGGCCATTAATTAAGGTGTTCACCAAGCGTAGGGAATCCATTTGGATGGAAAGAGTATAACTGAGTCATAAAGTATGGCTATTGGTACAGCAAATTCACTTATATGTGGGTATAATAGTGATGCATCTGAAAGAGATTTCTGGGGCTAAGTTTGGTATAGGTGAAATTCACCCTTTTTTTTCAATGTAATTGCAATGATTCTCATCAGACATAATATTCTCTCACTGTTGTAATTACAATTAAGGAGTCATCCATTGTTTCATGGGGCTCAGATTGTACTACAGTTACCAACCCTTCATAAAAGACTCTCCCGAGTACTTGGTTGAATATTTTGTTACAGACCGGGGAACAGTTATGAATCAAATTTGAGGAGAACCAACTTCAGTCCACAGTTTATTATCTGTATCCAAACATAACATACTTCCCCTTTTAAAATGATATTTCAGGAGAGTTGCGTCATTTATGTATGACCTAGAGAAATGCTTTGGGCCACCCTGTGGAATTCGGCAATCCTTATTGTAATGCTCACGTCTTATTTCTATGTGTGAAATTTACTGAGTACCCCAGTTTCCTTTCTCCAATGTGTAGGTGTAGACTCTAGCTTCCAAGCTTCCCTACTCCAGTGATATTTCTTTAGCCTTCTTCTAGCTGCCACTGATGGGATGGGGGAACATTTACAGAAGACGAATGAAAGTTTTCTCTGTTGCTTTGGTAATTTATCTGGATTATAAGGTACATCTTGCCAAGCTTTCTTACCTTTTTCTTATCTATCCTGTTTTATTATGGTGGAATCTCTTATAGTATTTTGGCTATGGTTTTTCTTGCATATAATTATATTGATCGTATAGGCGCTGCAACAAAGAGAAAAATGGGCTAGCAAATCTAAAAGTTCTGCTTTGTGGGAGAAGGCTCATCAGCGCAATGCAAGGCGTGTTCTCAATCTGATTATTGAGTTAGAAGGTTTGTGGGTTAAACTTGGACAGTATCTCTCTACACGCGCTGATGTGCTTCCTCAGGCTTACATTACCCTCCTCAAGCAATTACAAGACTCACTTCCTCCTCGTCCCTTAGAAGAGGTTCAGTACATCATGTTTCTTGTGTTACTATTGTTTCTGTACTCACTTTTCTCTCCACAGGATGAAAGCAACTTCTCTAAGGGTTTCCTTGCGGGAATCTGTTTTCCAACTAATGGCTTGACATGCATGGAGAAAATTATGTTGTCTCATGAGCATGTTAATTTACTATGGAAAATGGTGCAGATATACAAATCTTGTTAAGGTTGTGGTTTTAAGCTGTTAATACGTAATGTGGCTGCCACCCTAATGTTGTTAGGTACCTTTTGTGATTAGCGGATTGTCTCTCCACCACAATCATGATTCTGTCCCTAATGTTTTTTGAAGTAATATGTTTTCCTCTATATTCAATATGAATCTTTACAGCATTACAATCGACCTTATATACAATATATGTGCTAGCCCTAGCATATCAATAAATCAAGAAAGACTATAATACAGGGAAAAACTGCCTAATTTAACGGAAATACAGCTCACGCCAACATTTTTATGTTCCCCTAATGGCTGTTTGTTTTTGTTCGCATGATTTCTACATATCTTTTTCAAGCCGAGTGGTAAAAGGTCCATCTGTTAATGGTGCAGACGTGCTCTGTGGACTGAAGTTTGTGTGATAATCTCTAATAGAGAATTTTTTGCGTCTTAATTTTTTTTGTTATTTTATTTCACCGTTTGCTCTCTGCTGTCTTTCCGATATTGTCGTGAACTTGTTCGTCTGGAAATTCATTGAGCAATTGATCAGTGGTCTTCTAACGTCTTATGCAGGTCCACAGGACTATAGAGAGGGAGTTGGGTAAAACTATGGATGACTTATTCTCTAAGTTCGTTGAATCCCCTTTGGCTACAGCATCTGTTAAGTATAGTTAATATTGGTGAAATCTACATCTTGCTGGGCTAAACGTCATTTGTTGGTTTGGTGGGGTATTTGGAGACTATTTCATGCTATATTTCCTAATATTGCTTTTTTTCGATGCAGATAGCACAGGTGCATCGTGCAACGTTAATGGATGGACAGGAAGTAGTTGTTAAAGTTCAACATGAGGGCATAAAAACAATTATATTGGAGGTTTCTCATGATTTTCTAGGTTGTCGTATGAAATGCAATTCAATAAATTATGTAGTTATGATATAGCTATTATGCCTTTCTTATATCTGGTAGGATTTGAAGAATGCCAAGTCAATAATCGATTGGATAGCATGGGCAGAGCCTCAATATGACTTCAATCCCATGATAGATGAATGGTGCAAAGAGGCTCCAAAGGAACTCGACTTCAATCGTGAAGCCGGTATGTGATTAGTTGTGAGATTGTCCATGGACGTAAGTGCCAGTGTTTAAGAGATGTTAATTTGAATCTCAACTCGTCACTTTTTCCCAAAAAGAATATAAAAAAAAAAAACGGGAATATCCTGTTTGCATGTTCACTTCACTCGTGCTCGCTGCAATTTGGTCTTGTTTCATAGTCATTATGCTGGTCAAAGTTGTTGAAATGCTTTTAGAAATTAAACTGGGTTTAATTTGTTGAATGGCATGTAGTAGCCTTATATCTTATTTCCGCAAGTATCTTGCATTCGGTGTTCCCACCTTAACTATTTCTCTTTTCCTTCACCCAAGCGGACCTAAGGAAAGCTTAACCAACACATTTGGAAGGTGCAGGAAGAATTGAAAATGTGAAGTTTGAAATTACAAACATGAATCTTGTCATGGTATTCTTATTCATTTTACATCCTTGTACGCATAGTTGTTAAGGTGACAAGGCGAGCAGAGGCCTCTAAAACGCCTAGGCGATTAGGCATCCGCCTAGTCGTCCTCAAGGCGACAATGTAGCTATATATATTTTACATTCATGATTCAACAAAGCAAATATATGCACGAAAGATTATTAAAAATAAATATCTTTTAATATATAGCAAATATATTTTACATTTGTACTTCTCAAGGCGCCCAAGGCGTCGCCTAGGCGTCCAAGGCGCCCAAGGCGTCCACAAGGCGACGCCTAGACAACCAAGGCGCCCGCCTTGAGGAGAACCAGTAAGGCGACAGGACGCCTTGGGCATCCGAGATTGCCTTGTCGCCTAGGCGACGCCTTGATAACTATGCTTGTATGTTGTACTATCTTGAAAATGTGAAGCTCAAAATTAGAACATGAATCTTGTAATGTTATTCTTATTCATGTTACATCAGTGTACGTTGTACTAATTGTTAATAAAAGATAAAACGTTAAACTGAATTCAAAAACTAGGTTATCATCCGTCAAAGTGGAGAAGGCATCTTGGCCTAGAAGGGAGGTTATTTAAGAAAATTAACAGTTCATGTTTCTTAAAGCTATTTTATTTAGCTCCTTGATATCCAATGTAGAAATGCACATCTTGCTGTGTAGTACTTTCTTTCCTGAGTATGTTTCTTTTTCTTTTGCCTGTGTTTGTAGAGAATACGAGAAAGGTGTCCACAAACCTTGGCTGCAGAAACAGACATGGTGATGGGACATCATCCCATCGAGTAGAAGTATTGATTCCAGAAGTTATTCAGGTGTAGTGCTGACTGTATACCCATTATGAAGTAAATTTCTGGAAGTGCTCTGACTGATAACTATGAGCTCAAAATTTGAGATCTAAAAGAAGCTGTTATTTCTTGTTTTAATTTTGTCATTTATATATTGTCTGGTGAGGATGTTCAGGCAGTTGCTAATTTTAGTTTATTGACCAGAGAGATTCTGTCAAGAAAAGTATCCTTTTGACATTAGCTCGTTTAAATTTGCCTCTGCAAGTGGTGAACTTCCTTGTTTAATAATTTTCGGAAATAGCGTATTCACTCGATTAATTTATATCCATGTGCGTTCGTTTTGTGAATTTGTAATTCCACTCCTATGGGGGATGAATGTAATATGGGTTTTGAAAAGTTATACTCCCTCATTTCATGTTCTCCTTGCAGTAGACTTTAAATTATGCAAAGCTATCTTAGAATGGGGAAACTTCCCTTTCCAGTTCCTTCGATGACTTTGAATTTGGTTTTCCTACAAGGATAGTCATCTGAAAAGGTGCTGATTTTGGAGTACATGGATGGAATACGCCTGAATGACTTTGAATCATTGGAAACTTTTGGTGTAAATAAGCAAAAAATTGTGGAGGAAATTACGCGTGCATATGCCCATCAAATCTATATTGATGGGTTCTTCAATGGTGATCCTCATCCGGGTATTCTCTTTCAACCCTTCTACTCATTTTGGCAATGTTTTTAGTAGTCTAGTTGATAAGGGGACAACAATTGAAAACATGAATATCTCAAAGTTATCGTGTATGGATATCTTCAATAATAGTCTTTACTGTCGTTTTTGGATACTTTACAGGAAATTTTCTGGTTAGCAAAGAAGCCCCTCATCGCCCAATTTTGCTAGACTTTGGGCTTACAAAGTCACTATCGTTTCCCATGAAGCAGGCATTAGCAAAAATGTTTCTGGCATCTGCCGAGGTTTGTGTTTTGAGATTTAATACTTTCGACAAGAAGTGGTACAATTACAATCGATTATCTTAACAAGCTAAGCAATTTTATGGAGAAATTTGATATCACAAGTCCTGTTCTCAGGGGGACCATGTGGCGTTGCTCTCCGCTTTTGCAGAGATGGGGCTTAAATTGCGCCTAGACATCCCAGAACAGGCCATGGAGGTCACAAATGTATTTTTCCGCACGTCGACACCAGCAACTGAAGCTTTTGTGAGTTTTCAGTGCCAGTGTCTTGAATTACCTTTCAAAGTAAGATCTTTTATCTCATGGACCTTTGCTTTAATCAGGAGAATGTGAAATCCTTGAATGAGCAGAGAACAAAAAATATGAAGGTGATACAGGAGAAGATGAAACTCGACCCAAAGGAAGTTAAACGCTTTAATCCTGTAAGTGTTTGCTGCCATTCATTATCCATTCTGTGAATTATAATAATAATAATGACGTAGGTACCCTGCATAAGTTGATTGCCATAAAAAGACAGTGACTTGGATCCATCCAACAACAATTGGGTATATGTATAACTTATTTGTCAAACTTTAGATGGGGCTATATATTTATAAAAATGTTCACATTGATACATTTCGTCAAACATTTTAATGTGTGGGAAGGAAATGACTTATTGGGCGCATGAATATCCATGTTTCACCTTATTACTGAGGGTATTAAGCTGCCCTTGTGAACTATATTTATTTAAAGATGCCTGTGAATATTCAATTGGCAATGACAATCTTTTAATCGTTTAGGTTGATGCATTTCCTGGTGATATTGTAATTTTCTCTCGGGTTCTGAATCTTCTGAGAGGTTTGTATAAGAACCCTCCCCCATTGACCTCTCTTTTGCAATTTGTTGATTGTATACTTAAACATTTACATGAAATAACTTCTCCAGGGCTTTCTTCGACAATGAATGTCCGCATAATATATCTTGATATAATGAGACCATTTGCAGAGCATGTTTTGCAAGGGTAGGTCATCTTGAACACTAATCCACTGCTTCACTTTCATGTCTGCCTTATTTCTAATTGACTCTACATTTTATTGTCAGAACCATCTATAAGGCACCTGCAGTGAATGCACAGTGGGTCTGTGATACACCTGTTCATTCTGCTGTGGAGGCCAAGCTGAGACAGCTCTTGATTGATCTGGGAAATGACGATAAAATACTGGGGATCCAGGTACACTGTACTTATTTACATTCATATTGCCTTTCTTTATCCCATCCAACATTCAAAGCTTTGTTCTTTTCTTTGGGTGAGACCAGGCAATGTTCTTCACCATCTGTAACTGATTAAAATAGTGCTTTTGTCAAGGTTGATTCAGACTTTGTTTGTTCTCAGGAGTGTCATTAGCTTTTTTGTGACTTTGCTTCTGCTCTTGAATTGTTGAATTCTGACCCTGTTAGCAGCATTGAATTGTTACAAATATTCGACTGATACTTTTTTGGTGGTAACGATGGTGAAGAAGTTTACGAACTTGTTGCATTATATCATTCAAATGATATCAGTTTGTGGGGTTACATATTCTAAGATTCATTTTATGATCGATTTCCCTGCTTTAAGGTGTGTGCCTACAAAGATGGGGAGGTTATAATTGATACTGCTGCTGGAGTGCTTGGAAAGTTTGATCCCCGTCCAGTGCAGCCTGATAGCCTGTTTCCTGTTTTTTCGGTCACAAAAGGTGTCACCGCAGGGATGGTGCATTGGTTGGTTGAGAAGGGGTAAGGGACACTGCTGCTTTAAAATGAAGCAGTTTTGCTGTATATGTATTATAGTTGGCGATGATCAGATCTGCATCTCTCTTTTCCTGTCTACTTACCGAGATTTGACGTCCTAGTGCTAATGGTTGCTAAACTGCTAAAGTTGATCATCTTGCAGAAAACTCAGACTAGATGAAAACGTGGCAAATATTTGGCCAGAATTTGGATGCAGCGGAAAAGATCTTATTAAGGTTTTAAAAGTTTGATTATTATAATCTGTGGTCCTTTGAAATTCTTGATTTCATTGGTGCTATTGCTGCTCATTTCAGGTCCATCATGTGCTTAACCATACAGCTGGTCTGCATAACGCATTAAGTGAAATCAGAAGTGAAAATCCTTTGTTGATAAGTGACTGGAATGAATGTTTAAAGCGCATTGCTGCTTCAGTACCAGAAACTGAACCTGGTCAGCACCAGCTTTATCACTATCTATCGTTTGGCTGGATATGTGGTGGAATTATTGAGGTATGATAACATTTACTCATGAGACTATTCGGTATTCAAAGTCACCGGTTCATTCTCTATCTGATCAGGGGATAACTATCTAAAGATTAGATGTGGGTTATCATGCTTTAGAGGATTTATGATGGTTCTATAAGATATTCGTTTTGCTTTGTCTGTTAGACATCCTGCTACACTTGTGATGCTTCGATTTTTGGATCCCTTTTGATTATTCTCTATAATATCAGTGTTATCATTCTTGGAACTCTTTAAAACCTTTGTGCTAAACACTTGTTGTCCTCTGCTGATTGTTCCTACACTAAGAATCCACCAGTTCTCTCTCTCTCTCTCTCTCTCTCTCTCCAGTGGGGGTTTGTGGTGAGTGGGTTCTCCGTCATGCACGTTTGTATGTGCACTTGTATGCACATTTCAGGTGTCTGCACGCAACTGGCATGCATAGCCAGGAGTTTGGCCATTTTGAGATGTTCCAATCAGCAATGTATTTGCTTTCTGACATGCATTGCATGAGCTTTTTCCCTGATTCACAGTTAAACGTGTCAATATAATTTGCTTGCTAGAAATCAGTTGCCTCTGTCTTCAAGATTCCTTATAGGTTCGACTATTTTTTATACCCCGACTTATCATCTCCAATGTGTTGAACGTAGCATGCATCGGGAAAGAAATTCCAAGAGATTCTGGAAGAAGCTTTTATTCACCCCCTCAACATTGAAGGAGAACTGTATATTGGAGTTCCTCCAGGCATGCCTCAAGCTAATGTTTTCTTGTGTTCTTTTATCTGTGTTTCTTACTTAACGGGCACTAAGGAAACTAGGAGGCGAAAACTCTTTCCTTTTGGTCCTTGAGAAGGCCATCTAAATGAACCAACTTCAATTGTTGCCATCGCTTTGTCTTCCGTTTCAGGTGTGGAATCTCGACTTGCTACACTCACTGTTGACCGGAATGACCTGACTAAGGTATCTCAGATCCGCAATCGTCCTGAGTTACCATCTTCTTTCCAGGCAGATGCCATTCTGGAAAGTATTGTAACCCTACCTGCATTATTCAACATGCTTAATATCCGCCGTGCAATTATACCTGCTGCTAATGGACATTGCTCTGCAAGGGCTCTGGCACGTTACTATGCAGCTTTGGCTGATGGTGGTTTGGTCCCTCCACCACATTCAAGTTCCTTTCAACCAAATCTCGGGAGCCACGACCACATCCCCAAATTCCCCTCCCTACAAGTCACCAGAAGGCATAGAGGGCGCAGAAATAAAGGCGTGCTCTCTTTCCTGAGGAACCCATATCAACAGATACCAAACCGCTCTGTTGATCCCCAAGATGGTGATTGTGGTATAAGCGCTACTGGACATAATACCACTGGGATTGATTGCGGTAGCAGCGGTTGCACTATCAATATCTCTGGCAGCAGAGGTAATGGCGATGAGCGTCGAAACAGTAATCATCATGAGATTTTTTCTGGCAAAGGAATTTATGATGTATTTTTGGGTGCTGGTGACTATGCAAATATGGCCCTGCCCGATGGGATGTTTGGGCTTGGGTTTAAGAGATCTACATCGAAAGAGGGATC
Source organism: Rhodomyrtus psidioides (assembly GCA_021437785.1). Lineage (NCBI taxonomy): Eukaryota > Viridiplantae > Streptophyta > Magnoliopsida > Myrtales > Myrtaceae > Rhodomyrtus > Rhodomyrtus psidioides. Next base: position 4,040,466 of record JAILYB010000069.1, read on the forward strand.
CTACATCGGGTTTGGGCACTCTGGGATGGGCGGGTCGACAGGTTTCTGTGACATGAACAATCGGTTTGCAATGGCCGTGACTGTGAATAAGATGTCGTTAGGGGCTGCAACCAGAAGTATCATTGAACTCGTGTGTTCAGAGCTTGATCTTCCATTACCACAGGACTATGTCCCACCAACTGAAAGAGGTCCCAACACAGAGAGACCTCTAATTAACTGAGGCCAATGAACTGTATCTGTATACAATGTGATTTTTTTTTTAAACTGAATAAGTCAACCACATTTGACTTTTGAATGATGCAGTTGGGCACCTGTAACTTTTTGAAAGTATGAATGGTGTAATGATGTTATTTGTGGTGTAATGCGAATTCGGCTGAGACCTAGAGAACGTGCATGAGGAGGGCACTGGGATGCTTGCGTGATCCCCTCACTTTGTATTTGGTGGGGAGGGCGGTGAGACTTAATTTTGTTCCATTTTTCCTTTACAGATCTAGTCATGACTCATCAGTTCTCTTTTTTCGTATATATATATATATATATCTGAAAAAGGCTTGCAATATATACATGAATTCTCTTCCCTTGCATATGTAATGTATATAGAGGTCATTACTAATAAACTATATACGTTGAATAATATGTAATTACTTGCTATTCTGGCTAATAAAGGAACACAAAAAGTGAAATCTCTTAATAAAATATGTGCAATTTCTTATGTATCGATGGATGCGCATGAATTCGCTTGGTTGCGTGCCAGGCGTGCCTATTCTCGTGATGCAACATCACATTGCAAAACATAATCTAACTGTAACGCGACAACAATAAAATGAGCATAAAATGGTTGTAATGCATCTGGTATGCCATGGCTAAGAAATAATGAATGGTTAAGTTGAGCCACAAGTATTCTATAGCTCCCTTAAAAATTGTTAAAGAGTAAAAGGTGCAATTACAAACCCATCAAATTTCTTGCTTCTTTTTGAAATTTTCGTTCTTTCTATACTTAAACACGGTTTCTGTATATTCCCATAAGTCAACTACTAGTCCTGGCCCATGGGAAACGAGGCAGTAGTAGAAGAATGGAGATTTGCCAAAATTAAACACGGTTTCTGTCACCCTCACAATTCTCTCTTTCGTCCTTTTTTCTGGAATTAGCAGGAAAAATTCTCTCTTTCCTTTGTTGTTTTGGTAATATACTAATATTCCCCAGTTCCCTGCTGCTTCCAATCAATCCCATTGAATCAGATCTTGGAGTCTTTCATATTAATAAAAGCCAGTGAGATCTTCAGCTTTTCATCTCTCCATCCATCACCCATCTCCCCCATTGCCTAGCCACGACTGACCCTCCTCGGATCCTGTGGTAATGGCAGGGACATGCAAGATCCTTTTCAATATTTTTGATTCGTCCATGTCATCCTAGCTGTCCAACACAAGTGCCTATTCCCTTCCAAGACAGGTACCGAGTCAATTTGAAAGTGCGTTCCACTCTAGACTTGCTTCTTAATAAATTTTTTGCACTTGAGATGTCTGGCAGATCAGCTTATTTTAACGTCTTAGATCGGTTGTTGTTCCAACGGATAATTAGAAAAATCAAAAGCTGAAATGCATGCTCTAACCGTGCCACATCTCATTGCTCTGCATATGATATATAAACAGGCCTTGGTCCTAGCTCCTATTATATTTGCCATCTGCAATTCCTCTCTCCTAGCCACTACTACTGCACTCACTTCATATTTGTAACGGTGGGATGGGCGTGAGGTGATCTTGGCAATGTTTTCTCACGAGCTTAGGGCACGCTTTTGGCTTCGTTAACTCGGAACTCCCGCCATCCAAAGTCGATCCAGGTCCAGTTTCCAGGACCAATAAACCAACCCTTTTTGATGGCCTGACCATTCGGGCATTAACTGCCGTCTTCGGAATGGAAGCAAATGGGAAGATAAAGAAGGATAGGGTTCGTGTAGTCGTCCAGAAACTTGGTTTGACAGGTGGTGAGGAGAACAGTCCCAACTGCCCAACTGCCCCGACCCATGCAATGGCCTGAAGGAAGAAGTTGATGCAGAAGATGTTACTGGCGGATTGGAGGATGTATCAGGACGGAGTGAGCTCCTGCACCAAGCCTTCAAGATATTCGACGAGGACCGAAATGGGTTCATAGAAGCAGTTGAGCTGAAGAGGGTCCTTGAATGTCTCGGGTTGGACAGAGGTTGGAATATTGGAGATATCGAGAAAATGGTTCAGGTTGTTGATTTGAATTTGGATGGTAAGGTTGATTTTAGTGAGTTCAAATTGATGATGGCCCTGTAACTGTTAATATGATACCTATCATAAGGCTCCAATCAAGAATTCTTTTCCTTGATGGTCTTATTTCTTTGACTCAATGAATTTGTCATTAGCAACAAAGTTGCAAATATGATCACTTTTTCCTGTGTTCTCATGATTACGTTCTTGTCTCTTGGGTATTCCTTCTAAGGTATAGGCTCAGTAAGCAAGATTGCCTTTACTCATCTTATACCGTGTGTACTCATGTCTCAGTTCAAAATTTATGGAAATTCTGGATGTTGAAAACAGTGCAACGCGTCGGAAGTTTCCAAGTTTCTACTGCATTTGTACAGGAAATATTGGAGACAGTTTCTAGCTAAGATTAAGCTACTAATGCATGAGAAGTCTATTGCAGAGTCTAGCCCTGGAAATAGACTATTTTGTAACATTAATGCGGTATAGAAACTACAAATGTTCAAAGAAGGCAACACTCCAATATCACATGAGTTGGAGCTTTTGAAAAACATATAGCCGCTACATATCGCTTAAGTGATACAACAGAGAAAAATGCAAACTGGTCCTTCAGTCTTCTGACATCTCAAGTCCGCCCAGGAGAACGTTTTAAACTTAAAGGACAGCCTGATTACAAGAAGAAACCACCCAAGACAAATCTTTTGAGAGGACTACTAGGACTGGCAGGATAAAAGACTTACCTAACTGAAACAGAAAGAAACGTGAGAACTTTAGGACCAAATCCCAGACACACAGCTTGCAGAATCATGGATGACTCCATTTATGAAGTTGCTGCTATTAGGATTGCTGTTTTCAACTCCTAGGCAAGAATTTGGCATTGGAACTGTCAACCCAGTCGAAGAGTCATTATCCCCGTGGATGGTGATTGTAGGAGAAACATTTGCCACAGCACTAAGATCACGAGTACTAATAGAATTTTGGGGATTCAAAGTTTGCAAAACAAGATGATTCAAGCTACAAGTAAAAGTGCCTCGAGCCACCATATCTTCAGCCAGCTTCACCTAGATATATGAGAAAATTATGCTAAGAAGTCAGTGCATTTCACCAATCTAAGAAAGTTTTGCTAGGTGATCATCGCAATGAAAATCAGCTAAACTTCCACCTAAGTCAGTTTCATCTTTCTGTGGTTGCGGCTAGTCTTGTGACAGAGACAGAGAAGTCCATTACCTTAGCTCTTAAGGCTTCCACACCAGATTTTAGCACTCGGTTATTTGTATCAGCATGGCGGTAGTGCTGTGCAGCATCTAAGAATTGCTTAAACAAGGAAGATTTTTCTCCTCTAAGTTGCTCAACCTGAGAGAAACCCAGGAATACGACTTCAGTAAGAAATCCTAACAGCAAGCACAAGTATGTACCACAAAAAAATGAGTCAATACAAGAAAGGTTGGCTGTGACTAGCTGTTAGTGACGCCCTGTCCTGTATGCCCTATTTTTTTTAAATAAAAAAAAAATCAGATGATGTTGATAGGGAGCAATGTACCAGTATTTCTAGATCAGCTAAGTGTGCTTGTTTCCTTTTACGTGATTTTCTAGCAGACTCCCTGTTGGAAACCATCCTGCGACAAGACAATTTTAAGAAAATTGTAACATGAGAATGACTACAATCTCATATCCAGATAATAGAGGCACGAAAAATCTCAGTACCTTCTAATGCGCTTGAGATCAATAGCATCGGTGCTCAGTTCGCTTGGATCTGCCTCTGTCGCAGCATCATCTTCATCTGATTGTTGGTGGGTTGAACCACTCGTGGCTTCTCTTGCTTGGATATCTCTGCATTTAGGCTTATCAGCCGATGATGTACTGCTTCCAACTGAAACCAATTTGCGTCCAAATTATACATCGGATAGTCCACACCAACAAAATAGTAATTGGGACAAGCATCGTAAGTATAAGGGAGCATGTCCACCGAGGTCGGACTCTTACCGAAAATGGACGAGTTAGAATCAGGAGGGGAGTGCATGGCAAGAAGAGTGTGATACCAGATAGAGGTGGTGGCAGCGTCCATGTCGTGTCGATGATCACTACCAGGGCCATTGATGTCCTGCAAATGCAAATGCTCATGATGAAGTGCCTGAGTCTGCTGGTAGGACTAGATAGGAGACAAGACCGAGACCGACCCAATTGTCAAGCGAGAGAGGAGGAGCATCTGTGATGCTTGAACTGGTAGTATGAGGACTGTCGTGACAATAGTCATGAGGAGGATGAGGATGATGGTCCTGCTCCTGGTGGTGGTGCTGAGAAGGAGTGGCTATCATCATGATCCGGATCATCTCCTCCAGCGCCAAATCTGGTGCGCTTATCTTCATCTTCTCAGCTCCTCCTCCTCCTGCTTTGCCATCCTCCATATTCTCTTAAGCTCACTTGGGATTTCCTACTCACAACACAATTCCAATCCAGAACGGAGTAACAGTCGATTAGGCACCAGGAAGACTAGGAAGGTCCAATGTCCTGCTCTCACTCCAGCCTTTATAGAGAGATGAAGTGGATGGCACGTTGAGCTTTAGGAATACTCTTTTCAAAGCATGAGAGAGGAGTCACCTTGCTTGGTCCTGGCACTGTCGATAAAATGTCTTATGTAATGGGCAGCTACTTAGAGGCGAAGGAAGGAGGAGGGAGGAAGTTCAGTACGACAAATCTTTCCATGTCTTTTTGCTGGAGGGAGAGACTTTAAAAGACATAAAAAGCTTTACGCCATTGCCTCATCTATCGATCGACCTCATGCTATACAGTTTACATTGTTTCACTGAGTTGATAGGGGAGAGAGGCGTGTTAATTATTAGGCTAAAAAGCAAAGTGGTGGGGATATAAAAGGACGAAAGGCAAAAAGCCCAAGCTGATTTGGACGGGCACCGACTCCTCCCCTCCAAAAACTAAACCTAGTCGAGAGGATAATGTCGGCCTGCCTTCGGTGTGCTATTTAAAGAGAGTTCTCTATAGAGAGAGAGAGAGAGAGAGTGAGGGAAAGAGAACATCAGCTTTTTTTTTGCTTCTTTTGTTCAAGTCTGGCCAAAATACAAAAGCTTTTTTGTAACTTTGTTGGCTCTCCTTTTTTTTTTGCCCCTTTATTTTCTCGATCTTGTGGGTCGTGATGGATTGGTGATGGAGTGACTTGTCACCTAACTTCCTTACTTGCGTCGCTCGCTAAATTCAGACCTCCTCCAGGGCCACCTTTAGCCTCCTTTCCAAACTTTTCCTAACTTATTTGGCCCGATCCGAAACAATCCCGAACCAAACTCCGAAACGGGTGGAGGTCGCGGGTCTTGGGTTATTCACGGCGGCTTTGAGGTACGACGGCTAGCGACGACGGCGGAAGGGTCGAAGGCGAAGGAAAATAGTGCACGAAGGTGAGGATTCCATTTTATTTTTAAGAAGAAGAAGAAGAAAAGAAGAAGAAGAAGCTACGGGAGAGGAAGAAGAGGAAGGAGGAGAAGAAGATGAAGATCGGGCCAAATCCGTCATCGCCAAAGCGCGCTATCGCCTCCGGCGACAGCCCCGGAGTCCTACCTCCTCCCTCGGAGCTTATGGAGCCTACGCGCCGCTGGTGGAGCCCAGAAACAGCCTCGGGTCACCACCCCGTCGTCGGAGCGTATCCGGACGTGTCGGAGCGTGTCCGGACGTGTCGGGCGTGTCGGAGCCGTGTCGGGCGTGTCGGAACGTGTCCGGACGTGTCTTAGCGTGTCCGGACGTGTCGGGCGTGTCGGAGCCGTGTCAGGCGTGTCGGAACGTGTCCGGACGTGTCGGAGCGTGTCCGGACGTGTCGGGCGTGTCGGAGCCGTGTCGGGCGTGTCGGAACGTGTCCGGACGTGTCGGAGCGTGTCCGGACGTGTCAGGCGTGTCGGAGCCGTGTCGGAGCCGTGTCGGAACAGTGTCGGAACAGTGCATGAACAGTGATAATAACACAAGTAGTTTCTGATTTTTGGTTCGATGTGCGATGACATCTATAAACTTTTATTTGTACGATATGATTTTTAAACTTTGGCTCAATGTGGAACGTATTCCCTAGACTTTTAATTTGTTCAATATGGTTTTTAAATTTTAATTTAATATTCACATCAAATTATTAACAATTCAGAGACTTTATTGAACAAATTAAAAATCAGAAATGATATAGCACATTGGATTGAGGTTCGGAGACCATTGCTATCTTTTGTTCTCGTAACTTCTTTGGCAGATTTTCCTTTTTTTTTTAATTTGATATACCATAGCCAATCTATAAGCGTGGGTAGTAGTACTGGCCCTAAAAAACAACGACGTTATGGTTAAATTGTACTCAGTAGAGTATAAGCAAGGCCCATCGCCCTGATGCCCGGGAGGCTCGCCCTTGCCAGTGGCCTAGGGGGCGAGCTTCGCTTGAGGTCGGCAAGGTTGACCTCGCTGGCTTTAAGCCTTTGGCCGGTCGTCGTCGGCAATCAGCTGGAGAAAGAAGAAAGGAAAAGAAAAAGGAAAGAGAAAAAAGAAAAATAAAAAAATTTCAAAAAATATTAGGATTGCGTTCGCTGCCTTCCCACCTCTGCTTAGCATTCCACTTGTGATCCTAGATGTAGTAGAGGATTTTGATAAATGCGCCTGAATGTTCCATCTCGAGAAAAAGAAAGAAGAGAATCAATCATATGCCGGCCGTCGTAATCAAATGAAGGTCGAAGGACCATTTGGTTCATTAAGAGGCATAGATCTAGGTCTCTTTGTTTGGTCAATCACTAAAGGCATCGGCACCAGCTTTCACGTCAACACCGCATCCACGTCAGGCCGATCGGCCAAAGTTGGCTGGATAGGTTGAATTGACACAAATGAAAAATGTTTAGAACTGAATTAGTAAAATAAAAAGGTTTATGATTGAATTGGCACAAATGTAAAAGGTTTAAGACTGAATTGATAAAATTAAAAGGTTTTAAGAATGAATTGACAAAAGTACAATAGATTTAACAATTTTTTCTAATAATTGTTCCATCGTCACATTTCTTCACTAAGTTAACAATTTGGGGCAATTAGTACACGTGCTTGCTCCCCTAGGGTTTCCCCCTTCCCAATCCGCCACCAACTTCCCTTGCAGCAAACCCTTTTTTTTTTCTTGTAGATTTTTTTTGCTGATTTCGAGGATGATCCTTCGACTTCTTCCGGTGGAGAGTTTTGTTCGGTGAGCTTAGAAGTTAAAAGCATGAGCGCTTTGCAAGAATCAACTATTTCGAATCTGCTTGCTTGCTTTTGACTCTAGTGCTTGCTCCATATAGCCGAGTGCGGTTCCTCTACTGCTTCAGCAATCGGCTTATATGAAAGTAATTTTGTGATCGGCTAGTATCTGTTTAGCAGGTCTTCTGTCCCGATCTAGCGTTAGATTTAGATTTAGGTGCTCTTTCATTCCGATCTAGAAATATATCTGGAATTTACAAGACGTCTTATGTATTCTTCAACCTCTTGGTGTTGTTATTATCTCTTTTCGGTGATTGTGCTGGGATGCTGAACCTAGGGGTGCACCACCTATTGGCAAAGCCTTAAGTGGGGAAGGATATCTCGACGTGTGCTTATCATTGATGCGAGAATCAGCGATGGGCTGCCGGTTGGGTTTTGATGCTATGATAGACCCATCTCTGTGGTGGAAGGAACGGGTCACTGCAGGCCGCACGAAGTTGATTTATCTTTTAGAGTTATTTGCTTTATTTGTTTTTCATATTTATCTTGAAGCTTTTTACCTCTATTTTCAAGTGAAATGAATACATCACTATCGATAAAAAAAAACTAGTAATAATAATTTGGACAAAGATCCGGTCCAACCGGTGTGTCCGGCTTGACACTGGTCAAGACCTGGTTTGGCCAGTCTGGAGGAATGAGAAAAAAACAAAGAGAACCATGGTCCCCTTCTTGGTCCAACCGATTGAACCGGCCTTCTGATCCAGATTTGAAAACACTGGTTTCTACTTTCAAGTGCTAAAGACGCATGAATTTCTCTCGATCTCTGTGCAATAATGGCTTCTAAGTTGGATTACGAGCATGAAAATCTACTCTGTCTACATCCCTTGTCCAATGCCAATTTGAACTTCAGAGGCAATATGTTCCCCGGCATAATATCAAGAAATGGATCCTGACAAAAGTAGTCGATTGGGACATATTTGTTACCTTGTAGCAAAATAACTCCTAATCTTCCATCCCGGATAAAAGTTGTCAATTGAGATATGTTAAATCAAGTGTCAGTTTCTAGAACCGTTCAGTACTCTCATAGTAAGTTATTTTGTATCAGAGCTAAGCACAATTTTTTCATGCCCCATTTAATTTTTCGTTTCATGCGTGGTTCTAGTATGTCTTAGTCCTTATTCGTCAAATTTCACGTGTCGTTCTCAGTCCTATTTACATATGAAATGAGGTGTTAAAGTATCTCACATACGGGATTTTATTTGCGGCTTGATCTCTCTCTATTTAATAGCTGGTCTCACATATTTTACGTTGAATGCGCAACATTTGTGAGGAGAAATGAAGAAAACACAAAAACCCACTGTCTAAATCCCCATAAGTATGCCACTATATTAAGAAAAACTAAGATGTAAATATATTTGCTAGAGTGGATATTGTCAGATTATGTTTTTCCCCTTTTGCTTTTTAAGCTCAAATGTAGTTAACGGTGACATATGTTTTGTGGGTGATTTATACTCTGAAATGCTAGAGGAGCAGCAACTCAAAATTGAGGCATATACACATGATGAACACAAAAATCCAATTTTCCATAAGTAGTAGGATTAGCAGGAAATGGGTCATGCAAAGCGGGTGCTGGTGATGGTTACGCTTGTGGCGCTAGTATCGCTGATGGATTTGGGGTTGGGGTTGGGCTTGGGCTTAGAATGATCTGATTTGAGAAAGACGAAATCAAGGTTGTAGAGGATGGGGACGAGAGTGAGAGAGCATAGGAAGACGAGGACTGGCCCGAATACCCACAACAGCAGTGGCAGGCCCGCGTAGAAGATGCGGTTCCCAATCGTGTTGAGCACGAATCCCTTCTCTAGCAGCGCCGCCACGTACTCCGGCGGCACCGCCCCATCACTGTCCTGGGGGGAGTTGATGAGGATGTTGACCTGGTTGATGAAGCAGATGGAGAGGGAGTGGCAGAGGAAGGAGAAGAGGAAGAGGGTGAGGAGAGTGACATACTTGAGGGCCACCGTGAACTCCCCGTGGGCCCCGTACACCGCATCGTTCAAAGGCTTCTTCACGCTGTACGTGCTGCTTATCACCGCCGCAAGCCCTGTGCTCAGAAGTATCGATGTCGTCGCCATCAAAGTCGACCCCATTATCTTGTTCCTCAATGTCTGCACCGCTAGAATGTTCTTCTTCTCGTTGTCCTGTGCATCATGCATCAACACGACCCAATCCAGTTAGCATTGTAGGTTACATGTTAGTCATAAGCCCTAATAATTATCTTATGTCTATTCATACGTATTACCTGGCGAACGCACCATTTTGTCCCTAGCTCACACATCTTGCATAATGATGAGAGAGTAGGGACGACCATTTGTCATTATGTAAGTGTCTGATCTATACGGTTTGACAAGCTCCTTTATTCACCTACATACGGGGGTTCTCATCTTATCCTTGGCATGATAACACTCAGTTCATTCAACAGAATGGAATTATGGTACAAATTGCTCAAAAATAGTGATGCGCGCGTACATATAGCGAGTAGGAGAGAACTAGTTGTAATTGCACCAGCAGAAGTTGTAGCTGAAGTGGATTGATTGCAAATGTATCAGGAGACCAATATGACTTTTGGGAAAAGACCTTGAGGAGAAAGGCAAGGATGGAGGAATCTTCCGGGTAGATCATATGGTGGAAGATGCATAAGCACGCGTGCGGGCTTCAAATCGTTCATTTTACCAGCATATGTGTTTGTAGAGGATATAGCTATCTCACTGCAACGCCAATATTCCTGTCACTAGCACTTTCCGCGTTAGCCACTCTCTCTCTCTCTCTCTCTCTCTCCAACTCTAAGGTTCACAACCTCGGATCGGGGATGACAATCTCAATTCTAGGTAGAGAGGGGACTCAAGGAAGGCAATTGGTGGTGGTGGCGGCGTCCGAAGGCGGACGGAACAGCTTTGATTTTTTATTGCCTTCCGATTCCAGATACACCCGAGTATACGTTCAAATGGAAAAGCTTAGTTCCTTCTCAATAGCATAACGCCTCATCGGTTATATTAGATATCTATATTGGCTTTATTCTGCTTCAAACCGCAAACGCTCTCTCATGAACATCAAACCAACCAACCAACCGCTGAATAAAGAAAGGAATTGATTAAACCTGAAGCTAAATTTCTGCGGGTTTGATATATGCAACGTCTAGTTAGCTAGGAATGGATCAACTAGCAGTGGTCGTAGATATATACTTTGTAATGATGTAAACAACCTGTTTGGGCGAATCAAGAAATCTAATATAGAGAGACTCAGCGCGATTAACGAAAGTAAGAGAGGTACGTGCCTTGATCATGGAGGAAACCCAGAAGCGGCGGCCGCGAGCATTAGTGCCGATAATGGTGGAGAGAGGGTGGGTGCGGACCTTGTGCCATAACCAGACGTGGTAACCTATCATCACCAGGAACCCCAAGGGCACAAGCATAACGTCCAGGTACCATTTCCTCCATTCCACATCACCCATCCCTTCCGACTCTCCTTCTTCTTCCTTTTGCTTCACCCGATCAGTGAGCTTTGCTTTCCTCCCTCTTCCCCTCTTATAGAAAAACGTGAGAGAGCGAGAACGACACAACTACCAGTATTTTAGTCTATCCTGAAGCTTTTCCCTCCTTATATGGAAGAATGAACGTGGACCTGTTCGAACGCGTTGTTCAACGGGCCACAAACCCGGCATGAAAAAAAGCAAACCCACCTCTTTTCATGCCCTACTCACCAAAAAGATGTGCATCTGAACGATGATACGATGAGCCCGTAATGCGGTTTGCAACTTTGGGACGTCATTTGTCTCCTCATTTCCTTTACGTTTCCCCTTTTCTCTGCCGAAGCTTTCGATTTAGCCTCTTTTTGCGCGCATGCATCCAACTTTTTTCCCCTCTATGATTGTTAAATGTACGCTCGACATACAGTTCTACATCTTCAGTCGACAATTAATGCAGAATAAGGTAAATTTGATGGATGGGATTGCTTCTCCTTAGAAAGTCTACATCTTGCACGTAAATTGTCCTCCCCGTCCACCATGGGACTTTTATTGTTCAGGTACATGGATACCTCTTAGTCATCAAAGCATGCATTGCGTGTGTTCGGTTACCTATATATGTGTTTGAGTACATTGACATAATCGAATCCTATTTGTCAAAACATACTGGTTATCTCAAATACTTCTTTCTTGGGAAAAGTTTTTGTTGCTGCCATCCTACAATATCAACCTTGTGGTTGAGAGTCCGTTTGTTTGAAAGGAAAACTGTTTTACTTTCCGGTGTTGGGATGACAGAATACTAATCGGCATGTATAAAACGCTTTTTATGGAACGAAAACAACTTCCCCTTTAGCATGAACGGAATCCACCAAACAAATGAAAATTAACTATTTTAGTGAAAATTATATCCAAAGGAAATCGTTTTCCTTATCATCAAGTTTTTGGCGAAACAAAACTCCCCTACTCGCGGGTCGCGGCTCCCATCACACAGCCTCGTCACATACCACTCAACCTTGTCTCGCTCTACGAGGGTCAAGATTCAAAAAGAGTACTCTTGTCGACGATACAAGGTTCGATCATGTGGAGGTGGATGTTAACTTATATATCACCTTCCGTTTGATGGGAAACTTGAAATGTTATAAGCTCCCCCAATTAAAAAATATAAGTCGTCGTTAGAGGTGACAAATGTGTGGGTCGGGTCGGGTTTGGGTCGAGTCGAATATGGTCCGACCCATATTGACCCATCTGACCCATATTGACCCATATTTAATGACCCAAACCCGCGACTGACCCATACCCGACCCAAGCCGTTTTGACCCCTATTACCAAAACACAACAATTTTTTTTTTTTAAAAAATAATATTACTAAAATAGTTCCCGACCTCGGTCTCGGTCCCGGTCACGGCCCCGACCCCGACCCCGGACACTGCCCCGGCCCAAGGACCCTGCCCAGGGACCCAGACCAGGCCCCCGCCCCAACCCCAGCCCTGGCCCCAGTCCCGAGATCCGACCCCGGCCCCGGCCCAAGGACTCGGCCCCGGCCCTGGGACCCGACTCCCGGCCCCCGGACCCGGGACCCGGCCCCCTCCCCCGCTCCCCACCTCGGCCTCGGGACCCGACCCCGAGACCCGGCCCCGGCCCTGGACCCGGTCCCGGGAGCCGGACCCGACCCCGGGAACCGGACCCGGACCCGGGACCTGCCCCGGGACCCGGACCCGGGACCTGCCCCGGGACCCGACCCCGGGACTTGGGACGCGGCCCCGGGACTCGGCCCCGGCCCCGGTACCCGGCCCGGACCCAGTCCCGGGACCCGACCCTCGGCCCCGGACCCGGGACCCGACCCGGGACCCTGACCCGGCCCCTGCCCCAGATCCGGACCCGGCCCCGGCCCCAGGACTCGGACCCGGGTCCTGGTCCGGGTCAGGGGCAGGGCCCGGGTCCGGGTCGGGACCCGGCCCGCATCATCCAACAATTCTCTCCCTATTTGATGTGTGGTCCAACCTATTCTTACCCCCTTAGCCCTTCTAAAAATCTGTCGGGAGCCGAACCTATTCCGAGCCATCTCTCTCCCGATGCTCCCATCTAAGTATGACCCTAGTTCATCCACAAACCACACATCCCCTTGAGAGGATCCTAAGTTAGTGGCCATTAGGGGGAGAGTGGTCAACATAATATTAGCCTTAGAAAATCTCGCTCTCCCACAATGTAATGGTCCTTATTGGATGCAAGTCCTGTTTTCTTTGCTATTTGAGGTTAGAGGGAACGGGGTATTGGAGGGATTGGAGAGAAAGGGAGGGGCCAAAATGACAATAGTCAGCGGAGTGAGAGTCTGACTAGGCGCAAAGAAAGTGGAAGTAAACAGCAAAACAGCAAAGCGAAAATCACGTTAGTTCCATTTCTATGGACAGAGAAAGAGATGATGAAAGAGAGAAGGTTGCTCTTCCGTCACAAATTTGGGGTTTACGTGGTGTCCTAAAATCAAAGAGTGAATAAGGGTGTAGACAGCATGACATGTGTAGTGAGATACACGTGGGTTCAATCCAAAACCTTGTCATCACTTCACTGATGCAAGAACAGGATAGCTCCCATGAATTTGAAGAGACTGTTCTTGATTGTAGAAACTTGTAGGGAAAACCCAAGAAGAATTGGCATTTGGAACTTCCACTATCATATTCTCCCATCAAGGAGAGGTTCAATTGCCTAATAGCCTCAAGTTGCTAGTAAAAGCTCTATGCATTTTGCGTCACGACTTGATCCAATATAAGGGGTGACTCCCGACGGGCTTATAGGACGGCGAAAGAGACATGAATGAACCGAGTTGCATGCCTAACAAAAGAAGAACGTTTATGAATTGTGCATAAGAAATTAAAGTTAACTCATAGATAATATATTTTGACGTAACGGCAATGCTTAATATTCAACGGGCTAAAAGACGAAGCTGTGAGGCTAACATAAAAAGGGCCAAAGGGAACAATATCTCCGATGAATAATTCAAAGACAGTCACATTCTTTCTTTTTGCACTACACTCATTTGGGGTTAGTCAAAAAAGAGGGACAAAGGTAGACGCAAATCCTTAAAGCAATCCTTTTCATTTGTTTGCATATACTTAACTTTGACCGGACTTGACAGCTCGATGGAATCTAGAATCAGACATCTGTTTTTGAGGATTGATGCATTAAAGAGATTCTGAATAATGGCTGGAAAGAAAAATGTCAAAAGATTTCACCAAATAATTGAGGAGCAACAGTGCTGTATTTGATTTCCTGGCCATACTTTGTCCTTTACCTCTGGCTTTTACAGAAGATGAGAGATGAATCAGCATTTTCACGTAGTGGAGGCCAACAAATTAGGGCATGTACCTGTGATGGAATCCAAACAACACCATTTCCATGTCTTAGTGCTCGGTGACATCGCACCAAGGGGATCAATCCATGAATGAGAAAACACCACTTCTCTAAGTCGACAGGCCCATGAAATATCTTGAAGATTAGAAACTCTTCTCGTCGCTGTAGCGAGTGCAGATGATGTAAAAGGGAGATTCCCGATATATTCCACCTAGCTCAACCTCTTTAACCAAAAGAGGGAAAAAAAAGAAGCAGAAGAGGAGCAAATGTTGGTGTTGCGATGCGAAGGAGCCCAAGTCACGGAGAGAGACCGGCGTCCCTCGGTGAGCAAGTTCAGTGGGATGGCCGCAGTACATTAAGATAGCATTCCCTGAAGATTATGCAAGGCAACACCTAAATCTAATTTGACTACACCCCAATGTCTACCCGTCGATGGCTGCAACTTCCGATAGCTAAGAACTCTAAAATTATGATATCTCCACCCTCCACAAAGTCAAAATTCTAATAAAGGAAACCAACTTGAGTTCTGCAAACCAACAAGAGAAAGAGTGATTCCATGAAGATATCCACAAATTGATTTGGAAAGAAAGTTCGGGAAGGAACAAAAGCATAATCGACCACGAGTTGTTGGGTTGTCCCATAAAGACATCATCCTAGGCAATTTGAAATGCATTATGATGGCAATAGCTCAGCTTTAATTGCTAGCCATTAATACTTGTGACAGCGAAATAGCAATGAACATAGCAAAAATGAGTGCGTAGTTCTCTTACTCTCGAGGAGAGACGTGCGATTTAAGTATCGGATCCAAGGGGTGCGAGCTAGGATTTGCAGGCAAAGCAAGTTCACTAGGAGAAGCTGTCCCAGAGGAAGCCGAAGTGAGCTCACTCCAGGGACATACATCAGTATCCTTGGGCGAAAACTTGATGGAGGGACCAAGTAAATCAATGGGGCAGAACCCACGACGAATTGCTGAAAAATTGAGATATTTTTATGGGAGAGTGAATGAGAAATTATTTCTCAAAGAACCCTTTTGAGTTCGAAGTGAAAGTATGCTAGTCTCACATAGGAAAGAAAGAAGGTTTGTGAGTGCTTTATGTAGAGTTACACTTCTTTAGAATGGTAACTTTCATAACACATGCGATATGCCTCGCGTGCACGCGCAGGGAGACCCCAACAAAGGCTCGACGCCATCTATGTCCCTCGTGTTCAACATCATTACCGAGATAAAGACATCATCGAGATCCAGCGTCTACCATGTGTTGAAGAAATATAATTAATTTTGAAGGAAACAAAACTATCATATTTTGTTGAAAATACTTTGATTTATACTTTGATGATTTACTACAAATATATCTATATGCCTTTTATCTATATGCCTTTTGTACTTAATATGCTTAACGTCTTTATTTTGACATAAGCATAATTCGTGGCAGAGGCAGACTGATATGAGAATATATGTTTGATATTTGATTTATACTCATTGCTTAATCAATCTTATTCTTGCATAATTTAGCAGATTAAATTTCCTTCACTAATGATTAATTATCTGATTAGGATTGCATTTCCAAATTAAATTGATTGTACAATAATCACAAAGATTTTTTCATAATCTTTCATTATGATGATTCTTGATTGATTGGCAATCACCCGTACATAATTTCCTTTATCATAAGTTTGATTTAAGAATTTAAGAACTTGCTTGTATGAACGAGTAGATCTTTGTAAATCTCTGATTCCTCTTACCTCAATAGCTACGTGATCTTTGTTCAACAATCAACCTATGATTAGTTTTTGGTGATTGATCGTCGGAATGTTTATGCCAGCGAAAAGCTTGGAGACGAGGAGTTTATAAGGAGCACCAAGGTCGAAGAGAAATACGAGAGATTAAGAGTTCATCATCCTTATTCAAGAGAGCTTTACTTATTCAAAATTGTCTTCTTGAGCGTCTACTTCAAATCGTGTGAGAGGTGTATATAGAGTCAAGTTTGTAGAGTGAGACAGCACTTGCTTCTGCAGAAGTACTTATGATAATCACATCTTTCTGTAATCTCTTACTTTAATTATTTAGTGAAATCCAACCAGTAGGTTGTTAATGTGGGAGAGTAGACGTAGGTTTTACCAAAAGCCGAACCACTACTTTTGTGCATTATCTTCTACTTTATACTCGTCTCTATTTACCGTCTGGTAAAAGCACTGCACGGCTCTGTTAACTACGTACGCTCCTATCAAACTTGTTTATTTTATTTTCGCATTATTTTATCAAGTTTGATCATAATAACCTATTGACCCCCTCTAAGTGATAATTATAGCTATACACCAATTGTATCAAAGCCTAAAGCTTGTTATTTGAAATGTGTACTTCTGAGCTAAGATGCTAGCATCATTGGAGCGGGAATCATGGAAGGTCAAAGAAACACCAGACTTTCATACTTTGATGGAAAAGACTTCAATATCTAGAAAAACAAAATGAAAGCCTTCATCAAGTCAACTGATCCACTATTGTGGGATGTCATGCAAAATGGAGCAAATCCTACAACTTCTTCACCAAAGAAAGAAACTTTAGAAGAACATCAAAAACTTAGCTCCACGAAAATATCTAAAAGAGAAGATTTGGATTTGAAAGCACTTTACTCATTTTATTGTGCTTTATCCCCAGCTCAATATAATTTTGTTTGTTCTTGTGAAACAACCAAGTAGATATGGGACAGTCTTCAAGTGTCTTGTGAAGGAACTGATAGAAACAAAGAAACAAAGACAAATATCTTGCTAGAAAAATATGAATCTTTCAAGATGAAATCTAACAAATCATTACCGATATGATCAACAAGTTCATTGATATTGTCAATAGATTGACTTATCATGGGAAACAAATCTCTCAAACAGAAAGGGTGAACAAAATTTTAAGGGGACTTACAAAAGAATGGAATAACATCAAGACTGCAATTTGAGAAACCTCAAGGATAGTGCCTCTTTCAGTTGATGAGTTAGTTGGAACCTTGATGTCTTATGAATCTGAACGTCAAAATGATGAGGATGATTCCAAAGATAAAAAGGAAATTGCTTTGGAATCAAAGATGCATGATTTGTGACTGATGCAAATTCAGAAGAAGATGAGGATGATGAAAAACTAGCCCTGATGGTGAGAAAATTCAGAAGAATGACTAGAAAATGAAGAAATTTAAAAGGAAAACGGCAATTCAAGGAACTGAGAAATCCTTCACTAAAAAAAGTAAGGAAATAATTTGCTTTGAGTGTAGAAAACAAGGACAATCAAACCTAATTGTCCACTCTTGAAGAAAAACTAAGGAAAATTCAAAAAGCAAAAGAAAGCCTTAAAAGCTGAGATATTGAGTGACACAGAGTGTGAAGACAGTGACAAGGAAGATTGTGCCAATATACATTTGATAGCTAAATCAGATTCTGAGGATGATAAAGAGGTAAGCCTACTTGAAATCCCTAATGAAGTATCTAATTATATTGATGAGTTATGTTTAGATTATAAGAATGTTCTTAAGAAAATCCTCTAAGTTGAAAAAGGAGAATTCGACATTAAGGCAACATAATCTTTCTAAAAATGAAATGATTGACTTTTTTCAAGAAGAATTTTTCGATTTGAAAGAAAATCATGATTTGCTCAAAAAGGAAGTTTTGTAAACTACAGAAAATCATGATCTTCGTAAAGGATTTTCTGGAGATTAAGGAAAATCGTGATTTACTTTTGAAAGAAAATGAATCCTACAAAAATGAAACTTCAGCTATTTGCAAAAAGTTTTCTCCGAGTTCAAAAACTGTGGAATATATTCTCTCTATTCAAATTCCATACTATAACAAGAATAGTTGTGGTCTTGAAAAGGAAACTATATTTAAAAATGGTTTTCCAAAGGCAAAAGAGAGATTAAGACAAAGGCCGTCAAAAATTTCTTATAAAAAGTACTTTCAATTGTAAAATCCGTTGGTCATGGATTCTTTAAGTGTTCAAACTATGGTGATGTAAATCATTTCAAGAATGATTATCCCAAAGTTTCGAGACCAACTAGAGGGATTATTTCAAGAAAGGCAAAGTCAACTAATGTTAAAGGACCCAAGAAAATTTGGGTATTAAAAAAATGTGAATCTCCTCACTCTTTGTAGGTACGAAAGAAAAGGAATAACAAGTGATACCTAGACACAAAATGGATTTTCAGAAACAAATTTGACGACAAAGGCAGAGTATACAAGGAACAAGGTAAGGTTGGTTGCAAAAGGCTACTCAGAGGAAGAAGAAATCAACTATAATGAGACCAATGCACCGGTGGCTAGATTAGAAGCCATTAGGCTATTATTATGCATGCTTCTATAGCTTTAAATTGTTTTAGATGTAGATCAAGAGCGCGTTCCTTAATAAATATATCAAAGAGGAAGTACACGTTGAACAATCCCCTCACTTCGAAAACCCAAAGAAGTCTGATCATGTATAGAAAGTCTTGTATGGACTAAAACAAGCACCGCGCATATGATATGAAAGGCTAAATACATTTCTGATTGAGAATGGCTTTGAAAAAGTAAGTTAGACACAACTCTATTTATTCGAATGAAAGGTAAAAATATTCTTCTTGTGCAAACTTATATTGATGATAGAATTTTTTGTTCTTCTAATGAGACTATGCAAGAAATTTTCACTGATCATGACAAATAAGTTTGAGATGAGCATGATGGGATAATTAAACTTCTTCCTTGGATCTCAAGTTAAGCAAACTAGAGATGGTACCTTCATTTGTCAAGAAAAATACGCAAAGATGCTTGTAAAAAACTTTGGAATGGATAATTGCAAGAAAACAAAAATACCTATGTCTCACTCTTCTAAGCTTGACAAGGACGAGAATGGTAAACATGTTGACCAGAAGTTCTATAGGAGAATGATAGGATCTACACTCTATCTTTCTGCATCTAGACCTGATATTCTCTTTAGTGTTTGCATTTGTGCTTGATTTCAATCTAATCTCGAGGAATCACATCTTACGGCTGTTAAGAGAATTATTAAATACATTAGCACATATCCTACACTTGGTTTATGGTATTCTATAAGTTCAAATTTCATTCGTACTAGATACTTTGATACTGACTTTGCTGCATGTCGTGTTGATAGAAAAAAGCATTTTTGGAACATGCCAATTAATAGGCAATATGTTATTCTCGTGATTCTCTAAGAAACAGAGTACAATGGCTCTATTAACAGCAAAACCAGAATACGCTGCACTAGGAAGTTGTTGTGCACAAATACTCTAGATGAAGCAACAACTTAGTGACTTTGGCATTGAAGAATCAAGGGTGGAGATCGAATGTGATAATACCGGAGTTATCAATCTGAGGAAAAATCTGATTCTTCGCTCGAGCTAAGCACATCGAAATTAAACACCATTTTATTCGTGACCATATGCAAAATAAAGATGTCGATGTTCAATTTATTGATTCCAAAAATTAGTTAGCTAATATCTTTACTAAATATCTGGAGAAAGGTTCTTTTGAATTTATTCGCAATGAATTTGATATCACTAATCCTTTTGCGAGAAATTGAGTAGATGCAAGCAAGTGGTTCTACCAAAGAAAGGAACACATCAAGTGAATATCTCTTATTCGAGAAATTATATTTGAAAAGAAATAAGGTACTTATTCAGATCTTTCTTGAATATATCTGATTGTTTTGTTGATTGACTGTCTGGATAATATCTTCTCTGATTGATTTTATTAAGTGAATATTTGATTTTATTTAATAATATTCGTTCCAAATGATTGCCTGTTGCAGTTTTCAAATGTCATATTTTTCGGGCCTCTTTAAAATTGTTCAAAAACTTCCCTATTTACAGATTTCTTTTATTCTCTATAAAATCGAACTGTCACTTCAATCTTCTACATTGTTTCATCACTCTTTACTGATTCTCTCAAATGCTCTCTCGAAATCCTCTATCGCGCTCCTCAAAATTTAAAATTTCTTCCACAAACCGTTCACATGCCTCACTATGGCTCTCAAATCAGCGAATCCTTGTTCCCAAAAATCCTCCAAAGCTGTTCCTCACTCTCAAAGGTCCTCTCTGATGGCTGCTAGGTTCATAAAGAAAGGTCCCTTGCAAATCAACCTTGTTGACGAAGACAAGGTCCCTCTCTGATTTTCTAATACCTTTCAGTGTTTTCGAAGAAGCGTTGTAGAACTTTACGAACCTTAGCCAAACTGAGAGTCAGGCGTCTGGAAGATCTAAGGAGTAATAAACTCCCTCCGAGGCGAATTTGCAGAGCCACTCGACCCAATAGTGGCAACAATAATTTATCTATCTTGATCAGAGCCTTCCTCTTCTGCTTAGGCTTGCTTTTCTTTCTAGCAATAGTGGCAACAATAATTTATCTATCTTGATCATCAAGATTGCCTCCAATCTTCACAATATCACCCTCCTTACCTACCCAACCATCGGAGGTTGCAGGAAAGTGCATCTTGAAAAGAGTGTCTAAGCCGCATCAGGATCACCTACCTTAAAAGCAGGTGACCTGACGCATCCCAGCCGCCCAAAACCTTTCCCCCTATAAAAGGGGGGAAAGGGCGGCTGGAATTCTAAGGATCCCCTGCCTTTAAGGCCGGGGATCTGGATCCATATGAGCTGACGTTCATACCTAGAAGAATTTCTTGTCTCGTCTTTGGTGGTGGCTTTACCTCCAATGCACGAACGATCCTCGAGATCATTACTCCATAAGGTAACTGTCTTGCTTTCTTCGTGACATTTCTGTACATGTGGATTATGATAGTACGTGCAAGATGTTGGCGTGAGCTGTATTTCCCACAAATTAGACAGTTTTTCCCTTTATTATAGTATTTTCCTGATTTATTGATATGCTAGGGTTAGCACATATATTGTATATAAGGTCGATTGCAATACTGTAAAGATTCATATATTGAAATAGAGGAAAATATATTTCTTCATGGTATCAGAGCCTAGGGTTTGCTCCTTGTGAGTATTGTACGTTGATCCTCGATTACAGCGGTAGCTGTATTTTTTCGGCTCGATTTCTTTATCGCGTTGTGGTTTCGCGCCGGCCGATTTCGTCTCGCACGATCGCGCTCAATCTCGGATCCATGGCGGATGAAAACTCTAGAGAAGCATTGATTCCCCATCAAAATCAAGGAGGGAATTCAACTACGGAAGCATTTTTGGAGAATTTGACCACCAGATTGACTCAGATTCTGAATCAGAACCAAGCTCCTCCTCCTCCTCCTCCTCCTCTTGCACCAACACTGCAGAATGATTCGGCTTCATCTCATATTGCAGTTAAGTTGGATAGAGCCAACTATAGCTTATGGTCTCAGGTTATCGAGATGTATATTACAGGCAAAGACAAGTTGGGGTATATCAATGGAGACCTCCCACAGCCTTTGCCTACAGATCCTATTTTTCGAAAGTGGAAAACTGAGGATTCGACTGTGAAAGGATGGCTAATCAACTCCATGGATTCGACGTTGATTGGCAATTTTATCAGATTCCCTACCGCTAAAGCTGTGTGGGGTACTTCCCAAGTGTACGATTTAAAGCGCCAAGTATCACGACTCAAGCAAGCTGGAGGACCAATAAAAAAATACTACAATGATCTTGAAGGACTCTGGCATGAAATTGATTTTCGCAGGCCTAATCCTATGGTGTGTCATGCAGATATTGAGTGCTACAACAATGCTGTTCAAGAGGACAGGGTTTACCTCTTTCTGGATGGACTTGATGATCGTCTCGATAAGGTCCGTGCAGACGTTTTGCAGATGCAGCCTTTCCCCACCGTTGAGCAAGCCTACGCACGCGTCCGCAGGGAAGATGTGCGCCAAACCGTGATGCTGACCAATGTCGATGGCTTTTCTACGGGTGCAGCAATGGTCTCACGGGGCAGTCGAGGAGACCATCTCTACAGATGATGGCTGGCAGTTCGGCGGGTAGAGGTGGGCACTCTCGGTTTGCTGTCAAGGCCAAGTCTCAAGTGCTCGGCAGCTGTTCTCATTGTGGAAATTCCAAACACACTAGGGACACTTGCTTGAAGCTACATGGATTTCCAGATTGGTGGGACGATTTTCAAGCGAAGAAGAAGAAATCTGAAGCAGAACTGGGCAAGAGTACATGGCAAACATCCTTGGTGACTGGGAGTTCATCTCTTTCCTTAGTCCCAATGGTATCTTCAGCTAATAGTTCCACCCTTCCTCCTGAAGGTAATTGTGGTTCTGATTTTATCATTATTCGTCATGGTGGAAACAATGGATGAATTATCGACTCAGGCGCTACCGATCACATGACGCCTCACCCCGATGACCTAGTCAACTGTATCTCACTGCGACGAGACAGTGTGTATAATGCTAATGGAAATTGCCATCCAGTCATCGGGGCTGGGAGTGTGGCTCTCACGCCCTCTCTTTCTCTATCTCATACATTACTTGTGCTCTCTTTGTCCAACCGTTTATTGTCTATTGAACAAATTACTGATGAATTGAATTGTTTTGTTCTTATGTACACAAATTTCTATTTGTTTCAGGACATTCTCACGAAGGAGATTATTGGGCGTGGTACTAAGAAGGAGGGGCTATACATTGTGGATGATCTGAGCTCTGGCTGTGCATATCACACTCATAGTCGGTCTGTTAGTAAGGAGAAGGATGTTTGGTTTTGGCATCGTCAGTTGAGACACCCATCATTCAGATATTTGAAGTATTTATTTCTTGAGTTTTTTCGTGGTTTATCAGATTCTGCTTTTTAACGTGAAACATGCATTATAGCAAAGAGTCATCGTGTTTCTTTGCCTTTGAGCTCTAATAAAAGTAGCAAGCCTTTTTGTTTGGTTCATTCTGATGTGTGGGGTGCATCTCCAATTACTATAATGTCTGGGATGAGATGGCTTATAACCTTTGTTGATGACTGCACACGTATAACATGGTTATATTTGATGAAGCATAAAGATGAGCCTTCTAACATATTTCGAATGTTTCATAAAATGGTTGCTACTCAATTTGAAGCTCGTATTCAGATTCTTCGCACGGAAAATGGTGGAGAATATATCAATCAACACCTTACCTCTTATTTTAAGGAATATGGTCTCATCCATGAGACCTCTTGCTCTCAAACCCCTCAGCAGAATGGTGTGGCTGAACGAAAGAACCGCCACATTTTAGAGACGGCAAGAGCTCTTCTTGTCGGCGGAAATGTTCTAAGAAGGTTCTGGGATGCAGCGGTAATCACAGCCGTTCACTTGATGAATCGTTTGCCTCTCGCGTGTTGCAATTTCATACTCCATTACAAACTCTATCTCAGTTTATGACTCTCCCTTCAGTCTTGACAATACCTCCTAAAGTGTTTGGGTGTGTGGCTTTTATACATCTTCACAAGAACCAACGCGCCAAACTTGACCCATGTGCAGTATGATCCGAAGACCAAGAAGACACATGTTACCATGGACGTGACTTTTCTGGAGTCCGAGTATTATTTTTCTCCACCCCAATGTTTCTTTCAGGGGGAGAATTACCGTGAAAGAAAAAATTGGTGGGACATTGGAATGGAGGGTGCGGAGTCAGGAGGACATATGGAGTCCGGGGTACGATTGGGTGGGGCTGGACCATTAACCAGCCCACAAAAAGTTTCAATTGTGTAGTTTAATGAGGGGGATGGTGCGATGGAAGAAGATGAGGGGGATGGTGTTCGTTTTTTGGCTGAAAGTGGGGATGATCAGCAGCCTATATCTACATCTAATGAGCGAGATCAGCCTGCTCCTTCGCAAATTGCCTATTCTTCAGTACCCGACCACTCTCTTGAGAATGATCCTGAGGTAAGCTCTCTTTCTGATCTTGAGATTTCTGATGATTCTAATTTGGTTGTTAGATATAAACTCCCCGACAGGCATAATCGAGGCAAGCCTCCTAGTCGGTATTCACCGGATGTAGAGGAACGAAGGTCTAAATATCACATTGCCGATTTTGTGTCAACAAGAAGATTGTCGAAATTTTACAAGGCTTTTGTGTCAAATGTATCAACTGTTCGAATTTCGAATGGGGTAGGAGAGGCCTTGAAGGATCCAAAATGGGTCCAAGCTATGAAGGATGAAATGGAAGCACTAGAAAAAAAATCAGACTTGGAGACTTGTAGAGTTGCCAAAAGGGAAGAAAGCTGTAGGGTGTAAGTGAGTGTTTACCATTAAACACAAGGCAGATGGAACCACTGAGAGATACAAGCCCCGATTGGTCGCAGAGGGATACACACGGACTTATGGTGTGGACTATCAGGAGACTTTCTCTCCAGTTGTAAAATTAAGTACTGTGCGGGTTTTACTATCGCTTGTTGCAAATCTGGATTGGCCATTGCATCAGTTTGATGTGAAGAATGCATTTCTTCATGGAGATTTGGATGAAGAGATTTACATGGAGATTCCTCTTGGATATGGGTGTGTTAATAAGCCAAATGCTGTTTGTAGACTAAAGAGGTCGTTATATGGTTTGAAGCAGTCATCTCGTGCCTGATTTGGTCGGTTCAACTCAGCCATGAGGAAGCATGGTTATTCCCAGAGCAATTCAGATCACATTTTATTTTTAAAGCGAAACCAAGGTAAGCTGACTGCCCTAATTATATATGTTGATGATATGATCATAACAGGAGATGATACTGAAGAAATTTCGAGGCTTCAAGAGAAGTTGGCAGAAGAGTTTGAGATGAAGAACTTGGGAGGACTAAAGTATTTCTTGGGTATTGAGGTAGCTAGGTCTAAGGAATGAATTTTCTTATTGTAGAGAAAATACGTACTTGATTTGTTAGCTGAAGTAGGAATGTTAGACTGTAAGCCCGCTGATACTCCTATGGTACAGAATCATAAACTTTGAGAGTATTCTGATCAAGTGCCGACTAATAAGGAGAGGTATCAAAGATTAGTAGGAAGATTAATTTATTTGTCTCACACTCGCCCAGACATTACTTATGCAGTAAGAGTTGTGAGTCAATTTATGCATGCTCCTAGTGAAGAACATATGAATGCAGTATATCGTATCCTTCGATAGTTAAAGTCAGCTCTAGGGAGGGTGATAATTTTTGCAAAGAATGATCATCTTGTAGTGGAAGGTGTTGGATCTAGCAATATTGCCTAGAGGGGGGGTGAATAGGTGAATCGACAACTAAATTGAAATTTATTGCGGAATTAATGAAAATTTCAATATGCAATTAGCAGGAGATAGTACACAATTCAAACGCAGCAATAGAGTAGGGAAGAGAAGAGAGCACGCTGAGTTTATAGTGGCTCAGCTTGTCAAGCCTACGTCAACTCTCCCACGACGACAGCCGATCGGCTGGATTTCACTATGAAGAATCAAGAGAATTACAATCATTCAACCACTTGGTTTCTCTCTCTTTTACAGATTCTCACAATGAATGAGGTTTGGAGCACTCAGAATGATTTTAGGTACAATTCGAATCACGCTTGCACTTTTGGATTGTTGTTCTTTTTCTTCTTACTTCTCAGATTGCCATGGTTCTTCTTTTATACTTCCATGCCTCCAAACTAGCCGTTGGATGCTCGGCCAAGAGATCACTATTCAATCCTTGATTGGACGTCATCAATCGTGATTGAACGATACTGTATCTTAGAAGATATGAGAACCGTTGAAGAAGATATTGAACCCTTCTGATTTAATAGCCCATACAACTAAATCTCCAGTTTTCATAAGTGTAGTAAATCCGTATTGGTCCCCGAAGAGATATTCTTGGAAGGTAATAATCAATTGTAGAAAATCCCTTGATTGTTTGGAAGAGACATCATGTCAATCAAATATCACAAATTTCATAAGGAACCTTGCCTTGATCGGAAACCTGCCATACGTGGGTCTTCATGTTTTGGAGATGTAGAAACTGACTAATTTCAAGTTTCGTCTTCATAAAGAATTTCCTGAATTAAATCAGTTATCATAGAATGGTAATTCGGAGATTTGATAAGGTATATCTGTCACTGTATATAGGTCGTTGCACAAAATAGAGGATCTTGTTGAACCTGACCCTCAGAAGCAGCTCCATCTGACAGTCTTCAGATGCACTCCATCTGTCCTCATCATAAGCACTTCCATCTGACCTCGTCAGAAGCACTTCCATCTGACCCTTCGTCCAGAAGCACTCCATCTGACCCTTCGTCCAGAAGCACTCCTTCTGACACTTGGTCCAGAAGCACTCCATCTGACACTTGGTCCTCGTGACAGAATTAGATCCACACAACCTGCTGCTTACTCATTCTTTCTGCATCATAAAACATTATACAATTCTTTTGATAGTTTTGTCAGAATCAAAATATAGGATAATTTCCACAACAATCTCCCCCTTTTTGATGGTGACAAAACTACAAAATTTAATGAACACTGTATGTCAAAAAATAGTGATACTGTGATAAAACAAATAACATAATGACTCAATTTGCTCCTGCATGAAAACATAATCAAAGAGTATCCTTAAATGATAACCTGCACTGTAATATCCTGAACAAATGGTATTCTGCTGCACTGTAGTAAAAGATAAATAGAACTAGTAAATCGAGAAATCTCTCCCCCTTTTTGTCAACAGCAAAAAGAATGTATATAAGAAAGAATATGCTTGTCGAAGGAATTGTTAAAAAAAATGAAATTGCATAACAAATGACATCTTTGTGCTTGAAAAAATTAAGAAGAAGAATGGGAAATTTTGGATGAAGATGAAATATCATCAGGCTCTGCATCAGCCTCTACTGAAGAAGGTCTGACATATTCTTCTCCCATTCTTTGAGCATGACTTCTGACAGCTTGAGATGTAGGTAATGCTGAAGCTGCTCTGTCAGTCCTCACCAGTGTATACGAAGGTAAATTTGCAATCTCAGCAGAGAACATTCTGCCATACAAATCAATAGACTTTGATGTATCTAGCAATATCTCCTAGAGGGGGGTGAATAGGAGATTCTGAACAAAATTGAAATTTCTTGCAGAATGAATAAAGTTCAGTGTACGATTAGAAACAAGAACCGTATAACAGTGTGCAGAAAATCTAAACGCAGGGGTGAGAGTTTAAAGAATATTGCATACGATATTTATAGTGGTTCGGCTTAGATTAAGCCTACGTCCACTCTCCCACGATGACAACCGATCGGCTGGATTTCACTATGAAGAATCAAGAGGATTACAACCACTCAGGTATTTTGTTTCTCTCTCATATAGATTTTCACAGAGAAGGATTTTGGGTACACATAATACTCTTTGGATGAAACTCAAATTATGCTTGCACTTTGGATTGTTGTTCGCACGCCTACCTTTAGTCCATCATGATTCTTCTTTTATACTCCCCTGCCTCCGAACTAGCCGTTGGATTCCAGCCAAGGGATCGCTCTTCAATCCTTGATTGGACGTCATCAATCGTGATTGAACGAGACTGTATCTTCAGAAGATATGTAGACCATTGGGTAAGACATTGAACCCTTCTGATTCAATCGCCCATACAACTGAATCTCCAACTTCCATAAGTGTGATAAGTTTGAGTTGATTCCCAAGGATATATTCCTTAGAAGATGATATCCCATTATAGAAAGTCCCTTAATTGATTAGGGGGGATATCAGGATAATCGAATATCACTTGCCTTGATCGGAAACCTGCCATACGTGGGTTAGATTAGTTGGCACGGAATGGTAATACGGAGATTTGATGTAATCCATCCGTCACTGTTTAGATCGTCAGGGGCACTTCCATCTGACCCTTGGACAGAAGCACTTCCATCTGACCCTTGGACAGAAGCACTTCCATCTGACCCTATGTCAGAAGCACTTCTATCTGACCCTTTGTCAGAAGCACTTCCATCTGACCCTTGGTCAGCGTGACAGAATTGGAATCACTCAACCTGCTGCTTACGCATTCTTTCTGCATCACATTTCATTAAACAATTTCTATTTGAAGGTTTTGTCAGAATCAAAATATAGGAGAATTTCTACAACAATCTCCCCCTTTTTGATGGTGACAAAACTTCTCCAGTTGCAAATTACAAATGAGTGATTAAAGGAAAATTGAACCAGTGATAAAATAAACGTGAGTAACCATCATATTTGCTCCTGCAGGTAATCAACATTAGAGATCCTGTAATGAAAGTGTTCTCATAGGAGAGCATGATCTGAGTAAGATTATCCTACATAAGGTAAGTTAGGTCTTCTCCCCCTTTCTTCTAAATTGAAATATAATTAGAGGTAAGTTAATGAGACTGCATAAAAGTGACTTCAAAGAGCATGATCAGAGTAAGATTATCCTGCATAAGGTAAGTTAGGTCTTCTCCCCCTTTCTTCTAAATTGAAATATATTTAGAGGTAAGCTAATGAGACTGCATAAAAGTAACTTCAACTTCTCCCCCTTTTTGTCAACATCAGAAAGAAATTTGTATAAAAAGGTCCTTAAGGATAGAAAATGAAATAAGAGTTTTTAAGAAGAGGGATGTTCTTCAGGCTCATTATCAGCCTCCACTCGGGAAGGTCCGTCATAGCTTCTTCCCATCACCTGAGCATGGTCTCTTACAGCTTGAGAAGAGGGCATGTTTGAAGCTGTTCTGTCCGTTCTGACCAGTGTGTATGTAGGCATATTGGCGATCTCAGCACAAAACATTCTCCCATAGAGATCAATTGACTTTTCCAGCTTAATCACCTGACTAGTCAAACCTTGCAGCTTCCTATCTGTCTTCTGTTCAAAAGCCTTCATTTTCTGATCAAATCTTGTTTCCATTGTAGCCATCGTCTGAAGAAGAGTATTTTGAAGATTTTCAAAATGCGCTTGAAGTTCCGTTTGTTGTTCTGAAGGTGCAGGTTCTTGAGTCTCCCCCTCAGTTTGTGCCATGGTGAAAGCTTGAGAAGCTAGGACTTCTGTGAGAAAAACATCTGTTGTAACAGGCACAGGCTCTTTCTCCCCCTGATTTATACCTCTTTTCCCTTTTGCCTTTGAGCTTGACACGGAGACTATTTCCTCATCAATATCCATTGGAATGGTCTGTGCACTGGACAATTGATCTTCTCGGGTAATTGCTGAAGCTAGACTTGCAGCATCTTTATGAATTGTTGCCCTGGTGGAAGAGACAGAGTAAGCTCCAATGTCATCTTGTTCTTCTTCTTGTTCTGTTGACGCCAACGTTGCTAGAACTTGTGCTAGCAATTGCTCATGATCACAGTTGACAATTGTGATGTCATACTCTGTATCATCTTCAATTCGTGCAGCTTGCTCCTCATCCCACATTGTGAGGAATTCTTCCTCAGTCAGATCACAGGGATACACAACTTTTTCTTGTGGTTGTATTCCTGTTTCATCTCCTTCAGCACTATAATTTTCAGACTCATCATCTTCATCTGATCCACCTCGAGATTGAGTAGCTTCAGAATCATATTCCCCTGTTTCTTCCTCACTTGCGTCTGAGTCCTTATCAGCAGGACTGTCTGTTTGTTGCCCCTCAACAGCCATGACTTTTCTCTTCTTTGGAGATTTCTGCCTTGACTCTTCCTCGAAGTCCACAATGACTGGTTCATTGTTCTTTGTTCTCAATCCAGCAGGAGTCATCTTGTACCCCATCTTTGTTACCATAGTCTCTCCAGCAATCATCAGAGGAATTTCCTGCTTGATAAAAGCACCTTGGCCATAAATCTTAAAATAATTGATTATTTTGAAGATCAAGGCGGCATAAGGAAGTTGCCCCTTTGGCTTGAGAGCTGATCTGTACATGTGCAATAGTACTGTATGAGCAAAGGAAATTCTATGTCCTGTCAAGATTCCCCATAACAGCTTTGCCTCGTACTTTGATATATCTGTCTTTGATGCTGCCTTGGGTCTGAGACATTCGATGATCACCTTGTGCATCATGATATGTTTCAAGGGAAAGTCTGTGTGGGCAATATGTGACTTTGATTCCCTTGAGAAACTCGATTTACTAGTCAGGAAGCAAAAAGCTTCACCTGCAGTGACATCTAAGGGTTTGAAGTCTCCCTTTTTGGTTCCCATGATTGCAGTCAATTCATCAACAGTAAGAAAATATTGCTTTCTTTTGATTGTGAAAGCCAGAGAGTTGAAGTTGACAAACTGAAGATTTGAATAAAAGTAAGCTACCAAATCAGGAAAAGTGAAGCCTATCTTAGTTATAAACTGATCTATCTTCACCTTTTCTAGATGCTTCCTCAGATAGATGCCATTGCTGTCAAAGTACTTTAACTCAAATACCCTTTGAGGTATAACACCTCTCTGTTTCATTGCTTCATACCTTTCTTTGTGAGCCTGATTCTGGAACAAGGGATCAGGAAAGCTTTTATCCAAAATAAAGCCTATATTTTTCACAAATTCATTGAACAGAATGTCATCATCATCTTCCACCTTTGCCTTCGTGCCGCCAGGTCTAATTGGGGATGGTTTTCGTTTCGAGCTTGTCTCTGCCACTTTCTCCTTTCCTTTTCTAAAGACTGATGCAGGTTTTTCTACAGCAATTGGTTCAACTATTTTCCCAAGCAGGCTAAGAAACTCTAATAGTTCGCCCTCACTATCGAAATAGTGAGTGTTCTGCAGTTTTCTAAGTTCGTTACCAAAATCTCCTGCAGCCTTAATCCTATCATACATTGGCTTAATAGAATGAGCCATAGATTCTTTTCCTTCAAAGGCAGAAAGAGACAGACCTTTTGCCAGGCGAAGAGCTTCTCGCTGTTCGTTGATTTGGGTTTCTGTGAGTTCCGCGCTACTTGCAGTTGAGGCGGAGAGCTTTCTCTTCGACTGAGGCGTCTTCTTCGAGTCATAGTCTGATTTTGGAGCCATTGATGCGTAGAAAGTTTAAAACTTTGAGTGAAAGAGTGTTGTTTTGAGGAGGAAATCGAGAGCGAGAAACTTCGAACGCGGTATTAGGGTTTTGATTTGAGAGATTTTTGAAAGTGAGAGAACAGAGGCGACGGTTCAGTGTTTTTATAAAAGAGGCGGTTATTTTTGGAAACAAAAGAGAATTTTGATTTTCTAAGGAAAGAAAAGAAATTTTTTTTTTAATATTCACCGTCAATCAGATATTCGGAGATATCTATTTATATGAGGAACTTACCCAAAAAAAAACTTTTAGTGATAACTGACCTTTTTAGAAGAAAGTGTGAATTTCTTCTTACGCGCCTTTCTGACGTTCCTTCTGACTCTTCTTCTGACGTTCCTTCTGACGCTCCTTCTGACGTTCCTTCTCACGCTCCTTCTAATGCTCCTTCTGAAGCTCCTTCTGACGCTCCTTCTGACGTTCCTTCTAACGTTCCTTCTGATGCTCCTTCTCCTTCTGACGTTCCTTCTGATGCTCCTTCTCCTTCTGACGTTCCTTCTGATGCTCCATGTTCTAAGATATACTTAAGAAGGAAGGTTAATGATGGATAATTCATTTCTTATAAAATTAAAACTCTGTTTATCAAGAGGTTTAGTAAAAATATCTGCAAGTTGATTTTTCGTATCAATGTATTGAATGTTAATATCACTGTTCTGAACATGATCACGTATGAAGTGATGCTTGATCTCAATATGCTTTGTTCTTGAGTGAAGTACATGATTCTTTGTGAGATTTATGGCACTTGTGTTGTCGCATAGGATTTCCACAGTTGATTCTTCAACACCATAGTCTTTGAGCTGCTGTTTTAGCCAAAGTATTTGAGTACAGCAACTTCCAAGAGATACGTATTCTGCTTCAGCTGTACTGAGTGTCACTATATTTTGCTTCTTTGAATACCATGAGACAAGCATATTTCCCATGAGCTGACAAGTTCCAGATGTACTTTTTCTATCAACTTTGCAACCTACAAGATCTGCATCTGAATATCCCCTTAGTATAAAATCAGAAGATTTAGAATACCACAAACCATAGTTGGGATAAGTCCCTATGTATTTGATTATTCTCTTGACTGCTGATAGGTGTGATTCTCTTGGGCTTGACTGAAATCTAGCACATAGGCAGACACTATATAGAATGTCTGGTCTTGAAGCTGTGAGATAGAGTAATGATCCAATCATACTCCGATATAGTTTGGGATCAACTTCCTTTCCATCTTCATTTTTATCTAATTTAGAGTAGTGAGACATAGGAGTTTCTGTCTTCTTGCCATTCTCCAGACCAAACTTCTTTACTATTTCCAATGCATACTTCTCTTGAAATATGAATGTTCCTTTCTGAGATTGATGAATTTGAAGATCAAGAAAGAACCGTAATTCTCTCATCATACTCATCTCAAATTCATCCTGCATTGCTTTAGAAAATTTCTTGCAGAGAAGTTCATTAGAGGAGCCGAATATAATATCATCAACATAAATTTGAACTAAAAGGATATCTTTACCTTTTCTTTGAATAAAAAGAGTGGTGTCTACATTACCTTTAGTGAAGCTGTGTTGAGATAAAAAGTTACTTAACCTTTCATACCAGACGCGGGGTGCTTGTTTCAATCCATAGAGTGCCTTTTTTAAGACATATACCAGATCCTTTTCTTTAGGTTCTTCGAAGCCAGGAGGTTGTTCAACATATACCTCTTCTTTGATGTAGCCGTTTAGGAAGGCACTTTTCACGTCCATCTGAAAAAGTTTGAAGTCATTGTAACAAGCATAAGCAAGAAGTAGCCTAATGGCTTCTAACCTGGCAACCGGTGCGTAGGTTTCATCGTAATCTATTCCTTCTTCTTGAGAGTATCCTTTTGCTACAAGTCTTGCTTTGTTTCTTACAACTTTTCCTTTCTCATCAAGTTTGTTTATGAATACCCATTTTGTTCCAATTACTGGACGATTTTTGGGACGATTGACCAGTTCCCAAACATTGTTGACCTTGAACTGATGTAGTTCTTCCTGCATTGCATTTATCCAGTTTTCATCTGCTAATGCATCTTCAATCGTTTTTTTGCTCCAGTTCAGATACTAAGGCAATGTTGCTCATTACTTGCTTGAATTTGGATCTTGTCTTTACGCCATCACTTATGCTGCCTATGATAAGTTCCTTTTGATGACTTGACTTATGCTTCCAGTTTTTGTCAAGGCCATCATTTGAGGATATTGTGGATTCATTCTGTTCATCTTCTAGTCTTTCTTCAATTGAGGAAGTTTCCTTCTGAACATTCTCTGAACCCGTATTCACATCTGAGTCTGCTTGTGAGTTCATGACTTGATGAAGTGTATGCATTTGAATGGATTCAGTTTCATCATCTTGGTAGTTTTCATCGAACTTGATGTTCACTGATTCCTCAACAGCACGAGTGTATTTGTTGTAGACTCTGTAGGCTTTCCTAGTTGTTGAATATCCCAAGAAAATTCCTTCATCTGATCTCTCATCAAACTTTTCAACTCGATCAATGGCATTCTTTAGAATAAAGCATTTGCAACCGAATACATGAAAGTATGCAACATCATGCTTTCTTTCTTTGAAAAATTCATAGGGAGTTTTCTCAGAAAAAGGTCCGAGGGAAATTCGATTTAAGATATAACAAGCTGTTGAAACGGCCTCAGCCCAAAAGTTAGAGGCAATTTTACTCTCAATGAGAAGAGTTCTGGACATTTCTTGCAAGGATCTGTTTTTCCTTTCTACTACCCCATTTTGTTGAGGAGTATAAGGTGCAGAAAAGTTATGCTGAATTCCGAACTTAGTGCAAAAATCTGAGAAACTTTGATTTTCAAATTCTCCCCCATGATCCGTTCTCAAACTGGAAATAGTGTAACCCTTTTCATTTTGAATTCTTTTAGCAAATTTTGAGAAGGATATGAAAGCTTCACTTTTGTGAGCAAGAAATGAAACCCATGTAAATCTAGAGAAGCCATCAACTATGACAAGGCAATATCTCTTACCTCAAATGCTTAGAGTTCTATTTGGTCCGAAGATGTCCATATGAAGTAGCTGCAGACAACGCTTAGTGGAAACTTGATTTAAGGACTTAAAAGAACTTCTTACCTGCTTACCCAGTGTGCATGCATGACATAGTCCACTTTTCTCAAATTTAGTTTGAGGTAGTCCTCGAACAAGTTCCTTCTTGGACATCTTTGAAATATGTTTTACACTAATATGACCTAACTTTCTGTGCCAAAGTTCAGATTCATCCTTAACAGAAATAAGACATTTAGCAAGTTCATAGTCAGCATTAATATCTAAAAGATAAATGTTCCCATGCCTTCGTCCCGTGAAGGATTGCTTCTTATCCTTGCTCATACCTGTGCATTTTAGATCTTGGAACCAAATATCATATCCAGAGTCACAGAGTTGACTTACAGAAATCAAGTTATAGTTCAATCCTTTGACTAGATAGACATCTTTAACAGTCAGATTTCCAATCTTACATTTCTTTTCCCGATGACCTTTCCCTTGTTCTTTCCTTCAAACGACACGCTTCTTCCATCACAATTTGAGAAAGATATAAATACATCTAGATTTCCAATCATGTGACTTGAACAACCACTATCCAGAAACCACTTGTTCTTCCTTCTCTTTGGTACCTGCAATAAATAACCAACTTACTGTTTCTTTGGTACCCATGTTTTCTTGGGTCCTTCTGTGTTAGTATATTTTGACCTTTTAATAGGTCTCCAAATTTTCTTGCAGTAATCCTTAGTGTGGCTAGGATCACCACAATTCACACAAGGTTGTCGAATGTAGGATCTAGTAAAATGCTTATGAAAATGATGCTTGTAATCGGAAAACGTTGGTTTTCGAAATTCGATTTTAAAGATATTTCTTTTGCTACTTTCCCTTTTAAAACCTAAGCCAGATCGGTCATTGAAGGGTATCTGTTTTGAAATGATGCTATTCAGAGTTACAGAGCTTTGTGAAAACCTTTTTGATATATCAGAACATTTTTCTTTCAAGGAGACATTTTCTTTTAAAACTAAATCATGATTTTCTTTCATCTGTTGAAACTCGTTGTAGAAAATCAATTTTTTCTTTTTGGGACAAATTCTGTTGTTTTAAAGAAGCATTTTCCTTTTTCAAACAAGAAACTTTCTCAAGACCTTCTTTGTAGTTTCTACACAATTCATCAATATATTCAACAACTTCATCAGGGAGTTCAGATGAATATACCTCAGTTTCTGAATCTGAACTTGAATCTGATTCGGCCATGAGACAGATGTTTGCATAATCATTTTCGCTTTCATCAGAATCACTTAAAGTTTCTGCCTTTAGAGCCTTCTTGTACTTCTCATACTTGAGTTTGTCCTTCTTCAAAATTGGGCAGTTCGGTTTGATATGTCCTGCCTTCTTACAATGGAAACAGATCACGTCTTTGCTATCTTGTGAGTCGTTGTTTGATATTTTTACATCACTATGCTTCCAAGGTTTCTTTCCTTTGATGTTTCTACCTTTTCGAGCCATCTTCCTAAATTTTTTGACCATGAGGGCTAATTCTTCATCATCCTCATCTTCATCATCTGTATCAGAAAAACATTGTTTAATTTCAGTTTTTAAGGCAATAGATTTTTTACCTTTCTGTTATCCCTTTTTGTTTGCTCGTTCTGTTTCATAGGATTGCAAAGTTCCGACTAGCTCATCCACCGAGATTGGTCTGATTGTTTGGTATTCTTGAATTGATGGCTTGATGTAATTCCAGTCATCTGTGAGTCCATGTAGTATCTTCCTGACTTGCATTGGTTCAGCGATAGGTGCGCCTTGTCTTGCAAGTCCACTTGCCAGAGTCTGAAACCTGTCTATCATATCTGCAATAGATTCATCAGGTTTCATTTCAAATGCTTCATAGTCACTTAGTAAAATACTGAGTTTGTTTCCTTCACACGATTTGTTCCTTGAAAAGTAACATGAAGTCTATCCCATTGAGGGATAAGACTTGTGGGATATTGTTAGTAGCGACAACACCACACCACCAACGAATTATGCCGAATTGAGAAAATGAAACATCAAAGCCGGTAAGGCTCTTTATATTCTTGTTGTAACTATTGAAGATGAGTTGTTGCAGCACATCAATACTGCGAAGACCCCCAAGGAGGCATGGGACAACTTGGCAGCATTGTTCACGAGGACGAACGGCGTCAAGTTGCAAAGGTTAGAGAACGAGCCATCATTGGTGTTGCAACAAAATATGATGGTGAGTCAATATTTCTCTAAAATTAAATCTATTTGTGAAGAAATTTGAAAATTAGATCTTCAGAATGTCATCTCTGAGACAAGGATTAGGAGAATTATTATTCATGGGTTAAGGCCGGAGTATAACGGTGTTGTTACGGCCACACGTGGATGGGCAAACGAGCTAACTCTGATCGAGTTGGAAAATATATTGGTCAACCAAGAGGCCTTAAATAAACAAATGTCTAAGGTCTCGATTAAAAAAGATAAAAGTTCCCTCTTCAGTAGTAAAAGAGGGTTCAAGAGTTAGTGAAATAATGATTTAGACATTAGAGACGGTAAATAAAAGAAAAGTCATGGAGGATGAAAAAACCACCTGGACGGGTTCTTGGCCAAGAGGAGTTCGTCGAGATCGTGACAAGGATGAAAAAAAAAAGAGCAATAGAAGGCGTAACAAACAACATTACAATTGTGGCAAAATAGGCCACTTTGCCAAAGATTGTCTACTCAAAAGAGTTGAAGGAAATGTGGCGACATCTAACGAGAATGATAGCGAAGAGGAGTGGGATTTCCAAGCGTCCCTTGCTATAGAGGAATAACAAGAACTCGCAGCCTACTCCATCACTGAGATAGAAGATGCCACGGCCCTCATTATAGTGAGTGATAAATTGATCCATTATGATAGTGATTAGATAGTTGATTCTAGGTGTTCGAATCGCATGATCAGAGATGAAGGCAAGCTATTAAATATGTTTGAGTACACTGATGGACGTGTAGTTGTCACTGCAGACAACTCAAAGTTGCCGATTACCCATGTTGGCAAGATGGTGATAACATCCCAATTCAGTTTACATCAAGTTGAATTGAAAAATGTGTATCACGTACCAGGAATGAAGGAGAATCTTTTGTCCTTGTCACAACTCACAGACTCGGGCAATTATGTGGCGCTCGGTCCAAGAGATGTGAAGGTGCATCGCAATTTGAAGTCTACTGGTACACCAATCATGGAGGGACGTCGACTAGAATCTGTCTACGTGATGTCAGTATAGACGGCATACGTGGACAAAACTCGAAAGAGTGATATGCTTGATTTATGACATGCTTGGCTCGGGCATGTAAGCTACTATAAGTTACAGGTAATGATTAAGAAAGGCATGTTAAAAGGGCTACCCCAATTGGAATTTCAAGAAGACGTAGTTTGTGTTGGATGCCAGTACGGAAAAGCACATCACCTTCCATACGATGAGTCCACGTTCAAAAGTAAGATGCCTCTTGAACTCATCTACTCATACGTGTTTAGACCAGTAAAGCAACCATACTCATCCACTCAGACGTGTTTGGACCAATAAAGCAACCGTCGATTGGAGGATCGAAGAACATGATAAACTTCATCGACGGCTTCTTCAGGTACGTTTGGGTTGACTTTATGAAAGAAAAATTTGAGGCATTAAACAAATTTAAGGAGTTCAAAGACAAAGTAGAGAATGAACTAGGCATGAAAATAATGTGTCTACGTAATGACAATGGGGGATAATATATGTCAAACGAGTTTATAAAGTATCTGCAAAATTGCAAGATACGTTGCCAGTTTACCTGCCCGAATACGCCCCAACAAAATGGAATTGCCGAAAGAAAGAATCGACATCTGGCAGAGACATGTAGGAGCATATTGCATGTGAAAAATGTTCCACCTAGATTTTGGGCCGAATGTATGAAGACAGCAGCGCACGTAATCAACAGACTACCTTAAGCAAGGCTTGGCTTTACGTCACCGTACAAGAAGCTATGGAATCTCAAGCCCACAGTAAGTCATTTTACAGTTAGCAGCATGGGCTCCGCCACCTGCTTGACCCGACCTGCTAGCGAGTTCTGCTATAATTTGATATTATTAATATTTTTGGTGCAAGCGGAAGACTAACATCACACAAGTGCACGAAGAACATATGGCACGCATGGCGTCTAAGGTTTGACTTTATTCATAGGGTTCATAATCATATTTAACACACGATTGACAAGCAATAGACTTGAGAAATGAAATTGAGTTTATTTATAAATACATATATCTTTGAAAAATTCTTTACAAAAGTTCAAGTATTACAACTACAATGAGCATTTCCATCCTAGCGTCGTCATCAACGAGTTTCGTTGTCTCCACTGTCTTCAAGGCTCAACGCAATGCCATACTTGAGAGTATCTGAAAAGATAATCCCCAAATAAGGGTAAGCTATAACCACAACTTAGCAAGTAATAACATCTTGCCAAACAACTAGATCGTCCATTCCACTACTTGTTCAAGGGGAATCCTACAAGCGATAATCACACGCACAAGCAACAAAACCATCACAATGCAATCGTGAAGTTACTAGTGTCAGTGAAATCTCTGTCCTCATCGACAATCGAGCATTGAACATCCTCCTCAGGTCTTCCAAAGTTTGTGGCCACTGCCCTCATTGACTCAATCCTCACTCCTTTCCATTTCGAATGACATTCAAACGAACCATCCATGTAATCGGCCTATTCTTGACCTCAAGATACTAGGTTACCAACCAAAACTCAACATGTGATCCATGGAACTCTTGAGGAAGCCCCCATGGTATTCGATCATCATCCTAGTGAAATCCCAATTTCGACTCATGCCATTATGGCAGCTCAAGGATTGTGTCGCGCAATCTAATTCGGTTGCTAACTCATGCAAGACAAAGCACAAGCTCAAATACCCATTCCTAATTTCAACGATTCATGTAAGAACAAGAGACAAATGGGAAGATTAGTGGTAAGGGTAGATGTACACTTGCCTGGGATTACATACGAAGAAAAATGAAACTTGAATCGCTCTGAACAAACAGCAGGCCTCCTCGTCCAGGTTCAATCCAGCTCAAACTGACACAATTCCGTCCACTTCCTGGACAATTAGACCTCATATTCGTGTTTCTCGCGATCTTACGGTCACGTGAGAAAAAACGAAACTCAATTTGTCCTCCGAACAAGCTCAAACGAGCCATTTTTCTGTTGACGCGTGCTAAAACCCACGAGATTGTAGCAACTACTTCTCAACTAAGCCTTCGGTTCCACGTGTTCCATTCCAAACCTACCATGTAAGACAATCACCAGTCCATTTGATATTATATGCTATGCAATGAAATATCCTAACGAAATTACCAGGCAGATTTTGAATGAACTCCTTGCAATGCCCTCTCAAACCCAAGTATCCTCAATGTTAGTCTTTATCAAGTTCTTCCCTTGTCTCATAGTTCCTTAAAACCATTCATAACCAGCCACGCCAGACCAATTGATACACAGTTCAAATTTGAATCATCTCAGTTCAGTCGTTAGAGATCCTAACTTCTTCGTGGAACTAGGGAATGTGGTTGTTCCTTCCCGTATCAGACCGAACAGAAGCAATACCTCTCGATTCCTCACCAATTCATCCCAAGCTTCTCATGTTTCACCTCTTTATCCCTATGTTCATCTAATCTGAACACTTAAAAATGTCAGTTCCCTAAACATGACCCCCACATAATCTGTCTATAATTCCTACCTAAGAAATCCGAGCCGTGCACTTCCATTTCCTACTCAAGAACCGAACAGGTTCAGAAGATGCTCCTCTATATTCAAAACTGATGCATACTGGACCTCCATTATGGTCCTTCGGATGACCTTCATCCTCAACTCAATTCAATCCACCTCTTTTCACACCCATCTATGGATAAACTAAATGACAAGATCGAAATGAATCCTTGCTTGAATTGTTTGAGGTGGTAGACTGTCGCTGGTTTGCTCGTTTCCTTTGGCCGTTTGTCTCAATTGCCGCCCGAATAGAACTCAGCTTCTTTTCTCACGAAAAACCCAGATTAGAGTGAAGAAAGATCGTCCAATTGAGACATGCAAGCCTTCTTGGTGATTTCGGGCGAGTAGAGTGACACTTGGTGAAGAATTGAGTCTTGCAACGCCACTTGGGAAGGAGTTGAAGCAAGAAATCGCCACTTGGCTCTCATGCCTCAATAGGGTGTCCAAATGTTGATTTTTCTTGTCCTTGTCTAGACAAGTGTCTTCTCCCATATGCCACTTGTCCATAGTGATATCCTTGGTCAAAAACATGTATTACAATACCGAAGGACCTAGCTGATCCTCTTCACAAATTATGGGTCTATCTAACATCAAGCCCAAATTAAGGTCCCTTCGTGCAACTCATATTGTGAAAGGCATAGTCCCAATCGGCCGGTTGCTTGTTCAACACGACGATGATTACCCTTCGTCCTTCAATTCTCTTAAGTGATTGGCTCGTTAATGTGCATACAACTTATGATTGCTAACTATCCCACACGTATAGGTACTTCTTGCATTCCTTTGAGTCTTGAATGTTTTCTTTAATCATGCCCAAAATCCATCCCTACCAACTGAACATTGCAGGCACAGACGCTTCACCACGTCGGTCGTGCACATTTTCTCGTCAAAAATCAGCTCTCTAACCATTTTCGATTTTTGCTGACCATTTGAATCTATTAAAAGTGGGATGTTACAATTTGAATGTGTATGTTATGCATTTGTGCCAGATCATCTACATAGCAAATTCGACAAGAAAACAGTTCGCTGCATATTTGTGGGCTACGATAATCAAAGAAAAGGGTGAAAATGATGTGTCCTACAACAGGGAGATGTTACACATCCAGAAATGTGGTGTTTGATGAACTATCATCTTGGTGGTCATCACAAGCTTCCGAATTACCAAACTCAAAACAAATTGAAGAAAAGGTTCTTAATCTCAACATTTATCTCAATTTTAGAACTATACCCAAAATTCTTCACAAACAAAGCAATAATAGCATCATCATTTAGCCCCAAATCACGCATAAGAATAATTGATTTTCTACTGCCTTTGAGCGTTACAGCAGCATTGGCAAAACTTTGTGGACCTAAGCCAAACCGAGTTCTGATAGCATAGACAGCAATTAGAGCAGCTTCCTCCACAAAGTGTTTGGGACGAAATGATGTGAGCAGTGATGGTGTTGACTCACCAATGCGCCAATGCTCTCTTCTAGCCCATCCATTTTATGGGAAAGAACATTGACACGAATGCCAAAGAAGGGTTCCTTCCACTTTCGAAATTGCAAAGATGTCACTTTTCCTTATGCTCCATAGGACCTCAATTTGTTGGAGAACTTGAGTTTTATCGAATGGTAGCTTGGACAAAACAACCAAGTCGCTTCAACCCTTTCCTCAATTACATCCGGTCCTTGTAAAACAAATCGAGTAGCACGTTTACAACTGACTGATATGTTATTCCAACGGATAGCATAATTCAATCTACTAGACGAGGTACAACTGATGAGGTACCCTCTACCAAGTGAGAAAAGAGAGACAAACAACCAAGAATCAAAGTAAACCTTATTCCAAACTTTGGAGGTCCCTCTCAAATCTCTCCTACAAACAAGGACCACGTAGCAATAGTCCCGAATATCATCCAGCGAATATCATCCAGATTGACAGGCAATGGAATCGTCATCTCAAACAAACTGTTTACAAAGTAATTCCACTTCACCAATTTCCAGAGCAACAAACATGCTAAGACCAAGAAAGCAGTGAAAAACCAGAACCTCACTCAGGACCTAATGCCACGAGCCTTGAAAGTTTGTCCAACTCGAGAGCCTGCCCGACTGGAGACATCTAGCCTTTGAGAAAGTCGTTGCATAACATGACCATTAACTATCTGCTCACTACAAATATGCATGACAGAATGACCCCAGTGAAAACATGGAAATAGATTATGACACAGGTTTATTAAAACCCGAGTTTACATTATTCAACAGAATCATATCAACGATTGCAGTTAAATGATAATCCAGGGTTTACAATCACAGCAGGAAGTCTATCAATACCAGAGCTCATGAGGAAAATACTTCGCCTTCATTGTAATTTGGGAATGTAAAGCATTCGGATATCTTGAACTTTGAAAACAAGGCAAATCCTGGACTAAGAGCTACACCAGTGAACGGTGAAGACTCCATCACACAAGCCAATCGACATCACCATCATCGTATGGAACATTTCTGTCAAATTCTGTGTGATTTTTGCCTTTTTCATATGCACAACTCGTCCAGAAGAGGGCGATGAAAAAAGACAACTGTAAGACATCAAAGAAACTGCGCGGAAACAAACGAGGATCGACCTTGTATTAAAAAAAAAAAAACGCTCTACTTGCATCAGAAGAAAATATATCTTGAATCAGATCATGAAGAACAAGAAGACTTGTGAAAAATATGCTACATCCAAGAATAGATAGCATCTGCACAAGGGCATTAACATGTCCTGGCAACTACAATTTAGGTAGCTGCTCACAGAGATAAATGATGCAGGATCACGATACCAGCAGTTTGTGAAAATAATTCAGAATATACACATTGACGAAGAAATCAAGGTGCAGGGAAATTATCACCATCCTGGCGATAGAACGATTCGTAAGTCGCCACCCTAGGCTTGGATTCAGGCCGCTCTAGTTCCTCCACGAAACCAATGGTCATCTTAAGAAAGTCATCCATGTGTTTTTGTTTCCATTCCTTTAGAAGAGCATGAAGACAAGAGGAGTTTTACATCGAACGAACAGAAGAAAATGAGATAATCAATAAAGGTTACAACAATAACAGTAGATAACTCAAAAAGAAAAAACAACAAAGAAGAGAGAAGCTTCGTCAGTAGAAAACAGTAAAAAAATACAGTTGCCGAGAAGAAGGTGCCGCAACTTCAAACTATGCAATACTTTGTAGTTTAACACTAAATAACAACCATCTGCACGGAAGAAGAGATTAACCCTATGAAGGAAAAGGAAACCGAGGTACCTCAAAGTCCCAGTCTCCATACAAGTTTGGATCATGTTTGTCGCTCCAAACATAAGCTTCAGCTTCCAATTTGCCAGAACTATCCTGCAAAGGCCTCAGCATCATCCCTTAGACCTTAGATAATGGGTGTCTGGTAACAATGAATGTAAGGGTATAATCCGTAATTTAAAAGCAAAAGCAATAAGAAATCCAGTAGACATCTGAGGAATTGATTCATTTCATGACGAAAGCAAAAGAAAAATCACATAAATTCACAGAGAAGACAATACGTGTTTTGCCTGAAGTAATCACATGAAGAGTGGGAGAATCTTAATTCTTGACAACTAGGGAGAATCCGCACAATCTAAAATGAAGATAGGACACGCGGAGCCAGAAAAGCAATGAACTGAAAGTAGTGAGGGAACTAACCAACAAAGTGACCTGCACAGTGGTCCTTACATACTCGACATCCTCAAATGTATCTAAGACTTCCAGTTCAGGGACAGTGATTCCCATCAATACCTGCAAGAGAAAAAAATTGCAGGAAGCCATGAGGAAAAGGAGCGGTGATTCACTGCTTGGTCGAAGACAGTATGGATGCATAAATCTCTGAGGATACATTCTTGTGATCATACCGCAAGGTGGCGATTTTAGAGGTTGAATAATATCAAATGAGAAGGTACATGATCTAGCTTTTAAAATTGGACAAAAGGGCAATTGTGCAAGAAGCAAGAAGACGACTTTAGTAACTCATAATTGAAGATACTACTCCTTAGCCTCATGAGTTGATACATCGTATCTCTACCAAATAAGAGGCAAAGAGAAATGATCACAATGATTATTCTAGA
This sequence comes from Rhodomyrtus psidioides, assembly GCA_021437785.1. Classification (NCBI taxonomy): domain Eukaryota; kingdom Viridiplantae; phylum Streptophyta; class Magnoliopsida; order Myrtales; family Myrtaceae; genus Rhodomyrtus; species Rhodomyrtus psidioides. Next base: position 4,084,442 of record JAILYB010000069.1, read on the forward strand.
CAATGGCGAGAGAGACAGACCTTGCCAGCGACAGAGTGTTTGGGGAGGGGGAGAATAGCAGGATAAACCCGACCCTTGATGCTGAACCTGTGACTGTTCTTTTGTTTTGTGTTTTGTGTTTTTGTTTTTTTTTTTTACATTCGCATTCGCAACACCCAGAGAAAGAGAGAGAGAGAGAGAGTGAGATTCGAATCGAATGGAATGGAATTGAATCTGGGGAAACGATGGAAAGAACAAAGGAAGAAGAAAAGAAAAGAGGGAGGAAACGGACAAGTCAGGGAGGAGGGCAGGGAAGGAAGGAGGGACGCGATTGAGGAGGGCCCTGACGACGTCGTCGGCGAGAAGGCTCCCGTATACGAACACGTTCAGCGTCGCCGCCATCTTTTCTTCAGACCTTCACTGGCTCTGTAGTCGGGGAAGAATCATCATTATCGTGGTCCCCTCCCCTCCCCTCCCCCGTCACTCATTCCTTCCGTCAGAACACGGGCTTTATTGAGGGCCCAGGCCCATGTCTGCATTTGCAGGCATCTGCATCTCATTCTGTTCTGGGTTCTCTCCTGTTTCTCTGTAGATTACCTTCTTTACACGCCACTTCTTCCACCCTAGTCCCGACGATACGTGCAACCACAAAGGTATATACTTTTAGTATAATTCCAGGCGGCAAGCAAAGCATCTCGTTTCGATCTTATCCCCACTTCACCTGGCGCTGTCCCGTCCCCTTACACTTATATGGACTCCCCTCCCACGACTCTCTCGACCTGGCACTCGCTATGTCCGATCAAAGTGCAGTCGACCTCTTGGATTCTCATGGGGTTACTCGTCTCTTGTCTTCTCATGGCCAGGTTCGTGCCCCATTCATTCCGTCGTCCTTACACTTCGGTCATGGACCATCTTTTGCTGATTGCTCTATCTTCCTCTTCCTTTTTGGGCAGGTTCCCCTCTCATCCCTTGAGAACCAGTCAATCTGCATCCTCTTCTCTGCAAATTGGTGCAGGCCTTGTAGAACCTTCATCCCTCAGCTGGCGCAGCTGTACGAGACTGTAAATGCTGCTGGTGAGCATCCACTGGAGATCCTATTCGTTTCCTTGGATCATGATGAGGATGCTTTCAACGAGCACTTCCGGTGCATGCCCTGGCTCGCTGTCCCCTTCGATGTGAGCTCGCACGGACGGCTCAATAAACACTACCGCGTCCATCGCATCCCATCCCTTATTCCCTTGACCTCAGAAGAGATACCGGGTCGTGATGAGTTGATTGGTTTGATCGAAGATTACGGTGCTGAAGCGTTCCCTTTCACGAAGAAAAGACTGGAGGAGCTCAAGATTCTTGATGTCTCCAGGCGCGAAGGCGGGAACTTGGAGCACCTATTGGCAGGGGACGGTCGAGACCATCTTTTCCTATCCGACGGTGGAGCTAGAAGGGTATGTTTGATGGTTGACCGATGCTATTCCTTTTGTTGCACATGTTCGTTCTACTGCATTAATAAAGCAACTCTCTTATTTTCAGCTGTCGGTATCCCATCTCACTGGGAAGACGATAGGGCTCTACTTCGGAGCGAGTTGGAGTCCTCCGTGTTCTGATTTCACTCGACAACTCATGGAAGCTTACGCGGAGCTCAAAGCAGCCACTGGAGATCAATGCTTCGAGGTTATATTCGTTTCGACGGACGGTAACAAGGAAGAATTCGTCACGAACACGCACAGCATGCCGTGGCCGTTCATCCCGTACGAGGATCAGAGCCGAAAAGATCTGTGCAGAATATTCAACGTCTGGAGGATTCCGGCATTGATAATCATAGGCCGGGACGGGAAGACGGCGAGCAGAGAGGGAAGAGAGATGGTGTCAGAGTACGGGGCGGTGGGGTTCCCGTTCACGGAGGAGAGGAGGAGGGAAGTGGAGGAGTGGCTGAGGAAGGAAGGAGAGAAGCTGGGGAGGGAGGTGAAGGACGCAAGGCACGAGCACGTGCTGAAGCCAGGGATGGCCAAGGCGTACGTATGCGACTCGTGCAAGAGAGGAGGGAGGTTCTGGGCATTGTCTTGTGAAGACTGCAACTACGATCTTCATCCCACCTGCTTAAATTGTCATAGTTGTATTGATTGACAACACCTAGACTTAATACTCCACATTGTTCAGATATTTAGGCCGTTCCTTCCATCTGATAAGCTGGATCCAGTGAAAGAGGTTCTGCTGTTTTTAAAGCTAGACACTATAAAGGGCGCCCCGCCTGCCTGGCGTAGTTACCTCAGCTTCACAAGCAAATGTCTATCTGCGGTGAATTTTTGCCGTGTTCTTTCAGATTGGCCCTGTTTTTTTAGGGCAGAAGGCTCCTACACACTTGACATTTGTGTGAATTTACTGGGCTTGATGTTGAAATGGAGATTAAGAAGCATTGTTTCGAGGTGGGAGTGGGTGCTTTTGCGTTTATTTTGTGCTTCAGTTAAAAAAAAAAAAATCGGACTTTTATGCGGAGGTGGAGGACATCGTGGACCAGTTGTTTGTTACAATTTTCGACTCATTAAAATGCCAGTTCCAAGAAAGAAATCGAAGCTGTTGGAAGACAAATATCCCTTTGAACCTTTGAAGGTTATGATATGATAAACTCCTTTTTTTTTTTTGGCGGGTTGAATGAAACCAATATTTACAATCTAATATAAAAAGAGATTGCAAGAGTATATATATAATACTCTAAACCCTCAATGACTATTCTATCCTTATTGATATGGCTTTTAACTCCCCTTCAAGTTGGAATATAAATATCAAATAATGCCGACATGTTACATAAAAAAAAAAAAAAAAACTCACTCTACTTTCCGTAGAGATTTAGTAAAGATATATGCAACATGATTCTCTATTATTGTATGTTGAAGAATGATCTCTCATTTCTGAACTTTTTCTCGTACAAAATAACAATCAACCTCAATGTGCTTGGTTCGATCATGGAAGACAAGATTGTTTGTAATATAAATGGCTGATTGATTATTACAATATAACACCAATGGATCTGATATTGAATAACAATTTCTAACAATAACATCCGCAACCAAAGAAATATGCAATAGCCCGACGTAGATCTCCTATCAGTCGGGCATCCAACCCAAATCTATAGCAGAGATACCTATATTGTTCAAATGGCAGAGATTCTTGAAAAGTAGTCCTCTACACAGTGCTCCTTTCAAGTTCTTGGCAATCCGAAGCACAGCATCCCAGTGCGTAGTATGAGGAGAACTCATGAACTGACCCACTACACTAACAGCAAAAGGTGTATGAGGTCTTGGGATGGTAAGATAGTCTAACTTACCCACCAATCTCCAATATTTACTGGATCATGTAATAATTATCCATGTTATGAATCAACTTTCATATTGGGTTCCATAGGAGTATCAATCGGTTTTACTCCAAGAAATCCAACCACATCAAGAATATCAAGTATATATTTCCATTGATACATGCATGTGAATAGGCAACTTCAATACTAAGGAGATATCGCAAACGTCCTAGATCCTTAGTATTGAACTTGGTATGCAGAAACGTTTAAGTCATTGAATACCATCTGAATCACTACCAGTAATAATAATATCATCAACATATACCATCAAAAGGATATAGCCGATCGAAGAAACAGAACTAAAGAATGAAGATCTACTTGACACTGTTTTAATTTGAACTTGATGACAGCATCACTGAACTTACCAAACCAAGCATGAGATATTGCTTGAGTCCATACAAGGCCATAGTTAAATGGTGTAACGCCACGGAAATTCACCTTTTGTAAGTGACTGAAATCATTAAATAGGAATAAAATGGAATTCCAATATGAGAATAAATTTTGGGTCGTAAGAATTTAAGAGACGAATTTGGACGAATTCTGAAGCTTCGATCGGATTAGATTAGGTTTCGAAATTCTTAGTCGTCGCGAATTAGGATTTCAATCCTCGCGCTCGAGCCTAATCCTGACCGAGCCTAACCTGTGAAAATACCCTCCGTCAGTATACCAAAATCCATTTTCAGTCCGAAATTCTCAAATTACCAAAATGCCCCTCAATTATACACATAGGACAAAATATTCAAATGTGAGTGGACATGTGGGCCCTACCCATGTCATTTCTCACAACCTTGTCTCTTCCCATTAATTTCTCTCTCCTCTCCCTTCCTTCTTTTCACGTCTGCTGCTGCTTCTCCTTCACTGTGCGTGCATGGAAACCCCCCCATCGAGCATCTTCCTTCCTCCTCCTTCTTGAGTTGTTCTTGGCCGACCACCACCTCACCAACTTCAGCCACCACCTTCAGCAACCCTTTGCCGTCACCGTCGACCCAGTCCTGGTGCCATTGGCAACCGAAAGGCCGTGAAACACCTCGGACGCCACCCCTCCCCCCGTTTTCGCCCCTAGAACTCGAGAGCTTCCACTTCCTCCTCTGGCCGTTTTCGCTGGCACTAGTACTAACCACCACCGCATCATCGTTCACCACCTTCCCCTCGACCATCCCGACGCCACCTCGCTGATCGTTGCCCACCGCATCCGCCGTGAGAGCTGCCTAAAACAGTGGTGCTCTGTTTTGGAGCTCAGTTCGGTTCTTCTTCGATCTTGGCCAAACCGGCCGCCACCGCCGCTCACCACCGCCGTCGACGACCTCCATGAACCCCTCCCTAACACCCCTGGGCTCGTGGAAGACGATCGTCGCCGGTGGAGCCCCGAAAGACCCCCGACTATCTCCCCTGCTTTCCTCTACAACCATACCCTGTTTCGGCCGGTTCTGTTCAGCCGGCGTTCCGCCGCCTCTGGCTGCCCTCCACCACCGTCAAGCCACCGCCAACATCCCATCCGACCCCTAGGTGAGCTCCCTACTCCTTGCTGGCTTCGCCTCAGCTCGTGAGGCCGAGAAACCTCACGTACAGCCCCGATTTTACCCTGTTCTGTTCTGACCGTTATTGTTTTAGGTTGCCACTGCCCTCGCCGAAGCTCTGCCGCCGTTTGGCGACCCTTGCCGAACCTCTCCGATGTGTCCTAGAGGCTGTGGGGTAGTGTTGTCGCTTGTTGAACCGAAGAACCCAAGGGTTCTTTAGGAAACCGAGAGTCGTCGCCGTCATCGTTTTCGAGACCGTCCGAGCTAGCTCGATTATGAGTTGACCCTAAACCTTGGTTAGGGCGCTAATTGCGCCTATGATTAGTCGATTAGGGTATTTATGTAGCACGATTGTGGTCGGTTTAGATAGAAATCGAGTTTAGGGTAAGTGGCCATGATCGATTAAGTTATTCTGATTCGCCTAGGTCGTCTATGGTTAATTGACTGATAGATTGAATTGATTGATTGTGGATCGCGGTTCGATCGCGATCGAGCAATAGGTTAGAGACGAGCGATCGATCGACGTTTATAAAGCTGATCAGCTAATAAATAATTAATGTATGAACCGGCTGCTATTCATTGCTTAACTGAATTGATGGCTGTTGACACCTGATTTTTTACCATTTATTATTGTGATTTTTATTCTTTAAAATTAATTAAAAATATCAAAAAAGGTCATAAAATCACAAAATCAACTTTGGAAGCCTTGGTTTAGCCTTAGGAACCAATTTTGAACAAAAAATATTTTTCGGTATTTTTAATATTTTTCGAGTTTATTATAAAAATACCCAAAAAATCAGAAAAATACCATTCGTGGTCAGAAAAATACCCAAAAATATTCGATAATTTTGTTTTAATTTCCTCTTCAAGTGTGTCACTTTAAATCTCAAAAATTCGGCTCGGGTCACTATGTTCTTTCACAAACATAAACCCGAACCGAGCCTAAAAAAAAAAAAAAATCCTTTTCGAGTCTTTTAGTTTTCAATTCTCACTTTTTATAAGCTATGACATTGGATTCTAAAGTCATAAAGTGCAATTAGGTCAATTTGCCCTCCAATTTAATCAATTTTTACCAAAAGGGCTTAATTGCACATTTTTCTTTCAATTAGTCCCCGGTTTCACGGATATATACGTATTCTCTACGTATTTATACGTCATACGTATTTATACGTTATGCATATTTGTACTGTTTGGTAACCTCTTTAACTCTTGTAATAATAATAATGGTTATTATTTTTAACACCTTTGTTAGTGCCTTTTTTTAGCATTTTTGTATTGTGAGTGCTATTGCTAGTGCTATTTTTAAATTGCATTTTTGTATTATAAATTGTGAGTGCTATTGTTAGTGCTATTTTTAAATGGCATTTATTTATCATAAATTGTGAGTGCTATTATTAGATAGAATTTATAATTGTTAGTGCTATTTTTAAATAGCATTTTTGTATTATAAATTGTGAGTGCTATTGTTAGTGCTATTTTTAAATGTCATTTATTTGTGAGTGCTATTTTTAGATAGAATTTATAATTGTTAGTGCTATTTTTAAATTCAATTTATTGGAAGGTATTTTTGGCTATAAAAGGATGGCAAGAGTTTTGAGGTTGAGGGGAGAGACATTTTGTAGAGTGTACAAATTTTTGAGAGCTTAGAGAGAAGAACACAAACACTCTCTATATTCTCATCATCTTGAGTGAGCAAAATATACTAAGTTCGGAATATTGATTCCGCATATTGCTAGCACAATTGTTGTGGAGTTATTAGTCGTCTCCCCGTTCGTCAATTGGTGGTGCGTCCGAACTAGATGCCTAACACTTGTGGAGGCTGAGATCGAAGAACATCGAACCGACACCTCCGTTCATGCACGCTACGAGAGGTAATCTATTTACTCCCTTTGAGGTTTTGTGATTTTTTTCGATTGAAATGCACGAAGTACGCCTCTGGAGATACATGTATGGGTTGTTATTTATTTCCGCTACGTGTTACGTGGATCCCAACAGTGGTATCAGAGCCGATCCTTAGGTGTTTTCGTGCATTTAATTGATTTTTTGCAATTTTTGCAATATTATGGCCAATATGTATTAACGAATTGTTCGTCTTACATGGCTAATGGAGGTTGATTATTTTATATGATAAATTAATCAACGTAGAAAAAATTGAGACTAAATCAATTTTGAATCGAAAATTTATGGCTATCTTATTTTACATAAAAATTCTGAATATGATTCAACGTAGAATTTTTATTGTGCCTTCCTAAGTTTTAAATTGTGAATTTATTACTTACGTGGAAGGGTGGTGATCATGGAAAAATCCCTAATCAATGTGATTGATGTATATATGAATGTATGATGATTATTTATATATTTGGGGTTGTAGTTATTAAATGGAGGCTGCGTACTCCTTTTATTTTTCATGTAATCTTTATTTTTAGCATAGTCAATTGTTGATGTAAATGCTACGAGGATTACGTGGGGGAGCCTTTTAAGTCGGCGAGCTCTTTGGGGCCCAATTCTTGAAGAGTTCAAGAAACCAAGAAGAAGCGAAGAGCGGCTCTCCGTTATTAAAATATTAAAATGATTAAATGTGGTCTCATTGGCTCGAGACCCATTAAATCATAATTCCATGATCACCACGTAGGATAGATGTTTATGTGATTGACATCTATTTATTTATTATGATTACGTGAGCATGTTAAACTGGTTAATGTGCAAAGTCAGACTTACCTCACCAAAATTGCGCCTGCATGAAATCCTAGTTAGGAAAATCACTAGCGTTAGGTACCGAAAGGGCGTTGGTAACGACACCAGCGTAACCAAGTCCCCGAACCCAAAAACTCTGATTCCGTAGAACTGATCGATCTCTCCAATCGATCAGTAAGGTTTCCGGTCTACCCTCCAAAAAAGACCGGTGGCGACTCCAAATGCATGCACAAGTTGCACATGCCACCACGACCACACTAAGGTCGAAAGCGATCGACTCTTATCGTCGAATCCTTCTGAAAAATACTCCCGCCGCGATTTGGTATGGGCCTGGGAGAGCTCGCGCCGATCCAAGACCCGCGATCGGTAATCCATTAGCCACGTCCGCTTTCGGACGGGTCGCGACAGCTGACGACTCCGCTGGGGACCTTTGTTCTAAAACCAATGGTTCTAGACCTCAAGTGGACTTAGGCCGTAATTAAAACGCTGAGTGATTTTTCTAACCATGCAGGCGCTCGTGAAGGTGAGGTAAGTCCGCTCATGATAGGTGTTATATGTTTTTGCAGATTGGAGTGATAAGGGGGGTAGTCTGTGATTAACATTGTCTTATGCAGGTTGGCGTAGGAATGAATGATTGTGTGTATGTTTTATATTGAAGCGGTGATTGTTAAATAAGATGCATGTTTATCGCTTTAGCACGACACCGAAAATACACACAACTGCGCCTAAAACCCCGGGCGCCGTCTATAGGAAAACAATAGAAGGGATTGAAAATGGAATCTCCGTGAGGAAAAACACGGGGTAATCCACTTTTCAATTCCACTCATTTTGAGCTATGGATCGAGCCCCAATGCAACGATAGTTGTGCAATGGAATCTGCTCTTTCTAGAACTCGAGGTGGGAACCTTGACCTTAGGTGCCAAATCCTTTGATTTTTAGAAGTTTTATCCTCACTTGTCTCATGTGCATGTCTTTAGATGATTGATATATCTAAAACCACCTAAAAAAAATCGGTGATCCTGGAGTCACATCTCGAAAACTGGAACTGGGGCATCTCCAAGTGTTCAGACCACATTCCTTTGATTGGTTTGGCATTTTTAGTTCTCTTGTATAAGACTAATTTTGCTTGGGTCCTCTCTATCTCGTCTCTTAGATTGATTGTATTAGGGATCTATTTGTATTGTATACATCTCGATAAGGCTCATTTCTATCGAAAATATGGGCAATTCCCCAAACCCGTGGAGCATGGTGGAATTCGTCTCTTCAGTGTAAAATACATTTGGCCGCAGAGCCACTCGTTTGGTAAAAGGACGTATCGTTCCTAATTGATTTTTAATCAGATCTGGGGATAAATTTTTCTCCATTTTTTTTTATCTCAGGTGATAAAAGACACAATGCACCCAAAAGCTCATGCATTCAAATGACAAACCAGACGTCGCCCAGCTGGGGCAACCTAATTTGGATCGGCTCTCTTGAAGTCGAAAAGGGTATATTCGTTCCAAATTAAATTGATTTATTCACAAGCTGATATGGTTTTCCATTCTTACAGGTGATGACAAAAATGAATGGGACTGTTGACACCTGATTTTTTATCAGTCTTTCATAGTTTATTTTTTAAAAATTCATAAAAAAATATATAAAAAGTTAAAAAATTAAAAAACCATCTTTGGTAGCCTTGACCAAGCTAAAGGAACCATTTTTGACAAAAAAATAATTTTTTCAATTTTTTAATATTTTCCAAAAATAGAAAAATACATGAAAAATGAAGAAAAATAGCATTCGATGTCGTAAAAATATAGAAAAATAGTCAATATTTTTATTTTAATTTTCTTTTCATTTTGAACTCATAAATAGTCAAAATTCAAGTTCAATTGCATGTGTTTCTTCACGACGCATAGAGTTGAATTTGGCAAAAAAAAATATCATTCGAGTTTTTTAATTTGTAAATTTCTACATCTTTTTTAGTCTTGATGTCCAATTAGATCGACCACCATCTACAATAAATGCCCATTGCTGAATATTTTCGTTTTTGTTTCACATGATTTCATGGTGTAAAACGCCGAGTGGATCCCCAAATATAATCGGGTCGGCATGAGCTCGATAGCTGGTCCAAGACCAAACCAGGGCACGGCGAACCCCATGTGAGTACTCTCGAATTCCTGCGATGCTTCCTAATGCTTTTCTTAGGTTAGATCGAGTGTAGAACGGCTAGGACAGCTAAATCATTCTTGAGCTGTAATTGATAAATAGGGCATTACTAGGAATGCCATGTGATTTATTTGCATATTTAGATTCCTTGAGTTGCGCATTTTATTACTGATTGTGATTGCTAGGATAATCACTCCTATCTGCATGAATTTCTAGATTTATGGTTCATACCTTACTCATCCGCATGAATCTCAGGCTAGAAAATTCAGTCAACTTAGGTGCCGAAAGGGCGTCAACTCTGACGGTTGGCGTAACTAAGTCCCCGAAACCATTTCTCTGGTTCTCGCAGAATTGAATAGAAACTCCCAACTATTCGATTGGGTGGTCCAATCATACCCTAAAAAAATGATTGGTGGCGACTCCATGGCATGCACACTTAGCACATGTCACTAGACCACACTGAAAGTCGATCACGCATACCTCCGTTGCGATTTGGGTAATGGGCCTTGGGAGAGGCCCGCGTCCGACTAGACAGGACGGCCCATTAGCCCTCGAGAGCCCGACAACCTCAAGAGGGTCGCGACAGACTGGCGACTCCACTGGGGACTGGTTCTTAACCATTTAGTGGACTTGAGCCGATTAAAAAGTTGATTGATTCTTCTAACCTAATTTTATGCAGATGCTCTCGAAAGTGAGGTGTATATGCTAACGAATGTGTTAGATGTTTTTGTAGACGGGAGAAATAAGGGGTGAAGTGCTTGTTAACTTTGTTTTATGCAGGCAAGAGTTTTGGATTTATGATTGTGTGGATATTTATATTGAAGCGGTGATTGTTAAATAAAATGCATGTTTATTGCTTTAGCACAACACAATGAATACACACAATTGCGCCTAAAACCCCAGGCGCCCTCTTTAGGAACACAATAGAAGGAATTGAAAATGGAATCTCCGTGAGGAAAAACATGGGGTAATCCACTTTTCAATTCCGCTCACTTCGAACTATGGATTGAGTCCCAATGCAACGATAGTTGTGCAATGGAATCGACTCTTCCCAGAATTCGAGGTGAGAACCTTGGCTTTAGGTACCAAGCCTTATCTTTTGATTTTTAGGAGTTTTCCCTCACTTGTCTCATGCGTTTGTCTATGGAAGGTTAGTATACCTAACACTGTACAGAGAAGCTTGATTTTCTCTTAAGTTTGGTTGGTAAGACTTTTCTATCCCTCGAACTTGTTTTCTATCCCTCGAACTTGTTACAGCTCATAATCATTATATTCATTACATAATTCCGGTGATTGGATTAAATGCCATTTTGAGGATAGATAGGTGTGTTTTCCTCCCAATGTTCTTGATGGAAGACGAAGATGGTGTCATCCCATTACGAGTGCCAAGTGGACAAGAAGAGCCTTCTATGGACATCATTGAGGTATCATCTAATGAAGATGACGATTTGGAATAGGTGATCCTGAAGTCACGTCTCAAAGATCGAAACTGGGGCATCTCTAAGTAGTTAAAAACAGGTAGAGAAGAGAAGTCTTTTTGTGGATAAACACGGTGGGAGGTTCCTTTATTCGATCATAAGCAATATTAAAAAATCAAGATGTACACGCTCGAATCATCAATGTCAAAGAGCAGCTTGCCTAGGTTGAGAGTGGTCAGGTGTTCGAGAAAGTCAGCCATACAGAAGTTGAGACACACATATTAGAGCTTTCATTCATTTCGCTCAATCGAGGGACCTTAAAAGCAGATCATACAGATCATCGAGGTGGAAAAGTAAAATCGAAATGAGCCCTAATTAGCATCACAAAGGAACCCAGTTGGCCCTCCATATTATTGATGCTTTGCCTATACTCACCACCTCGAGACTCGAGATCTGCAAGCTTAAGAAGAAGGCGTTTACATTCCCCTTTAAGCTCGGCAACCTTGGTCCCGTGATCTTCGGCGGCTATTTCCAGGTCCCGAACTAGTCCTCTCCCATGGGCTATATCCGCGGTAATGCTGTCAAGCCTTTCTTCCTGCCACTCACATTGAAACTTCAACACGACATTACGACGGTCGTGCTCATAGGTGGTCAGGGATAAGGCCAAGCGCTCCACCAAATTTCCCCTCTCGCGAAGCAACATCGAGACCCGCTCGTTGGCGAACTCAACAGCCTTTTTGTGACTATCGGCCACAAGGTTGGCCAACACCAAGCAGTTGGACCGATCCTCATAGCGAGCTCGCAAAACGTGAGCCACGGTAACTTCTCGCTGAGCGACACGGTAAGTCTCTAAAAAGTTTATAAAGAGGGTTGGGAAGATTCTATATTCCCTCTCTAAATTAGTGCCATCGATAGAGGTGGTGTCTATTTCCACGAGCAAAATGCGAATTTCATCTTCAATTTCTGGGTGATCGGCTATATGAGCATAGCCTCGACCTAGGAGGTTATAGAGTTTTTCCCACTGGGCCAAAATTTCAGCCGAGAAAGCGCGAATAGGAGAGAAGGTCATTTTCGTTGGAGGGAGGGAGAAGAAGATGGGTGTGGTAGAGTGATTAAAATATGAAAAGGCAATTATGTAAGAGCGTTAATCTTCTCTGCATTAACTCCTCCTTTTATAGCAACTCGAGGATGAAGAAAGGTCACAGCAATAATGCTCATGGAGCCAAGTTAATTGGGTAAAGCAGTGGTGGCTCTTTCGGTGAACCATCAGATCCGTCCCAGTCCGCGATTTCAGGCTTGATAAATCTAAAAAAGTTTGTAAAAAGATATGTCAGTGCCACCATATTAAAATTGAGCGAGAGTTAAGCGCAACTATCGAAAAAAGTTGCAAAAGGATTTGGCGGTCCCATCATATTAAAAAACTGAGCGGGAGGCGAGCGTAGTTCCACCTTTTTGAAAATAAGTGGGAGACAGACATGGATATCGAGAAAAAGAAATCAATTTGGTGTCCCTCCACGTTGAAAAGAAGAAAGAAGACGACAAAGCGAGAAATACGAAATCTTGGGAGAAACGCTTGCCTGATGATCTTCATCCATGTTTAAAGAACGTTTCCTGGGCATACAGAACCACCCAAAAGAAAATTTCGAGAGAGTGAGCATACATGAGAGAGTAGAGAACCCTGAGTGAGCAAAAATTGATCGAACATTTTTCGATCCAACATGTTTGAGGGTTACCGTCAGTTGCTAGAGGCGACTGATCCAAAAATCTCAGAAAATGAACTATTGAGAGATCTCGAAGATTCCAGGATCGCGTCTGGTACCAGAACCACAGAACCCAACCCTTTCGACAACGAAGTTCAGGATCTCAGCAGCGACGACAACAGCAGCAGCGATGGTCAATCCCGGAAAAGGAAACGTCGCCAGTGCCACACTCAGAATGAAATCCAAGAGCTTGAAGCTTTCTTTAGTGAATGCCCTCTCCCGAACATGAAACAAAGAAATGAATTGGGCCAGAAGCTAGGGATGAAACCTTTGAGGGTCAAGTTTTGGTTTCAAAATAAGCGAGCCAAATTGAGGGCTCAACACAGACGTCAAGAACTTGCGATTCTAAAGGAGGAAAACGAAAAGCTTCGAGCGGAGAACATGAGGTATAAGAAAGCTCCCAGCACTATCGCTTGCCTTAATTGCGGTGGCCCTGTCACTCTCGGCGAAATGTTCCTTGATAAGCCTTATATGAGGATTGAAAATGCTCATTCACCACCCCACTCCCTCGAACCATCTTTGATACAATCGGATTTTGTTGGAGATATGCATGAACAAATCAATTCTACGAAGTCAATACCGATGCCTTCTAAAGGATGGGATATGCGTCACCATGATTGGAGTTTCCTTAACGATGAGCTTACTATCACGACCGACCAATCCAAAGCTGATGAATTCCCTCCACAACAATTTCCGGCTCGATCAAATCCTATTGGAAATAGGCCAGAGAGCAATAGCCAAGTTGTCAACACTGTTCTGGGTCGCAAGAAGACGAGGGTCAATTGGTCCCCCGAGCTTCATCTCAAGTTCCTTAGTGCGGTTCAGCAACTAGGGATCAACTCAGCATATCCAACGCGCATACTTGAGATCACGAACATACCAGGACTCACTAAAGATGGAGTCGCGAGTCATCTCAAGAGCTACAGAAGGGCGCTAAGACAGCGCCACACAGCACTGAACTTGAAAGAACTCAACTTGTGCCTAAACACTAGGCATGGCCACAACTACAATGCCCCTGAAGTAAGAAATACCCTGCCGAATCTAGGCACCGACCAAGCTGGTAGCAGCACCATCGACTACTTGGGCGCTAATCAGAATATTCCCCCGAATCATCTCAGCACCACTCAAGAGTATATGCCACAAGTGCAGCAGGTACGAACTCCTTGGTTTGAGCAGCAACTTTTCGCTAGTACTCTTCCTATCGCCGATCAACATATTGCGCCTAGTGTTCAAAGATCTGCCTGGCTTGGGCGTATGATTTCGGAAGATCAAGCGGGGGGATGCTCTGAGGATTTTTGTTTCTCCCATCCCCAAATGGAAGGTGCTTTTGATAGTGAACCGATCAATCATCCTCTTATAATCTCGAGCAATGACGAAGGTTCTAGCTCGAAGAATCAGATCGCTCACAACAGAAATAGGAATCCTTCGCCGCCAAGCGATGATGGTCAACCCGAATATCAGTTGCTCGAAGAATCAAAAGATTTCCTTGATGAGGAGCTCCATATCTGGATCGATCAGTTTAAAACTGATGGACTTATGAAGTTATGATCCAAAATGGCGATTATATATCTGATTCATGGTGTAACTGGCTGATCACCGAGAATCTTCAAGGGACCCAGGCACATGTGACTGGATGTATCATTAATCTTTCTGTCATAAAGTCTTCCATGCGAGATAATCTTCCTTAATGCCTAGAGTTAATTTGGGGTAGCGATTAGTACTACCTGCGAGCATCATCATGCTCGAGTGCGACAATCCCTTGTTAGATTAGAGTCGAGGCGAATCAATTGAACGCCACGAAGAAAAACATTTAAAGGCTTCACATAGGAAAATGTGAGTAAAAGCCTGAGCGAGCTCAAAGACGGTTAGCTCTGTATCGTTCCAAGGGACCTTTAGTCGTTACGAACTCTAAATTGAGCTTGTTTCATTCTCAATGGGGGTTGCTAACTGCTTCGAGAATTTTATAACAAAAAACGAACCAGTTAGGGACGCCAATAGTGCTGTGTCTTGGTAGTCAGTGAAATGGTGGTACGAAATGTCAGGAGTTCGATCTCGGGATTGAAAAATCATTTTATCAGTTGGTCTATCACTCGATGAAGTTCAAAGAGATTCGACGCAGATGACTATAGAACTTGGGGCAATTCGAAAATCATCGATTCATTTTCATCAAGCGGCGAAGTTGGTATTGTAAAATGTGAAGCGCGCAAATGACAAATCCGAAGCAGAAGGAGATGAATCATGATTCGCTTATCCAAGGTCGGGATTTCAACCTTCGACTAAAGCCAAATCTAGGATGAGTTATCGATCTTGCCCACTCGACAAAACCCATCTCTACTGAAAATGGGGGCAAACCATTCCTACATCCGGAAAGCATGTCGAAGCCGAAGACATCAGATTCATCGTTTAATCCGTGGGGAAAGTCCCCCAAGCGATAGTTATCATCCGCAGAGCGTAATGGAATCCATCCTTTCAACGTAAAACGCATTTGGCCGCGGAGCCACCCATTTGGTAAAAAGAACGTATCGTTCCTAAAT
This sequence comes from Rhodomyrtus psidioides, assembly GCA_021437785.1. Taxonomy (NCBI): domain Eukaryota; kingdom Viridiplantae; phylum Streptophyta; class Magnoliopsida; order Myrtales; family Myrtaceae; genus Rhodomyrtus; species Rhodomyrtus psidioides. Next base: position 4,099,838 of record JAILYB010000069.1, read on the forward strand.
GATTTTCAATCAGATGCGGGGATAATGTTCTCTCATTTTCCTTTCAGGTGATGAATAGAGACGAGGCACCCAAGAAGCCATGCATTCAAATAACAAAACAGCGCATGAAACACGCCCAAAAAGATGAATGAATCTCCTCCGACGTAAATCCTTGAGGTGGATTCGTTGCCCAACCAGACGAAGAAATCATGGCCACAAGCTTGAGGGCCGGCTTCTGCAATCCCCACATTGGCATGCAGAATGGAATTCAAATCAAGAGTAAAGTAGTATCGTCCCAATTTGTTTTGAATTTGGAAACCCAAAATAATGCTTAATATTTATCCTTGGTAGGAGCTCGCCATCAGGGCAGACATGTAAGTTTAATTTTTCTCTAAAAATCAAGAAGTCGAAAGAACTTTAGAACACCTAACAATCTTGTGTTACTATGTGAAGTGCAGATTTTCACAACCCTTGTACACTCGTTGGAGCATATGACGAAGGGTAAGATGTATCATTCCAATTTTTGCAAAGTTTTAGAATATACAATGACATATCCCTTTTATATCTCCAGGATCTCCAACCTCGATGGGCAGGTAAGTATCCCTTTTCCCAATTCATTGGAGATTAAAAACTTTCAGAATTAATTCGATTCTCACATCTAAAAAGACATAGAATTCTTACTTCATTGACATTCATGTTTTAAAACAAGAGATTGTCTGAACATGAATTACACATATATGGTGCATCACAAAATCCCTTTGAAGGATAAATCTTGATGAAATGAAATGAATTTTTCCAACAAGAGTCGTTTGAACTGTTCAAAAGGGTATTTTCTCATAAGAGAAGCGAGCCTAATCCAAACACGTCTCATACACACTTGAGAGATGAGAAGATTGGAAATGATTGAGAAACCTTAACCTATGGACATAAGGGTCATTCGCAACGATTACATGGATCGAGATGACAGAGGCATTTATTTCTTCATTCCAAACACTACAGATGCCCATTGAGAACCCCATTGAACGGCGATTTTTATTCTCAACCCTGTCAAGAACCACCCTACATTGGGGCAAATGAAGGTTAGTCCAACAGTATCAGAAAGTAAATGGTTAGAAATTTTCTTGCTCGAACTAACATAAATCTTTGTGTGTTGTTTATATGATAATCCAAGTGTTATAGGATGACGAGAATAATTCATTTCTCTATCCTACACACTGTTATCCATTGCACGACCATGTTGAGCCAGCAAATTCATTTCATCAACCTATTGGTGATCATTGCATATTCCAAAGCAAAGGCAACATCACTCTAGGAACGGAAGCATGCCAAAGTTTAAGTTGCATATCTAGCATGATTGCTGAAAATCCTAGCTCCAAAAGAAAAGAAAAAACGGGATTAAAAAAAGGGGGAAAAGAAAAATCCCTAGACATCAAGAAAAAGCAAAGTGCCTGGTAAAAAGCAAGGCCGATGTCCATTCAAAATATCCCCAGTAAAGTCTAGAGAGATGATGAAAAGACCCTCCAAAGGAGTCAGATCAAGATGACTACTCCCCAAATGATGTCGTGCTCAAATAGCAAACACACAAACAGACGGTCTCTTAATGCAACAAGAGACGCTTTTAAACATCCTTGTGCGCTCTAAAAGAGGAGTGTACACTTCAAGAAATGGAGATGTTCTTCGAAGGACATGTGGCAAATTTGCAATGATCACCAATGTCAAACCCTTCAAAATTTCTAGGCAAAAAACAAGCCTTTTTCAGTCCCCAATCCTTCCAATGTTACAATCCTGAAGCAGTCTTCTCTGACTAAAACACTTGGGTTAATGTATAACTTAGCTCAAAGAAGTACGAGCAAGACTATTTCTTTCTCATTTTGCAGGGTTCTTGACTTGTAAACCCGGAGCAGATAGTGAAAAATTTCGTTCAACGGCCTTGACTCAAAAGTGAGTCCCCATTGGAAACCGATATCCAAGCCTAACACTACGGTCCCGTGAAAGACCTCCTGATTGATCGAAATGTATGCGTTGCGAATGATCCTGAAACCCAGGCACAGGTCGGTAGGAAATTGAGCACTTTCCCTATTAAAGATCATTATCACAGAGCAGTGAAGAGCCTTCTTGGATGAGAAATACTCCAATGGATGTTTTGAGCAAACTCTTTTTGAAATTTTCAAATTGTTTGATCTAGAGTTTCCGTGCAAGGAATTTATGGTCACATCTGTATGTGGCAGGAATGTTTTGGATAACCTCCAACAATCAAAATGCACATTTCATGACTAAAACTTAAGTCGTAGAATTTTGTCAGTTAGACAATTATTGTCTTCCCAAAGATTACTAACATCTTCTTGGCGAGGAAAATTTTTTCAGGTCTAAGCTTTCTGCAGGACTTTTGGCCACCCTAAAGACTAGGTTCGTCATCCTTAAGTGAGGCCTTTTAGTAGGCAAATCTTTTCTAAGACCGATCCACAGAATGATCGAGTCTCCGACTAGCCCTGAAGAGCGGGTACGTCATCCTTTGATTCATATCAATTTGGAATTTCATAAATGGTAGAAACCGCCTGAAGGGTCAATCAATGGTAGAAACCGCCTGAAGGGTCAATCAATGGTAGAAACCGCCTGAAGGGTCAGCACAATGGTAGAAACCGCCTGAAGGGTCAACACAATGGTAGAAACCGCCTGAAGGGTCAATGTATGGTAGAAACCGCCTGAAGGGTCAATCAATGGTAGAAACCGCCTGAAGGGTCAACCAATGGTAGAAACCGCCTGAAGGGTCAATGTATGGTAGAAACCGCCTGAAGGGTCAACCAATGGTAGAAACCGCCTGAAGGGTCAATGTATGGTAGAAACCGCCTAAAGGGTCAACCAATGGTAGAAACCGCCTGAAGGGTCAACTCAATGGTAGAAATCGCCTGAAGGGTCAAAGGACTGGTAGAGACCGCCTGAAGGATCAACCCAATGGTCCGATCCACCATACGGATCAAAACCTTGATGAATCCCGAACGCGGGAGGAGTCGTTTTCCCTAATAAGCCTTACATTAGGCAAGCCATTTCTAGTTTAGTCCACCACACGGATCAAAACCCTTGGCAAATTCCCAAATGTGGGATGCGTCTTCCTTAGGTTCCTATCAGTTAGGAATCCCATTATGGTTTGACCTACCTTACAGGTCAGAGCTTAACATCCCTATGACACTCCGATGACGAGTCCTTAGGAATCTACTTGAACCCATCAGACACAGCAAATGCCGCAAGCGTTCGGCAGGTAAGGGGCAGGGAAGTCTATCTACTCCTTAACTTTCTTACATCATATCAGGGAATTGAATGAGCACATCTCTTTTTAAGGAAAAGCACACATTGATGGGCATGAAAATTGGATGTCATGATTTCTTTTCTTTTCTTTTCTTTTCCCAGTCGAGTCGATCGGAACACAGGTGTCACCTTGTCTTTGAGAGAAACCTCTAACGAAATTCCTCTCAAAGAGGGGCAGCTGTTGACACCTGATTTTTTATCAGTCTTTCATAGTTTATTTTTTAAAAATTCATAAAAAAATATATAAAAAGTTAAAAAATTAAAAAACCATCTTTGGTAGCCTTGACCAAGCTAAAGGAACCATTTTTGACAAAAAAATAATTTTTTCAATTTTTTAATATTTTCCAAAAATAGAAAAATACATGAAAAATGAAGAAAAATAGCATTCGATGTCGTAAAAATATAGAAAAATAGTCAATATTTTTATTTTAATTTTCTTTTCATTTTGAACTCATAAATAGTCAAAATTCAAGTTCAATTGCATGTGTTTCTTCACGACGCATAGAGTTGAATTTGGCAAAAAAAAATATCATTCGAGTTTTTTAATTTGTAAATTTCTACATCTTTTTTAGTCTTGATGTCCAATTAGATCGACCACCATCTACAATAAATGCCCATTGCTGAATATTTTCGTTTTTGTTTCACATGATTTCATGGTGTAAAACGCCGAGTGGATCCCCAAATATAATCGGGTCGGCATGAGCTCGATAGCTCGTCCAAGACCAAACCAGGGCACGGCGAACCCCATGTGAGTACTCTCGAATTCCTGCGATGCTTCCTAATGCTTTTCTTAGGTTAGATCGAGTGTAGAACGGCTAGGACAGCTAAATCATTCTTGAGCTGTAATTGATAAATAGGGCATTACTAGGAATGCCATGTGATTTATTTGCATATTTAGATTCCTTGAGTTGCGCATTTTATTACTGATTGTGATTGCTAGGATAATCACTCCTATCTGCATGAATTTCTAGATTTATGGTTCATACCTTACTCATCCGCATGAATCTCAGGCTAGAAAATTCAGTCAACTTAGGTGCCGAAAGGGCGTCAACTCTGACGGTTGGCGTAACTAAGTCCCCGAAACCATTTCTCTGGTTCTCGCAGAATTGAATAGAAACTCCCAACTATTCGATTGGGTGGTCCAATCATACCCTAAAAAAATGATTGGTGGCGACTCCATGGCATGCACACTTAGCACATGTCACTAGACCACACTGAAAGTCGATCACGCATACCTCCGTTGCGATTTGGGTAATGGGCCTTGGGAGAGGCCCGCGTCCGACTAGACAGGACGGCCCATTAGCCCTCGAGAGCCCGACAACCTCAAGAGGGTCGCGACAGGGACCACTGAAGAATTTCCATCCTCCTGGATGCCCGAAGTGACTAGAGCTGGGATAGTAAATCTGTAATCGTTTCAATTAAAGCTCCTTACGCGGTGATTGACTCTTTCACTCCTTTCATCGCGCAGGTTGTTGAAGTACCCAATCACGAGTAAACCCATTCTCGCGGATGTCAAATAGCCTGAATGCGTCAATGCGGCAGGATCAAATTGCCTACGACTAAATCAGCCAGTCCCAGACAAAGCATCCAGTGGCTAGGGACAAATCGCTCCACTACCCGGAAAAAAAGGAAACATCAAATATTTCAAATGGCGACTGTGATCGAGAATATCACCAAATCGCTACACGACAAATCCCTAGATTGTCAAGTTGTCTAGGGATAGATAAAATAATAACCGAAGACTCTGGCAATTGAGATAAATGACCAGAACCGGCAAAAATAAATGGGAGCGGGTTCCCCCATTTGCTTCGAGGAGCCAAGCTGGGGGCAAACTCTCATAAACCCCATGAAAGCACATCGGACCAGAGTTATTAAATCCAGAGATAACAAACATCAAGACAAGCCCTTACCAGGGCAAAATACTTGAAGAACACCGTCCCTTCAAATGTTGGAAGGACAAAACCCCGAAGGGAGTATCTCTTTCCTGAAATTTCAAATGAAGTCAAATAAGGACCTACACCTGTTTCTTCATGTGCAGGTGCATGGACGTTGTCAAAATTGAATTGAAAATTGCCAACAAACACGGAAAGTGTTAAGGCATGTTGCCAAGACGAACACCGCCCAACTGAGGCAAAACAGTTGTTGACTTGATCGAGGATCATCTCACGGACAACACCCACAAATGCAGACGAGATGAAGCAACATTCATCGTCCACATCAGTATACGATATTGAAACGACCCCCATCAAATGTGGCACGTCAACTATCGACGAAAGAGATGAAAGCGTCAGTAAGACGTCATCATGAATCTCAGGAGAGGAGACATCCCAAAGAGGATGTAGATTATAGCAAAATGCAGGAATGAATTTAGCTGGGGCAGATGTCACCTAGCTATGATAAACCACACCTAATTGGGGCAAGTAAATCATTTGTGCACCGGACAAAGAAGGACGTTTCTTCTCTGGAAAAATCCATGGACGCAATGACAGAGTCATCCGCATCAGAAGTAAACCCCAGGATACAAATCTGGGTGGACGGTAACTTTGTATCGTTCCAGTTTGGTCTTCAAAGACCACATGCCTAACATGAGTTTTTACTCATTTAACAGGAAGTCGTTGGCACCGAAAGCCTCAAAAGAAAAGAACTCGCCAACGAGGAGGCGATTAAAATTATTGACCTTGGGAGTCAGCACTCCAAGAAATAGTCTTTGATTATAAGATCGAGTGGAGGGTAAAAAGTATCGCTTCCACACTTCATGCTTTGACATGCATTCCGATGACAATTTCCTTTTTTCTTGAATAAAAGGAACTCTGAAGAGTGGCGCTGAAATGCGTCCAAAAACACAAATGGATCTCCTCTGGGGCAAATCCTTGAGAATGATTCATCGCCAACCAAACGGAGGGATCAAGGCCATAAGATAGAGGACCAGATTCTGCAAGCCGCGCGTTTGTGTTCAAATGGAAACACAAAGCAAGAGCAAGGCTGTATCGTTCCAATTTGCCTTGAATTTTGGAACGCAAACTGACACCTAATTCCCGTCTTTGACAGGGGCTCGCCTTCAAGGCGAAACAGGTTTTCACATCCCATGTATTACCCGTTGGAATACATGACCAAGGGGGCTCGCCATCAAGGCGAAACAGGTTTTCACATCCCATGTATTACCCGTTGGAATACATGACCAAGGGTAAGATGTATCGTTCTAATTTTTTGAAAAATTCGTGAACGTACAATAACATGTTTCTTCCGCATTTTCAGGGATCTCCAGCCGCGGGGGACAGGTAAGTATCCCTTTCCCCAATCCATTGAAGATGTTAAATAAAAAACAGAGAGAAAAAGAAAAGCTTTCAGAATCTAATGTCTAGAAAAGACATAGAATTCAAACTTCATTGGCATTCATGTTTTAAAACAGGAGGTTGTCTGAACATGAATAAGAACATGGATTATGCATCATAAAATCCCATCGACGGGTAAAATTTTTGGAGAAAATGAAAGAGATTTTTCCCATCAAAAGTTGTTCAAAACTTTCAAAAGGATGTTTTCTCAGACGAGAGGCGAAGCCTAATCCAAACACGTCCTATACACACTTGAGAGAGAAGTGGAACAGATCAGATAGTGAAATCTGGACTTACGGAAGTAGGGATTATTCGCAGCAATTACTTGGATTGGGACGACGGAGGCATTCGTTCCATATCCTAAATATTACAGGTGACCATTGATAAACCCTTTGAACGGCGGTTTTCATTCTTAACCCTGTCAAGAACCACCCCACACCGGGGCAAAAAGGAAGTAAGTCCAGCAGCGTCAGGAGAAAATGGTTAGAAATTTTCTTGCTCGGACTAACATTAATCTTTGTGTGTTGTTTATATGGTAATCCAAGTGCCATAGGATGATGAGAAGCATTCATTTCTCTATCCCACACACCGAATCCTTTGCATAGCCAAGTTGAGCCTGCAAAATTATTTCATAAACCCGTTGGTGATCATTGCACATTCCAAGACGGATGCAGCATCACTTCAGAAACGAAGGAGTTCAAGACTTAGGGTTTGCAAAAAAAATTCCTAAGTTAATGCTTAACCTTGTTAGACCTTTGATCATAGGTCTAACACGATCCCATGAAGATGAGAAAAAGTGGGATTTCAAAAATGAATGAGAAAAATCCACGGCATCGAGAAAAAGCAAAGTGCCTGGTAAAAGCAAGGCCGATGCTCGTGTAAGTTGTTTGATTGGTCCGCAATGAAGCCGGATGGGAAAAGAGGAAATCCCTAAAGGAGTCAGATCAAAAAGACTACTCCCCAAATGGTGTCAAGCGTGGAGCAGAGACGCAGACAAAGTCATCAGTCTCTTAAAGCGACGAAACGCTCTCTGAAGAGCTGATGCACACCTCAAAATCGGTTGCGCATCCCAAAAACTGAAGGTGCAGAGAGGAAATGGCAGGTGGTAAATTTGCAATGATCACCAATGTCAAACCCTTCGTAATTTCTGGGCCAAAAACAAGCCTTTTTCGGTCCCCAATCCTACCAATGTTACAACCCTGAAACAGTCTTCTCTGACTAAGACACTTGGGTTAACATATTGCTTAGCTCGAAGAAGTACGAGCAAGACTATTTCTTTCTCATTTTGCAGGGTTCTTGACTTGTAAACCCGGAGCAGATGGTGAAGACTTTCATTCAATGGCCTCGACTCAAAAGTGAGTCCCCCCTTTGAAAACCAATATCCAAGCCCAACATTACGGTCCCGTGGAAGACCTCCCGACCGATCAAAATGTATGCGCTGCGAATGAGCCTAAAACCTAGGCACAGGTTAGTAGGGAATTGAGTGCATCCCCTATAAAAACCACTATCTCAAAACAGGTGAAAAGACCTCCTCGTCGAGAAATATTCCAATAGATGTTTTGAACAAACTCTTTTTGGAAATTTCAAATTGTTTGATCCATATTTGCCGCACAAGGAATTTGTGATCACATCTGTGTATGGCAAGAATGCTTTGGATAACCTCCAGCATCAAAATGCACATTTCATGATTAAAACTTAAATCATACGATTTTGTCAAAATGGACAGCCGTGGTCTTCCCAAAGATTACTAACGTTTTCTTGGTGAAGAAAAATCTTTCAGGCTCAAACTTCTGCAGGATACCTGGAGAACCCAGCTCCCAGAATGTCGCCTCAACAAACTCAAGTGAAGTTTTGTCAAAATAAAATCTTTCACTGCTTCAAAAAACTGAATTCCCGACAAACTTCGGGGTCTCCAAAAAAAAGGGGGAAGAAAAACCCTTTTAAAAGAAAAAGTCCTATCAGACGTGGAGAACCCTCGTCCCAGGACCCATTTTCAAAATATCAAACAGTCTCATCAGACGTGGAGAACCCTCGTCATGAGACCCCTTTTTCAAAACTTAGGCAATCTCATCGGACGTGGAGAACCCTCGTCATGAGACCCATTTTCAAAATTCAAACAGTCTCATCGGACGTGGAGAACCCTCGTCATGAGACCCCCTTTTCAAAATTCAGGAAATCTCATCGGACGTGGAGAACCCTCGTCATGAGACCCCTTTTCAAAGTCAATCAAAGGTAGATACCGCCTGAAGGGTCAATCAAAGGTAGATACCGCCTGAAGGGTCAAATCAAAGGTAGATACCGCCTGAAGGGTCAATCAAAGGTAGATACCGCCTGAAGGGTCAAATCAAATTTGGTAGAAACCGCCTGAAGGGTCAACACAAGGTAGATACCGCCTAAAGGATCAACTCATGGTAGAAACCGCCTGAAGGGTCAACACAAGGTAGATACCGCCTGAAGGGTCAACACATGGTAGATATCGCCTGAAGGGTCAACACAAGGTAGAAACCGCCTGAAGGGTCAAATCAAAGGTAGATACCGCCTGAAGGGTCAACACATGGTAGATACCACCTGAAGGGTCAACACAAGGTAGAAACCGCCTGAAGGGTCAAATCAAAGGTAGAAACCGCCTGAAGGGTCAACACATGGTAGATACCGCCTGAAGGGTCAACACAAGGTAGAAACCGCCTGAAGGGTCAAATCAAAGGTAGAAACCGCCTGAAGGGTCAACTCATGGTAAAAACCGCCTGAAGGGTCAAACCAAGGTAGAAACCGCCTGAAGGGTCAAACCAAGGTAGAAACCGCCTCAAGGGTCAACTTATTTGTAGATACCGCCTTAAGGGTCAACACGAGGTAGATACCGCCTTAAGGATCAACACGAAGGTCTGATCCACCATACGGATTAAAATCTCTAGCAAATCCCAAAGCGTGGGGATGCGCCTTCCTTAGGTTCCTACCAATTAGGAATCCCATAATGGTATGACCTACCATACAGGTCAGAGCTTAATCTCCCTAGGATTTTCTGTGACGAGTCCTAGGCATCTTCTTGAAAGTTGTCGCAACCGGCATCATCCGACAGGTGAGCTTCAGGTAAGCCTCTCTCACTACGGCCCATGTTCAAATTGTTAGAGCAAACCGGGGATTGATTTGAGCTTTTATCAATAGGCTTAAGGATCCGATGTCATAACATTTCTTCTCTCATTTTCCCAGTTGAGTCGGTTAGGAATTAGGTGCCACCTTATCTTTGAGAGAAATCTCTAACGAGATTCCTCTCAAAGAGGGGCAGCTGTTGACACCTGATTTTTTTACCATTTATTATTGTGATTTTTATTCTTTAAAATTAATTAAATATATCAAAAAAGGTCATAAAATCACAAAATTAACTTTGGAAGCCTTGGTTTAGCCTTAGGAACCAATTTTGAACAAAAAATATTTTTCGGTATTTTTAATATTTTTCGAGTTTATTATAAAAATACCCAAAAAATCAGAAAAATACCATTCGTGGTCAGAAAAATACCCAAAAATATTCGATAATTTTGTTTTAATTTCCTCTTCAAGTGTGTCACTTTAAATCTCAAAAATTCGGCTCGGGTCACTATGTTCTTTCACAAACATAAACCCGAACCGAGCCTAAAAAAAAAAAAAAATCCTTTTCGAGTCTTTTAGTTTTCAATTCTCACTTTTTATAAGCTATGACATTGGATTCTAAAGTCTTAAAGTGCAATTAGGTCAATTTGCCCTCCAATTTAATCAATTTTTACCAAAAGGGCTTAATTGCACATTTTTCTTTCAATTAGTCCCCGATTTCACGGATGTATACGTATGCTCTACGTATTTATACGTCATACGTATTTATACGTTATGCATATTTGTACTGTTTGGTAACCTCTTTAACTCTTGTAATAATAATAATGGTTATTATTTTTAACACCTTTGTTAGTGCCTTTTTTTTAGCATTTTTGTATTGTGAGTGCAATTGCTAGTGCTATTTTTAAATTGCATTTTTGTATTATAAATTGTGAGTGCTATTGTTAGTGCTATTTTTAAATGACATTTATTTATCATAAATTGTGAGTGCTATTGTTAGTGCTATTTTTAAATGGCATTTATTTATCATAAATTGTGAGTGCTATTATTAGATAGAATTTATAATTGTTAGTGCTATTTTTAAATAGCATTTTTGTATTATAAATTGTGAGTGCTATTGTTAGTGCTATTTTTAAATGTAATTTATTTGTGAGTGCTATTTTTAGATAGAATTTATAATTGTTAGTGCTATTTTTAAATACAATTTATTGGAAGGTATTTTTGGCTATAAAAGGATGGCAAGAGTTTTGAGGTTGAGGGGAGAGACATTTTGTAGAGTGTGCAAATTTTTGAGAGCTTAGAGAGAAGAACACAAACACTCTCTATATTCTCATAATCTTGAGTGAGCAAAATATACTAAGTTCGGAATATTGATTCCGCATATTGCTAGCACAATTGTTGTGGAGTTATTAGTCGTCTCCCCGTTCGTCAATTGGTGGTGCGTCCGAACTAGATGCCTAACACTTGTGGAGGCTGAGATCGAAGAACATCGAACCGACACCTCCGTTCAAGCACGCTACGAGAGGTAATCTATTTACTCCCTTTGAGGCTTTGTGATTTTTTTCGATTGAAATGCACGAAGTACGCCTCTGGAGATACATGTATGGGTTGTTATTTATTTCCGCTACGTGTTACGTAGATCCCAACAGTGGTATCAGAGCCGATCCTTAGGTGTTTTTGTGCATTTAATTGATTTTTTGCAATTTTTGCAATACTATGGCCAATATGTATTAACGAATTGTTCGTCTTACATGGCTAATGGAGGTTGATTATTTTATATGATAAATTAATCAACGTAGAAAAAATTGAGACTAAATCAATTTTGAATCGAAAATTTATGGCTATCTTATTTTACATAAAAATTCTGAATATGATTCAACGTAGAATTTTTATTGTGCCTTCCTAAGTTTTAAATTGTGAATTTATTACTTACGTGGAAGGGTGGTGATCATGGAAAAATCCCTAATCAATGTGATTGATGTATATATGAATGTATGATGATTATTTATATATTTGGGGTTGTAGTTATTAAATGGAGGCTGCGTACTCCTTTTATTTTTCATGTAATCTTTATTTTTAGCATAGTCAATTGTTGATGTAAATGCTACGAGGATTACGTGGGGGAGCCTTTTAAGTCGGCGAGCTCTTTGGGGCCCAATTCTTGAAGAGTTCAAGAAACCAAGAAGAAGCGAAGAGCGGCTCTCCGTTATTAAAATATTAAAATGATTAAATGTGGTCTCATTGGCTCGAGACCCATTAAATCATAATTCCATGATCACCACGTAGGATAGATGTTTATGTGATTGACATCTATTTATTTATTATGATTACGTGAGCATGTTAAACTGGTTAATGTGCAAAGTCAGACTTACCTCACCAAAATTGCGCCTGCATGAAATCCTAGTTAGGAAAATCACTAGCGTTAGGTACCGAAAGGGCGTTGGTAACGACACCAGCGTAACCAAGTCCCCGAACCCAAAAACTCTGATTCCGTAGAACTGATCGATCTCTCCCAATCGATCAGTAAGGTTTCCGGTCTACCCTCCAAGAAAGACCGGTGGCGACTCCAAATGCATGCACAAGTTGCACATGCCACCACGACCACACTAAGGTCGAAAGCGATCGACTCTTATCGTCGAATCCTTCTGAAAAATACTCCCGCCGCGATTTGGTATGGGCCTGGGAGGGCTTGCGCCGATCCAAGACTCGCGATCGGTAATCCATTAGCCACGTCCGCTTTCGGACGGCTCGCGACAATGGCCTGATTAGATTGATCGTCTCGTTGATATGTTTGATTGGATGCCTGGATTGTTCATTAAATTGAATTGGCATTCGTTGTGGGTTAGTCATTCCATTCATAATTGTAGTGTCTAATTGACAGTCTGCATATGCATATGACTGTGTGTGAAATCAAAGAAACATATTTTAGCATGAAAATGACCGTGGGCCGAGTCTTTGAGCACGTTGTGTGAGCATCCGGCCTAAATCAAAGAGAATAAAATTGATTGACATGGCGGGTGCAATGTACAGTCATATGATGGAACGATGATGAGTTTTCCTGGCAAGCTCGTATTGTACTAATTGTACACACCGTATCATTCGTATGGAATTACACGACTTGCCAGAAGCACGATAATTCATGCTCCGTATGGTAGGTATGGTTTTAAGGGATTATCGGATGCCAGTTGCAGCTTGTGATGGACCGACGCCTCGTTTAGGGATGCCTACTTGCCGTGCCGTGCCGTGCAGGATGCACTGGATACACCACTTGTAGTCGCTGTTGTCGTGAGGGAAAAGGAACATAGCCTGGTCTTGCCAAAAGAGTGCGGGTACGCATTAATTGTGAGAGACGAATCACGCCAATCGCGTAGATCCTCTCATTGCACCGTTGGCGTGATTATTGTTGTGGAAATTCTCCTATATTTTGATTCTAACAAAACCTTCAAAAGATATTGTTTAATGAAATGTGATGCAGGAAGAATGTGTAAGCAGCAGGTTGAGTGATTCCAATTTTGCCGCGCTGACTAAGGGTCAGATGGAAGTGCTTCTGACTAAGGGTCAGATGGAAGTACTTCTGACGAAGGATCAGATGGAAGTACTTCTGACGAAGGGTCATATGGAAGTGCTTCTGACGAAGGATCAGATGAAAGTGCTTCTGACCGAGGGTCAGATGGAAGTGTTCATGACGATCCAAACAGTGACGGATGGATCACATCAAATCTCCGTATTACCATTCCGTGCCAACTGATCAAATCTCTCTTAGACGAATTTGAAGAAAGATCAGTTTCTACATTTTACAAAACACGAAGACCCACGTATGGCAGGTTTCCGATCAAGGCAAGTGATATTCAATTATCCTGATATCCCATCTAATCAATTAAGGGACTTTTTATAATAGGATATCATCTTCTAAGGAATATATCCTCGAGAATCAACTCAAACATATCACACTTATGGAAGCTGGAGATTTAGTTGTATGGGCGATTGAATCAGAAGGGTTCAATGTCTTACCCAACGGTCTATATATCTTCTGAAGATACAGTCTCGTTCAATCACGATTGATGACGTCCAATCAAGGATTGAAGAGCGATCCCTTGGCTGGATTCCAACGGCTAGTTTAGAGGCAGGGGAGTATAAAAGAAGAATAATGTTTGACTGGAAAAGAGACGTGTGAACAACAATCCAAAGTGCAAGCATAATTTGAGTTTCATCTAAAAGAGTATTCTGTGTATTCAAAATCCTTCACTGTGAAAATCTGTGTGAGAGGGAAACAAAACACTTGAGTGATTGTAATCCTCTTGATTCTTCATAGTGAAATCCAGCCAATCGGCTGTCATCGTGGGAGAGTGGACGTAGGCTTGATCTAAGCCGAACCACTATAAATATCGTGTGCAATATCCTCTTCTCTAAACTCTTACCTTTGTGTTTAGATTTTCTGCACACTGCTATACTGCTTTTGTTCCTAATCGTACACTGAACTTTATTCATTCCGCAAGAAATTTCAATTGAGTTCAGAATCTCCTATTCACCCCCCCTCTAGGAGATATTGCTAGTTACATCAATTGGTATCATAGCAGGTTGCTCATTTTATGAAGTGTTTATTGACTTCAGAGTTAACGATCTACTATGTCTAGCAATCACTCTTCAGGAACAAGCGATTCGCACTTTGCCAACAAGCCTCCATACTTTGATGGAAATGATTACAATATGTGGAGTAACAAGATGAAGTGGTTCTTCAAAGCCTATGATGATCTGATGTGGGATGTCGTTACAAATGGAATAGTTCCTGCAAATACTACAAATCCAACCTCTGCTGACGGAGTAAATACTGTCACAACAATGACTGATGCTGAAAAGGTTAAAAGAAAAGGCCTTGATTCTAAAGCTGTCAATGCTCTTTTTTGTGCCTTATCTACTCCTCTTTATAATCGTGTCTTAGAGGAAGAATCATCTAAGGCAATATGGGATAGCCTTCATGTTACCTTTCAAGGAATAAATCGTGTGAAAGAAACAAAGCTCAGTATTTTACTGAGTGACTATGAAGCATTTGAAATGGAGCCTGATGAATCTATTGCAGATATGATAGACAGGTTTCAAACTTTGGCAAGCGGACTTGCAAGACAAGGTGCACCTATTGCTGAACCAATGCAAGTCAGGAAGATACTACGTGGACTCACAGATGATTGGAATTACATCAAGCCATCAATTCAAGAATGCCAAACAATTAGACCACTCTCAGTGGATGAGCTAGTCGGCACTTTGCAATCCTATGAAACAGAACGAGCAAACAAAAAAGGGAGAACAGAAAGGTAAAAAATCTATTGCCTTAAAAAGTCAAATTAATCAATGTTTTTCTGACACAGATGATGAAGATGAGGATGATGAAGAATTAGCCCTCATGGTCAAGAAGTTTAGGAAGATGGCTCGGAAAGGCAAAAACATCAAAGGAAAGAAACCTTGGAAGAAGAGTGAGGTAAAAATATCAAGCAACGACTCACAAGATAGCAAAGACGTGATTTGCTTCCACTGTAAGAAAGCAGGACATATCAAACCGAACTGCCTAATTTTGAAGAAGGACAAACTCAAGTATGAGAAGTACAAGAAGGCTCTAAAGGTAGAAACTTTAAGTGATTCTGATGAAAGCGAAAATGATTATGCAAATATCTGTCTCATGGCCGAATCAGACTCAAGTTCAGATTCAGAAACTGAGGTATGTTCATCTGAACTCCCTGATGAAGTTATTGAATATATTGATGAATTGTGTAGAAACTACAAAGAAGCTCTTGAGAAGGTTTCTTGTTTGAAAAAGGAAAATGCTTCTTTAAAACAACAGAATTTGTCCCAAGAAGAAAAAATTGGTTTTCATGATTTAGTTTCACCATATGAAAGAAAATCATGATTTAGTTTCAAAAGAAAATGCTTCCTTGAAAGAAAAAATTTCTACTATATCAAAAAGGTTTTCACAAAGCTCAGTAACTCTTAATAGCATTATTTCAAAACAAATACCCTTCAATGATCGATCTGGGTTAGGTTTTAAAAAGGAAAGTAGCCAAAGAAATATATTTAAAACTGAATTTCGAAAACCAACGTTTTCCGATTACAAGCATCATTTTCATAAGCATTTTACTAGATCCTACATTCGACAACCTTGTGTGAATTGTGGTGATCCTAGCCATACTAAGGATTACTGCAAGAAAATTTGGAGACCTATTAAAAGGTCAAAATATACTAACACAGAAGGATCCAAGAAAACATGGGTACCAAAGAAACAGAAAGTTGGTTATCTATTGCAGGTACCAAAGAGAAGGAAGAACAAGTGGTTTCTGGATAGTGGTTGTTCAAGTCACATGACTAGAAATCCAGATGTATTTATATCCCTCTCAGATTGTGATGGAAGAAGCGTGTCGTTTGGAGGAAAGAACAAGGGAAAAGTGATCGGGAAAGGAAATGTAAAGATTGGAAATCTAACTGTTAAAGATGTCTCTCTAGTCAAAGGATTGAACTACAACTTGATTTCTGTAAGTCAACTCTGTGACTCTGGATATGATATTCGATTCCAAGATCTAAAATGCGCAGGTATGAGCAAGGATAAGAAGCAATCCTTCACGGGACGAAGGCATGGGAACATTTATCTTTTATATATTAATGCTGACTGTGAACATGCTAAATGTCTTATTTTTGTTAAGGATGAATATGATCTTTGGAACAGAAAGTTAGGTCATATTAGTGTAAAACATATTTCAAAGCTTTCCAAGAAGGGACTTGTTCGAGGACTACCTCAAACAAAATTTGAGAAAAGTGGACTATGTCGTGCATGCACACTGGGTAAGCAGGTAAGAAGTTCTTTTAAGTCCTAAAATCAAGTTTTCACTAAGCGTTGTCTGCAGTTACTTCATATGGACATCTTCGGACCTAATAGAACTCTAAGCATTGGAGGTAAGAAATATTGCCTTGTCATAGTTGATGACTTCTCTAGATTTACATGGGTTTCATTTCTTGCTCACAAAAACGAAGCTTTCATATCCTTCTCAAAACTTGATAAAAGAATTCAAAATGAAAAGGGTTACACTATTTCCAGTTTGAGAACGGATCATGGGGGAGAGTTTGAGAATCAAAGTTTCTCAGATTTTTGCACTAAGTTCGAAATTCAGCATAACTTCTCTGCACCTTATACTCCACAACAAAATGGGGTAGTAGAAAGGAAAAACAGATCGTTGCAAGAAATGGCCAGAACTCTTCTTATTGAAAGTAAAATTGCCTCTAATTTTTGGGCTGAGGCCGTTTCAACAGCATGTTATATCTTAAATCAAATTTCCCTCAGACCTTTTTCTGAGAAAACTCCCTATGAATTTTTCAAAGAAAGAAAGCCTGATGTTGCATACCTTCATGTATTCGGTTGCAAATGCTTTATTCTAAAGAATGCTAATGATCGAGTTGGAAAGTTTGATGAAAGATCAGATGAAGGAATTTTCTTGGGATATTCAACAACAAGCAAAGCCTACAGAGTCTACAACAAGAACACTCGTATTGTTGAGGAATCAGTGAACATCAAGTTCGATGAAAGCAACCGGGATGATGAACCTGAATCCATTCAAATGCATACACTTCATCAAGTCACGAACTCACCAGCTGACTCAGATGTGAATACGAGTTCGGGGAATGTTCAGAAGGAAACTTCCTCAACTGAAGAAAGACCAGAAGATGATTAGAATGAATCCACAATATCCTCAAATGATGGCCTTGACAAAAACTGGAAGCATAAGTCAAGTCATCCAAAGGAACTTATCATAGGCAGCATAAATGATGGCGTAAAAACAAGATCCAAGTTCAAGCAAGCAATGAGCAACATCGCCTTGGTATCTGAATTGGAGCAAAAAAGGATTGAAGATGCATTAGCAGATGAAAACTGGATAAATGCAATGCAGGAAGAGCTACATCAGTTCAAAGTCAACAATGTTTGGGAACTAGTCAATCGTCCCAAAAATCGTCCAGTAATTGGAACAAAATGGGTATTCAGAAACAAACTTGATGACAAAGGAAAAGTTGTGAGAAACAAAGCAAGACTTGTAGCAAAATGATATTCTCAAGAAGAAGGAATAGACTATGATGAAACCTACGCACCGGTTGTCAGGTTAGAAGCCATTAGGCTACTTCTTGCTTATGCTTGTTACAATGACTTCAAACTTTTTCAGATGGACGTAAAAATTGCCTTCCTAAACGGCTACATCAAAGAAGAGGTATATGTTGAACAACCTCCTGGCTTCGAAGAACCTAAAGAAAAGGATCTGGTATATGTCTCAAAAAAGGCACTCTATGGATTGAAACAAGCACCCCGCGCCTGGTATGAAAGGTTAAGTAACTTTTTATCTCAACACAGCTTCACTAAAGGTAATATAGACACCACTCTTTTTATTCAAAGAAAAGGTAAATATATCCTTTTAGTTCAAATTTATGTTGATGATATTATATTCGGCTCTTCTAATGAACTTCTCTGCAAGAAATTCTCTAAAACAATGCAGGATGAATTTGAGATGAGTATGATGGGAGAATTACGGTTCTTTCTTGGTCTTCAAATTCATCAATCTCAGAAAGGAACCTTCATATTTCAAGAGAAGTATGCATTGGAAATAGTGAAGAAGTTTGGTCTGGAGAATGGCAAGAAGACAGAAACTCCTATGTCTCACTCTTCCAAATTAGATAAGAATGAAGATGGAAAGGAAGTCGATCCCAAACTATATCGGAGTATGATTGGATCATTACTCTATCTCACAGCTTCAAGACCCGACATACTATATAGTGTCTGCTTATGTGCAAGATTTCAGTCAAGTCCAAGAGAATCACACCTATCAGCAGTCAAGAGAATAATCAAATACATAGGGACTTATCCCAACTATGGTTTGTGGTATTCTAAATCTTTTGATTTTATACTAAAGGGATATTCAAATGCAGATCTTGCAGGTTGCAAAATTGATAGAAAAAGTACATCGGGAACCTGTCAGCTCATGGGAAACATGCTTGTCTCATGGTACTCAAAGAAGCAAAATACAGTGGCACTCAGTACAGTTGAAGCAGAATACGTATCTCTTGAAAGTTGCTGCACTCAAATACTTTGGCTAAAACAGCAGCTCAAAGACTATGGTGTTGAATAATCAACTGTGGAAATCCTATGTGACAACACAAGTGCCATAAATCTCACAAAGAATCCTGTACTTCACTCAAGAACAAAGCATATTGAGATCAAACATCACTTCATACGTGATCATGTTCAAAACCGTGATGTTAACATTCAATACATTGATACGAAAAATCAACTTGCAGATATTTTTACTAAACCACTTGATAAACAGAGTTTTAATTTTATCAGAAATGAATTATCTATTATTAACATTCATTCTTAAGTATACCTTAGAACAGGGTACGTCAGAAGGAGCGTCAGAAGGAGAGTCAGAAGGAACGTAAAAAGGAGCGTCAGAAGGAGCGTCAGAAGGAGAGTTAGAAGGAACGTAAGAAGGAGCGTCAGAAGGAGCGTCAGAAGGAGAGTCAGAAGGAACGTCAGAATGAGAGTCAGAAGGAGCTTTAGAAAGAGAGTCAGAAGGAGCGTCAGAAGGAGAGTCAGAAGGAACGTCAGAAGGAGCGTCAGTAGAAGCATCAGAAGGAGCATCAGAAGGAGCATCAGAAGGGACGTCAAAAAGGCGCGTAAGGAAAAATTCACACTTTCTTTTAAAAAAAGGTCAGTTATCTCTAAAAGCTATCTTTTAGGTAAGTTCCTCATATGAATAGATATCTCCTAATATCTGATTGACCGTGAATATTTCTTTTATTAAAAGAATTTCTTTTTAAATCAAAATTCTCTTTTGTGTTTCCAAAAATAACCGCCTCTTTTATAAAAACAATGAACCGTCACCTCTGTTCTCTCACTTTCAAATTTCTCTCAAATCAAAACCCTAAAACCGTGTTGAAAATCTCTCGCTCTCGATTTCCTCCTCAAAGCAACACTCTTTCACTCAAAGTTTCAAACTTTCTACGCATCAATGGCTCCAAAATCAGCCTCTGACTCGAAGAAGACGCCTCAGTCGAAGAGGAAGTTCTCCGCCTCAACTGCAAGCGGCGCGGAACTCACAGAAACCCAAATCAACGAACAGCGAGAAGCACTCCGCCTGACAAAAGGTCTGTCTCTGTCTGCCTTTGAAGGAAAAGAATCTATGGCTCATTCTATTAAGCCAATGTATGATAAGATAAAGGCCGCAGGAGATTTTGGCAACGAACTTAGAAAACTGCTAAACACTCACCATTTCGATAGTGAGCGCGAACTTTTGGAGTTTCTTAGCTTGCTTGGAAAAATCGTTGAACCACTTGCTGTAGAAAAACCTGCATCTGTCTCTAGAAAAGGAAAGGAGAAAGTGGCAGAGACAAGTTCGAAACGAAGACGATCCCCGATTAGACCTGGCGGTTCGAAGGCAAAGGTGGAAGATGATGATGACATTCTGTTCAATGACTTTGTGAAAATATAGGCTTTAATTTGGATAAAAGCTTTCCTGATCTATTGTTCTAGAATCAGGCTCACAAAGAAATGTTTGAAGCAATGAAACAGAGAGGTATTATACCTCAAAGGGTATTTGAGTTAAAGTACTTTGACAGCAATGGCATCTATCTGAGGAAGCATCTAGAAAAGATGAAGATAGATCAGTTTATAACTAGGAGATGCTACACTTTTCCTGATTTGGTAGCTTACTTCTATTCAAATCTTCAGTTTGTCAACTTCAACTCTCTGGCTTTCACAGTCAAAAGAAAGCAGTATTTTCTGACTGTTGATGAATTGGCTTCAATCATAGGAACCAGAAAGGGAGATTTCAAACCCTTAGTTGTCACTACAAGTGAAGCTTTCTGCTTCCTAACTGGCAAATCGAGTTTCTCAAGGGAATCAAAGTCACATATTGCATACACGGACTTTCCCTTAAAACATATCATGATGCACAAGGTGATCATCGAATGTCTCCGACCCAAGGCAGCATCAAAGACAGATATATCAAAGTACGAGGCAAAGCTGTTATGGGGAATCTTGACAGGACAGATGATTTATTTTGCTCATACTGTACTATTGCATATGTACAGATCGGCTCTCAAGCCAAAGGGTCAACTTCCTTATGCTGCATTGATCTTCAAAATATTCAATTATTTCAAGATTGATGGCCCAGGTGCCTTTGTCGAGCAAGAAATTCCTCTAATGACTGCTTGAGAGACTATGGTAACAAAGATGGGGTACAAGATGACTCCTGCTGGATGGAGAAAAAAGAACAATGAACCGCTCATTGTGGACTTCGAGGAAGAGTCAAAGAAGAAATCTCCAAAGAAGAGAAAAGTCATGGCTGTTAAAGGGCAACAAACAGACAGTCCTGCTGATAAGGACTCAGACGCAAGTGAGGAAGAAACAGAGGAACATGATTCTGAAGCTACTCAATCTCGAGGTGGATCAGATGAAGATGGTGAGTCTCAAAATCATAGTGCTGAAGGAGATGAGGAAGAAGGAGATGAAACAGGAATACAACCATAAGAAAAAGTTGTGTATGCCTGTGATCTGACTGAGGAAGAATTCCTCACAATGTGGGATGAGGAGCAAGCTGCCCGAATTGAAGATGACAGAGAGTATGACATCACAATTGTCAACTGTGATCATGAGCAACTGCTAGCACAAGTTCTAGCAACAATGGGGTCAAAAGAACAGGAGGAAGAACAAGATGACATTGGAGCTTACTCTGTCTCTTCCACCAGAGGAACACTTCATAAAGATGCTGCAAGTCTAGCTTCAGCATTTGCACGAGAAGATCAGCTGTCCAGTGCACAATCCATTCCAATGGACATTGATGAGGAAATAGTCTCCGTGCCAAGCTCAAACACAAAAGGGAAACGGGCTATTAATCATGGGGAGAAAGAGCTTGTGCATGTTACATCAGATGTTTTTCTCACTGAAGTCCAAGCCTCTCAAGCTTTCACCAAGGCACAAATTGAGGGGGAGACTCACGAACCTGCACCTTCACAACCAAAAGTGGAACTTCAAGTGCTTTTTGAAAATCTCCAAAATACTCTTCTTCAGACGATGGCTACCATGGAAACAAAATTTGATCAGCAAATGCAGGCTTTGGAACAAAAAACAGATAGGAAGCTGCAGGGTTTGACTAGTCAGGTGACTAAGTTGGAAAAGTCCATTGATCTCTATGGGAGAATGTTTTGTGATGAGATAGCCAACCTGCCTACATACACACTGGTCAGAACGGACAGAACAGCTTCAAACCTGCCCTCTTCTCAAGTTGTACGAGACCTTGCTCAGATGATGGGAAAAAGCTTTGCAGGACCATCCCGAGGGGAGGCTGATATTGAGCCTGAAGATCATCATTCTTCTTAAAAACTCACCTATCTTTTTCCTTTTTCATTTTCTAGAACACGTCATTATTTCAAACTTTTTTATATACATATTTCTTTATGATGTTGACAAAAATGGGGAGAAGTTGAAATTACTTTTATACAGTCTCAATAGATTATTTATGCAGTCTCAATAGATTATCTCTAATTATATTTCAATTTAGAGGAAAGGAGGAGAAGACCTAATCTATTGTTTTGCAGGACGATCTTCTAAGAAGTTTAGTTTCATGCAGGATTATTGCAGGATAATCTCACTCTGATCATGCTCTCCTATGAGAACACTTTCATTACAGGATCTCTAATGATGATTACCTGCAGGAGCAAATGTGATGGCTATTTTTTTATATATTATCACTGGTTAAATTCACTTTTAAATTTGCAACTGGAGAAGTTTTGTCACCATCAAAAAGGGGGAGATTGTTGTGGAAATTCTCCTATATTTTGATTGTGACAAAACCTTCAAAAGATATTGTTTAATGAAATGTGATGCAGGAAGAATGTGTAAGCAGCAGGTTGAGTGATTCCAATTCTGTCGCGCTGACTAAGGGTCAGATGGAAGTGCTTTTGACGAAGGATCAGATGAAAGTGCTTCTGACCGAGGGTCAGATGGAAGTGCTCCTGACGATCCAAACAGTGACGGATGGATCACATCAAATCTCCGTATTACCATTTCGTGCCAACTGATCAAATCTCTCTTAGACGAATTTGAAGAAAGATCAGTTTCTGCATTTTACAAAACACGAAGACCCACGTATGGCAGGTTTCCGATCAAGACAAGTGATATTCAATTATCCTGATATCCCATCTAATCAATTAAGGGACTTTCTATAATAGGATATCATCTTCTAAGGAATATATCCTCGAGAATCAACTCAAACATATCACACTTATGGAAGCTGGAGATTTAGTTGTATGGGCGATTGAATCAGAAGGGTTCAATGTCTTACCCAACGGTCTACATATCTTCTGAAGATACAGTCTCGTTCAATCACGATTGATGACGTCCAATCAAGGATTGAAGAGCGATCCCTTGGCTGGATTCCAACGGCTAGTTTAGAGGCAGTGGAGTATGAAAGAAGAATAATGTTTGACTGGAAAAGAGACGTGCGAACAACAATCCAAAGTGCAAGCATAATTTGAGTTTCATCTAAGAAAGTATTCTGTGTATTCAAAATCCTTCACTGTGAAAATCTGTGTGAGAGGGAAACAAAACACTTGAGTGATTGTAATCCTCTTGATTCTTCATAGTGAAATCCAGCCAATCGGCTGTCATCGTGGGAGAGTGGACGTAGGCTTGATCTAAGTCGAACCACTATAAATATCGTGTGCAATATCCTCTTCTCTAAACTCTTACCTTTGTGTTTAGATTTTCTGCACACTGCTATACTGCTTTTGTTCCTAATCGTACACTGAACTTTATTCATTCCGCAAGAAATTTCAATTGAGTTCAGAATCTCCTATTCACCCCCCTCTAGGAGATATTGCTAGTTACATCAATTATCGTTAATAATTGGACTCGTGTGGTGTTCTATGCATACTTGTGGATGCGATGCATTGTCTGAGTGATTGATTGATATGACTGCTGAGTCGAGTCAAGCATTGCATTATGTGTGGCTGAAGGCTGGTAAGTATGCATGTGGATGTTTATGATGTTGTGACTGTGGATGGTTATATTATGTGTCGATGTGAGCATTCTGTTAGGACATTCTGGGTCAATCAATTTCCTAACCGAGCTTAAAATTGATTCACTGAGATTTATATCTCACCCCGTTGTGGGAACCATTTTCAGGTCTCAAGTGATGAAGCTACTTGGATACTCATATGTAGAGAGACATAACCCTACTAAACGGCATATGAGTCTTAACCCTACTGAGCTAACAGCAGAGAGACATAGCCCCATACTTCGGGGCGGCTCACTAAGACCTCAAAAGATTATACGGTCGGGTAAGGTTAACTTCTCATCTACTTCAAAATGGTACTCCCACGTCCTTGCTTCGGTGTGTATCCCCCTGCTAACGCGTCCCTGTCTATTTATATGTTGTCCGGGAATAAATCGTTTCCGCATGCTTATATAGTTAATAGGTCAATAACGCGCTTGGGACATTATCCTTCGTGATCTCATGGCAATTGGGCAATGGATGTTGCGAACTCGAGAGTCGAGGCGTAACAAATGGCATACCAAATTCTCTCTCTAACCAACAAATCTGGGTGGTTGCTTTGTGTGTACTTCCTTACTTAAATCGCAATATAAGAAGCGATTTTTGACATCCAACTATTGAAGAAGCCAGCCAAAGTGTACCACCAGCAAATAAAAACATGAATAGATGGGATTTTAGCCACAGGTGAGAAAGTGTCATCATAACCAACACCATACGTCTAAGTATATCCCTTTGCAACCAACCGAGTTTTTAATCGCTTAAGAGTGCCATTAGGATGAGCCTTAATAGTTAAAATCTAAGGACAACCAACAGGTTGCTTCCCCACAGGTAAGGAAGTGAGTTGCCAAGTACGATTCTTCATTAGTGCTTTCATGTGACATTCCGAATTTCGACCCTCTCGAGGCCATTGAATGGAAGGATATCGATCGATGTGTTTCAGTTGTAACTCGCTCGGAGTTGGCCACTCTTGAGTTAACTGACCAAATGGGAAAGACTGACGCTGAGTCGAATACGTGGACCTAGGGAATTTGAATGAGAAATGGCACTTTGACCATAAGGATTGTCGAGGAAATATTCCGTGCCAGTAGAGATCGATCTGGGAACGAGCATGGAATGTCTTGCTAGCGTTATATGTTGGGACGCGGGTGATTCCGCTTAACCAATGTGTAATTTGCGAGAATTTCCTAAATCGGATTCTGATGATCAAGATCGAAGGAACGAACGATAAGCCCTCGCAATTACATGACAATCAAAGTCGCCACCGCTTAAGAAAAATCCCAAAGTTGAAACGCGTAGCGCCTGCAAGAGTCGCCCGTCAGTTTGAGATAAACTGGAATTACAGTCGACAAGAGTTCGACATGAAATTGGACATCGAGATTTGGGTATTGGACATTGAGGAATTCAAACATTTGAATTGAAATGGACATCGCCTCTTGGCCTTGCCAAATGGAATTTCGGGCGAAAAGTGCCAAATGACCATTTTGCCCCTCAACCTTTGGCCTTGCCTTAAGAAGTTTATAAGGTCATTTTGGTCATTTTAAACCACCAAGGGCTGCCAAAAATTTGATGTGGGTATGGTCAAAAGAAGTCAAAGTCAATGGATCAACCAATGGAAGCTTACCAAGTGTCAACCAAAGAGAGGCCAAGCATTAATTATCAATCTTATCAAATTGACCAAAATAAACTATTGGTGTGGAAGACCTCTCTCCCTCCTCATTTGGCCGGCCACCTTCTCTCTCTTCCTCTTCTTCTTCTTCTTTTTCCACTCGGCCGAGCAGTTTTCTCGCAGATAGAGAAAAAACTACTTCACTGTTCTGGCCATAACTTTGTCTTTCGACATTGGATTGAGGTAAAACCACCTCCATCTGAAAGCTTATCGTCTTGCCATTCTAACAAGATATTATAAACTCAATTTGGCTCAGTATTTCTTCTTGTAGGTCCGTTTGAGCGGGTAAAAGTCAGAATCTGACCCGGTTTTGGAGAGAGACTATTTTTGGGGGCTTCCGGGCTTCAAATGGCTCCAAATGTTCTGTGAGTTACTCTAAACTCATAGTATAAGAGTTTAACAAGTTGATATTAAGGATTTGTGGGAGTTGAGATGGGTTTTAATGGATGAAACCCCTTGATCTTTTATGGACAGATTTTGCCCGTTAAAGGACCGTGGGGGAAACAGGGCTGTTCGAAGGCTTTGTGTTATTATTTTGCTCCAAAAATCTTGGGGAGCTTCCTTAACACATATATTGAGGTCCTAGCAAGGTTAGTTTGTGAGAAATTGGAACATAGGATTGAGTTTTGGATTGATATGCACAGTTTGGATCAAAGCAGTTTCTGTTTTGTTGATGCCCTGTTCTGGCCAAATCTGTTGGGTGTTCTTTGATGGGTATTTTCACTTCAAAATGACTCAAGAGGCTACTTAAAATATTATATGATGTGTTAATGGAAAGTGTATGAAGTGGATTGGGAGTTATAAGTGATTTGCGAGCTATTTTGTGCATGAAACCCCAAGATACATTCTGCTCTTCACATTGATTGCATGAACCGAACATATTGAGGATTCGTGGAGGTTTTGTCGTGTAGTCAACAGATTGCTAGGGCATCTTGAGTTGTCATTTGATTGGTTATTGAGGGATTGGTATAATGGAAGTGAGATTGGTTGGATTCTGACCTTAAATTGATGAATTCCTAGGATGGCGTGAGAACTTTGGTTGGCCATGCTCTTGTGGAATTGAGAAAGACCGACTGGTGTGGATTTTTTTCTAGTTGTTTAAGGTAAGTGTCCCATAAACCTTTACTCGAACGTTGGGACGCTATTGGATAGGTTGGTCGGATGATTTGATTGCTTGGTGAAGCTTATAGCTTGAATTAGGGGTGTCAATGGGTCGGGTCGGGTCTTCAGGATACCCGACCCGACCCGAAACAAGTCACAATGCATTCGACCCGACCCGAAACAACAAAGAAATGAACATGACCCAAAAAAATCGGGTTGATTCGGGCCGTGTTTTTCGGGTCGGGTCTTCGGGTTTCCACGTTTAATTTGTTAGTTTAATTTTTTTAAACTGAAGCTAATATAACATGTTCTTTTTTTAAACTGAAGCTAATATAACATGTTCTCTATTACACAGATCGGCGAAACCCAAACAACCAAGATCTTCACTTGTGCTCAATCCAGAGCAAATCCAGAAAGGTTCACCAACAAATAATCAAGGGAAGGTTTAGATCCTCACTCCCCCAATACTGTTCTGCTAAATAAATAAATCAAAATTTAAAAACATGCACTTGCCAAGAGTTGAGAACACGCATAAATTCTTTTGGGTCGCCTATGAAAATCCTCAAGATCATTGAAAAAGAAGCTGATGAGCCTCAAAACAAAAAAACAAAAACAAAATTACTCTATCCCCCGAAAAAGCTTGATCCTGGGGGTGGGGCATAGCTCTTCTTGTTCCCCAGAAATTGCTATGAGTTTCATTGATGGACATGATTGGATAGATGCTTTCAAAGTCCCAATTAAAAGAAGAGGAAAAGACAACTTCTTTAGATGGAAGCCCCTGTTAGAAATTGATGTACCCTAAAAATGAATTCTAGATAGCCTGACTGAGTTACAAATGAGTAAAGAGCTTTTCATTGAGACATCATGCTTGCATTGTCTTCTTTCTTGATTGAGCCAAGAGATAGTGCTTTCGCCAAGAGTCAAGAATACTCAAGCTAAGCTTTAGCTAGTTCACTTCTAAGCTAAGCTAACTGCACCACCAAAAACAAGGGATCCTTTTAGAAAGGCATTATATCATCAACTAAGAAAAGGAGATTAGCATCAAGTAATGTTCCAAAACCTCATCGCATAGTTCCTTCTTGCTTTTCTCATTTGGAACTGATCACACAAGCTTTTTCTTCCCAACATATATTACCTGGAAATGAAAAATGCCACTTATGCAACTAAGTTGACAGCGTAAACCTTGAACAAAAGCTCGAAAATCAAAACTTCATCAACTGGGTTCTCAAGAACGGCGATTATCTGAAGGGTTGAGGTAAATCAAGTCAAGCTTTCAGCATTTCTTAGCAGAATATAAGAGAGAACTATCTTATTTGCTCCTTCAGCTAAGTAGTATTGTAATTTGTTAGCACATGCTTGATTCAATCCATCATCTACAGCTACTAATACTAAACTTGGGACCCAAATTGGTGTTGTAAATGCAAGGGATTTCAAGTTTTTTTTTAGCAGATTTTTGCAATTGCTCAAGTTAGTAGATATCACTAAACGTAAAAGACTAATTGCATCAAATTGTGAAAAGACTAATTGGATCAAATAGCAGCAACAGCTAAAAAAACCATCTCTTCGGCTTCGGGTTATGAAACAAGTTAAACGACTATGATCAATCGATCAAATTGATCTTCAGTTCTAAAGCAAGAAATTGAAACGGAGAAATTTCCATGAACTGTCACACACGATTGACACCTGTTGACACCTAAATTTTATGTTTATTTTTACTTATTATTATTATTATTATTATTTGTGTGAGCGTAAAAATGAGAGTTAGTCATAATTCTCACAAAAATAGTTTCGCATGCATTGTATATTTTCTGTCATTCATTTGGCATTTAGGATAGAGTGAGTCAATCGAGTTTAAATTTATCAGATAAGCAAATCAACGATGGCAAGATGAGCGAATTCTTATAGTACAATGGCAGTCGATGACGATGGTCAAAGAGCTTCGCGAGTGGGACAGCACAAGAAGACGAGTGGTGATAATAGTCTGAGTAAAGATACATGAGAGCGTAATAAAAAATCCTACCCATTGGCCATCAACGAAGAATAAACGTGAGGGACTCACTAATTATTGTTCCACCACCTTGAAAGAAGAGACATCAGAGGAAAGTGGGAGACAAAGGTATTCAAAAGAAATGCAATTCACGTTGGGGGCCATGCAAGATGCTCGGCAGCGAGGAGACGAACATTTTTTGAGAATCTCTGACAACTCAGAGGGAGGGAGAGAGAGACCTGGGTATTTGTGAGTGTAAGTGTCCCATATGCTGGCCCCGCGACTTTTTTCATTTTTGGGCTGCACCTTCATAAACAAGGACCGAAGACAAAAAAGAAAAAGAAAAAAAAACCAGTTGGGAAGCTGCTTCTGTTGAGTAATGCAGCGCCATTGGTGGGCGTTGTGATGGCTCCATTTTCGCTCGCTGAGCCCAACGTAGCCACCATCAAGCTTGTCAGGAGCATGTACCCTTGAAGACCCTTCAGTGGGATTATCACCTTAACCTGGTATCACTGCACCCTATTCCGATGACCTCTGAAACCTCTCCCGAGCTGCAATCCGATCTATTTGGTCCTTGAGTTTGTCGACTCGACGTCTCCTCCAAAGCCACTGGCCGTCGTCGTTCCTCCGGACAGCTCCGACGCCATCACCGTGTGTGAGCCACCGAGCCCACCCGTCACCACCAGCGACTCGGGGGTACCTTCGGCAACCTCTTCTCCGGCATGAAGTCGCGCGGCTAAACAAGACCGTCGACAACCGAGCCGCCCCTCCCAGCTTCCATCCAAACACCACCACGCCTCACCCGACTTTCCTGACTTACCGTCTCATCACCCGCAGTCCACGAGCAGGAGCTAACGTGGCTCGCGTCGCCGAACTCCGTCTCCAATCACCTTCAGCGCCGCCATGCTTGCACCAGACCCGCGGGGGACTCGCGGGATCAGGAGCTAATGCGGCTAGTGCCGCCATGCTCATCCCGTTTACTTCCGGTCACACCACCTAAGCCTACGAGTCTGTGAATACCCAGCTCAGCCATGGCGGGTAGTCGCCTTCGCAGCCGGTTGTTCGGCTGAGTTCAGTCGTCCTAGCCACTGTCCATGCCTCCCAACATCGTACCCGACTCGTTACCACCCCAAAACAAGTTCTGCTCAGCCGCGCAAGCCTGGTGTTCGCCATTTCGAGCTGCTCGACTCTGGTCCGAACCACCCTCAGCTGCTTGACACCTCGGGTTTTTGTCCCGACGCCGGGCCGTCGTTCCGTTGCTCGGAGTTGCTGTTCAGCCTCCTTCCCCTTCTTCTGATTCAACTTGACGTCCTCCAAGCTTCCCCTCGCGTCTGGAGTTGAACGACAGGGCCCCGTCGCACCGCGTTCGGCTTCTCTGACTCTTTTGGTGGCCATACCAACGTGGGTTCCCTGCTGTCCGGCCGTTCGCAGTTGCCGCTTGGTGCCGACGTGCACTGGTCAGAGTTTCCTCGGCCGACTCGAAGTCCTTTGCGGCCTGACGAGTGAGTCCCAGGTGGCGCGTAGTGGTCGTCGGCGGATGGTGATGAGCGGCTTCAAGCCGCATGCGGAGGAGGAGCCGCGGCACGAGTTGGGCACGATAAGCGGTCGGCGCTTCATCTCGTGGTCGACACTCGGGAGGCCAGCGGTTTCGATGAGGTCCTAAAAGGCGTGAGTGACGGGAGCCGCGCTCGAGCTCGGTCCTGTCTTCGTGGGAAACGAACGAAGACGATGAATAGTGAGGTGAGTTATTTTCATTGGGTTGGATATGGGGGTTTGTTGGGTCTTGTGGGCTAGAGTTGGGCTTGCGTTAGTACTAGTGGAAGGAGGGTTGGGCTTAGGCAAATCGGTTAGTAGGCTTAAAAGAAAAGAAGGTGGGCTTGGATTCCTGGTGTGAATTGGGCCCGTTTTAAGTCCTCTTTCTTGGTTCGGATTAGGCCGAGCGGCCTGATCCATATTCGGGCCCAAGAATCCTATCCGGATCCGACCATTTTAATTAAGTAATAATTAAATAGTAAAAAAATCAAAAATTTAATAAAAAAAATAGAAAATCATAAAAAAAATTCAAAAATATTCGAAAAATTCAGAAAAATTCAGAAAAATTCTAAAAATTCCAAAAAATGGGAAATGGCCACAAACAACTGACCATGGAATATTTTGGGTAATTCGGTATCCAAACCTTCCAAAATTGACGATTTTGCCCTTCGGACTAATCGTCCCCAAATCTTCCCATTTTACCCTTGGTCCGAAATCACGCCTTCCCTAATCCCTTATGGCTATACTAGGAGGCCATGTGATGTGAATTGACGTGCATTGATGTGATTTATTTATGCACTTGATTGCGCTTTCATTTAAATTGATTGTGATTGATAGGAATAGTCTTCCAATCTGCATGAAACCCTGAATCAAACTTACCCCACCCAAAATTGCGCCGGCATGAACTCTTAGCTAGGAAAATCACTCGCGTTAGGTACCGAAAGGGCGTTGGTAACGGCACCGACGTAACCAAGTCCCCGAACCCAAAATCTCTGGTTCCGCAGAACTGATCGACCTCTCCCAATCGGTCAGTAAGGTTTCCGGTCTACCCTCCAAGAAAGACCGGTGGCGACTCCAAATGCATGCACAATTTGCACATGCCACCACGACCAAACTGAAGGTCGAAAGCGATCGACTCTTATCGTCGAATCCTTTGAAAAATACTCCCGCCGCGATTTGGTATGGGCCTGGGAGGGCCCGCGCCGATCCAAAGCCCGCGATCCGCATCTTTGTGCTGGGTAAGGGCCCGCGATCGGTAATCCATTAGCCGCGTCCGCCTTTCGGACGGGTCGCGACAGCTGGCGACTCCGCTGGGGAGTTTGTTCTAGAACCTATCGTTCTAGACCTCAAGTGGACTTAGGCCGTAATTAACACACTGAGTGATTTTTCTAACCATGCAGGCGCTCTTGAAGGTGAGGTA
Organism: Rhodomyrtus psidioides; assembly: GCA_021437785.1. Classification (NCBI taxonomy): domain Eukaryota; kingdom Viridiplantae; phylum Streptophyta; class Magnoliopsida; order Myrtales; family Myrtaceae; genus Rhodomyrtus; species Rhodomyrtus psidioides. The sequence continues at coordinate 4,131,318 of JAILYB010000069.1, forward strand.
AGTCCGCTTACGATAGGTGTTATATGTTTTTGCAGATTGGAGAGATAAGGGGTGTAGTCCGTGATTAACATTGTCTTATGCAGGTTGGCGTAGGAATGTATGTTATGTGGATGATTTGAAGTGCTGATTGATAAACTGTTGCGCATGACTTGCATTGTGATACTCACAACACATGAACACATACAATCGCGCCTAAAACCCCGGGCGCCGCCTATAGGAAAACAATAGAAGGGATTGAAAATGGAACCTCCGTGAGGAAAAACATGGGGTAATCCACTTTTCAATTCCGCTCATTTTGAACTATGGATCGAGCCCCAATGCAACGATAGCTGTGCAATGGAATCGGCCCTTTCTAGAACTCGAGGTGAGAACCTTAACCTTAGGCGCCAAACCCTCTGATTTTTTTAGAAGTTTGCCATCACTTGTCTCATGCGCATGTCTTTGGGCGGTTGATACACCTAAAACCGCACATAAGGCGACGAGTTGGGTTGGTAAGACTCTTTATTCCCCCCAAATCTATCAATGTTCATATAAATATAGGCATTTCATTCATTGCATTCGGGTGATTAGATTAAATGCCATTTCTAGGATAGATATGTGTGTTTGTCCCCAACGTCCTTGATAGAAGACGAGGAAGGTGATATCCCACGACGAACACCGAGTGTGCGATAAAGGAGCCTACTATGAACATTTATTGAGGTATCACCCAATGAAGATGACAAGTTGGGGCAGGTGACCCTGAAGTCCCGTCTCAAAGATCGAAGCTGGGGCATCCTTAAACGTTAGGATCACATTCCTTTGATTTGTTTTTCACCTCTAGCCTTTTTTGTATAGGATTCATTTTGCTGAGATCCTCTCTATCTTATCCCTTAGATTTATTGTATTAGGGATCTATTTGTGTTATGTATATCCGAGTTGAAATTTGCTGTATTTCTTTTGGTTTATCATTGGAATGTGATAGTGGCAATTTCTCTAATCATCCGAATACTCCCAAGTCAAGTTTACAATCCCTTTAGAGGAAATTAAAATTGGAAGTCTTACACGACCTTTTGGTCGTATAGAGTAGTCCAATCTCAATTTCTCTAGAAGGAATTATACACTTGAATTGTTTCGTGCATGTTTTACGTTGCTGGTAATCCACGATAATTGATCGAGAATATCGGCGTTGTTTTGAATTTAATGACGAGATAGATGTCCAAATTACTCTCGTTCTTAACAAAACGGCCTTGATTTGGATGCCGTATCTTCAATTAAATTTAAAACACGTTATTATACCTCGCACTTTTGAATAATTCGTTCCTCTCGAAATTGATCAAAAGCGATTATTGTGAATTACATTCCTTTCAATAGTATGCTTTCTTTCGAGGAATATTGATAAAAACTTTTCGCGCAAGATTAAAACCCTTGTAAAAGTTCTTGTCCTTATTAATCATGGGTAAGCATAAGATTGAAAGGGGTTTTCGCTTTCTTTTTCAAATTATTCCTTCTGATTCTGTCTTTTCATTTGCAGGTAAAAAATAGGTAATAGAGAGAAATCTTTTCCTGGATAAGTCTGAGGCTACTCTTTCATCTGATCATGAGCGAGTTATAAAATCAAGACATATTTGCTCGACTTATTGATATTATGGTTCGGCTCACCCAAGTTGAAGATGTTCGAATGCTCGAAGAAAGGAACCACGCAGAAGTTAAAACACACACACGAGAACTTTCATTTATTTTGCTCAGCGGAGGGTTTTCAGAAGCAGGTCATACAATTCGGGGTGGAAAAGTAAAGCCAAAGTGAGCCCTAATTAACGACACAAAGGATCCCAACTGACCCTCCATGTTATTAATGCTCTGCTTATACTCCCAACTCTGCATGTCATGGTCGGCAAGCCTGAGGAGAAGACTTCTGCATTCTCCCTTAACTTCGGCGACCTTGGCCTCGTGTTCTTCGGTGACTATTTCCAGGTCCCGAACCAGTCCATTCCCGCGAGCTATGTCCGCGGTTATCTTGTCGAGCCGTTCTTCCTGCCAGTCGCTCTGAAGCCTCAACAGGACATTGCGGCGGTCATGCTCGCCGGTGGTCAGGGATATGGCCAATTGATCCACCAGATTTCTCCTCTCGCGAAGCAACGTCGCGACCCGCTCATTAGCAAACTCGACGGCCTTTTTGTAACTATCAACCAGATAGTTGGTCAGCACCAAATGATCAGATCGATCCTCATAACGGGCTCGTAAGACACGAGCCACGAGAACTTCCCGGTGAGCAACACGGTAAGCCTCCAGAAAGTTTGCAAAGAGGGCCGGGAAGGTTTTATACTCCTTCTCCAACTCAGTACCCTCGATGGAAGTAGCGTCTGTGGCCTCGAATAGAACGCGGATTTCAGCCTCGATCTCCAGATGATCGGCTATATAAGCATAGCCCCGACCCAAGAGATTATAGAGTTTTTCCCATCGGGCCGGGACTGCGATTGAAAAGACGCAAGCATGGGAAGAGTCAGAGGAAGAAGCAGAAGATGAAGCCATTTCTCGTTGGAAGATGGAGGGGAAGACGAGTGCGATGGAATGAATGAAAGTGAAAGCTGGGCAAAGGAGAACACTAACCTTCTCCCCGTTTCATAGTGGCTCAAAGATGGAGAAAAGTTACAGCAATAATGCTTGTGGAGCCGGGGTAATCAAATAAAGCAGAGGCCGCTCCTCCCGTGAATCACGAGACCCGCCTCGATCCGCGATTTCAGGCCTGTCGGACAAAAGTTGTAAATAAAAAAAAAAATCATCGGTTTCATCATATTAAGTCTGAGCGGGAGACGCGCGTAGTTACGCTTTCTTGAAAACGAAGTGGGAGACAGACGTAGACATCGAGAAATGAAATCGATTCGGCGCCTTTCCGTGCTGAAAAGAGAAAAGAGGACGACAAAGCAGGAAACACGGAGTCTTGGGAGAGACGTTCACTTGATGATCTTCGTCCATATTTAGAGAATGTTCCCTGGGCAGGTAGAATCACTCAAAAGAAAGTTTGGAGAGAGTAAGCATACCAGAGAAATTACAAAACCCAGAATAAGTAAAAAAAAAAAGATATCGAGCGACCTCTCCCTGATCCGATATGTTTGGGAGCTGCCGTCAGTTGTTAGAAGTGATCGGCCCAAACATCTTAGATAGCGTCCAATTCAAAGACCTCGAAGGTTATGGGATCCAACTTGATACCGAAGTCAGGGAATCCTACCCTTTCGGCAGCAAAGCGTGGAAACCCGATGGTGACGACAGTGGTAAGAGGTGTTTCTCACGTTACACCCCAGATCAAGTTCGAGAGCTTGAAGCGGCCTTCAGCGAGAACCCTCTCCCGAGCAGGGAACAGAGAGGGAAGCTAAGCCAGAAAGTGGGACTGAAACCCCAGAAGATTAAAGCTTGGTTTGAATATAGGCGAGTCAAATTGAGGGCCCGAAACAGACAACAAGAAATTGCCATTCTAAAGGAGGAAAACGAAAAGCTTCGAGTGGAGAACATAAGGTATAAAGAAGCTCTCGACACTATTCTTCGTCCTGACCGTGACGGTCCTATCGCCCTTGGTGAAATATCCCTAGACGAGTCATGTTCAGGGACCGATAACGCTCCTTCATCGTCTCGCCCCCCTGCACAACTTTCGAGACAATCAGATCTTGTTCCCGACCGTGAAAGGATAAGCCGGCGTTGGATGCCTGAAATTGAAGATAAATTTATTGACGCGGTTCGGCGGATAGGGATCGACGCGGCTCGTCCACGACAAATACTCAAGATCATGAATGTACCTGGGCTAGCTAATACAAGCGTTAGGAACCGCCTTAGGTACCATAGGAGGTTGCTGAAAGAAGGCAAGGTAGCACTAAAGCTGAAAAGGGCCGGTCTGAATGTAGACGACTGGTATGCCTACAACTGCAACACTTCTCCACTCGAACAGCAGCCGGTCACCAGTGTTCTTCCCATTAGCGATCAACCTATTGCGTCCAGTACTCAGATACCTGCCCAACTCAAAGAACCTGGCGACTTCCTTGATGAAGACCTTCATCCACGGGTCGATCGGCTGAATCCCCCTTTGAGTCGTCTCAGTACCCTACAAGATTATTTGCCACAATCCCCGCGAATAGGGACCCCACGATATGAACACCAGCCTGTTGTTAGTGCTCTTCCAAGGGCGAACCCAGTGTTAGCAAGAGATACACGTATAAATTTGCAGGGCAACGATGGGAATTTCAGCTCGAGGAACCAGTTTGTTCATGCCGAAAGTAGTGGAAGGAATCTATTGCCAGCAATTGAAGATGCCCGACTTGAACATCAATGGCTCGAAGACTCGAACAACTTCCTTGGCGATGAGTTCAATCTTTGGCTCGATCAATTTGGAGCCGGAGAACCATCGCAGTGGTGACGCAAGGCCGGTGATCAAGCGTCTGATGCAAGGCATGGTTACTCGATGAAAAATGTTTAGAAGAAAGGGGTTGAATACTCCTATTGAATATGTTGTTGATCGCACTGTAAGGTTCCCACGGGAACATCTTTCATTAATGTCTAGAACTAATTGCGCGTGAGTGTCAACACCACCCTTTGAGCATCTTCAAGCCGAGGGCCGTGGATTAATCACTTAATCCGTGGAGCAAGTTCCATGAACCATAATTATCACCCGCGGAGCATAATGGAATCTACCCCTTCAACACGAAATACGTTTGGCCGCGAAGCCACCTATTTGGTAAAACGATGTATCGTTCCTAAACGATCTCCAATCGGATACCGAAGTAATGTCTTCTTTCTTTTCCTTCTCAGATGATAAACATGGATAAATCACTCAAGGAGACATGCGTTCAAATAGCAGCACAGACGCTGCCCAGCTGGGGGCAGATGAACCATTGATGTACAAACACTCCAAGCATGGATAGGCGAATTTGATAGATGTTGTTCATATCAATACGCAACATCAGAATGGGATGAAAATCAAGAGTAAAGTTGTATCGTCCCAATTTGCCTTGAATTTGGGAATATGAATTGACACTTATTGTTTATCCTTGACAGGGGAGCCGCCTTGCAGACGAACAGGTTTTTACATCCCATGTACTACTCGTTAGAGTACATGACCAAGGGTAGGATGTATCGTTTCGATTTTTGAAAAATTCATGAACATACAATGATATGCTTCTTTTACATTTGCAGGGATCCGCAGCTGCGACGGGCAGGTAAGTATCCCTTTTCCCAATTAGCTGGAGATAAAAAAATGTCAGAATCCTTTCAGCCGGCGTAAAGATTTTCCAATGCATCGATATTCATGATTTAAATCGGGAGGTTACTTGAAGCATGAATAGAACATACACGGTACATCACAAAATCCCCTCGACGGATAAATTTTGGAGAAAAGGAAATGGATTTTTCCAAATATGATTATTCTTCAAACCATTCAAAAGAAAGTTGCCTCAAAAGAGAGGCAAACCCAGTCCAAACACATCCTACATACACCTGAGAGATGAGTGGAGCGAATCAGACAGCAAAATCTGGACCTACGGAAGTAGGGACCATTCGCAGCGATTACATGGGTTGGGACGACGGAGGCATTCGTTTCATATTCCCCAAACACTACAGGTGACTGTTGATAACCCCTTTGAACGGCGGTTTTCATTCTTAACCCTGTCAAGAACCACCCCACATCGGGGCAAAAAGGAAATAAGTCCAGCAGCATCAGGAGAAAATGGTTAGAAATTTTCTTGCTCGGACTAACATTAATCTTTGTGTGTTGTTTATATGGTAATCCAAGGGCCATAGGATGACGAGAAACATTCATTTCTTTATCCCACACACTGAATCCTTTGCATAGCCAACTTGAGCCTGCAAATTCATTTCATGAACCCATTGGTGATCATTCCAAGACGGATGCCGCACCACTTCAAAAATGGAAGAGTTCAAGACTCAGGGATTATGAAGAGAATTCCCGGACTGATATTTAAAGCATGTTTAGACTATAGGTCTAACACGATCCCATGAAGATGAGAAAAAGTGGGATTTCGAAAATGAATGAGAAAAATCCACAGCATCGAGAAAAAGCAAAGTGCCTGGTAAAAGCAAGGCCGATGCTCATGTAAGGCCGATGCTCATGCAATGAAGCCGGATGGGAAAAGAGGAAATCTCTAAAGGAGTCAGATAAAAAAGACTACTCCCCAAATGGTGTCAAGCGTGGAGCAGAGACGCAGACAGAGTCATCAGTCTCTTAATGCGACGAAACGCTCTCTGAAGAGCTGGTGCACACCTCAAAATCGATTGCGCATCCCAAAAACTGAAGGTGCGGAGAGGAAAAGGGCAGGTGGTAAATTTGCAATGATCACCAATGTCAAACCCTTCGTAATTTCTGGGCCAAAAACAAGCTTTTTTCGGTCCCCAATTCTACCAACATCATAACCCTGAAACAGTCTTCTCTGACTAAGACACTTGGATTAACATATAGCTTGGCTCGAAGAAGTACGAGCAAGACTATTTCTTTCTCATTTTGCAGGGTTCTTCATTTGTAAACCCGTAGCAGATGGTGAAGACTTGCATTCAATGGCCTCGACTCCAAGCGGGTCCCCCTTGACAACCAATATCCAAGCCTAACATTACGGTCCCATGGAAAACCTCCAGATCGATCGAAATGTATGCGCTGCGAATGATCCTGAAACCTAGGCACAGGTTAGTAGGAAGTTGAGCGCATTCCTTACAAAAGACCATTATCACAGAGCGGTGAGGAACCCTCTTGGATGAGAAATTCTCCAATGGATGTTTTGAACAAACTCTTTTTGGAAATTTCAAATTGTTTGATCCAGATTTGCCGCGCAAGGAATTTGTGATCGCATCTGTATGTTGCAGGAATGTTTTGGATAACCTCCAGCATCAAAATGTACATCTCACGATTAAAACTTAAGTCACACGGTTCTTGTCAAATGGACAGCCATGGTCTTCCCAAAGATTACTAATGTTTTCTTGGTGAAGAAAAATCTTTCAGGCTCAAACTTCTGCAGGATACCTGGAGAACCCAGCTCCCAGAATGTCGCCTCAACAGACTCAAGCAGTCTCATCGGACGTGGAGAACCCTCGTCATGAGACCCATTTTCAAAGCAAACTGATGGTAGAAACCGCCTGAAGGGTCAATTCAAGGTAGATACCGCCTGAAGGGTCAAATCAAAGGTAGAAACCGCCTGAAGGGTCAACCAAAGGTAGAAACCGCCTGAAGGGTCAGCTCACGGTAGAAACCGCCTGAAGGATCAACAAACGGTAGAAACCGCCTGAAGGGTCAACACAATAGTAAAAATCACTTAGATGGTCAACTCAACGGTCTGATCCACCATACGGATCAAAATCCTTGGCAAGTTCCTAAAGAAAGAATGCGCCTTCTTCAGATTCCTATCGGTTAGGGATCCCAATAATGGTATGACCTACCATACGGGTCAGAGTTTAACCTCCCTAGGACACTCTAGTAGCGAGTCCCTAGGTATTTTCTTGAATCCATCAGACACCGCGATATACATTTTGACAAGAACCGTGTGACTCATTTTCCTTTGGTTTCCCGAGTCGAGTCGATCAAGACTCAGGTGTCACCTTGTCCTTGAAAGAAACCTCTGAGAGGATTCCTCTGACGAGATTTCTCTCAAAGAGGGGCAGCTGTTGACACCTAAATTTTATGTTTATTTTTACTTATTATTATTATTATTATTATTTGTGTGAGCGTAAAAATGAGAGTTAGTCATAATTCTCACAAAAATAGTTTCGCATGCATTGTATATTTTCTGTCATTCATTTGGCATTTAGGATAGAGTGAGTCAATCGAGTTTAAATTTATCAGATAAGCAAATCAACGATGGCAAGATGAGCGAATTCTTATAGTACAATGGCAGTCGATGACGATGGTCAAAGAGCTTCGCGAGTGGGACAGCACAAGAAGACGAGTGGTGATAATAGTCTGAGTAAAGATACATGAGAGCGTAATAAAAAATCCTACCCATTGGCCATCAACGAAGAATAAACGTGAGGGACTCACTAATTATTGTTCCACCACCTTGAAAGAAGAGACATCAGAGGAAAGTGGGAGACAAAGGTATTCAAAAGAAATGCAATTCACGTTGGGGGCCATGCAAGATGCTCGGCAGCGAGGAGACGGACATTTTTTGAGAATCTCTGACAACTCAGAGGGAGGGAGAGAGAGACCTGGGTATTTGTGAGTGTAAGTGTCCCATATGCTGGCCCCGCGACTTTTTTCATTTTTGGGCTGCACCTTCATAAACAAGGACCGAAGACAAAAAAGAAAAAGAAAAAAAAACCAGTTGGGAAGCTGCTTCTGTTGAGTAATGCAGCGCCATTGGTGGGCGTTGTGATGGCTCCATTTTCGCTCGCTGAGCCCAACGTAGCCACCATCAAGCTTGTCAGGAGCATGTACCCTTGAAGACCCTTCAGTGGGATTATCACCTTAACCTGGTATCACTGCACCCTATTCCGATGACCTCTGAAACCTCTCCCGAGCTGCAATCCGATCTATTTGGTCCTTGAGTTTGTCGACTCGACGTCTCCTCCAAAGCCACTGGCCGTCGTCGTTCCTCCGGACAGCTCCGACGCCATCACCGTGTGTGAGCCACCGAGCCCACCCGTCACCACCAGCGACTCGGGGGTACCTTCGGCAACCTCTTCTCCGGCATGAAGTCGCGCGGCTAAACAAGACCGTCGACAACCGAGCCGCCCCTCCCAGCTTCCATCCAAACACCACCACGCCTCACCCGACTTTCCTGACTTACCGTCTCATCACCCGCAGTCCACGAGCAGGAGCTAACGTGGCTCGCGTCGCCGAACTCCGTCTCCAATCACCTTCAGCGCCGCCATGCTTGCACCAGACCCGCGGGGGACTCGCGGGATCAGGAGCTAATGCGGCTAGTGCCGCCATGCTCATCCCGTTTACTTCCGGTCACACCACCTAAGCCTACGAGTCTGTGAATACCCAGCTCAGCCATGGCGGGTAGTCGCCTTCGCAGCCGGTTGTTCGGCTGAGTTCAGTCGTCCTAGCCACTGTCCATGCCTCCCAACATCGTACCCGACTCGTTACCACCCCAAAACAAGTTCTGCTCAGCCGCGCAAGCCTGGTGTTCGCCATTTCGAGCTGCTCGACTCTGGTCCGAACCACCCTCAGCTGCTTGACACCTCGGGTTTTTGTCCCGACGCCGGGCCGTCGTTCCGTTGCTCGGAGTTGCTGTTCAGCCTCCTTCCCCTTCTTCTGATTCAACTTGACGTCCTCCAAGCTTCCCCTCGCGTCTGGAGTTGAACGACAGGGCCCCGTCGCACCGCGTTCGGCTTCTCTGACTCTTTTGGTGGCCATACCAACGTGGGTTCCCTGCTGTCCGGCCGTTCGCAGTTGCCGCTTGGTGCCGACGTGCACTGGTCAGAGTTTCCTCGGCCGACTCGAAGTCCTTTGCGGCCTGACGAGTGAGTCCCAGGTGGCGCGTAGTGGTCGTCGGCGGATGGTGATGAGCGGCTTCAAGCCGCATGCGGAGGAGGAGCCGCGGCACGAGTTGGGCACGATAAGCGGTCGGCGCTTCATCTCGTGGTCGACACTCGGGAGGCCAGCGGTTTCGATGAGGTCCTAAAAGGCGTGAGTGACGGGAGCCGCGCTCGAGCTCGGTCCTGTCTTCGTGGGAAACGAACGAAGACGATGAATAGTGAGGTGAGTTATTTTCATTGGGTTGGATATGGGGGTTTGTTGGGTCTTGTGGGCTAGAGTTGGGCTTGCGTTAGTACTAGTGGAAGGAGGGTTGGGCTTAGGCAAATCGGTTAGTAGGCTTAAAAGAAAAGAAGGTGGGCTTGGATTCCTGGTGTGAATTGGGCCCGTTTTAAGTCCTCTTTCTTGGTTCGGATTAGGCCGAGCGGCCTGATCCATATTCGGGCCCAAGAATCCTATCCGGATCCGACCATTTTAATTAAGTAATAATTAAATAGTAAAAAAATCAAAAATTTAATAAAAAAAATAGAAAATCATAAAAAAAATTCAAAAATATTCGAAAAATTCAGAAAAATTCAGAAAAATTCTAAAAATTCCAGAAAATGGGAAATGGCCACAAACAACTGACCATGGAATATTTTGGGTAATTCGGTATCCAAACCTTCCAAAATTGACGATTTTGCCCTTCGGACTAATCGTCCCCAAATCTTCCCATTTTACCCTTGGTCCGAAATCACGCCTTCCCTAATCCCTTATGGCTATACTAGGAGGCCATGTGATGTGAATTGACGTGCATTGATGTGATTTATTTATGCACTTGATTGCGCTTTCATTTAAATTGATTGTGATTGATAGGAATAGTCTTCCAATCTGCATGAAACCCTGAATCAAACTTACCCCACCCAAAATTGCGCCGGCATGAACTCTTAGCTAGGAAAATCACTCGCGTTAGGTACCGAAAGGGCGTTGGTAACGGCACCGACGTAACCAAGTCCCCGAACCCAAAATCTCTGGTTCCGCAGAACTGATCGACCTCTCCCAATCGGTCAGTAAGGTTTCCGGTCTACCCTCCAAGAAAGACCGGTGGCGACTCCAAATGCATGCACAATTTGCACATGCCACCACGACCAAACTGAAGGTCGAAAGCGATCGACTCTTATCGTCGAATCCTTTGAAAAATACTCCCGCCGCGATTTGGTATGGGCCTGGGAGGGCCCGCGCCGATCCAAAGCCCGCGATCCGCATCTTTGTGCTGGGTAAGGGCCCGCGATCGGTAATCCATTAGCCGCGTCCGCCTTTCGGACGGGTCGCGACAACACCAAGAGTGCAAGGCAAACCCTTCTTGTTGGTGGATCGAACCAACTTGAGACTCTCCCTGAAAATCTGGAACCTCAGCTTGATCTCCTCCACTATCTCGTACCGCTTCCCATACCTAAACCAAACACCAACACCACCAGTAATGACAAAAATCGAAAGAGGTCAGAATTTCAACAGAGCACAGGCGAATCAATGAACCAAAGAACACACCTAGATGAGCGTTCATCAAGTGGGCATTGATATCTAACCTGCTGGCGAAGCGAGCGAAGGAGAGGGCGTGGTGGGTATGGCCAACGATTTGGAGAATGGATGACTCGAGGTCGTAGAGGAGACCGCCATCGGAGACGATGGCCAGGAGGAGGCTGAGATGAAGTCGAGCAGGAAGTAGTTGAATCGTCGGAGGCGAAATTGCAAGCGGGAGGCACTAGAGGTGCTTGAACAGGCAAATGAGACGGGAGGGAAGGGAAGGGAAGCTCGGAAGTCAGAACAAGGGTCGCTAGACTAAGGGCCAGCACGCGAGAGGGAGAGGTGTGTGAGTAGACTGAGCGGCGGCTGAGCGACGTGAGCAGCGAGTGCGCGCAGGCGCCAGAGAGAGAGAGAGAGAGAGAGAGAGAGAGAGAGAGAGAGATAGAGAGAGAGAGAGAGAGGCATATGAGCGAGTGAGTGGCGAGAACGAGAGAGGAGATGTTCGTACACTGTGTAGCATAGGGTTTGGTCTTTTTATGTGTTTGGGCTTGTTTCCTTGTTTGGGTCGGGCTTAAGCTAAGCCCAGACACGAAAAGATAGACTGAAACACGGAAACAATGATACCCGAAACAAATTAAGGCAAGACCCGATAAGCCAGGAATTTTCGGGTCGGGTCGGGTATTGTTTCGGATCGGGTATCTTGTTCAGTATTGACACCCCTAGCTTGAATTGCTTGATTGGTCGATTGAAACGGCAAGGAAAACTAATTATGAGATTGATTGCCTTGTGATATAGTACGGCTATTGAGCCATGTTATTGAATTGGCTGTGAAGCCTGTGTTATTGAATTGGTTGTGGTGCCTGTGTTATTGAATTGGCTATAATGCCTATGCTCTATAAACGGCTATAGTGCCGATGTTATACGAATGGACTACATTGCCCCAACGATCAATTGGTCTATGGCCCCGGAAATCGCATTGGCTGTGAGCCCAGTAATGACGATACCGATTGGCTTGTGGCCCCGATGGTATCAAGTGGCTACGAGCCCTAGAAGTACCGATTGGCCCGTGGCCCCAGTAGTACAGTTTGATTGAGAATTATTATGACATCGATTGGCCTGTGGCCCCGGTGATATCAATTGGCTAGAATGCCTCAATTATACCGATTGGCCTGTGGCCCCGGTGGTATCGAGTGACTGTGAGCCCTGAAATGATAATTGGCTATGAGCCCAAAGGTACCGATTAGCCTGTGGCCCCGGTGGTACCAGATGATATCGATTGGCCTGTGGCCCCGGTAATATGAATTGGCAAGAATGCCAGAGAAGTACATTGCGGCTGAGAGCCAGATGATGAGTTGTTGTGAAAATTATGATACTTATATGTATTGGTTGATGTGCTTGATGGTGATTTTTCTTTATATCAAGTGCCATAAGAAAGTGAAATTGAAATGATGTATGCTGATGCTTTGATGAGCTTCTATATGTTGCTTTGTGGTATAGTCTGGTGGGACTGGCGATCAGGTCTAGGTTTAGGGTTTGCTTACTAAGATTTATATCTCACCCCGTTGAGGATTAACATTTTTTCAGGTCCCAGATGACGGAACACCACGTTTGCCAAGGAGTAGCATTCGAGGAAGTAGTTGATGATTGAATATTAGGCATTTTGTGGCCTTAGAGATTGTATTTGGAATTTGTGGACTAGAATTGAACCATTGGTACTTGACAGTTGTATCTATTGATGCTTATTTTAAAGATATGTGAAGTGTACCATTTTGTCCTAGGTCTTTTCATTTGGGTAAGAATAGTGGAGAGGTTTGTCGCTTCCGCATGTTAATGGGTTTGTATGAATTGTGGGCCGAAGGGTTCTGGGAGACTATTGAAGAGGAAGCGGCCTATTGGGATGTGCACGCGCTCGTCGGGTTCGGGGCGTGACATTTCATTTCATCCTCCATGACTTGTCGCCATCCAAGGTGAGCAAAAGCTTCAACAACACTGCTTGGCATAGAAACAGAGGACAAGGACGAGATAAAAGTAGAGAAAGTAGGAGATAAACGATCATATGACAATAAATTGGAAATAGGATGATGAGTGCGAAGACAATCAAAAAAACAAAAACAAAGAGCATAACGATCTAGAGGACGACTAACACAAGAACGTGTACCTTTTCGAGAAGCAATGGACATATTAGGATTAGAGGATGGTGTTGCAACTAATGAGGGAACAAATGAATCATGTGTTGGTGAAGTCTGTACTATTGTAGTGGGAGTTGCGCCACACAAAAATAGGTGCAGCCAACAAATTGAAATCTTGTGAACGGTCCTGGTGAAAGTGTTGGTAAGACCTGCCACATTCAGAAGTCACTGTGGGAACCATCTCAATATCATAACATGGTTGGTCCTCAAAGAATGTCACATTTGCCGACACCAATGCCCGATGACGAGTAGGATTATAACACATGTTACGGCTGCCGTTCATCGAGGCTCGGTCTTCATTTTCATTTTCAGATTAAGATTATTTAATCCAATGTTTGACTATACGAATTTTTTGCCTCATACGACTCGAGAAATTAAAAAATATGTCTATGTATACAATTCTAATTTGTTCAGTTGCGACTGTTCAGTTTGAAACCACCAAGAACTTTTTATAAAACTCTTGGGGGGTGAATGATAACCATCCTATTCTAGAAATCTATTTCTAGAATAAATAGTTTTTTCTATTTCTGTTTCTGGATGAGTTTTTGAGCAAAAAAAATGTGTTTGATAATGACATAAAATTTATGATCATAGAATAGAAATTTGTTTGATAACAATTGAAAATTTTTACTTTTAGAAAATTCAACGGCCGGCCGACTGAGGGGGCGGCGGCCAACGATCGGCAGGGGCCAATGAGGGATGACCGGCGGAGAGGCAGTAGGTGGTGGCCGGCGACGGTGGATATTTGAGAAAAAATGAGATTTCTATTTCTATTTCTTGGAGAAACAGAAAATTGTTGTTTCCCATTTCTCCTTCAAATCTATTTCTAGAACACCTTTTTGTTTCATAAATAGAAAAATAAAATTGTGTTGCCAAACGAATTTCTGTTCCAAACCTATTGGAACATAAATTCTATTTCTGAAATATTATCATGCACCCCTTGGACTCCTGAATTTGGAGTATCCTACTTTCACACTCTTCTACGTCTGAGAGTATCCCACGAAAATATATTTCTCGGCATGATGATCCAATTTATTAAGACCAGAAGTAAGACAATGTACAAAACAAACACGACCAAATATGTGTAGAGGTAATGGAAAAGGAGGACGATTTAGATATAACATATAAAAAGGTGACTCTCCTTGAAGAACATAAGTTGGAATCCGATTAATTAAGTAATAGGCTGTAAGAACAACATGGCCTCGAAAAGTTTTAGGAAGATGCATATGAAACACGAGGAACGAGCAACATTAAGAAGATGACTGATTTTTGCGTTTGGAAACACCATTTTGCTGTGGAGTATATAAATAGGAAGACTGATGAAAAATACCTTGAGATTTAATAAACAGCTAAAAATCAAAAGTGGCAGCAAGACACTCTTTGGCATTGTCTAATCATAAAGTTTTGACAGAATTGTTATACTGATTCAACACTTCAAAATAGAAAAGGCAAAAATAATGAAAAATCTGAGTACGATCTTTTATTAAGAATAACTAAGACATTCGGAAAAAATCATCCACCAAAATATCTAAAACCAAGAATATCAACAACACAACATGGACCCTATCACATGAGCGGACCAGCTCAAAAGGACTAGATACACAACTATGAATATGAGAAGGAAAAGAGGTCCTATGATGTTTACCAAACTGACAATCTTCATACTAAAAGTGACTCACAGACTCAGACTCCAGAAATAAAAGCCGAAGAATGTTTGGTGGCAGATGACTAATACGAGAATGCATCCGATACATATTAGAGGATGTGCGCTTCACAACTGCAGCAGCAAGCACCTTCTTGTTAAGGTAGTATAGACAATTCGGTTAATGTTCTCCACTAATCATTTGTCTAGTCGATCCTAAAATACACAATTAGAAGAGGAAAAGATCATTGAACAATTTAGTTCTTTAGAGAAAAAACTAACAAAAATCAAATTGTATGGAGATTTCGATATATGAAGGATAAATGACAAAGAAAGAGAGGGACCTAAATAAGCAACTCTCGCACTAGTGACCTGTGATTGTGAGCCATTTGCTAATGTAAACGAGTTTGACGATAAAGGAGATGTAGTTTGAAATGAAGATAGTATATTAGAGTTTCTAGTCATGTGATTGGTAGCTCCAAAATCTATAACCTAAGAATCAGATACAGCAAAAAAAACAAAAAAAAACAAAAAACAAAATGCATTATCTTTGGAGGCTTGTGCCAAAGTTGTGGTAGGAGCTAAAGATCTTGTCGTCTGTTGAGAGCAAACCAATGCATCATACTCTGCACGTGTTAATGTAATAGAATCACTAGTGTTTTCCACAATAGTTGAACTTGGTGGAACTTGTGAGGGAGGAACAATAGAATGCTAAGCTTATGCATAGGCATCAATAGTAAGTCTGAGCTCAGGGTGAAAAGTATAGCAATAGGCTTCTATATGTTCAGTTCTTTGACAATGACGACAATACCGTAAGCCAAGACCATTCCCAGAACAAAAGGCACTACGATTATTAACCCCTAACTCATGGCCTCCACCAGGAACAAAACCGCGTCCAAGACTTCAGTAACCTCAACCTCCATGTCCACTAGGACTATGGAAAAGCATAGCACTCATCTCCAAAGCGGGCATGGAAGAATTCTTCTCAGTGGTGGTAGAACGAAGAGCTTGAGAGAAGACTTCATCCACTGTAGGATGGGAGCTCTAGGATGTAATACGTTGGCGAAGAGATGAATACTCCAGCCCCAATGACTTGAGATATAATATCACCCTCAAATCCTCTTGGCATTTCACTAAAACAGTCAGATCATCCGAGATAAAAAGAAAAGTATCTAATTGTTGGCGAAGGATTGTAAACTGAGCATAATCATCAGATAAACAATGATCTCCATGCTGAATATCAAACAACACTTCCCATGTGTCACATACCTGAGTCATATTATTTTATCCAGAATAAAGCAATGCATGTTTCTTCCAAACTGCTTTAGTAGAAGCACACTCCTAAAGTGAGGACTCACCTTAAAGTCCATGATATTTCTTAAAAGAGTGCGAATCATCGCATCTCCTACAACCCAATCGGTAAGTTTATCCTTGTCAGAGTTGCCACATACGTGAGATAATCAAGTTGTTTAGTGACGGTAAGATAGACTTCAATCCCTATAGATCAGGACGGATAAATGGTTCCATCCAACTTGATAGAAGTTAATTGCGAATGACCAAAAGAGGATTCAGAAGTTGATGCTTTAGCCGCCATCAATAAATGAAATATGTGATTTGAGCCCCAAAAATGAACTTCACAATAGCCAACACTTAATTCCATTAATCCAATCAACTACACAGTAATTTGAAACAAAATTAAGCTCAATCCAACCACATTAATTGCTATAGGTCACTGAAACTTCATAAGATCAATACATTGTAGTCGCCTAAGTTCGTATAAACAGAATTAAGATTGAATGACTAACCTGAATCCAATTGCAAACGAATAATGAAAATGTGAACAGATAATCCGAGTCCAATAAATTCACGTTGTGTCCTTAAAACAAATTTGTCCCCTCAACCGATACCCAAGGTTAGTGGACAATTACCTCTCAGGATAGAACAGATTGTCTTTCCTCTAGAGAGGTACTTCTTCAAAGGAAAACTGTCGAACGCAACTCGGCAGAATGATCGCACGAAGAATGAATATGAGAGTGAATGACGAGAAAAAATGGACAGTGCTCAATACGACAGTCAAGGTGTATATTTATAGAAAATGATTTCAAGGGTCATGAAGTACGTATCTGTTGATGAAGGAACGTGAACCGAAAAAGTTCTGTATCAAACAAACATATTTATTCGCTCTTTTTCGGACAGACATGTGCGTTCGAACAATCATGTTCGTTCGAATCGACATGTTTCGCACACTCATGTTCGTTCACTATTTTCTGAATAAACATATTTGTTCAAAGAAAATTTCGAACAAACACATCTATTCGAAAGAAGAATTGTTCAGAATTGAACAAACTTGTCTGTTCGAATCGTGTCCATTCGATTTAAAAAGAATAGAATAAAACAAAACTGATGGGTATACAAAAAATATAGAAACGTGTGGGCCCAGGCCCGAACCAAACAGAATCGAGCAGAGTCGGCCGTCGGGCGGGCGGCGGCGGCGACGGCAACGCGCGCTTGTGGGCTGACCTAGGTTTGCGTAGGTTCTCTTCCGTCCACAAAAGTGGGGTGCCCCTTGGAGCCCAAATCCATTTGTGAGGTTCCAATATTTAAACCCATCTCTGATCTACTCTTTTTCCTGTGTGGGACTTTCCTTCCTTCACTTCTCGTTCACTTCATATGAGATTTGTACAACAAAATCGCAACGATCCCTCACATGAATGAGATATTCAGATATCGTGACTCTTCGTGTATGCATGAAATGCAATGTGCGATCATTCCATGAAAGAACATTGTATCAGGATAAATAGGCTGAGACTTTGAACTTTCCCTAGTGAAACCTATTGGACTTACTCGGTCAATCAGTAGACTTGATTTCTTTGAACTGTCAACTTTTAGTGCAAGCCAAGGCAATAGAAATCACATAACTATCTCTCAAACAAAGTTGGTTCTCACTGTTGTGTTTGTTTTGGCCATGAACACTGTGACATTCTGAATTTTCGACCCCTTGGGGCTAATGACATGGATTGGAAGCTCGATATTAGCAATTGGAAATGAAGAATTTCAAAATTGGAAAAGGATTTGACGTCGCCTCGCCAATGGTCACTCAAAATGAGAAAAATGAAGTTTCGAACGAAAAGTGACAAATGACCGGTTTGCCCCTCAACCTCATACATTCGTCTTAAGAAAGTTGGAAGGGCAAAATAGTCATTCTACCTCATAGAAGCTGCCAAAAATTGGATATGGATGAGGTCAAGCAAGTCAAGGTCTTCTAGAAGCCAATGCCATGTGTCAACCTTTGGTGAAGCCAAGCATTAATTACCATTAAATGTGATCATGACTAATTTACTCCAATTATTAGATGAAAATCTTCCCTAGCTGCTGTTTGGTTGTGTACCCCCTTCCCCTATCTCCATCTCCTTCAAAATTTGCTTCTTTTCCTCTTTAGCAAAAACTGCTCTAGAAGACCAGTTTCTATGCCTCTGTTCGGCCTGCTCGAGGGGTCCATTCCATCTCCATTTTGCCGTGCACCGACCACCACAAGTTAGTTCAAGATGTCCTTGACAAGTTTCAATTAGTTTTGTGTCCATTGAAGGTCTGGTTAATTTATGGAAATTTTTGGAAGAAAAGTGGACAGATTCTGAGCTAACCGAGAGAGAGCCATGGTTTTAGCTCTTAGAGACTTCAAATGACTTCATTTGTTTCTGTGGGATCTCTATAACACATAGTGCTCAAGTTGGATGATTTGTGATAGCAAGTTTAGTGGTGTTAAAATAGGTTTTCATGGCTGATTGTGGGTGGTTAAAATCGGACAGATTCTGACCGTGGGAGGACCGTGGGGAAACCGGGTTGTTCAAAGTTTTGTGGTGTGATTTTGCTCAAAACCTTTCGGTGAGACTCCTAAACTTGATGTTTGATCTATTGACAAGTTGGTTTTTAGAGTAATTTGGGTTAAGAGGTGATTAAAAGGCTGTTAGAGGAGAAAACGTGACATACCGTTCAATCTGCCAATAACGCGCACTGATTTTGAATTGAGTTGTTCTAAGTCATCCGGTATCCGAATTGAGCTCCGTTTTCGCCCACGCGTCCGTACGATCTTGAAGTTTAAGACCATGGAATTTTTTTCTCAAAAAGTCAGTAGAACAATTACAGTTTTCGTGAGACCAAACCTGATCGTGGAGCGTAAGAAAGGGGCAGATTTGGGTGGAATGAAATTGTGATGGCTTGCCATTGATAGAACGAAATTGGCATGCTTAGGAGCATCAAATTAACACTGTGATGAATTGAAAATAAGGCGTTGTCAGTGTTACTAAGGTATTGGCGCGATGGAATTGAGAAATAATTGAGTTTCAATGTGGTATTCCTAGGCACGCTGTGAGAGCCATGTTTGGCCGTGGGCTTACTGACCGAGGAGGGTCGTTTGGATGGAATTTGCTAACTTGCTTCATGAGGTAAGTGTCCCTTAAACCTCTACTAGGACATTAGGACGCTGCTGGATGCGTTTGATTGATGATTTGATCAATGAGTGGATTGATTGAACTTTGATTTATGATGATAGAATATGAGCATGTGAAATAATTTGGTTATGTGATGTCTGCAATATAATTTCTTGAGATGTGAATTGGCTTGATGCCTTGAGATGTGAATGGGCTAGAGTGCCCGAGCGATGTTGTTTGGTTGAGCTTCTGCCTCTTACTTGGGGTGAAGTCTGGTGGGACTGGCGATCTGGTCTAGGTTTAGGGTTGACTTACTGAGATTATATCTCACCTCAGTGGGGGCTTAATATTTTTCAGGTCCCAGGCGATAAGACGGGAAGTTTGTCGAGGTTGAGTATTCGAAGATGGAATTACATGATTTGGATTCACATTTTGTGGTCTTAGGGATTTTATTTGGTTTCGTACGTTAGAGTGAACCCTTGAGTATGTTCGACCGCTATATGAATTGAAGTGTACCATTTTATCCTAAGTCATTTCAATTGAAATTGATTTGTGGAGATGTTTGTTGCTTTCGTATAAGTACGGATGTCTAAAATGCGTTGTGGGCTGAGAGATCCTGGGAAGCAATCTAAAGATCGACGGCCAGGTGGGATGTTCAAGTGCTCGCAAGGTTCGGGGCGTGACATCCCCGTTTAAGTGGTATCAGAGCCAAGTCAGCTCCATCCAGTGTGATTGAGGTTTGGAGTGATAAGGAGTGACGACTTGAGGACAATTAGATTGTGAGGCCTTTAGGACTAAGAATTGATCATTGAATTTTGAGGATTAGAGGCTTGAATTTGTGTGGTATTCTAATGGTCCTAGTGTCAACTTTAATGGATGATCTTGAGTGATGTTGTGATTGAGGTTCAAGAGGAAGCAAGTTGAAATTAAAGAGACATAAGTATGGATTTTGAGGTATTAATTGTGCTCGAGGTCAGTAGAGAATTACTTATGATTAAAGGGTTAATTGAAGTATATGATTGCGATTGTGGTTTGTCAATGACCTAACTTGAGGAATGTGAGTTATAAAGACACGATTGGTATTAGTGAATTCAGGCTTGAATTGTGTTATACCTTGATGGTTTTAGTTATCGATGATTGTTGACAACTTTGGGTGATATGAGTTGAGATGTATACAAGGAATATCTGAATTGAAGATCAGTTGTGATCAAAGGCTTAGGGATTTGATTTGAAAAGTGACTGGACTTGAGGTATATAATGGAATATATGCGATTGATCGGTGAGAGGCGCTGACCACTTGTGGAAATTAGAGAGATCTTCTGTTGATAAGAATTGATCTGTGTACGATTATGGTATGACAAGTGGTGAGAATAAACAAGCTGTACATGTGTTTGTGGCATTAAAATAAAAGTTAATGAGGGTGTATGCATGAACTTATCACTATCAGACTTAATAAACTGTCGCTTGGTTTGGGACGAGTTGATGGGATACCTATAAATCGTAATGAAGCATGTTATGAGGCATGTGGAACGGGGCTTCCTCCGTAGATGTATAACTTGGGACAACCTGTAACAACCAAGTCTGATGAGGGCGGGGAGTAATCGCCGGGACAGAGAGGTCTGGACAATGAGTGGCTCCTGCCTCCTGGTAGGCTTCTAAGATAGCGAGGAGGTAGGGATGACCCAAGTCATAAATTAAAAAGGAAAGCCTAGGTATTGGGTTGAGTCTGATTGTGGTTAAGAGATGTATGGCACTAGAGTGATTCTCAAAGTGAATGTTCGAAAGGGGCATGGCATTTGTAATGGCGCCTATGATAGGTATGGCTGAGAGCCCTGTATTTGGCAGTGAATGCCGTTTGAAAAAGAAAACTGATGTTCGTGATTAGCCTAGTTGGCATGTTGTGTAATTGGCATCGTGCGATTGTCTTGGCCGAGGTCTAATTGAGAGATTAGACGGCATGCGAGGTTTATACCCATTGAACAGATGCTTGTTGAAATTGAGATAGCATGTTGCGTTTATGCTAGAGTGGCAGATGCCCTGGATTTATGGCATGAACAGTTGAAATGATACTTTGAGTACTTGCTTGGTGTTGACTTAGTTGAGTTTTAGCCTAGTTGAGGCTTGCCTAGTAATGACTATTAATTGAGAAATCACCTTGTTGAGGCTAGCATGTTCAATAGACATTTACTAATGAGGATCTAGAATCCTTGGGTAATGAACAACTAGATGAGAGTTGTTTGGGAACCACTAGGTGGTTGATGGCGAAAGACAATGAGGTGTGCAGCCTGAGACTGCGAGACTTGAGTAGATGACTTAAGTCTTTGATTCCTGGAGGGAATCATAGTGGTTCAAGTGGCATGAGAACTTGACAAGGTTGAAGGACCAAAATACAGTCGCTAGAGGAGCATTTGGCTCAAGTGTACAAGATATAAGAAGATCCGAGAATAGAAAGGGATCTTGAGAATTGAGTAAAGATGAGCGACTCTAGTACAAGTACTAGAAGAGAATATGGTTCGATTTGTTAATCGTGTGAGACCCAAGTGTAATAAGGGGTCATGAGAACTTAAGTGGAAATGAGAAATTTGATGGGTAGGCAAGCTCGAGAAGAAGCTGCCCTTGTACCCAAGTCGCTGAGACGACTGATGCTAGTGTTGATGAGTTAAATGATAGAAGTCACGAGAAAGGTGACTCTGAGTTAATTCATTCCAAAGTGAATGCGTGGGAAGAACCACGAGAGTTTTGAAAAGCTTGTGAAGCTATGTATAAGAATGAGATTGACTGAATTTGATGAAAGGATGAAATTTGAAACTGCCTTCTGTTAAATTGAGGGTTTTGTGAGAAAACCTTAGAGGTTTTTAGTACACTGAGGAAAGAAAGTGACCCTGGCAGTTTTCAGCCTCAATAGACTGTTAATAGTTGGTGAAAGTTACCAAAGGAAGGGTTTCCTCGAAGGCATGATATCTACCTAGACTACCTCTATTGAGTTGCTCGACAGAAAGTATTCTCCTGGGATTGCTTGAGAGCAATAGTTGTGTGGATCCTAATAGTTTTGCAAGGATCTGAAGACGATCGACCAGTGTGAGACAGAGTTCTAAAGGTGGTCTAGGTATGTCAAGGGTGGTCAAGGACCCTTGAGTGAGACGTGAGGTCTCCGATTGGAATGGAATTTGAAAGCCTTATGACTGTGATTATTCCTGACTTTGAGGAATGATAATGGGACTCAGTAAAAGAAGTGAATGATCGGAATACATGTGTATAAGAGAACTCCTGCTCATGGATTACGAGCACATAGATGTTCATTATGGAACATGGAACGTGCTTGCGAGAAACGGCTTTTACCTTGACGTGAGTCTCGTAATGAGAGACTGGCATGTCGTTCCTTCCGTCATGGGGAAAGTTGAGAAAAGAGTTATGTCAGTTGTCTGACGTTGATGATTCTATGAGATCGATTAAGGTTGAATCGAGACCACAAGAAGTGGTATTGTGTGTTGTCAGCCTTAAAGAGTAGGGTGTCGTTCTTAAAGAGTGTTTGGACCATGAGATGGTCGTCGAGGGAAAGGAAAGTGAATGGACTTGACAGTCCTGGTTGTTCGTAATTCCAATGAATGGTTGAGTAAGCGAAAAAGAGCGCTTAGAGTGTAATTACAAAGTGACTCGAGGTAGTCGAATTGAGTACTCGATACGAGAATTTGTGGAGATCGAGGAAGAACCTCAACTCTTTGGAATTTTGTCACTTGAGGTGACTGAGTCATTGGAAGAAGAGTGTCAGGCATGGTGAAATTTGAATCATGGAGTGGAGGTACTATTATTGACATAGACTCCAAGATTGACGTCCTATGGCAAAGGAAAGACAAGGTGGATTCGAAGTGAGAGAATGCCACTAAAGTGTATAGTTTCCTTTATGGAGTAAGAAACCCTAGTGTGGAAGGAAGAGGAAATCCAAATCGTCTTGGTATTAAGATTGAGCGTTTGGACTGAGAAAGAAGACGCGGAAATTGAATGATTCCTGGAAGTGAATTCTAAGGAACTATCCTGTAGATAATTTGAATTCCAGGATAATGTCGATGCTCGGTTGAATTAATGAAATCGAGACATGGTAGCGTTATCTGGTTGTGAAACCAAGAGGCCAAGGCACTAATGCTTCTTGAGGAAAGAGTGAAAAAAAATGAACAAAATGTTGTGAGGTCCAAGTGGAGACCCTTGAGAACATAGAGCAAAGATATGAGCTCTCAAGTGAATGGTACCATAGACAGGTGGAATGATTCGACACTTGGTAGTAATGAAGTGGATAATAGTCGGATTGAGTATTCAAGGAATAGTTGGGTTAGTTATTACCGTCTTTGGAGACGATGATTGGACTCGTTTGAGGAGTCACGAGAAACATGAACAGTTTTTGAGAGTATCCTATGGACTCTAGAGAGATGCTCGTTGTATGCTAATTGTGAAGAGCATGAGCTGTGGTCTGATGAGGTAAGATTCCTTAGTTGTGAAATTTATGAGAAATGAAATCCCTATGGAACCTTTGAGGATTGGAATGAGTGATGAATCGATTAGGATCGATGTGAGTTGCTGAAAGTTGAAATTTCCTGAGATTAGTGAATTGTTACAGACGGATCATGGGAAGATTCCCCACAAGAGCTGTTCCATTGATGAAATGGACTAAGGACGAGATGTAGTGCGAAGGGAGGAACGAACGTGAAGTGAGTCTTTGAGGACTTGACGATTACGCTGTTACTGGCGTTTTCGGTGGAAAATTGAAAAGCTTATGAAGGTCGTGATGACGCGACGCAGAATGAAATTTGAGGCATAACGAGGCAACCGGAGGTAAACATTGCATATACATCGTGATGATAACGCCATGTGAGTTGGAATGCTTAGAGCATGGATTGGAATTGGTTTGCGAATGTCCTCGCGACAAAGTTTGGGAAACTTGTTTGAGATGAAAGAAGATTTTGAGTCTTTATCTACCACGAGAGAATAAGGTAGTATGAAGAGATTCCCGAGGGCAATCGAACAAGAGGCAATGCTGATGTATGAAATTGCTTATGAATATGATAGCGTTGCTTGTATAAAGAAAGACCTCGAAATTATACGAACTATAAGAGGTTGAGAGTTGAGCATTGTGTAATTGATGATAGAGGGACAAATCTTCCCTCGAGAAATAAGAGATTCAACTTATAAATTGGAAGTTCGCTAGTCAACTAGATTGATGGCTACTGGAAGAATCAGGTTCGAAATTCAGAAAGGAATTAAGGGGTTGCGAGGAGTGGACCCTGAGATCCAAAGGATTATGAGAGTGAACATAGCAAGAAAGAAACCCAGACTTCCAAATGCTTGGGAAAGAAATTATGGAAGTTGAGAATAGAAACCTTGGCGTTCCATGAACGAAGGTATGAGTCCAGTATTGGAAGGAGAATTTAAAGAGATGGCTTCATCGGAAATTTGAAGGGAGAATTATGGTGTCCCTTGAGATGGCACAATGATGTGCAAAGATTGTTTTTTCTTAATACTATCGGTGATAAAGACTAAAAGCGAATAAGTCTAACATGTGGTCGAGCATTAGACATGTCGACAAGAAAGAAGCATGACCTTGAAGATCAATGGATTTATATGATCATTGGAAATTTTCGAATGGAATCGAGAAGGTTATGACTCGATTGGGTTGATCGAGGACGAGTGGACAAAGCCCATGAATCTCTGATGGTATGAAAGAACGTATGAATGGAGTGATACACCAGTGGTATGGGCACTAAAGAGTGCGTTTTGGCGAGGAATTAGAAATGATGGTGTTAGGTAATTGAAAGAGATGATGTGAATGCTCAAGGGTAAACTGCTAACAGATGCATGGATGTCGGAAGAGAATAGAGAGAAGTAAATACAGATTGAGGATTGAAGGAAACAAGTCCTGGGGAAAGACGACTTTTGTCGGAAAGGACAAGTAAGAACGTTAAGTCATGAAGGAATTATCCTGAGGAATGAGTGGGCGGTGAGGCGTCAATGCCCCAAGAGACCGAGTGGATAGAAGGTTGCAAATTTCAAGGACGGAATTTCTTTAAGGGGGAAGAATTATGACATTCTGAATTTTCGACCCCTCGAGGCTAATGACATGGATTGGAAGCTTGATATTGGCAATTGGAAATGAAGAAATTCAAAATTGGAAAAGGATTTGACGTCGCCTCGCCAATGGTCACTCAAAATGAGAAAAACGAAGTTTCGGACGAAAAGTGGCAAATGACCGTTTTGCCCTTCAACCTCATACCTTTGTCTTAAGAAAGTTGAAAGGGCAAAATAGTCATTCTACCCCCATAAAAGTTGTCGAAAATTGGATATGGATGAGGTCAAGCAAGTCAAGGTATTCTAGAAGCCAATGCCATGTGTCAACCTTTGGTAAAGCCAAGCATTAATTAGCATTAAATGTGATCTTGACTAATTTGCTCCAATTATTTGATGAAAATCTTCTCTAGATGTTGTTTGGTCGTGCACCCCCTTCCCCCATCTCCATCTCCTTCAAAATTTGCTTCTTTTCCTCTTTAGCAAAAACTGCTCCAGAAGACCAGTTTCTGTGCCTCTGTTCGGCCTGCTCGAGGGGTCCATTCCATCGCCTTTTTCCTATGCTCCAACCACCACAGGTTAGTTCAATATGTCATTGACAAGTTCGAATTAGTTTTGTGTCCATTGGAGGTCTGGTTAATTTATGAGAATTTTTGGAAGAAAAGTGGACAGATTCTGAGCTGACCGAGAGAGGGCCATGGTTTTAGCTCTTAGAGACATCATTCCTTCTGTGAGATCTTTATAACACATAGTACTCAAGTTGGATGATCTGTGGTAGCAAGTTTAGTGGTGTGAAAATAGGTTTTCATGGCTGATTGTGGGTGGTTAAAATCGGACAGATTCTGACCGTGGGGAAACCGGGTTGTTCAAAGCTTTTTGGTGTGATTTCGCTCAAAACCTTTTCGGTGAGACTCCTAAACTTGATGTTTGATCTATTGGCAAGTTGGTTTTGAGAGCAATTTGGGTTAAGAGGTTATTAAAGGGTTGTTAGAGGAGAAAACGTGATATACCGTTCAATCTGCCAATAATGCGCACTAATTTTGAATTGAGTCGTTCTAAGTCGTCCGATATCCAAATTGAGCTCCGTTTTCGCCCACGCGCCTGTACGATCTTGAAGTTTAAGACCATGGAATTTTTTTTCAAAAAGTTAGTATAAAAATTACAGTTTTCGTGACACCAAACATGGTCGTGGAGCCTAAGAAAGGGGCAAATTTGGGTGGAATGAAATTGTGATGGCTTGCCATTGATAGAACGACATTGGGATGCTTAGGAGCATCAAATTAACACTGTGATGACTTGAAAATAAGGCATTGTCAGTGTTATTAAGGTATTGGCGCGATGGAATTGAGAAATAATCGAGTTTCAATGTGGTATTCCTAGGCACGCCGTGAGCGCCATATTTGGCCGTGGACTTGCTGACCTAGGAGGGTCGTTTGGATGGAATTTGCTAGCTTGCTTAATGAGGTAAGTGTCAATTAAACCTCTACTAGGACGTTAGGACGCTACTGGATGCGTTTGATTGATGATTTAATCAATGAGTGGATTGATTGAACTTTGATTTATGATTATCGAATATGAGCATGTGAAATGATTTGGTTGTGTGATGTCTGCAATATAATTACCTGAGATTGGCTTGATGCCTTGAGATGTGAATGGGCTAGAGTGCCCAAGCGATCGTTGGCTGTGGGCCATGTTATCGTTATTGAAATTAGTCGTGGGCCCTACTATTACTATTGAATTGGCCATGGGCCCTGTTATTGTTATTAGATTCGCTGTGACGCCTTTGTGAAATTACATCGGCCCTAGTGATGATTGAATGACTTGTGAATTTACATCGTGGCCGTGGGCCCTAGCGATGATTGAATGACTTGGGAACTACATCGCGGCCGTGGGCCTTGGCGATGATTGAAAATTATATCGTGGCTTGGAGCCCTAGCGATACATTGCGGTTGTGGGCCCTGGCGATGATTAAATGGTTTGTCACAATGATGACTAATGAAGTTGTGTGCTTGTTTATGTTAACGTGCGAATTTTGAATCTCATATTATGTGATGTTGTTTGGCTGAGATTCTGCCTGTTACTTGGGGTGTAGTCTGGTGGGATTGGCGATCTGGTCTAGGTTTAGGGTTTACATACTGAGATTATATCTCACCTAGTGGGGGCTTTACATTTTTCAAGTCCCAAGCGATGAGACGGGAAGTTTGTCGAGGTTGAGTATTCGAAGATGGAATTATAGGATTTGGATTCACATTTTGTGGTCTCAGGGATTTTATTTGGTTTTGTGGGTTAGAGATTGAACCCTTGAGAATGTTCGATCGCTGTATGAATTAAAGTGTACCATTTTGTCCTAAGTCATTTCAATTGAAATTGATTTGTGGAGATGTTTGTCGCTTCCGTATAAGTATGGATGTTTAAAATGTGTTGTGGGCCGAGAGATCCTGGGAAACAATCTAAAGATCGACGGCCAGGTGGGATGTTCAAGTGCCCGCAGGGTTCGGAGCATGACAAACACCGCCTGTTTATGAGTGCTTTAGAGAATTCGACCTTTCAAATTCTCACAGAAGCGGCCCTCACTTCACACTCACATAGATGATTTCTAAATATGTGGCATATCACATACTTGATTCAGAATCATTAAAAACTTATGCTTAAATTTCACATATCAATATTGTCTTCATACAAAGATGAGTAAGAGTTATTAGTACTCTACATTGTCTGCATAACTTGGTTGTCCCTTTGAACCTAGATCTTGGAATCTCTAGTCAACTAGGTAGGGTTTTCGTTATGAAGACTTATTTTATAGGCCTTTAACCCATTCCCCTTGATGTTTTCTCAACCATCTCTCTAGTTAGGCCTTTTGTTAATGGATCCGCAACATTATCTATTGACTTCACATAGTCAATCATGATAATTCCACTAGAGAGTAGTTGTCTTATAGTATCGTGTCTTCGACGTATATGTCGAGACTTACCGTTATACATGACATTCCTATCTCTGCCTATTGCCGCTTGACTATCACAATGAATACATATAGCTGGCATTGGTTTAGGCCAATTATGAATGTCTTTTAAGAAATTACGAAGCCACTCTGCTTCTTTACTGGCCTTATCCAAAGCAATAAATTCTGACCCATAGTAGATCTCACAATACTAGTTTGTTTGGATGATTTCCATGATACTACCAAGTGTAAACACATATCCACTTGTTGATTTGGTGTTTTTTGTGCCGGTTATCCAATTTGCATCACAGTATCCTTCAAGTATAGCTGTATATTCTATGTAATGCAAAGCATAGTTTTGAGTATGCTTCAAGTAGCTCAATACCCGTTTCATAGCTTTCCAATGATTTTCATTTGGACTAAATGTAAATCGACTTAGCTTGCTTATCACACAAGCTATATCTGGCCTAGTACAGTTCATGACATACATTAAACTGCCTAGTATATTGGCATACTCATTTTTTTAGGTAAAGTTTTAGCATATTCATTTTGAGCCTTGCTTTCTCCAGTATTTTTTGAAAGATGTAAATTAACATATATCGAGGTCTTTACTGGTGAAATGTCTAAATTCTTGCACTTTCCAAGAATCTTCTCAATGTAATGAGATTGCGATAGAGCTAATCCTTCCGATGTTTTATGGATTTTAATTCCTAAAATAACATATGCGACCCCTATATCTTTCATATCAAATTTGCTTGTGAGCATGCGTTTGGTCGCCTTGACAATCTCACCATTGCTACCCATTATAAGCATGTCGTCTACATACAAGCACAGAATAGCAAAACCATTATGAGTTTTCTTAATATATACACATTTATCACACTCATTAATCCTAAAATCATTCGACAACATGACTTGATCGAATTTAACATGCCATTATTTTGGTGCTTGTTTCAAGCCATACAGTGACTTGATAAGCCAACATACTTTCTTCTCTTGTCCTAGAACAATAAACCCTTTAGGTTGTTCCAAATATATTTATTCTTCCAAATCCCCATTTAAGAAGGCCGTTTTTACATCCATTTGATGGATTTCAAGCCCATAAAACGCTGCTGCAGCGATTAGCATCCATATATATGTAATTCTTGTGACAGGTGAATATGTATCAAAATAATCAAGACATTCTCGTTGCTTGTAGCCTTTTATTACAAGTCTAGCTTTATATTTATCAATAGTGTTGTGGAAATTTTCCTATATTTTGATTATGACAAAACCTTCAAATAGAAATTGTTTAATGAAATGTAATGCAGGAAGAATGTGTAAGCAGCAGGTTGAGTGATTCCAATTCTGTCGTGCTGACGAAGGGTCAGATGGAAGTGCTTCTGACGAAGGGTCAGATGGAAGCGCTTCTGTTGAAGGGTCAGATGAAAGTGCTTCTGACGAAGGGTCAGATGGAAGTGCTTCTGTTCAAGGGTCAGATGGAGGTGCCCCTGACGATCTAAACAGTGACGGATGGATCACATCAAATCTCCGTATTACCATTCAGTGCCAACTAATCTAACCCACGTATGGCAGGTTTCTGATCAAGGCAAGTGATATTCGATTATCCTGATATTCCCTCTAATCAATTAAGGGACTTTCTATAATGGGATATCATCTTCTAATGAATATATCATTGGGAATCAACTCAAACTTATCACACTAATGGAAGCTGGAGATTCAGTTGTATGGGCGATTGAATCAGAAGGATTCAATGTCTTACCCAACGGTCCACATATCTTCTGAAGATACAATCTTGTTCAATCACGATTGATAACGTACAATCAAGGATTGAAGAGCGATCCCTTGGCTGGAATCCAACGGCTAGTTCGGAGGCAGGGGAGTATAAAAGAAGAATCATGATGGACTAAAGAAAAGTGTGAACAACAATCCAAAGTGCAAGCATAATTTGAGTTTCATCCAAAGAGTATTCTGTGTACCCAAAATCCTTCACTGTGAAAATCTGTGTGAGAGAGAAACAAAATACTTGAGTGGTTGTAATCCTCTTGATTCTTCGTAGTGAAATCCAGCCGATCGGCTGTCATCGTGGAAGAGTGGACGTAGGCTTGATCTAAGCCGAACCACTATAAATATCATGTGCAATATTCTCTTTTCTAAACTCTTACGCTTGCGTTTAGATTTTCTGCACACTGTTATACGATTATTGTTCCTAATCGTACATTGAACTTTATTCATTCTGCAAGAAATTTCAATTTTGTTCAGAATATCCTATTCACCCCCCTCTAGGAGATATTGCTAGATACATCAATTGGTATCAGAGCAGGTTGCACATTTTACGAAGTGTTTATTGACTTTAGAGTTAACGATCTACTATGTCTAGCAATCACTCTTCAGGAACAAGCGATTTGCACTTTGCCAACAAGCCACCATACTTTGATGGAAAGGATTACAATATGTGGAGCAACAAGATGAAGTGGTTCTTCAAAGCCTACGATGATCTGATGTGGGATGTCTTTACAAATGGAATAGTTCCTGCAAATGCTACAAATCCAACCTCTGCTGACGGAGTAAATACTATCACAACAATGACTGATGCTGAAAAGGCTAAAAGAAAAGGCCTTGATTCTAAACCTGTCAATGCTTTCTTTTGTGCCTTATCTACTCACATTTATAATCGTGTCTCAGAGGAAGAATCATCTAAGGCAATATGAGATAGACTTCATGTTACCTTCCAAGGAACAAATCGTGTGAAAGAAAAAAAGCTCAGTATTTTACTAAGTGACTATGAAGCATTCGAAATGAAACCTGATGAATCTACTGCAGATATGATAGACAGGTTTCAAACTCAGGCAAGTGGACTTGCAAGACAAGGCGCACCTATCGCTGAACCAATGCAAGTCAGGAAGATACTACGTGGACTCACAGATGATTGGAATTACATCAATCCATCAATTCAAGAATGCCAAACAATCAGACCACTCTCGGTGGATGAGCTAGTCGGAACTTTGCAATCCTATGAAACAGAACGAGCAAACAAAAAGGGAGAACCGAAAGGTAAAAAATCTATTGCCTTAAAAAAATGAAATTAATCAATATTTTTCTGATACAGATGATGAAGATGAGGATGATGAAGAATTAGCCCTCATGGTCAAGAAATTCAGAAAGATGGCTCAGAAAGGACGAAACATCAAAGGAAAGAAACCTTGGAAGAAGAGTGATGTAAAAATACCAAGCAACGACTCACAAGATAGCAAAGACGTGATCTGCTTCCACTGTAAGAAGGCAGGACATATCAAACCAAACTGCCCAACTTTGAAGAAGGACAAAGTCAAGTATGAGAAGTACAAGAAGGCTCTAAAGGCAGAAACTTTAAGTGATTCTGATGAAAGTTAAAATGATTATGCAAACATATGTCTCATGGCCGAATCAGATTCAAATTCAGATTCAGAAACTGAGGTATGTTCATCTGAACTCCCTGATGAAGTTATTGAATATATTGATGAATTGTGTAGAAACTACAAAGAAGCTCTTGATAAAGTTTCTTGTTTGAAAAAGGAAAATGCTTCATTAAAACAATAGAATTTGTCCCAAAAAGAAAAAAATTGATTTTTTACAACAAGAGTTTCACCAGATGAAAGAAAATCATGATTTAGTTTCAAAAGAAAATGCTTCCTTGAAAGAAAAAGGTTCTGATATATCAAAAAGGTTTTCACAAAGCTCAGCAACTCTGAATAGCATTATTTCAAAACAAATACCCTTCAATGACCGATCTGGATTAGGTTTTAAAAGGGAAAATAGCCAAGGAGATATCTTTAAAACTGAATTTCGAAAACCAACGTTTTCCGATTACAAGCATCATTTTCATAAGCATTTTACTAGATCCTACATTCGACAACCTTGTGTGAATTGTGGTGATCCTAACCATACTAAGGCTTCCTGCAAGAAAATTTGGAGACCTATTAAAAGGTCAAAATATACTAATACAGAAGGACCCAAGAAAACATGGGTACCAAAGAAACAGTAAGTTGGTTATTTATTGCAGGTACCAAAGAGAAGGAAGAACAAGTGGTTTCTGGATAGTGGTTGTTCAAGTCACATGACTGGAAATCCAGATGTATTTATATCTTTCTCAAATTGTGATGGAAGAAGCGTGTCGTTTGAAGGAAAGAACAAGGGAAAGGTCATCGGGAAAGGAAATGTAAGATTGGAAATCTGACTGTTAAAGATGTCTCTCTAGTCAAAGGATTGAACTATAACTTGATTTCTGTAAGTCAACTCTGTGACTCTGGATATGATATTTGGTTCCAAGATCTAAAATGCACAGGTATGAGCAAGGATAAGAAGCAATCCTTCACGGGACGAAGGCATGGGAACATTTATCTTTTAGATATTAATGCTGACTGTGAACTTGCTAAATGTCTTATTTCTGTTAAGGATGAATCTGAACTTTGGCACAAAAAGTTAGGTCATATTAGTGTAAAACATATTTCAAAGCTTTCCAAGAAGGGACTTGTTCGAGGACTACCTCAAACAAAATTTGAGAAAAGTGGACTATGTCATGCATGCACACTGGGTAAGTAGGTAAGAAGTTCTTTTAAGTCCTTAAATCAAGTTTCCACTAAGCATTGTCTGTAGCTACTTCATATGGACATCTTCGGACCAAATAGAACTCTAAGCATTGGAGGTAAGAGATATTGCCTTGTCATAGTTGATGACTTCTCTAGATTTACATGGGTTTCATTTCTTGCTCACAAAAGTGAAGCTTTCATATCCTTCTCAAAATTTGCTAAAAGAATTCAAAATGAAAAAGGTTACACTATTTCCAGATTGAGAACGGATCATGGGGGAGAGTCTGAAAATCAAAGTTTCTCAGATTTTTGCACTAAGTTCAGAATTCAGTATAACTTCTCTGCACCTTATACTCCTCAACAAAATGGGGTAGTAGAAAGGAAAAACAGATCTTTGCAAGAAATGGCCAGAACTCTTCTCATTGAGAGTAAAATTGCCTCTAACTTTTGGGCTGAGGCCGTTTCAACAGCGTGTTATATTTTAAATCGAATTTCCCTCAGTCCTTTTTCTGAGAAAACTCCCTATGAATTTTTCAAAGAAAGAAAGCCTGATGTTGCATACTTTCATGTATTCGGTTGCAAATGCTTTATTCTAAAGAATGCTAATGATCGAGTTGGAAAGTTCGATGAGAGATCAGAAGAAGGAATCTTCTTGGGATATTCAACAACTAGCAAAGCCTACAGAGTCTACAACAAATACACTCGTGATGTTGAGGAATCAGTGAACATCAAGTTCGATGAAAGCCACCAGGATGATGAAACTGAATTCATTAAATGCATACACTTCATCAAGTCATGAACTCACGAGCAGACTCAGATGTGAATACGGGTTCGGAGAATGTTCAGAAGGAAACTTCCTCAGTTGAAGAAAGACTAGAAGATGAACAGAATGAATCCACAATATCCTCAAATGATGGCCTTGAAAAAAACTGGAAGCATAAGTCAAGTCATCCAAAGGAACTTATCATAGGCAGCATAAGTAATGGCGTAAAGACAAGATCCAAATTCAAGCAAGAAATGAGCAACATCGCCTTGGTATCTGAATTGGAGCAAAAAAGGATTGAAGATGCATTAGCAGATGAAAACTGGATAAATGTAATGCAGGAAGAACTACATCAGTTCAAGGTCAAGAATGTTTGGGAACTGGTCAATCGTCCCAAAAATCGTCCAGTAATTGGAACAAAATGGGGATTCAGAAACAAACTTGATGACAAAGGAAAAGTTGTAAGAAACAAAGCAAGACTTGTAGCAAAAGGATACTCTCAAGAAGAAGGAATATATTACGATGAAACCTACGCACCGGTTGCCAGGTTAGAAGCCATTAGCTACTTCTTGCTTATGCATGTTATAATGACTTCAAACTTTTTCAGATGGACGTGAAAAGTGCCTTCCTAAACGGCTATATCAAAGAAGAGGTATATGTTGAACAACCTCCTGGCTTCGAAGAACCTAAAGAAAAGGATCTGGTACATGTCTTAAAAAAGGCACTCTATGGATTGAAACAAGCACCTCGCGCCTGGTATGAAAGGTTAAGTAACTTTTTATCTCAACACAGCTTCACTAAAGGTAATGTAGACACTACTCTTTTCATTCAAAGAAAAGGTAAAGATATCCGTTTAGTTCAAATTTATGTTGATGATATTATATTCGGCTCCTCTAATGAACGTCTCTGCAAGAAATTTTCTAAAGCAATGTAGGATGAGTTTGAGATGAGTATGATGGGAGAATTACGGTTCTTTCTTGGTCTTCAAATTCATCAATCTCAAAAAGGAACATTCATATTTCAAGATAAGTATGCATTGGAAATTGTGAAGAAGTTTGGTCTGGAGAATGGCATGAAGACAGAAACTCCTATGTCTCACTCCTCTAAATTAGATAAAAATGAAGATGGAAAGGAAGTTGATCCCAAACTATATCGAAGTATGATTGGATCATTACTGTATCTTACAGCTTCAAGACCAGACATTCTATATAGTGTCTGCTTATGTGCAAGATTTCAGTCAAGCCCAAGAGAATCACACCTATCAGCAGTCAAGAGAATAATCAAATACTTATGGACTTATCCCAACTATGGTTTGTGGTATTCTAAATCTTCAGATTTTATACTAAGGGGATATTCATATGCAGATCTTGCAGGTTGTAAAGTTGATAGAAAAAGTATATCTGGAACTTGTCAGCTCATGGGAAACATGCTTGTCTCATGGTATTCAAAGAAGCAAAATACAGTGGCACTCTGTACAGCTGAAGCAGAATACGTATCTCTTGGAAGTTGCTGCACTCAAATACTTTGGCTAAAACAGCAGCTCAAAGACTATGGTGTTGAAGAATCAACTGTGGAAATTCTATGTGACAATACAAGTGCCATAAATCTCATAAAGAATCCTGTACTTCACTCAAGAACAAAGCATATTGAGATCAAGCATCACTTCATACGTGATCATGTTCAGAACGGTGATGTTAACATTCAATACATTGATACAAAAAATCAACTTGCAGACATTTTTGCAAAACCTCTTGATAAACAAAGTTTTAATTTTATTAGAAATGAATTATCCTTCATTAACCTTACTTCTTAAGTATACCTTAGAACTAGAAGCATCAGAAGGAGCGTCAGAAGGAGCATCAGAAGGAACGTCAGAACGAGAGTCAGATGGAGAGTCAGAAGGATCGTCAGAAGGAGAGTCAGAAGGAGCGTCAGAAGGAGCATCAGAAGGAACGTCAGAAGGAGCATCAGAAGGAACGACAGAAGGAGCGTCAGAAGGAGCATCAGAAGAAGCATCAGAAGGAATCTCAAAAAGGCGCGTAAGAAGAAATTCACACTTTCTTTTAAAAAGGTCAGTTATCACTAAAAAAAAAATTTGGGTAATTCCTTATATAAATAGACATCTCCGAATATCTGATTGACGGTGAATATTTGTTCTATTAAAAGAATTTCTTTTTCTTCTATCTTTAGAAAATTCAAAATTCTCTCTTTTGTTTCCAAAAATAACCGCCTCATTTATAAAAACGCTGAACCGTCGGCTCTGTTCTCTCACTTTCAAAATTTCTCTTAAATCAAAACCCTAAAACCGTGTTTGAAGTCTCTCGCTCTCGATTTCCTCCTCAAAACCACACTCTTTCACTCAAAGTTTTAAACTTTCTACGCATCAATGGCTCCAAAATTAGCCTCTGACTCAAAGAAGATGCTTCAGTCGAAGAGAAAGTTCTCCGCCTCAACTGCAAGCGACACGGAACTCGCAGAAACCCAAATCAACGAACAGCGCGAAGCTCTTCGTCTGTCAAAAGGTCTGTCTCTGTCTGCCTTTGAAGGAAAAGAATCTATGGCTCATTCTATTAAGCCAATGTATGATAGGATTAAGGCTGCAGAAGATTTTGGTAACGAACTTAGAAAACTGCTGAAGACTCATTATTTCGATAGTGAGAGAGACCTATTGGAGTTTCTTAGCTTGCCTGGGAAAATCGTTGAACCAATTGCTGTAGAAAAACCTGCATCAATCTCTACAAAAGGAAAGGAGAAAGTGGCAGAGACAAGCTCGAAACAAAACCCATCCCCAATTAGACCTGGCGGCACGAAGGCGAAGGTGGAAGATGATGATGACATTTTGTTCAATGACTTTGTGAAAAATATAGGCTTTGTTTTGGATAAAAGCTTTCCTGATCCCTTGTTCTAGAATCAGGCTCACAAAGAAAGATTTAAAGCAATGAAACAGAGAGGTATTATACCTCAAAGGGTATTTGAGTTAAAGTACTTTGACAGCAATGACATCTATCTGAGGAAGCATCTAGAAAAGGTGAAGATAGATCAGTTTGTAACTAAGAGAGGCTACACTTTTCCTGATTTGGTAGCTTACTTCTATTCAAATCTTCTGTTTGTCAACTTCAACTCTCTGGCTTTCACAGTCAAAAGACAGCAGTATTTTCTGACTGTTGATGAATTGGCAGCAATCATGGGAACCGGGAAGGGAGATTTCAAACCCTTAGATGTCACTGTAGGTGAAGCTTTCTGCTTCCTGACTGGCAAATCGAGTTTCTCAAGGGAATCAAAGTCACATATTGCCTACACAGACTTTCCCCTGAAACATATCATGATGCACAAAGTGATCATCGAATGTCTCAGACCCAACGCAGCATCAAAGACAGATATATCAAAGTACGAGGCAAAGCTGTTATGGGGAATCTTGACAGGACAGAGGATTTCCCTTGCTCATACAATCCTATTGCACATGTACAGATCAACTCTCAAGCCAAAGGGCCAACTTCCTTATGCCGCCTTGATCTTCAAAAAAATCAACTATTTTAAGATTGATGGCCTAGGTGCCTTTATCAATCAGGAAACTCCTCTGATGACTGCTGGAGAGACTATGGTAACAAAGATGGGGTACAAAATGACTCATGCTGGATGGAGAACAAAGAACAATGAACCAGTCATTGTGGATTTCGAGGAAGAGTCAAAGCAGAAATCTCCAAAGAAGAGAAAAGTCATGGCTGTTAAGGGGCAACAAACAGAAAGTCCTGCAGATAAGGACTCAGACGCAAGTGAGGAAGAAACAGGGGAATATGATTCTGAAGCTACTCAATCTCGAGGTGGATCAGATGAAGATGGTGAGTCTGAAAATCATAGTGCTAAGGGAGATGAGGAAGAAGGAGATGAAACAGGAATACAACCACAAGAAAAAGTTGTATATCCCTGTGATCTGACTGAGGAAGAATTCCTCACAATGTGGGATGAGGAGCAAGCTGCACGATTTGAAGATGACACAGAGTATGACATCCAAATTGTCAACTGTGATCATGAGCAATTGCTAGCACAAGTTCTAGCAACGTTGGCGTCAAAAGAACAGGAGGAAGAACAAGATGACATTGGAGCTTACTCTGTCTCTTCCACCAGGGCTACATTTCACAAAGATGCTGCAAGTCTAGCTTCAGCAATTGCCCGAGAAGATCAATTGTCCAGTGCACAGTCCATTCCAATGGATATTGATGAGGAAATAGTCTCCGTGCCAAGCTCAAAGGAAAAATGGAAAAGAGCTATAATTCAGGGGGAGAAAGAGCCTGTGCCTGTTACATCAGATGTTTTTCTCACTGAAGTCCTAGCTTCTCAAGCTTTCACCAAGGCACCAACTGAGGGGGAGCCTCAAGAACCTGCACCTTCAAAACCACAAATGGAACTTCAAGCGTATTTTGAAAATCTTCAAAATACTCTTCTTCAGACGATGGCTGCAATGGAAACAAGATTTAATCAGAAAATGAAGGCTTTTGAACAGAAGACAAATAGGAAGCTGTAGGGTTTGACTAGTCAGGTGACTAAGCTAGAAAAGTCAATTGATCTCTATGGGAGAATGTTTTGTGCTGAGATCACCAACATGCCTACTTACACACTGGTCAGAACGAACAGAACATCTTCAAACCTGCCCTCTTCTCAAGCTGTGAGAGACCATGCTCAGATGATGGGAAGAAGCTATGAAGGACCTTCCCGAGTGGAAGCTGATAATGAGCCTGAAGAACATCCCTCTTCTTAAAAACTCTTATTTCATTTTCTATTCATATAGGACGCGTTACTTTTTTACGGACCTTCTTATACAAATTTTTTTATGATGTTGACAAAAATGGGGAGAAGTTGAATTTACCTTTATGCAGTACTTTTATGCAGTCTCATTAGATTGCCCCTAATTATATCTCAATTTAGAAGAAAGGGGGAGAAGACCTAACTTACTTTTTGCAGGACAATCTTACTCTGATCATGCTCTCCTATGTGAGAACACTTTCATTATAGGATCTCTAATGTTGATTACCTGCAGGAGTAAATGTGATGGTTACTCATTTTTATTTTATCACTGGTTAATTTTCCTTTAATCACTCATTTGTAATTTGCAACTGGAGAAGTTTTGTCACCATAAAAAAGGAGGAGATTGTTGTGAAAATTCTCCTATATTTTGATTCTGACAAAACCTTCAAATAGAAATTGTTTAATGAAATGTAATGCAGGAAGAATGTGTAAGCAGCAGGTTGAGTGATTCCAATTCTGTCGCGCTGACCAAGGGTCAGATGGAAGTGCTTCTGACGAATGGTCAAATGGAAGTGCTTCTGACGAAGGGTCAGATGGAAGTGCTTATGTTCAAGGGTCAGATGGAGGTGCCCCTGACGATCTAAACAGTGACGGATGGATCACATCAAATCTCTGTATTACCATTCAGTGCCAACTAATCAAACCCACGTATGGCAGGTTTCCGATCAAGGCAAGTGATATTCGATTATCCTGATATTCCCTCTAATTAATTAAGGGGCTTTCTATAATGGGATATCATCTTCTAAGGAATATATCCTTGGGAATCAACTCAAACTTATCACACTTATGGAAGCTGGAGATTCAGTTGTATGGGCGATTTAATCAGAAGGGTTCAATATCTTACCCAACGGTCTACATATCTTTTGAAGATACAGTCTTGTTCAATCACGATTGATGACGTACAATCAAGGATTGAAGAGCGATCCCTTGGCTGGAATCCAACGACTAGTTCGGAGGCAGGGGAGTATAAAAGAAGAATCATGATGGACTAAAGGAAAGTGTGAACAACAATCCAAAGTGCAAGCATAATTTGAGTTTCATCCAAAGAGTATTATGTGTACCCAAAATCCTTCACTGTGAAGATCTGTGTGAGAGAGAAACAAAATACTTGAGTGGTTGTAATCCTCTTGATTCTTCATAGTGAAATCCAGCCGATCGGCTGTCATCGTGGAAGAGTGGACGTAGGCTTGATCTAAGCCGAACCACTATAAATATCGTGTGCAATATTCTCTTCTCTAAACTCTTACCCTTGCGTTTAGATTTTCTGCACACTGCTATACGGTTCTTGTTCCTAATCGTACACTGAACTTTATTCATTCCGCAAGAAATTTCAATTTTGTTCAGAATCTCCTATTCACCCCCCTCTAGGAGATATTGCTAGATACATCAAATAGTACCAGTCGCTTTCATTTTCTTTTTGAAAATCCACTTACATTGTAGAGGTTTGTTTCCAGGAGGAAGGTCAACCAATTCCCAAGTATGGTTTGACAAGATGGATTCAACTTCACTATTGATAGCTTCTTTCCAGAGCGGGGCTTCTAGAGATGTCACAGCCTCTTTAAAGGTCCGAGGTTCATTCTCCAACAAATATGTTAGAAAGTCAGGTCCGAAGGACGTAAAGGCCTTTGTCTTTTACTACGTCTAGGCTCATCCTCCATAGGATCGCTTCTAGATGTAGTATCTCAAGGTCTCTTTTCATTTTCAATTGGCTCATATAATATGTTATACGGAAATATATTCTCAAAGAACGAAGTATTCCTTAATTCAATGATCGTATTAACATGTATATTTGGGACCTCAGATTTATGAACAAGAAATCAATATGCATTACTATTAAGAGCATATCCAATGAAGACACAATCAACGATTGTTGGTCCTATCTTATCTTTTTTAGGTTTAGGAACCGTAACTTGAGCTAAACACCCCCACATTTTGAGATATTTCAAGTTAGATGTTCTGCCTTTCCACTTCTCGTAGGTAGTTTGTTGTCTCTTTTATGAGGTACTCTGCTTAAAATGAAATTTGCCGTCAAAACAGCTTCCTCCACAAATTCTGTGGTAAACCAGAACTATTCAACAATACATTCATTGTTTCCTTTAAAAATCGAATTTTCCTTTCTGCCACACCATTGGATTTTGGCGTATAAGGAGCGGTGATTTGGTGAATAATACCAAACTCAGAACAAATTTCCTCAAAATAAAATTCATATTCATCTCCTCTATCACTTCTTATCATTTCAATTTTCTTATTCAACTGATTTTCGACTTCAGACTTATAAGTTCTAAAAGCATTCACAGGCTCATATTTGCTGCTAAGCAAATAAATATAACAATACCTCGAACAGTCATCTATAAATGTAATAAAATACTTTTTACATCCCTTGACGATATTGTTTTCAAATCACATATGTCTGCATGTATTAAATCTAAATGTTCTGTGTTTATATTATCTACAGAATGAAATGAAAGCTTAGAAAATTTCGATTCAACACATACTTGGCATTTTTCACTTGGACAGTCAAACTTTGGTAACAACCCCATGTTCATCAATTTATTTATTGATTTATAATTAACATGTCCTAGTCTAACATGCCATAAATTAGGAGACTCAAGAACATAAGCGGAAACAACTTTATTCATATCATCCTTAGATACAATAGTCATTACATTTAACTTGAAAAGGCCATCACTAAGATAACCATTTCCTACATACATCTCATTCTTGGAGAGTACAAGCTTATCAGATACAAACACCAACTTAAAGCCATTCTTGCTTAGGAGATATCCGGACACTAAATTCTTGCGTACGTCTGGCACATGTAGCACATTGTTTAATGTCACTATTTTTTCAGATGTCATCTTCAGAGCAATCTTTCCAACACCTTCAATCTTAGAGGTCGATGAATTATCCATATAGAGTTTTTCATCACCCTTCATAAGTGTGTAAGATGAGAACATTGATCTGTTGGCACAAATATGTCAAGTTGCTCTAGTATCAATCCACCATTCTTTGAGGTTTCCCACCAAGTTGCACTCGGATATCATAGCAGAAAGATTGATATCATCAACGCCACTGGAAATTAGTTCCACCACATTCGCCTGAGTCTTCTGTCTTTTCTTGGCTTTGTAGTCTTTGGCACGATGTCCAGACTTTCCACAATTGTAGCATTTGCCAATGAACTTTTTCGGGCCTTGGGTGGATCCTTCTCTAAACCTTTTCCTCTTCTTGTTGGGTTTTGATCCTTGTTCAACAACATTAGCCTTTGAGACCTCCAGATTTCTGTCAACTTTCTTTTTAGAAAGCTTATTGTCTTCCTCTGTCCTCAAATGAACAATCAAGTCTTCAAGTGATAATTCATTTCTCTTATGTTTGAGATAATTTTTGAAATCTTTCCAAGATAGTGGCAATTTCTCAATAAAAGTAGCAACTTGGAATGAATCACGTAGAATCATACCGTTGGCATGAATATCATGCATGATCAATTGAAGTTCTTGAACTTGACTTATGACGGTTTTTGAATCAACTATCTTAAAGTCCAGAAATTTGCCGACAATGAATTTCTTCAATCAGGCATCTTCTGTTTTGTATTTCTTGTCTAAACTTTTCCACAACTCCTTAGACGTTTTCAGCGGGCTATAGACATTGTAGAGAGAATTGTCCAGACCATTGAGGACATAGTTGCGACATAGGAAGTCGTAATGCTTCAACGCATCTACAACAGCAACTTTTTCCTTGTTTGTCTCTCCTTCATCCAACTTAGGAGCATTCTCATTGAAGAACCTTGCCAAGTTCAAAGTTGTGAGATAGAACAACATCTTTTGTTGCCATCTCTTGAAATCATAACTGTCGCGACCCTCTCCTCGAGGAGGACTGTTGGAGGGGGCTAATGGGCTGTCCGATGTTGCTTGATCGACCATGGGCCTTTCCCAAGGTCCATTACCCAAATCGCAATGGTTGGATATATGTGGTCGACCATCAGTGTGGTCTAGTGACATGTGATACGTGTACATGCCAAGGAGTCGCCACCAATCGTTTCGTGGAGGGTACGATTGGGAACCCCATCGAATAGTTAGGAGCGATCTACTGGATTCTACGGAAACCAAAGAAACGGGATCGGGGACTTTATTACGCCAACTGTCAGAGTTGACGCCCTTTCGGCACCTAAGTTGAATAATTTATCTGATCCTAGGATTTCATGCATACGAGTGGGGTACGGATCCTAAATCTAGGAGTTCATGCAGACAGGAAAGACTATCCTAACACTCACAATCAGTGAAAATAAATAGGCAAATCAAGGATCCAAAACATGCGGATAAAACACATGAAAGCAACATGGCATCCCTAATGAGGCCCTATCAGCCTAGAGAAGTATCACTCAAGGTTTATGAGTGATTTTGACATGATTCGCCCATGAGGGGCGGGATCGTAATTTTGAGAAATTTAGGGACAATTTGCCTTAGAAGGGAAATTTGTCATTTCAGATGAAATATACAGTCAAAAGATGGGGAAATAGGATTGACAATCAATCCAATCCATTTCTTTTTTTTTTGCCGACGAAATGTTCCACAGCCATCTCCTTTATCAAGCTTGTATGTCTGCGGACAATATTTACAGCTTATATTAAACTTGCCTTCATTTTCATTCCACACTTTGTTAAAGTGTAGCCATAAATCGGATTCTCGGCTCTTTCGTCCCGGCTCCTTCGCTATCGACGATTATTTGACACCACGAGGACGAAGACTTTCTTGCGTTGGGACGCGCTCGACGTTGGGATTGGAAGCATCGTCGTCTTCCCAACATGTATATTCACGAGGAACATATTCATGAACGGGATAATCGGATTCTCCCATCTCGATCGACATCGGGTTCTTTCCCTTTCTAGTATTTCTGCTTCCACTTGCCATTTTTTGAGAAAATTGATAGAAAAATTGAGACCAAATTTAGAGAGAATAGCAGATTGAGAGAATTTGAGAGATTGTGAGACTTGACACTTGAGAGTATTAGAAAGAATTGAGAGAAATTGTGAAAAAATAAATAAGGATTGAGAGGTATTTATAGAGTTTTTAAAATTTTGTTACTTTTTTTTTAAAATTTTTGGCCTACGGGCCGTTGTAATTTGCAACGGCCCGAAGGCCGTCAGTGACGGCCGTTTGGGAGGAAGAGCCGTTGGCTTTTTCCCCCAACCCAAACGACCGTCAGTGACGGCCGTTTGGGGGAAAGAGCCGTTCGCGGCTCTTCCCGCGGGAGCGGGGGCCCCGCCCCCTGAAATTTTCGGGGGGCGAGGCCCATAGTTTTTTTTTTAAACGGGTTGGAACCGGCCCGTGAAGGTCCGGTTCCGGTTCCGGTTCGGAACCGCGGACCCGATCAACGGGCTGATTCCAGGCCGGTTCCGGGTCTGGGTCCAATTTGGCCATGTCTACGCGAGACCCCTACGCCAAAACGACGTTGTTCTCTCCTTTTTTTATTTTCGGATTATTGGACTTGATCCGACGGTCCTCATTGAGCCGTGTGGCTACTCCATGACCGCCGGATGACCTGACTGGAATCTACGGCC
Organism: Rhodomyrtus psidioides; assembly: GCA_021437785.1. Lineage (NCBI taxonomy): Eukaryota > Viridiplantae > Streptophyta > Magnoliopsida > Myrtales > Myrtaceae > Rhodomyrtus > Rhodomyrtus psidioides. Next base: position 4,175,201 of record JAILYB010000069.1, read on the forward strand.
TAGATTAAACGATGACTCGACCAGGACCGTTTGATTGGCTTACTAAAACCTAAGGTCAGGATTAAAACGTGAGACTTGATCTGGACCGTCCGCTTTCACTATCCTAAACGACTTCGCCTACTTATTAACCTAAACGGCGCCGTTTCGATTCTATTTGATTTTTCGATTTTAAACATTTTCGAATCATCCTAATTTAACCTAGACCGTCCGATCTACGCTGATTCGCCCTAACAGACTAACGGACGAGCTGACTCGACACCAACATGGACTAATCGCAACGTGACACATGGAACTTTGACCCGCTGACTACGCCACGTCAGCTTCGTCTTCAACCTCCCGACTCTGATAGAACGAACGGCCGAGCTTCTCCGGCGATGATCCGATGGTGGAATCTTAACATAATCGAACGGGATCAACGGCAATCGACTCGCAGAGATCTCTAGTTTAACATATCTAAGAATCAGAACTTCCTATTCACATAATCGCGAGTATCACGCCGAATGCCGAGTACGGCCATGGGAATTCAATCGCTCGATTTACACCAAATCATTGCAATTCCATCACAGGATAGCATCAATCAATGTTCAGGAGACTTATCTCGAGCTCCGATTAAGCTCGCTTGGCCCAGATTTGGTTGGGCAAGAATGAACAGAGTTCTGCAATGGAGGTTGAATTGGAAGACTCGATTCGGTGTGTTTAAGACAAAATCAATGCAAAACAGGTATGCGAAGATGGTCAGTGATGTCGAGGGAACAAAATGCACACACTAATTGCAAGAAAAAGCGTGAAATAGATGAATCGCCATTGATGCACAATGAAGAACTTAGAACTGAGTCTCACCTATTTTCGCGATTTCGCGGGGCGCGGCCGACGGCGATCGCTTCCTGGCGCTCTGGGCGAACTTCAGACGATCTTCTTTGGCTTTGGTTTGGCCGGAGACGGCCCAACCAGCGCCTTGCAGTTGAGCTCGAGTTCTCGACGACGGGGGTCGGAGAACGAGCTCTCTCTCGCGCTTTTTCTCTTTCTCCCGATTCTGTTTACTCTTTTCTAACTAAATCAACCGTCCTCCTCCTTCACGAAGGCCCTTTGGCTCATATAGCTCTTTGGATTTTTGGCGCCGAATGGGGGGGCCATTGTTGACACCTGATTTTTGACCATCTGTTATTATAAATTTTTTATTTATAAAATTAATTAAAAATAGCAAAAAAGGTCAAAAAATTGCAAAATCAACTTTGGAAGCCTTAGCCTAGCCTTAGGAACCAATTTTGAACAAAAAATATTTTTTGAATTTTTTAATATTTTTTGGAATTTATTTAATTATAAAAATACCCAAAAAAATCAGAAAAAATACCATACGTGGTCAGAAAATTACAAAAAAATATTCAAAAATTTTATTTTAATTCCCTCTTTAATATTTTCACTTTTTATAAGGGAAATTTAGCTCGATTCATGGGGTTTCTTCACAAACCTAAAACCGAACCGAGCCTGAAAAATCCTTTCCGAGTCTTTTAATTTTTAATTCTCACTTTTTATAAGCTATGACATTGGACTCCAAAGTATTGAAATGCAATTGGGTCAATTTGCCCTCCAATTTGATCAATTTTAACCAAAAGGGCTTAATTACACAAATTTCATTCAATTTAGTCCCCGGTTTTGCAATCTTCGAAATTAAATTTCACACGGGCACACCCATTAAAATTAAACACCTCTACCCTATAGTTTTCATCGTGATGAATCCATTGATGGGCTCATTTTTGAATAATTCGATCGTTTGGCCCCTCAATTTGGCAAAATTCATTTTCGGATCCTAGGGACAATTTGGGGTTTTCACAAAATTTCAATCAATTGATTCACCAAAATACCCTAATTTGATAGAAAATATGTCAAGGAGTCCGATTATGCCATCAATTTCATGAAAATAGATCAATTTGGGGGCCCAATTTGGGTATTTGGTCGAACCGGGCCGGTCGGGTCAGATCCGACCCGACCCGGTCCGACCGGGTCTGCAACTAAGTTGCAGACCCGTTGCACGCCGAGCATGGGCAGAGCAGGGGATGAGGGGGCGGTCGATTTTTCTAAGAAAAAATGGCAACCAAGCGTGGGAAACATTGGCAGAGGAATATTTGGCGTTCTGGCAGAGGCATGGGCGCAAAAACGCCGGTCGGCCACGCCAAACCGAGGGAGATTCTCGGTTAAAACCGAGCTCGTCCATGAATAGGAGAGAGGATTTTTTCTGGCAAACACTGGACGAGAGGAGCTGGGGCAGACCTTCAAGAACCTTCCTTGATCATCACCGGGTATTCAGTGGCCGTCGGCGAGCTCCAAGCAGGTCGGTTTCCCTCCCCCGACCTTCGTTTTTACATGTAGACCATGTGTTCGACGGAATGCCCAAATGGGCTTTGAATTTTCGGCTCTCGGCCGAGCCACCCCGGAGCTCCATTTGCGCGTGTTTAGCCTCAAGCATGCATTAGAACCGCCTCTAAGTCTTTGTATGTGTTTATTTCGCAATGAAAATGCGCCGACGACGTGAGCCGGAGTTTCGCCGGCCGCGGTCCGAACGGGGAGCTCGACCGGGAACTTCTAACGGTCGCCGAAGATTGGGAGACCTCAGGTAAGTTCCCCGACCCTTCATGGATGCTCCTTGATTGATCAGAATCGTTTTCAAAGCAAAAATTTTTTTCTGGAAATTTGCTCACCGGCGCCGGTTCGGTCGAGCCTCGTCCGGTCACTTTTCGACGTTAAACCTTGCATTTTAATGCCGTATGATGATGTTGGTAATATAGGAAACCTAATGGCGAAGAAATGGGTGAAAAATAATAAGTTTTGGAGGCCGGTTTGCGTTTTCCGGCGAAGTTCCGGCGAGGGTCGCCGGAAATAGACACTGTTCATCGTCTTCCCCGGCGACCCTCCGGCCAGTCAACCGGTCAACGGCTGACGTGGCATGCCACGTAGGCGCCACGTCAGCCGGGTGGGCCGGTCCAAGTCTTTTTTCAATAAAATAAAATGAACGGCCCGGATCGCGACACGTGTCGCGATCCTGTAATTTTGGGAAATAAAAAAAATGATTTTCGGATAAAATAAATGATTTTCAGAAAATTAAATAAATTCGATCCGATGGACAAGAACGTGCCAAGTGGCCTTCTGTGGATCGTCCGATCTCGTCCAAGATCGGACGCACCACGATTGGACACGTGGAATGGTTCTGATCGTCCGATTTGAGGTTTTTATAAAAAAGGAAAATAAATTGATTTTTGATCCGACGGTTATAATCGAGCCACGTGTTTCTCTCTGGAACGTCCGATCTAGTGGAAGATCGGACGCACAGGAGGAGGCCACGTGGCGCATTGAGAGCCGCCGGATCCGGGGAATTTCGGATAATTAAATAAAATAGATAAAAAAATCAAAAAAATTGTTAAAAAATAAAAAAAAATATTTAAAAATATAAAACGGTGTCGTTTTAGACCGGTGTCGACCCCTAGGGTCGGGCCGGGCGCCCGAGAGGCGCGGGCCGGGTTTGACCCGGCCCGGAAAATATTTTTAAATATTAAAAAAAATTAAAATAATAGTAAAATGATCAAAAAATCAATAAAAAATGAAAAATCATAAAAATATTCAAAAAAAATTCGAAAAATTCAGAAAAATTCTAAAAAATTCCAGAAAATAGGAAATGGCCACGTTCAACTGGCCATGACCTGTTCCGGGTCATTTGACCCCCGATCTTTCCAAAAATGACGGTTTTGCCCTTCCGGCAAACCGTCTTCCAAAAAAATTCTAACAAATCCAGGAAAATCCCAAAAAAATAGGAAATGGCCACAAACAACTGGCCAAGGCTCATTCCGGGTGTTTTGAACCCCGACCCTTCTTAAAATGACGATTTCGCCCTTTGGGCGAATCGTCTTCCAAAAATTGAAGAAAAATCAAGAAATTCCAAAAAATTCTCAAAAATGGGAAATGGCCACGATCAACTGGTCATGGAATAATTTGGGTAATTAGGTATCCAAACCTTCCAAAAATGACAATTTTGCCCTTCGGGCTATTTGTCCCTGAATCTTCCCATTTTACCCCCAGTCTTATATCACACATTCTCTAAGCCCTTATGGCTATACTAGGAGGCCAATGATTGAAATTGATGTGCATTGACATGATTTATTTATGCACTTGACTTGCGCTTTCATTATAATTGATTGTGATTGATAGGACTAGTTTTCCAATCTGCATGAAACCCTAAATCAGACCTACCTCACCCCAAATTGCGTCTGCATGAACTCTTAGTCAGGAAAATCACTCGCGTTAGGTACCGAAAGGGCGTTGGTAATGACACCGACGTAACCAAGTCCCCGAACCCAAAATCTCTGGTTCCGCAGAACTGATCGATCTCTCCCAATCGGTCAGTAAGGTTTCCGGTCTACCCTCCGAGAAAGACCGGTGGCGACTCCAAATGCACGCACAAGTTGCACATGCCACCACGACCACACTAAGGTCGAAAGCGATCGACTCTTAGCGTCGAATCCCTCAAAAGACACTCCCGCCGCGATTTGGTATGGGCCTGGGAGGGCCTGCGCCGATCTAAGGCCCGCGATCCATATTTCAGAGTGGAGGCCGCGATCGGTAATCCATTAGCCCGCGTCCGTTTTTCGGACGGGTCGCGACAGCTGGCGACTCCGCTGGGGAAATTGTTCTAGAACACTTAGTTCTAGACCTCAAGTGGACTTAGGCCGTAATTAAAACGTTGAGTGATTTTTCTAACCCTGCAGGCGCTCTTGAAGGTGAGGTAAGTCCGCTCACGATAGGTGTTATATGTTTTTGCAGATTGGAGTGATAAGGGGTGTAGTCTGTGATTAACATTGTCTTATGCAGGATGGACGTAGGAATGTATGTTATATGGATGATTTGAAGCACTGATTGATATATAAATTGTTGCGCATGATTCACTGCATATTTGAGGATCACGACACTTTGCACAAAGCGCCCAAACCCAGGCCGCGAAATCACCTTTTCAGGTAGCCATAGATCAGGGATCGATATGCAACGCTCTAGCGTGGATTGCGCTGGGGTCGACCATACTTGATCCCACTCTCTATCCAAGTCGAGACTTTTATCCATTTGTTGTGGATTGCGCTCATGGACGAATTTATCGACTCGGATAGGGGGAAGCCTTTAGGTTTCATACCTAAGCCCTTTTTAATTTCTAGAGTCAAGCCTCACTTGTCTCATGCGCATGTATATGAATGGTTGGTATACCTAAAACCAAAAAAATCATTGGGCACCCCTTATGGTAAGGTCTTTCCATTATTGTTTGATTTACCTGCAGCCTCGTATCTGTTGCACAACATGTTGCATTCATCGAGTCCGATGGTTGGGTCTAATTCCATTCTACAGTTTAGATAAAGTGGAGATGGTCTCCCCAAATCTGTCCAAGGTCCCGAGGGTATTTCAGTACGAGCGACGCGTCATCCGTCATGAAGCCACTGAGACGTTCAATGGATTCCACTCCTTCCGTTTCATCCAAGGAAGGGCACTTACTGGACGCAACCTTATCCGAGGAACGAATTGTTTTTACACCAAGTCAGCGGAACAACTCGAGCGCGCACACAAGTTCGAGCACGACAGGGATAAGATATGGAATATCTATCTGAAGCTGAGGGACATGTATGGCAAGATGAGAGCGACGCCGACACCCCCTCCGGAGGTTATCGAGATCTCGTCAGATGAAGAAGAGTCTCCCGAAGGACATTCGTCACCTTTCCACCCCGTGGTCGTTTCACCCAATGAGGAAGGAGACCTGACCTAGACAGGGCAACAGGGGGCACCCGACATCGTCTGACGATCTGACTTGGGGCATCTCTTTAGGTTCCTTAGGGTCGCTTTCCGGATGTATTTTAGAATTATTCAGTTTTCCGAGTCTGTAAAGGGAATCCGTTTGTGGATCTCCCCCTATCCCCTGCGCTTTAACTCTCGAGTCGTTCATAGGCGTCTTAATACCGGAATGCGATATTGGAATTTCACCCAACCATTCGAACTTTTCTGTTTCGATCATACGTCGCTTCCATTTGAAATCTGGGTTAGAACTCGCACTTGGTTTGTTCAACACAGGTGCGAGGATCTAATTCTCGTTTCATGGCGTATACGACAAATGATTGAAGTGGTCCACGCCATGCATAAGCATATCATTTGCATAACATCATTATTTTTGTCCAACTCATTATGCCCATTGATGGGATTGGCGTTGGAACCCTAATTTGGCATTCCCTTTATCCAAATATGGGAGCCTAACGCTCGTCACATCACGGGAAAATAGTGATTTGAACGAATCTAATGTCCGAGTAATCCATGGATAATTAATCACATTCTCATATTCTAGACTCGATGGGAAGAGGTGACATCCAAATTATGCCGGTCCCGCACAGAGAGTTGCTGGTTTGGTGGGGACGCCTCAACAAGACCAGCCAAGCGTATGTCAAGCGAAGGCTGGGGCACCTGGTTGACCTCCTCGAAATCAAATACCAACCGGCACTGATACAAGCAGCAGCACGGTTCTGGGATCGCACCACACTAACATTCAACTTTGAAGGATTGGAGATCACACCCACAGTGGAAGAATATACAGCCGTCATCGGAGTAGAATTCAAAGGGCAGTTAGTTCATCCTCCTTTAGGCCTTGACCCATCCAAACTGCTCTCCCAGTTCCTTCGTCTCAAGATCGTCGAGATTGAAAAAATTCTCGGATCCAACTCTGGCAGATTCCCATTCTCATTCCTATTCGACAATTACTCAAACCTACCCATTGACACTGGCCATAGGGCAGGAGAGGTCTTCATCCTGGCTTTCTTTGGATTCGTGTTATTCCCCACATCCAGGACCACATTCAACCCTCTCATTGTCTGCATAGTCCAGCAGGCATGTAATCAACTGGATTATTCCTACATGATCCTTGCTGAGACTTTATTGTCCCTGAATCGCTATAAAGCCGCACTGGATGATTCCAAATCCACCCGGAAAACCATTTTCCAAGCCTCCAATGGCCTTCTCTTCATGTGGATCACTTCCCCTCTTAAAAAACTCAACCTTCGCGATGGGTGCACTCGAATCGATGAAGACGTCCACCCTATCCAATCCTTCCTCAAGTGCCAATCACTCATTGCCAATCGCTCTTTCAACGACTGGTACAAACTCCTGGAAAAGTTAGAACCCGAACAACTCCGATGGCGGTTGAGGCGACCAAAGATGCACAAAGCACGCATCGCCACCAAGACCGGTGGGCCGATTCCTCTCTTGGGGTTCACAGGGGCCGTGTCGTACTACCCGATCAGAGTCGTCAGACAATTCGGCATGCTGCAGCAGATACCGCCCCAAAGTCAGCTGGACGAATTCGCCTTCGACATTCCCCAAGGCCCAATCACCAAGAGGGTCAAGGCGCGCCTCCAGATGATGATCAATGACTTAGAACAGGCACTGAAAGACTCCCCACCTCAGGATGTGGAGTGGCCGGACCAGTTGGACCCTGAGATGAACATCCATCGGGCCTCCGAGGAATATATCCGGGCTTTCAAAAGAGTCCGGCCGACCCTAGTCGAACCATATGTTCCAGAGTACATCGTCTCATATGTACCAGGAGTGGAGCCTTACATACCGGAAGACGTCGGACCGCCAGCCTATCCTGAAGGCGAAGAAATCCAGAGTTGAAGACTCGGCTCTCCCAGCAATATCGGAGGATGACAGAGGAGCCAGCCCCCCCATCGAGTTTAGAATAGTCAAGCATTTTCATTTCCCATTGTGATCAAACTCCTCCGGGAGCTCTTTTATGCATTATCCAAGCATCTTTTCAAAAAGAACTTATCCTAATTATCGTGGATTACTCTTTGCATAACGACATGCTTGCCTTGACAGACTGGGGCAAGACCGCGCCAGCATGATCAGGCCGTCGTTCACTTTACGGCACATGATTTATCTCTCGTATCCATAAACCTAACTTTTAATCTTCCGAGCAGGTAATTCTCAACCACGAGGACTCGAGCCCAAACGCGTTCTCAGGCCCGTATGGAGCACGAACAAGTTGACGCCCGCCTCGGGACTCTGGAAGCACGATTGGACCAAGTGACTCAGATGCTGGCCGAAATGAAGGACATGTTCATCACGGCTAACGCCAGGCCCACTCTGCCAGTTGATCTTAACCAAGCTGCAAACCCAAGCACGCCTGCTGGTTCCGACGCAGGTGGACCCGCTGGGACGAATGCTGCACCTGGCACTGAGCAGGCTCCAACTGTTGAAGTACCGCCAAGAGCCCCGCCTGTCATCATCAACCTAGAAGGGAAACAGAGTGAGAAGTCTGTCAAGGTCGATGAGGGAGTAAGAAGGATTGCCAAAATCGAGGAATGCCTCACCAGCCAGGGATTTGAGTTGTCAAAATACGATAGAATCATGCCTTTCACCAAGATTGAGGTCCCTGCGGACTACAATGAGCCGGATTTCTCAAGGAAATATAATGGGACAGGCTGTCCCAAGACCCACCTGAAGTACTACTTGTACAAGATGGCTAAATACTCAGATTACACGCCATTGCTGATCAACACCTTTCAAGAGAGTTTGGCTGGCGCCGCTCTGTCTTGGTACGTGGAGTTAGACATACAAAGATATGACGACTGGGACGAGTTTGCAGGAGACTTCCTATCCCAGTATAAGTTCAATGCGCTGACCGCTCCAACCAGAGAAGACCTGCTGCGGACCGCGAAAGGGAGGACTGAAAGCGTCCGTTTATACGCCCAAAGGTGGAGGGCGCTCGCCACTCAAGTGAAACCGCCCATCCCCGAGGAAGATTTGGTGGACATCTTTCTGAAGGCTCTGCCGTACGATTACTTTGACAAACTAAACACCTCTGGGTGTCAGACTTTTGCGCACTTGATCAAAGTGGCGGAAAGGCACGAGTGGGCCATAAGAGAAAGGCGCGTGCCGGAAGTAACTCCGAAGCGACCGTTCCCCGTGAGGAAAGAACGAGAACCTACTGCAGAGGTAGCCTTTGTTTCCAATCCACTGAGACCTAAAAGGTTCGAAAACGCCACCCCGACCCAGGGGAATACCTCCTGGACGGTCCAAAGGATCTCGGCCCCGAAAGGAAGGGGCCCCTCCTCTTTCACCCCGCTCCCAGTACCGATGTCAAAATTACTTCCCAAGCTTCTAGACGCAAGGTTGTTAGCCAAAAAGCCGCCGAGGGCAACGCCACCAAGGTTCATAGGTTTCGACGAGAGTCGAACTTGTGCATATCACATGGGCGAAAAGGGACATAACATAGACAATTGTCGGACCTTACAATACGACATACAGGCCCTTATCGACAGTGACTTGCTGAAATTTGATGGAGCAGATCCAAACGTCCAGCAGAATCCACTACCTGATCATACCACGAACGCGGTGTTCAATATAGACGTTGGGAGAAACCTGTACGACTCAGAGGAATCATGCCCAGTTGAATCAATCTGCATGGTGGAGGGTATGACCCCACTGATAATCAACCTCACTGAGTTCAACCTCACACAAGAAGATCATAGCGGCACCGAGGTAGAGGCGACAGGGGAGGCCAGCAGTTCTCACAAAGGCGAGGTCACGAAAGACAAACCCTTAGTAATTACACTCCCCGCAGTAGAGGCTTACAACCCCAAGGCAGTACATTGGAATTACGGCACCAGTGAAGTGGATGCCATTACCCGCTCCGGGAGATGCCTAGTCCAGAAGGAGGGAGAGGTTGAAAAGAAGGGAGTAACGGAGGAAGACGCCAAGCAGGTCCTAGCCATCATTAGAACTAGCGAGTTCGAGGTGGTCGAGCAGCTGAGAAAGATGCCTGCACAAATCTCGCTCTTGGACCTCTTCAAAACATCTGAGAAGCATCGAAATGCCCTTTTGAAGGTGCTGGATGAGGCCCACGTACCTGAAACAATCAATGAGGCCCAGCTGGAGGACTTCGTGGGGGCAATCCTTTTGAAAGATCAAGTCTCATTTTCAGATGAAGACTTCCCACCTGAGGGACGAGGACACAACAAGGCTCTCTACGTATCAGCAATGTGCCACGGCAAACGGGTATCTCGAGTCCTCATAGATAATGGGTCCGCATTCGACATATGCCCTTTAAGCACGCTCAGAGGCCTCGGGGTGAAAGAAGATTTAATCAAAACCTCGAAGTCCACCATTCGAGCTTTCGATGGGGCCAAAGGCGAGGTAACTGGAGAGATAGAACTACCTGTCCTTGTGGGCCCAACGGAATTCCTGATTAATTTCCAAGTCATGGACATCCCAGCGTCATTCGGGCTTTTGCTGGGAAGACCTTGGATTCACACGGCTGGCGCCGTGCCCTCGAGCTTACACCAGAAGGTCCGGATGGTCGTTAACGACAAACTGATCACCATACACTCAGAGGCTGATCACTTAACGAGCCACATCGACACTATTCCATTGGTGAAACCTTCGCCCGGAGAAGAATCAAGCTTCCGCGCTGCGGAGAGGATGTACATTATGCATGTACCAGCCGGTACAACCATGAGGCCCCCAAATTGCTCCAAATCCTCGATCATGGCGGGAAAAATACTGACGCGGCACGGTTTTATCCCGGGCCTTGGTTTAGGCAAGCACCACCAAGGTATTCAAGAGCCAGTTAGCTTGGCGACAGTAAAGAACCGCCGAGGGCTGGGTTATAAAGGAGAACCGAATCGACATTTCCAACCAGAAGGTTATGGGAGAGGTAGGGGCCTTGGCGGCCGCGTCCTAGGGTCGAATACATGGAAGGGCAAGGGAAAGATGTTCGAAACTCCCCTGAGTCGTTTCTTCGATGAGGCGTCTAAGTGGCTGAAGGACGAGAAGGTGGACGTTACAACGGAGGACCCCCAGTTGGCCAGCCTGTTCCTGGAAGATTCTGTCAACGTCATTATCGAGGGAATCGACGACGACGCGTCCGTCATTGAGTAAAGAAATTTCCACCCCCTCTGATGCATCTGAATCTACATCAGATGCCTCGAACTATCACCTTTGTTTTATGTCTTTACGTCAAAATTTAAAAAAAAAAAAGAAAAAGAAAAATCAAAAAATCAAAAAATCAAAAAATCCCCATAAAATACAAAAATTGGGACGTGAGGGAACTACAAATCGGTCGATGACGACCCAAATGAGAGAAAAGAAAAGATGAAAAAAAAAAGAGTTGAAAAGAGAAGAAATGCCCTGAGACCTGATTTCCCACACGTCTCCCAGTTTCCAAAATTTTGGGAGGCAAGGATGTCCAATGACATGAGGACTAGCCCCCATCTCACGTTTTCAGTTTTAATCTTTGTTCTTAAAACATCTCCCAAAGAAATGCATCGTCCATGAGCCTTAGTTATTATATGTCAACTGACCATCTTCATGACATTTCAGGCATACCATTCCACACATACATAGCAGGTTGTTAAGTTATCCCAGCTCTCAAAAGGAAGCTACCCTCCATATCGAGGGAGAGGAAGACGATCGGGTCGAGGAGGGAATCAGAGTTGATTGGAAACGCTATGAAGACTCCAAGCCACCCACTGCGGAGGGCACTACCTCGGTGAATTTAGGGACTCCAGAGAATATCAGGGAGGTGAAGATTGGAGAAAGTCTACCGCCGACAGAAGCATCCAGAATAATTGAGCTCCTACGAGAATATCAAGATGTCTTCGCATGGTCATATGCAGATATGCCGGGTTTACACCCTAGTATCGTGGAACACGCTTTGCCAACCGACCCCAGCATCTTGCCCAAGAAGCAGAACCTCAGGCGTACAAAACCCGAATTGGCAAAGAAAATCGAAGAGGAGGTGATGAAGCTCCTCAAAGTGGGGTTCATCGAAGTGATTGCTTACCCAGAATGGATCGCTAATATCGTCCCCGTCATGAAGAAGGACGGGAAGGTCCGAATCTGCGTAGACTACAGAGACTTGAACAGAGCTAGCCCCAAAGACGACTTCCCATTGCCGCACATTGACGTCCTAGTTGACAGCACAGCCGGATTTGAATGATTCTCTTTTATGGATGGTTTCTCGGGCTACAATCAAATCCGCATGAGAGAGGAGGATAAAGCTAAAACATCGTTTATCACACCTTGGGGCACCTTTTGCTATAAAGTCATGCCATTCGGCCTGAAGAATGCAGGGGCAACTTACCAGAGGGCGATGGTTACCCTATTCCACGATATGATGCACAAGGAGATAGAGGTGTACGTGGACGATATGATAGCGAAATCCAGACATGGTGAAGACCACGCCCTGGTACTAAGGAAACTGTTTGAACGACTCAGGAAGTACAAACTGAGGCTGAATCCCGCGAAATGCATATTTGGGGCAAGATCAGGCAAGCTATTGGGGTTCATAGTTAGCAATCGTGGCATCGAGATTGACCCCGCCAAGGTTCAAGCTATCCTTAACCTTGGGGCCCCTTCAACGGTTAAGGATGTAAGAAGCCTCCTGGGTAGGTTAAACTACATCGCCCGCTTCATATCTCACCTTTCAGAGTCAGCTAAGCCACTCTTTAAACTCTTGAAGAAGAATGCCAAAATCAAATGGGATCACGAATGCCAAGAGGCTTTCGAGAAGATCAAGGGATATCTGGTCAGTCCACCAATACTGGTGCCCCCGGTCCCGGGGATCCCCCTGACCCTTTACCTCACTATCCATGACGAGTCCCTAGGGGCTTTACTCGCTCAGACAAACCCAGAGGATAGCAAAGAGCGAGCTGTGTATTACCTAAGCAAGAAGTTCACCGCGTCGGAGGCAAGGTACCAGGAGGTAGAGAAGACATGCGTCGCGCTAATCTGGGTACTCCGCAGGCTAAGGCAATATACCCTTCACCACACCATCCAGTTAGTCACAGAGAGTGACCCAATCAAATACTTGTTAGAAAAGCCATCATTGATAGGGAAGCTGGCCAAGTGGCAGGTGCTCCTTTCTGAATTTGACATCAGGAGCTCAAACCAGAAGTCAGTAAATGGGCGAGCCATTGCTGACATGCTAGCCGAGAATTCCCAAGGTCACGAAACCCTTGAGGATGAGGAGAATAAGGCGGAGGGCCACATCCTGACACTTTCGGACGACAAATGGACCATGTATTTCGACGGCGCGGTCAACTTAGCTGGGGCAGGTACCGGAGCCGTCCTCATATCTCCAGATGGCCAACACTACCCCGTGGCCGCAAAGCTGACGTTTCCATGCACTAATAACATGGCTGAGTATGAAGCATGCATCCTTGGTTTGCAGCTTGCCACTAACTTGAAAGTGCGGAAGTTACAGGTCTATGGAGATTCAATGCTAATCATCCTCCAGACCCAAGGCGGATGGAAAACTAGGGACTTCAAGCTCATCCCGTACCATAAATTCTTGGAGGAGACGATCAAGGAATTCGAAGTAATTGATTTCGAATATCTGCCGAGGACGCAAAATCACTTCGCAGATGCATTGGCTACTCTGGCCTCTATGCTTCAAGTAGCGAACGGCATAGACATTGAACCATTGCGCATAGGCATTACCCGAGAACCTGCACATTGCATGGTAATTGAGGAGGGGTTCGAGGACCTACCGTGGTATCATGATATAAAGAACTACCTGGCAAAAGGGGAATTTCCTCCGGGTGCCCAAGCAGGAGACAGGAAATACATTGCAAAGATGGCGGGCAAGTTTTTCCTCAGTGGCCCAACTCTCTACAAGAGGTCTTATGACTCAGTCCTCCTCAGGTGCGTAGACGCCAATGAAGCTAGATCGCTTATGATCGAAATACACGAGGGGGAATGTGGCCCGCACATGAACGGCCATCTTCTCGCCAAGAAAATCATGCGACTAGGTTATTTCTGGATGACACTGGAGTCAGATTGTAATCAACACGTCAGATCATGCCATCAGTGTCAAGTGTATGGAGACAGGATTAATGCGCCCCCGAATGAGCTTCATCAAATGTCCGAGGCCTGGCCTTTCTCAATGTGGGGTATAGACATGATAGGGCCAATCAACCCTAAGGCCTCGAATGGGCACAGATTTATACTGGTGGCAATAGACTATTTCACCAAATGGATTGAGGCTGCGTCATATGCTAACGTGACTGCGAAGAACGTGGCTAAATTCATCAAGCGGGACATCATCTCAAGATACGGGACCCCTCAGGCCATCGTGACCGATAATGGCTCGAACCTGAACAACGAAACGGTGGATAACCTCCTGGACAGTTTCAACATCCGCCATCTCAATTCATCGCCTTACCGACCCCAAATGAATGGAGCAGTAGAGGCGGCGAACAAGAACATCAAGAAGATATTGGCTAAAACGGCGGAGAATTACCGTGATTGGCATGAAAGGCTACCTTACGCGCTGATGGCGTACCGAACTTCGATCCGGACTTCTACCGGGACAACGCCTTACTCCCTAGTGTACGGTATGGAAGCGGTCCTACCAGTCGAAACAGAAATCCCATCGTTAAGAATTTTGTCTCACGTCGAGCTCAGTGAGGCGGAGTGGGTACAGCAAAGACACGAGCAGCTGAACTTGATAGACGAGAAGCGTCTGCAGGCAATTTGCCATGGCCAAACATACCAGAAAAGAGTCGCTAGATCGTTCAACCGTAAAGTTCGACCGCGAAAGTTCGAAACTGACGAGCTCGTCGTCAAGAAGATCCTCCCGAATGTGTCGCACCCGGGGGGCAAGTTTACCCCGAATTACGAAGGACCGTGCGTGGTTAAGAAGGTCCTACCTGGGGGGGCCTTAATTCTGGTAAACATGGATGGAGAAGAACTGGGACACCCTGTGAACGCCGATGCAGTCAAGAGGTACTATCCATGAGCAAATCAGTGAAGGGGTCGTTGATACTAAAAGCCATGAAAGAAAACAGCTCACCGACGTGGATGCAAGAAGAAGTATCGGTCTCAAGGGGCAAGCCTCCAGGAAGTGGAATCCTAAAGAGTGGCACGGGAGGCATCCAAAATGATTCGCCGTCAAGATGGACAGAAAATTGTTGGCACCAGAAAGCCGCAAAAGAAAAGAACTCGCCGACGGGAGGCGGATAGAATTATCGACCTTGGAAGTCAAGACTCCAAGAAATGGTCTTTGATTATAAGACCGAGTGAAGGGTAAAAAGTATCGCTTCCACACTACATGCTTTGACATGAATTCTGAAAAAAAAAATTACTTTTCTCCTTGAATAAAAGGAACTCTGAAGAATGGCGTGGGAATGCGTCCAAAAACATGAATGAATCTCCTCTAGTGCAAAGCCCTGAGAAGGATTCATTGCCAACCAGACGGAGGGATCATGGCCACAAGATGGATGGCCAACTTCTGCAAGCCGCACGTTTGTGTCCAAACGGAAACACAAAACAGAATAAGGCGGTATCGTCCCAATCTATCTTGAATTTCGGAATACAAACTGACACATAATTCCCGTCTTTGACAGGGGCTCGCCATCTAGGCGAAACAGGTTTTCACATCCCATGTATTACCCGTTGGAACCCATGACCAAGGGTAGGATGTATCGTTCCATTTTTTCGAAAAACTCATGAACATATAATGACATGTTTCTTCCGCATTTTCAGGGATCTCTAGCCGCGAGGGACAGGTAAGTATCCCTTTCCCTAATCAACTGAAAATGTTGAATAAAAACATAGGGAAAAAGAAAAGCTTTCAGGATCTAATGTCTGGAAAAGGCATAGAATTCCAACTTCATTGGCATTCATGTTTTAAAACAAGAGGTTGTCCAAACATGAATAACAACATGCATTGTGCATCATAAAATCCTCTTTGATGGGTAAAATTTTTTGTAGAAAATGAAAGAGACTTTTCCAATCAAAAGTTGTTCAAAACTTTCAAAAGGACGTTTTCTCAAAAGACGAGGGGCAAAGCCTAATCCAAATACGTCCTATACACACTTGAGAGAGAAGTGGAGCGGATCAGATAGCAAAATCTGGACCTACGGGAGTAGGGACCATTCGCAGCAATCACATGGATTGGGATGACGGAGGCATTCGTTTAATATCCCCAAATACTACAGGTGACCATTGACAACCCCTTTGAACGGTGGTTTTCATTCTCAACCCTGTCAAGAACCACCCCACATCGGGGCAAGAACGAAAGTAAGTCCAGCAGTATCAGGAGAAAATGGTTAGAAATTTTCTTGCTCGGACTAACATCAATCTTTGTGTGTTGTTTATATGGTAATCCAAGTGCCATAGGATGACGAGAAGCATTCATTTCTCTATCCCACACACCATATCCTTTGCATAACCAAGTTGAGCCTGCAAATTCATTTCATAAACCCGTTGGTGGTCATTGCAAGTTCCAAGACAGAGGCAGCGCCAGTTCAAAAATGGAAGAGTTCAAACTTAGGGTCTGCGAAGAAATCCCTAAGTTAATGCTGAAGCTTGTTAGACCTTTGGCCACATGTCTAACAAGACCTCCCGAAGATGAGAAAAGCGGGATTTCAAAAGAAAAATGAAAAGGAAAAGATGATGAGAAAAATCCCCAGCATCAAGAAAAAGCAAAGTGCCTGGTAAAAGCAAGGCCGATGCTTGGGTGAACAATTTGTATCAATCCCCCAGTGAAACCTGTTTGAAAGGGGAGAAGAAAAATTCAGAAGGAGTCAGATTCCAAAAACCACTCCTCAAACGGTATCAAGCGCGGAGCAGAGGCGCAGATAGAGTTGTTAGTCTCTTAACGCAGCCAGAGGTGCTTTCACAAGAATTGGTGCACACCTCAAAAGCGGTCGTGCACCCCAAAAATTGAAGATGCAAAATGGAAAAGACAGGTGGCAAATTTGCAATGATCACCAATGTCAATCCCCTCATGAGTTCTGGACCAAAAACAAGCCTTTTTCGGCCCCCAATCTTACCAACATTACAACCCTGAAACAGTCTTCTCTGATTAAGACACTTGGGTTAACATATGGCTTAGCTCGAAGAGGTACGAGCAAGACTATTTCTTTCTCATTTTGCAGGGTCCTTGACTTGTAAACCCGGAGCAGATGGTGAAGACTTTCATTCAATGGCTTCGACTCCAAAGCGGGTCCCCCTTGAAAACCAATATCCAAGCCCAACATTACGGTCCCGTGGAAGACCTCCCGACCGATCAAAATGTATGCGCTGCGAATGAGCCTAAAACCTAGGCACAGGTTAGTAGGGAATTGAGTGCATCCCCCATAAGAGACCACTATCGCAAGACAGGTGAGAAGACCTCTTCGGCGAGAAATATTCCAATTGATGTTTTGAGCAAACTCTTTTTGGAATCTTCAAATTATTTGATCCAGATTTTCCGTGCAAGGGATTTGTGATCACATTTGCATGTTGCAAGAATGCTTTGGAAGACCTCCAGCATCAAAATGCACATTTCATGATTAAAACTTAAATCATACGGTTTTGTCAGATGGACAACCGTCGTCTTCCCAAAGAATACTAACATTTTCTTGGTGAAGAAAAATATTTCAGGCTCAAACTTCTGCAGGATACCTGGAGAACCCAGCTCCCAGAATGTCGCCTCAACAAACTCATGGTAGATACCGCCTAAAGGGTCAATCAATGGTAGATACCGCCTAAAGGGTCAATCAATGGTAGATGTCGCCTAAGGGGTCAAATCAATGGTAGATGCCGCCTAAGGGGTCAAATCAATGGTAGAAACCGCCTAAAGGGTCAAATCATGGTAGAAACCGCCTAAAGGGTCAAATCAATTGTAGAAACCGCCTAAATGGTCAAACCATGGTAGATACCGCCTGAAGGGTCAAATCAAAGGTAGATACCGCCTGAAGGGTCAAATCATGGTAGAAACCGCCTGAAGGGTCAACTCAAGGTAGAAACCGCCTGAAGGGTCAAATTATGGTAGAAACCGCCTGAAGGGTCAAATCATGGTAGAAACCGCCTGAAGGGTCAAACCATGGTAGAAACCGCCTGAAGGGTCAACTCAATGGTAGAAATCACGCCATGGGTATCTTTTTCAAAAAAAGGGGAAAGAAGAACTCCTCTTTCAGAAGACCAAACAATCCCACCGGACGTAGAAAACCTCCGACTTGGGAACCTTATGAAGAACCAAACATTCCCATCGGACATGGAAAACCTCCGTTTTTGGGAACCTTTTCAAAATTTAAGTAATCCCATCGGACGTGGAAAACCTCCGTTTTGGGAACCTTTTCAAAAAATCAGACAGTCTTAGCATGACGTGGAGAACCCACGTCCTAGGACCCCTTTTTTAAAATTAAACATTCCCATCGGACGCGGAGAAACCTCGTCATGGGACCCCTTTTCAAAAGAACAGGTAATCTCATCAGGCGTGGAGAAACCTCGTCATGAGACCCCTACCAGAAAAACAGGTAATCTCATCAGGCGTGGAGAAACCTCGTCATGAGACCCCTTTCCAGAAAAACAGGTAATCCCGTCGGACGTGGAAAACCTCCGTCTTGGGAATCTTTTTCAAAAACAGGTAATCTCATCGGACGTGGAGAAACCTCGTCATGGGACCCCCTTTTCAAAATTCAGGTAATCTCATCAGGCGTGGAGAAACATCGTCATGAGACCCCTTCCCAGAAAAACAGGTAAGCTCATCAGGCGTGGAGAAACCTCGTCATGAGACCCCTACCAGAAAAACAGGTGATCTCATCAGGCGTGGAGAAACCTCGTCATGAGACCCCCTTTTCAAAAACCAAGCAGTCTCATCGGACGTGGAGAACCCTCGTCATGAGACCCCTTTTCAAAAATCAGAAAATCCCCTTGGACTTGGAGAACCCCTGTCCTGGGAACCTTTTCGAAAGATCAAACTGTCTCGCCGGAAGTAGAAAACCTCCGACTGAGAAATCCCCCCTGGCCCCGCTAGTCAGCGCCATGGGATCCCCTTTGAAACCAAAAATATCCCCTCTGTCACCGCTAGTCAGCGTCATGGGATCCCCAAAACATGGGGTGCTCGATAAATCTTTCCGTGAGTGTTTCCTGTCAGTAGCCGGGAAAGGTTTTCGAGGAATAAAGCCTGGGATAGTGTGTCAGAAGCTACGAGGGCCTATAAAAAAAAAAAAAAAAAAAACACACACACACACATAAGGGGAACGAGCCCCTCCTTTTTCTCGGCATCCTGAGGGCACAGTGATAAAACCCCAGACTCCGCATGCGCAGGGCCCAATGGGAAGACTTCAGGTAAGCCGCTCTCCCTCAGGCCCACGTTCGAATTGCAAGAGTAAACTAGTGATTAATTTGAGCATTCATCGAAAGACTTAAGGGTTCGATGTCATAGCATTTCTTTTCCACAGTTGAGTCGGTTAATATTCAGGTGTCATTTTGTCTTTGAAAGCAACCTCTGACGAGCTCACTCTCAAAGAGGGGCAGCTGTTGACACCTGATTTTTGACCATCTGTTATTATAAATTTTTTATTTCTAAAATTAATTAAAAATAGCAAAAAAGGTCAAAAAATTGCAAAATCAACTTTGGAAGCCTTAGCCTAGCCTTAGGAACCAATTTTGAACAAAAAATATTTTTTGAATTTTTTAATATTTTTTGGAATTTATTTAATTATAAAAATACCCAAAAAAATCAGAAAAAATACCATACGTGGTCAGAAAATTACAAAAAAATATTCAAAAATTTTATTTTAATTCCCTCTTTAATATTTTCACTTTTTATAAGGGAAATTTAGCTCGATTCATGGGGTTTCTTCACAAACCTAAAACCGAACCGAGCCTGAAAAATCCTTTCCGAGTCTTTTAATTTTTAATTCTCACTTTTTATAAGCTATGACATTGGACTCCAAAGTATTGAAATGCAATTGGGTCAATTTGCCCTCCAATTTGATCAATTTTAACCAAAAGGGCTTAATTACACAAATTTCATTCAATTTAGTCCCCGGTTTTGCAATCTTCGAAATTAAATTTCACACGGGCACACCCATTAAAATTAAACACCTCTACCCTATAGTTTTCATCGTGATGAATCCATTGATGGGCTCATTTTTGAATAATTCGATCGTTTGGCCCCTCAATTTGGCAAAATTCATTTTCGGATCCTAGGGACAATTTGGGGTTTTCACAAAATTTCAATCAATTGATTCACCAAAATACCCTAATTTGATAGAAAATATGTCAAGGAGTCCGATTATACCATCAATTTCATGAAAATAGATCAATTTGGGGCCCAATTTGGGTATTTGGTCGAACCGGGCCGGTCGGGTCAGATCCGACCCGACCCGGTCCGACCGGGTCTGCAACTAAGTTGCAGACCCGTTGCACGCCGAGCATGGGCAGAGCAGGGGATGAGGGGGCGGTCGATTTTTCTAAGAAAAAATGGCAACCAAGCGTGGGAAACATTGGCAGAGTAATATTTGGCGTTCTGGCAGAGGCATGGGCGCAAAAACGCCGGTCGGCCACGCCAAACCGAGGGAGATTCTCGGTTAAAACCGAGCTCGTCCATGAATAGGAGAGAGGATTTTTTCTGGCAAACACTGGACGAGAGGAGCTGGGGCAGACCTTCAAGAACCTTCCTTGATCATCACCGGGTATTCAGTGGCCTTCGGCGAGCTCCAAGCAGGTCGGTTTCCCTCCCCCGACCTTCGTTTTTACATGTAGACCATGTGTTCGACGGAATGCCCAAATGGGCTTTGAATTTTCGGCTCTCGGCCGAGCCACCCCGGAGCTCCATTTGCGCGTGTTTAGCCTCAAGCATGCATTAGAACCGCCTCTAAGTCTTTGTATGTGTTTATTTCGCAATGAAAATGCGCCGACGACGTGAGCCGGAGTTTCGCCGGCCGCGGTCCGAACGGGGAGCTCAACCGAGAACTTCTAACGGTCGCCGAAGATTGGGAGACCTCAGGTAAGTTCCCCGACCCTTCATGGATGCTCCTTGATTGATCAGAATCGTTTTCAAAGCAAAAAATTTTTTCTGGAAATTTGCTCACCGGCGCCGGTTCGGTCGAGCCTCGTCCGGTCACTTTTCGACGTTAAACCTTGCATTTTAATGCCGTATGATGATGTTGGTAATATAGGAAACCTAATGGCGAAGAAATGGGTGAAAAATAATAAGTTTTGGAGGCCGGTTTGCGTTTTCCGGCGAAGTTCCGGCGAGGGTCGCCGGAAATAGACACTGTTCATCGTCTTCCCCGGCGACCCTCCGGCCAGTCAACCGGTCAACGGCTGACGTGGCATGCCACGTAGGCGCCACGTCAGCCGGGTGGGCCGGTCCAAGTCTTTTTTCAATAAAATAAAATGAACGGCCCGGATCGCGACACGTGTCGCGATCCTGTAATTTTGGGAAATAAAAAAAATGATTTTCGGATAAAATAAATGATTTTCAGAAAATTAAATAAATTCGATCCGATGGACAAGAACGTACCAAGTGGCCTTCTGTGGATCGTCCGATCTCGTCCAAGATCGGACGCACCACGATTGGACACGTGGAATGGTTCTGATCGTCCGATTTGAGGTTTTTCTAAAAAAGGAAAATAAATTGATTTTTGATCCGACGGTTATAATCGAGCCACGTGTTTCTCTCTGGAACGTCCGATCTAGTGGAAGATCGGACGCACAGGAGGAGGCCACGTGGCGCATTGAGAGCCGCCGGATCCGGGGAATTTCGGATAATTAAATAAAATAGATAAAAAATCAAAAAAATTGTTAAAAAATAAAAAAAAATATTTAAAAATATAAAACGGTGTCGTTTTAGACCGGTGTCGACCCCTAGGGTCGGGCCGGGCGCCCGAGAGGCGCGGGCCGGGTTTGACCCGGCCCGGAAAATATTTTTAAATATTAAAAAAAAATTAAAATAATAGTAAAATGATCAAAAAATCAATAAAAAATGAAAAATCATAAAAATATTCAAAAAAAATTCGAAAAATTCAGAAAAATTATAAAAAATTCCAGAAAATAGGAAATGGCCACGTTCAACTGGCCATGACCTGTTCCGGGTCATTTGACCCCCGATCTTTCCAAAAATGACGGTTTTGCCCTTCCGGCAAACCGTCTTCCAAAAAAATTCTAAAAAATCCAGGAAAATCCCAAAAAATAGGAAATGGCCACAAACAACTGGCCAAGGCTCATTCCGGGTGTTTTGAACCCCGACCCTTCTTAAAATGACGATTTCGCCCTTTGGGCGAATCGTCTTCCAAAAATTGAAGAAAAATCAAGAAATTCCAAAAAATTCTCAAAAATGGGAAATGGCCACGATCAACTGGTCATGGAATAATTTGGGTAATTAGGTATCCAAACCTTCCAAAAATGACAATTTTGCCCTTCGGGCTATTTGTCCCTGAATCTTCCCATTTTACCCCCAGTCTTAAATCACACATTCTCTAAGCCCTTATGGCTATACTAGGAGGCCAATGATTGAAATTGATGTGCATTGACATGATTTATTTATGCACTTGACTTGCGCTTTCATTATAATTGATTGTGATTGATAGGACTAGTTTTCCAATCTGCATGAAACCCTAAATCAGACCTACCTCACCCCAAATTGCGTCTGCATGAACTCTTAGTCAGGAAAATCACTCGCGTTAGGTACCGAAAGGGCGTTGGTAATGACACCGACGTAACCAAGTCCCCGAACCCAAAATCTCTAGTTCCGCAGAACTGATCGATCTCTCCCAATCGGTCAGTAAGGTTTCCGGTCTACCCTCCGAGAAAGACCGGTGGCGACTCCAAATGCACGCACAAGTTGCACATGCCACCACGACCACACTAAGGTCGAAAGCGATCGACTCTTATCGTCGAATCCCTCAAAAGACACTCCCGCCGCGATTTGGTATGGGCTTGGGAGGGCCTGCGCCGATCTAAGGCCCGCGATCCATATTTCAGAGTGGAGGCCGCGATCGGTAATCCATTAGCCCGCGTCCGTTTTTCGGACGGGTCGCGACAGCCATCTGATTCGAATTGCACGTGCATCCATGTGCGTTTAGGTCCAAACGTTGTCGGAGAGGATGGGCATTCCGTCCAACTCCATTTGGTCCTCCGGCAAGCTCCATCTCATGCGAATTTGGCACGAATTTAGTCTGAACTTTGTTTTCGTTGACTTTTGCAGGTCCCGCGTCTTGACCGGCTGATTACTCTCCCTACCGGCGACGTCGGAAGGTGCCGTTGGTGTCAATCGGCGGGGGAAGATGAGAGAAACAAAACGCCCACCATTCCCCCTCCAATTAGTCGTGAATTGCCCTTCAATTTCTTAATCCAAATAGAGCTGAGGACTGTTCATTCGCGATGGGGCCTGAGGAAGAAGACAACACTGTAGTGAATCGGTTCGACCGGCGGTCTGACCGGTCTGAACCGGTTCCGACTTACAATTTTCCAAATTAAACCCAAATTAATGGGAAATTTTTGCAATTGGACTTCAGAATCGAATCTAGGGCATGAATTTTATTTAAAAATGTAATTTTGCCCAAAAGTTCCTATCAATTTCAACGAAAACCCTAAATTTTCATTTAATTACAAATTGGGGAATTGTGCAATTGAAGGTTCAAATGATCAAATCGGGCCAAATTACCTATGCCAATCGATTCAAAATGATGAAACCCATTGGGAAGTATGTTTAATTTACAATGATAGTCCTTGAATTGAAAGTAATTTCAAATATGCCCAATTTCAAGGACTAAAATGCACTTAAGTATGCAGTTTTGTCAAATTCATGCAATTGAGCAATTTGTGCAAACAATTGGGCTAAATTGAAATAAGGGACAATTAGATTGAATGTTAAGATCCTAGAAAATGTCAAAATCGCAAATTAAAAGGCTCAATCGACATTTCTTTACCAAATTCAATCATACGTGTTACAAAGGAACATGTAAAATTGAATCTGATTTTGGACTTTTTGTGAGGTAAAAAAGACAAGGGATTTAAAATAAAAATATTGGCTATTTTTTCATATTTTTGTGACCTTAAATGCTATTTTTCTTGATTTTTCTTAATATTTTCCTAATTTCCAAAAATACCAAAAAATGCGAAAAATATGAAAAATTATGTTTTTTGTCAAAAATGGTTCCTTAGTCTTGGTCAAGGCCACCAAAGTTGATTTTGCAATTTTTGTGACTTTTTATGGATTTTTTTATGAATTTTCTAAGAAATTACTAAAAAAAAAAGCCGATCCAGAATTAGGTGTCAACAGCTGCCCTCTTTGAGAGGAATCTCGCGAGAGGTTTCTCTCAAAGACAGGTGACACCTTAGTCTAGATCGACTCTACTGGGGAATTGGAAAATGAATCTTGACATCTAATCTTTCTTGTCCCTCCGGTGAAATGCTTTGCCCTATCTTTGTCGATGTGAGAGGGAGAGAGGCGGGATAGAGACGCTCACCTGTTACCTACCTGCCTAATGCTCGTGCGGCATGCGTGGTGTATAGCGGGTTCAAGTGGATACCTAGGGGCTCGTCTCTTGAGCGTCCTAGGGCGATTAAAGTCTAGCCTGTATGGTAGGCCATACCAGAGTGGGATTCCTATGTTTGACAAGAACCTGTGAATGACGCACCCGTTCTTTAGGGATTGTCAAGGGTTTTGATCCGTATGGTGGATCAAACCATGAATAGGACTCCTATCTATCAGGAACGTATAGATGACGCACCCGTTCTATAGGGATTGTCAAAAGTTTTGATCCGTATGGTGGATCAAACCATGAATAGGATTCCTTTCTGTCAGGAACCTATGGATGACGCACCCGTTCTGTAGGGATTGTTGAACATTTTGATCCGTCAAGGGGATCAGGCCGTGAATAGGACTCCTTTCTGCTAGGAACCTATGGATGACGCACCTGTTCTGTAGGGTTTGTCTAATATTTTGATCCGTCAAGGGGATCAGGCCGTGAATATGATTCCTTTCTGCTAGGAACCTATGGATGACGCACCCGTTCTGTAGGGTTTGTCTAATATTTTGATCCGTTAGGGGGATCAAGTCGTGAATAGGACTCATTTCTGCTAGGAACCTGTGAATGACGCACCCGTTCTGTAAGGTTTGTCGAACATTTAGCTGATCCTATATTCTGAGGAATTAACTAGGGTATATATAAGTAAGGTGTACCTAACTCTTAAGTTTTACCACATAGGCTATTCTGGGTTTAGGGATTACCTAGAACCTTACAGACAGTTGTTTCTGAAAATTGTCCTTTCGACGTGCAAGGCGTTATTCTGAGATTTTGGGGCTCCAAGTATCCTGCAGAAAACTCAAACCTGCAAAAACTTTTGATGAGATTTTTCTAGGATACAGGGGTTACCTGAAATCTCGTAGAAAGTCGATCTTGAATATTGTCCTTTCGACATTGGAGGTGACATTCTGGGATCTAGGGACTCCAGGCATCCTGTAGAAAGCTCAAACCTATAAAACTGAAATCTTACAGAGAGATGATTCCGAAGATTGTCCTTTTGACGTTGGATGTGACATTCTGGGATCTGGGAACTCCAGGCATCCTGCAGAAATCTCAAACCTATAAAACTGAAATCTCACAGATAGATGATTCCGAAGATTGTCCTTTTGACGTTGGAGGTGACATTATGGGATCTGGGAACTCCAGGCATCCTGCAGAAAGCTCAAACCTATAAAACTGAAATCTTACAGAGAGATGATTCCGAAGATTGTCCTTTCGACATAATGATAAACATAACGCAGGTAAAGGTTCATTTTAACCAATGCAATTATGCAAAATGACTTGGGATGCTGGAGATTGTTTAAAATATCTTCAAGCATGCGAGGGTGATCAAGAATCCTTGTGAAGAAAATCCTTGGATCAAACAATTTGAAGTTTCCAATCAAAGCTTGCTTTCGAGCATTCTATTGGAACATCTCTGTCAGAAAGGTCTTCTTACCAATTTTTCTGACTTGGTCTTTTCATAACAAGAGTACTCGAATTTTCTAATACCCTGTACCTGGGTTTTCGGGACCGTTCGCAACACATACATTTAGATCAATCGGGAGGTCTTTACGGGACCGTAATGTCAGGCATGGACATGGTTTCTGAAAGGGTACTCACTTTTTGAGTCAGGTCTTTTGAACACAAATTTTTTTTCATCTGCTCCTGGTTTACAAGTCAAGAACCCTGCAAAATAATGAGAAAGAAATAATCTTGCTCGAACTTCTTCGAGCTAAGCTTAGACATTAAACCCTACGTTAACCCAAATGCTTTAATCATAAAAGACTTCTCAGGGTTGTAACACGGGTAGGTTTGGGGACCAAAAAGAAAGGCATGTTTTTGGCTCAGAATACGCGAAGGGTTTAACATTGGTGATCACTGCAGGTTTGCTGCCGATCTGGTCTCTTGCGGTTCAAAGAGTGCCTCAGTCTTTGAAGTGCATTGGTAGTCTTTGGGAAAATTTCTTTCTCGCGTTAGTGCGGCGTCAACGTCTGAATGTGACATAATCTGGGATTATCTTTCACAGTTTGTCTCCCTTGGGATCTTCTTTTGCAATCAGATCTCACTAGTGACCTATACAAAGGTATCATACCGTCTTTTGGGATTCACAAGATCAAACACATGATTCATAAGTGTACAAGTATTGGGATGGGCATTGGCCTTACTTTTACCAAGCACTTTGCTTTTTCTTGATGCCCCATATTGGATTTTCTTCTTCTTTTTTCTTTCTCTTTTTTTTGTTGAAATCTCACCTTTTTCTTTCTTTTGGGATTTGAGATTTTCAAATGAGTGTGCTAGATGTACAACTTGAATCTCAGCACTCAAACATTAATCTAGGAATTTTTCATAATTCCTATTTTTTTTAACTCTTCCACTCTTGAAGTGACGTCGTTTCCATCTTGGAATATGTAATGATCACCAACGCGTTTATGAAACGAACGTATGGGCTCAACTGGGTTGTGCAAAGGGTAAAAGTGTATAGGATAGAGAAACGAATGCTTTTCGTCATCCTAAACCACCTGAATTACCATATAAGTTAAAATGACAAGCAACACACGAAGATTGATGCAAGTCTGAGCAAGAGAATTTCTAACCATTTACCTCCAGATACTGTTGGACTCACTTCCAGTAGGCCCCAATGTGGGGTGGTTCTTGACAGGGGTAAAGAATGCAACCGCCGCTCAAAAGGGGTTTATCAATGGTCACCTGTAGTGTTTGGTATGAGGAAATGAATGCCTCCGTCATCTCAATCAATGTAATCGATGTGAAGGGTCCCAATACCCTCAGATCCAGGCTTTCATATTCTCACACTTCTCTCATCTCTCGAGTGTATGTAGGACGTGTTTGGATTAGGTTCGCCTTCCATCTAGAGGAACATCCCTGCTAGATAGTCTAAGCAAGCTATGTTTTTGGAAAAATTACCTTATTTTTCTCCAGACACTTTACCCCACAGGAAGATTTCAAAGAAGCATCATGCATGCTCGTACCATGCTTGGACAACCTCCGATTATGACAAGTGTGCAATAAATGTCAGGAATTCATTTTTAAAAAATGAGGTTTATTTCTAAGTTCAGGCATGTGAACGTTCATCCTCTTGCTCTTTTCATCTTACAGAAAGTGAGAGAGATTTTACTGCGTTTGTCTTCCGTCTTCATCAGGCATTCCTGCATGTAGGATAGAATAGACATTCTTGTGAGTGAAAGGTGGCTTAACCCTTGATGGAACAGATACATATCACCTGGCACTTGATGTTGAAGACCCTTCCGTCTAGGGTTTCGTTTGGATGAGTCCAATTTTGAGTCCACTTCTTAGAATCCTGCAAAACTAAACACATGCTAGTGTATGCATGAATGCATGATATGCTTATGCAATGGCTACTATGGCGGTTCAGATCATTTCGGAACAAGCCACATATTCAACATCTGATTTCATTTCTAGGATAATATTTCTTCACAGCATCTGAATTTACAGGGTACCCCAATTCTTCTCCTTCAGAATTTACAAGGATCAATGCTCCTCCTGTGAGAATCTTTTTGATAATATAGGGGCATTCGTAATTCGGGGTAAACTTGCCTCCTGGGTGAATAGCATTTGGCAGAGTCTTCTTTACCACCAGGCCATTCACCTCAAAATTTCTAGCTCTAACCTTTCGATTGAATGACTTGGCCACCCTCTTCTGGTAGCTTTGACCATGACAGATCGCTCTGAGGCGCTTCTCATCTATTAAATTCAGGTGTTCATATTTGTGTCTGGAGTATTCTGTTTCGGAAAGTTTATCCTCTAAAAAGATTCTTAAATAGGGAACCTTTACTTCCACAGGTAGGACCGCCTCCATCCCGTACACCAGGTTGTAGGGAGTTGCCCATGTAGAAGTCCTGATCAAAGTTCGATATGCCATTAAGGCAAAGGGTAGCCTTTTATGCCAATCCATATAGTTCTCTGCATTCTTAGCCAGGATCTTTTTTATATTCTTGTTGGCTGCTTCCACTGCCACATTCATCTATGTGCGGTAAGGGGAAGAATTAAGATGTCGAACGCCAAAACGGTCCAGTAGATCATCGACAATCTTGTTGTTCAGGTTGGACCCATTATCTATAATGATCGCTCGAGGGGTACCATATCGAGATATTATATCTTTCTTAATAAACCTTGCCACACTTCTTGCAGTGACATTCTTGTAAGAATTGGCATCTATCCATTTTGTGAAGTAATCGATCGCTACCAGGATGAAGCGATAACCGTTTGAAGCCGTTGGATTGATGGGTCCTATCATGTCTATCCCCCACATAGAAAAAAGCCAGGCTTCGGACATTTGATACAGTTCATTTAGGGGCGCGTTAATCTTATCACCGTATATTTGACACTGGTGGCATGACCGGACATGCTGGCAGCAGTCTAATTCGATGGTCATCCAATAATATCCGAGCCGCATGATTTTCTTGGCGAGGAGGTGGCCGTTCATATGGGGCCCGCATATACCTTCATGGATTTCCTTCATGAGAACATTTGCTTCTTTAGCATCTACGCATCTTAATAGAGTTGAGTCAAATGACCTTTTGTACAGGACTTGTCCACTGAGGAAGAACTTGCTGGCCATCCTGGTTATGTATTTTCGATCTCCTGCCTGACATCATTCAGGAAATTCCCCCTTCAAGAGATAATTCTTGATGTCATAGTACCACGGCTCTCCGTCGAATTCTTCCTCTATCATCATGCAATAGGTCGGCTTTTCGATTATGCCGATTCTTAGTGGTTTTATCTCTACTCCACCAGTTACTTGCAACATTGAGGCCAATGTGGCTAGTGCATCTGCAAACTGGTTATGAGATCTTGGTAGGTATTCAAATGACACCTCTTCGAATTTGACTGTTAATTCTTCAAGGTACTCATGATAAGGGATGAGCTTTGCGTCCTTCGTTTTCCACTCTCCCTGTGTCTGTAAAATAATGAGCATGGAATCTCTATAAACTTGTAGCCTAGGTATTCCCATGGAAATGGCTAATTGTAAGCCTAGAATACAAGCTTCGTATTCTGAGATATTGTTGGTGTAAGGGAAAGTCATCTTTACCGCAACTGGATAATGTTGATCGTCTAGGGATATCAATACTACCCCAGTGCCGGCTCCTGATAGGTTAACAGCGCCATCGAAATACATGACCCACTTATCCTCTGTGAGTTTCAAAACTTGATCTTCTGTCTTTGTCTTTCCAGAAGACTTGGAACTTTGTGAGTTTTCTGCCAACATATCAGCTATGGCTCTCCCTTTTACTAATTTTTGTGGAGAGCACCTGAAGTCAAATTCAGATAACATTACCTGCCATTTTGCTAACTTTCCAATTAGAGCGGGCTTCTCCAAGAGGTATTTGACAGGGTCATTTTCTGTTACCAGCTGAATATGGTGATGTAGGGTATACTGTCTTAATCTGCGAAGTACCCATACAGTTGCTACGCAAGCCCTTTCAACAGATATGTATTTTGCTTCATACGAGGTAAATTTCTCGCTCAAGTAATAGATGGCTTTTTCTTTACCATCCATCGGGCTTGTTTGGGCCAGTAAGGCTCTCAAAGATTCTTGTTATATAGTTAAATATAAGGTCAAATGATGACCTAGGATTGGCGGCACGAGCACTGGTGGAGTGACCAGATAGTTCTTGATCTTCTGGAATGCCTGACTGCATTCTGCATCCCATGTTGCTTTTGCACCCTTTTTGAGTAGCTTGAAAATTGGTCTAGCCACATCTGATAACTGATTGATGAATTTGGCAATATAATTTAGTCTCCCCATAAGACTTCTTACTTATTTTACTGTGGAGGGAGTAGCTAGATCATGGATAGCTTGAATTTTTTAAGGATCAATCTCAATAACCTTGTTACTGACCATGAATCCGAGAAGTTTCCCAGATTTTGCCCCAAACACACATTTGTTAGGGTTCAACCTCAACTTGTATCTGTGCAGTCTCTCAAATAGCTTTCTTAATACTTGAATGTGATCTTGTCCCTTTCTGGACTTGGCGATCATGTCATCAACATATACTTCGATTTCTTTATGGATCATGTCGTGGAATAACGTAATCATAGCCTTCTGGTAGGTGGCCCCAGCGTTCTTTAATCCAAAGGGCATAACCTTATAGCAAAAGTTTTCCTAGGGCGTGGTAAAAGCAGTCTTTGGCTTATCCTCCTGTTTCATGAGGATTTAATTATACCCAGAGAATCCATCCATGAATGAGAATAGTTCGTACCCTGCGGTACTATCAACCAGTACGTCGATGTGTGGTAGTGGGAAATCGTCTTTTGGACTTGCCTTATTCAAATTCCGGTAATCCACGCAGATTCGAATTCTACCGTCCTTCTTCATGACAGGGACTATGTTCGCAATCCAGTCCGAGTATGGGAAAGCTTCAATAAAGCCCACCTTGAGAAGCTTCATCACTTCTTCTTTAATTTTGTCTTCTAACTCGGCTTTCATTCGTCTACTGCCTTTCCTGACAGGTTTGACACTGGGAACCGTGGGTAATGCATGTTCCACAATTCTGGGATCCAAACCTGGCATGTCGATATATGACCATGCGAAGACGTCCTAATACTCTCTCAATAATTTGGTAAACCTAAGCCTTTCATCTCGGGATAAATGTCCACCGATCTTGACTTCCTTGATATCTGTGGAGTCCCCCAAGTTAATAACAACTGGTTCCTCTGAAGTGGGTGGTACTGACTCTTCGAAGGCACTCCATTCTCTGCGGATAGATGCGTAACCCTCATCATCATCCTCTTCTTCAATATTGTAGGAACAGTCATCATGATGATCCGAATCACACAATAACCTGGCATGTATGTTTGAGATGATATGCCTGAAATGTCATGAGCATGGTTAATCTATACTTCATGTGGAAATGCCATGCATTAGTGTGAAAAATCTTTTCGAAAGAGATTTTAAAATAAGTGGAAGTGTAAATGGGACTGGTCCTCATATCATAGGACATCCTTGTCCTTGGGAAATTTTTTGGAAATCAGGAGTTATATGGAAAATCAGGCCTCAAGCTTCTGCGTGGAAGGCTGATATCATCATTGGGCTGATTTATGGTTTCATATGTCCTTAACAAAACTTGTGTGATTTTATTGAATGCAAAATGGGTCGAATTACATGCTATGCTGTTTGAACCAACGGCCGGAGATCCAAAGGTGTTTTCTTACTGTATCTATAACAAAAACTGAAAATGCAACAAAATGCAGAAAATTCTAAGTGCAGTATTTGAAAGCAAGAGAGAGGTTTCTTTACTCAAAAATAGTGGCTTCATCGCTCAGCCACTCTATGATGACATTCACAAAATTATCTTCTAGGAAAGGATTTGCCAGATCCGGCTCTGCTGTTGGAGTTATATCTTCCTCTGACAACCACCTAGAGTTCTTGCTAAAATAAGCGTTCAAAGGTTTTTTGAATATATGCGACCTGCCTTTCCAGGTTGGAGAACCAATGAATGAATCTTTCGGGTTGTTCTGGCTTCCATTGCGTCCCAGTCTCTTGCCTCGACCTCGGCCTACTGCCTTGGGGGCAGACTCGCCCAAGTGATTTTTCTGATATCTCAGGCCCATCCTATGCTGGTTAGCTTTCAACTGCAGGGGGTTATTCATTCCTTGACCATACTTGCCCAGACCTTCCCCAGGGTTGTATCCATATGCCAATAGTATCTTAGCTGGTAAAAAATTGGCTTTAGAAATATAATGAGTTCTCAATCTTGCCCCCACGGGAGTGTGTACTGTTGCCACCAACTCCAAGGAATGATAGCTTGCTTCCATCTTGATTTCGGGCTCGATGTAGGGAATAGCGCTATTCTGATATGTTTGGAGGTCGACTTATCCATGCATGGTAATCACCTTCCCATCTATTACGAAGCGCACTTTCTGATGCAAGCTTGAGGGTACGGCTCCTGCTACATGGATCCAAGGTCTCCTCAGCAAGAATCCGAATGCACTAGGTAGATCCATTACTTGAAAATTTATAGAGAATTTGGTTGGGCCGATGAGTACTTCTAGCTCAATTTCGCCTACCACTGTCTTCTTCATTCCATCAAAAGTTCAAACCGCTGTTTTGGAGGTTTTAATCATCTCCTCGTTGATCCCCAACCTCCTTAACGTAGCCAGAGGGCAAATGTTGAAGGCAGATCCATTGTCGATTAATACGTGTGCCACTCTCTTCCCATTACATTACGCAGAAATGTATAAGGCCTTGTTGTGTCCTCTTCCTTCCATAGGGAAGTCTTCATCTGAGAAGCTCAACTGATCTTTCAAAAGGATCGCCCCTACAAAGTCTCCTAATTATACATCATTAACCGTTTCAGGGACATGCACCTCATTGAGTATCTTCAACAGTGCATTCTTGTGCTTCTTTGAATTGATGAATAAATCCAGTAAAGATATTTGAGCTGGCATCTTCCTCAGCTGCTCTATTACTTCAAACTCGCTGGTTTTAATGATGGATATGAGTTTTTCTGCATCTTCCTTCGAGACTTCCTTCTTTTCGGACTCGCCTTCCCTAGGGGCATAGAATCGTCCAAACCTCATTACTGCGTCCACTTCCCTTGTTCCGTAGTCCCAGTGGACTGCCTTAGGATCGTACTCTTCTATTGGAGGGACTTGTATGGTTATTGTCTTTGGATAAGATGTTTCTGGTTCAGCTGTGTCGTCTTCTTCTTCTTCCGGCAATCGAATCACAACTGGCTTGACTAGGCAATCTTCTACCTCATTCAAGACATCAAGATCTTCCAATTTGATCACTACAGTCGCAACGGCTTCGATCATTGACACAATGTTGTCAAAGCCCTTCGAGAGGATTTCGTTTCCCAATTGACAATGCCGGTCGCCGTCACCTAGTTCTGTTGATGTTGCAGATTTGGAGTATGCTCTTATTTCCTTGAATAGTTCAACTGAGCCTTGCCATTGATCCTTCGATTTCTCTATTTCGGTATATTGCTCTATGTTAAGTCCGGAATCTACCATCTGTTCAAGTGATGGTTCAGGTTCCTTCGTAAAAGGTTTTTCCACCTCCTTCGGGATTTGAACGGGATCGTCCATACCTCTCCATCCGTCTGGTATGATATCCTCCATTCTCTGATAGAAGCTAGGAGGAGCAGAATATTTCACCTTAAAATTGTATCCCCTAGAATCCTGACTCAGGTTGTCTATAATTTCTCTCACTTCCAACGCGTTAGCCATGAATCTACTATCTGCTAGACTTCGCCTCTTGGCTTCCAGTTGGTCCTTGTCGAGTTCTTCTTTTGGTTCAATGATCGGGCCAAAATTGCCTACCAGACCCTTGTGCGGGATGTTCCACATGTTTCCCTGCTCAGTTTTAATCATAAGGTGGCTTCCTTCCAAGGTTAGAGAAGCTTCGACTCCCTCGAATCTTTCATCGGTAACATTTGACATTATCTCCAAGCTCATCATCTTAGTGATACACAATTTCTTTACGTCGGCAGAGATCTCCCCTTCTTTCGGGTATAGTGAAGCGATTGCCAAAATGTCGGTCAGCTTAGACACGTCCACCTTAAGCTTAAGGTGGTTTTCCTCCTCTTCAGTGAATATTGCCCCTACTGCTTGGTGATCAGGGAGTGGATTTTCTTGCACATTCGGAGCCATGTTATCAAATTTCAGAATCTGACTGTCATTCAAAGCTTGTACCTTCAGCTTAAGGATATAGCAATTATCAACATTATGTCCCCTTTCGCCCATGTTATAGACACAAGTCTGGCTCTCGTCAAAACCTGGATACTTGACAGGATTCGCCCTAGGTAGCTCATTCGCCACCAAGTGTTACTCTAGCAGCATCGGGAGCAGTTTGGATAAGGGTATCGGGAGTTGAGAGAACTACCTTTGGGGTTGCCTCTTTCTAGGCTCCTGCCCCTTTGACGCCGACCATGACGATCCACTTTTGGTTTGATTAGAATTGCTAAACACTTTTGGCTTATGGGGGTCCGGTATGAATGCTATGTCGAGCCCAGTCTCTTTTTCCTTCTTCATGGGGTACTGCTTTCTGGTAGAAGTTTCATGAGGCCTTCTTTCTCTTAAGGCCTATTCTAGCCTTTCAGCCACCTTTATCAAATGTGCAAAGGTTTGACATCCCGAGGTGTTTAACCTATCAAAGTATTCGTAGGGGAGTGCTTTCAAGAACAAATCATTCAGCTCATCTTCTGGGATTGACGGCTTTACTTGGGTTGCCAAAGCCCGCCATCTCTGGGCGTATGTTCTGATCAACTCGTCCCTTGCTTTCGAGGTTCGCAGCAAATCTTCTCTTGTCGGTGCTGTAGCTGTGTTAAATTTATACTGCCTGCGGAAATCCTCAGTAAGATCTTCCCATCCATCATAGTCATCCAGGTTCAATTCAATGAACCAAGCCAGAGCGGCGCTAGCCAGACTTTCTTGGAATGTATTCATTAGCAGTGGAACATAGTCTGAATATTACGCCATCTTGCGCAGGTAATATTTGAGGTGAGCGCGGGGACAGCCCGTCCCATTATACTTTCTCACGAAGTCTGGTTCCTTGTGGTCAGGAGGGGTCTCCACTTTGGCGAAGGGAGAAATCTTGTCGAAACGAGCCAACTCATAGCCTTGGCTGCTCAAGCATTCTTCGATCTTGGCTATTCTCTTAGCCTCTGCTTCAGTTTTTACGGTATGCTTCCCCTTTTCATCTTTCTCAAGGTTGATGACAACATGGGGTGCCTTTTGCTGTGACTGGATGTTCGGCATACGAATATCTTCCTCTGTACGTTGAATATCTCCTGTCGTTTCTTTGTCAGCCATATTATGTGTGAATGGCAGATTTGAATTGTTCTGATTGAGAGTTACTGTCTGTCTGGCTTGGGAGGCTTCCAGCATTGCCTTAATATCATCCATCATAGTCGTCATAGCAGTCATTTGAGTTTCCAGCATGCCTACGCGTGGGGTCAACTCCTGTTGTTCCATTCTCGTCTTAAGCCGAGTGCGAAAACGATGCGTTGGTAATTCCGTGATGAGAGTGTACCTATTTAAAAGGAATTCCAATGAGTATTTCTTTGGTATTGACAAAAGGAAGTACTTGATCCTTCTAATTGCATATTTTTTATTGGTGAATGAGAAAAAGGACTACCTTGTGAGCCTTAGTCTCATATGAGTAGTTCTTTTAATTATTCTCCAAAGAGAATTCATGAATTTAAAAGAAGTGTAATTTTTGACGATAGTTTTTATATATTTGTAAAATATGTCCACATTCAAGCTCATGTGTACACAATAATATCCGGTACAAGTGAGTATGCATGAAAAAGCATCACAATGTTTGCTTATTTTACACTTGACAGAACAGCTTATTCAAGTCTATGACGCTTGAGATGTAAGGTGTCCTCATCATCCCAATATGGATTCCCTTCTTCAGTCTGGGACTCTTCATCTTCTGAATACGACGACGGTCCTATGTCTTCAGGTACGTATGGTTCTATCCCAGGCACATACGGTACGATGTATTCGGGTACATAAGGCTCGACAAGGCTACGTCTGACCGCCTCAAAGTGTTGAATGTATTCTGTGGTAGCCCTGTGAACGTTCTCTTTGCGAGTCATGTTTTCTGGCCATTTTATATCTTCAGCTTGAGAGTTCTTCAAAGAGCGTATAATAAATTACACCATGGCTTCGAACTGTTTCTTCTTTTCTCCCGCAAGGGTCTCTTTTGGCATGTCAAATGAGAAGATACCAGGTCGGGGTGGTGAAGGAATTTCCTGTAATGCCCCAAATTGCCAGATAACCCTCTTTGGATAATATGCGGTAGCGCCTGTGAATCGTAGCAAAGGGATTGGGTCTTCGTCATTACATGCGAGCCTGACTTTGCCCAGTGTTGGCAATCTAAGCCGCCATCGGAGCTGTTCCGATTTCAAAGTTCCAAGGAAGTTCTTCCAATCTATGAAGTTGAACTTGTTGTGGAAATTCTCCTTTATTTTGATTCTGACAAAACCTTCAAAAGATATTGTTTAATGAAATGTGATGCAGGAAGAATGTGTAAGCAGCAGGTCGAGTGATTCCAATTCTGTCGCACTGGCGAAGGGTCAGATGGAAGTGCTTCTGACGAAGGGTCAAATGGAAGTGCTTCTGACTAAGGGTCAGATGGAAGTGCTTCTGACGAAGGATCAGAAGAAAGCGCTTCTGACCGAGGGTCAGATGGAAGTGCTCCTAACGATCCAAACAGTGACGGATGGATCACATCAAATCTCTGTATTACCATTCCGTGCCAACTGATCAAATCTCTCTTAGACGAATTTGAAGAAAAATCAGTTTCTGCATTCTACAAATCACGAAGACCCACGTATGGCAGGTTTCCGATCAAGGCAAGTGATATTCAATTATCCTGATATCCCATCTAATCAATTAAGGGACTTTCTATATTGAGATATCATCTTCTAAGGAGAGAATCAACTCAAACATATCACACTTATGGAAGCTGGAGATTTAGTTGTATGGGCGACTAAATCAGAAGGGTTCAATGTCTTACCCAACGGTCTACATATCTTCTGAAGATACAGTCTCGTTCAATCACGATTTATGACGTCCAATCAAGGATTGAAGAGCGATCCCTTGGCTGGATTCCAACGGCTAGTTCGGAGGCAGTGGAGTATAAAAGAAGAATAATGTTTGACTAGAAAAGATAAGACGTGCGAACAACAATCCAAAGTGCAAGCATAATTTGAGTTTCATCTAAAGAGAGTATTCTGTGTATTCAAAATCCTTCACTGTGAAAATCTGTGTGAGAGGGAAACAAAACACTTGAGTGATTGTAATCCTCTTGATTCTTCATAGTGAAATCCAGCCAATCGGCTGTCATCGTGGGAGAGTGGACGTAGGCTTGATCTAAGCCGAACCACTATAAATATCGTGTGCAATATCCTCTTCTCTAAACTCTTACCTTTGTGTTTAGATTTTCTGCACACTGCTATACTGCTTTTGTTCCTAATCGTACACTGAACTTTATTCATTCCGCAAGAAATTTCAATTAAGTTCAGAATCTCCTATTCACCCCCCTCTAGGAGATATTGCTAGTTACATCAATTGGTATCAGAGCAGGTTGCTCATTTTACGAAGTGTTTATTAACTTCAGAGTTAACGATCTACTATGTCTAGCAATCACTCTTCAGGAACAAGCGATTCGCACTTTGCCAACAAGCCTCCATACTTTGATGGAAAGGATTACAATATGTGGAGTAACAAGATGAAGTGGTTCTTCAAAGCCTATGATGATCTGATGTGGGATGTCGTTACAAATGGAACAGTTCCTGCAAATACTACAAATCCAACCTCTGCTGACGGAGTAAATACTGTCACAACAATGACTGATGCTGAAAAGGCTAAAAGAAAAGGCCTTGATTCTAAAGCTGTCAATGCTTTCTTTTGTGCCTTATCTACTCCTCTTTATAATCGTGTCTCAGAGGAAGAATCATCTAAGGCAATATGGGATAGACTTAATGTTACCTTTCAAGGAACAAATCGTGTGAAAGAAACAAAGCTCAGTATTTTACTGAGTGACTATGAAGCATTTGAAATGAAGCCTGATGAATCTATTGCAGATATGATAGACAGGTTTCAAACTTTAGCAAGTGGACTTGCAAGACAAGGTGCACCTATTGCTGAACCAATGCAAGTCAGGAAGATACTACGTGGACTCACAGATGATTGGAATTACATCAAGCCATCAATTCAAGAATGCCAAACAATTAGACCACTCTCGGTGGATGAGCTAGTCGGCACTTTGCAATCCTATGAAACAGAACGAGCAAACAAAAAGGGAGAACAGAAAGGTAAAAAATCTATTGCCTTAAAAAGTCAAATTAATCAATATTTTTCTGACACAGATGATGAAGATGAGGATGATGAAGAATTAGCCCTCATGGTCAAGAAATTTAGGAAGATGGCTCGGAAAGGCAGAAACATCAAAGGAAAGAAACCATGGAAGAAGAGTGAGGTAAAAATATCAAGCAACGACTCACAAGATAGCAAAGACGTGATTTGCTTCCACTGTAAGAAAGCAGGACATATCAAACCGAACTGCCCAATTTTGAAGAAGGACAAACTCAAGTATGAGAAGTACAAGAAGGCTCTAAAGGCAGAAACTTTGAGTGATTCTGATGAAAGCGAGAATGATTATGCAAATATCTGTCTCATGGCCGAATCAGACTCAAGTTCAGATTCAGAAACTGAGGTATGTTCATCTGAACTCCCTGATGAAGTTGTTGAATATATTGATGAATTGTGTAGAAGCTACAAAGAAGCTCTTGAGAAGGTTTCTTGTTTGACAAAGGAAAATACTTCTTTAAAACAACAGAATTTGTTCCAAGAAGAAAAAATTAGTTTTCTACAACAAGAGTTTCACCAGATGATAGAAAATCATGATTTAGTTTCAAAAGAAAATGCTTCCTTGAAAGAAAAAATTTCTACTATATCAAAAAGGTTTTCACAAAACTCAGTAACTCTGAATAGAATTATCTCAAAAAAAATACCCTTCAATGATCGATCTGGGTTAGGTTTTAAAAAGGAAAGTAGCCAAAGAAATATCTTTAAAACTGAATTTCGAAAACCAATGTTTTCCAATTACAAGCATCATTTTCATAAGCATTTTGCTAGATCCTACATTCGACAACCTTGTGTGAATTGTGGTGATCCTAGCCATAATAAGGATTATTGCAAGAAAATTTGGAGACCTATTAAAAGGTCAAAATATACTAACACAGAAGGACCCAAGAAAACATGGGTACCAAAGAAACAGTAAGTTGGTTATCTATTGCAGGTACCAAAGAGAAGGAAGAACAAGTGGTTTCTGGATAGTGGTTGTTCAAGTCACATGACTGGAAATCCATATGTATTTATATCCCTCTCAGATTGTGATGGAAGAAGCGTGTCGTTTGGAGGAAAGAACAAGGGAAAAGTGATCGGGAAAGGAAATGTAGAGATTGGAAATCTGACCGTTAAAGATGTCTCTCTAGTCAAAGGATTGAACTACAACTTGATTTCTATCAAATGAAGGAATTTTCTTGGGATATTCAACAACAAGCAAAGCCTACAGAGTCTACAACAAGAACACTCGTATTGTTGAGGAATCAATGAACTTCAAGTTCGATGAAAGCAACAAGGATGATGAACCTGAATCCATTCAAATGCATACACTTCATCAAGTCACGAACTCACAAGCAGAATAAGATGTGAATATGAGTTCGGAGAATGTTCAGAAGGAAACTTCCTCAGCTGAAGAAAGACCAGAAGATGATCAGAATGAATCCACAATATCCTCAAATGATGGCCTTGACAAAAACTGGAAGCATAAGTCAAGTCATCCAAAGGAACTTATCATAGGCAGCATAAATGATGGCGTAAAAACAAGATCCAAGTTCAAGCAAGCAATGAGCAACATCGCCTTGGTATCTGAATTGGAGCCAAAAAGGATTGAAGATGCATTAGCAGATGAAAACTGGATAAATACACTGCAGGAAGAGCTACATCAGTTCAAAGTCAACAATGTCTGGGAACTAGTCAGTCGTCCCAAAAATCGTCCAGTAATTGGAACAAAATGGGTATTCAGAAACAAACTTGATGACAAAGGAAAAGTTGTGAGAAACAAAGCAAGACTTGTAGCAAAAGGATATTCTCAAGAAGAAGGAATAGACTATGATGAAACCTACGCACCGGTTGCCAGGTTAGAAGCCATTAGGCTACTTCTTGCTTATGCTTGTTACAATGACTTCAAACTTTTTCAGATGGACGTGAAAAGTTCCTTCCTAAACGGCTACATCAAAGAAGAGGTATATGTTGAACAACCTCCTGGCTTCGAAGAACTTAAAGAAAAGGATCCGGTATATGTCTTAAAAAAAGGCACTCTATGGATTAAAACAAGCACCCCGTGTTGTGGAAATTCTCCTATATTCAAATTCTGACAAAACCTTCAAAAGATATTGTTAAATGAAATGTGATGCAGGAAGAATGTGTAAGCAGCTGATTGAGTGACTCCAATTC
This sequence comes from Rhodomyrtus psidioides, assembly GCA_021437785.1. Lineage (NCBI taxonomy): Eukaryota > Viridiplantae > Streptophyta > Magnoliopsida > Myrtales > Myrtaceae > Rhodomyrtus > Rhodomyrtus psidioides. The sequence goes on from JAILYB010000069.1 coordinate 4,215,520, forward strand.
TGTCGCACTGACGAAGGGTCAGATAGAAGTACTTCTGTCAAAGGGTCAGATGGAAGTGCTTCTGACGAAGGGTCAGATGGAAGTGCTTCTGATGGAAGTGCTTCTGACGAAGGGTCGGATGGAAGTGCTTCTGACGTAGGGTCAGATGGAAGTGCTCCTGACGATCCAAACAGTGACGGATGAATCAGATCAAATCTCCGTTTTACCATTCCATGTCAACTGATCAATTTCCTCTTAGACGAATCTGAAGAAAGATCAGTTCATGCATTTCACAAAACACGAAGACCCACGTATGGCAAGTTTCCGATCAAGGAAAGTGATATTCAATTATCCTGATATCCCACCCTGTCAATTAAGGGACTTTCTATAATGGTATATCATCTTCTAAGGAATATATCCTCGGGAATCAACTCAAACTTATCACACTTATGGAAGCTGGAGTATGGGCGACTGAATCAGAAGGGTTCAATGTCTTACCCAACGGTCTACATATCTTCTGAAGATACAGTCTCGTTCAATCAAGATTGATGACGTCCAATCAAGGATTGAAGAGCGATCCCTTCGCTGGAATCCAACGGCTAGGTCGGAAGCAGGGGAGTATAAAAGAAGAATAATGTTCGACTAGAGAGTAAGACATGCGAACAACAATCCAAAGTGCAAGCATAAATTGAGTTTCATCTAAAGAGAGTATTCTGTGTATTCAAATTCCTCATTGTGAAAATCTGTGTGAGAGGGAAATAAAACACTTGAGTTATTGTAATCCTCTTGATTCTTCATAGTGAAATCCAGCCAATCGTCTGTCATCGTGGGAGAGTGGACGTAGGCTTGAACTAAGCCGAACCACTATAAATATTGTGTGCAATATCCTCTTCTCTAAACTCTTACCTTTGTGTTTAGATTTTCTGCACACTGCTATACTGCTTTTGTTCCTAATCGTACACTGATCTTTACCCATTCCGCAAGAAATTTCTATTAAGTTCAGAATCCCCTATTCACCCCCTCTAGGAGATATTGCTAGTTACATCAATTGGTATCAGAGCAGGTTGCTCATTTTATGAAGTGTCTATTGACTTCAGAGTTAACGATCTACTATGTCTAGCAATCACTCTTCAGGAACAAGTGATTCGCACTTTGCCAACAAGCCTCCATACTTTGATGGAAAGGATTACAATATGTGGAGTAACAAGATGAAGTGGTTCTTCAAAGCCTATGATGATCTGATGTGGGATGTCGTTACAAATGGAATAGTTCCTGCAAATACCACAAATCCAACCTCTGCTGACGGAGTAAACATTGTCACAACAATGACTGATGCTGAAAAGGCTAAAAGAAAAGGCCTTGATTCTAAAGCTGTCAATGCTCTCTTTTGTGCCTTATCTACTCCTCTTTATAATCGTGTCTCAGAGGAAGAATCATCTAAGGCAATATGGGATAGACTTCATGTTACCTTTCAAGGAACAAATCGTGTGAAAGAAACAAAGCTCAGTATTTTATTGAGTGACTATGAAGCATTTGAAATGAAGCCTGATGAATCTATTGCAGATATGATAGACAGGTTTCAAACTTTGGCAAGTGGACTTGCAAGACAAGGTGCACCTATTGTTGAACCAATGCAAGTCAGGAAGATACTACGTGGACTCACAGATGATTGGAATTACATCAAGCCATCAACTCAAGAATGCCAAACAATTAGACCACTCTCGGTGGATGAGCTAGTCGGCACTTTGCAATCCTATGAAACAGAACGAGCAAACAAAAAGGGAGAACAGAAAGGTAAAAAATCTATTGCCTTACAAAGTCAAATTAATCAATGTTTTTCTGACACAGATGATGAAGATGAGGATGATGAAGAATTAGCCCTCATGGTCAAGAAATTTAGGAAGATGTCTCGGAAAGGCAGAAACATCAAAGGAAAGAAACCTTGGAAGAAGAGTGAGGTAAAAATATCAAGCAACGACTCACAAGATAGCAAAGACGTGATTTGCTTCCACTGTAAGAAAGCAGGACATATCAAACCGAACTGCCCAATTTTAAAGAAAGACAAACTCAAGTATGAGAAGTACAAGAAGGCTCTAAAGGCAGAAACTTTGAGTGATTCTGATGAAAGCGAGAATGATTATGCAAATATTTGTCTCATGGCCGAATCCGACTCAAGTTCAGATTCAGAAACTGAGGTATGTTCATCTGAACTCCCTGATGAAGTTGTTGAATATATTGATGAATTGTGTAGAAACTACAAAGAAGCTCTTGAGAAGGTTTCTTATTTGAAAAAGGAAAATACTTCTTTAAAACAACAGAATTTGTCTCAAGAAGAAAAAATTAGTTTTCTACAACAAGAGTTTCACCAGATGAAAGAAAATCATGATTCAGTTTCAAAAGAAAATGCTTCCTTGAAAGAAAAAATTTCTACTATATCAAAAAGGTTTTCACAAAGCTCAGAAAGTCTGAATAGCATTATATCAAAACAAATACCCTTCAATGATCGATCTGGGTTAGGTTTTAAAAAGGAAAGTAGCCAAAGAAATGTCTTTAAAACTGAATTTTGAAAACCAACGTTTTCCAATTACAAGCATCATTTTTATAAGCATTTTACTAGATCCTACATTCGACAACCTTGTGTGAATTGTGGTGATCCTAGCCATACTAACGGTTACTGTAAGAAAATTTGGAGACCTATTAAAAAGTCAAAATATACTAACACAGAAGGACCCAAGAAAACATGGGTACCAAAGAAACAGTAAGTTGGTTATCTATTGCAGGTACCAAAGAGTAGGAAGAACAAGTGGTTTCTGGATAGTGGTTGTTCAAGTCACATGACTGGAAATCCAGATGTGTTTATATCCCTCTCAGATTGTGATGGAAAAAGTGTGTCGTTTGGAGGAAGGAACAAGGGTAAAGTGATCGGGAAAGGAAATGTAAAGATTGGAAATCTGACCGTTAAAGATGTCTCTCTAGTCAAAGGATTGAACTACAACTTGATTTCTGTAAGTCAACTCTGTGACTCTGGATATGATATTCGGTTCCAAGATCTAAAATGCACAGGTATGAGTAAGGATAAGAAGCAATCATTCACGGGACGAAGGCATGGGAATATTTATCTTTTAGATATTAATGCTGACTGTGAACATGCTAAATGTCTTATTTCTGTTAAGGATGAATCTGATCTTTGGCACAGAAAGTTAGGTCATATTATTGTGAAACATATTTCAAAGCTTTATAAGAAGGGACTTGTTCGAGGATTACCTCAAACAAAATTTGAGAAAAGTGGACTATGTCATGCATGCACACTAGGTAAGCAGGTAAGAAGTTCTTTTAAGTCTTTAAATCAAGTTTCCACTAAGCATTGTCTGCAGCTACTTCATATGGACATCTTCAGACCAAATAGAACTCTAAGCATTGGAGGTAAGAAATATTGCCTTGTCATAGTTGATGACTTCTCTAGATTTACATGGGTTTCATTTCTTGCTCACAAAAACGAAGCTTTCATATCCTTTTCAAAACTTACTAAAAGAATTCAAAATGAAAAGGGTTACACTATTTCCAGTTTGAGAACGGATCAAGGGGGAGAATTTGAAAATCAAAATTTCTCAGATTTTTGCACTAATTTCGGAATTCAACATAACTTCTCTGCACCTTATACTCCACAACAAAATGGGGTAGTAGAAAGGAAAAACAGATCGTTGCAAGAAATGGCCAGAACTCTTCTTATTGAAAGTAAAATTGCCTCTAACTTTTGGGCTGAGGCCGTTTCAACAGCATGTTATATCTTAAATCGAATTTCCCTCAGACCTTTTTCTGAGAAAACTCCCTATGAATTTTTCAAAGAAAGAAAGCCTGATGTTGCATACCTTCATGTATTCGGTTGTAAATGCTTTTATTCTAAAGAATGCTAATGATCGAGTTGGAAAGTTTGATAAAAGATCAGATGAAGGAATTTTCTTGGGATATTCAACAACAAGCAAAGCCTACAGAGTTTACAACAAGAACACTCGTATTATTGAGGAATCAGTGAACATCAAGTTCGATGAAAGCAACCAGGATGATGAACCTGAATCCATTCAAATGCATACACTTCATCAAGTCACGAACTCACAAGCAGAATAAGATGTGAATACGAGTTCGGAGAATGCTCAGAAGGAAACTTCCTCAGAAGAAAGAACATAAGATGATCAGAATGAATCCACAATATCCTCAAATGATGGACTTGACAAAAACTGGAAGCATAAGTCAAGTCATCCAAAGGAACTTATCATAGGCAGCATAAATGATGGCGTAAAACCAAGATCCAAGTTCAAGCAAGAAATGAGCAACATCACCTTGGTATCTGAATTAGAGCCAAAAAGGATTGAAGATGCATTAGCAGATGAAAACTGGATAAATGCAATGCAGGAAGAGCTACATCAGTTCAAAGTCAACAATGTCTGGGAACTAGTCAGTCGTCCCAAAAATCGTCCAGTAATTGGAACAAAATGGGTATTCAGAAACAAACTTGATGACAAAGGAAAAGTTGTGAGAAACAAAGCAAGACTTGTAGCAAAAGGATATTCTCTGGAAGAAGGAATAGACTATGATGAAACCTACGCACCGGTTGCCAGGTTAGAAGCCATTAGGCTACTTCTTGCTTATGCTTGTTACAATGACTTCAAACGTTTTCAGATGGACGTGAAAAGTGCCTTCCTAAACGGCTACATCAAAGAAGAGGTATATGTTGAACAACCTCCTGGCTTCGAAGAACCTAAAGAAAAGGATATGGTATATGTCTTAAAAAAGGCACTCTATGGATTAAAACGAGCACCCCGCGCCTGGTATGAAAGGTTAAGTAACTTTTTATCTCAACACAGCTTCACTAAAGGTAATGTAGATACCACTCTTTTTATTCAAAGAAAAGGTAAGGATATCCTTTTAGTTCAAATTTATGTTGATGATATTATATTCGGCTCTTCTAATGAACTTCTTTGCAAGAAATTCTCTAAAACAATGCAGGATGAATTTGAGATGAGTATGATGGGAGAATTACGGTTCTTTCTTGGTCTTCAAATTCATCAATCTCAAAAAGGAACATTCATATTTCAAGAGAAGTATGCATTGGAAATAGTGATGAAGTTTGGTCTGGAGAATGGCAAGAAGACAGAAACTCCTATGTCTCACTCTTCCAAATTAGATAAGAATGAAGATGGAAAAGAAGTCGATCCCAAACTATATCGAAGCATGATCGGATCATTACTCTATCTCACTGCTTCAAGACCCGACATACTTTATAGTGTCTGCTTATGTGCAAGATTTCAGTCAAGTCCAAGAGAATCACACCTATCAGCAGTCAAGAGAATAATCAAATACATAAGGACTTATCCCAACTATGGTTTGTGGTATTCTAAATCTTCTGATTTTTCACTAAAGGGTTATTCATATGCAGATCTTGCAGGTTGCAAAATTGATAGAAAAAGTACATCTGGAACCTGTCAACTCATGGGAAACATGCTTGTCTCATGGTACTCAAAGAAGCAAAATACAGTGGCACTCAGTACAGCTGAAGCAGAATACGTATCTCTTGGAAGCTGATGCACTCAAATACTTTGGCTAAAACAGCAGCTCAAGGACTATGGTGTTGAAGAATCAACTGTGGAAATCCTATGTGACAACACAAGTGCCATAAATCTCACAAAGAATCATGTACTTCACTCAAGAACAAAGCATATTGAGATCAAGCATCACTTCATACGTGATCATGTTCAAAACCGTGATGTTAACATTCAATACATTGACATGAAAAATCAACTTGCAGATATTTTTACTAAACCACTTGATAAACAGAGTTTTAATTTTATCAGAAATGAATTATCTATTATTAACCTTCCTTCTTAAGTATACCTTAGAAGGAGCGTCGGAAGGAGAGTCAGAAGGAGAGTCAGAAGAAGAGTCAGAAGAAGCATCAGAAGGAGCGTCAGAAGGAGCATCAGAAGGAGCATCAGAAGGGACGTCAAAAAGGCGCGTAAGAAAAAATTCGCACTTTTCTTAAATCAAAAGGTCAGTTATATCTAAAAGCTATCTTTTAGGTAAGTTCCTTATATGAATAGATATCACTTAATATCTGATTGACCGTGAATATTTTTTTTAAGAATTCCTTTTTAAATCAAAATTCTCTTTTGTGTTTCCAAAAATAACCGCCTCTTTTATAAAAACGCTGAACCGTCACCTCTGTTCTCTCACTTTCAAAATTCTCTCAAATCAAAACCCTAAAACCGTGTTGAAAACCTCTCGCACTCGATTTTCTCCTCAAAGAAACACTCTTTCACTCAAAGTTTCAAACTTTCTAAGCATCAATGGCTCCAAAATCAGCCTCTGACTTGACGAAGATGTCTCAGTCGAAGAGAAAGTTCTCCGCCTCAACTGCAAGCGGCGCGGAACTCACAGATACCCAAATCAACGAACAACGAGAAGCACTCCGCCTGACAAAAGGTCTATCTCTGTCTGCCTTTGAAATAAAGGAATCTATGGCTCATTCTATTAAGCCAATGTATGATAGAATCAAGGCCGCAGGAGATTTTGGAAACGAACTTAGAAAACTGCTGAAAACTCATCATTTTGATAGTGAGGGCGAACTTTTGGAGTTTCTTAGTCTGCCTGGAAAAATCGTTGAACCACTTGCTGTAGAAAAACCTACATCTGTCTCTAGGAAAGGAAAGGAGAAAGTAGCAAAAACAAGTTCGAAACAAAGACGATCCCCAATTAGACCTGGCGGTACGAAGGCGAAGGTGGAAGATGATGATGACATTCTGTTCAATGAATTTCTGAAAAATATAGGCTTTAATTTGGATAAAAGCTTTCCTGATCCATTGTTCCAGAATCTGGCTCACAAAGAAAGGTTCGAAGCAATGAAACAGAGAGGTATTATACCTCAAAGGGTATTTGAGTTAAAGTACTTTGACAGCAATGGCATCTATCTGAGGAAGCATCTAGAAAAGATGAAGATAGATCAGTTTATAACTAGGAGAGGCTACACTTTTCCTGATTTGGTAGCTTACTTCTATTCAAATCTTCAGTTTGTCAACTTCAACTCTCTGGCTTTCACAATCAAAAGAAAGCAGTATTTTCTGACTGTTGATGAATTGGCTTCAATCATGGGAACCAGAAAGGGAGATTTCAAACCCTTAGATGTCACTGCAAGTGAAGCTTTCTGCTTCTTGACTGGCAAATCGAGTTTTCAAGGGAATCAAAGTCACATCTTGCATACACGGACTTTCCCTTGAAACATATAATGATGCACAAGGTGATCATCGAATGTCTCAGACCCAAGGCAGCATCAAAGACAGATATATCAAAATACGAGGCAAAGTTGCTATGGGGAATCTTGACAGGACAGAGGATTTATGTTGCTCACACTGTACTATTGCATATGTACAGATTAGCTCTCAAGCCAAAGGGGCAACTTCCTTATGCGGCATTGATCTTCAAAATAATCAATCATTTCAAGATTGATGGCCTAGGTGCCTTTGTCAAGCAAGAAATTCCTCTAATGACTGCTGGAGAGACTATGGTAACAAAGATGGGATACAAGATGACTCCTACTGGATGGAGAACAAAGAACAATGAACCAGTCATTGTGGACTTTGAGGAAGAGTCAAGGTAGAAATCTCCAAAGAAGAGAAAAGTCATGGCTGTTAAGGGGCAACAAACAGAAAGTCCTACTGATAAGGACTCAGACGCAAGTGAGGAAGAAACAGGGGAATATGATTCTGAGGCTACCCAATCTCGAGGTGGATCAGATGAAGGTGGTGAGTCTGAAAATCGTAATGCTGGGGGAGATGAGGAAGAAGGAGATGAAACAGAAATACAACCACAAGAAAAGGTTGTATATCCCTGTGATCTGACTGAGGAAGAATTCCTCACAATGTGGAATGAGGAGCAAGTTGCACGATTTGCAGATGACACAGAGTATGATACCCAAATCGTCAACTGTGATCATGAGGAATTGCTAGCTCAAGTTCTAGTAACACTGGCGTCAACAGAACAGGGGGAAGAACAAGATGACATTGAAGCTTACTTTGTCTCTTCCACCAGGGCTACAATTCCCAAAGATGTTGCAAGTCTAGCTTCAGTAATTGCCCGAGAAGATCAATTGTCCAGTGCACAATCCATTCTTGTGGATATTGATGAAGAAATAGTCTATGTGCCAAGTTCAAAGGAAAAAGGGAGAAGAGCTATAATTCAGGGGGAGAAAGAGCCCGTGCCTGTTACATCAGATGTATTTCTCACTGAAATCCAAGCCTCTCAAGCTTTTACCAAGGCACAAATTGAGGGGGAGACTCATGAACCTGCACCTTCAGGTTCATGAGTGGAACTTCAGGTGCTGTTGGAAAATCTCCAAAACACTCTTCTTCAGACAATGGCTGCCATGGAAACAAAATTTGATCAGCAACTGGAGGCTTTTGAACAGAAGACAGATAGGAAGCTGCAGGGTTTGACTAGTCAGGTGACTAAGCTGGAAAAGTCCATTGATCTCTATGGGAGAATGTTTAGTGATGAGATAGCCAACCTGCCTACATATACACTGGTCAGAACGGACAGAACAGGCTCAAACATGCACTCTTCTCAAGCTGTCAGAGATCATGCTCAAATGATGGGAAGAAGCTTTGCAGGACCTTCTCGAGAGGAAGCTGATACTGAGCCTGAAAATCATCCCTCCTCTTAAAAACTCCCATATTTTTTTAAGCTATTTTTTTCTTCTTTCTGATGTTGACAAAAAGGGGGGAGAAGTTGAAATTATTTTTATGCAGTCTCAAAAGATTATCTCTAATCATATTTCTCTAATCATATCATATTTCAATTTAGAGGAAAGGAGGAGAAGACCTATCCTACCGTTTTACAGGACAATTTACTATGAAGTTTAGTTTCGTGCAGGATTATTGCAGGATAATCTTATTCTGATCATGCTCTCCTATGAGCACACTTTCATTACAGAATCTCTAAAGATGATTACCTGCAGGAGCAAATGTGATGGCTACTTACTTTTATTATATTATCACTAGTTAAATTTTTTCCTTTAAATTTGCAACTAGGAGAAGTTTTGTCACCATCAAAAAGGGGGAGATTGTTGTGGAAATTCTCCTATATTTTGATTTTGACAAAACCTTCAAAAGATATTGTTAAATGAAATGTGATGCAGGAAGAATGTGTAAGCAGCAGATTGAGTGACTCCAATTCTGTCGCGCTGACGAAGGGTCAGATGGAAGTACTTCTGTCAAAGGGTCAGATGGAAGTGCTTCTGACGAAGGGTCAGATGGAAGTGCTTCTGACGTAGGGTCAGATGGAAGTGCTCTTGACGATCCAAACAGTGACGGATGGATCACATCAAATCTCCGTATTACCATTCCATGTCAACTGATCAATTTCCTCTTAGACGAATCTGAAGAAAGATAAGTTCCTGCATTTCACAAAACACGAAGACCCACGTATGGCAAGTTTCCGATCAAGGCAAGTGATATTCAATTATCCTGATATCCCACCCTGTCAATTAAGGGACATTCTATAATGGGATATTATCTTCTAAGGAATATATCCTCGGGAATCAACTCAAACTTATCACACTTATGGAAGCTGGAGATTCAGTTGTATGGGCGACTGAATCAGAAGGGTTCAATGTCTTACCCAACGGTCTACATATCTTCTGAAGATACAGTCTCGTTCAATCAAGATTGATGACGTCCAATCAAGGATTGAAGAGCTATCCCTTGGCTGGAATCCAACGGCTAGTTCGGAAGCAGGGGAGTATAAAAGAAGAATAATGTTCGACTAGAGAGTAAGACGTGCGAACAACAATCCAAAGTGCAAGCATAAATTGAGTTTCATCTAAAGAGAGTATTCTGTGTATTCAAATTCCTCATTGTGAAAATCTGTGTGAGAGAGAAACAAAACACTTGAGTGATTGTAATCCTCTTGATTCTTCATAGTGAAATCCAGCCAATCGGCTGTCATCGTGGGAGAGTGGACGTAAGCTTGAACTAAGCCGAACCACTATAAATATTGTGTGCAATATCCTCTTCTCTAAACTCTTACCTTTGTGTTTAGATTTTCTGCACACTGCTATACTGCTTTTGTTCCTAATCGTACACTGATCTTTACCCATTCCGCAAGAAATTTCTATTAAGTTCAGAATCCCCTATTCACCCACCCTCTAGGAGATATTGCTAGTTACATCACCCCGTGCTTGGTATGAAAGGTTAAGTAACTTTTTATCTCAACACAGCTTCACTAAAGGTAATGTAGACACCACTCTTTTTATTCAAAGAAAAGGTAAAGACATCCTTTTAGTTCAAATTTATGTTGATGATATTATATTCGGCTCTTCTAATGAACTTCTCTGCAAGAAATTCTCTAAAACAATGCATGATGAATTTGAGATGAGTATGATGGGAGAATTACGGTTCTTTCTTGGTCTTCAAATTCATCAATCTCAGAAAGGAACCTTCATATTTCAAGAGAAGTATGCATTGGAAATAGTGAAGAAGTTTGGTCTAGAGAATGGCAAGAAGACAGAACCTCTTATGTCTCACTCTTCCAAATTAGATAAGAATGGAGATGGAAAAGAAGTCGATCCCAAACTATATCGGAGTATGATTGGATCATTACTCTATCTCACAGCTTCAAGACCCGACATACTATATAGTGTCTGCTTATGTGCAAGATTTCAGTCAAGTCCAAGAGAATCACACCTATCAGCAGTCAAGAGAATAATCAAATATATAGGGACTTATCCCAACTTCAAGAACCTCTTATGGTTTGTGGTATTCTAAATCTTCTGATTTTATACTAAAGGGATATTCAGATGCTGATCTTGCAGGTTGCAAAATTGATAGAAAAAGTACATCTGGAACCTGTCAGCTCATGGGAAACATGCTTGTCTCATGGTACTCAAAGAAGCAAAATACAGTGGCACTCAGTACAGCTGAAGCAGAATACGTACCTCTTGGAAGTTGCTGCACTCAAATACTTTGGCTAAAACAGCAGCTCAAAGACTATGGTGTTGAAGAATCAACTGTGGAAATCCTATGTGACAACACAAGTGCCATAAATCTCACAAAGAATCTCGTACTTCACTCAAGAACAAAGCATATTGAGATCAAGCATCACTTCATACGTGATCATGTTCAAAACCGTGATGTTAACATTCAATATATTGACACGAAAAATCAACTTGCAGATATTTTTACTAAACCACTTGATAAACAGAGTTTTAATTTTATCAGAAATGGATTATCTATTATTAACCTTCCTTCTTAAGTATACCTTAGAACAGGGTACGTCAGAAGGAGCCTCAAAAGGAGAGTCAGAAGGAGCTTCAGAAGGAGAGTCAGAAGGAGCTTCAGAAGGAGAGTCAGAAGGAGCGTCAGAATGAGAGTCAGTAGAAGCATCAGAAGGAGCATCAGAAGGGACGTCAAAAAGGCGCGTAAGAAAAAAATTCACACTTTCTTTTAAAAATAAGGTCAATTACCTCTAAAAGCTATCTTTTAGGTAAGTTCCTCATATGAATAGATATCGCCTAATATCAGATTGACCGTGAATATTTTTTTTAAAAGAATTTCTTTTTAAATCAAAATTCTCTTTTGTGTTTCCAAAAATAACCGCCTCTTTTATAAAAACGCTGAACCGTCACCTCTGTTCTCTCACTTTCAAAATTCTCTCAAATCAAAACCCTAAAACCGTGTTGAAAATCTCTCGCTCTCGATTTCCTCCTCAAAGAAACACTCTTTCACTCAAAGTTTCAAACTTTCTATGCATCAATGGCTCCAAAATTAGCCTCTGACTCGAAGAAGACGCCTCAGTCGAAGAGGAAGTTCTCCGCCTCAACTGCAAGCGGCGCAGAACTCACAGAAACCCAAATCAACGAACAGCGAGAAGCACTCCGCCTGACAAAAGGTCTGTCTCTGTCTGCCTTTGAAGGAAAAGAATCTATGGCTTATTCTATTAAACCAATGTATAATAGAATCAAGGCCGCGGGAGATTTTATCAACGAACTTAGAAAACTGCTGAACACTCACCACTTTGATAGTGAGGGCGAACTTTTGGAGTTTCTTAGCCTGCCTGAAAAAATTGTTGAACCACTTGCTGTAGAAAAACCTACATCTGTCTCTAGAAAAGGAAAGGAGAAAGTAGCAGAAACAAGTTCGAAACGAAGACGATCCCCAATTAGACCTGGCGATACGAAGGCAAAGGTGGAAGATGATGATGACATTCTGTTCAATGACTTTGTGAAAAATATAGGCTTTAATTTGGATAAAAGCTTTCCTGATCCATTGTTCTAGAATCAGGCTCACAAAGAAAGGTTTGAAGCAATGAAACATAGAGGTATTATACCTCAAAGGGTATTTGAGTTAAAGTACTTTGACAGCAATGGCATCTATCTGAGGAAGCATCTAGAAAAGATGAAGATAGATCAGTTTATAACTAGGAGAGGCTACACTTTTCCTGATTTGGTAGCTTACTTCTATTCAAATTTTCAGTTTGTCAACTTCAACTCTCTGGCTTTCATAGTCAAAAGAAAGCAGTATTTTCTGACTGTTGATGAATTGGCTTCAATCATGGGAACCAGAAAGGGAGATTCCAAACCCTTAGATGTCACTGCAAGTGAAGCTTTCTGCTTCCTGACTGGCAAATCGAGTTTCTCAAGGGAATCAAAGTCACATCTTGCATACACAGACTTTCCCTTGAAACATATCATGATGCACAAGGTGATCATCGAATGTCTCAGACCCAAGGCAGCATCAAAGACAGATATATCAAAATACGAGGCAAAGCTGTTATGGGGAATCTTGACAGGACAGAGGATTTCCTTTGCTCATACTATACTATTGCATATGTACAGATCAGCTCTCAAGCCAAAGGGTCAACTTCCTTATGCCGCATTGATCTTCAAATTATTCAATTATTTCAAGATTGATGGCCCAGGTGCCTTTGTCGAGCAAGAAATTCCTCTAATGACTGCTGGAGAGACTATGGTAACAAAGATGGGGTACAAGATGACTCCTACTGGATGGAGAATAAAGAACAATGAACCAGTCATTGTGGACTTCGAGGAAGAGTCATGGCAGAAATCTCCAAAGAAGAGAAAAGTCATGGCTGTTAAGGGGCAACAAACAGAAAGTCCTGCTGATAAGGACTCAGACGCAAGTGAGGAAGAAACAGGGGAATATGATTCTGAGGCTACCCAATCTCGAGGTGGATCAGATGAAGATGGTGAGTCTGCAAATCGTAGTGCTGAGGGAGATGAGGAAGAAGGAGATGAAACAGGAATACAACCACAAGAAAAAGTTGTATATCCATGTGATCTGACTGAGGAAGAATTCCTCACAATGTGGGATGAGGAGCAAGCAGCACGATTTGAAGATGACACAGAGTATGACATCCAAATTGTCAACTGTGATCATGAGGAATTGCTAGCACAAGTTCTAGCAACATTGGCGTCAAAAGAACAGGAGGAAGAACAAGATGACATTGGAGCTTACTCTGTCTCTTCCATCAGGGCTACAATTCCCAAAGATGCTGCAAGTCTAGCTTCAGCAATTGCCCGAGAAGATCAATTGTCCAATGCACAGTCCATTTCAATGGATATTGATGAGGAAATAGTCTCCGTGCCAAGCTCAAAGGAAAAGGGGAAAAGAGCTATAATTCAGGGGGAGAAAGAGCCCGTGCCTGTTACATCAGATGTATTTCTCACTGAAATCCAAGCCTATCAAGCTTTCACCAAGGTACAAATTGAGGGGGAGACTCACGAACCTGCACCTTCACACCCACAAGTGGAACTTCAAGTGCTTTTTGAAAATCTCCAAAATACTCTTCTTCAGACAATGGCTGCCATGGAAACAAAATTTGATCAGCAAATGCAGGCTTTGGAACAGAAAACAGATAGGAAGCTGCAGGGTTTGACTAGTCAGGTGACTAAACTGGAAAAGTCTATTGATCTCTATGGGAGAATGTTTTGTGATGAGATAGCCAACCTGCCTACATACACACTGGTCAGAACGGACAGAACAGCCTCAAACCTGCCCTCTTCTCAAGCTGTACGAGGCCCTGCTCAGATGATGGGAAAAAGCTTTGCAGGACCATCCCGAGGGGAGGCTGATATTGAGCCTGAAGATCATCCATCTTCTTAAAAACTCACCTACCTTTTCTTTTTTTTCTTTTTTTTCTTTTTTTTTCATTTTCTAGAACGCGTCATTATTTCAAATTTTTTTTATATACATATTTCTTTATGATGTTGACAAAAAGGGGGAGAAGTTGAAATTACTTTTATGCAGCCTCCATAGATTATCTCTAATTATATTTTAGAGGAAAGGAGGAGAAGACCTAATCTACTGTTTTGCAGGACAATCTTCTAAGAAGTTCAGTTTCATGCAGGATTATTGCAGGATAATCTCACTCTGATCATGCTCTCCTATGAGAACACTTTCATTACAGGATCTCTAATGATGATTACCTGCAGGAACAAATGTGATGGCTACTCATTTTTTTATATAGATATTATCACTGGTTAAATTCACTTTTAAATTTGCAACTGGAGAAGTTTTGTCACCATCAAAAAGGGGGAGATTGTTGTGGAAATTCTCCTTTATTTTGATTCTGAAAAAACCTTCAAAAGATATTGTTTAATGAAATGTGATGCAGGAAGAATGTGTAAGCAGCAGATCGAGTGATTCCAATTCTGTCGCGCTGACGAAGGGTCAGATGGAAGTACATCTGACAAAGGGGTCAGATGGAAGTGCTTCTGACGAAGGGTCAGATGGAAGTGCTTCTGACTAAGGGTCAGATGGAAGTGCTTTTGACGAAGGATCAGATGAAAGCGCTTCTGACCGAGGGTCAGATGGAAGTGCTCCTGACGATCCAAACAGTGACGGATGGATCACATCAAATCTCCGTATTACCATTCCGTGCCAACTAATCAAATCTCTCTTAGACGAATTTGAAGAAAGATCAGTTTCTGCATTCTACAAATCACGAAGACCTACGTATGGCAGGTTTTCGATCAAGGCAAGTGATATTCAATTATCCCGATATCCCCTCTAATCAATTAAGGGACTTTCTATAATGGGATATCATCTTCTAAGGAATATATCCTCGAGAATCAACTCAAACATATCACACTTATGGAAGCTGGAGATTTAGTTGTATGGGCGACTAAATCGGAAGGGTTCAATGTCTTACCCAACGGTCTACATATCTTCTGAAGATATAGTCTCGTTCAATCACGATTGATGACGTCCAATCAAGGATTGAAGAGCAATCCCTTGGCTGGATTCCAACGGCTAGTTCGGAGGCAGGGGAGTATAAAAGAAGAATAATGTTTGACTATAAAAGATAAGACGTGCGAACAACAATCCAAAGTGCAAGCATAATTTGAGTTTCATCTAAAGAGAGTATTCTGTGTATTCAAAATCCTTCACTGTGAAAATCTGTGTGAGAGGGAAACAAAACACTTGAGTGATTGTAATCCTCTTGATTCTTCATAGTGAAATCCAGCCAATCGGCTGTCATCGTGGAAGAGTGGACGCAGGCTTGATCTAAGCCGAACCACTATAAATATCGTGTGCAATATCCTCTTCTCTAAACTCTTACCTTTGTGTTTAGATTTTCTGCACACTGCTATACTGTTTTTGTTCCTAATCGTACACTGAACTTTATTCATTCCGCAAGAAATTTCAATTAAGTTCAGAATCTCCTATTCACCCCCCTCTAGGAGATATTGCTAGTTACATCAGAACTTAGGAATACATGTATGAGTTCTGACAAAGGTTTTAAGAGGACGGGCATCGGAGCTAATCTCAGTGAAGCCCATGCGGATATGGAACTGTATGATATGAGATGTGAACCACAAGTACAAAAGATCACTAGAGGCTCTAAAGATTCCCTTCTTGTTTTTCTTAAAGTGGTTTAGGGAAAGAAAGGTCTCAGCGAGGATAAGGTTTGAATAATCCCACCCACAGCAAACCTGTCTGACTACTACATCCATAATAGGGTCGAAGGTGACAGATGAGATCGGGAATAGCACAAAGCTAAAGAAGGCTAAGACAAAGGCTCTACCTGATTTAGTCCCTTTAGTGGCAGGGAGTTTAGGGAATCGATCTAGAAGGAAGGATAGTGAAATTCGCCCAGAATTACTTTTGGCATCTGCTTTGACTTCTTTGAGGTTTGTGTCAAGAAATTTGGCTAGTTGACTCAAGGGCTCAAATCCTATGGGAGGTTGAACTAATGAGTGAGTAAATTCAACTCCGATGGCGGCACTGTACTCTTCAAGAGTAGGGGTGACTTCCAACCCTTCCATGCAGAAAGTAGCGGTGGTAGGATCCCAATAAAGTGCCATGTCTTGAATAAAAGCAGGTAGGCATTCAACCTTTAGCAGGTCCAATAGATACCCTAGCCGTGATTTGGCGTATTTCTGGCTGGCTTCGCCCATACTATCCCACCATGATAGGAGCTCGGTCCGAGGAACTTTACACACTTGAATATCATTCTTTCCCATCAAGTCTAAAATATGCAAATGATTTTGAAAAGTCAATTGTCAAAAATTACTTTAAATATGCGACTATGCAAATGCCATGAAGTATGCATGGGCCAACTTAATTGCATAGTTTAATTGAAGAAATGGAAATTAG
This sequence comes from Rhodomyrtus psidioides, assembly GCA_021437785.1. NCBI lineage: Eukaryota > Viridiplantae > Streptophyta > Magnoliopsida > Myrtales > Myrtaceae > Rhodomyrtus > Rhodomyrtus psidioides. The sequence goes on from JAILYB010000069.1 coordinate 4,232,163, forward strand.
AATTCTCTTCAGGTACTGAAAACCTGACCTGAAGTCTAATTTGAATTTTATGAAAGTGAATTATGCAATTTAGTCAGGTTCACTCCAGTGAGTAAGGGAACTAACAACGTCACATTCCATTGGTCAAAACATCAAATGGGGGTGGAGTGGGATGAATCCATTATTACAACCACGACGCTTAACGAAAGAAAGGTAATAAGAGACCCTTCAAACAAGAAAGCCATAAAAGGCCGATGGAATGTGAGGATCTAAACCACACCTTCCTACAGGTCTATTCTCCTTCACAATGATAGTCGGTCGGGAATCCTTCCCCAGTCGAGTGTAAGGGGTCGTCTTCAATGCATTGGTCGAGGGGTCCTAGTTCCTCTGGCCATTCTCTGGTCCATGGTATAATGACTTTTGGAGTCTTCTCGCGTCTCACCTTTTTGAGTGTGATGCGTTTCGGCTTTGTCTTGATCGCGGGGCGTCTTCTTTTTCCCCAAAAGGTGATCCTTGGTATGTCTTCATTAGCACGTCGTTCGGCCTGTCGACGTGTGTATGTCTCTCTAGCTAGGTGGTTGCGACGCTGTCTCTTCATCTCCAAATAATTCTTGAACATCTCGTCCGCTTGTCGCTTGAATTTGAGGTTGTTGACGTAGTAGCGGGTTTGACAATCTTCAGCATATCCCAACTTGCGTCCAGTCAGCTCTCGGCCATGCACGAACCTAGTAGAGTACAGCCTTGTGCTTGGTCCAAGGCGAGTGACTTTCCTTAGGTACTCGAAGGTTGCCAATTCTGTTGAACTTTTGGGAAACAGCGACATCCTACCCCTTATCATCGTTATTTCAATTAGTCACTTGAGTGATTTTCATGATGCATGCAAATGCATGTATATGTATGCAATGTACGAGTCATACTATGGAACAGTGAGTAGTGAAGTATATTGAAAGTAAATGCCTTACCAACCACACTTGGGGAATGTGAAATGTTCCCCTGCATCAATGGGCGGTTTTAGGTATACCAACCATCCATAGACATGCGCATGAGACAAGTGGGTATACTCTAAAAAATTAGAAATCAGGTGAGGAACCTATGGATCAGGCTCCCACGATCTAAATGAGGCGGATTCCTCTCCAAGGGTACCCACCCAAGAGGGCTAGATATCGCTAATTTGGATTGTGAGCGGGAATGAACACGAAAGTCTCAAGTGCTATCAAACACGAGATCCTTTCGCATCCTTTCCCTATCTAAGGTATCCTAAAGGTGGTTTATAGTTGGGGTTTGACCGCCAGTGTGTGCGATGTGTCGTGATCATCATAATGCAAGGTCATGCACAACAATTTGTATCAAACACCGCTTCAATATTTGCATAGGATAAACATACATTCCTAACTACAACCTGCAGGAAAAATGTCAACAATCACTCCATCCCTTATTTCTCCAATCTGCAAAAACATCTAACACAATAGTTAGCGTACGTACCTCACCTTCGAGAGCATCTGCAGCAAATAAGGTTAGGTAAACCAATCAACTTTTTAATCGGCTCAAGTCCTCTAGAATTCGAAACTAGAGATTTCGGGTTCGAATAAGTCCCCAGCGGAGTCGCCAGTCTGTCGCGACCCTCTCCTCGAGGAGGACTGTCAGAGGGGGCTAATGGGCCGTCCAATGTTGCCTGATCGGACGAGGGCCTCTTCCAAGGTCTATTACCCAAATCGCAACGGCTGGATATACGTGGTCGACCTTTAGTGTGGTCTAGTGACATGTGATACGTGTACATGCCAAGGAGTCGCCACCAATCGTTTCATGGAGGGTACGATCGGGAACCCTATCGAATAGTTGGGAGCGATCTATTCGATTCTGCGGAAACCATAGAAACGGGATCGGAAACTTTGTTACGCCAACTGTCAGAGTTGACGCCCTTTCGGCACCTAAGTTGAATAATTTATCTGATCCTAGGATTTCATGCAGACGAGTGGGGTACGGATCCTAAATCTAGGAGTTCATGCAGACAGGAATGACTATCCTAACACTCACAATCAGTGAAAATAAATGTGCAAATCAAGGATCCAAAACATGCGGATAAAACACATGAAAGCAGCATGGCATCCCTAATGAGGCCCTATCGGCCTAGAGAAGTATCACTCAAGGTTTAGGAGTGATTTTGACATGATTAGCATATGAGGGGCGGAATCGTAATTTTGAGAAATTTAGGGACAATTTGCCTTAGAAGGAAAAAATTATCATTTCAGATGAAATATACAGTCAAAAGACGGGGAAATAGGATTGGCAATCAATCCAATCCATTTCTTTTTTTTTTTGGAATTTTTGGAATTTTTCTAGAATTTAAAAGTGATTTTACCCTTAGAGGGGTAAAGTCGTCATTTTGGACACAGATGAAAACTGAAAATCTCAAATATTAGGGTTGGTCACCCACCTGACCTAAATCATAACTTTAAGCAATTTTCATGACTCGATTGGAACAAGAAAGACGATTTTCCCATTGATGGGCAAATCGTCATTTTGAGAAAAATGGACGAGACTCGAAAACCCAAGCCCAAGAATTGGTCGCCTAACCGACCCTAATTTTTGCCTTGTCATTATCGACTTACCTCGCACGAATAGCAGGGATGACTTACCCCTAAAGGGCAATGTCGTCAATTCTTGAAAAAATAGATAAGAAACCCCAAAAATAGGATTGACCAGTAGTCTATGGTCAATCCTCAATTTTTGGGGATTTCTGGAGTATCTAGGATTTTTCCACAATTTTCCTATATTTTTTTTTATTTTCTAGAATTTTCTAGCATTTTTTGGGATTTTCTAGGATTTTTACGATTTTCTTTTATTTTTTAAAATCATTTTATGAATTTTTTTATATAAAAAAAAATGTTTCGGACCCGGTCAGCCCGACCTACTCGGGTCGGAACCAGGTCCGGACCCAGACCCGCGAGACCTCTACGCCAAAACGACGCCGTTCTCTCTTTGTTTTTATTTTCGGATTATCGGACTTGATCCAACGGTGCTCATTGAGCCGCGTGGCTACTCCACGACCGCCGAATGACCTGACTAGAATCTACGGCCTAGATTAAATGATGACTCGACCAGGACCGTTTGATTGGCTTACTAAAACCTACGGTCAGAATTCAAACGTGAGACTTGATCTGGACCGTCCGCCTTCACTATCCTAAACGATGTCGCCTACTTATTAACCTAAACGGCGCCGTTTCGATTCTATTTGATTTTTTTATTTTAAACATTTTCGAATCATCCTAATTTCTAATCAGACGGTCGTTATAAATTGAGCTCGATTAACCTAGACCGTCCGATCTACGCTGATTCGCCCTAACAGACTAATGATCAAGCTGACTCGACACCCACGAGGACTAATCGTAACGTGACACATGGAACTTTGACCCGCTGACTACGCCACGTCAGCTTCGTCTTCAACCTCCCGACTCTGATGGAACGAACGGCCGAGCTTCTCCGACGATGATCCGACGGTGGAATCTTAACATAATCGAACGGGACCGACGGCAATCGACTCGCAGAGATCTCTAGTTTAACATATCTAAGAATCAGAACATCCTATTCACAGAATCGCGAGTATCACGCCGAATGCCGAGTACGGCCATGGGAATTCAATCGCTCGATTTACACCAAATCATTGCAATTCCATCACAGGATAGCATCAATCAATGTTCAGGAGACTTACCTCGAGCTCCGATTGAGCTCGCTTGGCCCAGATTTGGCTGGGCAAGAATGAACACAGTTCGGCAATGGAGGTTGAATTGGAAGACTCGATTCGATGTGTTTAAGACAAAATCAATGCAAAACAAGTATGCGAAGATGGTCAGTGATGTCGAGGGAACAAAATGCACACACTAATTGCAAGAAAAAGCATGAAATAGATGAATCGCCATTGATGCACAGTGAAGAACTTAGAACTGTGTCTCACCTATTTTCGCGGTTTCGCGGGGTGCGGCCGGCGGCGATCGCTTCCTAGCGCTCTGGGCGAACTTCAGACGGTCTTCTTTGGCTTTGGTTTGGCCGAAGACGGCCCAACCAGCGCCTTGCAGTTGAGCTCGAGTTCTCGACGACGGGGGTCGGAGAACGAGCTCTCTCTCGCGCTTTTTCTCTTTCTCCCAATTCTGTTTACTCTTTTCTAACTGAATCAACCGTCCTCCTCCTTCGCGAAGGCCCTTTAGCTCATATAGCTCTTTGGATTTTTGGCGCCGAATGGGGGGGGGCCAACTGATTCGAATTGCACGTGCATCCACGTGCTTTTAGGTCCAAACGTTGTCCGGGAGGATGGGCATTCCGTCCAACTCTGTTTGGTCCTCCGACAGGCTCCATCTCATGCGAATTTGGCATGAATTTGGTCTGAGCTTTATTTTCGTTGACTTTTACAGGTCCCGCGTCTTGACCGGCTGATTACTCTCCCTTCCAGCGACGTCGAATGGTGTTGTTGGTGTCAATCGACGGGGGAAGATGAGAGAAACAAAACGCCCACCATTTCCCTTCCAATTAGTCGCGAATTGCCCTTCAATTTCTTGATCCAAATCGAGCTAAGGACTGTTCATTCGCGCGGGGGCCTGAGGAAGAAGACAATACTGTAGCGAACCAGTTCGACCGGCGGTCTTACCGCTCTGAACCGGTTCCGACTTACAATTTTCCAAATTAAACCCAAATTAATGGGAAATTTTTGCAATTGGACTTCATAATCGAATCTAGGGCATGAATCTTATTTAAAAATGTAATTTTATCCAAAAGTTCCTATCAATTTCAACGAAAACCCCAAATTTTCATTTAAGTGCAAATTGGGGAATTGTGCAATTGAAGGTTCAAATGATCAAATCAGGCCAAATTACCTATGCCAATCGATTCAAAATGATGAAACCCATTGGGCAGTATGTTTAATTTACAATGATAGTCCTTGAATTGAAATTAATTTCAAATATGCCCAATTTTAAGGACTAAAATGCAGTTTTGCCAAATTCATGCAATTGAGCAATTTGTGCAAACAATTGGGCTAAATTTCAATAAGGGACAATTAGATTGAATGTCAAGATCCTATAAAATGTCAAAATTGTAAATTAAAAGACTCAATCGACATTTTTTTACCAAATTCAATCATACGTGTTACAAAGGAACATGTAAAATTGAATCTGATTTTGGACTTTTTGTAAGGTCAAAAAGACAAGGGATTTAAAATAAAAATATTGGCTATTTTTCCATATTTTTGTGACGTTAAATGCTATTTTTCTTGATTTTTCTTAGTATTTTCCTAATTTCCAAAAATACCAAAAAAATGAAAAATATGAAAAATTATTTTTTTGTCAAAAATGGTTCCTTAGGCTTGGCCAAGGCCACCAAAGTTGATTTTGCAAATTTTGTTTTGACTTTTTATGAATTTTCTAAGAAATTACAAAAAAAAAAAAAAACCGATCCAGAATTAGGTATCAACAATAACCATTGAACTTTTCTGGCTTTTCTCCATGAGTCGAAATCGATGCAATAGGAGGCGTCATCGATGTTGAAGCCATATCTATTACAATAAATAGAATATATATACATTAAATAGTGAAAATTCGACAAAGGTCTATACGTAATATAACTTCGACATGGGACTGAACCAACGAACGACACAACGGAACGAACTGAGCATGAAGAATAGGAAATTTTGTTTTAAGGTTGTAGTCGCCAAAGTTCGTATAAACAAAATTAAGATTGAACGACTAACCTGAATCCAAGTGCAAACGAATAGTGAAAATGCGTAGGCCCAGGTCCGGGCCCGAACCGAACCGAGTCGGACGGCGACGCGCGCATGTGGACCGATCTAGCTTTGCGTAGGTCCTCTCCTATCCATAAAAGTGAGGTGCCCCTTGGGGCGCAAACCCATTTATAAGGTTCCAATATTTAAACTCACCTCCCATCTACTCTTTTTCCTATGTGGGACTTTCTTTCCTTCACTTCTCATTCACTTCATATGGGAATTGTACAACAAAATCCCAACATACATACCACAACATATGACATTAATTATTCTCTTCAACCTGGAAACCTTCACTGCGAGCAACATCAATTATGCTCTTCCTTGTAACAGCCTGGTAGGATCGACCATATTATTGTCGGATTACTCATAACAATATCCTTCACAACAAAAATGTTGCAAGAAGAAACCTTCTCTACATACTTTTTGGTGCACTCAATCAAGATATAGAATATCAAAAAAAGAAAAACCTTTGGTTTTGGCAACATATTGTGCCTTCAGAATCGTAAAATAGTTTCCAATAGTCTTGTCACCTCCAATACCACCAGGGGTAACTCAATGCAATCCATGCTCCACCACCAAATGTGTTGGTGCTACACCAAATATCTGGGTAGAGACTAGGTAAGATGCGCGAGGGGCTGAAACAAGCTGGGCGAGCAGAAGGTGTGCGAGATGGATGAGGGATTGAGATTGGACAAAATTGGCAGGGATTGAGAGTGATGCGAAGGGTTGGCGCGAGATGGGTGAGGGGCTTGCTGGGAGGGATAAAGAGAACGATGAAGAAAAGAGATGAAGAGAAGAAGATGAAAGGAAACATACGGGATGATGATGGTGACGGAAGACCATGGCGATGGTGATCACGGTGGAAAGGTTAGAGAGGTGATTAGGGATTAGTTCTGATACCATGTTGAATGAAATCGATATTTATAATATAATCTAATTTGAAAACATAGTGCAATCCTTATGACGGTTGGTAAAGTTTAGAAAAACATAGAGCAACTCATGGCCAATAACTTTTGGTTGCAATAAAAGGCCGTGCGGCTTACGTTTCAAGAAGGGGTTCAAATGCTCAAGGTGAGGAGAAATTTTTTACCTGCCGAGATTTTTATATATATAAAGAAGAAGAAGAAGAAGAAGAACAAGAACAAGAACAAGAAGAACAAGAAGAAGAAGAAGAAGATAAGAATGGCAACATATGGGTTCATTGGCACTTGTGAATACTATCTAATAAATACTCAACTTAAGAGATTTCCAGATGTCAAAGTATTCTCGAAATCACCCTTATTCCTACCTTGATGTATGCTGGTTAATAAATTACATAACTTGCTTTTGTTAAGATCAGCGCATAATCCCAGCAAAGTAAAAATGAGGGAGAAAGAGAAATTGAGACACGGGTTTTTATCATGATTCACCCTTAAACTAAGGTTACGTCCAATAGAGAATTCCACTATATCAGCACCTTGCACCTCTCGTTACATCACTAAATTACAAGCGAACAAGAGTATACATAGCAGTAGCTATTTATGAACCCAAACTCAAAATACTAATGAAAAATTACGAGCTAAAATCATAAAAGCCATATGGTGTTCAGGGGGCGCTGTCCCCTTGAGACCCTCGCCGGGGCGGCTCCCTCGGACCCTCGCCAGCTCAGCGTGAAGCGAGACCCAGCATTTATTTTGGGTCAATTATCTGCATATTTTCTCTTGGATAGTTTTCTGCTAGAACTTCGGTTTAGTGAATTTTACTGTAATAGATTGAAGAGGGAAAATCATGTCCATTCAGCATTAAGCTCTTATCATTAGCTATATCTAAAGAAGCACCCTTAAGACCGGGATTCACCTAGTCAACTAAGGGCTGGTTGTCTTTTCATTTACCTGTCTGTGATGAGTGCTCTTGAAGTAGTTAGTCTGGCTCCGAACCAACATGTCTTCACTTCACACGTGCTAAATTTTCCCCGCGGTGCTCTGACTTTAGTACAGGATGCCGGCGTTGAGATTGATCCCCTAGTGACTTGAACACAGAAGTAGAGACGAAATTGGGTTAATTGGTTCAAGAAAAGTAATAAGTTAAATAATCTTCTTCTTCTTCTTCTTCTTCTTTTTTTGGGGGGGGGGGGGGGGGGGGGGGGGGGGGGGGGGGGGGGGGTTAAGGAGAGTTAAATAATCTTTGATATGCCTAAAGTACTAAGTTAGGTTTCTGATTGTTAAAACTTATCATGAGAGTGCAATTGAGTCCTAAAGCATGCAAAAAGTGCAATCAATTCCTAAAACTTTTCACAAAAGTGTAATCAATTACTAAAACATTTAAAAAGTGTAATCAAGTCCTAGAACTTATCATGAAATGATCGAATCAATTTGAAAAGTTTTAAGACTTGATTGTATTTTTTAAAAGTTATATGACTCGATTGCACTTTCGTAACAAGTTTTAGGAGTTGATTACACTTGTTAATAGTTTTGGGACTAAATGACACCTTCACGATAAGTTTTAGGACTTCAAATATACTTACCCCTTATTTTCCAAATAATCAACTTAGAATCTTTCTTCTAATTTTAGGTATGGCACCGAGTTCTATGTACGTCACCATTATCCTTTAGCTGTTAGACCGTCTACACCATGCCATGCTATGACGATCCTGCCCACAGTAATTCATTTGAAGTTTTTATTAGAGGTTAAGTATTGGGCCATTCTATACCTCAGCAAATTTTCTCTGATTGATGGTTTGAGAATTATGCCTTTTCTTGATTACTTGGCTTTACAGTTTGTTTACAATTGTTTAAAATGCATGTTCAAATTGTTCAAAAAGAAACATGGGGGAGACCGGATGGAAGCAAAGACTTCAAATGTCAGGAGAATTATATGTTCTATTGATTCTTAAATACCATGAAGTCTTACATAAGGCTCCTCCTTTTTCTTTTGCATGGAGATGCTTGAGAATTCCCCATATGAGTCCCTTTTGATCAGCAAAGTTTGCATTCGATCCATATTCCACTACAAACTTCTAATTTGTATTACTGTCCCAGGCGAGGAGATCATATCAGGAGCTCAGCGTGTCCATGTTCTTGAATTTCTTACCAAGCGTGGATAGACATGTGGAATTGATGTGTAGACTATTAAAACATACGTCGGCTCTTTCTTTCAGGTAATCCAGTTTGGTCATTTTTGTTTTCCAATAAACGGTCAGATTTCTTGTGCTATAATTGATGAAATATTGCGTTAGCTTATCAAAGATTCGATGATCTAAATTCGGTGCTTGGTAAACTAGTTGATCAAGGTAAACGTGATTGTTTCTCTCCATTATGACGAGACATCGTAATTGTTGATATTTTGCAGGTATGGGCCGCCTCAGGTCCTCCACATGGGGGCTTCGAAGTGGGACTGAAGCAGGTAATATCAGGAAAACCTTTCTATTCCCTCGGGATCCAATTAGAACCTCCTTCTGGTAATAGATTTAGTATACTGTTCTGATTGGGTTATTCTCTGACGCTCCTTGATTTTGGTTCTTTTTTTTTTATATAAATTAATTTTTCGTGATTAGCCATTTGTAACTTAGACATTTTTTTGTCGTTGTCCCTTGCCAAATGAAATATGGATCTGGGTAAAATCTCTCTGCCCCAGAGAAATGATGGACATGAGCATGGGTTGAAAAAGTCATATTTAGCATTAGTTTGTTTCACGATAACAAAAGCAACTCACTAAATTATGCTGATAACTTAAGATAAAAATGTGTTGTATTACATGTAATGATGTAGTACAATAGGCTCTGCTTAAGTTTTGACCAACTGGGGAACACGAACTTCAGGCTTTTGGAATTTTACCGAGCATCTTGATAACGAGGAGTGGATTTTTACCAAGCATCTTCATAACAAGCGGTAGAGTCTTCGATTTTGTTTATGATTAAGAATTCTCAAGCATTACAGTCTTCATTAATGTAATGAGCTTTAACTATAAAGGGTGTGCATAAGTACCCTTTCATTTATTGCACATGAGACGATGATAACATCTACAGGTGTTCCAAAGATAAGGTCGAGTCTCATTTCAGTTCATACTGGTGATTTCAATTAGTTCAAGGAAGGAATCGGAGTAACCGTTGTCGCAGGGGGGAGTTGGGGAGATCCAAACGCTAAACTGTCTGCATACAATGGCCAACGCTCAACTATCTCCATACAATGACCAACAGAGAATTACGCACATATGAATCTGTTCATGTTTCGAACTAAGTTGTGATGGATAGGCCGGCACTTGCACAAGATTCTGAATACTTACATTATATAATTCAGTTCATCCTCACCTATCTAGTAATATCAAAAGCAAAAGCCCTCCTACACTTTCAACTACTTCAACAAAATTGAAAAAAAATCAAACTATCTAAACATATGGAAAAAAGTTTTACAGCAACGTTTGGCAACAATTAGAAGCCAAAGCCATTGCGCAGAATATCCTCTTCATCACCACTACTGAAAGATTCAACTATCTGACTTCCATCATCATCATCGTCGTCCTCTCCCTCCGTCACAATTTCCAATATTCCAGGCCCACCATCAAATTCAAAACCATCCATTATAAAATCCCCATCTTCCTCATCATCGTCGTCAAGATCACTCATACTATCATCGTCGTTGCTCATATTATCAGGGTCACTATCACTATCACCATCTAGACCCGGGCCCAATATAGGATCTACATCCGCTTCTTCATCTTCTTCATCCTCATCTTCCTCACTCTCAGCATCATCAGGATCAGAATCGTCATCCGTTGGCCTCCGTCGACCAATCTCATAGACCCTCGCAGAAGATAACATCTCATCTTGATCATCCATCGTGATCAATCCTACAAATGAATCTGTCGGTTCTGTCGCAAAGTCAAGGACACAGCGATCTACTGGAATAGTTGCAATATCAGCATAGTTGACAGCATCAACTGTGCGAAATGCTGCAAAAAGAGGATGCTTGGCCCGACGAGTTTGAACAGCAGACATTACGTCCTCAAGGTTTCTCCTCAATATTGCATAAATTACATCACCACGTGCATTAAATGTTATTGATGTTTGATCCAGGGAAGGAACGCTCCGGAGCAGCCTGAATTTCCGGAGATCCCACACCTCAGAGTTTATTATGACCTGAACCAGGATAATCGCGAAAGTTCAGATGGTAAGCAAAATAAAGCTGAGCATACACATATGTTTTGAGTAAATAGGAACAAGATAATATAAAGTAAACAAACTACTGCAATGCAAACAAACTTAAGTGTGACCACCACCAAGCGTGTGTATATTACCCACAAGATAAACTGAGCATAATGGACAACCCCTCTTAACTTAAAGGTGCAATAATCGTAAGCAAACAAGTTTGCTATCTAAGCATCAGTACCAACCCCTTGTAACTGCCACAAACATTATTTTATAACTAAGGCATAGGGTTGAAAAGAAGACAACAGCGCCTACACACATTATAGGAGTTCTTTAGTTAACTTGTCTCACAAGATCGAATTCAAACCACAAGCTCATATATTCTAGATTTCCCCCCAGAACATAATTATAGGATCACACGTGGACATCTGAGAGAGAGAGAGAGAGAGAAGCACCTGAAAATGAATCCACAACAAAGGAGCTATAAATTTTACTAATAATGTGAAGTGGAGGAACAGCCAATTAATTATCTGCACTCACACATACCAGCAGGCACAGAATGATATAAATGTTTAGATACCTCATTGCCAGCAGGATGAAAGCCACCACCCCCATAGTCTGTAAATTGATCGAATCGATGAACTGGGCCAGAAACTCGCCGATCCCATAATACACCATTCCAGAGCAACATTGTATCAGACGGACTAAAGTGTATCTGAGAGTACATGTGTGCCCGACCTGAAGATCCAAAAGTTGTGTCTGACAATTTTAGCTCCATCCGATAGGTCTGGATATCGTAAAGGAGAATCTCTCTATTGCTTAAATCTGTCATCAGTGCAGCAAAATGGCTCCCAGAATTGCTAAACCTAGCAGCCTTGCACCCTTCAAATGGATGTAATGGTCCATTGCCTACAGACGAGGCATCCCACAAGCGAACATCCTGAACACTTGATGAGAGCAGCAGCTGTGCATCACCTGAGACACGTGACTGAACATGCACCAAAGGAGGCTGGTGGCTCGTGCAGCTGTCTAGTACAGTATTGGTGTTGGTGTCAAATATTTTGAGCTCTCCACCATGGCTACCAGCTGCAATATGAGAAGAGTTCCCAAGAAAAGCTATGCAAGTCAAGAGACCACTATTGTCATCTCGGCATGTCCGCCATGGTCTAAATCTACTGAAAACAAATTGACGATCTTTGCGATTTCCAAGGACTCCACCATACACACTTCTGAACTCCCGTGTGCCAAGACGTGCTGTAACATTTGATGGAGCATCAAGACTCCGTTTTGGTTCGGGGCAAACATGTGGATGTAAGAGAGATAGAGGTGGAAGAGTAGAAATTGGAGCAGGACATTGTCGATGCTGGTGCTTCAGATATTGAACAACAAGAGAATCCAGAGTTAACCTCTCCATATTGTTGCTAGAATGGGGATCATTCAGTAACCCATGGTCAGCGGAAGTCATATGACCTGTTTGACAATTCACATACGGACTGTCATCCACATCAGACAAAAGACATGTTGATCGTCCATTTATGTCCCTATTAGTTGAGTTTGGTGTGGAAAACCCAGAGGGATCAGTTGATGTACCATTTCTACGGAAGGTATGAGGTGTCACACAAGCAGAGAAGCACAGCCCGTGCTCAGAGATTTGTAACCTCTTCCCAGGTATTGCAAAGCCACCATCTTTTATCTCATGGTGTTTCCTCTTCATTGGCAAAATAATGGGAGTTTTACCTTGCGGATCAGCATCTCCTAAAGGTTTCCCCGTAGCTTCTGATGGAGTTTCATGTACAATTACTTGTGCAGACGGTTTTATGACACTGGGTAGCTTTTTACTAAGTTGTGAAGTCCCATCAAGGCAAGACATCTGTTTTGATTGTGAACCAATACTAGGTGAGAAAACCAGCGGTTTCTTCCGTATTGAAGATCCCGCTGAGTCACACCTCAATCTGGAATTATCATTATGTTCAGAGTATCTTGGCTTTTCAGATAGAAATCCACATGGGGTGCGACCAGAGGGCCACTGAAGCTGTACAGAAGCTGATTCTTGGGTGCATGCTGTATATGAAAGAGCTGCTGGGGCCACCATCGACAGGAGAGGAGTCAATTGAGCCTCTTTCTGCAGCATAGCAGCACTCCCACCCAACCCACAGGCTTGCAGATGTTCGTGGATAAGGAGTAACAGTTCCCTGATATTGGTAGGGCAAGCCAATTTCAAGGCTAAATTAACATGTCATTAATCATTGTTAAAATATAGAGTTCACTTGATAGAAAAACAAACCTGGAGTGATAAGTAATAGGAGTAGCAGCGGCAATAGCTGCTCGTTCTATGCGCCTCAAAGTAGGGGTTGCAGCATCAGTAGCTGCCAATGTACTGGCACGCCCTGAATTTGTCACAATCTACATATGCATAAACAAAATTAAGTTACAAATGTGCTTTGCATTGAAAGCAAATTTGAGTCATTCGGAACAAGATGCATCATACAGGAACTAAAAATGGAAAAAAAGAAAAAACTCCATTAGGATCCTCTCTTGCATTCCAATTAGGTTTCCTTTCTCCTCTTTTGACCAGATGATACAGTTATATGCTGACCACCATTTACTTGAACTTCTAAAAACCTTCCCAGCCATGCAGGGATAAACCCTTCTTCTTTTCTCTGTATCCATCATTAAAACGTGATGGCTGTTTTTGGGCATGAGTAATCGTGCGTAGTGAGAGCAGGTACATGTAGAGACCCTATGGCTCATCAAGCATTAGACAAGCAACGAAATATGAGTACCCATAGTGTTCACTTCCATAAAAGTTTTGTTTATGGCTATTTAGAACTACTCGGGAAATAAGTAACCTTGTAAATATAATGTAACCAGCTTGTAAACTTTCCCATCAATGCACTCAAGTCTTAAATCTTTTAAAGAAAAAGGTCAGATCTCCGTTTTCTCCTAAGTAGCAGCCTGCTGACAAGTAGAAAATGTTCGCGTGTTTAAAACCCATTAGAACGGCTTGAATGCCTTTGTATGACGGTGTTACTACACGTGCGAAGGCTTGTAATGGCACATCAAGTTATTTTCCAATCACAGTAGGCTTACACCAAGGTTCTGCTTTGAGTCCTTATCTTTTTGCTTTAGTTATGGATGAGCTAACAACAGATAATCAAGATGAGGGGCCGTGGTGTATGCTATTTGCAGACGATATTGTGCTTATTGATGAGACCAGTGTTGGAATTAACGCTAAATTAGAATTATAGAAAAGCACGTTGGAGTTTAAAAGATTTACGTTAAGTCGAAGTAAGACGGAATACTTGAAGTGTGAATTCAACACCGCAGGAAAGGAGGATCAAGAAGCCGTAAAAATGCTCGGACAGGAGGTACCAAGAAGGATACTTTTAGATATTTGGGATCAATATTGCAAAAGGAAAAAGAGATTGATAAGGATGTAAGCCATTGAATCAGAGCAGGTTGGATGAAATGGCGCAGCGCATCAGGATTTTTGTGCGATCACAAAATTCCTCTTAGGTTAAAAGACAAATTTTATAAAATAGCAGTAAGACTTGCCATGCTATACGGAGCTGAATGTTGGCCAGCACAGAGGAAACATGAGCATAAAATGGGAGTAGTGGAAATGAGAATGTTAAGGTGGATGTATGGTCATATAAGGATAGATAAGATAAGAAATAAAGATATTCGATGAAAAGTTGGGGTAGAACTGGTGGCAGAAAAGATGAGAGAACATAGATTGAGATGGTTTGGGCATATTCTCCGAAGGCCCCTAAATGCCCCGGTACGAACAGAAGTTTGCTATCGAAAGCATACCACGAAGAAATAAAGGGGTCGGCCGAAACTTACTTGCGGGAAAGTAGTAAGACAAGATTTAAGGGAGTGGGAAATAGATTGGTGTACGGTTTGTCTTAGGACGGAGTGGAAGATAGCTATTAGTATTGTGGAGGGGCAGTATGTGTGTGTATATATAGAAATCTTTGTTTATTTATTTTTATATATTCTTCTCTTTTCCCTCGATTGTTTTACTTTATTTTTATGAATCTTTGGGGTTCATCGACTGTCGACCCCAACTAGTTTGGGATAAAGGTATTGTTAATGTTGATGTTTGGGGGGGGTGGTTACAGTTTAAGAGCTTGACTTTACTAATCGAGAGGTTCTGGAGTCCATTGCATTTGGTAGAAAAGGTTAAAGGTTCAAGGCTTCCAGGAAACCTTTCACAAGATACAAGATGATTACATGCCCAAGGAAAGTGTAACATATCGAAAGCAAACAACAAAGAGTTTCTACATGGTTTCGCCAGCAAAGAAAGAGGTAAAAAAATCTTTATCAAGCTGGAGTTCAAAAAAACTCAAACTAACACACTATCAAAGTACCTCATACACCTGATTCTCGTTCTCTCAATCTATTAAAAGAACTGTGCATACAATGCAAAATGTTTATAAGAAAATTTGCATTAAAAAGCGATCTCTTACTTGGGATGTTCTAAGATTTATCAAATTGGGCCACAAACAGGGTGGGAATCAAGTAGACTCAAATGACAAGTAATTTAAAAACACGTGCATACTATGAAAATCTTTCTATAATAAACAATATCACCCGTTAGAATAATGCATTTTCTTTGCGTCCCAAGAATATGTAGTTGTCGACATAAGTTGAGATGAGGAAAACCATTCGCTTACAAACAGGGTTGGAATCAAGTAGACTCAAATGAAAAGTAACTTAAAAACACGTGCATACTATGAAAATCTTTCTATAATAAACAATATCACCCGTTGGAATAATGCATTTTCTTTGCGTCCCAAGAATATGTAGTTGTCGACATAAGTTGAGATGAGGAAAACCATTCGCTTACCCCTATTAGTTCAATGGCCACCTGGGCTAGTTCAGCTTGCCACCTACCCTGCTCATTCCCAAGTGTCTGGCTTCCAGAATCTCGAATGAGCTCTGACAGTTTTTTCCCAACCTAAGAAAAAATCAAATAAATTCCATATTACATGAAAGACTGAATATTGTATCTCTGGATAAACTGCATCCAAACTTTGGACAGAAAAACAATTATCCAACATAAAATAATTGGTGGCTGACTCATAGATTCCATGAGTCAAAGACTTGGAAACTCTGCAAAACAATTATCCACCATTTTGAGACGGGTGCAGCGCAACTTCTATGTACTAACGAAAGTGCATATTCAAAGTGATTAAATATGTTCAAAAATTGCAAATGACACAGAAAACTGCCGACATCCACATCTCAGGATGTAAACAAACAACTTGCAGTTTAAGCATAATCAGAGTAATATTCAAATATGCGTAAATGTATAATATGCAAGTCCAGAGAAAAGAATCTGCTCACCTGGAGCTTCGTTAATATGTGTGCAATGGTATCATCTCTGGCTAAACCAAGCAGTACACGACAAGCCAGAGCACGTATGCAGTCAAGAGCAACAGGAGGTGAGTATATTCGTGGCTGGAGGAGATGCAGAAGGACCTTTATGCCATTATTCGCACGGACAGCCTCTCTTGCTTGACGATATCCTTGCTCCAGCTGCGCAGCAAGACCAGCAGAACCTGCTCCAGCACCTAAAGATATTCTACGATCTCCAACCAATCCTGAAGTTGATGCAGAAACAGGTGTCAAAGGAGCTGTACTGGATTGAATTCTATCAACCCCAGCAGATTCACCGTTCCGATCCCTTAAATCATTCTGGACGGTCACAGAAGCAATTCGATCGGTGATACTGCGATCTGCATTTCTATCTCTAGATTCCATGGCAAGGGCATTGGAGCTTTGGGTAGCAGCAGACAGCTGACCTTGTGTAAGCATAGGAGGTCTATTGCTAATCGAAGGTGGAGGGCACACAAGATTAATTAGCACATTCAAAGCAGGCTGTATGATCTGCAGGAACCATGCATAAGAATTACTAGGAAAGAAAGCCATATGCAAAACAGAAGGTTCATGACTCAGACTTTTGTTGCCATAAAGACTTTAATAAAAGTGATATCAACATTAAAGCATTAACGATCACTCACCTCTGGGTCAACATAAGTACTAGCAATATTTGCAGCATCCAATACAACTGCAATCCCAACACGCTCATTGCTCAATGTGGCATTCACTATCATTTTACGACTTTGAGGTACCAGCGTAACAATGTGCAGAACACCCAAGGCATATTGAAGCAAGTCGTGCAAATATCGCTCAACCGGTGGGGCCTGAATAGGGGGAGCAAAGAAAAATAAGATTCATTGAATGCCCGCAAATGGAACAGGAGGTTAAGGCAGAACAAAGGGAATTACCTGACACAATTCTAACATTGTCAAATGTCCGTTACATGCTAAGAACTTATCAACTGCAGGCCACCGTGTTCTCACAAAAGCAGGTCCCAACTTCCGATCCTTTTGCAATTGGAGGAATACAGCATCCATAGCCTCATTACTAATGTCAAGGGGTTTGTAGGCCGCCCTCATGCTTGAACTATTCCGGGGAGCACTGCGGTTAGTCTTAGATGGACGAATTGAATCCACAATCAATAGTAAATGTGCCCTAAAATATTGCCGCAAAGCGACAGCTGCGTGATAAGCTATCTGCTTCTCGGATGATGTAAGCACTTCTGGAGGTGACCTGTCGGTCCGAAGTGAACTTGAACTGGAGAGTCCTAGTGATACAGAATTCACTCCAGATCTTACTGAGGCAGCGTCATTTAAGACACCCAGTAATTTTTGTAAACCATCCAGAGCATCAAAAGCATCAAGGACTGCTCTGAAAACAAAAGCAGCAGCAAAAAACAAGGCTGCATTCTTTCGTGCCGCCTGATCCTGGGGGCATTCTAGAAGCTGAATAGCTAACTCAACAACTTGGCGCACGACATCTGAAGGAAGAGCACACACTCGTTCCATAATCCCCTAAAAAATCAGACCCAAAGAGATGAATATGTTATAAATTCAGGTAAATGACATCATAAAAACCACAGAGACTTGACCCAGTAACAAAAGAATCATCTAAGCCAAGTGGCTAAAGAATCACCTGAATGGAACCAATAGTAAATAAGCAAGAGGAAAGACCAAAGAAGGTTTGAGCAATTCTAGGAATAGAAAGGAGTTTTTGCATGCCACCCCTGTCCACAAACAGGGCTGCAAATTTCCTATGAGCTGCCAAAGCACATATTAACTTCATCACATCAGGCAGAAGCCCCGCAATCTTTGAAGGCTCTTTATATTTGGAGCTCCTCTGCAGCAAAGCAAGACAGACATCAACACCCTTTTCATGCAATACAGGCCCAAGAACCTCAACATATTCTCCCAAAATCTCTAGGCACTGGATGCAGTACTTTTCTCGCAGCTGTGCCAAGGTCTCCATATCAGGAATAAAGTATTCAACATCTTCATCTATTTCGTCCATACCACGTTGATCTGTCGATTCAACCACAGTGCCAACAGATTTCCTGTAGTGGATGAACCATGAACTGAATTCATGTACTGAACAGACTAAAAAATAGTTGGAGCCTTATTAATAAAGTGCAGCTTACACTAACGGAAAAATTATTAAATTATGGATAAAAGTCGATGTTATTAACCTGGAGGCTTCTACAGCACGAGCAGCGTCGATGACTGTAGATGCAGCTCTTGAAGCTGCCGAAACTGCAGCTTCTTCATCATTTTTGGTATTAAGTGCCTAAGTATAAGAAAATGAAAAATGTAATAGCATTACAAACTGCAAGTTAAAATTTTTCTTTCGCGAGTTAGGGAAATGAAAAAACAATCGCAGATGCCAGAGTACCTCCAAAGCTGCACTTTTGACAACTTCAGCAGCAGCTGCAGCAGCCGCCTTAATGGCTTCTTCAGGCGCATTTGCTTCTCTCGCTTCAGCTTCTGCTGCTCTGACTGCGTTCTTCACAAGATCAGAGATATCTCTACTACCAACTTTGCATTCTCCAATTAGCTCCATAAAATCATCTCTTTCTGAGGACAAACCATCAGAACCTCGAGTTGCTAATTTCCGGGTATCCGGTATTTTTTTCACATCTAGATGTCTTGAGGAGCTCTTATCTTTAATACTCCTCCCTAAACCCAACCGAGTAACCGATCCTGGAGAGGTCAAAACTTGTTCATTCTCCACCGCTCCTTCACCCACCCTCCCCTTTCCTCTTGATTTTGACCACCCACGATGTGTTCTACGCCTTGAAGATTCATCCCTACCACTTTCGTCAAAATCTCCAGATTTTGCCTTCTCAAGACTATCGGGTGGTTCCCTAGAAATTCGGCTATCTTCTCCACACACTTGCCAACCAATGCCTCCATCCCGGTCCCTTTCAGAAGCTTGATCCTCCAAGCATCTCTCATCTGGCGATCCGACATCCTCTGAATGTGGCACTTCTACAACCTGCCGCACTCTCCCCCGACTTTCTTCTCTACCTCTAACACAATTCAACACAGAAGTACTTTTGCTCTCTGCCGGATGAGTAGTATCTCTCTGTCCAGCATCTCCAAGGACCCGTACGCGAAGATAATGCATGAGCTTGGCAGACAGTCCACAAGTCAACACATCCTCCACCAATGGACCACCACTAATCAATCATAAAAGTTAGAACTATCAAAAAGGGGAAAAAACGGATAATAACTAGTGTAGCTGAACACCTATAAGCCAATAAATTTGAGAAGCATACTTCAACAAAGAGATTGCAAGAAGCCCGGTGGCATAGGCCCTCAACATATCATTGTCCGAGGCCTCCTTTCTTCCAGAATCAAACTTCAACTTAGAATCGTCAGCAGGACATCTTTCAGTGTCATCAATCACCCACCGTTTTATGTTCTCCAAAGCATCATCTTCAAAAACATGGGGATACTGTGTTCCATTTAATATACCTCGTCAAATAAGAAATGAAACTACTGCGAAGTTAAAAGTGCTAAGGCACAGGAATCTCCAGCTGGAAAGGACCGGTAAGTCATACCATCCAAGTGAGGGAACAGACCAAAAGAAGCCTAGCAGCAGCCGCTTGGACTGAGGACGAGAATGTATTTTCAGACAGGAACTTGGAAGACACCAAATCGAAGAATTCATCATTGTCCTGCATGGATGAACGAAATGACAAGGATTATCAAAAGAAATGCTCTTGGTGCCAAGGAAGTCTTCACTGAAATGCAAGTCTCAAGGAAGTGGAAACTATGAAGGTGAAGAATGTCCAACTTACACGGAGTAAATTGCCGAGACGCCCAATGGGATGCGCGGCGCGAGCATTACTGGAGGAGTGATCGCTTTGTTCCAAGTATCTGCGATGGGACCGATCAAGAGAGGCAAAGCCCAAAAACCAACATATTCAGTGATAAGCAGACAAAAGATGGAATGCCCACAAGCACGTAGGGCACGAAGGGAAGAACAGAAGGGTACCGGGACTCGTGGGTCTCAAGAAGAGAGGAGAGAGCATGGAGGAGGGCAGGGCTGGGATGATCAGGAGAAGCGGTGACCCTGTCCATGAGGCTCTGAGCCTTGGCCACCGCCTCTTCTTCCTCGTTCCTCGCTTCCTCCGCCGCAGCAGACTGCCGCGTCGGTTCGTCCATGTTGGCGTTCCCTTCTTCCCGATCGAATTGCGCCGGGGCTCGAGCTAATGCGATGGAATTGCGGAGGGGGCGGTGTCGTATTGTATCATGCGCATTCACTTGGTCTTAATAGGTTTTTGCAGGGGTTGAGGAGGAGGGAGGAGTGGGAAGAAGCCGACGGAGAAGGTGGTGGTACTGGTAGGGATTTTCACTCATCAAACCGGTGGTGGATCGGAAAGTTCCCGATAGAACCGACCCGGATGAATGATTCCTTCTCTCTCGTTTCGAACCCTACCACTGGTACACTACCAGTACCACTACCTCCAGAGAAAAATATTAGGCCCGGCCTGAACCAATTCTTGGGCCGGTCCAATGAACATGATGGGTGGATCAGTGGAAGGGAGTTTCGTTTCGTGGGGATTAAACCAAATTGGATTCTCTTTGATGATAACTTGAGGTTAACCAAATGTTGACGTTTTAGATTCACATGCTTTTTTTTTCCATAATTTATGAGATTTAGAAGGAAAGTAGGGAGACATCACATATTTGGTGTTTCTCCCTCTTTCACCATTATTATATGTTTTATGCTCATCAACTCACTTTTTATTCCGCTCCAAAATTATTTCTGATGAAATAATAAGAAAGAATTACCAATTGAATTTCATCCACACTTCAAGCACCCACTTGTTCTTAGCTTATAGGGTTAGTACCACAAAAAAAATCATGAACGGATATACCTATGATAAATTTACCCTAAACTAATTTTTTCACCACCAAAAACTCAAAACTGGTACACTTGGGATAAATTTACCATCCGTTAATTTTCGCTAAACTAGAATATTACCACGAAAAACTCTAAATTGATACATTTGTGACAAACGAAAGGTAAAAATCCCAAATTTGTATATCCATCAACTGTCAAGTGTCATCCAACTCGGTAATTTGATTGTAAAATTTAACGAAAATTAATGAAGAAAAATTTTATCATTGGTGTACTAGTTTGGGATTTTTTTGTGGTCAAAAAAGTAATTTGGGATAAATTTATCACAAGTACACTAATTTGAAGTTTTTTGTGGTATTAACCCTCTCAAATAACAATCACCCTCACTCATTTTGCCCACTCAAAAAATAACTACCCTTTTTTTCTTTTTCTTATGCAACCTTCAATCTAATTTCTTTTCCTTTGTATGTACTCATTTTTCCACCGATCGTAGCACCCAAAACTAGGGATGTCAATGGGCTGGGTCGGGCCGAGTCTCGGCCCGAAACTGAATGGTACCTAGCCCGACCCAACCCTAACCTTATTCGGGTGGGGTCAGGTCAGGTCCGCTTCTTATTTCTTCTTTCTTTTTTCTTTTTTCTTTTAAATCAAAATTACTTGACATGTCATTAAATGAAAGAATATAAAAAATAAAAATAAATTAAATAAAAAAACGTGGGTTAAAAAAGAAGAATCGAAGCTAGGTTGGCCCGACCCGGACACCAAACAGCACCAAGCCAGCCTGAAAGGCCCGAAAATTAGGTTGAATTTTCGGGTCGGGTTGGGCTGGGCTGGCCCGGGTCTTTTTGACACCCCTGCCCACAACTATCTGGATTTATATATGTGTGCAAGTTATGTCGCGACCCGTCCGGAAGCGGACGCGGCTAATGGATTACCGATCGCGGGTCTTGGATCGGCGCGGGCCCTCCCAGGCCCATACCAAATTGCGGCGGGAGTATTCTTCGACGATAAGAGTCGATCGCTTTCGACCTTCAGTATGGTCGTGGTGGCATGTGCAAATTGTGCATGCATTTGGAGTCGCCACCGGTCTTTCTTGGAGGGTAGACCGGAAACCTTACTGATCGATTGGGAGAGATCGATCAGTTCTGCGGAACCAGAGATTTTAGATTCGGGGACTTGGTTACGCTGGTGTCAATACCAACGCCCTTTCGGTACCTAACGTGAGTGATTTTCCTAGCTAAGAGTTCATGCAAGCGCAATTTTAGGTGAGGTAGGCTTGATTCGGGGTTTCATGCAAATTGGAAGACTATTCCTATAAATCACAATCAATTTAAATGAAAGCGCAATCAAATACATAAATAAATCACATCAATGCACACCAATTCAAATCAACGACTTCCTAGTATAGCCATAAGGGCTTAGAGAAGGTGTGATTTCAGACTGGGGTAAAACGGGAAGACTGGAGACGATTGGTCCGAAGGGCAAGATCGTTAATTTTTAAGAGACTTGGATACCGAATTACCCAAAATACTCCATGGCCAGTTGATTGTGGCCATTTTCTATTTTTGGGATTTTTCTAGAATTTGTTCTCAATTTTTTTTATTTTTCCTTTGATTTTCCATTTTTTTTAGAATTTTTTTTATTATTATTAATATCTTCTGAAAATATTTTCTTTAACAACATACCACACTTAACCAAACAAACAAGCTAACTACTAGATTGAAATAAATACGTGCAAATCAAATCTATAATGACAATATTTTAGGAAAATAATTCTAATATACTAATCGGGTATACAAAATATACCTGATTGGACACCGGTCTTCAATCGCCCAGCCCCAGCATGCAACCATCTCCATGCCCGTTACAATCAAATACGCGAGTCGGGATTGGCGGCAATCTTCGAAAAATCCTCCAGTGCGAACCTCAAACTCCGACGGATCACGGGCCAAAACCTTGGACAATTGGCCCAGTCTCTCGGCCCATAGGCCAAAATTCTCCGCCAACTTGGCCCATGGACTCGGCACAATGGCCCAGTCGTTCGGCCCAATTCGTAGGACACGGCCCAGGCCAAAACGGGCCACGACCCACAAAATCGGCCCACGGATCAGGCCCAAAGCAGGGCACACATCAAACAGGGCAGGCGAAAGCAGAACACGTCGGGGCTGAGACAGCTGTTCTTGTGGCTGTTCTTGATCCGAGAGCCGTGGATGGCTCTGGTAGAGGTCCAAGGAGGTTTGTGGTGACTCACGGTGGCCGGAGTAAGGCGGCGAAGTGGCGGAGCTCAGCCCCAAACAAAACCGGGCCAAAACAGGGCACCGAGCAGGGCAGTTTCGAGTTTCCGACTGTTCGAGGCCTTCTGGCGACTTCAAGACGGCTGGAGGCGGCAGAGCGACGTTGGAGGAAACCTCAGGGACGGTATGGTGGCGGCTGAGGCGGTGTTAGTGGTCGAGAGCTGTTGCAAGGGCCAAAACCAGAGCGGAGCAGCTTCGGCGACCAAAACAGGGGAAGTGACTGATTCCGGCTCTTGGGCTGTTTCCGGCGACTCTGGGCGGCGATGGCGGTGCCGAGGCGCTGTGGAGTGACGGAAGATCTAAAGGGAGGTTGGAGTTGGTCGGTGAGCGGTGGTACCGCGGTGGAGGCGGCGGAGGATGTTTGAAACAGATCCGGCCCCAAAACAGGGTACCAAACCGGATCTCAAGCTCTCCGGGCTTCCGCGGTGGTTCTTGGGGTACTGACCGAGGAGAGGTTTCGAGAGGGTCGTGAAGGAGATGGGGGACAATGGTGTGGCGGCTGGTGGTGATCGAAAGCGTCCTCGAAGGCCGTCGGAGCCCAAGCCACTCCCGGCGCCAAAACAAAGCAGAGAGCGTCTCCGGGCTGATTCTAGGTCCTCTAGCGGCGCGCGACGGCCGAAACGGTGGTGACGAGGTGGTAGATGAACGGAGGAGGTCCAGTGATGGTGGTTGTCGTTGATGGCCGTCGCATGGATGATCGCCGAAGGAGGAGGAGCGTTCGGTGGAGGGAGTCTTCGCGCACTGAACAGGAAAAAAAAGCAGATCTTCTGGACGCGGGAGAGAGAGAGAGAGAGAGACAAAAAAAAAACCTCTTAGAGCGTGTGTGCGGAAAAAAGAAAGAAAAAGGAAGGGAAAAAGGAAAAAGAAAAAGAACAAAGGGAAAAGACAACCACAACAATAATAATATAATAATAACAATAAAATAAAATAAAATAAAGTAAAAACAAGACAACATTGTTGGTCAAATATTCCTTCTTCCTTTTTTGTATTTTTCGAGAAGAAAAAAAAATAATAATAATAATAATAATAAGAATTTTTTTTGTCAAAATGGTTTCCTTAGCTTGGCCAAGGTTACCAAAGTTGATTTTATAATTTTATGATTTTTTTTATTTTTAAGATGAAAATCACAATAATAGATGGTCAAAATTTAGGTGTCAACAGCTGCCCCTCTTTGAGAGGAATCTCGTCAGAGGTTTCTCTCAAAGATAAGATGGCACCTGATTCCTGACCGACTCGACTGGGAAAATGAGAGAAGAGATGCTATGACATTGAATCCTTAAGGCTCATGATAAAAACTCAAATTAATCCCTGGTTTGCTCTAATAATTTGAACACGGGCCGGAGTGAGATTTACCTGAAGCTCACCTGTCGGACGCTGCCCGTTGCGACGACTTTCATGAAGATACCTAGGACTCGTCATTCAGGATATCCTAGGGAGATTTAGCTCTGACCTGTATGGTAGATCATACCATTATGGGATTCCTAACTGGTAGGAACCTAAGGAAGGCGCACCCCACACTTTGGGATTTGCCAATGATTTTGATCCGTATGGTGGATCGGACCTTTGTGTTGATCCTTACGGTGGTATTTACCAATGAGTTGACCCTTATGGCGGTTTCTACCATATTTGACCCTTTAGGCGGTATCTACCTTCAAGTTTAGTTTGACCCTTCCGGCGGTTTCTACCTTTGTTTGACCCTTCAGGCGGTTTCTACCATTGTTTTGACCCTTCCGGCGGTTTCTACCTTTGTTTGACCCTTCAGGCGGTTTCTACCATTGTTTTGTTTTGAAAAGGGGTCTCATGACGAGGGTTCTCCACGTCCGATGAGACTGTTTGATATTTTTGAAAAGTGATCCTATGAAAAGTGACCCATTTTTGAAAATGGGTCTCATGACGAGGGTTCTCCACGTCCGATGAGACTGCCTAAATTTTGAAAAGGGATCTCATGACGAGGGTTCTCCACGTCCGATGAGACTGTCTGATTTTGAAAAAGGGGTCTCATGACGAGGGTTCTCCGCGTCCGATGAGACTGTCTGATTTTGAAAAAAGGGCTCTATCCTCATCCCTTCTTTTGAAAGATCCCAAAATTTGTCGGGAATTCAGTTCTGAAGCAGTGAAAGATTTTATCTTGACAAAGCTTCACTTGAGTCTGTTGAGGCGACATTCCGGGAGATTGGTGTTTCCAACGGATCCTGCAGAAGTTCGAGCCTGAAAAATTTTTCTTCGCCAAGAAAACATTAGTAATCTTAGGGAAGAAGACGGTTGTCCATCTGACAAAACCGTATGATTTAAGTCTTAATCATGAAATGTGTGTTTTGATGCTGGAGGTTATCCAAAGCATTCTCGCAACATGCAAATGTGATCACAAATCCCTTGCACGGAAAATCTGGATCAAACAATTTGAAATTTCCAAAAAGAGTTCGTTCAAAACATCTATTGGAGAATTTCTCATCCAAGAGGGCTCCTCACCGCTCTGTGATAATGGTCTTTTGTAAGGAATGCGTTCAACTTCCTACTAACCTGTGCCTAGGTTTTAGGATCATTCGCAGCGCATACATTCTGATCGATCGGGAGGTCTTAGACGGACCGTAATGTCAGGCTTGGATATTGGCTTTCAAAGGGGACCCTCTTTGGAGTCGAGGCCATTGAATAAAAGTCTTCACCATCTGCTCCGGGTTTACAAGTCAAGAACCCTGCAAAATGAGAGAGAAATGGTCTTGCTCGTACTTCTTCGAGCTAAGCTATATGTCAACCCAAGTGTCTTAGTCAGAGAAGACTCCTTCGGGGTCGTAACATTGGTAGGATTGGGGACAGAAAAAGGCTTGTTTTTGGCCCAAAATTCTTGGAGAGTTTGACATTGGTGATCATTGCAGATTTGCTACCTGTCCTTTCTCTTTTGCGCCTTTATTCCGCGCTTGACACCATTTGGCGAGCAGCCTTTTTGGGATT
Source organism: Rhodomyrtus psidioides (assembly GCA_021437785.1). Lineage (NCBI taxonomy): Eukaryota > Viridiplantae > Streptophyta > Magnoliopsida > Myrtales > Myrtaceae > Rhodomyrtus > Rhodomyrtus psidioides. Next base: position 4,258,531 of record JAILYB010000069.1, read on the forward strand.
TGGCTCCTTCGGGGATTTCCTCTTTTCCCATCTAGACTTTATTGTGGGTCAATCAAACAGCTTGCACGGGCATCAGCCTTGCTTTTACCAGGCACTTTGCTTTTTCTTGATGCCGGGATTTTTTCTCATTTTCATCTTTTTTTTTTTCTTTTGAAATCCCATTTTTCTCATCTTCAGGAGATCACTTTAGACATATGATCGAAAGTCTAAACATGCTTTTACCATAAATCCAGGAATTTCTTTGTAATCCCTTAGTCTTAAGCTCTTCCGTTTCTAAAGTGATGTTGCATCCATCTTGAAATGTGCAATGATCACCAACGGGTTCATGAAACGAATTTGCAGGCTCGACTTGGCTGTGCAAAGGATAAACGTATGTGGGATAGAGAAATGAATGCTTCTCGTCATCCTATGGCACTTGGATTACCATATAAACAACACACGAAGATTAATGTTAGTCCGGGCAACAAAATTTCTAACCATTTCTCCTGATACTGTTGGACTTACTTCTATTCTGCCCCGATGTGGGGTGGTTCTCGACAGGGCTGATAATGAAAACCTCCGTTCAAAGGAGTTATCAATGGTCACCTGTAGTATTTGGGAATATGAAACGAACGCCTCCGTCGTCCCAATCCATGTAATCGCTGCGAATGGTCCCTACCTCCGTAGATACAGATTTTGCTATCCGATTCACTTCCCTCGTCTCTCAAGTGTATGTAGGATGTGTTTGGACTGGGCTCGCCTCTCTTTTGAGTAAACTTTCTTTTGAATGATGTGACAAATAATCATACTTGGAAAAATTCATTTCTTTCTTTCCCAAAATTTATCCATCGAGGGGATTTTGAGATGTATCGTGCATGTTTTATTCATGCTTTGGGCAACCTCCCGATTTAAATCATGAATATCGATGCATTGGAAAATCTTTATGCCGGCTGAAAGGATTCTGACATTTTTTATCTCCAGCTAACTGGGAAAAGGGATACTTACCTATCCGTCGCAGCTGCGGATCCCTGCAAATGTAAAAGAAGCATATCATTGTAGGTTCACGAATTTTTCAAAAATCGAAACGATACATCCTACCCTTGGTCATGTACTCTAACGAGTAGTACATGGGATGTAAAAACTTGTTCGTCTGCAAGGCGACTCCCCTGTCAAGGATAAACAATAAGTGTCAATTCATATTCCCAAATTCAAGACAAGTTGGGACGATACAACTTTACTCTTGATTTTCATCCCATTCTGATGTTGCGTATTGATATGAACAACATCTATCAAATCCGCTTGTCCATTCTTGGAGTGTTCGTAACATCAATGGTTCATCTGCCCCCAGCTGGGCAGCGTCTGTTCTGCTATTTGAACGCATGACTCATTGAGTGATTTGTCCATGTTTATCATCTGAGAAGGAAAAGAAAGAATACATTACTTCGGTATTCGATTGAAGATCGTTTAGGAACGATACATCGTTTTACCAAATAGGTGGCTTCGCGGCCAAACGTATTTCGTGTTGAAGGGGTAGATCCCATTATGCTCAGCGGGTGATAATTATGGTTCATGGAACTTGCTCCACGGATTAAGTGATTAATCCACGGCCTTCGGCTTGAAGATGCTCAAAGGGTGATGTTGACACTCACGCGCAATTAGTTCTAGATATTAATGAAAGATGTTCCCGTGGGAACCTTACAGTGCGATCAACAACATATGCAATAGGAGTATTCAACCCCTTTTCTCGAAGCATTTTTCATCGAGTAGCCATGCCTTGCATCAGACGTTTGATCACCGGCCTCGCGTCACCACTGCGATGGTCCTCCGGCTCCAAATTGATCGAGCCAAAGATTGAACTCATCGCCAAGGAAATTGCTCGGGTCTTCGAGCCATTGATGTTCAAGTTGGGTATCAACGATTGTTGGGGGCAGATTTCTTTCATTGCCTTCGTTGTGAGGGATTGGAGTCTTTGAGCTGGAACCTTCATCATTGCCCTGTTGGGGTTGAGACATACATTCCCGAAGAGTATTGATCCAAGTGTCCAGCTCCTCATCAAGGAAATCACCTGTTCTTTCTAGCCCTTGGTGCCCAGATTGGGTGTCGTCGACTGCAGGCGAGGGATTCCTCTCTTTGCTCTCGCCGTGAGCAATTTGACCCCTCGAATTGGAACTTCCTCCGATGACCGGCAGGTTCATATGTGCACTCTCTACCAATGCCAGATCCGCTTCAGGGACAACATTAATGACTGATTCGCGCTCAAACTGAGGAATTTCTATGTGCTGGAACTGTGGCATATACTCCTGAGGAGTATTGAGATAGCTCGGCGGAGCATTCTGATTTGGGTTAGAGGAGTCGCTGACACGACTGCTAGTCCCGTCATTGCTGAAACACGGTTGGGTGCTCTTGGCTCTCCAATCATCATGGTTGTAACTCTGCCCAGCATTTGAGCTCCAACTGGCTTTATGATGGTTTAACGCTATCCTTCCATCCCTTAGCAATCTCCTATAGTACTTGAGGTGAGACTCAACGTTAATTCTAGAGAGCCCCGGCACATTCATAATCTCGAGTAAGTGCAGTGGGCTGGCCGAATCAACTCCCAGTTCTCGAATTGCATCAACAAATTTGGTGTGAAGCTCATAGGTCCAGTAAAACCTTGTTCTCTTATCACCCAAAATATCGTCAATACTTCGGTAGCTATTCTCTACGGGATCTAGTCGTTTCAAAAGTTGTCCAGGGAGGGACTCACCGACTTTGGATTGGCTGGCTGCGACAGCGAGTTCGTCATTGAGAGAATTCCCCCTGTGATGATTCATATCCCATTTCTCAGAGGATGTTGGTGTTGATCCTATGATGTTGACTTGCTCATGCAGATCTCCGGCGGTATCTGGCTGTGTCGGAAAATGCTGTGGAGAATACGGTAACAGCTGAGCGTTATTCGTCAACAGGGATGGTTCATCGAGGAACACCTCGCCGAGGACAACAGGATTACCACAATTAAGGCAGGTGGCCTTGGTCAGAGCTTCCTTATATCTCGCGCTTTCAGCTTGAAGCTTCTCATTTTCCTCCTTCAGGACCAGTAACTCATGGTCTGCGTATTGCTGTTTCACCCGGGTTCGTTTGTTGGCGAACCAAAACTTGACCTTCGAAAGCTCCAATCCTATTTTTCGGCTCAACTCCATTTTCTGTCGTTTGCTTGGAGTGGGGCATTCATTGAAGAAAGCTTCGAGCTCTCGGATTTGGCCTGGAGTGTGGCGTTGTAGTTGCTTCCTTTTCCGACTCCGGTCATCATTGTATACTCCTTCTTCGTAGCTGAAACCTAGAATTTCATCGTTGGAGGAGTCAGTCTCCATGGCCTTCGGGCAGGATTCAGCTCCAGGATCTTCAAAGTCTCCCAGCAGTTCGTGCTCAGAAATGTCCAGGTCGGGCGTTTCTAGCAGACGGGAATAGCTTTTAAACATGATGGATCGGAGTATCTCGGGCTGATCTAGTTCACTCAGCTTTCTCTATTCGCTCCTTCGTGTTTGCTCACTCTAGAAGTTTTCTCAAGTGATTGTGCGTGTCCTAGAACCATCCTTCAGGCTGCATATGAAGGCCAGCAAGCAAGCGCTCCTCCCGAGACCCTGCAATTACTCATCGTCTGTATTCCCCTTTCTTTTTCCTCGTGATAGGATCACAAACTCTCTTGCATTGATTCGGTTTCATCGAGTATTGCGCTCGTCCCCTAGTTCAGTCTTCAAAGTGGTGGGTCTACAATCTTTCGGCGCCTTTTATGATTTGCTAGGCCCGAGAACGTGGGGAGCAGCGGTGGACCCGCAATTAATGACTCCGTTTAATTCATTTAGCTCCATGGGAATTAACGCTACGATCTTCTCTCAACCCCTTTTCATCGTTCAAACGAAAGTGGCATTTTCCATGTGTATGCTGTTACTCTTCATTTCAGCATCCCGGGCGCTTGGTGAGGAATGAGTTCGTGGCCACTCAAAATTTTAAAGACCGTCTCTGGTTTCAGACTTAATCTAACAAGGGATCATCACAACTGAGCATGACGATGTTCGTCGATAGCGTTGGTTTTAATATAGAATTAACTATAGTCATTAAAGAAAAATGTTCCCGTAGGAACTTTACAACGGATAAAATGAGTGATCTACTCGTGAACATGTTCTTCTTTCTATGGGTGTTCGTAGTGACCGACCCATCGTGCCCCGAGTCAGGTGCTAGATCATGGCTGTCCAAGCATGCCAGCTTCCCACTGATTGAACAAGCCATCGAGCCCCTCATCGAAGAAATCGTCTGTCGTGGGTTGACCAGCGGCAGGCAGAGCACCAGCCGACTGTTGCTCGAATGGAGGAGTGCGCACTCGCTGTACTTGTGGCACGCGCTCTTGAGAAGTGTTGAAATGGCCCAGAAGGACATTCTGATCATCTTTCAGTTCGCCGGTGGTCGGGTTGCTAGCTTGATTGATGCTTAGATTTGGCCGGGTATCTCTTGATACCTGAGCATTACAATGGCGGTCGCCCCTAGTTTTTGAGCTCGAGACGGATTCCTCCCGGTTTAGCTCCGCTCGACGCTGTTTTAATAGCTTTCTGTAGGCAGCAAGGTGATTCCTGACCAGTTCCTTACTAAGCCCCGGTACATTCATGGCCTTAAATATGTGCGTCGGAGTTGCTGAATCGATCCCCATTTGGTGAACCACGTCTAGGAATCTGGAATGCAGTTCAGGGGGCCAAGCGAACCTCCTCTTATCGTGGCCCAAAATTGCATCGATGGCTTGACGACTGATTAACTCATCTCCAGCAGGACCCGACCCTATCGAAAATTGTTGTGCATGAGGCTGATATGCTTTGAGCTGGTCGGCGGTAACATCCAGCTCATTGAAACTGTAACTCCAATCAAAGCGATACAAATCCCATCCCCCAGGAGGCATTTGTATCATCTTCGTAGGATCATCCTGCTCATGCGTGACTCCGGCAAAATCTGGTTGAGCAGGAGATGCCCCGAGGGAGCAGGGTGGTAAATGAACGTCTTCAATCATCGCGTGAGGCTTATCGGGGAATATCTTACCGAGGGCGACGAGGTTATCGCAATGAAGGCAAACGGTAATATTGAGAGCTTTTTCATACCTCATGTTTTCTGTTCGCAGCTTTTGGTTTTCTTCCTTTAAAATGTCGACCACCTGACGTTTGCATTGAGCCCTCGATTTGGATCTCCTATTTTGAAACCAAAACTGGATCCTCGACTGATTAATCCCCAACTCCCGGCTCAATTCAATTCTCCACTTCTTTTTCATGTAATGGCTTTTACTGAAAAGGGTTTCCAGCATTTGGGTTTCCTCCTGAGAGTATTGGTGAGGACGTCTTCTTTTCCCGAGTTGAGCATTGTGGATGTCGTTGTCGTCGTCGCCGTGATCTTGATTTCCGTTGCCAGAAGTGTTGGGCTCCATGGTTTTGGCGTTAGACTTGATCTTGGAATCTTCGAGATCCCTCTGTGGTTCAATTTCTGAGATTTTTGAGTCAGTCGCCTCTAGCAGCTGACAGTAACCTCTTAAATATGTTGGATTGAGAAATGTTTGATTGGTTCTTGCCCACTCAGAGTTCTCCACTCTCTCCTGTATGCTCACTCCCTATAAAGTTTTCTTCGAGTGACTTTGCATGTTCAGGAGACGCTCTTCAAGCATCATTAGGCAAACGTTCCCCCTCAAGACCTTGAATTTCTCGCTTAGCTTTTCAACGTGATGGGACTGCCAAACCCTGTTAGGGCTCTCTTCGATAGTTGCGCTTTCCTCCCACCTAACTCTAATAATGGTGATCCCGACAAATCTTTTACATCTTTTAATTGATGAGCCGGAAATCGCGGACCGAAACGAATCCAATGGTTCTCGTGAGGGGACCTCCTGCTTTACCCCCTAACTGGGCTCCACCAGCATTATTACTGAGACCCTTCATCATCCTCGAGTTGCTATAAAATGAGGAATTAATGTATGGAAGGTTAACGTTCTCGCATAATCAGCTTCTTCCTTCTAATCTCTCTATTAAACTCGTCTTATTCTCAAGCCAACCCAACGCAAATGGCCTCCTCTCCCGTACGCACTTTTTCAACTGATGTCTTGGCCCAGTGGGAAAAGCTTTATAACCTACTGGGTCGCGGTTACGCGCACATAACCGATCATTCTGCAACCGAGGATGCAATCTGTGTCCTGCTCGAGGACCTTGATACCACTTCTCTCGAAGGTACTACACTGGGGAGGGAATATAGAACTTTCCCGACTCTCTTTGCACACTCCTTAGAGGCCTATCGTGCTGCTAATCGGGAGGTTCTGGTGGCTCGCGTCTTGCGGGCTCGTTATGAGGATCGATCTGATCATTTGGTGCTGACCAACTATCTGGTTGATAGTTACAAAAAGGCCGTCGAGTTTGCTAATGAGCGGGTCGGGACGTTGCTTCGCGAGAGGAGAAATCTGGTGGATCAATTGGCCATATCCCTGACCACCGGCGAGCATGACCGCCGCAACGTCCTGTTGAGGCTTCAGAGCGACTGGCAGGAAGAACGGCTCGACAAGATAACCGAGGACATAGCTCGCGGGAATGGACTGGTTCGGGACCTGGAAGTAGTCACCGAAGAACACGAGGCTAAGGTCGCCGAAGTTAAGGGAGAATGCAGAAGTCTTCTCCTCAGGCTTGCCGACCACAACATGCGGAGCTGGGAGTATGAGCAGAGCATTAATAACATGGAGGGTCAGTTGGGATCCTTTGTGTCATTAATTAGGGCTCACTTTGGCTTTACTTTTCCACCCTGACTTGTATGACCTGCTTCTGAAAACCCTCCGCTGAGCAAAATAAATGAAAGTTCTCGTGTGTGTGTTTTAACTTCTGTATGGTTCATTTCTTCGAGCATCCAAACTTCTTCAACTTGAGTGAGCCGAACCATAATAGCAATAAGCCGAGCAAATACGTCCTGATTTTATAACTCGCTCATGATCAGATGGAAGAATAGTTGCAGATTTGTCCAAGAAAAGATTTCTCTATACTACTTGTTTTTCACCTGCAAATAAAAAGACAGAATCAGAAGGAATAATTTGAAAAAGAAATCAAAAACCCCTTTCAATCCTATGCTTGCCCATGATTAATAAGGACAAGAACTTTTACAAGGGTTTTAATCTTGCGCGAAAAGTTTTTATCAATATTCCTCGAAAGAACGCATACTATTGAAAGGAATGTAATTCACAATAATCGCTTTTGATCAATTTCGAGAGGAACGAATTACTCAAAAGTGCGAGGCATAATAACGTGTTTTAAATTTAATTGAAGATGCGGCATCCAAATCAAGGCCGTTTTATTAAGAACGAGAGTAATTTGGACATCTATCTCGTCATTAAATTCAAAACAACGCCGATATTCTCGATCAATTATCGTGGATTACCAACGTCGTAAAACATGCATGGACCAATTCAAGTGTATAATTCCTTCTAGCGAAATTGGGGTTGGATTACCCTATACAACCAAAAAGGTCGTGCAAGATTTCCAATTTTAATTTCCTCTAAAGGAATTATAAACTTGACTTGGGAGTATTCGGATGATTAGAGAAAATGCCACTATCACATTCCCATGACCTGTCAAAAGAAATACAACCAAGTTCCATCTAAATGTATACACCAACAGATCTCTAATACAATCACTCTAAGGGGTGAGATAGAGAAAGCCTCGATAAAAATAAACCATATACAAGAGGACTAGTAATGGAAAATGAAACAAAGGAATGTGATCCTAACGTTTAAGGATGCCCCAAGTTCGATCTGTGACTTCCAGATCACTTGCCCCAACTCGTCATCTTCATTGGACGATATCTCAATAATATCCATAGTAGGCTCCTTTGTTGCTCACTCGGTGCTTGTCATGGGATATCATCCTCTTCGTCTTCTATCAAGGACGTTTGGGAAAAACACACACATCTATCCTTGAAATGGCATTTAATCTAATCACCAGAATGCAATGAATGAAATGCCTATATTTATATGAACTGTAATAGATTCGAGGTATAGAGAGTCTTACCATCCAAACTCGTCGACTTATGTGCGGTTTTAGGTGTACCAACCGCCCAAAGACATGCGCATGAAACAAGTGATGGTAAACTTCTAAAAATCAGAGGGTTTGGCACCTAAGGTTAAGGTTCCCACCTCGAGTTCTGGAAAGAGCCGATTCCATTGCACAGCTATCGTTGCATTGGGACTCGATCCATAGTTCGAAGTGAGCGGAATTGAAAAGCGGATTACCCCGTGTTTTTCCTCACGGAGATTCCATTTTCAATTCCTTCTATTGTGTTCCTAAAGGCGGCGCCCGGGGTTTTATGCGCGGTTGTGTGTGTCCATGTGTCGTGATCATCACGATGCAAGTCATGCACAACAGTTTATCAATCAGCGCTTCAAATCATCCACACAACATACATTCCTACGCCAACCTGCGTAAGACAATGTTAATCACGGACTACACCCCTTATTTCTCCAATCTGCAAAACATATAACACCTATCGTAAGCGGACTTACCTCACCTTCAAGAGCGCCTGCAGGGTTAGAAAAAATCACTCAGCGTTTTAATTACGGCCTAAGTCCACTTGAGGTCTAGAACCATAGGCTCTAGAACAAGGTCCCCAGCGGAGTCGCCAGCTGTCGCGACTCGTCCGGAAGCAGACGCGGCTAATGGATTACCGATCGCGGGCCCTCCCAGGCCCATACCAAATCGCGGCGGGAGTATTCTTCGACGATAAGAGTCGATCGCTTTCGACCTTCAGTATGGTCGTGGTGGCATGTGCAAATTGTGCATGCATTTGGAGTCGCCATCGGTCTTTCTTGGAGGGTAGACCGAAAACCTTACTGATCGATTGGGAGAGATCGATTAGTTCTGCGGAACCAGAGATTTTAGATTCGGGGACTTGGTTACGCTGGTGTCAATACCAACGCCCTTTCGGTACCTAACGTGAGTGATTTTCCTAGCTAAGAGTTCATGCAAGCGCAATTTTAGGTGAGGTAGGCTTGATTCGGGGTTTCATGCAAATTGGAAGACTATTCCTATAAATCACAATCAATTTAAATGAAAGCGCAATCAAATACATAAATAAATCACATCAATGCACACAAATTCAAATCAACGGCTTCCTAGTATAGCCATAAGGGCTTAGAGAATGTGTGATTTCAGACTGGGGTAAAACGGGAAGACTGGAGACGATTGGTCCGAAGGGCAAGATCGTCAATTTTTAAGAGACTTGGATACCGAATTACCCAAAATACTCCATGGCCAGTTGATTGTGGCCATTTTCTATTTTTGGGATTTTTCTAGAATTTGTTCTCAATTTTTTTATTTTTCCTTTGATTTTCCATTTTTTTTTAGAATTTTTTTTATTATTATTAATATCTTCTGAAAATATTTTCTTTAACAACATACCACACTTAACCAAACAAACAAGCTAACTACTAGATTGAAATAAATACGTGCAAATCAAATCTATAATGACAATATTTTAGGAAAATAATTCTAATATACTAATCGGGTATACAAAATATACCTGATTGGACACCGGTCTTCAATCGCCCAGCCCCAGCATGCAACCATCTACATGCCCGTTACAGTCAAATACGCGAGTCGGGATTGGCGGCAATCTTCGAAAAATCCTCCGGTGCGAACCTCAAACTCCGACGGATCACGGGCCAAAACCTTAGACAATTGGCCCAGTCTCTCGGCCCATAGGCCAAAATTCTCCGCCAACTTGGCCCATGGACTCGGCACAATGGCCCAGTCGTTCGGCCCAATTCGCAGGACACGGCCCAGGCCAAAATGGGCCACGACCCACAAAATCGGCCCACGGATCAGGCCCAAAGCAGGGCACTCATCAAACAGGGCAGGCGAAAGCAGAACACGTCGGGGCTGAGACAGCTGTTCTTGTGGCTGTTCTTGATCCGAGAGCCGTGGATGGCTCTGGTAGAGGTCCAAGGAGGTCTGTGGTGACTCACGGTGGCTGGAGTAAGGCGGCGAAGTGGCGGAGCTCAGCCCTGTCGCGACCCTCTCGAGGTTCGCCGTGGGCTCTCGAGGGCTAATGGGCCGTCCAGTCTGGTCAGACGCGGGCCTCTCCCAAGGCCCGTTACCCAAATCGCAACGGAGGTATACGTGATCGACCTTCAGTGTGGTCTAGTGACATGTGTTAAGTGTGCATGACATGGAGTCGCCACCAATCATTTTTTGGAGGGTATGATTGGACCACCCTATTGAATAGTCGGGAGTTTCTATTCAATTCTGCGATAACCAGAGAAATGGGTTCGGGGACTTAGTTACGCCAACTGTCAGAGTTGACGCCCTTTCGGTACCTAAATTGACTGAATTTTCTGACCTAAGATTTCATGCAGATGAGTGGAATATGAATCCTAAATCTAGGAATTCATGCAAATAGGAATGACTATCCCGGCAATCACAATCAATAATAAAAGGCGCAAATCAATGAATCCAAGTATGCAAAGTAAACACATCAAATCAACATGACACTCATAAGAAGGCTCTATTAACCTAAATAAGTATCAATCAAGCTTAGGAATGATTTAGACATGATTTTACCCATAAGGGGTAAAGTCGTAATTTTGAGACAAAAGGGACGATTTGCCCAAAAAAGGCAAAATCATCATTTCGGAATGAATTCGGAGTAAAACGATGTCAAAAATAGGTTTGGTCACTCAATTGACCCATTTCCTATTTTTTTTTTTTTGCAATTTTCATGATTTTTTGGAATTTTAGAAACCGATTTACCATTCGAAGGGTAAAATCGTCATTTTCTAAAAATGAGAATGAAATGTGGAAATCCTAGACATAAGGTTTAGCCACCTATCTGGCTCATCGCCAAATTCTAAGCAATTTCCACAATTCATCGGAATATCAAAGACGATTTACCCTTTGAGGGGTAAAATCATCGTTTTGGATTAAATGGGAGAAAATCCTAAAAAAACGACAACCAATCAATTTCTTTTGATCATTTTCAGCCTTGGAAATTTTCTAGAATTTTTTTAGTAATTTTCTGCAATTCTTCTCAATTTTTTTGTTTTTCTTTAATTTTTCCATTTTTTTGGCATTTTCTGATTTATTAATATTTTTTTATATTTTCAGAAAATATTTTAACAAAAAGCATATCATTGGCAATAGACAACACTCAACCAGATAAATAAGCTAACTACTGAACTGAGATAAATACATGCAAACCAAATCTATAATGGCGACATTTTAGAAAAATAACCCTAATACACGGATCGGGTACGTAAAACATACCGGATTGGACACCGGCCTTCAATCGCCCAGCCCCAGCCTGCGACCATCTCCATGCACATCACCTGTCGATCACCACATCAAAATGTCAACAATCAATTTTACAAGTTTTAAGACCGGTAATAAATAATAATAATTTAAAAAATAAATAAATCCAGGCTCGGAAACGGGCCAATTCACTCAGCCATGGACCGGCTATGGGCTCACGGCCTCGGCCCAAGATCACGGCCTCGGCCCACGGCTTTGGCCCACGGGCTCGGCCATGGGCTCGGCCTTGGCCCACGGCCTACGGCCTCGGCCCACGGCCTTGGCCCACGGCCTTGGCCCACGGGCTCGGCCATGGCCGAGGCGCACGGCCACCGGCTTACGGCCTCGGCCATGGCCGAGGCGCACGGCCACCGGCCCACGGCCATGGCCGAGGCGCACGGCCACCGGCCCACGGCATTGGCTCGCTGACTCGGCTATGGGCTCGGCCATGGCCCAGGATCACGGTGGTAGCTGGCTCGACGAAGGTGGCCGGACGTGTGGTGGCGGGGAGTGATGTACGACGAGATGGGGAGATTCACCAAGAAAAAGAAGAAGAAGAAGACAAGAAGAAGAAGAAGAGCTCCTCAAGAAGAGGAAGGAGCCCTCGAATGATCCGGGCCGAAGAGAGGGATCCCTCCTCCCTCTCTCTCAATTGAGTGCACTCAAGTGCACTTGAGTGCATTCGAAAAAAAAAAAAAAAGAGAGAGAGGAAAGAGCAAAAGAGAAAGAGAGAGAGGGAAAGCGTGCGAGGCAGAGAGCGGAAGAAGAGGGAGCATGAGAAAAAAAGAGAGGAGGGGGAGCGTTTTGAGAGAGAGAGAGAGAGAGAAAAAAAAATATATATAATAATAATAAAATAATAAAAGTAAAAATAATAATAAAATAATCAAAAGCGAAGACAAAATGATTAGTCCCATTTTCCTTTTAAATGATGATGTTTTCCCTCCTTTTCCTTTTAATCATTACTAATATTTTTGTCAAATTCAATTTTATGGTGATCAGAGAACACCTAAAATCAAACCTGAATTTTACTATTTATGAGGTTAGAAAATGGATAAAATAAAAATAAAAATACCGACTATTTATATATATTTTTGTGACCTCAAATATTATTTTTCTTGATTTTCTTCTTTTTTTTTCTTCTTTTATTTATTTATTTTTTTTATTTTTCGAAAATATTAAAAAAATGAGAATTATGAAAATTATTTTTTTGGTCAAAATGGTTCATTTAGCTTGGCCAAGGTCACCAAAATTGATTTTTCAATTTTTCAACTTTTTATAGATTTTCTATGATTTTTTTAAAAAAATAAAAAATAAAAATAAAGCAAAAAAGGTTGATCAAAATTTAGGTGTCAACAAGCCCCAAACAAAACCGGGCCAAAACAGGGCACCGAGCAGGGCAGTTTCGAGTTTCCGACTGTTCGAGGCCTTCTGGCGACTTCAAGACGGCTGGAGGCGGCAGAGCGACGTTGGAGGAAACCTCAGGGACGGTATGGTGGCGGCTGAGGCGGTGTTAGTGGTCGAGAGCTGTTGCAAGGGCCAAAACTAGAGCGGAGCAGCTTCGGCGACCAAAACAGGGGAAGTGACTGATTCCGGCTCTTGGGCTGTTTCCGGCGACTCTGGGCGGCGATGGCGGTGCCGAGGCGCTGTGGAGTGACGGAAGATCTAAAGGGAGGTTGGAGTTGGTCGGTGAGCGGTGGTACCGCGGTGGAGGCGGCGGAGGATCTTTGAAACAGATCCGGCCCCAAAACAGGGTACCAAACCGGATCTCAAGCTCTCCGGGCTTCCGCGGTGGTTCTTGGGGTACTGACCGAGGAGAGGTTTCGAGAGGGTCGTGAAGGAGATGGGGGACAATGGTGTGGCGGTTGGTGGTGATCGAAAGCGTCCTCGAAGGCCGTCGGAGCCCAAGCCACTCCTGGCGCCAAAACAAAGCAGAGAGCGTCTCCGGGCTGATTCTAGGTCCTCTAGCGGCGCGCGACGGCCGAAACGGTGGTGACGAGGTGGTAGATGAACGGAGGAGGTCCGGTGATGGTGGTTGTCGTTGATGGCCGTCGCATGGATGATCGCCGAAGGAGGAGGAGCGTTCGGTGGAGGGAGTCTTCGCGCACTGAACAGGAAAAAAAAGCAGATCTTCTGGACGTGGGAAAGAGAGAGAGAGAGACAAAAAAAAAAACCTCTTAGAGCGTGTGTGCGGAAAAAAGAAAGAAAAAGGAAGGGAAAAAGGAAAAAGAAAAAGAACAAAGGGAAAAGACAACCACAACAATAATAATATAATAATAACAATAAAATAAAATAAAATAAAGTAAAAACAAGACAACATTGTTGGTCAAATATTCCTTCTTCCTTTTTTTGTATTTTTCGAGAAGAAAAAAAAAAAATAATAATAAATAATAATAATAATAATAAGAATTATTTTTTTTTGTCAAAATGGTTTCCTTAGCTTGGCCAAGGTTACCAAAGTTGATTTTATAATTTTATGATTTTTTTTATTTTTAAGATGAAAATCACAATAATAGATGGTCAAAATTTAGGTGTCAACAAGTTATTACTCAATGGTGCTCTTTATCGTTAAGTAGAAAAATAGGCCCTAAACCAACTTTTTTTTATTACTATTTTTAAGGGCCCAATACCCAAAAAAAACATTCATAAAAAATCTCCAACTTTTACTTTTGTCCTAATTCTTCAGCAAGTTTTTACTTTTATCCCAATTTTACTGGCTTAATAAAAAAAAACCCCCCTCAACTTTAGCATATGTCGAGTTTTTTTTTCCATTTTAATTCAAAAAAATATTTACGAAATTAGGGTAAGAAAAAAACTATTTAAAAGATTAGGTTTTGCTCGGCAGTAGATCTGCCGAGGAAGTGTTGCTCAGCACACTATGTGCCGACCAATAATTTTTTGGATTAATATCGCGAAAAATCCTAAACTGGTACATCTGTGACAAATTTACCCCAAATTATTTTTTTGACCACAAAAAATCATAAATTGGTACACTTATGACAAATTTACCTCAAATTATTTTTTTAACCATTAAAAACCTAAACTGGTATAACTGTGACAAATTTACAATTTATTAATTTTCGTATACTCCCAACAATAGTCACGTGTCATCCAAATTAGTAATTTGACGATAAAATTTAACGAAAATTAATGAATGTTAAATTTATCACGGCTATACCAATTTATGGTAAATTTGTCACATATGTACCAGTTTGGAGTTTTTTATGATAAAAAAAATTAGGGTAAAATTATCACAAGTGTACCAATTTAGAGTTTTTGATGGTATTAAACATATATAAAATTATGGATATAGCCCTCAAAATGCCATATGATATTTTGATGGAATGAATTATCGATACTTAAAAATAGGTCTAATACCCAAAAAAACCTTTAACTTTAGCAATTTTTTTTTGGTAAAGTAAGCATGTATATAACTTTCCAAAGCACCAAATACAAAGGAGAAACCGAACACAAAAACCTCGTACCCATCACGACACTTAGATGTGTCCTAAAGGATACAAAGATGTGGCGGCCCCGCAAGATACATCAAAGCCAAAGCGCAACAAACAAGCGGCCAAACAAATGCCAAGCAACCTAAACTGAACCGGCCAAAAACAGCAGCCAATGCAAAACTAAAAGAAAAGCATAAACTAAAAGGCATGAGGATGATCTTCAAAGATAGTGGAAGAGAGGTCCTAATTCCTTTACACACACTTATTGCGGGGATGATCTTCAACACGACCGAAAGTGAAGCACTTTTCCCTCACAACCTTTACAAGTTGGTTGAGGATGGCCTGCACAAAAAGAGGTTTGTTTCTGAAGAGGATATGGTTCCTCTCAGTCCAAATAGTATGACATAGGGCCCCAAAAAAAAGTTTGGCAATGCGATGTTGGAAGGACCGACCGCCAAAGTGTTGCATAGCCCACCGAATATTGTCTTCCCGCGGACGGTTTTGCCAAGATAAATTACATTTGGATGCCCAAAACAAAGCAAGAGAACCCGTGATAGAACAACCAAAAAATAAGTGGTTGACGGAGTCCGGTCTAGACTGACAAAAGGCACAAACCCCATTTTCAATTCTATGGTATTGCAGCAGCAAAATCTGAGTAGGAAGACGGTTTAGAGTGACTAACCATAGAAGGAAAGCATGCCGAGGGGTTATAGAACAATCCTAAAAAAAAAAAAGAGTCCCAATGAACAACCCGACCCTTGGCTATGATGGAGTCCTAAGCTAAAGCAATCGAGAAGTCACCGGAAGGGTGGCCTTGCCAAGTGAGTCTTTCATTCCTTTCCTCCACAAAAGAAGGGGCAGCTTCCGACCAAGCCATGATGGTGGCCAGAGTATCAGACGGTGGCCAATCCGAAGAATAGAAGGACCGAACTGCGGCTTCGCGAGGAATTCTTGAACGATAAATATCTCTATTCGAGAAGAGCTTATGTATGGGGTCTCTATCATGCCACCAATCAAACCAGAAAGATGTAGAAAAATCATTCCTCCACCTAAACTGCAAGAAGAAATCCGGGCGGAGGTCCAAGATTTTCTTCCAAGTCCAAAAACCAAAAATGGGTTTATTAGCATTTGTATCAATTATATCCAAAAAAAAATTATCTCATAAAAAACCCGAACTTTACTTTTATCCCAATTCTACTAGTCTAATATCCTGAAAAACCCTCAACTTTAGCGTTTATCCCAATTATATCAAAAACTTTTTTTTCCAATTCTATCACTGATGTGAATCGCTGCGGAAACTGATCGTTCTACAAAGATCCAAGAGTTGCGAACCTTAACCCCCAATTGAACCTGTGATTGGTAACCTTGGTATAAACGTGACCTGTTGACGAACCTGTGTCAACCAATCCACGTTATAGACGCCACGAACAAGATAATTCACGATCTTGCTCAATAAGCTGAGTCGATCGCCACAAGGAAGCCTTGATAAGATCTAGTCTTCAAGAAAACTTGAAGAGGATAAAAACTCTCTGTATAAAATTCTGAATCAATATTGTGTTCTCAGAAATTCATAAGCACCCTCAAATATGGTGCTAACCCTAAAAGCGCAAAAGGACGAAAATACCCTTAATTAATAAAAAAAATCACCTTAAAATAAAAAAAAGCCTAAAAGTCCATCTAAACAATGTCGAATGGCTGGAATTCATTGTAGTTCATGGCTATAGGCCATGAGTTTTGATCAGAACGTCGTTTCGCTTCAACTGACCAAATTTGAGCTCATTCGGAGCTCGTTAGCCCTAAATCCGTTCAGAATTCGCAAGGCTAAATGTAATTGTGTTGTGCCAAGGGGCTTCAGAATCTTCAATTCTCGAATCAAGATCACCTCCGCTCCAAAGATCTTGAACAATGATGCCGACAGCTTGCTTGAATTCCCTCTCCCTCGCTCGAGGAATTGGACCAAGCGGATAGAACAACGAGTCCCTAGCACCTCATCCTCGATATGGTTCGATGTCCACATCATTCCCTCCCCCGTGTAAAGAATTTGCCCTCAAATCATCACCTTCATCAAAAAGAGTCAAGTCAGTAACATTAAAAGTAGCACTAATACCATACTCACCTAGAAGATCAAGCTTGTAGGCATTATCGTTGACCCTCTCCAACACCATGAATGGTCCATCCTCTCGTGATAATAACTTAGAACGTCGTTGCTCGGGAAAACGCTCAGTGCAGATATGAACCCAAACACAATCGCCGGGTTCAAACACTACTTTCTTACGGCCCTTGTTGGCCTTCTTTGCATATTGCTCTGTCTTGTACTCAATATTTAGCCGCGTCTTCTCGTGCAATATCTTCACAAATTCGACCTTCTTAGCACCATCTAAATCCACACGCTCATCAACATGCAAAGGAGTTAAATTTAACGGAGTTAACGGATTAAAACATAGAAAACCTCAAACGGTGTGAATTTAGTAGCAGAATGCACACTCATATTATATGCAAACTCAACATGCGATAAACAATCTTCCCAAGACTTAATGTTCTTTTTAATGATAACACGCAGTAATGTCCCGAGAGTTCTATTAACTACTTCAGTTTGACCATCAGTTTGTGGATGACAAGTAGTAGAGAATAAAAGCTGTGTACTTAATTTTTTCCACAATGTCTTCCAAAAGTAGCTAATAAATTTAGTATCATGATCAGAAACAATGGACCTAGGCATGCCATGCAAACGCACAACCTCACGAAAGAACAAATTAGCAACATGTGATGCATCATCGGATTTATGATAGGGTATAAAATGAGCCATATTTGAAAACCGATCTACAATCACATAAATAGAATCCCTACCATGCTTAGATCTAGGCAATCCTAACACAAAATCCATATAAATATCAACCCAAGGATGCGTCGGGATAGGCAAAGGTACATATGCATCTCTCACAAACACGTGTGACATCTCGCTTCATATGTGGCCAATAAAATTGTTCAGCACTTTATAAGTTTTATTGATTCCAAAATGCCCCATTAAACCACCATTATGTGCCTCTCGCACCAACAGCTCTCGCAAAGAGCATCTCGGCAAACATAACTTGTTTTCACGAAAGAGATAGCCATCATGCCTATAGAATTTTTCAAACACAACATGCTCAAAAGCTTCAAACACTCTTCCAAAGTCATCATCATCAGTATATAACTCTTTGATATGCTCAAACCCTAGGCACTTTGCTCCTAAAGTAGTTAGAATTGCGTACCTTCGAGAAAGTGCATCGGCTACCACATTTTCCTTACCTTTCTTGTACTTGATTACATATGGAAAAGTCTCGATGAACTCCATCCATTTAGCATGTTTTTTATTCAACTTTTGCTGCACTCTCAAGTACTTTAAGGCCTCGTGGTCAGTGTGGATCACGAACTCCTTTGGCCATAAGTAATGTTGCCAAGTCTCCAAAACTCGTACCAAAGCATACATCTCCTTATCGTAAGTTGAATAATTCAATGTTGCTCCACTTAATTTTTCGCTGAAATAAGCTGTGGGACATCCTCCCTATATCAACACGGCTTCAATTCCTGTACCAGAAACATCGCATTCTATTTCAAAAGTAGCACTGAAATTCGGTAAAGATAACAAAGGAGCATTAGTTAGCTTATCCTTCAACAGATTGAATGTTCTTTCTTGCTCTTCGCCCCACCTGAAACCCACATGCTTCTTGATAACCTCAGTTAAAGGTGCGGCAATGGTGCTGAAGTCTTTCACAAATCTGTGATAGAAGCTGGCTAAGCCATGAAAGCTACGCACTTCTCCTACAGTCTTAGGTGTCGGCCACTCACGGATTGCTTTCACCTTTTCCTCATCAACCTATATACCTTCAGCACTGTCGCGACCCGTCCGGAAGCGGACGCGGCTAATGGATTACCGATCGCGGGTCTTGGATCGGCGCGGGCCCTCCCAGGCCCATACCAAATCGCGGCGGGTTTGTTCTTCGACGATAAGAGTCGATCGCTTTCGACCTTCAGTGTGGTCGTGGTGGCATGTGCAAATTGTGCATGTATTTGGAGTCGCCACCGGTCTTTCTTGGAGGGTAGACCGGAAACCTTACTGACCGATTGGGAGAGGTCGATCAGTTCTGCGGAACCAGAGATTTTGGGTTCGGGGACTTGGTTACGCTGGTGTCATTACCAACGCCCTTTCGGTACCTAACGCGAGTGATTTTCCTGGCTAAGAGTTCATGCAAGCGCGATTTTGGGTGAGGTAAGTTTGATTCAGGGTTTCATGCAGATTGGAAGACTATTCCTATCAACCGCAATTAATTTAAGTGAAAGCGCAATCAAGTGCATAAATAAATCACATCAATTCACATCACATGGCCTCCTAGTATAGCCATAAGGGCTCAGGGAAGGCGTGATTTAGGACCGGGGTAAAATGGGAAGATTTGGAGGCGATTTAGCCCGAAGGGCAAAATCGTCAATTTTTGGAAGACTTGGATACCGAATTACCCAAAATATTCCATGGCCAGTTGATTGTGGCCATTTCTCATTTTTGAGAATTTTTGGAATTTCTTGATTTTTCTTCAATTTTTTGGGAGACAATTCGCCCAAAGGGGAAATCGTCATTTTAATGAGGGTCGGGGTTCAAAACACCCGGAATGAGTCTTGGCCAGTTGTTTGTGGCCATTTCCTATTTTTTGGGATTTTCCTGAATTTTTTTAGAATTTTTTGGAAGACGGTTGGCCGGAAGGGCAAAACCGTCATTTCTGGAAAGATTGGGGATCAAATGACCCAAAACAGGTCGTGGCCAGTTGAATGTGGCCATTTCCTATTTTTTGGAATTTTTTTAGAATTTTTCTGATTTTTCTGATTTTTTTTGAATTTTTTATGATTTTCTATTTTTTTATTGATTTTTTTTTAATTATTATTATTTTTGTTATTTTCTGCATTTTTTAATATTTAAAAAAAAAATTTCGGGCCGGGTCAGACCCGGCCCCCGCCTCGCGGGCGCCCGGCCCGACCCTACGGGTCGAAACCGACCTAAAACGACGCCGTTTTTTATTTTTAAGGATTTTTCTATTTTTTTAACAATTTTTATCTTTTTATACATTTTCTTTAATTATTTCCGAAAATCCCAGATCGGACGGTTGTCTTTGTGCCACGTGGGCAGCTTCAGTGCGTCCGATCTTGCACCTGGATCAGACGTTCCTCATAGTGCCACTTGGCACAACTTCAACTGTCCGATCAAAACATTTTATTATTTTCGAAAATCCTTTATTAATTCAGAAAATCTTTTTCTTTCATTTTCCAAAATTCCAGATCGCGACACGTGGCGAAGCCACGGCCGTCCGATCTGGATTTTTATTCCTGCGGCCCCCACCCGGCTGACGTGGCTGCCCACGTGGCACGCCACGTCAGCTTTGACCGCTGACCGTTGACCACCGGCGACATCGCCGGAGAAGACGATGAACAGTGCTTTTTCCGGCGAAGTCGCCGGAAATCTCGCCGGAAGTCCTAAACCGACGTGAAATCCACCATTTCAAGTCCCGATTTTAACACCTATCGATCCCTATCACTCCCAACATCAATATCTCACAAACACATGGCGAAAATAGCGTCGGGAACCGGCCAAACGGATGTCGTCCGAACCGGCGCTGGCGAGGGGTTTCACAAAATTTTTTTATCGGCTCAAACTCAATTTTAAACATTCATAATTCATCTGAGCAGGATTAGGAAGCTTACCTGAGCCTATTCGAAGCTCGCCGACCGCCGTTTGTGCCGGGCCGAGCTCCTTGGTCGGACCGACTTCGGGGAGCTTCGGCCATGGCTTCCCGGCGTGTTTCAATGCAAGAAAAAGATAAACACGAGCTGAGAGTCGATGATAAAACAGTTTCTAGGCTAGATTCGCACGAAATGAGGTCTGGCAAGGCACGGCCGAGACCCAAAAAATACAAAATTCACTTTGGGCAATTCGTCGAACACATGGTGTGCGATAGTGGAATTGGAGTTTAAAGGGGATACCGACTTGTCCGAGGGTCTCCGGCGACCATGTAGGCTTCGATGGTGCTCTGTGGGCGTGGTTGAAGGTTCAGGGCAGTCCCATCTCTCTCGGTTTCGCTCGAAGAATCCCCTGCCTCTTACTCGGCCGAGCTTGGTTTTTCTACCATCCATGGCCGACCGGCGCACCTTTTCTTCTCCACCAATTCATAAAGCGCAAACATGGACCACTCCTTTTTGTTCCCCCACGTCTCGTTGTCCCTTCTTTTTGTAAAAAAATCGCCGCGGCGCGCTGTCCCCCTCTCCCCTGCTTTTCTTTTGTTTTTGCGCCGGTGGGTCTGCAACTTTGTTGCAGACCCGGTCGGACCGGGTCGGGTCGGGTCTGACCCGACCGGCCCGGTTCGACCAATTTGGCCCAATTGGGTCCCAAATCGACCCATTTTCATGAAATTAATGGCAAAATCGGACTCCTTGACATGTTTTCTATCAAATAGGGGAATTTTAGTGAATTAATTGGTTGCAATTTAATGAAAACCCCAAATTACCCTTAGGATCCGAAATTGATTTTTCCTTGACATGTTTGCTTGACATGTTTGCTTAATCGACAATCCAAACGACCAAATTAGTCAAAATTGAGGCCACCAATGGATTTATCATGATGAAAAACATAGGGTAGAGGTGTTTAATTTGAATGGGTATGCTCGCATGAAATTTAATTTTGAAAATTGTGAAACCGGGGACCAAATTGAAAGAAATTTGTGCAATTAAGCCCTTTTGTTCAAAATTGATCAAATTGGAGGGAAAATTGACCCAATTACACTTCGAGATTTTAGAATTCAATATCATAGCTTATGAAAAGTGAGAATTGAAAATTAAAAGACTCGAAAAGGAATTTTTTTGCTCGGTTCGGGTTTATGTTTGTGAAGGAACATAGTGACCCAAGCCGAATTTTCAAGATTTAAAGTGACACACTTGAAGAGGAAATTAAAACAAAATTATTGAATATTTTTGTGTATTTTTCTGACCACGAATGGTATTTTTCTGATTTTTTGGGTATTTTTATAATTAAATAAATTCGAAACATATTATAAAATACCAAAAAATATTTTTTGTTCAGAATTGGTCCCCGAGGCTAGGTCAAGGCTTCCAAAGTTGATTTTGTAATTTTATGACCTTTTTTTATCTTTTTAATTAATTTTAAAGAATAAAAATCACAATAATATATGGTCAAAAATCAGGTGTCAACAGCTGCCCCTCTTTGAGAGGAATCTCGTTAGAGGTTTCTCTCAAAGACAAGGTGGCACCTGAATCTTAACCGACTCGACTGGGGAAAAGAAATGCTATGACATCGGACCCTTAAGTCTTTTGATGAATGCTCAAATTAATCACCGGTTTACTCTTGCAATTCGAACATGGGCCGGAGTGAGAGAGGCTTACCTGAAGCTCACCTGTCAGATGCTGCCGGTTGCGACGACTTTCAAGAAAATACCTAGGACTCGTCATTCAGAATATCCTAGGGAGATTAAGCTCCGACCTGTATGGTAGGTCATACCATTATGGGACTCCTAACTGGTAGGAACCTGAGAAAGGCGCATCCCATGCTTTGGGATCTACGAAGGATTTTGATCTGTATGGTGGATCGGACCTTTGTATTGATCCTTCAGGCGGTTTCTACCTTTGGTTGAGTTTAGTTTGATCCTTATGGCGGTTTCTACCAATGTGCTGACCCTTATGGCGGTATCTACCATATTTGACCCTTTAGGCGGTTTCTACCTTTGTTTTGACCCTTTAGGCAGTTTCTACCTTTGTTTGACCCTTTAGGCAGTTTCTACCTTTGTTTTGACCCTTCAGGCGGTATCTACCTTTGATTTGACCCTTCAGGCGGTATCTACCATTGATTTGACCCTTCAGGCGGTATCTACCATGTGTTGACCCTTCAAGCGGTTTCTACCTTGGGTTGACCCTTCAAGCGGTTTCTACCTTGGTTTGACCCTTCAGGCGGTATCTACCTTGAGTTGACCCTTTAGGCGGTATCTACCATATGTTGACCCTTCAGGCGGTATCTACCTTTGTTTTGACCCTTCAGGCGGTATCTACCATATGTTGACCCTTCAGGCGGTATCTACCTTTGTTTTGACCCTTCAGGCGGTATCTACCATTTGTTGACCCTTCAGGCGGTATCTACCTTTGTTTTGACTTTGAAAAGGGGTCTCATGACGAGGGTTCTCCACGTCCGGTGAGACTGCTTGATTTTGAAAAAGGGTCCCGAGACGAGGGTTCTCCACGTCTATTGGGATTGCTTGATTTTTTTTAAAAAAGGGGTCCTGGGACGAGGGTTCTCCACGTCATGTTAGGACTGTTTGATATTTTTGACATTCTGGGAGCTGGGTTCTCCAGGTATCCTGCAGAAAGTTCAAACCTGAAAGATTTTTTTTTCACCAAGAAAATGTTAATAATCTTTGGGAAGACAATAATTGTCCAATTGACAAAATTTTATGACTTAAGTTTTAGTCATGAAATGTGCATTTTGATGCTGGAGGTTATCCAAAGCATTCTTACAACATGCAAATGTGATCACAAATTCATTGCATGGAAAATTTGGATCAACAGTTTGAAAATTCCAAAAAGAGTTTGTTCAAAACATCAATTGGAATATTTCTCGACAAGGAGGTCTTCTCACCTGTTTTGAGATAGTGGTTTTTATAGGGGATGCACTCAATTCCCTACTAACCTATGCCAGGTTTTAGGCTCATTCGCAACGCATACATTTTGATCGGTCGGGAGGTTTTCCACGGGACCGTAATGTTGGGCTTGGTTATTGATCTTCAAGGGGGACCCGCCTTGGAGTCGAGGCCATTGAATAAAAATTTTCATTATCTGCTTCGGGTTTACAAGTCAAGAACCCTGCAAAATGAGAAAGAAATAGTCTTGCTCGTACTTCTTCGAGCTAAGCTATATGTTAACCCAAGTGTCTTAGTCAAAGAAGACTGTTTCAGGGTTATGATGTTGGTAGGATTGGGGACCGAAAAAGGCTTGTTTTTTGCCCAGAATTCATGATGGGAGTTTGACATTAGTGATCATTGCAGATTTGCTACCTGTCCTTTCTCTTTCGCGCCTTTATTCCGCGCTTGACACCATTTGGCGAGCAGCCTTTTTGGAATTTGGCTCCTTCAGGGATTTCCTCTTTTCCCATCTAGACTTTATTGTGGGTCAATCAAATAGCTTGCACGGGCATCAGCCTTGCTTTTACCAGGCACTTTGCTTTTTCTTGATGCCGGGATTTTTTCTCATTTTCATCTTCTCTTTTTTTATTTTTCTTTTGAAATCCCATTTTTCTCATCCTCAGGAGATCACTTTAGACATATGATCGAAAGTCTAAACATACTTTTACCATAAATCCAAGAATTTCTTTGTAATCCCTTAGTCTTAAGCTCTTCCGTTTCTAAAGTGATGCTGCATCCATCTTGAAATGTGCAATGATCACCAACGGGTTCATGAAACGAATTTGCAGGCTCGACTTGGCTGTGCGAAGGATAAACGTATGTGGGATAGAGAAATGAATGCTTCTCGTCATCCTATGGCACTTGGATTACCATATAAACAACACACGAAGATTAATGTTAGTCCGGGCAACAAAATTTCTAACCATTTCTCCTGATGCTGTTGGACTTACTTCTATTCTGCCCCGATGTGGGGTGGTTCTCGACAGGGCTGATAATGAAAACCTCCGTTCAAAGGGGTTATCAATGGTCACATGTAGTATTTAGGAATATGAAACGAACGCCTCCGTCGTCCCAATCCATGTAATCGCTGCGAATGGTCCCTACCTCCGTAGGTACAGATTTTGCTATCCGATTCACTTCCCTCGTCTCTCAAGTGTATGTAGGATGTGTTTGGACTGGGCTCGCCTCTCTTTTGAGTAAACTTCCTTTTGAATGATGTGATAAATAATCATATTTGGAAAAATTCATTTCTTTCTTTCCCAAAATTTATCCATCGAGGGGATTTGTTGATGTATCGTGCATGTTTTATTCATGCTTTGGGCAACCTCCCGATTTAAATCATGAATATCGATGCATTGGAAAATCTTTATACCGGTTGAAAGGATTCTGACATTTTTTATCTCCAGCTAACTGGGAAAAGGGATACTTACCTGTCCGTCGCAGCTGCGGATCCCTGCAAATGTAAAAGAAGTATATCATTGTAGGTTCACGAATTTTTCAAAAATCGAAACGATACATCCTACCATTGGTCATGTACTCTAACGAGTAGTACATGGGATGTAAAAACTTGTTCGTCTGCAAGGCGACTCCCCTGTCAAGGATAAACAATAAGTGTCAATTCATATTCCCAAATTCAAGACAAGTTGGGACGATACAACTTTACTCTTGATTTTCATCCCATCCTGATGTTGCGTATTGATATGAACAACATCTATCAAATCCGCCTATCCATTCTTGGAGTGTTTACAACATCAATGGTTCATCTGCCCCCAGTTAGGCAACGTCTGTTCTGTTATTTGAACGCATGGCTCCTTGAGTGCTTTATCCATGTTTATCATCTGAGAAGGAAAAGAAATGAGACATTACTTAGGTATGCGATTGAAGATCGTTTAGGAACGATACATCGTTTTACCAAATAGGTGGGTTCGCGGCCAAACGTATTCCGTATTGAAGGGGTAGATCCCATTACGCTCCGCGGGTGATAGTCATTGCTCGGGGAACTTGCTCCACGGATTAAGCGATTAATCCACGGTCCTCGGCTTGAAGATGCTCAAAGGGTGATGTTGACACTCACGCGCAATTAGTTCTAGATATTAATGAAAGATGTTCCCGTGTGAACCTTACAGTGCGATCAACAACATATTCAATAGGAGTGTTCTACCCCTTTCGTCTAAGCATTTTTCATCGAGTAACCATGCCTTGCATCAGACGTTTGGTCACCTGCCTTGCGTCACCACTGCGATGGCCCTCCGGCTCCAAATTGATCGAGCCAAAGATTGAACTCATCGCCAAGGAAATTGCTCGGGTCTTCGAGCCATTGATGTTCCAGTTGGGTATCAACAATTGTTGGGGGCAGATTTCCTTCATCGCCTTCATTGTGAGGGACTGGAGTCTTTGAGCTGGAACCTTCATCATTGCCCTGTTGGGGTCGAGACATACATTCCTGAAGAGTATTGATCCAAGTGTCCAGCTCCTCATCAAGGAAATCGCCTGTTCTTTCTAGCCCTTGGTGCCCAGATTGGGTGTCGTCGACTGTAGGTGAGGGATTCCTCTCTTTGCTCTCGCCGTGAGCAATTTGATCCCTCGAATTGGGACTTCCTTCGATGACCGGCAGGTTTATATGTGCACTCTCTACCAATGCCAGATCCGCTTCAGGGACAGCATTAATGACTGATTCGCGCTCAAACTGAGGAATCTCTATGGGCTGGAACTGTGGCATATACTCTTGAGGAGTATTGAGATAGCTCGGCGGAGCATTCTGATTTGGGTTAGAGGAGTCGCTGACACGACTGCTAGTCCCGTCATTGCTGAAACACGGTTGGGTGCTCTTGGCTCTCCAATCATCATGGTTGTAACTCTGCCCAGCACTTGAGCTCCAACTGGCTTTATGATGGTTTAACGCTATCCTTCCATCCCTTAGCAATCTCCTATAGTACTTGAGGTGAGACTCAACGTTAATTCTAGAGAGCCCCGGCACATTCATAATCTCGAGTATGCGTAGTGGGCTAGCCGAATCAACTCCCAGCTCTCGAATTGCATCAACAAATCTGGTGTGAAGTTCATAGGTCCAGTAAAACCTTGTTCTCTTATCACCCAAAATATCGTCAATACTTCGGTAGCTATTCTCTACAGGATCTAGTCGTTTCAAAAGTTGTCCAGGGAGGGACTCACCGACTTTGGATTGGCTGGCTGCGACAGCGAGTTCGTCATTGAGGGAACTCCCCCTGTGATGATTCATATCCCATTTCTCAGAGGATGTTGGTGTTGATCCTATGGTGTTGACTTGCTCATGCAGATCTCCGGCGGTATCTGGCTGTGTCGGAAAATGCTGTGGAGAATACGGTAACAGCTGAGCGTTATTCGTCAACAGGGATGGTTCATCGAGGAACACCTCGCCGAGGACAACATGATTACCACAATTAAGGCAGGTGGCCTTGGTCAGAGCTTCCTTATATCTCGCGCTTTCAGCTTGAAGCTTCTCATTCTCCTCCTTCAGGACCAGTAACTCATGGTCTGCGTATTGCTGTTTCACCCGGGTTCGTTTGTTGGCGAACCAAAACTTGACCTTCGAAAGCTCCAATCCTATCTTTTGGCTCAACTCCATTTTCTGTCGTCTGCTTGGAGTGGGGCATTCATTGAAGAAAGCTTCGAGCTCTCGGATTTGGCCTGGAGTGTGGCGTTGTAGTTGCTTCCTTTTCCGACTCCGGTCATCATTGTATACTCCTTCTTCGTAGCTGAAACCTAGAATTTCATCGCTAGAGGAGTCAGTCTCCATGGCTTTCGGGCAGTATTCAGCTCTAGGATCTTCGAAGTCTCCCAGCAGTTCGTGCTCAGAAATGTCCAGGTCGGGCGTTTCTAGCAGATGGGAATAGCTTTTAAACATGATGGATCGGAGTATCTCGGGCTGATCTAGTTCACTCAGCTTTCTCAATTCGCTCTTACGTGTTTGCTCACTCTAGAAATTTTCTCAAGTGATTGTGCGTGTCCTGGAACCATCCTTCAGGCTGGATATGAAGACCAGCAAGCAAGCGCTCCTCCCGAGACCCTGTAATTACTCATCGTCTGTATTCCCCTTTCTTTTTCCTCGTGATAGGATCACAAACTCTCTTGCATTGATTTGGTTTCATCGAGTATTGCGCTCGTCCCCTAGTTCAGTCTTCAAAGTGGTGGGTCTACAATCTTTCGGCGCCTTTTATGATTTGCTAGGCCCGAGAACGTGGGGAACAGCGGCGGATCCGCAATTAATGACTCCGTTTAATTCATTTAGCCCAATGGGAGTTAACGCCATGACCTTCTCTCAACCCCTTTTCATCGTTTAAACGAAAGTGGCATTTCCCCTGTGCATGCTGTTACTCTTCATTTCAACATCTTGGGCGTTCGGTGAGGAATGAATTCGTGGCCACTCAAAATTTAAAGACCGTCCCTGGTTTCAGACTTAATCTAACAAGGGATCATCGCAACTGAGCATGGCGATGTTTGTCGATAGCGTTGGTTTTCATACATAATTAACTATAGCCATTAAAGAAAAATGTTCCCATATGAACTTTACAATGGATAAAAAGAGTGATCCACTCGTGAACATGCCCTTCTTTCCATGGGTGATCGTAGCGACCAACCCATCGTGCCCCGAGTCAGGTGCTAGATCATGGCTGTCCAAGCATGCCAGCTTCCCACTGATTGAACAAGCCATCGAGCCCCTCATCGAAGAAATCGTCTGTCGTGGGTTGACCAGCGGCAGGCAGAGCACCAGCCGACTGCTGCTCGAATGGAGGAGTGCGCACTCGCTGTACTTGTGACACGCGCTCTTGAGAAGTGTTGAAATGGCCCGGGAGGACATTCTGATCAGCTTTCAGTTTGCCGGTGGTCAGGTTGCTAGCTTGATTGATGCTTAGATTTGGCCGGGTATCTCTTGATGCCTGAGCATTACAATGGCGGTCGCCCCTAGCTTTTGAGCTCGAGACGGATTCCTCCCGGTTTAGCTCCGCTCGACGCTGTTTTAATAGCTTTCTGTAGGCAGCAAGGTGATTCCTGACCAGTTCCTTACTAAGCCCCGGTACATTCATGGCCTTAAATATGCGTGTCGGAGTTGCTGAATCGATCCCCATTTGGTGAACCACGTCTAGGAATCTGGAATGCAGTTCAGGGGGCCAAGCGAACCTCCTCTTATCGTGGCCCAAAATTGCATCGATGGCTTGACGACTGATTAACTCATCTCCAGCAGGACCCGACCCTATCGAAAATTGTTGTGCATGAGGCTGATATGCTTTGAGCTGGTCGGCGGTAACATCCAGCTCATTGAAACTGTAACTCCAATCAAAGCGATGCAAATCCCATCCCCCAGGAGACATTTGTATCATCTTCGTAGGATCATCCTGCTCATGCGTGACTTCGGCAAAATCTGGTTGAGCAGGAGATGCCCCGAGGGAGTAGGGTGGTAAATGAACGTCTTCAATCATCGCGTGAGGCTTATCGGGGAATATCTTACCGAGGGCGATGGGGTTATCGCAATGAGGGCAAACGGTAATATTGAGAGCTTCTTCATACCTCATGTTTTTTGTTCGCAGCTTTTGGTTTTCTTCCTTTAAAATCTCGACCACCTGACGTTTGCGTTGGGCCTTCGATTTGGATATCCTATTTTGAAACCAAAACTGGATCTTCGACTGATTAATCCCCAACTCCCGGCTCAATTCAATTCTCCACTTCTTTTTCATGTAATGGCTTTTACTGAAGAGGGTTTCCAACATTTGGGTTTCCTCCTGAGAGTATTGGTGAGGACGTCTTCTTTTCCCGAGTTGAGCATCGTGGATGTCGTTGTCGTCGTCGCCGTGATTTTGATTTCCGTTGCCGGAAGTGTTGGGCTCCATGGTTTTGGCGTTAGACTTGATCTTGGAATCTTCGAGATCCCTCTGTGGTTCAATTTCTGAGATTTTTTGAGTCAGTCGCCTCTAGCAGCTGACAGTAACCTCTTAAATATGTTGGATTGAGAAATGTTTGATTGGTTCTTGCCCACTCAGAGTTCTCCACTCTCTCCTGTATGCTCACTCCCTATAAAGTTTTCTTCGAGTGACTTTGCATGTTCAGGAGACGCTCTTCAAGCATCATTAGGCAAATGTTCCCCCTCAAGACTTTGAATTTCTCGCTTAGCTTTTCAACGTGATGGGACTGCCAAATCCTGTTAGGGCTCTCTTCGATAGTTGCGCTTACCTCCCACCTAACTCTAATAATGGTGATCCCGACAAATCTTTTACATCTTTTAATTGATGAGCCGGAAATCGCGAACCGAAGCGAATCCAATGGTTCTCGTGAGGGGACCTCCTGCTTTACCCCCTTAACTGGGCTCCACCAGCATTATTACTGAGACCCTTCATCATCCTCGAGTTGCTATAAAATGAGGAATTAATGTATGGAAGGTTAACGTTCTCGCATAATCAGCTTCTTCCTTCTAATCTCTCTGTTAAACTCGTCTTATTCTCAAGCCAACCCAACGCAAATGGCCTCCTCTCCCGTACGCACTTTTTCAACTGATGTCTTGGCCCAGTGGGAAAAGCTTTATAACCTACTGGGTCGCGGTTACGCGCACATAACCGATCATTCTGCAACCGAGGATGCAATCTGTGTCCTGCTCGAGGACCTTGATACCACTTCTCTCGAAGGTACTACACTGGGGAGGGAATATAGAACTTTCCCGACTCTCTTTGCACACTTCTTAGAGGCCTATCGTGTTGCTAATCGGGAGGTTCTCGTGGCTCGCGTCTTGCGAGCTCGTTATGAGGATCGATCTGATCATTTGGTGCTGACCAACTATCTGGTTGATAGTTACAAAAAGGCCGTCGAGTTTGCTAATGAGCGGGTCGCGACGTTGCTTCGCGAGAGGAGAAATCTGGTGGATCAATTGGCCATATCCTTGACCACCGGCGAGCATGACCGCCGCAATGTCCTGTTGAGGCTTCAGAGCGACTGGCAGGAAGAACGGCTCGACAAGATAACCGCGAACATAGCTCGCGGGAATGGACTGGTTCGGGACCTGGAAATAGTCACCGAAGAACACGAGGCCAAGGTCGCCGAAGTTAAGGGAAAATGCAGAAGTCTTCTCCTCAGGCTTGCCGACCATGACATGCGGAGTTGGGAGTATGAGCAGAGCATTAATAACATGGAGGGTCAGTTGGGATCCTTTGTGTCGTTAATTAGGGCCCTCTTTGGCTTTACTTTTCCCCCCCGAATTGTATGACCTGCTTCTGAAAACCCTCCGCCGAGCAAAATAAATGAAAGTTCTCGTGTGTGTGTTTTAACTTCTGTATGGTTCATTTCTTCGAGCATCCAAACATCTTCAACTTGGGTGAGCCGAACCATAATATCAATAAGCCGAGCAAATACGTCCTGATTTTATAACTCGCTCATGATCAGATGGAAGAATAGTTGCAGATTTGTCCAAGAAAAGATTTCTCTATACTACTTGTTTTTCACCTGCAAATGAAAAGACCGAGTCAGAAGGAATAATCTGAAAAAGAAAGCATAGATCCCTTTCAATCTTATGCTTGCTCGTGATTAATAAGGACAAGAACTTTTACAA
Organism: Rhodomyrtus psidioides; assembly: GCA_021437785.1. NCBI lineage: Eukaryota > Viridiplantae > Streptophyta > Magnoliopsida > Myrtales > Myrtaceae > Rhodomyrtus > Rhodomyrtus psidioides. Next base: position 4,289,552 of record JAILYB010000069.1, read on the forward strand.
GGGTTTTAATCTTGTGCGAAAAGTTTTTATCAATATTCCTCGAAAGAAAGCATACTATTGAAAGGAATGTAATTCACGATAATCGCTTTTGATTAATTTCGAGAGGAACGAATTGCTCGAAATTGCGAGGCATAATAACGTGTTTTAAATTTAATTGAAGATACGGCATCCAAATCAAGGCCGTTTTGTTAAGAACGAGAGTAATTTGGACATCTATCTCGTCGTTAAATTCAAAACAACGCCGATATTCTCGGTCAATTATCGTGGATTACTAGCGACGTAAAACATGCACGAAACAATTCAAGTGTATAATTCCTTCTAGAGAAATTGAGATTGGACTACTCTATACGACCAAAAGGTCGTGTAAGACTTCCAATTTTAATTTCCTCTAAAGGAATTATAAACTTGACTTGGGAGTATTCGGATGATTAGAGAAAATGCCACTATCACATTCCCATGACCCGTCAAAAGAAGTACACCCAAGTTCCATCTGAATGTATACACCAATAGATCCCTAATATAATTACTCTAAGGGGTGAGATAGAGAAAACCTCGATAAAAATAAACCCTATATAAGAGGACTAGTAATGAAAAATGAAACAAAGGAATGTGCTCCTAACGTTTAAGGATGCCCCAGTTTCGATCTGTGTCTTCAGGATCACTTGCCCCAACTCGTCATCTTCATTGGATGATACCTCGATAATGTCCATAGTATGCTCCTTTATCGCACACTCTGTGTCCGTCGTGGGGTATCACCCTCCTCGTCTTCTATCAAGGACGTTGGGGATAAACGCACATATCTATCCTCGAAATGGCATTTAATCTAATCACCAGAATGCAATGAATGAAATGCCTATATTTATATGAACAATGATAGATTTGGGGGGGATATAGAGTCTTACCAACCCAACTCGTCGACTTATGTGCGGTTTTAGGTGTACCAACCGCCCAAAGACATGCGCATGAGACAAGTGATGGTAAATTTCTAAAAATCAGAGGGTTTGGCACCTAAGGTTAAGGTTCTCACCTCGAGTTCTAGAAAGAGCCGATTCCATTGCACAGCTATCGTTGCATTGGGACTCGATCCATAGTTCGAAGCGAGCGGAATTGAAAAGTGGATTACCCCGTGTTTTTCCTCACGGAGATTCCATTTTCAATTCCTTCTATTGTGTTCCTAAAGGCGGCGCCCGGGGTTTTAGGCGCGGTTGTGTGTGTCCACGTGTTGTGATCATCACAATGCAATTCATGCACAACAGTTTATCAATCAGCACTTCAAATCATCCACACAACATACATTCCTACGCCCAACCTGCATAAGACAATGTTAATCACGGACTACACCCCTTATTTCTCCAATCTGCAAAAACATATAACACCTACCATAAGCGGACTTACCTCACCTTCAAGAGCGCCTACATGGTTAGAAAAATCACTCAGCGTTTTAATTACGGCCTAAGTCCACTTGAGGTCTAGAACGATAGGTTCTAGAACAAAGTCCCCAGCGGAGTCGCCAGCTGTCGCGACCCGTCCGGAAGCGGACGCGGCTAATGGATTACCGATCGCGGGTCTTGGATCGGCGCGGGCCCTCCCAGGCCCATACCAAATCGCGGCGGGTTTGTTCTTCGACGATAAGAGTCGATCGCTTTCGACCTTCAGTGTGGTCGTGGTGGCATGTGCAAATTGTGCATGCATTTGGAGTCGCCACCGGTCTTTCTTGGAGGGTAGACCGGAAACCTTACAGATCGATTGGGAGAGGTCGATCAGTTCTGCGGAACCAGAGATTTTGGGTTCGGGGACTTGGTTACGCTGGTGTCATTACCAACGCCCTTTCGGTACCTAACGCGAGTGATTTTCCTGGCTAAGAGTTCATGCAAGCGCGATTTTGGGTGAGGTAAGTTTGATTCAGGGTTTCATGCAGATTGGAAGACTATTCCTATCAATCGCAATTAATTTAAGTGAAAGCGCAATCAAGTGCATAAATAAATCACATCAATTCACATCACATGGCCTCCTAGTATAGTCATAAGGGCTTAGGGAAGGCGTGATTTAGGACCGGGGTAAAATGGGAAGATTTGGAGGCGATTTAGCCCGAAGGGCAAAATCGTCAATTTTTGGAAGACTTGGATACCGAATTACCCAAAATATTCCATGGCCAGTTGATTGTGGCCATTTCCCATTTTTGAGAATTTTTTGGAATTTCTTGATTTTTCTTCAATTTTTTGGGAGACAATTCGCCCAAAAGGCGAAATCGTCATTTTAATGAGGGTCGGGGTTCAAAACACCCGGAATGAGTCTTGGCCAGTTTTTTGTGGCCATTTCCTATTTTTTGGGATTTTCCTGAATTTTTTTAGAAATTTTTGGAAGACGGTTTGCCGGAAGGGCAAAACCGTCATTTCTGGAAAGATTGGGGGTCAAATGACCCAAAACAGGTCGTGGCCAGTTGAATGTGGCCATTTCCTATTTTTTTAGAATTTTTCTGAATTTTCTGAATTTTTTTGAATTTTTGTATGATTTTCTATTTTTTTATTGATTTTTTTTTGAATTATTATTTTTTTTGTTATTTTCTGCATTTTTTAATATTTAAAAATATTTTTCGGGCCGGGTCAGACCTGGCCCGCGCCTCGCGGGCGCCCGGCCCGACCCTACGGGTCGAAACCGACCTCAAACGACGCCGTTTTTGATTTTTAAGGATTTTTCTATTTTTTTAACAATTTTTATCTTTTTATACATTTTCTTTAATTATTTCCGAAAATCCCAGATCGGACGGTTGTCTTTGTGCCACGTGGGCAGCTTCAGTGCGTCCGATCTTGCACCTGGATCAGACGTTCCTCATAGTGCCACTTGGCACAACTTCAATCGCCCGATCAAAACATTTTATTATTTTCGAAAATCCTTTATTAATTCAGAAAATCTTTTTTTTTTATTTTCCAAAATTCCAGATCGCGACACGTGGCGAAGCCACGGCCGTCCGATCTGGATTTTTATTCCCGCGGCCCCCACTCGGCTGACGTGGCTGCCCACGTGGCACGCCACGTCAGCTTTGACCGCTGACCGTTGACCACTGGCGACATCGCCGGAGAAGACGATGAACAGTGCTTTTTCCGGCGAAGTCGCCGGAAATCTCGCCGGAAGTCCTAAACCGACGTGAAATCCACCATTTGAGGTCCCGATTTTAACACCTATCGATCCCTATCACTCCCAACATCAATATCTCACAAACACATGGCGAAAACAGCGTCGGGAACCGACCAAACGGACGTCGTCCGAACCGGCGCCGGCGAGGGGTTTCACAAAATTTTTTATCGGCTCAAACTCAATTTTAAACATTCATAATTCATCTGAGCAGGATTAGGAAGCTTACCTGAGCCTATTCGAAGCTTGCCGACCGCCGTTTGTGCCGGGCCGAGCTCCATGGTCGGACCGACTTCGGGGAGCTTCGGCCATGGCTTCCCGGCGTGTTTCAATGCAAGAAAAAGATAAACACGAGCTGAGAGTCGATGATAAAACAGTTTCTAGGCTAGATTCGCACGAAATGAGGTCTGGCAAGGCACGGCCGAGACCCAAAAAATACAAAATTCACTTTGGGCACTTCGTCGAACACATGGTGTGCGACAGTGGAATTGGAGTTTAAAGGGGATACCGACTTGTCCGAGGGTCTCTGGCGACCATGTAGGCTTCGATGGTGCTCTGTGGGCGTGGTTGAAGGTTCAGGGCAATCCCATCTCTCTCGGTTTCGCTCGAAGAATCCCCCGCCTCTCACTCGGCCGAGCTTGGTTTTTCTACCATCCATGGCCGACCGGCGCACCTTTTCTTCTCCACCAATTCATAAAGCGCGAACATGGACCACTCCTTTTTGTTCCCCCACGTCTCATTGTCCCTTCTTTTTGTAAAAAAATCGCCGCGGCGCGCTGTCCCCCTCTCCCCTGCTTTTCTTTTGTTTTTGCGCCGGTGGGTCTGCAACTTTGTTGCAGACCCGGTCGGACCGGGTCGGGTCGGGTCTGACCCGACCGGCCCGGTTCGACCAATTTGGCCCAATAGGGTCCCAAATCGACCCATTTTCATGAAATTAATGGCTTAATCGGACTCCTTGACATGTTTTCTATCAAATAGGGGTATTTTAGTGAATTAATTGGTTGCAATTTAATGAAAACCCCAAATTACCCTTAGGATCCGAAATTGATTTTTGCTTAATCGACAATCCAAACGACCAAATTAGTCAAAATTGAGGCCACCAATGGATTTATCATGATGAAAAACATAGGGTAGAGGTGTTTAATTTGAATGGGTATGCTCGCATGAAATTTAATTTTGAAAATTGTGAAACCGGGGACTAAATTGAAAGAAATTTGTGCAATTAAGCCCTTTTGTTCAAAATTGATCAAATTGGAGGGAAAATTGACCCAATTGCACTTCGAGATTTTAGAATTCAATGTCATAGCTTATGAAAAGTGAGAATTGAAAATTAAAAGACTCGAAAAGGAATTGTTTTGCTCGGTTCGGGTTTATGTTTGTGAAGGAACATAGTGACCCAAGCCGAATTTTCAAGATTTAAAGTGACACACTTGAAGAGGAAATTAAAACAAAATTATTGAATATTTTTGTGTATTTTTCTGACCACGAATGGTATTTTTCTGATTTTTTGGGTATTTTTATAATTAAATAAATTCGAAAAATATTATAAAATACCAAAAAATATTTTTTGTTCAGAATTGGTCCCCGAGGCTAGGTCAAGGCTTCCAAAGTTGATTTTGTAATTTTATGACCTTTTTTGATATTTTTAATTAATTTTAAAGAATAACAATCACAATAATATATGGTCAAAAATCAGGTGTCAACAAGCACTAACAACAAATCCTAGAAATACTAATTTGTTTGTCACAAAAGAGCACTTCTTTATGTTAGCATATAATTGCTCAGCTCTTAAAACTTGCAAAACTGCTCGCACATGCTCAATATGGTCATCAAGACTTTGACTATATACCGGGATATCATCAAAATAGACAACCACAAATCGACCAACAAAAGCACGCAAAACATGATTCATAAGTCGCATGAACGTGCTAGGTGCGTTAGTTAAACCAAATGGCATGACTAACTACTCATACAATCCGTTCTTGGTCTTAAATGCAGTTTTCCATTCATTCCGTTCTTTCATCCTAATATGATGATAGCCACTTTTCAAATCAATCTTAGTAAATATGCAAGCTCCATGTAACTCATCTAACATGTCATCTAATCTAAGAATAGGATGTCGATACTTTACCGTAATATTATTGATTGCTCGGCAATCGACACTAACAAAACATGAATAACACACGGGCTAAAACTTTCTCGCACATATCCTCGTTCTAGTAATTCACTAACTTACCGCTGAAGTTCCTTTGTTTCCTCGGGATTGCTTCGATATGCGGGTCGATTAGGTAATGGCGTACCAAGAATCAAATCAATTTGACGCTCTATGCCTCGAATCGGTTGTAAACCTCCAAGAAGCTCGTCAGGAAAGATATCTTCAAATTCCTGCAATAAAGACACGACAGAACTAGGCAAACTCGGATCAAGATCGTTAGTAGTAAACAATACCTCATTGTACAAAAGTACAAGCATCGGTCGGTCCAAAATCAAAACTCTCCTCACTTCGTTCGTTTTTGCATAGAAATTCTTTTCTCTCATTTTCCCTCTACTTTTACCACTCTGTTCTTCTCAGCCTCTCCTTTTCCTTGCGTCTCAAACTCTCTACGCAAGCCCTCAATTTTCTCACCTTTTTTTCTCTCTCTCTCTCTCTCTCTCTCTCTCTCAGCTTCACGTTGTAGTTTCAATTGATCTTCATACACCTCAGTAGGTGTCATTGGTATCAAAGTGTAAGTCTTCTGATTCATCACCAATGAATATCGATTAGTGTACCCGTCATGATGTACCCTCCTATCATATTGCCATGGTCTACCAAGCAAAAGATGTCCCACCTGCATAGGTACAACATCACACACCACCTCATCCTTATATCGCCATATCTCAAATGGAACTAGGACTTGCTTTGAAACTTTCACTTCACCACTACATTCAACCACTGAAGTCTATATGGCCTAGGGTACTTTGTAGTCTTCATTCCTAATTTCTCCACCATAGTACAACTTGCCACATTTGTACAATTACCTCCATCAACAATTAAACTACAAATCTTACCATTCACCAAGCATCTCGTATAGAATAAGTTATCACGTTGCAAGTGATGCTCCTCCTCCTTAACTTGCACGCTAAGAGAATGTCTAACCACTATCAATTCACCCTTGACTGGCATCTCGACATCGCTACAGTCCTCCAATTACGGCATGACATCATCCTCTTATTAGGGCATTGGTTCGCCATATGACCCCTACCTAAACACTTGAAACAATTAATTTCACGAGTTCTAGTGTTAGGATTTTCAGTTTTACCTGAAGCCGAATTCGAACCAACTCTGCCGTCTTTCTTCTTCTCCTTTGAAGTTTCGACCTTTGTGTTGTTTCTCCTCCAATTCGGCTTTTCGTCTCTCTTTCAATTGGGCTTCCAATTCGAGCTTGAACCTCTACCACTCTTGTAATTTCGGTCCAACTTCAGTTGCCTCTCAACCTTGATGGCTTTATTATTGACACCTGATTTTGGATTAGTTTTTTTTTAGTTTATTTTTAGAAAATTCATAAAAAAAATCCATTAAAAGTTGAAAAAAATGCAAAATCAACTTTGGTAGCCTTGGCCAAGCCTAGGAAACCATTTTGACCAAAAAATAATTTTTCATATTTTTCACATTTTTTAGTATTTTTAGAAAATAGGAAAATACATGAAAATTCAAGAAAAATAGCATTCGAGGTCACAAAAATATGAAAAAATAGTCAATATTTTTTATTTAAAATCCCTTGTCTTTTGGACATCATAAAAAGTCAAAATTCAAGTTCAATCGTACATGTTCCTTTGTTACATATATGTTGAAATTTGGTAAAAAAATGTCAATCGAGTCTTTTAATTTGTAATTTTTGGCATTTTGTGAGTCTTGTTATCCAATCTGATTGTCCTTATTTGCAATTTGATCCAATTATTCCATAAATGGTTTAATTGCATCAATTGGACAAAAGTACATACTTTATTGCAATGTAGTCCTTGAATTTGAGCATAATTGAAATTACTTTTAATTCAAGGGCTACATTTACAAATTGAAGTCACTGCCCAATGTTTTTTTATCATTCTGAGTCGATTGATAGGGGTGATTTGGTCCAATTTGGCCATTTGAGCCTTCAATTTCATAATTTTTCGAATTATGATTAAATGAAAATTTGGGATTTTCATAGAAATTGGCTAGAACTTTTAGGCAAAAATACATTTTTAGATAATATTCATGTCCTAAGTTCGATTCTGAGGTTTAATTGCGAAAATTTCCCACAAATTGTGATTAATTTTGAAAAATCAAGTCAAAATCGATTCTGACCCGTCAGACCGCCTGGTCAGACCGGTCAAATCGGTCTGGAACAGTGTCATCTTCTTCCTCAAGTCGCCCGCGCAGATGAATAATTGCAAGTCGAACTTCGATGGTCAAATTGGAGGCTCAATCAACCATAATCGGCAGATCTAGGGTAGGGCTTTTGATCTTTAGGATGAGACATATCGTCAATGATCACTGGAGCAAGGCGGAATTGGTTGGTCAATGTCACTGTGGCCGTGAAAGTCAAGTTTCACAAAATGGCCAAATCGAAATCCATTCGCGCACAACAGAAGACCATTTGAACCTGACGGAATTACCCACCGTCTTCGGCACCGTTTGGACCAAATGACACGCATAGTCATGTGCCATGGCAAGTCGGTGAGTGTCCACCGATTGAGTGGGAAGTTGGAAATTGGTATATAGCCTCCGAGGGCTTTCTAGAAGAGGGAAGGAGGTTCATTCTATTTCTGAGGATCAATAGAATTGAAAAAGAAAGCTCGCTCTATGGCCCCTTCCATCAAGAGCTCGAGCTTGAACTATGAGTGGCCGATGGCGACGATTCAGGCTGAATTAAGCCACCATTCTACTTCGAGGAGTTCGCTGAAACTCTTGAGAGTCGATCGCACTTGTTCAATCGATCCGACATCGCCGGAAAAGGTAGTTCCCTCTCTCGAGGTTTCAATTGTGCATTAATGGCGGATTTCATATTCGACCATAATTCTTCGAGTTTAGATGTGCGTTTTACTCTACGAACATCACTGACTACGATCGCACTTCATTCTTGTCTCGATTTTGCATAATTAATCGCGCTTGAGTCTTTGAACCCTCCTCGCCATAACCGAACACTATTCATTCTCCCCTAGCCAAATCTAGGTCGTGCGAGCTCAATCGGAGCTCGAGGTAAGTCTCTTGAACTTCATAATAAGCTTCTCTGTGAATGAATCGGCTTGAAATACTCTTTATCTTGTGATTGAAATACCATGGCCGTACTCGGCACTTTGCATGCTGCTCGTGATTTTGTGGCTGAAATGCTCTGATTTTTAGATATGTTGAAATAGAGGAATAGACGAGTCGAATGGTCTTGGTCGCGTGTCGATTGACCTAGGTTTGGCTGTCGATCGGAGCCGGAGAAGTCTTGGCCGTCCGTTTAGTTGCAATCGAGAGGTTGAAGATGATGTAGACGTGGCAGGTCAGCGAGTCAGTGGTCTTAGGTGGCAACGTGGGATTGGTCTACGTAGGTGCTGAATTGGTTCGACCGTTAGTCTATTAGGCTGAGTCAGTTTAGATCGGACGGTCTAGGTAAATCGAGTTCGATAATTGATGGCCGTCCGATTAGTAATTAGGAATATCCGAAAATGATTTTATAATTAGTAAATCAAAACAAGCTGAAACGGTGCCGTTTAGGTTAGTGGTCGAGCGGCATCGTTTAGGTTAGTGTGATCGGACGGTCCAGATCGAGTCTGGCCTTTTAATCTTGGCTGTGGGTTTTAGTAAGCAGAACAGACGGTCTAGGATCGGTCTTCGTTTGATCTGAACCGTAGATTTTAGTAATTGGATCCGAGGGCGGTAGCTTAGCCACGTGGTCTAAGGGCGACCGTAGGATCAAACTAAAAATTAGAAAAATAAAAAGGGCATAACGACATCGTTTTGGGCGAGAGCTGGCTCGGGTTCGGATCAGGGCCGAGTACCCGGTCCGCGTGGAACGTGTCGACCCGGTCCGAATCATTTTTTTAAATAAAAAAAATTCAAAAATGATTTTTAAATATAAAAATTCAGAAAAATTCTAGAAAATTTTAAAAAAATGTTAGAAAATCCTAGAAAATTCCAAAAAATGTAGGAAAATCATAGAAAATTCATAGACACTCCAGAAATTCCCAAAAATTGAGGGTTACGACAGACTGGCGACTCCGCTGGGACTTATTCCAAACAAGAATCTTTGGTTAGGTATATCAGAGGACTTGAGCCGATTAAAAAGTTGATTGGTTTATCTAACTATATTTTCTGTAGATGCTCTCGAAGGTGTGGTACGTACCCTAACCATTGTGTTAGATATTTTTGAAGATTGAAGAAATAATAGGTGGAGTGTTTGCTGACCTTTTTTCTACAGGTTGGAGTTGGGAATGTATGTTTATTTTTATGCACATATTGAAGCAATGCTTAATACAAACTGCTGTGCATGACTTTGTATTGTGATGATCACGACACATCGCGCATATTGGCGGTGAAACCTCGACTGCAAACACCTTCTAGGTTACCTTAGATAGGGAAGTGATGCGAAATGATCACGTGTTTGATGGCACTTAAGACTTTCGTATTCGTTCTAGCTCACAATCCAAATTGGTGATATCTAGCTCTCTTGGGTGGGTACTCTTGGGGAGGAATCTGCCATATTTGGATCGTGAGAGCCTGAACCATAGGTTCCTCACCTGATTTTCGATTTTTAGAGTATACCCCTCACTTATCTCATGCCCATGTCTGTGGAAGGTTGGTATACCTAAAACCACACATCATCACGAGGGAATATATGATGTTCTTTGGGTATTGGTTGGTAAGACATTTACTTTTCATGTATTTCCTTATTCCCTGTTTCATAGTATGTTCATGTATTGCATATCATTTACATCTACATACATTGCATGCATACTGAAATCATCCAAGTGACTGATCGAAATGACGATTATAGGATTAGGATGTCACTATTTCCCAAGAGTTCGTCGGAGTTAGTGACATTCGAGTGCCTAAGGAAAGTCACTCGTCCTAGGCCGAACAAAAAGTTACACTTTACCAGATTTGTGCATGGTGGTAAGTTGGGATATGCCGAAGATTGCCAGACTCGCTACTGTGTGGATAACCTCATATTCAAGCGGCCGACGGACAAAATGTTCAATGATTATATGGAGATGAAAAGACAATATCGTAATCGCCCAGCTAGAGAAGCATATGCCCGCCGAAAAGCTGAACGTCAAACCAAGGAAAATAGACAAATGTTAACCCTTTAGGAAATAAAGAGGCGTTCTGCCATCAAGACAAAGCCGAAAAGTATCATACTCAAGAAGAGAAAACCCAAGAAAGTATAAAAGACCCCTGAAGTCATTATACCATGGACGAGAAAATGGCTATAAGAGCTAAATCATCTCAATTAGCCTACCGAAGACTACCCTCCACACTCTGAGGGACGCTCAATTAGGGAAGAAATCCTGATCACCGAGTCGTATCCTGAAGAGGGACAAGATGAAGATGCCATCGAGGAGGAACCCCTAATTGACTACTATTCTGAAGAAGATTAGATTTTGGGGAGGGGTAGTCTAGATTCCACATTCCATCGGCCTTTTATGGCTTTCTTGTTTTAGAATAAGGCCGATTGGTATCTCCCCCCTTTTGAGATTCCTCTCTACCTCTCTTTCTTGATAGACCCTCTTGTAATAAGAAATTTACTCCACCGTATTCTCATTTGATGTTTTGACCAATGGAATGTGACGTTGTTATTTCCTTTAGTCACTAGGATGATTCTGATTAATTGCATAACTCACTTGCTTGAAATTCAAATTAGACCTTGAGTCGGGTCTTTCACACTTGAAAGGGATTCTAATTTCCATTTCATTAACTAGAATATGCAATTAAATCGGTTTGTGCATATTTCATGACATTTGGATAATCACATGTTTAAAGTAATCTTTGGCGATTGATTTTTTAAAATCATTTGCATATTTTGGACTTGATGGGAAAGAATGACATCCAAGTGTTCAAAGTCCCTCGGGCTGAGCTCCTAGCCTGGTGGGACAGAGTGGGTGAAGCCAGTCAGGAGTACGCCAGATCGCGACTAGGATATCTATTGGATTTGTTGAAGATTGAATGTCCACCTGCCTTCATCCAAGCCATGGCACTTTATTGGGATCCTACCATCGCGACGTTCTGCATGGAAGGATTGGAGATCACTCCTACCCTTGAAGAGTATAGCGCCACCATTGGAGTTGAGTTCACTCACCCGCTAGTTCAACCTCCTATAGGATTTGAGCCTTTAAGTAAACTAGCTGAATTCCTTGATACAAGCCTCAATGAAATCAAAGCAGACGCCAAAAGTAATTCTGGGCGGATTTCCTTATCCTTTCTCCTATATAGGTTTCTTAACCTCCCTGCTAGCAAAGGAACTAAGTCAGGTAGAGCTTTTGTCTTGGCATTCTTTATCTTTGTGCTATTTCCCATTTCATCTGTTACATTTGATCCTATCATGACCGTAGTAGTCAAACAAGTCTGCTATGGGTGGGACTATTCCAACCTTATCCTGGCCGAAACTTTCCTTTCCCTGAATCATTTTCGAGAGGGAAAATGACACAAATAGTCCCTGAACTATCACAGAATGTGCAATCTGGTCCCTGAACTTTTAATTTGTTCAATTTAGTCCCTGAACTTTGGCAGAATGTGCAATTTGGTCCTTAAACTTTTGACTTGTTCAATTCAGTCCCTAAACTTTTAGTAAATGTTCAATTTAATCCCTAAACTATATGAAAATGTTCAAAGTCGTCCCTAATCTTAAATTAACAAAAGGACTATATTGAACATTTTCATATAGTCCAGGGACTAAATTGAACATTTACTAAAAGTTCAGGGACTGAATTGAACAAGTCAAAAGTTTAAGGACCAAATTGCACATTCTGCCAAAGTTCAGGGACTAAATTGAACAAATTAAAAGTTCAGGGACCAGATTGCACATTCTGTCATAGTTCAGGGACCATTTATGTAATTATCCCTTTTCGAGAAGAAAATAAGGGAATCTTTAGAGCCTCTAGTGGTCTCATATACTTGTGGTTCACATCTCAGATCAAGCAATTCAATATACGTATGGGTTTAACTGAGATTAGCTCCGATGTCCATCCCCTTTTCATCCGGACCCACACACGTATTCCTAAGTTCAATTTCAAAGAGTGGAAAGAATTCATTAGGACCCTGAAACCTAAACAACTCCGATGGCGGCTTAGGCTACCAACGTTAGGAAAAGTCAGACTCGCATGCAACGGCGAAGACCTAGTCCCCTTGTTAGAATTCACAGGAGCTACCGCATACTACCCAAGAAGGGTTATCCGGCAATTCGGGGCACTGCAGGAGATCCCTCCACCACCCTGACCAAATGCCTTTTCGGTCGACATGCCCAAAGAAATTCTCACAGGCAAGAAGAAGAAGCAGTTTGAAGCAAAGGTGGAAGTTATCTTACGCTCTTTGAAAGAATCCTAGATTGAAGAAATAAAGTGGCCAGATGACATGACTCCTAAGATGAATAATCATAGGGTTTTCGCAGAATACATTCGATACTTTGAGGCGGCCAGACACAGCTTTGTCGAGACTTACGTACCAGAGTACATCGTGCCGTACTTGCCCGGAGTGGAGCCGTATATACCTGAAGATATGGGATCGCCGCCATATTCTGGAGATGAGGAGTCTTAGACTGAGGGACTTGATCTCTACTGAGACGATAAGGGCACCTTAGGCCCCAAGCGCCCTAGGCTTGAATAGGACAATTCTGTCAAGTATGGGATGTGTGAACATTATGATGTTTTCTTGGCATTTGAATACTCATTTATGATAAATGTTACTTTTTGCATATGTGTGCGCAAAGACATATTTTGCCGATACATAGAAAACTATCGTCATGGATTACGCTTCTTTTAAATTTCATGAATTCTCTTGATGAACGATTGAAAGAACTGCTCATGTGAGACTAAGGCTCACAAGGTAGTCATTTTTCTCATTAATCAATAGAAAACATGCAATTGAAGGAATTTAGTACTTTCTTTATCTATCTTGAAAAGGTACTCACTTGTTATTTTCAAATAAACAAGTACTCTCTAATCACGGAACTGCCTAAACATCATTTCCGCACTCTACTCAAGACAAAAATGGAACAACAAGAGTTGACTCTGCGAGTAAGCATGCTGGAGACTCAAATGACTACTATGACTACAATGATGGCTGAGATAAAGGCAATGCTAGAAGCCTCTCAAGCCAGACAAGCAACACTACCTAGCCTAAACGACTTAGGTCAACCCCCGATGTCCAATACGATTGACAAAGGGACAGCTGAAGGTGCCAAACATGTTGTAGAAGACAGTCATGTGCCAAATGTTCAGTTGCAGCTAGAGACGCACCATGTTGTTATTAACCTCGAGAGAGAGGAAACGGCAAAATGTGCTATGAAAACTGAAGCCGAGGCTAAGAGACTAGCCAATATTGAGGAATGTTGGAGTAGTCAAGGCTATGAACTGGCCCGTTTTGACAAAATATCTCATTTTGCCAAAGTGAAGACTCTCATTGACTACAAAGAGCCAGACTTTGTAAGAAAGTACAATGGGACAGGCTGTCCCCGTGCTCACCTCAAGTATTATTTGCGTAAGATGGCGCACTATTCCGATTACATCCTACTGTTAATGAATACATTCCAAGAGAGTTTGGCTAGCACCACTCTGGCTTGGTTTATTGAGTTGGACCTTGATGATTATGATGGATGTGAAGATCTTGCTGAGGATTTCCTCAGGTAGTATAAGTTCAACACAGCTACGGGCCCGACGAGGGAGGATTTATTACGAACCATGAAAGGAAAGAACGAAACGATCAGAACATATGCCCAAAGGTGGCGAGCTTTGGCAACCCAAATAAAGCCACCGATCCCTGAAGACGATTTGATCGACCTATTTCTGAAGGCGCTTATATATGAATATTTCGATAGGTTGAACACCTCGGGATGCCAAACCTTTGCACACTTGATAAAGGTGGCAGAAAGGTTGAATAGGCTTTGAGAGAAAGGAGGCCGCCCGAAACTTCAACATGAAGGCAATATCCCCAAGAAAGGAAAGGGAGGCTGGAGTTGATATAGCCTTTGTACCCGATTCCCAAAAGCCCAAGATGTTCACTAACTCCAAGCAGGCCAAGGGAAGATCACCATGGTCAGTGCCTAAAGGGCAGGAATCGAGGAAGAAACAGCCTCAAAAGCAATTTTCCCAACTCCCGAGACCGTTATCCAAATTGCTCCCGATGTTATTAGAGTAGTACTTGGTGGCAAAGGAACCTCCTAGAGCAAATCCAGCAAGATACCCTGATTTCAACGAAAGCCAAACCTACACCTATCATGTGGGTGAAAAAGGACACAATGTAGACAACTGCTACATCCTAAAGTTGAAGGTTCAAGCTCTCATTGACAGTCAGATTTTGAAAATTGACGCTGTAACTCCAAATGCACAAGAAAATCCACTTCTTGACCACCAAGCAGTTGATGTGATCTTTGCTGATGAGGAAGAAAACTACCTAGAGCTGAAGGTGAACGTATCCAAGCTGACCGATATTCTGGAAATCGCTTCGTCATATCCAAAGGAAAGGGAGGTGTCGATTGAAAGAAAGAAACTATGCATCGTCAAGATGATGAGCCTAGGGATAATGGCGGACGTTACTGACGAATTGTTTGAAGGAACTAGGGCCTCTGTGAACATAGAGTAGAATCAGTTTGTGATTGAAACTGAGCGAGGAAATACGTGGAGTGTTCCTCATGAGAGCTTGGTAGGTGACGTTGAATTGATCACTAAACCGGAAGAAGAGCTCGATGAGAATAAGCGAGAGATCACCAAGAGACATCTGGCCGATTGTAAGTTTACTGCTCAATCCATAGAAATGGGTGAAATAGTAGACAACCTAGGCGAAGACTCTGGGAAGTATAACTTCAAGGTTAAATACTCCTACCCTCCCAGTTTCGTTCAAAGGATGGAGGACATTGTACCCGACGGATGGGGTGGTATGGACGATCGTGTCCAACCAGAAGCCCCAGATGAAAAAGCTACACCAATGCCCGAAGGATGCAAATCGTCATCCGACCAAGTGATGTTGGAACAGTTTCTACGTATCAAAGAGCAAGTGAATGACTTCTCATGCGAAATGGAGGACGTGTCGCTACAACTGACAACGTTTGATCCTTCTTAGACAACGAGCGATACATCCGGCATAGAGCAGTATGTTCAGATTCAAGACTGGAATTCTCGAATGTAGAAATTATGGGCTCAATGGCAAGACGTGACTAGATTATTCGATGAAGTGAGAGAGCAGCTAAGTCTTTTATCTCCATTCGAATCAAATGTTGCTGAGAGATATCTTCAGTCCGAGTTCGAGGATAACTCAAGAGATTTTGATGATATTGAGGGGATGGTTGAGACCTCGACAACTGTAATAATCAAACTGGATGAGATCGACAGTCTGAGCCCGAAAGAAGATTGCCTAATGAAACCCGTCATAATTTGTTATCAAATGACTAAATAGACGAGGAAACAAAAGCAGAGGCATCTGGCCTGACGACGGTCACCATAAAAGTTCCCCCTAGGGAGGAGTACGATCCTAAGGCAGTCCATTGAAACTATAGGACGAGCGAAATTGGAGCTGTAATGAGGTCTGGACGATTCTATGCCCCAATGGAGGGTGAATAAAAAAAGAAGGAGGTTTCGAAAGAAGATGCAGAAAAACTCATAACCATCGTTAAAACCAACGAGTTCGAGGTGATATAGCAGTTAAGGAAGATGCTGGCCCAAATATCCCTGTTAGATTTGTTCATCAACTCTGAGAAACACAAAGATGCGCTATTAAAGATACTGAATGAAGTACACGTCCCTGAAACTATCAACAATGTACAGCTAGGGGACTTTGTAGGGGTAATCCTTCTAAAAGACCAATTGAGTTTCTTAGACGAGGACTTTCCTATAGAAGGAAGAGGGCACAACAAGGCCTTATACATTACTGCACACTACAATGGGAAAAGAGTAGCACATGTGTTAATCAATAACGGATCTGCTTTTAACATCTGCCCTTTGGCTACACTGAGAAGTTTGGGCATTAAAGAAGAAATGATTCGAACCTCCAAGGCAATTGTTAGAGCTTTTGATGGGATGAGAAAGACGGTAGTGGGCGAAATTGAGCTGGATGTCCTCATTGGCCCAATCAAATTTTCTATAAACTTTCAGGTAATGGACTTACCGAGCGCGTTCGGATTTCTGTTAGGGAGACCCTAGATTCACATTGTTG
Organism: Rhodomyrtus psidioides; assembly: GCA_021437785.1. Taxonomy (NCBI): domain Eukaryota; kingdom Viridiplantae; phylum Streptophyta; class Magnoliopsida; order Myrtales; family Myrtaceae; genus Rhodomyrtus; species Rhodomyrtus psidioides. The sequence continues at coordinate 4,306,050 of JAILYB010000069.1, forward strand.
GAGCCTTGCCCTCAAGCCTGCATCAAAAGGTGCGATTCGTAGTTGATGGGAAAGTAGTTACCGTTCATGGAGAAGTTGATCTCCTCGCTTATCAGAATAGTGCTATCCTCTATATTGAGTCGGAAAGTAAAGAGGAAGCAAGCTACCGTTCCCTAGATCTAGTGGCAATGGTCCATACTCTTGTGGGAGCAAAAGTAAAAGCCCATTTCATCTCTGAAACTAACTTTTTACCGACTAAGATGCTACTAGCGTATGGATTCAGTCCAGGAGATGGCCTGGGCAAGCATGGCCAAGGGATTCGCGCCCTACTACAGTTAAAGTCCAACGAGCATAAGATAGGATTGGGTTATTAAGGCGGTCGCATCGGCGACTCTACCTCCAAGACAGTAGGCCGAGGCCGAGGCAAGAGCCGTGGATGCCAGAAAAACCAAAAAAGATTCATTCATTGTTCTCTAGCCTGGAAAGGCAAGTCTAAAATGTTTAATAGCCCACTGAACGAATATTTCAGCAAAAACTCTAAGTGGTTGTCAGAAGAAGGGGTAGCTCCGTCAGCAGAACCAAATCTAACGAACCCCTTTATTGAAGACAATTCCGTGAAACGTTATCATAGAATGGCTTGATGATGACGCCGTCATTACTGAGTAAAGAAACTCCTCCTCCTCTTTCCCGCTGCATTTAGCTTTCTGCATTGTTCATTATCGCATTTCTTTCATGTTATTTGGAAGCAGGTATAGGAAAATGCCTTTGGATCTCCGACCGTTGGTCCAAACAGCATATCTTGTAATGCGGTCCATTTTTTTGTGAAGGTAAGGATTATATTGACTTTTAACCATGGCGTAACTATACAACGAAAGGAGAAACCAGACATTACAAAACTTCCACTTAGGATGACACAAAAAGTGTCACCGTAAGTGCAAGAATGTCTCGATTCTAAAGGGAGCTAGGTACAGGCCAAACAAAGCGGCCAAAAAAGTAAGAAAAACGCTGCTAGTACAACCCTTCGGCTAAACAAAAAATAACGGGTCGATATCCCAGTAGGCTTGCAACCTTCTATTGCGAGGGGTATCTTCAACATGCTTGAATGTGAATGCCTTATGTCTGACTACCTTCTAAAGGTGCTATTTGATAGCTAATGCGGTCCATTTTGCATTCAATAAAAAGCCGCAAATTTTATTAAGGACATATGAAACCACGAGTCAGCCCGATGATGACATTAGTCTTCCATATGTGAAGTTTGAGGCCTGATTTGTCATATGATTCCTGATTTTCAAATGAGTTTTGAGGAACATGGACGTCCAAGGATATGAGGACTAGTTCCACTTGTGACTTTGTTCACTTCGAAATTTCTTTCGAAAATATTTTTCACACCAATGCATTGCATTTCTATATGAAATAGAGACTAACCATTCTCATGACATTTCAGGTATATCATTTCAAACATGCATAATAGGTTATTGTGCGACTCAGATCACCAAGGTGATTATTCTTGCGACATTGAAGAAGACGAAGATGAGTGTTATGCGGCTATCCGTAGAGAATGGAATGTCTTTAAAGAGTCGGTACCTCCCACTTCGGAGGAACCAGTTGTCATTAACTTGGGTGATGCTGCAAACATTAGAGAAGTGAAAATTGGGGGGCATTTATCTCAGGGAAAAAGCTTAGATTCACAGAATTACTTAAGGAATATCAGGATATTTTTTCGTGGTCGTATGCTGATATGCCAGGTTTGGATCCCAGAATCGTTGAACACGCGTTACACACCAATCCTAGTGTTAAACCGGTGAGGCAAGAAAGTAGACAGACGAAAGCCAAGTTGGAAGATAGAATTAAAGAAGAGGTGATGAAACTTCTTAAAGTGGGCGTTATTGAAGCTATCTCATATTCAGATTGGATTGTGAACATAGTCCAAGTTATGAAAAAAGATGGAAGAGTCCGGATCTGTATGGATTATCGGGACTTAAATAGAGCAAGTCTAAAAGATGATTTTCCACTTCCCCACATTGATGTACTGGTGGATAGTACGACAGGGTACGAATTGTTCCCATTCATGGATGGATTCTTCGGATATAATCAGATCCTCATGAAAAAGGAGGACAAACCGAAAATCGCATTTACCACTCCTTGGGGAAATTTTTGTTATAAAGTTATGCATTTTGAATTGAAGAACGCCGGGGCAACTTATCAAAAGGCAATGGTCACCCTATTTCATGACATGATTCATAAGGAGATTGAGGTATATGTTGATGACATGATCGTCAAGTCCAAGAAAGGACAATATCACATTCAAGTGCTAAGAAAACTGTTTGACCGACTGCGAAAGTACAAGTTAAGGCTGAACCCTAACAAGTGTGTGTTTGGGGCAAAATCTGGGAAACTTCTCGGATTCATGGTCAGTAACATGGGCGTTGAAATTGACCATTCGAAAAATTCAAGCTATTCATGACCTAACAACTCCCTCGATGGTGAAAGAAGTAAGAAGTCTTCTAGGGAGATTAAGCTATATCGTCAGGTTTATCAATCAACTATCAGATGTGGCTAAGCCGATTTTCAAACTGCTCAAGAAAGGTACGAAAGTGACTTGTGATACAGAATGCAGTCGGGCTTTCTAGAAGATTAAGGATTATCTGGTCACTCCACTAGTACTTGTGCCACCAATCCCAGGTCACCCCTTGACTTTGTATTTGACTATACACAAAGAGTCTTTGGGAGCCTTGCTTGCTCAAAGAAGCCCTATGGATGGCAAGAAGAGGGCCATTTACTATTTGAGCAAGAAGTTCACCATGTTTGAAATGAATTACGTGCCTGTCAAGAGGGCTTGCGTAACAACAGTGTGGGTACTTCGCAGATTGAGGCAGTACACCTCACACTACCATATTCAACTGGTGATAGAAAATGACCCAATCAAATATCTCCTAGAGAAACCCACTCTGATTGGGAGGTTAGCCAAACGACAAGTGATGTTGTCTGAATTTGATATCAAAAGTTCTCCTCAAAAGTCCATGACAGGAAGGACAATAGCTGACATGTTGGCGGAAAATTCTCAAAATTGCGCATCTTCTAGAGAGACAAAAGCGGGAGATCAAGTTCTGAATCTGACAGAAGACAAATGGGTCATGTATGTCGACGGTGCTGTCAACCTATCAAGAGTTGGCACAGGGGCAGTGCTAATATCTCCTGAAGGTCAACATTATCCGGTGACAGCAAAACTGGCTTTCCCATGTACCAATAATATTTTAGAATATAAGGCGTGTATTCTAGGCCTATAGTTAGCCATCTCCATGAAGGTATCTAAACTGCAGGTTTATGGAGATTCTATGATCATTATCTTTTAGATGCAGGGAGAGTGGAAAACAAAAGACGCAAAGCTCATCCTTATCATGAGTACTTTGAAGAGTTGACACTAAAGTTTGAAGAGGTGTCATTCGAATATTTGCCAAGAACGCAGAACCAGTTCGCAGACGCGTTGGCTATGTTGGTTTCAATGTTACAAATAACTGATGGATTGGAAATGGAGTCACTAAGGATTGACATAATCCGGGAACCAGTCTATTGCATGTTGGTCGAGGAAGAATTCAACGGAAAACCATGGTACCACGATATTAAGAACTAAGAGTTTTCTGAAGGGTGACAAGCCAGAGACCGAAGAAATATAACCAAAGCGGCTACCAAATTCTTCCTCAGTGGACAAACTTTGTACAAAAGATAATTTGACTCTACCCTGTTAAGGTGCGTAGATGCTAAAGAAGCAAATACCCTCATGAAGGAGATCTATGAAGGTATATACGGGCCACACATGAACGATTATCTCCTCGCTAGGAAGATCACGCGGCTTAGTTATTATTGGATGACCATCGAATCAGATTGCAGTCAACATGTTAGGTCATGCCACCAACGCCAAGTATACGATGATAAGATTAATGCACCCCCAAACGAGCTCCACCAGATATCCGAAGCCTGGCCTTTTTCTACGTGGGCGATCGACATGATAGGGCCGATCAACCCAGCAGCTTCGAATGGCCATCGCTTCATTCTAGTTGCAATCGATTACTTTACGAAGTGGATAGAAGCCAGTTCCTACACAAATGTCACTGCAAGAAGTGTAGCAAGGTTTATCAAGAAAGACATAATTTCTCGATATGGTACCCCTCAGGTGATTGCCACGGACAATGGGTCTAATTTAAATAATAAGATTGTCGACGATCTACTTGATCACTTCGGTATTCGACATCTTAATTCTTCCCCTTACAGCCCACAGATGAATGGAGCAATAGAAGCATCAAACAAGAATATCAAGAAGATTTTGGCTAAAATTGCCGAGAATTATAAGGATTGACATGAGGGGCTACCCTTTGCCTTAATGGCATATCGGACTTCGATCAGAGCTTCAACAGGGGCAACTCCTTATACTCTTATATATGGGATGAAAGCTGTCCTACCTGTAGAAATTGAGATTCCATCTTTGAGCATATTGTCAGCAGTTAAGCTCTCTGAGGCAGAATGGATCAAACATAGATATGAACAGCTGAATCTGATAGACGAAAAGCGTCTTAGAGCAATTTGTCATGGTCAAAGTTACTAGAGAAGGGTAGCCAAGTCATTTAACCAGAAAGTTAAACCTAGAAATTTCGAGGTGGATGACCTAGTGGTAAAGAAGACTCTACCGAACGCTGCTCATCCGGGAGGCAAGTTTACCCCAAATTACGAAGGTCTTTATGTTGTCAAGAAAGTCCTTATGGGTAGGCATTAATTCTTGTAAATTCTGAAGGAGAAGTGTTGTGGTTAGCGTTATCACCTAGAGGGGGTGAATAGGTGATTATAGTGTAATTTGAAGGTTTCTCGCAGAATATCAATTGCACATGCATTTATATAACGTCTTAGACTATGGTAACATAGTGTATCACTATAGACAATTCATATGTAGTTCTACTATCACAGATTATATGATATGATCAGAGTAGGGATAGAGAAAACTGCACAGAGAGTTTATAGTGGTTCGGCTTTGGTTAAGTCTACGTCCACATCTTCGGTTATCAGCGAATCTACTGGATTCCACTAATAAACTGCTCGAGAGTTACAGCTTAGTGATCTCCTTGACACGCAGGATACCTCATCTAGCATTCAACACTCTTGTGTACACCTCCTTACAATTACAATGGATGAATCAAGAAGTGTATTTGAAATGAAGTACTCTCGATCTAAGAATTATAAAGACTTTTCCCTCTTAACGCCGATCTTTTGGCCCTTCAACCTTGAGATATCTTTTATACTCCTCCGCCTCCAATCTAACTGTTGCAAGGCTTCCAGAAGAGGTCTCTCCAAAACTTCCCGTTTAGACAAGACAGATACCAAAAGAAGATCTCGTAGCCTTTAGGGTTTGTCAAAAGAAAGTCTTCCCCATTCAAATCAAATCGCCCATACAATTATAACTTTTGTATCTTTTCTCCCCCTTTTTGTCATCAGCACAATAGGGCAAATAAATGACCTATGAGATCAAACATAGATACGAAAGAACATAGATGGAATAGTACTCCCCCTGAACATAAGATATATCTAGTAAAGTATGGAGAGTGACATATATCACGAAAGAATAATAAGAACTCCCCCTGAATGATATAGTAGTAAATATCAGGGATTAATAAAGGTACTGAAATAAAATCCAAACATCCATCTAGAGTATGCAATTATAGTACCAATGAAGAAAATTGTCAAACGAACAACCAAAAATAAAACATCAAAAAGATTAAAAACATTTGAAAATTCTTTTCAGTCTATTTGAGGTAAGTGAGAGGTAGATGGTGCTGAAACTGGTTGGGCTTAGCTTGGGGGGATTTGGACCAGGACAAACTGAGATAGTTGGCTAAATTTCTAATCAATATCCTCCTTCAGTTTGAGAATAGCCCTGTCCACTTGAACAAGCTAAGAAGCTGGGAATTCTGAAGCAGAGTTCTTCCTCAATTCAGTCTCAGCGTCTACTTTTACATTTAGGGCTGCGATATCTAAATGCAAAGTATTCCTGAGATCATCCAGTCTTTGATCTGTTTGTTGCTGTATCTGCAATAGTCCTGCGAGAATTTCCGTTATGCTTTTCTCATCAAAACTATCGTTGGTTTGAAGAGCAGCACTTGATGATTCCTTCAGGAGATTTCATGACTCTATGGAGTATCATCCTTAGAACTCTCAGTGTCCGAGTCAAGTATGACCACGTGGTCCATCTTCTTCTTTCTTTTGGCATCAATTACAGAATTTTCATTCTATGTTTCTGCTTTCCTCTTTTGAAGGTGCATCTGTGCAGGTGTTGATGCTGTGATAGAAGTATGAAAGGTTACAACATTTTATTTTCGATCTCTCCATAAGCCTTTAACCAGACTATACCCCATGCTGGTCAGCATAACTTTGCCAATGCTTCCTTGTCTTAAACAAAGTGAATTTAATTTGATGGGTATATCAATCTTTAGCTCATGAAGAATTCTGGTTATCAAGGATCTATAAGGTAGTTTTCCTTTTCCCTATCTTACTGTTCTCAGCATGTATGTGAAAATTATATGAAGAATAGAGAATGGCTTTCTGTTTAAGATAGCCCAGATAATTTTTCCTTCATAAAGAGTGACAGTGTAAGATAGATTTTTGGGTCGAAGACAATTTAGAATTACCTTATGAAGAACAATACCAATCATAGGTAAGAGATCAGAATTAATGGTTGATGTGTCTGATCGGATTGCTGAGGGGTTAGAAGAAATTGCAGTCAAGACATCACTATCAGAAATGAGAATATGAGTGAAAATATACTGCTCACATTTTAGAATAGATGCCAGTTCTGTGACATTATAGGTGTAAACTTTGTCAAATAGAGAAAACTGAATGTTGTCTCTGTCAGGCATACAAAAATTTGAATAGAAGTCAGCAGTAAGATGATGATAGCAAGGGCTTTATAAAGGGCACAAAGTCTTGAGATGTGAATCATTAAGGAGAAGGTGAACATTCAAACCAGTCTTTTCTAAGGAATCAATTTCAACAGGTATGTTCTGCATTGAAGACGTATTGATTAATAGCTTGTACATATCATGGTGATCCTCCGATCTGAACATTCTATCCTTGTAACCTCTGACACGAAGGAATTTCATTTCCATTCCCTCAAATTTCTCATAGACTTTCTCTTCATCTTCTATACTACTTCTCTTTTCATCAGCAGTGTCGATTTTTGTTACTCTAGCAGAAGTTTCTCCAACTTTCATTTTTCCTTTTCCTGCTTTTCGCATAATTTTATTAGCACTTCTGGCTAAATCACTTGCTACCCTACGTTCCTTTTCAGTTAGCAACTCATCACTGATCTTTAAGTCGACTTCATTTGAGAATCCGTTCTGTCTTATCAGGGCATTTATTAGTTCTTCATCCTTTCCTTGAGCTCTTATACTACGAATAGTAAGAGTAATGTTCCTAGCCAGATAGATTCTTTTCTCTTTCTCAAGAATAGAAGTTTCTGAAGATACCTTGGTGGAGAGAGAATGTAGGAGTTCATGTCTCTTCTTGATGTCTCTCTCAATATCTTTGTGTGGTTGATTAGAGTTGCTTGGCTTCGCATGCTCTTGACTTCCCACGTCCACTCTTGAGATCTCAAGAGGATTCGAGGGGTTGATTTCAGCCCTAGAGTTGGATGAGCTTAATCAACTGTTCTCTTCGGAGGAGTTTCTTGTTGAGGGATGCTCTTTGAAGGCCATTTGGTAGAGGATTTTGAAGAAATGAGTTCGGATTTGGGGTCGACAGTAAGTAATTGGAGAGGAAGAGCTCAGTTCAGGTTGAGTTTGTTCTTGCAGAATCGTGGAAGAGGGTGACGGTTCATTTTGAGTTTTTGTCTTAGTACTTTTAGAAACCGCTTTGAGGCGGTTGATATTCCAAAAGAAGAAAGAATTCAAAAATCATTTTTCGAACAGAGTTGAAAATTTTTTAGGAACATGTATTTATTCAATTCAATCGACAATCAACACAATCATAACATTTTTAGAACATTTAGAGTAATTGTGAAGATGCGTACCTTATTTGTTGCCTGAAATATAACTACTTACGCGCCCAAAATTTGAATGATCAAACCTTTAGTCGTTCTCCACTCAGAAGATGTCATCTTCAGATGAGCTTTAAGTTCTGAGTTCCTTGTAGTTATAGAGCTTCTTCAGATGAAGCTTTGGCATCTTTTGCTTCTTCCATGTATTGCTTTAAGCTTTGAAGCAAAATCTTCATGTCTAAATGGCAGCTTTTACATGCATTATAGTAATACCTAATTCTTGTTTGATATATTCAAATGTATTCTTATCAAGTGGCTTGGTGAATATGTAAGCTAATTGATGCTTTGAATCATTATGCACATGATCACGAATAAAATGATACTTAATTTCAATATGCTTAGCTCATGAGTGCAGGATTAAATTCTTGGTGAGATTGATTGCGCTGGTGTTGTCACATTGGATTTCCACATTGTGAGATTGAACACCAAAAGTCCTTCAGTTGTTGCTTCATTTATAAGATTTGTGCACAGCAACTTCCTAAGGCAACATACTCAGCTTTCGCAGTTGATAGAGCTACGGTGTTCTGTTTCTTGGAGAACCAGGACACCAGCATTGATCCGAGAAGTTGACATGTTCCTGAAGTATTTTTCGTGTCTAATTTACAACCTACAAGATCAGCATCTGAATATCCATGTAATGTAAGATCTGGGGTCTTAGGATACGATAGTCCCAAATTGGGATAAGTCCATATGTATTTAATAATCCTTTTGACAGCTATAAAATGTGATTCCTTGGGATCTGATTGGAATCTAGCACACATGCATACACTAAAGATAATGTCAGGTCTAGAAGTAGTTAGACATAGTAATGAACCGATTATGCTCCTATAAAGCTTTTGATCAACTTGTTTGCCTTGTTCATCCTTGTCTAGCTTGGATGAAGAAAACATGGGCAAATCAGCTTTCTTGTAATTTTCCTGACTGAACTTTTTTACCAGTTCAAGAGCATATTTCTCTTGATGAATGAAAGTGCCTTATTTGGTCTAATTAACTTGCAGTCCTAGGAAGAATGTAAGTTCTCCCATCATGCTCATCTCAAATTCATTCTGCATGATCTGAGAAAATTTCTTGCATAGATTTTTGTTAGATGAACCAAATATAATATCATCTACATAAATCTGAATAAGTAAAATTTCGTTACCTTCCCTTTTGATAAATAAAGTTGTATCAATTTTACATTTCTCAAAACCTTGGTTAGTAATGAAATTATTTAACCTTTCATACCATTCTCATGGAGCTTGCTTGAGTTCATAGAGTGCCTTTTAAATTTGAATACATTATCTGGGCATTTTGGATCTTCAAAACCTAGAGGTTGATCAACATAGACTTCCTCCTTGATATATCCATTTAGGAATGCACTTTTGACATTCATTTGATATAGTTTGAAGTCGTGATAGCAAGCATAGATGAGTAAAAGTCTGATGGATTCCAGTCTTGCTACTACGGCATAAGTTTCTTCATAGTCGATTCCCTCTTCTTGAGAGTATCCCTTGGCAACAAGCCTTGTTTTGTTTCTGGTTACTTTGCCTTTATCATCTAGTTTGTTTCTGAATACCCATTTGGTTCCAATAATAGGATGATTCTTTGGTCTTGGCACCAATTCCCATACTTCATTGAGTTTGAATTGATGTAACTCTTGTTACAAAGCTTCAATCCAGCTTTCATATTCAAGAATTTCTTCAATTCTTTTGGGTTCAAACTCAGAAACTAGAGCAAATGCATTTATTGCACTTCTTACTTTAGATATGGTTCTGATTCCTTCATCAATGTTTCCAATGACTTGATCGGTAGGATGACTGGATTTGTATTTCCAGTTTTTCTTTGACTTTTCAAGCTCATCTTCAACTGATTCTTCAGCATTTGGATCTTCAGAAGTTGCAGTTGGTTGCTTAGGCTGCGTATGGTAGCGTTTCTGTTCCGGGGAGCATTTTTTGAACAGAAACATTTTTTTGTGTTTCTGTTCAAAATTACGATTTTTAGGAAAAAAACGCGTTTGGTAATTTAAAAAAAAACACTTTTTTCAGTCGCCGACCGGCGATCGGCGGCGGGCGATGGGCGGCGACCGGCGGCTGCGGCGGCGGGCAATGGGCGGCGACCTGCGGCGGCGGCCGGCGACCGGCGACGGCGGCCTGCGGCGACGACCGGTGGCCGCGACCGGCGGTGACTGGCAGCGGCGACCAACGGCGGGGACCGGCGGCGGCGACTGGCGGCGGCGGGCGACCGGCGGCGGGGGCGGGCGACCGGTGGCGGCCGGCGACTTGCGGCGGCGGCGGGCGACCGGAGGCGGCGGCGACTGCGACCGGCGGCGGCGGCTGGCGGCGGCGACCTGCGGCGGCGGCCGGCGGCGTCGACCTGCGGCGGCGGCCGGCGACAGGCGGCGGCGACGACGGCGACCAGTGGCGGCGACCGGCGGCGGCGGCCGGCGGTGACCGACGGCGGCAGCCGGCGATCGGATGCGGCGGCGACCGGCGGCGACTGCGACCAGCGGCGGCGGTCGGCACCGGCGCCTGCGGCCGGCAACCGTCGACCGGTGGCGACGGCCGGCGACAGGCGGCGACGACCGCGGCCGGCGGCGGCTGGCGGCATCGGGCGGCCGGCGACGGCGGACGGCGACAGCGGCCGGGGACCATCGACGGCCGGCTTTTACCGAGGCGGCGAGTGGTAATCGCGTCGGCGACGATGGATGGTGGTTTCAAAAGTGTTCCAAAAAGTGGTCCAAAATCCCAGAAGCAAGTTTTTTTTGTTCCTTCAAAAGTGTTCCCTGGCACAAAAGTGTTCCGCGGAACACTTTGGGAACATTTTTGAACCATACGCGTTTCTGCTCCAAAAGTGTTCCCGGAACACTTTTGGAACAGAAACAGTTTCCCCAGCCACCATCCATACGCAGCCTTATCTTCCAAGTTCTGAGAAGATTCAGTTGCTTCTTCAGCCTCAGATGATGAGTTCTGCTTCTCAAATGATTGGTTCTGATCATCAGACGCTTCATTATCGGTAGTGATCTTCTGAGTAGTGTACTTATCCTCAAATTTCACGTTCATAGATTCTTCAACTATCTGAGAATTCTTGTTGAAGACTCGATAGGCTTTGCTTGAAGTTGAATATCCCAAGAACACTCATTCGTCTGATCTTTCATCAAACTTACTTGGCCGATCACTTGAGTTTTTAAGAATATAACATTTACAACAAAAATATGGAAATATGAAATATTTGGTTTCTTTCATATGTAAAGCTCATAGGGGGTTTTCTCAAGCAATGGTCTAAGAAAGACTCGATTTACAATATAGCAAGCAGTAGAAATAGCTTCAGCCCAAAAATAGGATGATGCTTTGCTTTCAATCAAAAGAGTTCGTGACATTTCTTGTAAAGATCTATTCTTCCTTTCAACAGTTCCATTTTGTTGTGGAGTATATAGAGATGAAAAATTGTTTTGAAAACCATTTTGATAACAAAATTCTGCAAAGTAATGATTTTCAAATTCCCCTCCATGATCTGTTTTGATGCTTGAAATAGAGTAACCTTTTTTATTTTAAACTTTCTTTGAGAACGTTTCAAAGTATGAGAAAGCATCACTATTATGTGTAAGAAAGAAAACCCAAGTGAATCTAGTATAATCATCCACAATGACTAAACAATATCTTTTACCTCAAATACTCTGAGTTCGAGTGGGTCCAAAGATATCTATAGGTAACAGCTGCAGAGCACGGTTAATAGATACTTCATTTATAGATTTGTAAGAATTTCTTACTTGTTTTCCTAGTGTGCAAGCTTCACAATGCTTAGTCCTTTCAAACTTGGCTTTTGGGAGTCCTCTTACTAGCTTCTTTTTTGAGAGCTTTGATATTTGTTTGAGGCTTATGTGTCCCAGATTTCTTTGCCAAAGTTCTAGATCGTCTTTGACAGATAAAAGACATTTTTCTTCCTCAGACGTTGTATCTAGTAGGTACATATTACCATGTCTTCGTCCAGTGAACGAAAATTCATTGTCTTCACTTGTACTTGAGCACTTACTTTCTGCAAAATAAACTTTGTATCCAATATCACATAGTTGGCTAATACTAATGAGATTGAAATTCAAACCTTTGACCAATGAAACATCATGGATAAGAAGATTTCCAATCTTCACGGTTCCTTTGCTAATAATTGTTCCCTTGTTATTTCCTACAAAGGAAACGTTTTCACCATCAAACATCTCAATATTGATGAATTTTGTTGCATCTCCAGTCATATGTCTGGAACACCCACTATCAAGGTATCATTTATTTTTCCTTTTGATTGGTACCTGCAATGATCAATAAAATTCAAGTTTTCTTTGGTACCCAAATCTATTTGGGTTTTTTAGAGTTAGCAACATTTGCATATCTAAGAATATCTCGTGTTGAAATCTTGATATTTGAGCAGTAACTGCGAGAATGTCTAATATCACCACAGTTTGAACAAGCATATAAATCTTGACCATTGAATTTCACAAACTGTTTTCTAAAATGATTCTCGTAAGATTTCTTAGGAGGTCTTCTCCTGATTCTTTCCTTAATAGAAGGAAAATGATTTTCCACATCACTTTCTTTTTGAAAACTTAATCCCAATTTATTATAATACGAGACTTGTATAGAAAGTATGTGCTGTAACGTTTTGGAACTAGTAGAGAATGTTTTATGAATATTTGAAATTTCTTTCCTTAAGGAAACATTTTCTTTTTCAAATACATCTTTTTTTTTTCAAAAAAAGTATTCTCTATGTCAAAAAGATTTCTTTCCTTTCTCAAGGAATCAGTTTCTTTCTCAAGATTTTCAATTTCAGATTTCAAACGAATATTTTCGTTAGACACACAATCAGATTTCTCTTTCAATTGAAAAAATTCCTTTTCAAGAAAATTAATCTTATCTTTTTGAGAAAGATCTTTCTGTTTAAAGATAGCTACTTCCTTTTTCAGTTCAGAAAGTCTCTTAAGAGTCGCTTTATATTCTAAATATAGCTCGTCTATATAATCTGATACCTCAACAGGAATGTCTGAATGAGTTACCTAGAGATCATCATCTGAGTCTGCCATGAGACATATGTTTGCGTACTCTTCATCACTTTCACATTCAGTGTTACTCCAAGTCTTTGCTTTCAAGGCTTTCTTGAATTTTTCATCTCTGCATTTCTTCTTTAATAGAGGACAATTTGGTTTAATATGACCTATCTTCCTACATTCATAGCAGATGGCTTCTTAGCTCTCGTTTTTTTGTCTCAGATGATCGTTTCTGATCATATCGTCTGAGATCCTCTCTGTCTTTGAAGTTCCTACCTTTCTTAGCCATTCTTCTAAATCTTTTGACCATGAGTGCTAACTCATCATCATCTTCATCTTCTGAGTCTGAAACATCAAAATCAGCATTAGATTTTAAGGCAATGGACTTCTTACCTTTTGACATTGTCTCTTCATTAACTCTTTCTTTCTCATAAGATTGAAGAGTTCCAATAAGTTCGTCCATATATAGAGGAGATATACTCTAAGTCTCTCGAATAGAAGTTTTGACATTATCCCATTCTTTTGTGAGAGCTCTCAGTAGCTTGTTGACTCTCATTGGTCCAGAAACAGGTTGCCCATGGTTTGTAAGACCATTCACTATCTCAGTGAATCTGTCAAACATTTGTTTTACAGTTTCTTCGAGCTTCATCTTGAACGCTTCATATTGACCAAGAAGGAAATTGACTTTTATCTCCTTGACTCTATATGTTCCTTCATAGGTGATGTAGAGCTTGTCCTATATTTCTTTCGATGAGGAACAATCTATAATACGTTTGTATTCAGTAGGAGATAAAACACTATAAAATGAATAAATAGCATTTGCATCAAGAGAATCTCTCTTGGCAATCTCAGTAGTTGACAAAGTGGCAGTCGGCGTAGGATTGTTATCCCCTGCATTTGATCCGGTCGTGGCATTTGCAGTTGGATTCACTCCTCTTTGTACAACGTCTCATATCTGAGGATCTTGGCATATGAGATATGCGTTGAATTTATTTTTCCAATCGCAGTACTCTTTCACTTCAAAATATGGTGGTTTGTTGTTGCTACCACCTTCGATCTGTTGAGAAAAATCCTAAGTTATTTTGAAGTTGACAAAACAATCCAAGTACTCTTAAGTTTTGAGATAATGCCGTGGAATATTTATTTTGCATATTATCCTTTGGTGCGAGGATTCATAGGATTGAATCTGTCAAAAAGGTTTTGCTCAGTTGAGATTTCTTAGGGACTCAGACGTTGGTTGGAGCTCAGACGTTGAGTGGGGATAGCTCAGACGTTGGAATGACGCTCAAGCTCTAAGTGGAGTATTCACGTGCAGTAATCAAAACTTGAAGAGGACTTTTAAATGTGCTTATTTGACACACTACAACGGATACAATCGAGCTGGATCATTCTTGAGAATTCTCGGGGATAGAGATCAATTAAGGATGCGAAATCAAGGAGCCAAACATACGTCTTTCCAAATGAACAAAATCATCTATGGAAATTCAGGATCATAATTGTAAGGATGATTTGATCCGAACGGGAAAGGCTTTCCTTTCTATGAATGTTCTGTGAATGATAAGTTGTATTATGTACAACAGTTATAAGAAGTATGTGAGAGCACATACAAACAGGATATTCACATAGGTTTTCACAACTGAAAATATGAGAACACAAGTTCTCACGTTCAACAGTAACAAGATTTGAGAACAAGATTTGTAAAGAAATATAATTCTTTCCTAAGCCGAACAGGTGAACAAGTTCTTTACTTTGAGCATTTTATTAATCTGTATCTTTGGTAACATATTTGCCAGGATAGGTTAACTTGAGCATGTTAAAACCGTCATAATCTGAGCATCTGTTAAACTACGAGTTCTGAGCTATTGTGTAACAAGTTTATATCACAAGCAATTTGCTCATATACAAGTTCTGAGCTATTGTGTAGCAAGTTTATATCACAAGCAATATGCTCATATTTACCATGCCACTCAAGATTGTTATGCATGTGATTAAGTTCTATAGAAAATCAAGTAGAATCACATGTCTATGCTATGAAACTACACTTGTACTTAATCTCTAAATCTTAAGCACTATCGCAAGTTTTGAGACTGCTCATATTGTTAAAATATTGACTTCAGAACTTATTTTTACTAGAAGAACAAATGTCATATTGATAAAATTCGTTCTTGGCAAGATTATACTGAGAGTAACTAGATCCTAGTTACTCATCCGTTTATTCAAATTATTGTTACTTTTGTGGATAGTTTTGTCATCATCAAAAAGGGGGAGATTGTTGAGAAAAATCCCTAAGAGATTTTGAAGTTGACAAAACAATCCAAGTACTCTTAAGTTTCGAGATAATGCCGTGAAATACTTGTTTTGCAGATTATCCTTTGGTGCGGGGATGCACAGGATTGAATCTGTCAAAAACGTTTTGCTCAGATGGGATTTCTGATGGACTCAGAACTTGAAGATGACTTTGAAATGTGCTTATTTGACACACTACAATGGATACAATCGAGCTAGATCATTCTTGAGGATTCTTAGGGATAGAGATCAATCAAGGATGCGAAATCAAGGTGACACACATTCGACTTTCCAAATGAACAAAATCATCTATGGAAACCCAGGATCATAATTGTATGGGCGATTTGATCCGAACGGAGAAGACTTTCCTTTGGCGATCCCTAACGGCTACGAGATCTTCTTTTGATATCTTTCTTATCCAAACGGGAAGTTTTGGAGAGACCTCTTCTGGAAGCCTTGCAACGGTTAGATTGAAGGCGGAGGAATATAAAAGACATCTCAAGGTCGAAGGGATAAAAGGTCGGCGTTAAGAGGGAAAAATCTTTATAATTCTTAGATCGAGAGTACTTCATTTCAAACACACTTCTTGATTCATCCATTGTAATTGTAAGGATGTGTACACAAGAGTGTTGAACGCTAGGTGGGGTATCCTGCGTGTCAAGGAGATCACTAAGCTGTAACCTCTCAAGTAGTTTACTAGTGGAATTCAGCCGATTGGCTGATAGCCGAAGAAGTGGACGTATGCTTAACTAAAGCCGAACCACTATAAACTCTATGTGCAGTTTTCTATATCCCTACTCTGATCATATCATATAATATGTGATAGTAGAACTGTATATGAATTGTCTATATTGATACTCTGTGTTGCCTTCGTCTGAGACGTTATATAAACGCCTGTGCAATTGATATTCTGCGAAAAACTTTCAAATTGCACTATAATCACCTATTCACATCCCTCTAGGTGATAACGCTAGCCACAACACTCTCAATTCATTTCACATCAATGCATAATTACCATTCTTCTTAGTAAATCACATGCATTGCCCTAATTTAGGGAGATGATCATCTCTCGGGTTCTAAAAATGAACAATTTCGGGCTTAACTTGGTTAAGCAAAGGATATTAGTGTTTGGGTGGAAAAATACATGCTCTTCTTTATTTCAGGTTGCTTCGAGCCTCCATAAAGATTCACTTAAAGTTACCACCCAAAGGGTGACACAAGTGAAGACAATTAAACCTTTCTTATCTCTCCTCCAACTGATTTTCTACCACAATCTCCTGCAGTTGCCCCATTATGGGGGTGGTTTTTGACAGTGGTATTTTGAATATCCTCTTTATTTAGGCTCAAAGTGGCTAGCAAAGGCTATAATGTGTATATGGAGAAAAGAAAGAAATGTCTTTCATCACTTCGACCAATGTATTCACTGCAATTAGGCACATGCCATGATATATGGCACGTAGCCTTTTCTCATCAATTAGGTTCAACTGCTCATACCTCTAATGGACCCATTCGGCATCTGACAACTTTACTTGTGAAAGAACTTTCAGCGAAGGAATCCCGACTTCGACAGGCAGAACTGATTCTATACCATACACCAATGAGAAAGAGGTTGCCCCAATCGAGGTACGAATCGACGTACGGTATGCCATCAATGCATAAAGGAGTCTCTCATGCCAATCATGGTAATTTTCAGTTGTCTTTGATAGAATCTTCTCGATATTCTCATTTGCGACCTCAACTGCCCCATTTATTTGTGGGCAATACGGTGAAGAATTCAAATGACTTATTTGGAATTCTTTTACCACCTCATCAACTAGTTTGTTGTTTAGATTCGTGTCGTTATTTGTGATTATAGCCTTCGGAGCTCCATATCGGGCAATGATGTCACGATGCACAAACTTGGCCACGTTCCTTGCAGGCTTACAATGAATTAACGTGGGAATTGGCTTCAATCCACTTTGAAAAGTAGTCGATAGCCACTAGAATGAAATGATGCCCGTTTGATACTTTGGGATTGATCGGACCGATCGCATCTATTCCCCAGATAGAGAAAGGGCATGCTTCATACATCTAGTGTAACTCGTTGGGCAGAGTGATGATCTTGTCCACCCATCACCAGGGCTTCGTATAATCGAGAGATGGTTACTCGTAACTTCTGGCTAGGAGGATCTTCGACTTTGAAAACCATCCCAACATTCTGAGGGTGTGTTGGCAGGGGGTTTTGCAAGATATTGGGCTTAGAATTTTTAAACGAAAGTATTTTTCTATCTAGCAAATTTTGGATTTTAAGCTTGAGGAAGAAGCAGTTGTCAACGTCGTGCCCTTTCTCGCCCATATGGTACACTTAGGGCTTTGATGGGTCAAATTCAAAATAGTTCAAGAGAGGGTCTCGAGCAACTTCTTTAGCCACAAGACATTTTTCTAACAAAATTGGCAACAGTTGAGACAAGGGCCTAGGGAGTGGAGTAAACGGCTTCGTCTTTTTGGGTTGAGTGTTCTGATAATTCTTGTAATAAGGGGTTGAGGGACCTGACGAGGCCGGGGGCGGGCGTTCCACTACATGAGGATTCTGTACGAAGGTCATTTCCATTTCTTTTTCCTTCTTTAATGTAGACCTTCGGCTTGCTCCTTCAACGATTCTCCCTAAATGCATACCACTCTCGATTTGTTCGCCTACTACAACTAGCTGTGAGAAGTTTTGACACCCCGAATAGACGAGCTTGTGGTAAAATTCATTAGGAAGTGCCTTTAAGAAATGGTCCAGCAGTTCGCTTTCTTCGAGGGGTGGACGGGCTTCTGCTCCGTTCATGACAGAACATCTCGTAGTGGAGCCATTTTTATGTTGTACTGGTAGTGATCCACAAACAGCTTAGCCAATTCTTCATACCTTTCAAATTTTTTTGCATTTAAGTCCTGGTACCAATGGAGAGCTGCTCCTTCCAAGTTGCTTTGAAAAGTTTGAGTCAACAAAGGGATGTTGCTGACATAGGGTCCCATTCTATTGACATAGTGCTTGAGGTGTGCTCTAGAATCTCCCGTCCTAGCATATTTCGTGAAGTCAGGCACCTTGAATTTTTTTTCGGAAATTCGATCCTGGCGAATTGTGACAAATCACCAATTGTTTCACGATCGCGCTTGTTTTTGAATTCTAGCTCGAGCTCGGCAAACCTTTAGCTTGTTTCTCCAATTGGCTCAAGATGGCAGTAGTTATGGGATCAAGATCTATCACGCCCCGAACCTTGTGAGCACTTGGACATCCCACCTGGCCGTCGATCTTTAGACTATTTCCCATAATCTCTCGACCCACAATGCATTCTAAACATCCATACTTATACGGAAGTGACAAACATCTCTACTCATCAATTTCAATTGAAATGACTTAGGACAAAATGGTACACTTCAGTTCATACAGCGGTCGAACATACTCAAGGGTTCAATATCTAACCCACAATACCAAATACAATCCCTAAGACTGCAAAATGTGAATCCATATCCTATAATTCCATCTTCGGATACTCAACCTCGACAAACTTCTCGTCTCATCGCCTAGGACCTGAAAAATGTTTAGCCCACACTAGGGTGAGATGTAAATCTCAATAAGCGAACCCTAAACCTAGACCTGACCGCCAGTCCTACCAGACTATACCACGAAGCAACATACAGAAGCTCATCAAGGCATTAGCATATAGCATTTAAATATCTCAAGGTAATTGGCATCAATAAGAATCACAGTCAAGCACATCATGCACCTTGAAACCAGCTTCACACACTAGCACATAATAAACTCATATGCTTCAGAATTACCACCATGAAATCACATATCTCATCGCCAAGGGCTCCCGAGCCGCGATGTATTTCTCAAGGGCACTCTGGCCATTTAAAGGTCACTAGGACTCTCTGACCATATTGTTTGCATCAGGGCACTATAGTCATGCGATATCTGGGGCACCAAGCCAATGCGATCTCCGGGGCACCAAGCCAACGATCGCTAGGGTACTATAGCCCATTCATCACATCGGCACCAAGCCAATTCTATCTCCGGGGCACCAAGCCAACGATCGATGGGGCACTATAGCCCATTCATATAACATAGACATTATAGCCATTTATATAGCATAGGCATTAAAACCAATTCAATAACTGGGGCACCAAGCCAATGATTCACGCCATCACAATTTCCACACAAGCACACTAGTCCTCGTGAAAACCGAGGTCACACTACATCATTCCAATCATGGAGTTCATCAATTCAACCTCACACCAAGGTATATGGATCAACCGTCATAAATCAAAGTTCAATCAATTCACTAATTGATCATGGGGCATCATAGCCACTTCATATCACATAGGCATTATAGCCATGTAAACCTCATCGGCGCTATGGCCATATAAATCATCAAAGGCTCAATAGCCAATATATCACAAGGCAATCAATCTCACAATTAGTTTTCCTTGCCATTTCAATCGACTAATCAAGCAATTCAAGCTATAGGCTTCAGCAAGTAATTAAATCATCCAACCAATCTATCTAGTAGTGTCCTAACGTTCTGTTGACACATGATTTTTGACCATTTTTTATTGTGATTTTTATTCTTTAAAATTAATTAAAAATATCAAAAAAAGGTCATAAAATCACAAAATCAACTTTGGAAGCCTTGGCCTAGCCTCGGGGACCAATTTTGAACAAAAAATATTTTTTGGTATTTTATAATATTTTTCAAATTTTTTTAATTATAAAAATACCCAAAAAATAAAAAAAATACCATTCGTGGTCAGAAAAATACACAAAAATATTCAATAATTTTGTTTTAATTTCATCTTCAAGTGTATCACCTTAAATCTTGAAAATTCGGCTCGGGTCACTATGTTTCTTCACAAACATAAACCCGAACCGAGCAAAAAAATTCCTTTTCGAGTCTTTTAATTTTCAATTCTCACTTTTCATAAGCTATGACATTGAATTCTAAAGTCTCGAAGTGCAATTGGGTCAATTTGCCCTCCAATTTGATCAATTTTGAACAAAAGGGCTTAATTGCACAAATTTCTTTCAATTTAGTCCCCGGTTTCACAAATTTCGAAATTAAATTTCACACGGGCATAACCATTGAAATCAAACACCTCTACCCTATGTTTTTCATCATGATGAATGCATTGGTGGCTTCAATTCAGGCTAATTTGGTCGTTTAGGCCATCGATTAGACGAAAATCATTTTCGGATCCTAAGGGCAATTTGGGGTTTTCACTAAATTTCAATCAATTGATTCACGAAAATACCCCTATTTGATAGAAAACATGTCAAGGAGTCCGATTTTGATGTCAATTTCATGAAAAGAGATCGATTCGGGGCTAAATTGGGCGAGGAGAGTCGAACCGGGCCGGTCGGGTCAAACCCGACCCGGTCCGAACCGGGTCTGCAACTCAGTTGCAGACCCGGGCAGGACAGCGTACAAAATAAAAAAAAAAACGCAGGGGGGTGGCCGGCCTGGGATTTTAAAAAGACTCTCTTTCGGCGAGGTGCGGCTGGCAAAAAAGAGTGGTCGTCCACTGAAGAATGAGGGCCAAAGGTGGTCGGCCAACGAAAAAGGGACGGGGAGAAGAGGGCGGCAGATTGTTTTTCTTTTTCTTGGAGGATAGCCCCCGGAGCTTGGCCGAAGCTCCCGAGCTCCCGTCTTCACGCCCAGAGAAGAACCGAAGTCGGCGAATCATCCTCCGAGCTCGGCGACGTCAAGACGAAGCTCGTGTGCCCGTCAGACTCGCCGGAGGCCTCCGAAAAAGGTGAGACCCGTGTTCAAACTCATCCTCGGCCTTCAATGGCATCTCAAGTTTCATTGGTTCATTTCGCAAGCGGTTGATCTAGAATTGATCCTTGCGCATCCCTGCACGTTTTCACTTTTGATCGCATGATTTTTCATCGCCTGAATCGTCCGCTATGTCCCCCACCGTGACCGGCCTGCCGTGAGCCCCCCGGCTCGTTTCAGACCAAACCGAACCTCCATGAGGATCAGGTAAGATCTCTAGAACCCCTAGCAAGCTTCCCGATGATTTATTTTAGCCATGTAACGTACGGAACGACTAGGGCGGCACTCTCGCCGGAGAATAGGTCCGGCTGGAGTTGCAGGTATAGCAATTGTAATTCTGCTGTGTTAAGGCTGATATATGTTGTAGACGAGGCCCATACGAGTCTAATGCCGCTGATTTCGTGCGATTTGGAGTTTCGTAGGCAAAGTTATGCCCTTCCGACGAGGCGCCGACGAAGGGTTGCCGGCATCGGTTGTCTTCTCCGGCAATACCAAGAGTAAATGTGATTCTGCTATAGTGAGGCTGAGATATGTTTTAGAGGAGCTCATTATGAGAATTTTGACGAAAATTTCAAGTCAATCGGACGTCGGACGACCGAGATACGGCCCTCCGACGAGGCGCTGGCGAAGGAGCGTCGGCGCTGGTCATCTTCTCCGGCGAGCCCTTCGCCGGTCAACGAGTCAACGCTGACGTGGCGCGCCACGTAGGCAGCCACGTCAGCGATGTGGGTCCGTGTCCTTTAAAAATAAAACGCTGGATCGGACGGCCGTGGATGAGCCACGTGTCGCGATCCGGCGATTTTCAAAATAAGAAATATTTTTAATATAAAAAATAATAATTTTCGGATATAAAAATTCAAAATAATCCGACGGGTATCAGAATGCCACGTGTCACATCTAGGACTGTCGGATGGTTTTATTTTCAGAAATTCGAAAAATCTTTAAAAAAAAAAAAAAAAAAAATTCAAAAATTCAATAAAAAAAATAGAAAATCATAAAAAATTCGGAAAATTCAGAAAAATTCTAAAAAATTTCAGAAAATAGGAAATGGCCACATTCAACTGAGCATGACCTGTTCCGGGTCTTTCGACCCCCGATCTTTTCCGAAATGACGGTTTTGCCCTTCCGGCAAACCGTCTTCCAAAAAATTCTAAAAAATTCTAGAAAAATCCCAAAAAATAGGAAATGGCCACAATCAACTGGCCGAGGCTCATCCCGGGTGTTTTGAACCCGATCCTTCTTAAAAATGATGATTTCGCCTTTTGGGCGAATCGTCTCCCAAAAATTGAAGAAAAATCAAGAAATTCCAAAAAATTCTCAAAAATGGGAAATGGCCACAATCAACTAGCCATGGAATATTTTGGGTAATTCGGTATCCAAATCTTCCAAAAATTGACGATTTTTCCCTTCGGGTTAAATCGCCTCCAAATCTTCCCATTTTACCCCGGTCCGAAATCACACATTCCCTAAGCCCTTATGGCTATACTAGAAAGCCATTGATTTGAATTGATGTGCATCGATGTGATTTATTTATGCATTTGATTGCACTTTCATTAAAATGGATTGTGATTGATAGGAATAGTCTTCCAATTGTCGCGACCCTCTTGAGGTTGTCGGGCTCTCGAGGGCTAATGGGCCGTCCTGTCTGGTCGGACGCGGGCCTCTCCCAAGGCCCATTACCCAAATCGCAACGGAGGTATGCGTGATCGACTTTCAGTGTGGTCTAGTGACATGTGCTAAGTGTGCATGCCATGGAGTCGCCACCAATTATTTTTTTAGGGTATGATTGGACCACCCAATCGAATAGTTGGGAGTTTCTATTCAATTCTGCGAGAACCAGAGAAATGGTTTCGGGGACTTAGTTACACCAACTGTCAGAGTTGACGCCCTTTCGGTACCTAAGTTGACTGAATTTTCTAGCCTGAGATTCATGCGGATGAGTAAGGTATGAACCCTAAATCTAGAAATTCATGTAGATAAGAGTGATTATCCTAGCAATCACAATCAGTAATAAAATGCCCAACTCAAGGAATCTAGATATGCAAATAAATCACATGGCATTCCTAGTAAGGTCCTATTTATCAATCACAGCTCAAGAATGATTTAGCTGTCCTAGCCATTCTACACACGATCTAACCTAAGAAAAACATTAGGAAGCATCGAAGGAGTTCGAGAGTACTCACATGGGGTTCGCCGTGCCCTGGTTTGGTCTTGGACGAGCTATCGAGCTCATGCCGACCCGATTATATTTGGGGATCCACTCGGCGTTTTACACCATGAAATCATGTGAAACAAAAACGAAAATATTCAGCAAGGGGCATTTATTGTAGATGGTGGTCGATCTAATTGGACGTCAAGACTAAAAAAGATGTAGAAATTTACAAATTAAAATACTCGAATGACATTTTTTTGCCAAATTCAACTCTATGCGTCGTGAAGAAACACATGCAATTGAACTTGAATTTTGATTATTTATGAGTTCAAAATGTAAAAGAAATTAAAATAAAAATATTGACTATTTTTCTATATTTTTACGACATCGAACGCTATTTTTCTTCATTTTTCATGTATTTTTCTATTTTTGGAAAATATTAAAAAATATTTAAAAATATGAAAAATTATTTTTTTTTATCAAAAATGGTTCCTTTAGCTTGGTCAAGGCTACCAAAGATGATTTTTTAATTTTTTTAACTTTTTATAGATTTTTTATGAATTTTTTAAAAATAAACTATAAAAGACTGATCAAAAATCAGGTGTCAACAGCTGCCCCTCTTTGAGAGGAATTTCGTCAGAGGTTTCTCTCAAAGACAAGGTGACACCTGTGTTCCGATCAACTCGACTGGGAAAAGAAAAGAAATCATGACATCCAATTTTCATGCCCATCAATGTGTGCTTTTCCTTAAAAAGAGATGTGCTCATTCAATTCCCTGATATGATGTAAGAAAGTTAAGGAGTAGATAGACTTCCCTGCCCCTTACCTGCCGAATGCTTGCGGCATTTGCTGTGTCTGATGGGTTCAAGTAGATTCCTAAGGACTTGTCATCGGAGTGTCCTTGGGATGTTAAGCTCTGACCTGTATGGTAGGTCAAACCATAATGGGATTCCTAACTGATAGGAACCTAAGGAAGACGCATCCCACATTTGGGAATTTGCCAAGGGTTTTGATCCGTGTGGTGGACTAAACTAGAAATGGCTTGCCTAATGTAAGGCTTATTAGGGAAAACGACTCCTCCCGCGTTCGGGATTCATCAAGGTTTTGATCCGTATGGTGGATCGGACCATTGGGTTGATCCTTCAGGCGGTCTCTACCAGTCCTTTGACCCTTCAAGCGGTTTCTACCATTCATTGACCCTTCATGCGGTTTCTACCATTGAGTTGACCCTTCAGACGGTTTCTACCATTGGTTGACCCTTCAGGCGGTTTCTACCATACATTGACCCTTCAGGCGGTTTCTACCATTGTTTTGACCCTTCAGGCGGTTTCTACCATACATTGACCCTTCAGGCGGTTTCTACCATTGTGTTGACCCTTCAGGCGGTTTCTACCATTGATTGACCCTTCAGGCGGTTTCTACCATTGAGTTGACCCTTCAGGCGGTTTCTACCATTTATGAGATTCCAAATTGATATGAATCAAAGGATGACGTACCCGCTCTTCGGGGCTAGTCGGAGACTCGATCATTCTGTGGATCGGTCTTGGAAAAGATTTGCCTACTAAAAGGCTTCACCTAAGGATGACGCACCCAGTCTTTGGGGTGGCCAAAAGTCCTGTAGAAAGCTTAGACCTGAAAAAATTTTCCTCGCCAAGAAGATATTAGTAATCTTTGGGAAGACAATAATTGTCTAACTGACAAAATTCTACGACTTCAGTTTTAGTCATGAAATGTGCATTTTGATTGTTGGAGGTTATCCAAAACATTCCTGCCATATACAGATGTGATCATAAATTCCTTGCACGGAAACTCTAGATCAAACAATTTGAAAATTTCAAAAAGAGTTTGCTCAAAACATCCATTGGAGTATTTCTCACCCAAGAAGGCTCCTCACTGCTCTGTGATAATGATCTTTAATAGGGAAAGTGCTCAATTTCCTACCGACCTGTGCCTGGGTTTCAGGATCATTCGCAACGCATACATTTCGACCGATCAGGAGGTCTTTCACGGGACCGTAGTGTTAGGCTTGGATATCGGTTTCCAAGGGGGACTCACTTTTGAGTCAAGGCCGTTGAACGAAATTTTTCACTATCTGCTCCGGGTTTACAAGTCAAGAACCCTGCAAAATGAGAAAGAAATAGTCTTGCTTGTACTTCTTTGAGCTAAGTTATACATTAACCCAAGTGTCTTAGTCAGATAAGACTACTTCAGGGTTGTAACATTGGAAGGATTGGGGACCGAAAAAGGCTTATTTTTTGCCCAGAAATTGTGAAGGGTTTGACATTGGTGATCATTGCAAATTTGCCACATGTCCTTCGAAGAACATCTCCATTTCTTGAAGTGTACACTCCTCTTTTAGAGCGCACAAGGATGTTTAAAAGCGTCTCTTGTTACATTAAGAGACCGTCTGTTTGTGTGTTTGCAATTTGAGCACGACAACATTTGAAGAGTAGTCATCTTGAACTAACTCCTTTGCAGGGTCTTTTCATCGTCTCTCTAGACTTTACTGGGATATTTTGAATAGACATCAGCCTTGCTTTTTACCAGGCACTTTGCTTTTTCTTGATGTCTAGGGATTTTTCTTTTCCCCCTTTTTTTAATCCCGTGTTTTTCTTTTCTTTTGGAGCTAGGATTTTCGGCAATCATGCTAGATATGCAACTTAAACTTTGGCACGCTTCCATTCCTAGAGTGATGTTGCCTTTGCTTTGGAATATGCAATGATCACCAATAGGTTGATGAAATGAATTTGCTGGCTCAACTTGGTTGTGCAAAGGATAACAGTGTGTAGGATAGAGAAATGAATCATTCTCGTCATCCTATGACACTTGGATTATCATATAAACAACACACAAAGATTTATGTTAGTCCGAGCAAGAAAATTTCTAACCGTTTACTTTCTGATACTGTTGGACTAACCTTCATTTGCCCCAATGTGGGGTGGTTCTTGACAGGGTTGAGAATGAAAATCGCCGTTCAATGGGGTTCTCAATGGGCATCTGTAGTGTTTGGAATGAAGAAATAAATGCCTCTGTCATCTCGATCCATGTAATCGTTGCGAATGACCCTTATATCCATAGGTTAAGGTTTCGCTATCATTTCCAATCTCCTCATCTCTCAAGTGTGTATGGGACGTGTTTGGATTAGGCTCGCTTCTCTTATGAGAAAATACCCTTTTGAACAGTTCAAACGACTCTTATTGGAAAAATTCATTTCATTTCATCAAGATTTATCCTTCAAAGGGATTTTATGATGCACCATACATGTGTAATTCATGTTCAGACAATCTCATGTTTTAAAACATGAATGTCAATGAAGTAAGAATTCTATGTCTTTTTAGATGTGAGAATCGAATTAATTCTGAAAGTTTTTAATCTCCAATGAATTGGGAAAAGGGATACTTACCTGCCCATCGAGGCTGGAGATCCTGGAGATATAAAAGGGATATGTCATTGTATATTCTAAAACTTTACAAAAATTGGAACGATACATCTTACCCTTGGTCATATGCTCCAACGAGTGTACAAGGGTTGTGAAAACCTGCACTTCACATAGTAACACAAGATTGTTGGGTGTTCTAAAGTTCTTTCGACTTCTTGGTTTTTGGAGAAAAATGAAACTTACATGTCTGCCTTGATGGCGAGCTCCTGCCAAGGATAAATATTAAGCATTATTTTGGGTTTTCAAATTCAAAACAAATTGGGACGATACTACTTTACTCTTGATTTGAATTCCTTCTGCATGCCAATGTGCGGATTGTAGAAGCCAGCCCTCAAGCTTGTGGCCATGATTTCTTCGTCTGGTTGGGCAACGAATCCACCTCGAGGATTTACGTCGGAGGAGATTCATTCATCTTTTTGGGCGTGTTTCATGCACTGTTTTGTTATTTGAATGCATGGCTTCTTGGGTGCCTCATCTCTGTTCATCACCTGAGAGGAAAATGAGAGAACATTATCCCCGCATCTGATTGAAAATCATTTAGGAACGATACGTTCTTTTTACCAAATGGGTGGCTCCGCGGCCAAATGTGTTTTACATTGAAAGGATGGATTCCATTACGCTCTGCGGATGATAACTATCGCTCCGGGGACTTGCCCCACGGATCAAACGATGAATTTGATGTCTTCGGCTTCGACATGCTTTCCAGATGTAGGAATGGTTTGCCCCCATTTTCAGTGGAGATGGGTTTTGTCGAGTGGGCAAGATCAAAAACTCATCCTAGATTTGGCTTTAGTCGAAGGTTGAAATCCCGACCTTGGATAAGCGAATCATGATTCATCTCCTTCTGCTTCGGATTTGTCATTTGCGTGCTTCACATTTTACAATACCAACTTCGCCGCTTGATGAAAATGAATCGATGATTTTCGAATTGCCCCAAGTTCTATAGTCATCTGCGTCGAATCTCTTTGAACTTCATCGGGTGATAGACAAACTGATAAAATGATTTTTCAATCCTGAGATCGAACTCCTGACGTTTCGTACCACTTCTAGTTCACTGACTACCAGGACAAAGCACTATTGGCGTCCCTAACTGGTTCGTTTTTTGTTATAAAATTCTTGAAGCAGTTAGCGACCCCCATCGAGAATGAAACAAGCTCAATTTAGAGTTCATAACGACTAAAGGTCCCTTAGAACGATACAGAGCTAACCGTCTTTGAGCTCGCTCGGGCTTTTGCTCGCATTTTCCTATGTGAAGCCTTTAAATGTTTTTCTTCGTGGCGTTCAATTGATTCGCCTCGACTCTAATCTAACAAGGGATTGTTGTACTCAAGCATGATGATGCTCGCAGGTAGTACTGATCGCTGCCCCAGATTAACTCTAGGCATTAAGGAAGATTATCTTGCATGGAAGACTTTATGACAGAAAGATTAATGATACATCCATTCACATGTGCCTAGTTCCCTTGAGGATTCTCGGTGATCAGCCAGCTACACCATGAATCAGACATATAATCGTCATTTTGGATCATAATTTCATAAGTCCATCAGTTTTAAACTGATCGATCCAGATATGGAGCTCCTCATCAAGGAAATCTTTTGATTCTTCGAGCAACTGATATTCGGGTTGACCATCATCGCTTGGCGTTGAAGGATTCCTTTTTCTGTTGTGAGCGATCTGATTCTTCGAGCTAGAACCTTCGTCGTTGCTCGAGATTATAAGAGGATGATTGATCGGTTCACTATCAAAAGCACCTTCCATTTGGGAATGGGAGAAACAAAAATCCTCAAAGCATCCGCCCGCTTGATCTTCCGAAATCATATGCCCAAGCCGGGCAGATCTTTGAACACTAGGCGCAATATGTTGATCGGGGATAGGAAGAGCACTAGCGAAAAGTTGCTGCTCAAACCAAGGAGTTCGTACCTGCTGCACTTGTGGCATATACTCTTGAGGGGTGCTGAGATGATTCGGGGGAATATTCTGATTAGCGCCCAAGTAGTCGATGGTGCTGCTACCAGCTTGGTCGGTGCCTAGATTCGGCAGGGTATTTCTTACTTCAGGGGCATTGTAGTTATAGCCATGCCTAGTGTTTAGGCACAAGTTGAGTTCTTTCAGGTTCAGTGCTGTGTGGCGCTGTCTTAGCGCCCTTCTGTAGCTCTTGAGGTGACTCGCGACTCCATATTTAGTGAGTCCTGGTATGTTCATGATCTCAAGTATGCGCGTTGGATATGCTGAGTTGATCCCTAGTTGCTGAACCGCACTAAGGAACTTGAGATGAAGCTCGGGGGACCAATTGACCCTCGTCTTCTTGCGACCCGGAACAGTGTTGACAACTTGGCTATTGCTCTCTGGCCTATTTCCAGTAGGATTTGATCGAGCCGGAAATTGTTGTGGAGGGAATTCATCAGCTTTGGATTGGTCGGTCGTGATAGTAAGCTCATCGTTAAGGAAACTCCAATCATGGTGACGCATATCACATCCTTTAGAAGGCATCGGTATTGACTTCGTAGAATTGATTTGTTCATGCATATCTCCAACAAAATTCGATTGTATCGAAGATGGTTCGAGGGAGTGGGGTGGTGAATGAGCATTTTCAATC
Source organism: Rhodomyrtus psidioides (assembly GCA_021437785.1). Lineage (NCBI taxonomy): Eukaryota > Viridiplantae > Streptophyta > Magnoliopsida > Myrtales > Myrtaceae > Rhodomyrtus > Rhodomyrtus psidioides. The sequence continues at coordinate 4,335,388 of JAILYB010000069.1, forward strand.
CTCATATAAGGCTTATCAAGGAACATTTCGCCGAGAGTGATAGGGCCACCGCAATTAAGGCAAGCGATAGTGCTGGGAGCTTTCTTATACCTCATGTTCTCCGCTCGAAGCTTTTCGTTTTCCTCCTTTAGAATCGCAAGTTCTTGACGTCTGTGTTGAGCCCTCAATTTGGCTCGCTTATTTTGAAACCAAAACTTGACCCTCAAAGGTTTCATCCCTAGCTTCTGGCCCAATTCATTTCTTTGTTTCATGTTCGGGAGAGGGCATTCACTAAAGAAAGCTTCAAGCTCTTGGATTTCATTCTGAGTGTGGCACTGGCGACGTTTCCTTTTCCGGGATTGACCATCGCTGCTGCTGTTGTCGTCGCTGCTGAGATCCTGAACTCCGTTGCCGAAAGGGTTGGGTTCTGTGGTTCTGGTACCAGACGCCATCCTAGAATCTTCGAGATCTCTCAGTAGTTCATTTTCTGAGATTTTTGGATCAGTCGCCTCTAGCAACTGATGGTAACTCTCAAACATGTTGGATCGAAAAATGTTCGATCAATTTTTGCTCACTCAGGGTTCTCTACTCTCTCATGTATGCTCACTCTCTCTAAATTTTCTTTTGAGTGGTTCTGTATGCCCATGAAACGTTCTTTAAACATGGATGAAGATCATCAGGCAAGCGTTGCTCCCAAGATTTCGTATTTCCCGCTTTGTCGTTTTCTTTCTTCTTTTCAACGTGGAGGGACACCAAATCGATTTCCTGTTCTCGATATCCATGTCTGTCTCCCACTTATTTTCAAAAAGGTGAAACTACGCTCGCCTGCCGCTCAGTTTTTTAATATGATGGGACCGCCAAATCCTTTCGCAACTTTTTTCGATAGTTGCGCTTAACTCCCGCTCAATTTTAATATGGTGACACCGACATATCTTTTTACAACTTTTTTAGGTTTATCAAGCCTGAAATCGCGGACTGGGACAAATCTGATGGTTCACCGAAAGAGCCACCATTGCTTTACCCAATTAACTTGGCTCCACGAGCATTATTGTTGTGCCTTTCTTCATTCTCGAGTTGCTATAAAAGGAGGAGTTAATGCAGAGAAGATTAACACTCTTACATAATTGCCTTTTCGTATTTTAATCACTCTACCACACTCATCTTCTTCTCCCTCACTCCAACGAAAATGACCTCCTCTCCTATTCGCGCTTTCTCGTCCGAAATTTTGGCCCAGTGGGAAAAACTCTATAACCTCCTCGGTCGAGGCTATGCTCATATAGCCGATCACCCAGAAACTGAAGATGAAATCCGTATTTTACTCGTGGAAATAGACACCACCTCCATCGAGGGCACTAATTTAGAGAGGGAATATAGAATCTTCCCAACCCTCTTTATAAACTTTTTAGAGACTTACCGTGTCGCTCATCGAAAAGCTACCGTGGCTCACGTTTTGCGAGCTCGCTATGAGGATCGGTCCAACTGCTTGGTGTTGGCCAACCTTGTGGCCGATAGTCACAGAAAGGCTGTTGAGTTCGCCAACAAGCGAGTCTCGATGTTGCTTCGCGAGAGGGGAAATTTGGTGGAGCGCTTGGCCTTATCCCTGACCACCTATGAGCACGACCGTCGTAATGTCGTGTTGAAGTTTCAATGTGAGTGGCAGGAAGAAAGGCTTGACAGCATTACCGCGGATATAGCCCATGGGAGAGGACTAGTTCGGGACCTGGAAATAGCCGCCGAAGATCACGGGACCAAGGTTGCCGATCTTAAAGGGGAATGTAAACGCCTTCTTCTTAAGCTTGCAGATCTCGAGTCTCAAGGTGGTGAGTATAAGCAAAGCATCAATAATATGGAGGGCCAACTAGGTTCCTTTGTGATGCTAATTAGGGCTCATTGCGGTTTTATGTTTCCACCCCGATGATTTGTATGATCTGCTTTTAAGGTTCCTCGATTGAGCGAAATGAATGAAAGCTCTAATGTGTGTGTCTCAACTTCTGTATGGCTGACTTTCTCGAACACCTGACCACTCTCAACCTAGGCAAGCTGCGCTTTGACATTGATGATTCGAACGTGTACATCTTGATTTTTTAATCTTGCTTATGATCGGATAAAGGAACCTCCCACCGCGATTATCCACAAAAAGACTTCTCTTCTCTACTTGTTTTTAACCTGTTTCAAATGAAAAGGCAGAATCAGAAGAAAGAATTTGAAAAATAAAGCATAAATCCTTTCAATTTTATGCTTACTTATGATTAATAGGGATAAGAGCTTTTACAAGGGTTTTGGCCTTGTGCAAAAGCTTTTATCGATATTCCTCAAAGGAAAGCATATCATTGAAAGGAATGTAATTCACGATAATTGCCTTTGATCAATTCCAAGAAAATCAATGGAATGTTCAAAAGTACACAATTACGATGTGTTTTAAATTCAATTGAAGATACAGTATCCAAATTAAAGCTGTTTGCTAAGAACGAGAGTAATTTGGATATCTATCTTTTCATTAAATTTGAAAAACACGAATACTCTTGATATTCTTGATCAATTATTGTGGATTACCAATGATGCAAAACATGCATGAACCAATTCAAGTTTATAGTTCCTTCTGGCGAAATTGGGATTGTATTGCCCTATACGGCCAAAAGGTTGTATAAGACTTCCAATTTCAATTTCATCCAAAGGAATTATAAAATTGATTTTGGAGTATTCGAGTGATTAGAAGAAATGCCACTATCACATTCCAATGACAAGTCAATAGAAATACAACAAATTTCAATCTGGATGTATATAAACACAAATAGATTCCTAATACAATCAATCTAAGGGATCAGATAGAGAGGATCTCAGCAAAATAAATCCTATACAAGGCTAGAAATGAAAAATAAAACAAAGGAATGTGATCTTAATACTTAGAGATGCCCTAGTTTCGATCTTTGAGACGTGACTTCAGGATCACCTATTCCAAATCATCATCTTCATTAGATGATACCTCAATGATGTCCATAGTAGGCTCTTCTTGTCCACTTGGCGCTCGTAATGGGATGACACCATCTTCATCTTCCATTGGGAGGAAAACACTCATATCTATCCTTAAAATGACATTTAATCCAATCACCGGAATTATGCAATGAATATAATGATTAAGAGCTGTAACAAGTTCGAGGGATAGAAAAGTCTTACCAACCAAACTTAAGAGAAAATCAAGCTTCTCTGTATTTTTTGCAGTGTTAGGTATACTAACCTTCCATAGACAAACGCATGAGACAAGTGAGGGAAAACTCCTAAAAATCAAAAGATAGGGCTTGGTACCTAAAGCCAAGGTTCTCGCCTCGAATTCTGGGAAGAGCCGATTCCATTGCACAACTATCGTTGCATTGGGACTCAATCCATAGTTCGAAGTGAGCGGAATTGAAAAGTGGATTACCCCATGTTTTTCCTCACGGAGATTCCATTTTCAATTCCTTCTATTGTGTTCCTAAAGAGGGCGCTTGGGGTTTTAGGCGCAATTGTGTGTATTCATTGTGTCGTGCTAAAGCAATAGACATGCATTTTATTTAACAATCACCGCTTCAATATAAACATCCACACAATCATACATCTAAAACTCCTACCTGCATAAAACAAAGTTAACAAGCACTTCACCCCTTATTTCTCCCGTCTACAAAAACATCTAACACATTCGTTAGCATAAACACCTCACTTTCGAGAGCATCTGCATAAAATTAGGTTAGAAGAATCAATCAACTTTTTAATCGGCTCAAGTCCACTAAATGGTTAAGAACCAGTCCCCAGCAGAGACGCCAGTCTGTCGCGACCCTCTTGAGGTTGTCGGGCTCTCGAGGGCTAATGGGCCGTCCTGTCTGGTCGGACGCGGGCCTCTCCCAAGGCCCATTACCCAAATCGCAACGGAGGTATGCGTGATCGACTTTCAGTGTGGTCTAGTGACATGTGCTAAGTGTGCATGCCATGGAGTCGCCACCAATCATTTTTTTAGGGTATGATTGGACCACCCAATCGAATAGTTGGGAGTTTCTATTCAATTCTGCGAGAACCAGAGAAATGGTTTCGGGGACTTAGTTACACCAACTGTCAGAGTTGACGCCCTTTCGGTACCTAAGTTGACTGAATTTTCTAGCCTGAGATTCATGCGGATGAGTAAGGTATGAACCCTAAATCTAGAAATTCATGTAGATAAGAGTGATTATCCTAGCAATCACAATCAGTAATAAAATGCCCAACTCAAGGAATCTAGATATGCAAATAAATCACATGGCATTCCTAGTAAGGTCCTATTTATCAATCACAGCTCAAGAATGATTTAGCTGTCCTAGCCATTCTACACACGATCTAACCTAAGAAAAACATTAGGAAGCATCGAAGGAGTTCGAGAGTACTCACATGGGGTTCGCCGTGCCCTGGTTTGGTCTTGGACGAGCTATCGAGCTCATGCCGACCCGATTATATTTGGGGATCCACTCGGCGTTTTACACCATGAAATCATGTGAAACAAAAACGAAAATATTTAGCAAGGGGCATTTATTGTAGATGGTGGTCGATCTAATTGGACGTCAAGACTAAAAAAGATGTAGAAATTTACAAATTAAAATACTCGAATGACATTTTTTTGCCAAATTCAACTCTATGCGTCGTGAAGAAACACATGCAATTGAACTTGAATTTTGACTATTTATGAGTTCAAAATGTAAAAGAAATTAAAATAAAAATATTGACTATTTTTCTATATTTTTACGACATCGAACGCTATTTTTCTTCATTTTTCATGTATTTTTCTATTTTTGGAAAATATTAAAAAATATTTAAAAATATGAAAAATTATTTTTTTTATCAAAAATGGTTCCTTTAGCTTGGTCAAGGCTACCAAAGATGATTTTTTAATTTTTTTAACTTTTTATAGATTTTTTATGAATTTTTTAAAAATAAACTATAAAAGACTGATCAAAAATCAGGTGTCAACACCAATCTGCATGGAACCCTGAATCAAGCCTACCTCACCCAAAATTGCGTCTGCATGAAATCCTTGTTAGGGAAAATCACTCGCGTTAGGTACCGAAAGGGCGTTGGTAATGACATCAACGTAACCAAGTCCCCGAACCCAAAATCTCTGGTTCCGCAAAACTGATCGATCTCTCCCAATCGGTCAGTAAGGTTTCCGGTCTACCCTCCAAGAAAGACCGGTGGCGACTCCAAATGCATGCACAAGTAGCACATGCCACCACGACCACACTAAGGTCGAAAGCGATCGACTCTTATCGTCGAACCCATTAAAAGAAAACTCCCGCCGCGATTTGGTATGGACCTAGGAGGGCCCGCGCCGATCCGAGACCCGCGATCGGTAATCCATTAGCCGCGTCCGCTTTCGGACGGGTCGCGACAGCTGGCGACTCCGCTGGGGACCTTTGTTCTAGAACCTATGGTTCTAGACCTCAAGTGGACTTAGGCCGTAATTAAAACGCTGAGTGATTTTTTTAACCCTGCAGGCGCTCTTGAAGGTGAGGTAAGTCCGCTTATGGTAGGTGTTATATGTTTTTGCAGATTGGAGAGATAAGGGGTGTAGTCCGTGATTAACATTGTTTTATGCAGTTCGGGCGTAGGAATGTATGTTGTGTGGATGATTTGAAGTGCTGATTGATAAACTGTTGTGCATGACTTGCATCGTGATGATCACGACACATGGACACACACAACCGCGCCTAAAACCCCGGGCGCCGCCTTTAGGAACACAATAGACGGAATTGAAAATGGAATCTCCGTGAGGAAAAACACGGGGTAATCCACTTTTCAATTCCACTCTCTTCGAACTATGGATCGAGTCCCAATGCAACGATAGCTGTGCAATGGAATCGGCTCTTTCTAGAACTCGAGGTGGGAACCTTAACCCTAGGTGCCAAACCCTCTGATTTTTAGAAGTTCACCATCACTTGTCTCATGCGCATGTCTTTGGGCGGTTGGTACACCTAAAACCGCACATAAGTCGACGAGTTTGGTTGGTAAGACTCTCTATCCCCCAAATCTATCACAGTTCATGTAAATATAGGCATTTCATTCATTGCATTTTGGTGATTAGATTAAATGCCATTTCGAGAATAGATATGTGCGTTTGTCCCTAACGCCCTTGATAGAAGACGAGGAGGGTGATATCCCACGACGAACACCGGGTGTGCAATAAGGAGCATACTATGGACATTATTGAGGTATCATCCAATGAAGATGACGAGTTGGGGCAAGTGATCCTGAAGACACAGATCGAAACTGGGGCATCCTTAAACGTTAGGATCACATTCCTTTGTTTCATTTTCCATTACTAGTCCTCTTGTATAGGGTTTATTTTTACCGAGGTTTTCTCTATCTCACCCCCTAGAGTGATTGTATTAGGGATCTATTGGTGTATACATTCAGATGGAACTTGGTTGTATTTCTTTTGACGGGTCATGGGAATGTGATAGTGGCATTTTCTCTAATCATCCGAATACACCCAAGTCAAGTTTATAATTCCTTTAGAGGAAATTAAAATTGGAAATCTTACACGACCTTTTTGGTCGTATAGGGTAATCCAACCCCAATTTCGCTAGAAGGAATTATACACTTGAATTGGTTCATGCATGTTGTACGCCACTGGTAATTCACGATAATTGATCAAGAATATCGGCGTTGTTTCAAATTTAATGACGAGATAGATGTCCAAATTACTCTTGTTCTTAGCAAACGGCCCTAATTTGGACGCTATATCTTCAATTGAATTTAAAACACGGTATCATGTCTTGCACTTTTGAGTAATTCATTCTTCTTGAAATTGATCAAAAGCGATTATCGTGAATTACATTCCTTTCAATAGTATGCTTTCTTTCGAGGAATACTGATAACAACTTTTCGCACAAGATTAAAACTCTCGTAAAAGTTTTTGTCCTTATTAATCCCGAGCAAGCATAAGATTGAAAGGGGTTTATGCTTTCTTTTTCAAATTATTCCTTCTGATTCTGTCGTTTCATTTGCAGGTAAAAAATAGGTAATAGAGAGAAATCTTTTCCTGGATAAGTCTGAGGCTATTCTTTCATCTGATCACGAGCGAGTTGTAAAATCAGGACATATTTGCTCGACTTATTGATATTATGGTTCGGCTCACCCAAGTTGAAGATGTTCGGATGCTCGAAGAAATGAACCATGCAGAAGTTAAAACACACACACGAGAACTTTCATTTATTTTGCTCAGTGGAGAGTTTTCAAAAGCAGGTCATACAATTTGGGGTGGAAAAGTAAAGCCGAAGTGAACCCTAATTAACGACACAAAGGAGCCCAACTGACCCTCCATGTTGTTAATGCTCTTCCTATACTCCCAACTCCGCATGTCATGGTCGGCAAGCCTGAGGAGAAGACTTCTACATTCTCCCTTAACCTCGGCGACCTTGGCCTCGTGTTCTTCGGTGATTATTTCCAGGTCCCGAACCAATCCATTCCCGCGAGCTATGTCTGCGGTTATTTTGTCGAGCCGTTCTTCCTGCCAGTCGCTCTGAAGCCTCAACAGGACATTGCGGCAGTCATGCTCGCCGGTGGTCAGGGATAGGGCCAATTGATCCACCAGATTTCTCCTCTCGCGAAGCAACGTCGCGACCCGCTCACTAGCAAACTCGACGGCCTTTTTGTAACTATCGGCCAGATAGTTGGTCAGCACCAAATGATCAGATCGATCCTCATAACGAGCTCGCAAGACGCGAGCCACGAGAACCTCCCGATTAGCAACACGATAGGCCTCTAAGGAGTGTGCAAAGAGAGTCGGGAAAATTCTATATTCCCTCCCCAATGTAGTACCTTCGAGAGAAGTGGTATCTAGATCCTCGAGCAGGACGCAGATTTCATCCTCGGTTGCAGAATGATCGGTTATGTGCGCGTAACCGCGACCCAGTAGGTTATAAAGCTTTTCCCACTGGGCCAAGACATCAGTTGAAAAAGTGCGTACGGGAGAGGAGGCCATTTGCGTTGGGTTGGCTTGAGAATAAGACGAGTCTAATAGGGAGATTAGAAGGAAGAAGCTGATTATGCGAGAACGTTAACCTGCCATACGTTAATTCCTCATTTTATAGCAACTCGAGGATGATGAAGGGTCTCAGTAATAATGCTGGTGGAGCCCAGTTATGGGGTAAAGCAGGAGGTCCCCTCACGAAAACCATTGGATTCGTTTCGGTCCGCGATTTCCGGCTTATCAATTAAAAGATGTAAAAGATTTGTCGGGATCACCATTATTAGAGTTAGGTGGGAGGTAAGCGCAACTATCGAAGAGAGCCCTAACAGGATTTGGCAGTCCCATCACGTTGAAAAGCTAAGCGAGAAATTCAAGGTCTTGAGGGGGAACATTTGCCTAATGATGCTTGAAGAGCGTCTCCTGAACATACAAAGTCATTCGAAGAAAAATTTATAGGGAGTGAGCATACAGGAGAGAGTAGAGAACTCTGAGTGGGCAAGAACCAATCAAACATTTCTCAATCCAACATATTTAAGAGGTTACTGTCAGCTGCTAGAGGCGACTGACTCAAAAATCTTAGAAATTGAACTACTGAGGGATCTCGAAGATTCCAAGATCAAGTCTAACACCAAAACCATGGAGCCCAACACTTCTGGCAACGGAAATCAAAATCACGGCGACGACGACAACGACATCCACGATGCTCAACTCGGGAAAAGAAGACGTCCTCACCAATACTCTCAGGAGGAAACCCAAATGCTGGAAACCCACTTCAGTAAAAGCCCTTACATGAAAAAGAAGTGGAGAATTGAATTGAGCCGGGAGTTGGGGATTAATCAGTCGAGGATCCAGTTTTGGTTTCAAAATAGGAGATCCAAATCGAAGGCTCAACGCAAACGTCAGGTGGTCGAGATTTTAAAGGAAGAAAACCAAAAGCTGTGAACAAAAAATATGAGGTATGAAGAAGCTCTCAATATTACCGTTTGCCCTCATTGCGATAACCCCATCGCCCTCGGTAAGATATTCCCCGATAAGCCTCACGCAATGATTGAAGACGTTCATTTACTACCCTACTCCCTCGGGGCATCTCCTGCTCAACCAGATTTTGCCGGAGTCACGCATGAGCAGGATGATCCTACGAAGACGATACAAATGCCTCCTGGAGGATGGGATATGCATCGCTTTGATTGGAGTTACAGTTTCAAGAAGCTGGATGTTACCGCCGACCAGCTCAAAGCACATCAGCCTTCTGCACAACAATTTTCGATGGGGTCGGGTCCTGCTGGAGATGAGTTAATCAGTCGTCAAGCCATCAATGCAATTTTGGGCCACGATAAGAGGAGGTTCGCTTGGCCCCCTGAACTGCATTTCAGATTCCTAGACGTGGTTCACCAAATGGGGATCGACTCAGCAAATCCGACGCGCATATTTAAAGCCATGAATGTACCGGGGCTTAGTAAGAAACTGGTCAGGAATCACCTTAGTGCCTACAGAAGGCTATTAAAACAGCGTCGAGAGGAGCTAAACCGGGAGGAATCCGTCTCGAGCTCAAAAACTAGGGGCGACCGCCATTGTAATGCTCATGTATCAAGAGATACCCGGCCAAATCTAAGCATCAATCAAGCTAGAAACCCGACCACCGGCAAACTGAAAGCTGATCAGAATGTCCCTCTGGGCCATTTCAACACTTTTCAAGAGCACGTGTCACAAGTACAGCAAGTATGGATTCCTCCATTCGAGCAGTAGTCGGCTGGTACTCTACCTGCCGCTGGTCAACCCACAACAGATGATTTCTTCGATGAGGGGCTCGATGCCTTGTTCAATCAGTGGGAAGCTGGCATGCTGGGACAGCCATGATCTAACACTTGACTCGGGGCACGATGGGTCGTCACTACGAACACCCAGAGAAAGAAGAACGTGTTCACGAGTAGATCACTCATCTTATCCATTGTAAAGTTCCTATGGGAACATTTTTCTTTAATGACTATAGTTAATTCTATATGAAAGCCAACGCTATCGACGAAAATCTTCATGCTCAGTTGCGATGATCCCTTGTTAGATTAAATCCGAAACCAGAGGCGGTCTTTAAATTTTGAGTGGCCACGAACTCATTCCTCACCGAACACCCAGGATGTTGAAATGAAGAGTAACAGCGTGCACTGGGAAAATGCCACTTTCGTTTGAACGATGAAAAGGGGTTGAGAGAAGGTCATAGCGTTAATTCCCATGGAGCTAAATGAATTAAACGGAGTCATTAATCGTGGATCCGCCACTGCTCCCCACGTTCTCGGGCCTAGCAAATCATAAAAGGCACCGAAAGATTGTAGACCCACCACTTTGAAGACTGAACTAGGGGACGAGCGCAATACTCAATGAAACCGAATCAATGCAAGAGAGTTTGTGATCCTGTCACGACGAAAAAGAAAGGGGAAGACAGACGAGGAGTAATTGCAGGGTCTCGGGAGGAGCGCTTGCTTGCTGGTCTTCATATGCAGCCTAAAGGATGGTTCTAGGACACGCACAATCACTCGAGAAAATTTCTAGAGTGAGCAAACACATAAGAGCGAATAGAGAAAGCTGAGTGAACTAGATCAACCCGAGATACTCCGATCCATCATGTTTAAAAGCTATTCCCATCTGCTAGAAACGCCCGACCTGGACATCTCTGAACACGAACTGCTGGAAGACTTTGAAGATCCTTGAGCTGAATCCTGCCCGAAGGCCATGGAGACTGACTCCTCTAGTGATGAAATTCTAGGCTTCAGCTACGAAGAAGGAGTATACAATGATGACCGGAGTCGGAAAAGGAAGCAACTGCAACGCCACACTCCAGGCCAAATCCGAGAACTCGAAGCTTTCTTCAATGAATGCTCCACCCCAAGCACACAACAGAAAATTGAGTTGAGCCGAAAGTTAGGATTGGAGCTTTCGAAGGTCAAGTTTTGGTTCGCCAACAACCGAACCCGGGTGAAACAGCAACACACAGATCATGAGTTATTGGCCCTGAAGGAGGAGAATGAGAAGCTTCGAGCTGAAAGCGCGAGATATAAGGAAGCTCTGACCAAGGCCGCCTGCCTTAATTGTGGTAATCCTGTTGTCCTCGGCGAGGTGTTCCTCGATGAACCATCCCTATTGACGAATAACGCTCAGCTGTTACCGTATTCTCCACAGCATTTTCCGACACAGCCAGATACCGTCGGAGATCTGCATGAGCAAGTCACCACCATAGAGTCAACACCAACATCCTCTGAGAAATGGGACATGAATCATCACAGGTGGAGTTCTCTCAATGACGAACCCGCTGTCGCAGCCAGCCAATCCAAAGTCGGTGAGTCCCTCCCTGGACAACTTTTGAAACGACTAGATCCCGTAGAGAACAGCTACCGAAGTATTGACGATATTTTGGGTGATAAGAGAACAAGGTTTTACTGGACCTATGAACTTCACACCAAATTTGTTGATGCAATTCGAGAGCTGGGAGTTGATTCGGCTAGCCCACTACGTGTACTTGAGATTATGAACGTGCCGGGGCTCTCTAGAATTAACGTTGAGTCTCACCTTAAGTACTATAGGAGATTGCTAAAGGATGGAAGGATAGCGTTAAACCATCATAAAGCCGGTTGGAGCTCAAGTGCTGGGCAGAGTCACAACCACGATGATTGGAGAGCCAAGAGCACCCAACCGTGTTTCAGCAATGACGGGACCAGCAGTCGTGTCAGCGACTCCTCTAACCCAAATCAGAGTGCTCCGCCGAACTATCTCAATACTCCTCAAGAGTATATACCACAGTTCCAGCACATAGGGATTCCTCAGTTTGAACGCGAATCGGTCATTAATGATGTCCCTGAAGCGGATCTGGCATTGGTAGAGAGTGCACATATAAACCTGCCGGTCATTGGAGGAAGTTCCAATTCGAGGGGTCAAATTGCTCACGGCGAGAGCAAAGAGAGGAATCCCTCACCTGCAGTCGACGACACCCAATTTGGGCACCAAGAGCTAGAAAGAGCAGGCGATTTCCTTGACGAGGAGCTAAACACTTGGATCAATACTCTTCAGGAATGTATGTCTCAACCCCAACAGGGCAATGATGAAAGTTCCAGCTCAAAGACTCCAGTCCCTCACAACGAAGTCAATGAAAGAAATCTACCCCCAGCAATCGTTGATACCCGACTTGAACATCAATGGCTCGAAGACTCGAGCAATTTCCTTGGCGATGAGTTCAATCTTTGGCTCGATCAATTTGGAGCCGGAGGACCATCGCAGTGGTGACGCAAGGCCGGTGATCAAGCGTCCGATGCAAAGCATGGTTACTCGATGAAAAATGCTTAGAGGAAAGGGGTTGAATACTCCTATTGAATATGTTGTTGATCGCACTGTAAGGTTCCCACGGGAACATCTTTCATTAATATCTAGAACTAATTGCGCGTGAGTGTCAACGTCACCCTTTGAGCATCTTCAAGCCGAGGGCCGTGGATTAATCACTTAATCCGTGGAGCAAGTTCCATGAACAATGACTATCACCCGCGGAGCATAATGGGATCTACCCCTTCAATACGAAATACGTTTGGCCGCGAAGCCACCTATTTGGTAAAACGATGTATCATTCCTAAACGATCTTCAATCGAATACCGAAGTAATGTCTCCTTTCTTTCCCTTCTCAGGTGATAAACGTGGATAAATCACTCAAGGAGCCATTTGTTCGAATAACAGAACAGACGTTGCCCAATTGGGGGCAGATGAACCATTGATGTTGCAAACACTCCAAGAATGGATAGGCGGATTTGATAGATGTTGTTCATATCAATACGCAACATTAGAACGGGATGAGAACCAAGAGTAAAGTTGTATCGTTCCAAGTTGTCTTGAATTTGAGAATATGAATTGATACTCGTTATTTATCCTTGACAGGGGAATCGCCTTACAGACGAACAGGTTTTTACATCCCATGTACTACTCTTTAGAGTACATGACCAAGGGTAGGATGTATCGTTTCGATTTTTGAAAAATTCGTGAACATGCAATGATATGCTTCTTTTACATTTTCAGGGGTCTGCAGCCACGACAGGTAGGTAAGTATCCCTTTCCCAGTTAGCTGGAGATAAAAAAATGTTAAAGTACTTTCAGCCGTCATGAAAATTATCCAATGCATCGATGTTCATGATTTAAATCGGGAGGTTGCCCAAAGCATGAATAAGACATGCACGATACATCACAAAATCCCCTCGATGGATAAATTTTGGGAAAGAAAGAAATGAATTTTTTCAAATATGATTATTTGTCAAATCATTCAAAAGGAAGTTTACTCAAAAGAGAGGCAAGCCTAGTCAAAACACGTCCTATAAACACTTAAGAGAGAAGTGGAGCAAATCAGACAACAAAATCTGTACCTACGGAAGTAGGGACCATTCGCAGCAATTACATGGATTGGGACGACGGAGGCGTTCGTTTCATATTCCTAAATACTACAGGTGACCATTGATAACCCCTTTGAACGGAGGTTCTCATTATCAGCCCTGTCGAGAACCACCCCACATTGGGGCAAAATGGAGGTGAGTCCAGCAGCATCAGGAGAAAATGGTTAGAAATTTTCTTGCTCGGACTAACATTAATCTTTGTGTGTTGTTTATATGGTAATCCAAGTGCCATAGGATGATGAGAAGCATTCATTTCTCTATCCCACACACCATATCCTTTGCATAGCCAAGTTGAGCCCACAAATTCATTTCATGAGCCCATTGATGATCATTGCACGTTCCAAGATGAAGGCATCAGGGATTACGAAGAGGATTCCCGGGCTGATATTTAAAGCATGTTTAGACTTTCAGACATATGTCTAACATGATCCCATCGAATATGAGAAAAACGGGATTTCAAAAAAATGATGATTAGAAAATCCCCAACATCAAGAAAAAGCAAAGTGCCTAGTAAAAGCAAGGCCGATGCTCGTGCAAGCTGTTTGCTTGATCCCCAATGAAGCCTAGTTGGGAAGAGAGAAAAACCCATAAATGAGTCAGATCAAAAGGTCACTCCTCCAAATGATGTCAAGCGTGGAGGAAAGACGCGGACAGAATTGTCAATCTCTTAATGCAGCCGGAGGTTTTCCCTAAAGAATTTGTGCACACCTCAAGAGCGGCTGCACACCTCAAAAACTGAAGGTGCAGAAAGGAAATGACAGGTGACAAATCAGCAATGATCACCAATGTCAAACCCGCCATGAATTCTGGGCCAAAAAAACAAGCCCTTTTTCGGTCCCCAATCCTACCAATGTTACAACCCTGAAACAGTCTTCTCTGACTAAGACACTTGGGTTAACATATAGCTTAGCTCGAAGAAGTACGAGCAAGACTATTTCTTTCTCATTTTGCAGGGTTCTTGACTTGTAAACCCGAAGCAGATGGTGAAAACTTTCATACAATGGACTTGACTCAAAAGTGAGTCCCCCTTGAAGATCAATAACCAAGCCCAACATTACGGTCCTGTGGAAGACCTCCCGACCGATCAAAATGTATGCGCTGCGAATGAGCCTAAAACCTAGGCACAGGTTAGTAGGGAATTAAGTGCATCTCCTACAAAAACCACTATCTCAAAATAGGTGAGAAGACCTCCTTGTCGAGAAATATTCCAATTGATGTTTTGAACAAACTCTTTTTGGAATTTTCAAACTGTTGGATCCAGATTTTCCGTGCAAGGGATTTGTGATCACATTTGCATGTTGCAAGAATGCTTTGGATAACCTCCAGCATCAAAATGCACATTTCACGATTAAAACTTAAGTCATACGATTTTTGTCAAATGGACAGTCGTGGCCTTCCCAAGGATTACTAACGTTTTCTTGGTGAAGAAAAATCTTTCAGGCTCAAACTTCTGCAGGATACCTCGAGAACCCAGCTCCCAGAATGTCGCCTCAACAGACCCAAGTGAAGCTTTGTCAAGATAAAATCTTTCACTGCTTCAAAATTGAATGCCCGGCAAATTTCGGGATCCTTCAAAAGAAGGGGTGAGGATAGAACCCTTTTTCAAAAGAAGTCAGCAAACTGTCCCAGCAGACGTGGAGAACCCTCGTCCTAGGACACCCTTTTCAAAAATATCAAACAGTCTCATCGGACTTGGAGAACCCTCGTCATGAGACCCCTTTTAAAAAATTTAGGCAGTCTCATCGGACGTGGAGAACCCTCATCATGAGACCCCTTTTCAAAATTTAGGCAGTCTCATCGGACGTGGAGAACCCTCGTCATGAGACCCCTTTTCAAAGTCAAAACCAAAGGTAGAAACCGCCTGAAGGGTCAACCAATGGTAGATACCGCCTGAAGGGTCAACTCAAGGTAGAAACCGCCTGAAGGGTCAAATCAAGGTAGATACCGCCTGAAGGGTCAACTAAAGGTAGAAACCGCCTGAAGGGTCAAATCAAGGTAGATACCGCCTGAAGGGTCAACTCAAGGTAGATACCGCCAGAAAGGTCAACACAAGGTAGATACCGCCTGAAGGGTCAACTCAAGGTAGAAACCGCCTGAAGGGTCAAACCAAGGTAGAAACCGCCTGAAGGGTCAACTCAAGGTAGATACCGCCTGAAGGGTCAACACAAGGTAGATACCGCCTGAAGGGTCAGCTCAAGGTAGATACCGCCTGAAGGGTCAACCAAAGGTAGAAACCGCCTGAAGGGTCAAATCAAGGTAGATACCGCCTGAAGGGTCAAATCCAGGTAGAAACCGCCATAAGGGTCAAACTAAACTTGAAGGTAGATACCGCCTAAAGGGTCAAATATGGTAGATACCGCCATAAGGGTCAGCTCATTGGTATAAACCGCCATAAGGATCAAACTAAACTCAACCAAAGGTAGAAACCGCCATAAGGGTCAGCTCAATACAAAGGTCCGATCCACCATACGGATCAAAATCCTTCGCAGATCCCAAAGCATGGGATGCGCCTTCCTTAGGTTCCTACCAGTTAGGAATCTCATGATGGTATGACCTACCATACAGGTCAGAGCTAAATCTCCCTAGGATATCCTAAATAATGAGTCCTAAGTATCTTCATGAAAGTCGTCGCAACCGGCAGCATCCGACAGGTGAGCGTCAGATAAGCCTCTCTCACTTCGGCCCATGTTCAAATTGTTAGAGCAAACCGGGGATTAATTTGAGCTTTCATCAAAGGGCCTTAAGCGATTCAATGTCGTAGCATTTCTTCTCTCATTTTCCCAGTTGAGTCGGTTAGAAATCAGGTGCCACCTTATCTTTGAGAGAAACCTCTAACGAGATTCCTCTCAAAGAGGGGCAGCTGTTGACACCTGATTTTTGACCATTTTTTATTGTGATTTTTATTCTTTAAAATTAATTAAAAATATCAAAAAAGGTCATAAAATCACAAAATCAACTTTGGAAGCCTTGGCCTAGCCTCGGGGACCAATTTTGAACAAAAAATATTTTTTGGTATTTTATAATATTTTTCGAATTTATTTAATTATAAAAATACCCAAAAAATCAGAAAAATACCATTCGTTATCAGAAAAATACACAAAAATATTCAATAATTTTGTTTTAATTTCATCTTCAAGTGTGTCACCTTAAATCTTGAAAATTCGGCTCGGGTCACTATGTTTCTTCACAAACATAAACCCGAACCGAGCAAAAAAATTCCTTTTCGAGTCTTTTAATTTTCAATTCTCACTTTTCATAAGCTATGACATTGAATTCTAAAGTCTCGAAGTGCAATTGGGTCAATTTGCCCTCCAATTTGATCAATTTTGAACAAAAGGGCTTAATTGCACAAATTTCTTTCAATTTAGTCCCCGGTTTCACAAATTTCGAAATTAAATTTCACACGGGCATAACCATTGAAATCAAACACCTCTACCCTATGTTTTTCATCATGCTGAATGCATTGGTGGCTTCAATTCGGGCTAATTTGGTCGTTTAGGCCATCG
Source organism: Rhodomyrtus psidioides (assembly GCA_021437785.1). Taxonomy (NCBI): domain Eukaryota; kingdom Viridiplantae; phylum Streptophyta; class Magnoliopsida; order Myrtales; family Myrtaceae; genus Rhodomyrtus; species Rhodomyrtus psidioides. The sequence continues at coordinate 4,352,256 of JAILYB010000069.1, forward strand.
ATTAGACGAAAATCATTTTCGGATCCTAAGGGCAATTTGGGGTTTTCACTAAATTTCAATCAATTGATTCACGCAAATACCCCTATTTGATAGAAAACGTGTCAAGGAGTCCGATTTTGATGTCAATTTCATGAAAAGAGGTCGATTCGGAGCTAAATTGGGTGAGGAGAGTCGAACCGGGTCTGCAACTCAGTTGCAGACCCGCGCAGGACAGCGTACAAAATAAAAAAAACGCAGGGGGGTGGCCGGCCTGGGATTTTAAAAAGACTCTCTTTCGGCGAGGTGCGGCTGGCAAAAAAGAGTGGTCGTCCACTGAAGAATGAGGGCCAAAGGTGGTCGGCCAACGAAAAAGGGACGGGGAGAAGAGTGCGGCAGATTGTTTTTCTTTTTCTTGGAGGATAGCCCCCGGAGCTTGGCCGAAGCTCCCGAGCTCCCGTCTTCACGCCCAGAGAAGAACCGAAGTCGGCGAATCATCCTCTGAGCTCGGCGACGTCAAGACGAAGCTCGTGTGCCCGTCAGACTCGCCGGAGGCCTCCGAAAAAGGTGAGACCCGTGTTCAAACTCATCCTCGGCCTTCAATGGCATCTCACGTTTCATTGGTTCGTTTCGCAAGCGGTTGATCTAGAATTGATCCTTGCGCATCCCTGCACGTTTTCACTTTTGATCGCATGATTTTTCATCGCCTGAATCGTCCGCTATGTCCCCCACCGTGACCGGCCTGCCGTGAGCCCCCCGGCTCGTTTCAGACCAAACCGAACCTCCATGAGGATCAGGTAAGATCTCTAGAACCCCTAGCAAGCTTCCCGATGATTTATTTTAGCCATGTAACGTACGGAACGACTAGGGCGGCACTCTCGCCGGAGAATAGGTCCGGCCGGAGTTGCAGGTATAGCAATTGTAATTCTGCTGCGTTAAGGCTGATATATGTTGTAGACGAGGCCCGTACGAGTCTAATGCCGCTGATTTCGTGCGATTTGGAGTTCCGTAGGCAAAGTTATGCCCTTCCGACGAGGCGCCGACGAAGGGTTGCCGGCATCGGTTGTCTTCTCCGGCAATACCGAGAGTAAATGTGATTCTGCTATAGTGAGGCTGAGATATGTTTTAGAGGATCTCATTATGAGAATTTTGACGAAAATTTCAATTCAATCGGACGTCGGACGACCGAGATACGGCCCTCCGACGAGGCGCCGGCGAAGGAGCGTCGGCGCCGGTCATCTTCTCCGGCGAGCCCTTCGCCGGTCAACGAGTCAACGCTGACGTGGCGCGCCACGTAGGCAGCCACGTCAGCGATGTGGGTCCGTGTCCTTTAAAAATAAAACGCTGGATTGGACGGCCGTGGATGAGCCACGTGTCGCGATCCGGCGATTTTCAAAATAAGAAATATTTTTAATATAAAAAAAAATAATTTTCGGATATAAAAATTCAAAATAATCCGACGGGTATCAGAATGCCACGTGTCACATCTAGGACTGTCGGATGGTTTTATTTTCAGAAATTCGAAAAATCTTTAAAAAAATAATAAAAAAATAATAAAAATTCAAAAATTCAATAAAAAAAATAGAAAATCATAAAAAACTCAAAAAAATTCGGAAAATTCAGAAAAATTCTAAAAAATTCCAGAAAATTGGAAATGGCCACATTCAACTGGCCATGACCTGTTCCGGGTCTTTCGACCCCCGATCTTTTCCGAAATGACGGTTTTGCCCTTCCGGGAAACCGTCTTCCAAAAAATTCTAAAAAATTCTAGAAAAATCCCCAAAAATAGGAAATGGCCACAATCAACTGGCCGAGGCTCTTCCCGGGTGTTTTGAACCCGATCCTTCTTAAAAATGACGATTTCACCTTTTGGGCGAATCGTCTCCCAAAAATTGAAGAAAAATCAAGAAATTCCAAAAAATTCTCAAAAATGGGAAATGGCCACAATCAACTGGCCATGGAATATTTTGGGTAATTCGGTATCCAAATCTTCCAAAAATTGACGATTTTGCCCTTCGGGTTAAATCACCTCCAAATCTTCTCATTTTACCCCGGTTCGAAATCACACCTTCCCTAAGCCCTTATGGCTATACTAGGAAGCCATTGATTTAAATTGATGTGCATCGATATGATTTATTTATGCATTTGATTGCGCTTTCATTAAAATGGATTGTGATTGATAGGAATAGTCTTCCAATCTGCATGGAACCCTGAATCAAGCCTACCTCACCCAAAATTGCGTCTGCATGAAATCCTAGATAGGGAAAATCACTCGCGTTAGGTACCGGAAGGGCGTTGGTAATGACATCAACGTAACCAAGTCCCCGAACCCAAAATCTCTGGTTCCGCAGAACTGATCGATCTCTCTCAATCGGTCAGTAAGGTTTCCGGTCTACCCTCCAAGAAAGACCGGTGGCGACTCCAAATGCATGCACAAGTTGCACATGCCACCACGACCACACTAAGGTCGAAAGCGATCGACTCTTATCGTCAAACCCATTAAAAGAAAACTCCCGCCGCGATTTGGTATGGGCCTGGGAGGGCCCGCGCCGATTCGAGACCCGCGATCGGTAATCCATTAGCCGCGTCCGCTTTCGGACGGGTCGCGACACATTCGAGTAAAGGTTTAAGGGACACTTACCTCATTGAGCAAGCTAGCAAATTCCATCTAAACGACCCTCCTAGGTCAGCAAGCTCATGGCCCAACATGGCTCTTACGGCGTGCCTAGGGAAACCACATCGAAACTCAATTATTTCTCAATTCCATCGCGCCAATACCCCAATAACACCTACAACACCTTATTCTCAAGTCATCGTAGGGTTAATTCAATGCCCCTAAGCATGCCAATATCGTTCTACCAAGGCAAGTCATCACAATTTCATTCCACCCAAATCTGCCCCTTTACTAGGCTCCACGACCAGGTTCATTCTCTCAAAAACTATAATTTTTTTACTGATTTTTTCAGAAAAAATTTCAAGTTCTTAAAATGCAAGATCTTACGGACATGTGGACGAAAACGGAGCTCAATTCGGATACCGGACGACTTAGAACGACTCCATTCAAAATCAGTGCGCGTTATTGGCATATTAAACGGCATATCACGTTTTCTCCTCTAACAGCCCTTTAATCACCTCTTAACCCAAATTCCTCTCAAAACCAACTCGCCAATAGGTCAAACCTCAAGTTTAGGAGTCTCACCGAAAAGGTTTTGAGCGAAATCACACCACAAAGCTTTGAACAACCCGGTTTCCCTACGGTCCTTCCACGGTCAGAATCTGTCCGATTTTAACCACCCACAATCAGCCATGAAAACCTATTTTAACACTACTAAACTTGCTACCACAGACCATCCAATTTGAGTACTATGTGTTATAGAGATCCCACAGAAAGAAGAAAGTCATTTGAAGTCTCTAAAAGGGAGAACTGATGCCTTACCCCAGTTCGCGTGGATTCCGTCCGGTTTTGGTCTCGGACTCACACCGGTAAAAATACTTAACCAAATGATAAAATTCCACTTGGAGTTGTCAAGGACACATTGATCTAGCTTCTGGTGGTCGGTGGCGGCAAGACGACGGCCGGAGGTGGCGCTCGAGCACACTGAACAGGGAGGATAGAATCTGTCTTCTAGAGCAGTTTTTTGCTAAAGAGGAAAAGAAGCAAATTTTAAAGGAAATGGAGATGGGGGAAGGGGGTACACGACCAAACAGTAGCTAGGGAAGATTTCCATCAAATAATTGGAGCAAATTTGTCAAGATCACATTTAATGGTAATTAATGCTTGGCTTCACCAAAGGTTGACACATGGCATTGGCTTCTAGAAGACCTTGACTTCCTTGACCTCATCCATACCCAATTTTCGGCAGCTTCTATGGGGGGTAGAATGACTATTTTTCCCTTCCAACTTTCTTAAGGCAAAGGTATGAGGTTGAGGGGCAAAACGGTCATTTGTCACTTTTCGTCCGAAATTTCGTTTTTCTCATTTTGAGTGACCATTGGTGAGGCGACGTCAAATCATTTTCCAATTTTGAAATTCTTCATTTCCAATTGCCAATATCGAGCTTCCAATCCATGTCATTAGCCCCGAGGGGTCGGAAATTCAAAATGTCACAAGATCAGTATAGGAATAAGTACTGGCACCCCTTCAATGATCTCAGCCCCAGGATTATCCTCAACAGGATCAGGTGAATCAATCGGTGTGGCTGGATTTGGATTGCGCTGCGATAACGTCCTCATTTCCTGAACAAGCTGCGTAAACACCTGCCTTAATTCACAAACCTCGGCCGACACAGTTACACCGGGGTTCCGCACTTCTTGTTCCATTTGGACGTCCCGGGATTGAGTACGACAAGGTGAACATGTGAGCTACGTGATTTTTACTTGTTTAGTTGAAGGAAAAGTTAGCATGGGGAAATGTAATGAAAAAGTCGTATAAAAAAAACCTTTAAGTTCATATTTCTTTTGTGATGAAACCGAGGCAAGGAAAACTTGATAAAGTCTAGTTCTCGTGATATTTCATCAAAAAGGGAAAACTTGATTGTTCAAAATGCCCTCATTTACATTCAGCTAGGCGAGTACAAAAAGTGTTTCACCAGTTTCATCGTAACTTCATGAAGAGAACAATACATAGAAACAAACACACAGAAAAGCTTCACCAGTTACAGCCCAATTTGGTGAAGAAAGGTCTATATATAATGCCCAAGGTAGCGGCAGTCCTATTACCACACTAATAAACCAATTTACACAACCCGCCTAGTGCCTAGTAGAAATCTACTAATGTGAAGTGCTCGAGGCTCCAGCTCTTCGGGTGGACCTCTTTGCAATGCGGAAGCATTTATTCCCATGGGCAAGACGTTCCACTTTAACTAATGCTTCATCTCTTTAGCTGATAATACAAGCCATCATGGTCTCCTTAGGCGTCGGTTTGGAGTGACATATGGCTGGAGCACTTTGAGTTTCGGCCCAACCTGACAATGATCGTAACTTACTGTGACGTGGTACACTTTCATTTCTCCTTCCAGTTCAGTAACCCATTCAACATCTTTCAGCAGAAAATGGTAGAGTAAGCTTTATATGTGCTTAATTTTGTTTTCCAAATTTTTTTCCTCGTCTCTTTTGACAAACTCCTTGTGAAAGTCAAGATGATATCTCCACGTCTTGGAGGACATGTAATTGTTGGGCGACTCTAAAAGGGCAATACGACATGGAACCATTGAGTCCTAATAGCAGGATGTATTCGTCATCTTTACATGATAGGCAAGCCCCATGGAAAGCAGTTTGCCACATGAGATGGTTGAGGGTGAAACTTTCTAGAAAATGAAACCAAGATGAAAAACTCTAGGAGGGCATGATTTTTTGAATACGCAGAAATTTCGCGAGAGGATGACTAAATTCAGACAAATCGAGCACGAGCATGTGTTTTCTGAACTCCTTTAGATGGGACAAAAACCAGATTTGGAGTATACCTATCGGGACTCTAAGAATCTCGCTACCCTTTTTTTAAAGCGATTAAGTGAAATGAAGGTTTCAGCGAGAATCATGTTTGTGAACCCATTAAATAGACAGGCTTGGGAAGCTACGGAAGCGACGTGATGGTCCATTATTTTTTTGGTACAGGGAAAGATGACGAATCTAAAGAAAACTAGGACGAGCACCTTAGCATCACAGATGTTTGACTTAGCAAGTACGTTGCAAACATAGTGTTCTAGATAGGACAGTAGCAGGGTATTTAATTACCTTTTAAGACATTAATAATCTCAGCAGATTCGACCTTTAGGAATTGACTCAGCACGGTCATAGGATTGAGAATGATAGATGGCCTAGCGAAACTTAGTGAACCCGGCTTACCTATGTTGACATCAAACTCCTCTAAAGTCGGGGTTAACTCGTGTTCACCAAACACAAAGGTGGACGTCTTTGGGTTCCAAAAATGGGCTAAAGCTTTGATCATGGCGAGTTGAGGCTCCACGTCCAGGAGGGAATTCTCAACGTAGATTTGCTTGACCTTACCCAGCTTGTTCCACATGTCCAGGATGGCCTTCCTCAGAATCGAGATGATACGTAACTCAAGAATCCCCATTATATCTAGACCAAGATGGGCATTTCAAACAATCACCATTTGTCACAAAAATAAAATTGACTTATTGTATAAAGTATTTATAGAAATTCGAAACAATACTTACAAACTAAATGGAAACTAACGAACTCGAAATGCCAACCTCAATCACATATCGTATGCAGCTTGTAAGTTCTTGTAAAAGGTGAGGTTCTAAAGGCTCCCATTTCCACTAGATTGGAAGAGTTTTTCCCAGGTCCGTGCTTACGTAGAACGGTTCTCTTCCTTTCATGAAAAAATGAGCGGGACTGAAAATGGATTACCACGGGTCGTTCCCCACGTGGATTCCTCCTTTCAATACCTTCTAATTGTATTTCTGAACATAGCTGGGTTTGGTCGCAGGTCATGTGTGCAAAGTGTCGTGCAAATGCAATTCACATGCGGTCATATTTAAACAAACATCACTTCTATATACATCCTCAAATACACAAATTACTATAGCCTTATGACTCCTACAAAAACATTTAACACAAGTTAGTTGACTACCCTCGTTTTCCACCCGACTTTGACTCACGATATAAGAGACTGATCAAATTAGAAAATAAAAAATTGGTTATTAGGCCTAAGTCCGCAAGTAGCAAACTACGTTCCCAACGGAATCGTCAATCTGTCACGGCCTATCCTTTCCTCTCTCGAGGATGGTTTAGAGGTATTACCTATCAGTTTAGGCGCAGATTCTCCCAAATCCTATACCGCATGACGTCAGATTTCATTTCCATGATTTAACATTTCAAACCATTAAGAGTCGCCACTAGCTTTCGGTCTCGGCTAGAAACCAATCAAGATACAGGAGTATTATCTCAATTTCTACGCAATCAGAGCATCTAGGTTCGGGAACTTATTTAAGCTAATTATCTAACTAGCGCCCTCTCGGTACCTAACCAATTGATAATTCTAAAAGCGACCATTTATTTGCTCATTATACAAAACGAAGATACCTAACCAATGCTAGACGACCAGGTGTGACGTTATATTTTTTGTTATTTCCATGCAATTATCCATTTAGCTCTCAGTCTAGCATTGAGGAAAAATTAACGGAAAAGAAATATCAAGCAATTTTAATGAGACATAGAACGACATTCAAACAGCCAAATTTTTGAAACGGCTATCTATTGATGAAAAAGTAAATATGCGGACCAATTAAAAAAATTACAAACTCGAATGATCGAACATGGAATGTGGTCGGATACATAATGATTTAAATCGGAATGGACATCGGTTACCCCCATTGCAAAACAACTAAAAAACTAATTCCGCGGAAACACAAAAGAAAAGATTGTTTGATTCTTCCAAACTCTTTTTTCATTATGTCCCTTTCATTTTTTTTTATACAAAAGCAATACGTATTTCTAATTTTATATTGCTTTTCCTGAAAGTTTGAGGCTATAAAATAAAAAGTTAAATAGAAACATCAAAACGACAGGTCGGGTGAGAGGTCTTAAAATAACGTTGAGTTATAAACTAAAAGAATTCCCTTTTTGAAAGCATCTCCACACATACTTGCTATAGATTTTTTTATTAAAAAAAAAAAACTGTTTTGCGGAGTGCTTTCGTGGCTGCATAACTCGAATCTCGGGAACCATAAACAGCGAATTTGAATACCAACGTAAACTACTATGTACACAGAATCATTTGAACTAAGTAATCGTAGCTAGATCAAACGAAATCACGGTGAAAGCTCAACCTAATGTAGCGGGTTTAACAGGTTTCAAGGATATTGGGTTTGGAATTCAGGCAAATGGGCATTGTTCAATAGCTTGATTCCGGTCAAAAAATCTTTAGCATATGTATTAAAAGAAAAAAGTGTTTGATCCCAGTGGAAGTAGATAACGTGTAATCTCCAGTGCATTGATCGGCTTGGGAAATGATTAGGCGTACACATGAAAAAGCATCGCGAAGCAAACTATATGAGAGACCCCTATTCACCGACCACATAATTCAGATCAACGACTTTGCAGCAGCAATACACAATAAGTCAAAATCGAACCAAGGCCAGGAAAAGAAAAAGAAAAATAACAACACAATATACGTCATAACATGGCATGAACAGATTCCACCTTACTTGAAGTACCATATCAACTTGAGTACGAGTTCGCTGGACTGAGGAAGCCAAGAGTCTTGGCTCGATGAACCTGCGTAGTTAACAAAAAAGAAAAAGAAAAAGAAACAGAAATAGACTCCATAGCGGTATTCTACCTGTTGAAGATTGGAACTAAGCAAACAGTGATGAACTTACATTAAAGCCGGGGAATCCTCCTTGTCCACCGGTTTATTTTCCTCACTCATTCTCTCCTTTTTACTTTTCTCTATGTTCTTTTTTTAGAGAGTGAACCCTCTTTCTGTTCTGCCTTTTCCTCTTTTATATCCTCTTCCAGTTAACTATTTCTTGTTCTCATCATTTTGGGAATCAGCCTTTCTTGCACCGAATCAGCTTCTCTTGTACCGCAAGAGCCGATGCCTTCCAAATCCTCTGCCCCTATGTCTTTTCGGCTGAAATATTATGCTATTCCCCTCTATACAGCCACCATTCTCTGTTGATTTCCTCTGAACAGCCGCCCGAGACTAGCCTCTAAGAATCGCCCACCTCAGCTCCACATCATTTCCAAATCTGCTTCAACTTGCTTTTTGATCTTGCTTATAATTCCTTCTGTTGATGGTGTTCTGCACCTGATCTTCAGCCGAAATGTTCTGCTGCTCATTCTCTGAAAAGCCTCCCCAAACTGACCCTAAGAGCCGGCCACATAAGCTCCGCATCAACTTCTTGATCTTGGTCATCATTCTTCTCTCGGTAGCCAATCTGGTAGCTTGCAGATTCATGGGAACAAGCTGAACTTAGCGGCCACTTGACTTTGCAACTTGCTTCTTATTTCGTAGTCATCATTTTTCCTTAGCTGCAGCTGAAATTCCTCTGTATCTACCTCTTTCGTTAGCCAATTGGCTCGCTCTCAGCTTCTTGGGGACAAGATGAACTTATCGCAAATTGGTCCCTGCAACTTGCTTCTTATATATTACTACAACAGATATTATCTTCCGTTACAACCGAAATTTTCTGCTGCAGAGATATTATTATTTGTAGCATTTCTTTTTGTTACGACAATGCGGAAACTAAAACAAAATTGAGACTGAGACGAAGAACGGAATACCAAGATTTACGTTGAAACCCTTGCGGGAAAAACCACGGGAGAAAGGAGAAGCAAAATCCACTATGAGAATTAGGGATTACAAAAGAGGTAACGTGAGCTTCTTTGTCAGACAGAATGAGCAAAAAGCAATATTTATAGTATTACCCCTCAAATCCTAATGTTGGCCCAAGGCCCATAACTTAAGCCCCTAACTATTCAAGGCATATTAACAAATCTCCACCTTGACTTGAATTCCCAAGTAGACATAAATATTAAGTCAATCTTCTCCTCCCACCAGCATAAAACTTAGCTGCTACAAACATTAACCAAATCCAAGCAGTGCTTGAATTTAGTAAATGGCAATGACTTTGTCAACATATCAGCTGGATTGTGTTCTGTACCAATCTTCAAGACCTTAATATAGCCATCAGCAAGAATGTCTCGAATATAATGATACCGAACATCAATGTGCTTTGTTCTCTCATGATACATTTGATCTTTAGTAAGATGTATAGCACTCTGACTATCGCAATGCACAACAGTCACATCATCATCCACACTGAACTCTCCAAATAAGCATATTAACCATATAGCTTCTTTGATTGCCTTTGTAATAGCCATATATTCTTCCTCTGTCGTAGACAAAGCAATTGTATGCTGCAAAGAAGCTTTCCAACTGACTGCACAACCCCCGACAGTAAAGATGTACCCTATCAAAGACCTCATTTTATCAAGGTTACCAGCATAATCAGAGTCAACATATCCAGTAAGAGTTTCACAAGTTTTTCCAAACTCTAAACCATAATCTGATGTACCCTTCAGATATCTCAAAATCCACTTCACTGCTTGCCAATGAATTTTACATGGGCATGATAAATATCTACTTATCACGCTAACAACATGTGATATGTCAGGTAGAGTGCAAACCATAGCACACATAATGTTACCAATTGCACTAGAATATGGAATACTTGACATATATTTTATTTCATCATCTGTATGTGGACATAAATCAGTTGATAATCGAAAATGAGCAGCAAGAGGAGTACTCACTGGTTTGGCATCTTTCATGCCAAAATGATCTAACACCTTCTCAATGTAGCTTTTCTGGGAAAGATACAATTTTTCTCTTTTTCGATCTCGTTGAATTTCCATGCCAAGAATTTTCTTCGCAGAACCTAAATTCTTCATATCAAATTCAGCACTCAACTGTGCCTTCAAATTCTGTATATCAAATTTATCTTTTGCTGCAATCAACATGTCATCGACGTATAACAGTAGATAAATATATGATCCATTTGGAAGTTTGCACAGATATACACAACTATCATATTTGCTTCTACAATAGGCAAGTTGCATCATAAAAGAATCAAATCTTTTATACCACTGTCTAGGTGATTGCTTCAAGCCATAGATAGATCTTTTCAATAAACATACATGATCTTCCTTACCTTCAAACTGAAAACCCTCAGGTTGACCCATATAGATTTTCTCTTCAAGTTCACCATGCAAGAAAGCTGTTTTCACATCGAGTTGTTCCAACTCTAAATCATGCATAGCAACTAACACAAGAAAGACCCGAATAGAGCTGTGTTTAACGACAAGTGAAAACACATCATTAAAATCAACTCCCTCAATCTGACTATAGCCCTTAGCGACTAGATGTGCTTTAAATCTAATGTCTTCAACTCCAGGAATACATTCCTTTCTTTTGAAAACCCATTTGCAACCCACAATCTTCTTTCCTTTTGGTGGTTTGACAAGCTCCCAAGTTTGATTCTTTTCAAGAGATTCCATCTCTTCATTCATAGTAACTAACCACTTTGCTAAATCTTTTGAGGAAATAGCTTCCTTGTACGTTTTAGGCTCAGTATATTCTATCGACTCTGCAGCTGAAAGAGCATAAGGAACAAAATCTGAGTATCCATACATCTGTGGAGGTTTCACTGTTCTTCTCGGTCTATCTTTGGCTATGGAATAATTCTCTTCTTCAGATTCTTCAATCTCAAATTATCAGTCACTGACTGAACTGGTTGTGAAGAAGATACTTCAAACTCCACCTTCTTTGGTGCACTTTGTAGATTTTCCTAGCAAGTATCTGATGATTTCTTGACAGGATGAAGCATAGCAGACTAATCAAAAGTAACATCTCTGCTAATTATAATCTTAGATAAATCAGAACACCAAAGCCTATAACCTTTTACACCAAAAACATAACCAAGAAAAATGTATTTTTTCGCTCTAGGCTCTAGTTTCCCTTCACTAACATGTACATATGCTAGACATCCAAATATTCGAAGAGAAGAATAATCAATAGGTTTACCTGACCATACCTCCTTAGGTGTCTTGTTCTCAATAGGTATGCAAGGAGAACGATTTATTAACCAACAAGCAGTATTGATTGCTTGAGTCCAGAATTCCTTACCCAAACCAGCGCTAGACAACATGCACCTTGTTCTTTCTAATAGGGTTCTATTCATACGTTCTGCAATACCATTCTGTTGCGGTGTATACACTGTAGTATGATGTCTCACAATTCCTTCGTTTTTGCAAAACTCATTAAATTCGCTTCCACAAAATTCTAGCCCATTATCTGTTCTCAACCGCTTGATTTTCTTACCGGTCTACTTCTCAATTAATGTTTTCCATTGCTTGAATGTAACGAAAACATCACTTTTTGCCTTGAGAAAAAATACCCGAACTTTTCTTGAAAAATCATCAATAAAAGTGAGTACATACCTGGAACCAAGGCCTTTCGATGGAACTCTAGCAGGCCCCTAGAGATCAGAATGAATATAATCCAGAGTGCCCTTTGTGCTGTGAAATCCTGTTTTGAAACTGACTCTTTTATGTTTCCCAAAAACACAATGTTCATAAAAATCTAATTTTCTGACCACACAAGAGACCTCGTTTACTTAGCTCCTACATCCCTCTAATACTCATATGGCCTAGTCTCATATGCCAAAATTTTGTATTATCCGAATCTGTCATATCAAAAGAGATCGCAGCTGAACCAATAACAGTAGAAGCTTGCAGCTGATACAAAGTACCAATTTTAAGCCCTTTCATCAACAAAAGTGAGCCTCTCATAATTTTCAGAACTCCACCCTCAACAGTAAATCTACAACCATTGGCGTCAAGTGTACCCAATGAAATTAGATTTTTCCTCAAATCAGGCACATGTCTAACATTATCTAAAGTTCTGATCATGCCATTATGCATCTTAATATTAACAGTGCCAATCCCAATAGCTTTGCATCTAGCATTATTGCCCATGAGAATAACTCCACCATCATGTACTTTATACGTAGAGAACCAATCTCGATGAGGACACATATGATATGAGCAGCATGAATCAAGAATCCAACTATTACAGAATTTATCTTTATCATCTGCAATCAATAGCCAATCTTTGTCTTCTTCTTTAGCAACATCAGTTTGAGCATGATTTTCGTTTCGCCTATTCTGTCTATTCTGCTAGTTGCGATTGTTATGACGATTGACATTCCCATGATTTTGTTGATTCGAATTATTTTCTCTTTGCTCCTTTGCCTTCAGTTTTAGGCAATTTATCTTGATATGCCCTGGAGATTTACAATAGTTGCAAATCATATCTCTATGCTTAGACTTTGACCTACTCCTGCCACTATTTCTTCTCTCAATGGATCTTCCTCGAGCGACTAAACCAACCCCATGATTATTATTACCATCAGAAGTCAATTCTGTATCGAGTTTCTACTTATTTAGCAGACTAGTCTTGACATCTTCAAAATCAATAGTTTCTCTACTAACAATCATGGTCTCTCTAAAATTCTTATAAGAGGCAGGTAGTGAAACTAGCAATAAAAGAGCTTGATCCTCATCTTCAATCTTAACATCAATGCTTCTTAATTCAGCGATAAGAACATTGAACTCAGAAATATGAGATTTGAGAGAAGTACCTTCATTCATACGAAAAGTGAAAAGTCGTTGCTTGAGTCTCAATCGATTGGTGAGAGACTTTGTCAGAAAAATACTCTCCAACTTCGTCCATAAACCCGCTGCTGTTTTTGATCTAGTACCTCCTGCAAAACTTCGTTCGTGAGGCACAACTGAATAGTGAACAAAGTTTTCTCATCCAATTCTTCCCATGCTTCATCTGCCGTGTCCGGTTTCTTCCCTTTAGTAAACAAAGTTTTCTTCAAACCCTGCTGCGTAAGAACGGCTAACATACAAACCTGCCATATGTTGAAACTGCCGCTCCCATCAAACTTTTCGATATCGAATTTCGTTGCTGAACTTGAAGCCATAACTTATTCCGATTCGAAGAGGCGCACACGAAATCCTTGGACAACACTAATCGAAACCCCTTGAATTGAGCCCAAAAAATCAGCACTGAATATTAATCAAAAAATGCCCAAAATAGAGTTGTTTTTGACTCTGAACGGCGGCTATTTCAGCAAGAAACATCCACTAAAATACTCCCTGGACAACAGCACGGACTTGCTCCGACAGTGCCTTGAAGATGACTTCGAACAACCCTCAAATCTGCCCCTTGAAGATCGTGCTGCTCCTGATTCGATAGTGCTCCAACTTTTATAGTGCTCCAATTCTGATCCGCACCAAAACCTCATTGAACAACCCAAGTCCCTTCTTATTTTTTTTTTTTCCTCCTTCGGTGGCCGAATCCAACGTGTATTCGAGTCCAGATTTGGACTTTTCCCCTTTTGTTTTCTTCTTCAAGTCGGTCACGTTGCTGAGGCGGCCACAACAAACTTGATTTAGGCTTCGTGGACGTGGCTTCGTCTTCAACGTGGCGTCGTCTACAACGTTGTCTTGCACCGAAGATCAATTTTGTGGCTTCGCGTGAAGACCTGCGGTGGAAGCTGCGCTTCGAGCACGCCAAATTCTCGAAATCCAAATCGTCTTGTACCGAAATCAAATCGTCTTGCACCAAAGACGAAATCCAAATTCCCGAGCTCTTGTGTCTCTCTTTCGTCGATGGATGAACCTTAGGCTCTGATACCAGTTTGTTACGACAATGCGAAAATTAAAACGAAATTGAGACAGAGACGAAGAACGGAACACCAAGATTTACGTGAAAACACTTGCGGAAAAAACCACAGGAGAGAGGAGAAGCAAAATCCACTATGAAAATTAGGGATTGCAAAAGAGGCAACGTAAGCTTCTCTGTCATACAGAATGAGCAAAGAGCAATATATATAATATTACCCCTCAAACCCTAATGTTGGCCCAAGACCCATAACTTAAGCCCCTAACTATTCAAGGCATATTAACACTTTTGCATCCATGTCTGTTCCTATCTCTAGTGGTGGGTCTGTCCTCTTCTACTTTTGTCTCATTCAGTGAAATTAAATTGAAGAAAAATAACGGAGAGAGCTGCGTGGAACTTAATGGGTCAGGAAACAAAAGCAAAAGACAAACAAGTGGAAACCAAATGCTGGGCGGGTCACCCATGCGAGTCTGGTTTGACTTGGCATCGATCCGATGTATATTTTTTTATTCCCGCTAAAATGACGCGAAGGAAACACAAGTATGGAGGTGTATAAAGAACAGAAAAATTTACCTGCATAATTTGTCCTATTCTATTTTATCGAGAAGAAATATAGTAGACAAAATTAGGTGTCAACAAAGTACATTTAATAAAATTTGAATAGAAGACCACAAGAAGAGAAGCAAATTTACTTACTCTATAAACCAACACCTTGTTGGTCTAACAATTTATTTTAGGTAAGGCACTCCTATTTTAGCTTTTAAGCGCATAGTCTGAATTAAATTATTTAGTTAAGTAGCGTGTCATTCAAAGCCATCAATTGCACTTAAGCTCCGTTTGTTTCGCGGAAAATATGAGACTTATGAAAATTATTTTCTAGAAATTTATTTTCTAAGAAAATGACAATATTTTTCAGTGTTTGGCTAAATTCTGAAAAAGATCGGAAAATATTTTTCGTTGTTTGGTATGAAAAATCAAATTCTTTTTAATATTTTTTTTCTTTTCCCCTTCTTCCTCCTCGTCCTTTGGTCACCGCTACTTCCTCCTCCCTCCGGCCGCCCTGTGATTGACCACAACTTGGCCCCGCGAGCTCGAGGAGGCCGGTCCCGGCAATTTCGGGCTTGCCAGATCCAGGCGAGCTCGAGCTCAGCTGCGGTAGGCGTTCCCGGCCTCGCTCGAGCTCGAGTTGATCGAGTAATGAATCTTGAACAAATTCCCAACCCGGTGCGAGAGCATACTCATGACATAAGCAAGCACCACGGATGAGATCCTCGCCGTCATGAAGGACGTCTTCACGCTCTTGGCCCAATTCTTGTCGAGGACGAGATCCATGAGCACGATCCCGACCCCACCCAGGAAGAACATGAACCCAGAAGAGAGACCCTCGATGATATACTGGCCGTTGACCCGACCGGGCATGAACACGACGGGGCGGACGGATCCGGTATAAGGGTCCTGGGTGGAGCCGATGCTGGGGGGCTCGACGATGACGTCGTAGACGATCCCGGAGACGACCATGAAGTAGGTGAGGAGGACGAGGGAGTAGACGGTCATGGGGGAAGGGAGGGTGAGGGTGGGCAGCTTCAGACGGAGGCGCGGCGGCCGGAGGAGGGAGAAAGGAAGGATCTTTAGGATGTGGAAAAGGGGGTCGATGGAGGCGGGGGTCGAGGACGGAGGGTCGAGGGTGGAGTGGGGCGAAATCGGCGTCTCCGGCTTCGGGGCCATCTTTCCTGAGCGCCATCATCTTTCTTCCAGAACCAATCGAGATTAGCCTTTTCGTGAGGAGAGAGAGAGAGAGAGAGAGAGAGAGAGAGAGAGAGAGGAAGAGGAGAGAGAGAGAGAGAGAGTAAGATTTCCTTTGATTTCCTATCAGAGACGCACGAGAGAGGAGCGTGGACATAGAGGGGAAAGTGATTTTCGTTTCTCAAAAATGGAAATCAATTTCCTCTGTTTTAAAATGAAATTTTACTTTGATCGAAAAATATTTTCCATTGACCACATATGTTCCGCCCCCAAATGCCGGAAATTGAGGAAAATGTTTTCCAGAAAAATCTTTTCCGTGAAACAAACGGAGCCTTAATATCATTAAATGTTGCTTTTTATTCCGTTTAACACTTAATGACATTGTCAAGCAAGTTTTAAGGTTGCATTTAGTTGGGAAAAACTCCATGAAAAAGGAAATTGAGTTTCTGAAAATCCTTTCCCTGGAAAACGATATGTTTTTCTTTGTTTGGTTATATGTTATCGAAAACGTTTTTTGGTGTTTGTTTCTCATTTATAAGATAATTTCAATCTCATGACTCTATTTGAAGCCAAAAAAATAAAATTTGAATTTTAAATATTATTTATTTATATATTATATTATTTTTCATATTATATAATTTATTTTTATACATTTGTTTTTTTATTATTTTTTTGTCTTTTTCTTCTTCTTTACAAGTTGACAGGTCTCGACGACGACTAGTGATTGGCCACACGAGATGGCCGAGGAGGTTTGACCGCGTATGGTCGGTTGCCAGCCCGTCGTTAAGGCTTGGCGACCGGTGGTTGAAGAAGAAAAATAAAAAGAAATTAAAAACATTGTAAAAAACTAAAATTTTGAAAGTTTGAGAGGAGCAATTCTGGAAATTGTTTCCCCTCTTTAAATTGGGGGAATTCGCTTTCCTAATTTAATGCATGAATTTTTCATTGATCAAAAAGTGTTTTCCGTTGACTAAGTCATATTTAGAAAACTTGTTTTTTTTTTTTCTAATGCATCTAGATTGGTCTACATAGAGTTGTTATGTTGAGCTCCGCCCTGAACTTGGAAGGAGAGACACACGCCAACAAACAAAATGCATGTAGTCATGCGAAATTTCGTGTACATTTCACAAGAACTTGCACCAAGTACGAGTGCGATAGGAGGAGGCTCCGGCATGCCACACAATTGGAGAAAAGAAAAGATCGTTTAAACGATATGTGAGGAGTTTGAGGAGGAGGTGGCAGGTGAGGAAATACTTATAGGAATCCCCAGGTGGAAAAGGAGTCAAAGCGTCAGACAAGGCGAGATACCAGCAAGCATCTCTCCTCTCCCCTCCTTTAAACTACACACCACTACCAAATATAGTCACAGAGAAAGAGGTCCGGGTCAAAATAAAAGAAGAGTTTTGGCTTCTTCGTTTGGTGTGACGGCTGAGGCACGAGGAGAGAAGAACCCACCCTCCCTCTTCCATCATTCCCCTGCCGCCACCACCATCCAACGTAAGTTTTGAGACTTTGTGTCCATCTTTACTATATTCACTTCCTTTCGTTGCTCCGAGTGCCTGCGATGATGAATCGATCACGCCTTGCGTCTTTGCAGCAGAATGGCTCTCACGATTAAGCAGATGTCCATGATTGTGGCAACCATGGGCATCTTGTCCTTCATATTTGGTGTCGTCGCGGAGAACAAGAAGGTGCCTCTTCCTCCTCCTCCTTGACTGCAATGCAAACAAGCTCTTACCCATTAACTATTTTTATCTGTTGCTGCTTCTAGTTCATACAAAGTAAATCTGCAGGTTTTTGGTCTGATTTTCCCTTGTTCCATCTTCTTTGACGTTCCCTTCCCTTTGTTTTTCTTACATTGAACATTTCTTCTCCCTCCCATAATGTCACCAAAAATTCATCTTTAGTTTCCAAGGTTGAGGGCTGGTCATCTCATGAACCCACCCTGAATGACTAGGCATTGGTTCAACCTTATCAACGCCCTTTCCTTAAAAATCTAATGTTCTACCTTCACTTTGTACGAATTACATCGCATTCATCTCCCTCAGGGCCGGGGGTCCACACTACTCTTCTTTCGTTATTTTTCAGATTGCTTATCGGGTTCTTACCCGTGCTCTTTCGTTATGAACTGAACAGCCGCCATCTGGGACGCCTATTGCCGGAAAAGATGTGGTCATATGCAAGTATCCATCCGATCCAACCGTCCTCTTCGGAGGCCTTTCTGTTGTATTTCTGGTCGCATCTACGGTCACAGGCTACATTTCTCTTTTTTATCCGTACAAGGGGAGGTCTATCCCCCAATCGGCGCTCTTTCAAAGTACTACCTTCGTCGCATTCTTCAACATTGCTTTGTAAGTGCACCCTCCTACCCTTTTGTCTTATACTCTTCGTTGTGGGTGTCTTCAAGACAGGAAACCGTTTGGCATTGTGTAAAATCTTACAACTTCCATCTCTCACGCAAAGATGTATAATAATGCCTCAGATAAAATGTGAGATTCTAATTTCATTGTGTAAACATTTTCAAGACAGGAGACCGTTTGGCATTGCTGGAATAGTTGTTCTTCTAATCTCTTACATAACCTGACAGTAGAAGCAATTGACCCAGGAAATAAGTTTTCTAAGGCACGTTCATTGGTATCTAACTTGCTACTGATAAGAGGACAGAGTCACGAAGAGAGTAACCTCGAGTACCATCTGCCCATCTGTGGTTGATATTAAAGCTTTCATATTGCTTCTAGCTTTTGCTGGCTGTCCATATCTTTCAACGCAGAACTTTGTGTCCTGGTCATGGACAACACATGAATTGTCGATGGGTATGCTACAGACCATTTCTGCTAATCAAGTTTTCTTGTGTTTCCCGGACATGGCCACTTAACTTCACAAAAGGTTTTTGACTGGACTAGCAGCAACATTCCTTCTATGGCCAACCATCACCGAGCAACTTCACCTGTCGCGCAATGTTCACCGCAATCTCGCCACCGATTGTCCGACTGCAAAGACAGGTCTCCTAGGTGGCGGAGCTTTTTTCTCCCTCGATGCATCCCTATTCTGGTTGGTGGCCCTAATGCTAACCAACAATGCCCGTGAGGACTACTTTGGCGAAGCAGATAGCAATGACAAGGGTGATGCTGATGAGGTCCTCGCAGTGGACATATAGGGGGCGGCATTGCTGCCTGTCGCATAAATGTTATTCGCCTCTTCTATTATGGAGAACTCAGAAAAGCACCCTAAGCATGTTTCTCTGTCTCTAGAGATTGTGCTTCGACCGTATCGCATTCTTTCTATTCTGGGTGGACTTCGAAGCAGCACGTGTAAATTGAGAGCAAATGTCACCGATCAATGATCAACATCTTTGTATAAATTAGAGTTGATCAGGATTCCAAGCAAATTCATGTCAGCATGCAACCAAAGCGCCATGTCCTCATTCCCGAAAGACTTTATACCATGTTTCTCACAGGAATAGAGGCCAAGAATTACAGTGCCTTCTCTTCTCGTTGCTTGTTCTCGGCGCTTCACTTCTCGGAAGCTCCCTTACAGAAACGGCGAGCATCGGTTCCGGGGACGTGACCAAGAAAATTTGAACGATTTTCGAAAGCCCAAACCCAGTACCTTTCGAAGTTTTTCTTTCGTCAATCTTAACGCATGACATGACAATAACAAAAATGAATACCAAACAGAGGCCTCCGGTGAAGCCATAAAAATGACCACCAACTCCTTGTCCTAAGCATGAGAAAGAGGGAGAAAAATGAGGAAACGCGCTTGGTCGGAAAAGTACCCTAAAGACATTTCCTTGGTGTCGGTGATCATTCCATATAATTCGATACGAGAAACGTAACCCTCGCATCAACCTAAAAATAAAATTGGATGCCTTTGTTTCGTTAACTCGTTTTCTACTTGTATTTAATTAATTCTACGCAAATGCGCCTACTGCCTGGTAACGTTGAGGACACTGCAATATCTCTGTTACAACGTCCTCGAAAGCACTATCTCAAGTCTGACATCACGCTTGTCACTTCACCTCGGTTTTATGCACGTGGAACTGGATTGGGATAGGGAATCAGACCAGAGCAGACCACATAGAAGAGAAGCCGATGGAGGGCTGCATCCAGACAGCCGCTGCTATTGCTCCCCGGCTCTAATATGTTCAAAGCCCTCTCTTTTTCTTCTCCTCCTCCGATGGCGATGCTGCTCACTGCCAGATCACGACGCGGGTGTTCAACCCATGCCGCTTCTGCCACAAAGGGTTTCAGCTTCAGGTGTCAAATTGGGCCTTCATCTCTGCTTCTGGCTCCGTCTCTTTCTTCGATTGCTGTACATCTTCTTGCTTTTTTGGTTCTGGAATTTTGGTCAGGGGAGGGTTTGTTATAATTGCTATGCACAAGGCGGAAATGTCGGAATCGGCTGCCAAGACAGCCAATTTATCTGCTTCTAGGAAGCAAGTCCTTCAGTTGCCGAATCACGAGCAATATCCCATCAGTCAATTCCTGAGACATCCGTCCGGCGTTCAAGCTATACTGAACACAAGAGCTCTTCGAAGTTTTCAGTTCCTCGATGCCGACACCTACAGGTTCTTCACTTCCTTCCCCTCTTTCTGATTCGTGATCAAGCGGTTTCTCTGGACCCCCGGGGACTACTTTGTGTTGTGCCTCTCTGTCTTCATACAATCTCTTACGTGCCTGCACATGCGAAGGTGTACTCTTCCTAAAATCCAACTTCTGAACTTCGAAGCAACTCCAGTAATGGACTTGAGAATGACCTTGACCGATACAGATTGTAAAGTTGAGATGCTCTCTTGCAAGGTAAGATTCTGATTTCTAGAGATTGCTTTCAAGGAACTAGAGATGTTGATGTTACCGGGATCCAAGGTCGCTAGGAAATTCAGAAATAGTGAAATTTATAATGGAATTTTATCTTATGTTATGACGATTTAATTGAATGTTCAAATCCCCACACTCTTGCATGCAGAAATTCATATCTCTAAATCGACTTTCCTGGTTAAAAAAATGGAGCTTGTGAATAGCATACTCTGATATAGATGCATTCACTGTACATCTGGAGAGATTTTCTTTATGGATGATGCATTCAAGGGCTGATAGTGCTCTTTCTGAGATTACCATCTTAACAATTGTATCTGAACAATAATATGCAGTTCAAGGGTTCAAAGGTCGTGGAACGCCAAAACAACCATTTTTCAGGTACACATGGACTAAGTTACTTTGCAATTGTTCTAGTTAGCGAAGTGGTTCAGTCTGGACTGCTATATAAGAACCTTGGGCTTCTTCAAATGCTTAATTCTCATTTGAGTAGTACTTTCCTGATAATCATGGACCTCATAAACGTATATGTCGCACGACCCCATTTATCGATAGTGAGACCTGTATTTGATGTATGACCTTATTTTGGATAATGAGTTCCTCGTTACCAAAATAAGACATGGGGCTGATAACATGCATCAACACCGGAGTTTGACAGTATTTTCTGAGATTTTTCAGCTGCATGTCAATGCTTTCTCTGTGCTTTAAGCTACTTGTGTTATAAAAGCATTCTATTGGAATGATGATGACATTTCTTGTTCTCTCTTTTGACAGCATTCATGACAAATCACATGAGATGGGACACAAATGATTCTGGGAATACAGTGGAGGTTGATGTGAAACTGGGAGTTACTCTTGAGGTCTTTACCACTCCTCATTGTCATCTTAGCGATTTAAACATTTTGTCAGAACTTTACCTTTGGGAGAGCATACTTGGCATCACTGATGTTCTAAAGAAACTTCCTATGAATCTTCTCGGAGAGATGTTTAATTTAACTCACAGTAGTTGGCATGGACATATCATTAACGGAGATGTTGTATCTCGGAGTTTGTAAAATATCTTAGTTGAACTCTCCATGATGTAGCTGCGGTGAAAGAATTTTGAAGAGGATGTGGTGTTATAATGTCACTTAGGTGTAAGTACGCAATTAATTAATCTATCACTGTGATCTGGACATCAATATTGCTTGAGGTTGAAGAGTAAAATGTTAGGAAATGTTTACTGTTGCCTTCTTGAATGTCAACGCTGGATTGAAAAGTATGAAAGTCTTGGGAACTTCAAATTAAGGCCTCTCTAAGTTGCAGTCATGGCTGTCATATTCCTCAAGGCCAAACTTGGTCTGGCATAGAGGTGATACAGTTGAGTCCTAATTCCTAGGAACCCATGGCGAATATCATCAGTTTTTCTGCAAATTTCTCCAGCTGTTGAAATTTTACAATTGCAAGACATTTTTGTAGGTGCATTCAACTCTACAGACATATTTATGTGAACTGATTTCGTGTCTGCCTATTCAACTGTTGCTTTTCTTTCGTCATTGTTTTTTCATGTCTCGGGAAATTACCGAGTTTTTATAATCAATAAATCATGTGCAGATTTTCACTCGACCATTTGCTTTGCTGCCATTGTCAGCTGTTGAAGTCCCTGGAAATGCGTAAGCAAATCAATTTCCCTAAATCTGTTTGTTGATTAAGCTCTGTTTCACATCGCACCCAAAGTAGTACCAGACAGACAATAAGCCTTCTCTTATCACTTGACATCGTCTTCCCTCTTTCCTCGCCTATCACTTATTTCTCACGTTTCGTTAGGCAAGTTAGAAATTCCCACCCTAATAAGATCCCAAGCATATTTCGGGGGATAAGTACACTATCAGTGCGATAACTTTTGTACGGCGTTCACTTGAGTGCCATAATTTTCAAAACGTTCAATTAAGTGCTATAGCTTTTAAAAATTGTTAATGATTGAGTGCCATCACTGACGTGGACGCCGGAAAAGCTGACGTGGACGCCGAAAAAGCTGACATAGCACGTGAACGATTTTGCTCCGACATGGCACTCAAGTGAACGTTTTGAAAGTTATGGCACTCATGTGAATGCCGTACATAAGTTATGACACTCACGGTGTACTTATCCCGATATTTCGGTATATGACCAGTGTGGTATTTCTCTGAAACACAAAAACAAAGATGATTCATGTTTTGTATAACTTCTGTTAATCCACTGGGTCCATATCTTTTGCACTTGAAGTAATTGCACTTTGATATCGAACAGAGTGATGCAAGCTCTAGTGGATAGGCTCGTACCACTTCTTTTGGGGCAGCTTTTGCAAGATTATGAGCAATGGGTTCGTGAGCAACGTGAGCATCTCTGATAAAGTTCAGTATTTTTATGGTTATGTGATTATGATTTATGGACAATGTGATTGTTAGTATTGGTATGGCTGGTGAAAATAGCCGATTCATTGTGGGGTCTGTTTACTGTGGTGGATGTCTTATCATGCTAAGGGTGGTCTCTGGTTCTTCACCATACCGATGAAACGAGAGCGTGGAGCTGATCTATTTCTGTAGTCACATTGAAACTCTCTTCCTGCCCGGTAGACCACGGAAATTCATTGACAGAACGCAATTTAAGTTACATCATCCATAAGGAAACTGCAAGAAAGGACTCTTTTATACCATAGACCTCTAGTAAAATGTGGAGCACCATTAAGCACAAAATCGTTGGTCTTGATCCTTTACCCCAGTATTGCCAAAGCATCTGTGCTTCAATATGGTCAATCTGATACTCCTGCAATTCGCCAGCAACTTCTTGCAATCATGAAGAATAAACCCTTTAACGTGACCTGCTCATCCGAAACACTAAACTCTACATAAAAAATCAAGGATCTATTTGGCAACGATTTTGATTCTCGAGTCTGTTACAAAAAAGGATGAGCAATATGTTTGGTAATGTAAATGATTCCGATTCTATTTCCAGAAATAGTTTTGGAGCAAAAACAAGAATAAAAAATAAGTTGATTTCGAAAAAAAAATCATTTTTGAGGATCACAAAAATGAAAATTTCAATTTTTTTTTTCTAAAAGATTAAGTTCATGTGAGCTTGCACGTGGGCTTTTGAACTTCAAAAAAATTAAAATTAGATTTGAAAATTTATTAATAACTCATGTTTTTTACAAACATTCTTTTAAAATTAAATTGAAAAATTAGCTTTAAAATTTAAGAAAAAAAGTTAAAAATTTTAAAAAAGCGGGCTTAAATTTAATCCCAAAACAAACACCTTAGCATCTCGGATGTATGACTTAGCAAGTAAGTTGCTAATATAGTGTTCTAGATAGGACAGTAGCAGGGTTTACGGGTTTAGAGGTCAGGATTTTAGGATGTTAGGGTTTTAGGATTTGAGGTTTGGGGTTTTAGGAGGTTAGGGTTTATGGTTTAGGGCTTAGGGTGTTAGGGATTTATGGCTTGTGACGCCCTTGAGATTTGACCTCTTTTCTTATAATAGAAAGTAGTATTTGATTAGTCTGTGAATTCCAGTTTGCTGCTTTGGATTGGATCTCGACGAGTTAGGCAAAGGAAATTGAGAATTTCCCGAATCAATGATCGAATTAGTTTAGGGTTCGATCGATTGATCGTCTCGCCTTAAGATTGAGATTTGTAGACTTAGATATCGTTCTAATCCAATTTGATCCACTTTGGACGAGAATACCCTTTCGAGAATCGCTAATTGCCGAGATTACTTTCTGAGTGACAATTTACCAAAATGCCCTTGACATTTTGAGAAATGACCAAGATGCTCCTAGGGTTTTCTACACTATACATTGTCCCACATTGATTAGAAATGAAAGTCCTAAAGAACCATGTCCCACATTGCCTAAAGAGTAAGGTTCTTCATTGTTTATAATAGGTTCCCTCACCCCTAACTTGTCCCACATAGAATAGAAAGTATGGTTGCACCCCCATCTAACCCTATAAGTCTCTCACCCTCTCTCTTCATCTATCTCGCTCTCGCCCACTCTCTCACACCCTTGGCTCATGTTCAACAACCACACACGATCATTCCTCAAGCCTCCTCAGCTCCTGTCGATCGCCCTAGGACCAGAATTGGCGTCCATTCTGTTCCTGATGTACTGCTGCTGCTTCATTGGGTTTTGTGGTTGCTACCGCGCGTCGCCTAGGTAAGTCTCGGCCACCACCGACATCCTAACTTTTTGTTCTCGGAGGGAAATGTGTCATTTGAGCTCGAAACGAACCCGAATCGATCCCAACTTTTTGCCACACCTTCCTTAGCCTCTCTAGGACGTCACCAAGCCGAAAATAGCTCAAACCAGCTCTGCAATTTGAAACTGTACACGTCGCCGTCTGGAGACGTCATTTGGTTCCAATTTAGGGGAAACAAGTTATCGACACCTCTCTAGGCCTCCATCGACCACCGTTGGCCTTCTTCACCCTCGTGAAACCTTCCTTAACATCTTAGGATCACCGTCAAGCC